>CM060886.1:101842174-103193008 GCA_030762935.1 Hymenopus coronatus | reverse complement strand
TCATTCAAGAGCTCCAAAGAAAAAAAGATTTCAGCATATTTAGTAAATATAATACGAGAGTACTTCAACTCAAGATACATAACGCTAAGTAATAAGAAACAAGTACAGGTTACTGCAGGAGTACCCCAAGGCTCGGTCCTGGGACCTACACTGTGGAATATTTTATACGTTGGTGTATTGCGGCTAAAACTACCGACAGGTGCTTATACGTTGGGATTTGCAGATGATTTAGTGTTAGTCACTACAGCTGCCGACGCAGAAGAATTAATGTTTAAGGCAGATGAATCCCTCATAAGCATAGACAGGTGGATGAAAGCCAACAAATTAATTCTTGCGCCACAGAAAACGGAAGCTGTGATCCTAAAAGGGCCAAGAAAACGGCCAGATAGGAGTTTCAGGATAGGCAATACTGATGTTAAGCCAAAAAAGTCAGTGAGATATCTAGGTGTCATATTGGGTGATGGTGGAAATTTTGGTGAGCACGTTAGAACAATCACCAAGAAGGCCGAAGAGAGAACAGCGGCATTGAGTAGACTAATGCCGAATATTGGGGGTCCAAGAACTGTAAAAAGGCAAATTTTATGTAGAGCAATCTATTCTATGCTGTTATATGCCGCCTCAATATGGCATACTGCATTAAGAAAAGAAGTGTACCGAAAACACCTGGCCAGAGCACAGCGGAAATTATTATTAAGGGTGGTAAATGGGTATCAAACCATATCGACCAAAGCCCTACAGGTCATCTCAGGAGTAGTACCCATAGATCTGTTACTAAAAGAGAGAAATATCTTAGAAGAAAACATGGGTTCCACTAATGCAGACAAAAGAAATATAAGACAACAAATCCTAGAAGAGTGGCAAGTGCGGTGGCATGAGACCATGGAAGTGGCACAATGGACGAAGAAAATTATCCCAGCACAGATCATTAGATTAGATGTATTAGATATATTAGATATGTTAGATTATTTCATGACGCAGGTACTATCTGGTCATGGAAGATTTAGGTACTATGCCAAAAAAAATGGGGTAAACGAATAGCGAGAAATGCAACTACTGCCCAGAAACTGATACCGCGGAGCACACGCTACTCCAATGCCCAAGATGGGAGACCTATTGGAATATAGCTCACACAAAACTGGGTAAAATTATAACAGTAGATAATTTAGAGCAGACCATTACTGGGAGTACAAAAGCATGGAATATAGTAAAAGAACTATGTAAAGAAATTATGGAGACAAAGGAAAAAGAGGAAAGTCAGTAACTGACAATACACATAGACAGCTGCCATTTTGATGAAATGCGACAAGCAGTTCCGAAATGGTAAGCGGATAAGACAGTGGTTTTTTTTTAGTTGGTAAAAATCCAACTCGCCAGGAGGGCGTCTTAGGAAGATTTTTTCCACTGCCGAAAAAAAGAAAACTACTACTACTACTACCACCACCACCACCACCACCACCACCACTACTACTACTACTACTACTACAACAACAACAACAACCACCACCACCACCACCACCACCACTACTACTACTACTACTACTGATACTGCTGCTGCTAGTACTGTAACCCTCCGTGGTGTAATGGTTACCATGCTTAGTTCATATACCCAAGGTCGCGGGTTCAAACCCGGCGGAGAACGATGGATTTTTTTTCGGACGAAAAAATCCTTAGCATCGCTTCCTTCGGAAGGGAAGTAAATCCGTTGGTCCCGTATCGTAGATTTACGGCACGTAAAAGAACCTCAAGCCTGATAGAGACGCCTCTGAGTAAAATTAAGCGGTCTTTCACGCCCAGTATAGAATGGGACGCTGAGGACCACATCAGTTATAGAGCGTCCATAAATAACACGCCATTTATTTATTGCTACTGCTAACTATAACAACATATGATTGCTATAATAATCAGCGTATTTACACTTGATTCATTTAATTAAAATGACGTTCTATATTAGTCTTATATATCTCCCATAAACTCTTGGAACAAATAAGGCATTTTCCTCAGAAGCTGTATAGAACAATTATTCCTACCATTCATCCTTAAATGTGCATGCACGTTTCGTGGATTGTTATGATTAGAGCATCCATTTCACTACAATACAGTCCACAACTGCTTGCTTTAGGGAAGGGAGAATGGACTGTAGCGTTACGTCATAACCCACACCGTCCTCCCCTCATTCAGGGGCTGTATTCGCTAGCAGTTTTGGAGGCGTCTGCTGTAAGACAATACCAAGCCACACACAAAGTAAATTTAATAATGCAGATAATGATCGCAACGCAGTTATAACTATCGCAGAGCGACCAAGTTTTAAAAGACTTGACTATCACTTAAAGTCTACTATATTACCCTGACTCCATTGTAAATGCAAATAAGTATGCAATAAAAGAATTTCTGCAAATTGTTTAGCCTGATTAATGTGAAGTAGATAGTAGATTAAGCTTTTGTAGGAATGGTTTGTACAAGAGTGAGTAGAAAAAATCCTGCGACTTCATAACTTCATATTTTACTTACTCTAGCACGTATGCACAATGTATATAGTAGATAGAGAAGGTATTGTATTCCACCCAATACTTCTATACCGAGATTTTAACAGAAATTATTGTAATGTGGCCAAATGAATCCGATAAAAGCAATTTAAAAGAAAAAAAAAGTGCATGTGCGTACATATCTAGCGCAAAACGAAAAGTTTGTTGAACACCAAACTTGGTGTTTAAGTTCAGTATCTTCCAAGAATGCGACACGAAGATTTTCAGGAAAATCCCGCCTCCTTAAACTACGCTTTCAACGGAACATTTTTCGAAATTTTGATTTTCTAAAAAGTGGCTCTTAACGATTATGATTAAAATGCCATATATTAAAGATATTTGCATGGCAAATCAAATATATATGTTCACTGAATTTCATGAAAATACTCCATGAGGTCCTCTTCAGTCTGAATGAGTTTTGTAAAACTGGTAAACCGTAAGAGATAGACAAAAATTGACTTCACAAAAAATGTAGATCACGATAAAGCACACACTTTATGTCATATACATTTTTTTCGTGAAGTTGATCGTTTTTTTAGATATTCCTTGTTATTGGTTTCAGCTTTAAAAAGCATACTTTTCTCATTTAGGCATTTTTCAACTCCTGTCATACAAACAAAGGAACTTGTCACATAGCAACCAGCTTTTGACTATCACTATAACCTATGGTACTCCCTTATTTCCCTTCTACTTACAAGGAAGCATGCAATAAGACTATTTCTGCTAATTTCTTCTCGGTTAGCATGAAGTAAATAGAAGCATAAGCGTTTTAATAATTGTTGCAGAGAGGTAGAGTAAGTCATGTGAATGTAACACACCAGATTGTTTTACTTTCTCTACACGTAATATGTGCATAGGGAAGGTATTGCATTCCACCCAAAAATTTGGCATCGGTATTTCACTGGAAATAGACGATATAGGGTCCCCTGTATTCAAAAGCATTTTTAGAAAAATGTCCGTGAGTCTGTGAAGACGATAACTCAAAAAAGAAAAATCGGTAAAATATTAAACTTGGTATTTGAATTTAGTATCTTCCAGGAATAAAAACACGAAGATTTTGAGAAAAATTCGCCCAAACCGAACTCTTTACATGGACAACATTTTGAAAAATTTGACTATCTCAAAAATGGCTTAGACGATTTTGATTAAAATACCGTATATTAAAGATATTTGTATGCAAATAAATGTATATCTTGAAAATCTTGTCGGAAGATCTCTTTATTCTAAATGAATTTTGCTGAGTTTTGCCTAACAGGTAAATCATAAGGGATAGACAAAAACTTATTACACAAAAAATGTAGATCTCGCTAAAACATAGAATTTGTTTTCTTTCGTTGAATGGACCATTCCTGAGATATTTAATACTGTTTTTTTGTTTAAGATTTAAACTTTTATCATACGGAAAGTTGTAAACTCCTGGCAATTGGCTCATCTACATGGCAACCGGTTTTTAAAAGATTGGACTACCGTTTTAGCCTAGTGTATTCCCGTATTTTCCTTCTATTTAAAAGGAAGCAAGTAATTAAGTTCTACTAATATTTATCTCGATTATCATAAAGTAGATAGAACAATATGCTTTTTAATTATAATTTGTTACAGGAATGTAGAGCAAGTCTACGAATGGAACGCATCAGATATTTTTCTTTTTTGAAAATGACTCGTTAGGTGCGAATAAGTTTTGAAGAAAAATTAAGGAATGAACGAACAGCACCAAGTAAGTTTGCAGATTTATAGACCCAATAAACATAAATTTAGCAATAAATGATGTTCTACAGTTTCGTTTAAACTTTCTCCGACAGCAATATAATCTTTTGTTCTGCAAAAACAGGAGAAGGTCTTCTTTTCGTTTCATTCCATAACCGAAGGGAAAAGCTTCCTTTCCCAGGACGGAAATGAATGCCGAATAACCAGAGGCAATAGAATTCACGTACGCTGATGTAATTTATAAGTTATAAAGCATTTACGACTTGAAATTTCCGTTGCCTTGCCAACGTTCTTCCACTTTTCCTGCCACTTGGCAGAGCGAGGGCTTACAGGTAGCTACTGCTTTAGAATGAACTTGCCCCTAGCCTTGAGGAAATTTGCTAAGCCTCTGTGAAATTGGTATGAATGCTGGAACATTCCTTTAAATTATTATACTGCATCACAATGCAAACCTGGCCAGCATTTCGGAGAATAGTTTTAAGGTTTTACCTACAAGTAGCCAAATAACTCGTGTAAAATTATACAAAGAAAATCTGATGTGTTCCATTCACATGACTTCTACATCTCTATAACAAATTATTGTTAATAAGCTTAATCTTCTATGTTCTTCATGCTAACTGAGATAAACATTAACAGAAACGATCTTATTATGTAGTTCCATATAAGTATAAGAAAAATAACTGAGGCTAAACCGACAGTCAGATGTTTTAAAATTTGGTTGCTATAGGATTGAAATCCGATTTCTTGCGTTGCCGGTATTTGAAGAGTATTTTAAAATTGAAACCAATAACAAGAAACGTCTTGAAAACGATCAAGTCCACGAAAAAATGTATAAAGCATAAATTGTGTGTTTTAACGAGATCAACATATTTTGTGTAGCTTTTGTCTGTTTACGGTTCACCAGAAATGCAAAATTCTGTAAAATTCGTCCAGAATGGACCACTCTTAGAAGGTATTTCCAGAAAACTCAAGATATACATTTTATTTGTCGGGTAAATATCTTTAATATACGATATTTTAATCAAAATCGTTACAGTAATTTTTAGGAAAATTAACATTTTCGAAAAAAGTTCCATGTAAAAGATAGTTGGGGGTGGGGGGATTTTCTTGAAACGTAAA
The DNA here is from genome assembly GCA_030762935.1 of Hymenopus coronatus. Taxonomy (NCBI): domain Eukaryota; kingdom Metazoa; phylum Arthropoda; class Insecta; order Mantodea; family Hymenopodidae; genus Hymenopus; species Hymenopus coronatus. Next base: position 103,187,663 of record CM060886.1, on the reverse strand, counting down.
CACAAAGTTTGGTATTCAACTGTCTTTTCGTGTCTACAGACACATACACACACGGACATTTTTCTAAAAATGCTTTTTTTGGATTCAGGAGGTCACAAAACAAATATTTCCAGTGAAATCTCGGTATCGAATTTTTGGGTGCATTACAATATCTTCTCTATACACTATGTACGTAGTACGTACAGAGAAAGTAAAAATGTTGGCTGACATTGAAGATTTGGGAATATGCAGTTACAGTTCAACGTAAATAGATGCTGTAGCGAAACTTGCTCAAGTAATTTGTTACCTAAGCATGTTTAATAAACACTTTGTTGTATATTGTATTTTTTCATGTGCGTAAATTTTACAACCTTTTTTTTACACTTAAGTGTTACAAAACTTTACGTTATGCACATCAACAGTGCTTTTATTTTATTCAAGGGTTCTCAAAACGTGTACTTAAGGTGACATAATGTTGTTCTGTCATTTGTTATAGATGTTATAATAAATTACTTTTATCTTATCCTATAGACTTCAGGAATACATTTCATGTATCCTCGGAAACAACAAAAATGAGTTTCTTCGTGAAATAAGTGTTGTATTTCATTGTAAATTATTTAACTTCTTCGACAGCTCTCCATTCTTTAAATAATGGAAATTCCTTGTTATATAAGTCCTTCGACATGCCGAGTAACTAAGTACGGTTTTTTTAACTTCTTCCGGAATAACCATTTTCATTCATTTATTGACTTATCTGTGCAGATTAAACAACCAGAATTTAAACTGTTTATTCCGGCGGGGTTACCCAGCAACGAACAAAGCACTACCTTCGTCACGACTAAAATTCAATTTCTGGTAATGTCAACTTTAATAATGTTAATATAAGAATATTTCAGTTAATATAACATACTAAACATCTCACTCATAATATAAATAACTAGTATTTTTGGTTTTAATGTTGTTGAGCAGTTTTATAGAATTTAACAACTTTTTGGATGTAATGCATAATCTCTACCCACTATTTACGTGGTAGAGAAAGAAAAAATCTGAATATTGTTTTAGCCCACTATACAACGAAATGTGTAAATGTGTAATGTAAGTTTATTTCGAGTAAAATGAAGTAGAAGAAATCTGATGTGTACCATTCGCATGACTTTCTCTACATCTCTGCAACAAATTATTCTTAAAAAGCTTATACTTCTATGTCACTGAAGTTCCTTTCTTTGTATGGACAGCAGTTGACAAATTCCTGTATAAGAAAAGTATAAGTTTAAGTTTTTCAAAGCAGAAACCAAAAACAAGGAATGTCTCAAAAACGATAAACTAAGAAAAAAAATGTATATAACATAAGTTGTGTGTTTTAGCGTGCTCTGCATTTTTCGTGTAAGTTTTTGTCCATCTCTTACGGTTAAGCAGTTATTCAAAATTCCGTAAAATTCATCCAGAATAAAGTACTCTTCAGAGGCTATTCCCAGAAAATTCAAGATATACATTTTATTTGTCAGGTAAATATATTTAATATACGAAATTTTAATCAAAATAGTTAGCCATTTTTGAAAAAATCAAAATTTTTGAAAAAAGTTCCATGTAAAGTTTAGTTGGGGGTGGGGGGATTTTTCTCAAAATGTTCGTGTCGCATCCCTGGAAGATAATAAACTTAAATACCAATTTTGATGCTTTACCGACTTTTCGTTTTTGAGTTATCGTGTTCACGGACACACACACACACTCACGCGCGGACCTTTTTCCGAAAATGTTTTTTTTAGATAAAGGGTACCCTAAAACGTATTTCCGGTGAAATCTTGGTATCGAATTTTTGGATGGAGTGCAATACCTTCTCTATATACTATGTACATAGTGCGTATAGAGAAAGTAAAACGTTATAAAAGGTTAGAATAGTGAATAGAGAAAATGAAGTAAATGCAACACATGGTAATTTATTTTCTACGCATCAGCGTTCTTATCAAAATCTGATTTTAATTTAATAGAAAAAGTAAAACGGAAACTTTGTAAGTTGGAAAGAAGTTGGCGGAAGCGAAATAACTGGGTAAAGCCAACAAGTGGCGCCAACGCGGTATTATCTGTAATCGTCCCGAGCCCTCTGGCTTTCTTTCTCGATTCATCATTCATTATTTACCTGACAAAGATTGATGACTACAAAGCCTCACGTTTCCTTTGCCCCTTAAAAGCTCGTCTTCATCTAGCTTACATGTAAGCCTCCTGCCGAGTTAATGTGAAACACTTTAGTACGTCAGAGCACATTAACTTAAAAATAATAGCTCTGGGTTGCCTTTATTGTAGAAAACTGAGCAAGGACATATTTAAATGAAATAATTATTTTACACTTAGAAATGCATTTAGAGTCGGAAACCAGAAGATTTAATAGCCGTTCTAAATTCAATATACATAAGGCAATATAAACAGAGGGCAGTTATGAGGTAACTGCATGCTAGTGGCGGGGGACACCTCGGCAACTGCGGCCTAACTTCCAATAGCAGGGGAGTGGAAACCATAGGCCGGCACACAGGAGCAGACGAAGTCAAGTGCAGAGACGCAGGAAGTCCCTAGATGGCCACCCTGGCGCACCTCACAGGCGTGGGAGGCCGTCGGAAGTATGCCTCTACAACGATACTTAGAACCAGAAGGAAGAGTTTTACTTTGAGCAAGCGACCGTACCATCTTCCTACAAAGCCCCGAAGCGTATCTACCACCGACCTGTAAGATGAAGTAGGGAAATTAAATGAAATAATGAAAGGAAAGGGAGCTTGAACATGGTCAGTGTTAAGTTTCTCCTTACGTAATACATTGCGTTAAATGGATGGTAGGTAATGCATATTTTATGACATTAATTTTGAATTTATTTCCAATATGGTTTGCTCTTGGGTAGCAATTTGTGTCAATAAAACTCGTAAAGCACACAGATTACTCGGATTCCCAACTGAGGGCTCCAGAAGAACAAATTTGCTCCGAATTCTTGGATCTGCAAGACTACTGACATTTTTGCCACGAAAGAATAAGCTATTGTTTAACATTTGAATGTGCTGGCTGGATTTAACTGAAAATACAACAAAGGGAACTAAAATAATCAGACGAAACCTGATGTGTTCCATTCACATGACTTTTTCTACATATTCTGCTAACAAGCTATTCTAACAAAAGATAACTCCTTTTCTCCCTCATGCTAATCGAGATAATGGTCTTATTACTTGCTTCCTTGTATGTAGAAGGGAAGTAAGGGAATATACTATTTAAACCTGTAGTTAAATCTTTTAAAAGTCGGTCGTATATGGACAATTGAAGTTCGGTCCGCTTTGCGTTTCCAGAAAAGCAAAAGAGAGATGAACCGAAAGGTGACCTCATCTGAGAAGATACCCAGTTTAAAATAGAAACCAATAACGAGGAATATCTCGGAAATGGTCAACGCTACAACAAAAATCTGATGTGTTACACTCACAGGACTTTCTCTAGGTGTTCTACAAACTTCATACATAAGATTCTTCTTCTTTCTGCACCTTGCTAATCGTGGTACTTATTAGCACAATGTTCTTATTATTTAGTTCCGTATAAGTAGGAAGAAAATAAGGGAATACCCTAGGCTAAACCAATAGTTAAATGTTTTAAAAGCTGTCATTATACGATTGATATTACAAATCGCTTCTTTTCATGGTCAGGAGTAGAACAAAAGAAAAACGGACACTCCCGTCTGAGAAAAGTATAAGTACTTCACAACTGAAACTAATAACAATGAATACTTCGAAAACGGTAAGCTCCACGAGAAAAATGTATATGACATAACTTGTGTATTCTAACAAGACCTAAACCGTTTGTAAAGTAAGTTTTTGTCTATCTCTTACGGTTTACTAGTTGCGGCAAATTAAGCAAAATTCTTCCAGAATAAACAGGTCTTCAGAAGCTATTCCCAGAAAATTCAAGATATACATTTAATTTGGTAGGTAAATATCTTTAATATATGATATTTTAATCAAAGTAGTTAGAGCCATTTTTAAGAAAATCAAAATTTTCGAAAAAATTTCCATGTAAACGGTAGTTTGGGTGGGGAGATTTTTCTCAAAATCTTCGTGTCGCATCCCTGGAAGATACTAAACTTAAATACCAAGTTTGGTATTTACATTGTACATATGGGGCTAGAGAAAATAAAAATGTATATGACATAAATGGTATATTTTAACGAAGTATATATATATATATATATATATATATATATATATATATATATATTGTGCAGTACGTTTTTGCCTATCTTTTATGGTTTATTAGTTATACAAAATTCAACAAACTTCATCCAGAATGAACAGGTCTTCGGAAGCTATTCCCAGAAATTCAAGATATTTTATTTGTGATGTAAATAGCTTTAATTTACGGTATTTTAATCGAAATCCTTACAGCCATTTTTTGATAAAAACAAAATTTTCAAAACATTTTTACATGTAAAAGGTAGTTAAGGGTGAGTGGATTTTCTTTAAAGGCTTAGTGTCGCATTTTTGGAATATAATAAACTTACACACCAAGTTTCTATTTAACGGTCTATTAGTTTTTGAGCAATGCTATCCACAGAAACACACGTGGACCTTTTTCTAAAAAATCTAGTGTGCTCCACTCTCATGACTTTCACTACATCTCTTTAGCAAATTATAGTCAGCAGGCTTAATTTCCTACCCACTTCATGCTAATCGAGATAAACTAGAGAAACGGTCTTATTTCTAAGTTGCTTAAAAGTAGGCTAAAGGAGTGAAATGTTTTAAAATGTGGTTGCTATGGGATTCAAATCCGTATCTTTGCGTGGCCTGGAGTTCACAAGTTCCCATATAAGAAAAGTTTAAGTATTTTAAAACTGAAGCCAACAGCAAGGAATATCTCGAAAACCGTCAACTCTACGAATAAATGTAGAAAAAATGGCATAAATAGTGTGTTTTAAGGAACTCTACAAATTTAGTGTAGCAAATTTTTGTCTATCTCTTACGGTTTAGTAGTAACCCAAAATTAAAAAAGAAACATCCAGAATAAAGAGGTTCTTTAAGGCTATTCCCAGGAAATTCAAGATACACATTTTATTTGTCATGTAAATATCTTAAATACAAAGCTTTTGATTAAGATATTTTGGTATTTGTGGAAAATTAAAAAAAATTGTATTTTTTTCCATGTAAAGGGTAGTTGGTGGTGGAGAGGATTTTCTTCATGTCGCTTCCTTAGGAGACATTAAACTTAAATACCAAGTTTGGTATTTAACGGACTTTTCGTTTTTGAGCTACGCTGCCCAAAGATACACACGCACATTTTTGTAAACATGTTTTTTTTTTTTTTTTTTTTTTTTTTTTTTTTTTTTTTTTTTTTTTACTTCAGAGGGTCTGAAAACATATTTCCGATAAAATTTCGGTATCAACATTTTGGGTACATTACAATACCTTCTCTATACACTGTGTAAGTGTATAGTACGTGTAGAGAAAGTAAAAATGATTTTTGAAGGGGGATTCAGGGTGTCTTAAGTCATATATTTCCAGTGAAATCTCGGAATCGAAATTTTGGGTGCAATACAATAACTTCTCTATCCACTATGCACATTGTACATGCCGGCTAGAGAAAAATAAAAAGTAAAGTAATAGTTATTTTCTACTCCATGCCAATCTCGGCTAATGTCAAAGACCTTCTTGTAAGCATGCTCTTTTATAACTTTAATGTGTTCGTATACAAATACATAGACTTTGTGTATCCTTTTTAATGCTATAGTAAATAAGGTAATTAGATGGTGTTTTAAAGATCCAATTTTAATATTGTAACCACGCGCTGCGACCCTAATCGCCTAACTGTGTAAACGGTTGACTTCATGAGTCATAAATTATTGCTGGCATCCATTGTTAGACCTGTGTTAGGGTATACGCGTGCCGCGGTAAGTTATTTTGACGTCGAAACTGATTCTTGCACAGTGCGAGTGGGCACATGTGGTATCGGAAGGTTCTTTGACGTCGAATCCCGGACTATTACACCTGAGAGAGAGAGAGAGTGTGTGTGTGTGTGTGTGTGTGTGTGTGTGTGTGTGTCAGACATCTGCGGTGGTTTCGCCGTGCCATTTTGCTGGAAATTTCTTGCCACGTGATCGACAGGTATAAAAAGGGGAAAGAAGTCCTTCCCAGAGTTCAGTTTTCAACAGGAAGTGCATAATGAACAACAGTTGAGTGAGTTTCGATGGGAAATTCGTAGCGAGTAGTGTATGCGTGTTTTTTCTGATAGTGTTTAACGTCCGTTTTTACTACATATAGCACCTCCGGCGATGACACTAATGATACATGAAATGAAGATAGACCACCGGTGGAATGCGATGGCGAGGGAAACTGGAGAACCCGGAGCAAACACGCACCTGCGACGCTTTAGTCCACCACAAATCTCGCATGCAGTCGCTTGGTGAGAGGCGAGTGGTCCAACTACATCCATACATGCGCGTATGTGATGTCGTAGGGAATTCCGCGCTGCAGGCAATGGCTTGTTGTACATCAGACCCCAGGAGGATAGGGGGAAATGAGAGTAATTTCAAAGGGCGGCCGAAACCGGACACCGGGGAAGAGCCACCGTGGAGAGTTCGTATATTCCAAATAATTCATCATCTCAGCACGCGGAGCGCTAGAAGCCCGTACTCCAGGTCTGATCAAACTACCTGAGGCTATAGACAACTTCCAGAGCGCAGTCATCACCACGGGAGGGCGCCATTCCGCAGTCCTCGGCGACATTTGCAACCCTGAAGCGGAGATGAAATGAAGGGACAGGAAGTTCGGTGGAATGAAAAATATCTCAACATTTGCCTAGTGACCCCGAAAAAACCCAAGGGTCGGGACAATTCCACGACCTCCTCGAATGCTAGTCATAGACATAACGCCTGAGCCACCTAGCTCGGTAGCAAACAGCAGTAGTCGCTGCCGCCGAGCGTCGAAATTCTTACGAAACGCTTTGTTAGTAAGTTCTGTTTGAAATAAAAAGCTGTTTGCTGGAGTAAAAATAATGTTTTTGTACCAATATAAATATAGATTGTGAAAGGTTATTAAATCAGTTTTAACAGAACAAGATATTTCTGGAAGCAGATGCCATACAGTTTACATAGAAGCCTTTGGATTCGCCCACGCTCCTGTATCGTAGTGTAGGCAGGCACCCACGCCGTATTAATATTTGACCTCTCAGTGCTGGAAAAAACTACTCCACTCTCCTGGGCAACGGGGTGCGCTGGGTTGAGCAAGGGGTTGCTACAAAGGGGTTGCCAACCGTGGAAATGTGATACACTCGAAACTGACAATCAATGATCAGGCGTGGAAAATTTAGCTCGATATCCATCGAACAAATGACAGCTGATCACATCAATATGTATTTCTCCACAGCCTTCTATTTGGTGGGCGTTAGTCGTCGGTTTTATTCTCCACAAAGAGGTACAAAGGTAATAAAATTACAGCACAGGAATTCGATTTACATTTCACAAGCCAAAGTTAGTTTTTTTTCTGCATCAGTATATTGTGCATATTTTTATTTCCTCCTACGTTTGGATATGGTAAAGAATTCAAAACCGAGATTTTATATTTTGAAATCCCGCTCAATCCAAAAGAAACCATTATTAGTTTCTCTACACTACTGTGTACATAGTATATAGAGAAAGTATGGTATTGCACACAAAAATGCGATACGGAAATTTCACCGGAAATACATTTTGGGTCCCGCTGAATAAAAAAAAAACATGTTTGGAAAAAGGTCCGTGTGTGTGTGGGGGGGGCGGGGATAGCACAGCTCAAAAACGAAAATTTGAAAAAATTGAAACCAATAACAAGGAATACCTCGGAAAGAGTTAACTCTAGAACAAAAATGAATATGATATAAATTGTGTGTTTTAAGATGTACATTTTTTATGATATAAGTTTTTGTTTATTTTTTACGCTTTATCAGTTACGCACAATTCAACAAAATTAATCCAGATTAAAGAGGCTTTTAGAGGCTATTTCCAGAAAATGCAAGATATACATTTTCTTTTCCTATAAATTACAATCCCTAAACCCATTGGAGAGAAAATCAAAATTTTGGAATTGTTTTACACGAAAAGGTATTTTGGCATGGTGGAGGGGATTTTCTTGAAAATCTTGGTACCGCATCCTTGGGAGATACCAAGCTTAAATAGCAAGTTTTTTTTTTATTTAATGGACTTTTCATTTTTAGCTACACACACAGACTCACAGGGTCACACATTGACCTTTTTCTAAAACTGCTTTTTGTGGGTTCAGGTGTCGCAAAACATGTATTTCCGGGGAAATCTCTGTATAAAATTTTTGTTTGGAATACAATACTCTCTCTATTCACTACATATGTACTCAGCATGTATAGAGAGAAGAAAAAAAAACCTGACTTATATTTCATAGCCCAAAATTCAGCTTTGTTGTGTTATGAAATACCAGTATATTATGATATCCTATATTTTATGGCCTCTACTACATATTGTATATAGGGGAAGAAATTGCGTTCCAACCAAAAATTTAATACAGCGATTTCCCCGGAAATACTAGATTTGGGACCCTCTGAATCGAAAAAAAGAAAAAGGTGTGCTTTCGTGTATAAGAACAGTATAACTCGAAAACCAAAGTTGGTCGTATAACCAAATTTAGCGCAGCATTTTTTAACAAAAGGAGAGGAAAACAATTTTGGAAAATTGTGGGAACACTACCGGCACATTTCTGTCAGACTGTAGGGGTTTTACCAACCTCCTTACGGAAATGGAGCTAGTACCTGGCGTCCGAATACCAGAATACCCAGTGTTTGGTAGTTTTCACCCCTACACTATGCATACTAGAGAGTTGTAGCTTCAGGAGTAGAGCTGTTTGGGCTTGCGAGAGGGAGGCGGTTGGCCTCGTGGCTTAAGGTGCAGGAGAAAGGTACTTAGAACGACCAGGACGCATAAATAAATACGAAGGGTGCAAGAGGACACAGGGCTTTCACAGTTAAGATAAGGCATGGCTAGGGTATGAAGAAGCCCAAAGGTTACCCAAACGTCATTCTGGATTCACCTGTTACATTATGTATCTTGTAGTTTATACTTTAAAATAAAAACTATACCGTCGGTCAGTACGTCGGACTGTAAGTCTCCCAACACCAGCAACTCGTGAATGGCCGCGCCGTGGCCGAATGGTTAGACCAGTCACCTCTCCCAAGCGACCGTATGTGAGATTTGTGTTGGACAAAGCGGCGCTGGGGCGGGTTTTCTCCGGGTACTCCGGTTTCCCCCGCCATCTCATTCCACCGGTGCTCCATCATATATTCATGTATCATCAGTGTCACCTCCTGCGGTGCCATAAGTAGTTAAAGCGGGCGTTAAACACTACCCAAAAAAAAAGAAAAACAAAAAAAAAACTAGTGAACAAAGTTGAACAAAGGCTCTCCTGACTTAGTTATTCAAGCTTTTATAATAAAATCCATGCTTATGCCAGCATTGGTTAAGAGGGCAGAGATATACCAGCATTTCGAAATTCTGTCACTAATATCGATTGGTGAAACTATTGCAACATTATCTTGTACTAAAGGAAATATGATTTACATAAACGACCCTATCAGGTACCCTACAACATGTTTGAGAAATCTTGAATTTTTTTTGGAAATTGCCTCTGAAATCCTCTTCACTCATGGATGATCTTTGCATAAATGCTAAACCGTAAAAGATAGACACAATCGTATTACATAAAATGTATATTTGTTCAAGCGCCCAGTTTGTCTAAAACATTTGGCTTAATGAGTTAATTTTTTCCAAGATGTTCTTTATTTGTTTCAATTTTAAAACTCTTAAATTTTCCTCCAATGAGATGAAGTTATTACTTTTTTTTCTTTGCGTCTGATCAAGCAAAGAAACGGAATTTCAAACCGTCACATAGAAACCAACTCTTAAGAGATGCGACTATCATTTGAGTCTATTGTATTCCTTTATTTTTTTTAAAAAATCTGAGGAATAGTTTGAAAGTACACCATCTAATGAGCGATAGAGGATGGAGAAAGTCATATAAATGTATCATCAGTTTTATCAATTTATAATTATTATTCGTTTTCTTTTCTCATGTTTAGGCAGAGAGCATAGAATATATTAAAGCTACTAGCTTTTTAAATCATATACTTAAACCCATAATGGAATGTGTAAAATTGATGTATTATATTCACATGACTTTCTCTACCTGTTCCGCAACAAAGTATTCTTAAAGAAACATATTTTTCTAATTAACCTATAAACATATAACAAATTGCAGAAATACTTTTAGTACATACTTCCTCATCGATTGCGGGAATAAAGGGCACACTAGCCTAAACGATGGTCAAAATTTTTCAAAGACTGGTGGCTATGTAATGCTTTGCCATCCCATTATTTTTGCTTGACCATGAGAAAGATACATATTGAAACCTAAAACTAAGAATATCTTGGAAACGGTTAACTCCACAAAAATAAAATAAAATTAAAATGTATTTGAAAAACGATGTGTGTTTCAAGCTGCAAAGTAAAATCTGTCCTTGAGAGTTGTCAAGAGTCTGTAGCTTGGTCCGCTTACACCAATCAGAATAGAAACTGTTCTTTATCTGCTCTTTGTATCACGTATTGTCGTTCATTGGTCCATATGCACCTATTTATTGAACACTCAAGGGTGGCTGGAAACGCGATATGTGAGGCTCGCATAGGTCGATTCCTATCGACTACCCACTCTGACCTTGGTGTGTCCTTGATGTTCCTTGGTCGGTAGGCAAATGCTGGGTTGGTTTCTCAGTCTCCACTATTACCGTTTCATATTTTTCCTTTCCATCCCTTTCATTATGTTTCAGGGGCACTTCTAGGCTCACGAGTAGGACGGGTCTTTGAGGCAGTGATTATTAGGGACTTCCGCGCGTCTCTGTGAATTGTCTTCCTGAGGCTTATAGACTCCTGCGGTTCATTGGTCTGGAGAATGGCAGTCACAAAAACTCTATGTAGGTTGCGTGCGCGATATGTCTCCCTCCATTGTATAAACTAAGGCTGTTAGATATCTAGTACAGCTGTTTAAGTAATTGATAACAGCTAGTACATGTTACATTAATATTAGTAGATTAATAATTTAATTATTACAAGTAGTACATTTTCGGGTTGGTTAGTATCTCTAAGTAACCGTAGCACACACAAACCGCACAGGTTTAAATTCCCTGAGAGCGCGGGGCGGTAGTGCTACGAACAGAGATGCAAAGAACATGAGAGCTACATCCGCCTGATGTACCCAGAAAAATCTGGTCTTGCAGAGCACTGCATCCGAAAAGGACACAGACCGAGACTGGGCGACACAACCACCATGTTCAAATCTTCAAGCTATTGGGATCGCTCCATCAAAGAAGCCATAGTTATAAAATAGGAAGAAAACAATATCAACAGAAACAGCTGCTTTCAGGTATGGCACTTGGAGTTCTGTGCTCAATAAACACGCAGAAAGATGTGCGAAAGGGTAGCTGGTTTGGTACAGGCTTACATCTGGCAGCGGGCCAATCAGAAAGGTCTCTCTGCTACGGACGCCATTGATCCCCAGTCAACATCACGAATGTCAGACCCGGGCCAATCACAGAGCGGTATCTGGCCGGTCCCCTCAACGCCCTGACTATAAATACAGGCGGACCAGGAGAAGAAGCCATTCTCTTCACCAAGCGCCGCTTTCCCGCAAACTTCCCCACATTCACGTACCTCAGACGAAGGATACAATGGACCAACATAATCACCTACTTGGGGGTGAAGCTTGACAGGGGCGTCACTTTTAGGGAGCACATCAGGGGGCTATGGTGCCGGGGCAATGGGGCTGCGGCCTCACTGTACCCGATGCTGAGGTCCTCGATGACGGTTCCCCTTAAGTTGCGCCTTTTGAGGACTCTCATAATCCCCTTGTTAATCTACGCCTGTGAGATCTGGGGCATGGTGGCAGACTCCAGTCTGCTGTTGCTTCAGCGGGTACAGAATAGGTGTCTTCGGGGTATCTATTCTGTGCCTCGAGGCTTTCCAACGAGACTCCTGCACGAAGCCTCTGGTCTACCATACCTGGAGGACGAGATTAGGCGTCGGGCAACAAAATTCAACGAAGGGTTACCATTCCATTGGAGCGCCCTCGTTAGGTCTCTTGGGGATTACGATCCCACAAACCGCCGCTTCAGGCGATACCGGCTTCCCCTCATGGCTTGCGGGCATCCCCGGTAACGAAGGAGTACCACCAACAGCTGCTACGGCTAAGCTCCTTATAATCCTTTAAGAGTTGCTTGGATTCAAAATTAAAACCTCAAAACAAACATTTTGATTAGCACACACCAGCGATGGACAAGGGCCGTTGCACCATCAAGGCAACCGTCGAGGAGCAATATTTGCCTCCTCCTGTCACTCCACAACCCCAAAACACACCCGCCATCCTGCAAAACCCACAATCCCGTCAGAACGTGGTTAAGTTCTCTCCGAGAACAGGGACACATATAGCACACCTCGGGCTGCCCTCAGTCTGCCAATTGCACTGGACTGGAAGAGTTACAAGGATTTATAATTTAAACCCCAAATTAAACTAACATTTTGTAAACTAACCACACAGCGGTACACAAGGACCGTTGCACCATGACTGGCATCCGTTGAGGAGCAAACTTGCTACCTCCTTTTGCTCCCCAGCCTCATTTTCACCCGACATCCTGCAAACCCCACATTCCCGTCAGTAAGCGGTTAAATTCTAGCAAGAATGGGAGCACGTCTAATACACCGTCAGGCTGCCCTCAGCCTGCCAACTGCTCGTGTCGTGGCTCTACAGCATTCCCTGAAGATGAGAGTGACGTTAACTCTTGAAAGCTTGGAAATCATTTCAGAATTCACCGTGGCTGATAGCCCGAGAAAAGTTATTTTCAAGCTTCATGTCATGGTTCACACTTTTTTTTTTTTTTTTTTTTTTTTATTGCTTCATTTGTATAGCTCCCTTTAACATCAATGGTCAAATCGGGGGCTTTCACTTGTGAAACTGTAGGTTCAGAACATTAGGTTAAACTCATGGACATTCACTCTCACATTCATACTTCCAGATAGGGAATTCCGGTTAAAGAAAAATTCCCCACCCCAGCCGGGAGTCGAACCCGGGACCTCCGGGTGAGAAGTCAGCTCGCTGACCACTCGACCACGGAGGCAGTCAGTACACGAATTTTATTTGTCGTGCAAATGTCTTTAATATATGGAATCGTTAGTCATTTTTTTTTTAGAAAAAAAAAAATGTCGAAAACCTTTCTACGTCAATGCTAATTTGAGGTATGGGGATTTTCTTGAACATGTTTGTGTTGCATTCTTGGAACATGTATACCCATAATTCTCCCAATATATTTGATCCTTCTCTTCTCTAACCTGGATATTCGGGCATCCATTTATTCCAACTACCTGTATCTTGCTTTTTTATCACTCCAGTAAACTTCAGCCTTCTGTCAATGTTTGTACTATGACCTGAAGAATTCTCTTGTTTACTCTCTCTAGCACGTATACAAAATGTATTTAGTAGGAAGAGGGGTTATTCTATGCCATCCAAAAATTCCGTAGGGAATACATACTTTTAGAAACCCTGTATCAAAAAACAAAAACAAAAACAAAAATAAAAACGTCTGTGTGCGTGTATGGACAGCATAACTCATAAACGAAAAGTAGGTTAAAAACAATCTTTACATTTAGTACATTTTCTTTTAAAGATGCGACACGAAGATTTTTTAAGAACACCACTTCCACTTTGAACTACCCTTCACATATTCATTTTTCAATTTTTTTTATTTTCTTAAAAATAGCTATAACGATTTTTATTAAACTACTATGTTTTAAGTTATTTTCATGACAAACTTAATGTACTACTTGAACTTTTTGGAAATAGGTTCTACATTCTGGATGCCTTTTGTATAACTGTTAAACCGTAAGAGATAGGTAAAAACTTACTTCATTAGAATACAGATATCGTTAAAATTCATAAGTTATGTCATATACATATTTCTTGTGCACTTAAGCGTTTCCGAGATATTCCTTAAAATTGTTTCAATTTTAAACTACTTAAACTTCTCTCAGAAGCAAAGCCATATTTCGTTTCATCTCTCTTTTGTATTACTTCTGGCCATGCAAAGAGAACCGAATTTCAATTGTTTCACATAGCTATCCCTTTTAGAAGGTTTGACTATCGCTTTAGCCTAGAGTTTTCCATTATGCGTCTTCTACTTGCAAACAGGCAAGTAATAGGACCATTTCTGGTAATGTTTATCTCGATTAGCATTATGTAGATAAAAGAATAATCTTTTGTAAGGTGAGTTTATATGTGTAGCAGCCAGAGAAAGTTATATGAATGGAACAAATATTTTTTAAGTTTTGTTTAACAAATTCTGTTTCTGAAATAAATACAGATATAAAGGTATCCTTAATATAAAAGGCAAACTTGTAGCCAATTTGCATGCATATCTTTGCAGGTTCCGCTAATACCCTTCCATCTTTCTGACTGTATGTGTTCTCTTTGTAAATACTAAAAAGTTGGCACGGCAGGTTTTATATGTTCACGTAAATATTCATGGATTGCCAACAAAAGCCTCGGTTATGGAGCGAGGAACAAAGGAAATGTAAGAAAAGGAAACGTGTTTACCTTTTGCCTCTGAACCCATCACATTTACATAATATCCTATGTGATTTGCATTCTCTGAATTGTGTTGTGTAGACGGGAATTCGAATGGCAGTCAATTTAGCAATGTTATTGGTGTTAGATTCATGGTGGAGCAATCTCTGAAAGAGCTTGATGCAAATGGGGGTATAAAATACAAATAGATTTAATGGTGAAATGTATGGATCAATAGTTCCAAAATAGGGAGTGAGATATCTATAAGGTGGTTGTGTCCTCCGGCCGTGATCGCCGATCGTGAGTGTACGGCTTGCTTGTAAGTCATAGAACTCTTGTTTTGGGTTCCGAAGCGCCTACACAGCAGTCAGCGGTATAAAGAGAAGGTGGAAGGGTTTGTAGCGTAAATATGCACACATTGAGGTATAATCTGTTCCAAAAGTAGCTCATTTATTGCATTTGATATTATTTACATCGTTCTAATTCATAAAGTAAAACAATAAAACAACTATTAATATGATTAATAAATAAAGAAAGCCTTGTAATAAAAGTATAAAGCCTGATACAAAAAATTCAGGATAATAATGTGCAGAGCTTTGAAAAGATAATGTACATAAATTATCCAAACACACTCAGAGTTCATTGCAGTGGATTACAAGACATAACTTTATTGTATCGAAAGAAAAGATTCTCCTCCTGTCACTCAAAATATGTTGAATCATCCACAAATGTATTCTTTCACGAACGCCTTCACTTTCGTATTTTCGACATTTTTCAATCCGCGTGCTCTTTCTGTGTTCACTGGTTTATCTACTAGCAGGTACTGACTGAGGTCAGGCAGTGAGCAATGCTAGATACTGCTACATGTTTCGAAACGGGATGCACAGACTACGCCTACTCCATCACGCCATAGTTATATTCTGTGTGCACCTAACCGGCAATCTCATGATCGCAGACTTAGCTCTAGTCACAACTGATTATTGAAACCCAATGTCACACGTGTGTTGGTGGACACCTGTGCCGGCAGATTCTGTGATTGTTACACCAATGCGAGTGGACATGTGATCGGAAGGATCTTTGACTTCGAAATCCACATTGTTACACCGTAGTGAGTTTGAGAACACTTGCGGTGTACTGCACATGCGACGGCTTCTGGAACTTTGCACTCACGTGACCAACGGGTATAAAAAGGGCAACGAAGCCTTGCTCAACGTTCAGTTTTCAGGAATACATTATAAGCAGTGAGGGAGTTCGACGGGAATTTCGTAGCCAGCTGTATCTGGCTAAACTATGTGGTATTATTGTTACGAAAGACAGCAATTGTGAGCATATTCATTTGCAGAACAAATACAGTTGTTGAAGAAAAATAAGTTTTAGTTATAGTATTACAAAGTGAAAAAATGTTATCTGTTTCGTTCACATTATTTTTTATACTCTTCTTGCAAACAGACTATTCTTACAAAAGATTATTCTTCTATCTACGTCATGCCTATTCAGATAAAATTAGCAGAGATGGTCTTTTTGCTTAATATAAATGGAAGGGAAATTAGGGAATAGCTAGGCTAAAGCGTTAGTCAAATCTTTTAAAAGTTAGTTGCAAAGTGATGCATTTAAAATTCGATTTCCTTTCAAAGCTAAGGGTAAAACAAGAAATTATAAGTATAAGTATTTTCAAATCGAAACAAATAATATCTCGGAAAGCGTTAACTCTGCAAAAAATTGTATCTCTGTGAAATAAATTGTGTGTTTTCACGGGCTTTAGATTTTTTTGTGTAGTAACATTTTGTCTACCTCTTATGATTTATCAGTTATGAAAAAGTATCTCAGATTGAAGAAGATTTCTGAGACTATCTCTATGAATTCTGTTATACATTTTGTTTATGATCTAAATACGGTAGTTTATTCAAAAACATTAGAGGAATTTTGAGAAAATCAGCTTTCGAAAATGTTACCATGTAAAATAATTTGGGGCATTTTCCCGAAAATCTTCGTCTAACACAATGACTATATTTAGTGGATAAACTTGCAGCTCCTAATAGTCAAGCTGCTAGGGCGTAATATCTCTCCAGTATGTGAACTACACATCAGTTGCTAAGCGGCTAACAATAGCAATTATCCGGGGTATTCACAGAGTCAACCCAGTCAGTCACCTTGTCACATTTGTACAATGCCTCGCAAATCTTTTGTCCAAAAATACGGCGCACATTTAAACTCTGTTGATATGCCACGATAACAAGGTACACATGAAGCGAATTTCCTCAAAATGCAATGGAATGGAATTTGGAGGGCCCTGCAGGTTGGCTTGTCGCTGAGATGGCTGGCAAAGATAGGGTTATGCTTATCTATGCCGAGCGAGTGGCATGCGACAAGCATTCGGGGTCTTGGATTTGTTTCCCGTGGGCGGCCTTTCTGACCCATGAGTTTTTTCGGGGGTTTCCCGGGTGAACTGGCGAATGTTGGGAAGGTTCATTACATTTCTGCTATAACTTCCTGTTCCCTTCGCTTTTTACTTTCTCTACACGCACTATGTCCATAGAGAAGGTATTGTAATGCACCCAAAAATTCGATACCGAGATTTCACCGTAAATACATGAATCCAAAAGAAGCATTTGTCTGTGTGTGCGTGTGTGTGTATCTGTGGACAGCATAGCTGAAAAACGAAAAGACAGTTAAATACCAAACTTAAATACCCCGAACTACCCTTCAAATGAAAAAAAGTTTTCGAAAATGCTTTCCTTAAAAATGGCTAACCTTCTTTTTCTTATTCAAATACCTCATATAAAAGCCACTTCCATCACAAATAAAATATATATCTTGCATTTTCTGGGAATAGCTTCTGAAGACCTGTTTATTCTGGATGACTTTTGCTGAATTTTGCATTACTAGTAAACCGTAAGTGATAGACAAAAGTTTACTTCACAAAAATGTAGATCTCATTAAAATACACAATTTATGCCATACACAGTTTACCGCTTTCGAGACACATTCCTTGTTATTAGTTTCAGTTGTGAAGTATTTATACTTTTCTCGCACAGAAAGTGTCCGTTTTTCTTTTGTTCTACTCCTGGTCAAGCAAAGAAGCGATTTGCATTGACAATCACATAACAACTTTTAAAATATTTGAATATCACTTTAGCATAGCACATTCCTTCAGTTGCCTTCTACATATATTATTAAGTAATAAGAACGTTTTGCTAATGTTTATCTCAATTAGAATTGTGTGGAAAAAAGAATAATCTTTTGTAAGATGTTTGTTTGTAGAGCAGCTATAGAACGTCATGTGAGTGCAACATATATATTTTTTCGAGGATTTCCCCGGGTGGTTTGGCGAATGCTGGGAAGGTTTATTACATTCCCCGAATTTTCTGACATCATTTCCTGTTCCCCTCGCTTTGTTTTTATCTTTTTTAGTGTTGAAGGATCAGGCGACACTTAAGCTTGTTGTGCGGAGAGCGATACTTTCGCACTGGCACGAAGAGTGGTCAGCTCTCCGCGGAAACAAGCTTAGAGTAGTGAAGGACCTTCCAACAAACTGGGTAACTTGCTCTCGTCAATCTCGACGGGAGGAAGTGATTTTTAGCTCGTTTGCGTATTGGCCACTGCAATTTTACACATAGTTTTGTTCTTAAGAGTGAATCTGCTCCTGTGTGTCCGCTATGTGGAGAAGATTTGTCTGTCCGTCATGTGTTGCTAGATTGTGTTAATCTAGCACATATTCGGGAATCACTGCAACTGCCGGTCAGTCTTGCAGAAGTCCTGGCGGACGATAGTCGAGCGGTAGTTAAGATTTTTAAATTTTTATCGAAGATATCCTTCAAATGTCGGATTTAGTTGTTTTTATCCTTGCTTTTGTTTTTTTTTTATTTTGTTTTTCTTAAATTACCAATCTGTGGCTTTTTCCATGATTACTTTTATACATTGATTTTTAGATTTATATTTCGTCCTTATTTACTATGATTTGTTTGATAAGGGCGCTGATGACCTTGTAGTTGAGCGCCCTTAAACACTAACCATCATCATCAAGCGACACTGTTTGGTGGGCGGTGACTTGAGCATTGTGGAGATTTATTCCTGGTGTCATTCGTTATAGTATTTAATGCCCACGTTTACTATATGACACAGGCTGAAGGTATATGGAATGTAGATGGAGTACCGGTGGAATGCGATGGTGGTGGAAACCAGGGAACTCGAAGAAAACCCGCCTCACAAATACCACATGCAGTGGCCCGGGAGTGAATTCGGGCCGCCTGGGTGAGAGGTGAGGGATCATACCACTCAGCCACGGCGTGGCCCTGTTGTAGTTGCGAGACAGCTCTATTGGGAACCGTTCGAGTGCTATAAGACTAGGGTTCTTTTAGGGCCCCGTCTTAACGAATATTATAGTATCGTCATTGTTTATCGACAGGCTATTTGTTGATATTTATGGTGTTTGTGATAAATGTATGTTAAAGAACAATTTTAATAAATAATACGAGCGTTGGAACTTTAATAGTAGTAACTGTTTATTTACAGCTGATATAAAGGAGATTCATGTTTCCAAGTTTTACTGTACTTCAAAGTAGCCACCAGGTATGTGTAGAACCCGTTGGCAGCGATGTGCAAGGACACATTTAGGTCTGCTGTGTTGATAGTTCGAATGAAGCGGTCTACTGCCTGACGAATCTCTGAAATGAATGCCACGAAGTAGTTCCTTCATAGTCATAGTCACAAGGGCTTTAGGTTCGGGGTATAAGGTGTATGATTCAATACTTCCTACCTCCATCGACGAACAAATTTGCTTTGTATGCGGGCGAGTATTTTTATGAAAAAATCTGATATGTTCCATTCACATGACTTTCTCTATATCTCTGCAATAAATTATTTTTAAAAAGCATATGCTTCTATTTACTACCTGCTAATCGAGAAAAAATTAGCAGAAATAGTCTTATTTCTTACTTCCTTGTAAGTAGAAGCGAAATAAGGGATAACCATAGGTTAAAGTGATAGTCAAAAGCTGGTTGCTATGTGACTGAAGTTCCTTTGTTTGTATGGACACGAGTTCACAAAGTCCTATATGAGAAAGATATACGTTTTTTGTAGCTTAAACCAAAAATTATCAACTCCACGAAAAAAATGTATACAACATAAATTGTAAGTTTGAATGTGCTCTACATTTTTTGTGTGGTAAGTTTTTGTCTCTCTCTTGCGGTTTAGCACCTATGCAAAATTCCGTAAAATTCACTCAGAATAAAGTAATCTTCAGAGGCTATTCCCAGAAAATTCAAGATATTCATTTTATTTTTCAGGTAAATATCTTCAATATACAATATTTTAATCAAAATCATTTAGAGCCATTTTTTAGAAAATGAAAATTTTCGAAAAAAGTTCCATGTAAAGGGTAGTTTGGAGTGGGGATTTTTCTCAAAATCTTCGTGTCACATCCCCGGAAGATACTAAACTTAAGTACCAAGTTTGGTATTTTACCGACTTTTCGTTTTTGAGTTGTGTTCACAGACACACGGACTTTTTTCTGAAAATACTTGTTTTGGATAGAGGGGACCCTAAAATATATATTTCCGCTGAAATCTCGGTTTCGAATTTTATGGTGAGTGCAATACCTACATTCTCTATACACTATGTACATAGTGCGTATAGAGAAAGTAAAAAGATGGGTGAATTTTGCAGAAGTGTCGCCGAAGATCAGAAAGATCGAAAGATGGAGTTTTTCGTGCAAGTCGGTGTTGGTGTTATCCTAAAGCATTAGGTCCCTCCACAGCAGACCGTCCAAAACGTAGTATTACCGTTCAATTTTGGAACGCAACCTACGACCAGCTTTCTCAAAGCTGGTCTTGACTTGAATGAAAGAACCACTTCGTGGGATGCACTTCAGATCTGTTCCAAAGATTCGCCAGGCAGTAGACCATTCCTTTCCAACTGTCAACACAACAGACACTGCTAAAGGTATCCTGCGACTTCAACATCGCTGCCAATGTGTTCTACACAATGCTGATGACTACTTTGAAGTATCGCTCTTTAGTATCAATTTTAAATAGATAGTTGACAACCCCCATACCTGTATATTTTGTTCGCGTCATCCTCTTAATAATATCGAAATATTTCATCTTTAAATAATAAATAATTGCATGAGAAATGTTGGTGGAGAAACTTCATTGGCGCAATATAAAACGTAATAACTTCTTTTATTTATCACCCTGACTCTAGTTTGTTTTAGCAGCGCCGTAATTCATTTACAACAAAACATAAAACATATTGACATATAAAAACTAACATTGCAGTTTGTTACTATGTAGCCACAGAAAATAAGAATATATGCTTTCGGTTCATAATTTTCATAAGCTTCACTGTTCTGAATTGGACTCACTTCGTTAATTAGGCCACGTATAAAATATACCTTGATGTCTCCGTATCATTTCGAATTAGCAAATATAAATTAATTGCTGAATATCAAGAGGATTGCGTAATTATTATTAGAGAAATTATAATACTCCTATAACAAAACTAATCACAAAAATCTGATGTGTTCCATTCACAAGACTTTCTCTATGTCACTGCAACAAATTATTCTATTTACTTCATCTAATGGAGCAAAAATTAGCAGAAATAATCTTATTACTTGCTTCCTTGTTAGTAGAAGCGAAATAAGGGGGTACCGTAGGTTAAAGTGATAGTCAAAAGCTTGTTGTTCTGCTACTGAAGTTCCTTTGTTTGTATGGACACGAGTTCAAAAAGTCATGTATGAGAAAAGTATAAGTTTTTATAGCTGAAACCAAAAACAAGGAATATCTCAAAAACAATCAATTTCACGAAAAAAATGTATGTAACATAAATTGTGTGTTTTAATGTGCTCTACATTTGTTGTGTGGTTTAGCAGTTATGCAAAATTCCGTAAAATTGACCCAGAACAAAGTAATCTTCAGAGGCTATTCCCAGATAATTCAAAATATGCATTTTATTTATCAGGTAAATATCTTTAATATACGATATTTTAATCAAAATCGTTAGAGCCTATTTTAGAAAATCAAAATTTTCGAAAGAAAGTTCCATGTAAGGGGTAGTTGGGGGTGGGGGGATTTTTCTCAAAATCTTCGTGTCGCATCCCTGGAAGATACTAAACTTAAATACCAAGTTTGGTATTTTACCGACTTTTCGTTTTTGAGTTATCGTGTTCACAGACACACGAACACACGGACACACACACGCGGACCTTTTTCTGAAAATACTTTTTTTTGGATACAGGGAACCCTAAAACATATATTTCCGGTGAAATCTCTGTATCGAATGTTTTGATGGAGTGCAATACCTTCTCTATATACAATGTGCATAGCACGAATAGAGAAAGTAAAAATATACTTAAAATTTGATTTTCCGTACATCTCGACACCCAAGATATAGACAGATTCTCATACTTAAAATACACAGCAAGAAGCATTCGAGTTACTTGAGCATTATTAGGCCAAGCTGCTAAAACATTGAATGTAAATTCTCATCCAAGTTCAACCACAATAATAAACCACAGTAGATCGTAACCCACGTCGTTTTTACAAGAATTTTTATAACGTAAAAATTCACCTTACTAATCTCTAATGTTACAACCATTATAACCGTCTTTTTAAGTTGTCACCTCATCAAGGGTTTTCAATAAAACTACCCTTAGAGCAGCTTCCCCACCATAAAACCCCATTCACTTCAACGTGAGGCCATAATTAATCTTATTTTAAATTGACGCCCAAAATTGAAGCTGTAATAAAAACCTATCCCACACTCCCTGAGACTCGAGACTTGGGGGTTGAGCCAAGCGGCTTTGGCAGCGATACTCAGGAATCGTGAGAGAGAGCTCGTCCATGCTGCACCCGTCGTCACCCAGATCTGGTAGCCCTTCGGGTGTTACCTCATTCCTCCCACCAAGGCCCTACAGGGACTGTGCGCGCTGCTCTGATCCAGAGTCTGGCGATCCCGTTCTTGAGCCGATCCAATCCAACGCCGAAAAAAACACGTTGCATATATCGGACAAAATATTTGCGAGGGAGTGTACAAGATGCGGATCGTTGGCTTTTCTGACAACTTGTGTGTGGAAAGATTTAGCTTAACTTAGTGGACAGCCTTGGTGGTACCTGGATGGTAGAAACCGAATGCCAAAGGGATAAGTATTCCTCCTCCCATCCCATAAGTTTTCCCTAGAGGGTCGCCTCTACGAACAAATTTCAAGGAATACCAGTAGTAACGTAATCTATGGCCACTACTTCTTGTGATGGTCTTGTACCACTGCCAAGTGCAGATTTAAAACTGTAGAAAAAGTATCACTGCAGTGTGTGGTACTTGATGTGTTACAATCATGTAGTATTCTTTACCCCACCATAGTTTGTTTTCACATAGCTTTCTATGCTACGTTTACTTTCTCTACCTTCCTATGTACATAGTGTCTAGAGAAGGTATTTCATTTCACCAAAAATTCGATCTATAGCTCAGATACAAAAGGAAATAAAATACAAAATTTGGTATATGTTTTAGGGTCCCCTGTATCCAGAAAAAGTATTTTCAGAAAAAGGTCCGTGTGTCCGTGTGTCTGTGAACACGATAACTCAAAAACGAAAAGTCAGTAAAATACCAAACTTGGTATTTAAGTTTAGTATCTTCCAGGTATGCGACACGAGACTATGAGAAAAATCCCCCCACCCCAAACTACCCTTTACATAGACATTTTTTAGAAAATTTTGATTTTCTAAAAAATGGCCGTAACGATTTTGATTAAAATATCTTACATTAAAGATATTTACCTGAGAAATAAAAGGTATATTTTGAATTTTCTAGGAATAGCCTCTGAAGATTACTTTGTTCTGGGTCAATTTTACGGAATTTTGCATAACTGCTAAACCGTAAGAGATGTACAAAACCTTACCACACAACAAATGTAGAGCACATTAAAACACACAATTTATGTTATATACATTTTTTCGTGAAATTGATTGTTTTTGAGATATTCCTTGTTTTTGGTTTCAGCTATAAAAACTTATACTTTGTGAACTCGTGTCCATACAAACAAAGAAACTTCAGTCACATAGCAACCAGTTTTTGACTTTCACTTTAACTTATGGTACTTCCTTATTTCGCTTCTACTTACAAGGAAGCAAGTAATAAGTATATTTCTGCTATTTTTTTCTCGATTAGCAGGAAGTAAATACAAGCATAAACTTTTTAAAAATAATTTATTGCAGAGCTATAGAGAAAGTCATGAGAATGTAACACATCCGATTTTGTAAAGTTTGATTAGAGAGAGAGAGAGAGAAAACAATCGCTAAAGAGCCTCAGAGGGCGAGAAATAAAATTATTGTTCGGAATAAACACGTTTATTACAAAATTGTTATTGTCATCAGCAGTTGAAATAGTTTTTTTTTTTACATAAAAATACTATAAATATGAGATTAATGATAAAAAGGTATTGTCTTTTTTGTATTCATGATTATTAAATATTTATATATACCATGCTAAAGATATAAGACTTTTCCCCAATAACCCTGTGGAGGTTTCTTCGAGTTGTCTTAAGAAACAGACAAAATAGACAACCCCCCCATAAGGAAGTAAATATCGAGTTTTGCAAACTTACCGGAAAATCTTCTAGAAAATTGCCATTCGTAGATAGTAAGGAATAAAGAAGGCAGAAGATGAGAAAGTAATTTGATTCTGGAAACGGATCTCGTCCTTGTTTTAGAATAGAAAATGTAAAAAAGGCTCAGAAAGAAACTGCGCCAATACGTTGTAAAGATCGTCTTTTTGTTGCAGTGGAATGGAAAAGAAATAAGGAAACCCCATCTGAAAGTAAGAGAGAAATATAGCAGGGCAATACAGGAAAAAATATGACATACAGTCGGGACAAAAAGTAACTGACACTACAAAAACAAAACAAAATCTGACGTTGCAATCACTTGACTTTATCTACATTCTGTCGTTTATTGCTAACTAGTTATAAAAACTCTATGACAGGTTATACTCCTATCTAATTCCCTTAGCTACAGTACACATTTCGTAATAGATACAAAGGAAGTAGTGATAATAAAATATTTAAGAACTGAATGCTATTCGTTTGCATTGAAATTCCATACGTTTTTCATACAATCGAGAGAAACATCTGAAAATCGATATCAATAAGAATGACTAGTTGAACTATTGAAAGATTAATCAAAGCGGATATCTCGAAACAGTCAATTGGAAAACAATTACATGTTTTTGTCTTTTTCTTTTCTTTTGTTTTTTTCTGCAGCACGTTTTCATCTATACTTGAGTCTTTAGGAATACCAATAATACAAAGGTATATAAACTTCCTTCCGAGTGAAGTGGACTTCAAAAGCTATTCTAAAATAATTCAAGGCAATATTTTATTTCCCATGAAATATTTTAGTGTATGAAATTTTAAGTCACATTAGGATTGAGTTTTTGGGTGAAAATAATACAACTTTAAAAATTATATCATATAAATATTCTATGGAGACTTCGCCAAATATTTTTTACACTCCCTGTAACATTTTCAAATCATCCATTCGCTAAGTTTTAATCCTGTTTCTCCTTTTTGTGTACAGATTTTTCTCATTTTTACTTTCTCTATACGTACTATGTACATAGTGTATAGAGAAGGTATTGCACTCCACCCAAAATTCGATATCGAGATTTCACCGGAAATATATGTTTTAGGATCCCCTTTATCTAAAAAAAGCATTTTCGGAAAAAGGTCCGCGCGCGTGTATGTGTGTCCATGTGCCTGTGAACACGATAACTCAAAAACGAAAAGTCGGTAAAATACAAAACATGGAATTTAAGTTTAGTATCTTCCAGGGATGCGACACGAAGCATTTGATAAAAATCGCCCCAACCCCATCTACTCTTTACAGGGAACTTTTTTCGAAAATTTTGATTAAAATATCGTATATTAAAGATATTTACCTGACAAATTAAAAGTATATCTTGAATTTTCTGGGAATAGCCTCTGAAGAGTACTTTATTATGGATGCATTTTACGGAGTTTTGAATAACTGCTAAACCGTAAGAGATGGACAAAAACTTACTACACGAAAAATATAGAGCATGTTAAAATACACAAATTATGTTATATATGTATATATTTTTCGTGCAGTTCATCGTTTTTGAGAAATTCCTTGTTTTTAGTTTCGGCTTTGAAAAACAAAGGAGCTTCAGTCACATAGCAACCAGCTTTTGACATTAGCAGAAATAGTCTTATTACTTGGTTCCTGGTAAGAAGCGACATAAGAGGGTACCATAGGTTAAAGCGATAGTCAAAAGCTGGCTGCTATGTGACTGAAGTTCCTTTGTTTGTATGGACAGGAGTTGACAAATTCCTATGTAAGAAAAGTGTAAGTTTTCAAAGCTTAAACCAAACAACAACGAATATCTGAAAAGCGATCAACTCCACGAAAAAAATGTATGTGGCATAAATTGTGTGTTTTATCCTGATTCAGTAAAATTCATCCAGAATAAAGTAGTCTTCAGAGGCTATTCCCAGAAAATTCAAGATAAAGATTTTATTTGTCAAGTAAATATCTGTAATATATAATATTTTAATTAAAATCGTTAGGGCCATTTTTCAGAAAAAAGTTCCATGTAAAGGGTAGTTGGGGGTGGGGGGAGTTTATTATAATCTTCGTGTCGCATCCTTGGAAGATACCAAACTTAAATACCAAGTTTGGTATCCAACGGTCTTTTCGTTTTTGAGCTATGCTGTCCACAGACACACATGCACACACGGACCTTTTTTTTTTAAAATGCTTCTTTTTTGGATTCAGGGGGACCCAAAACGTGTATTTCCATTAAATCTAGGTATCAAAGTTTTGGCTACCATACAATACCTTCTCTATACACTATGTACATAGTACGTATAGAGAAAGTAAAAGGAAAACTCAGTCTTAAGTAACGTCTAATGAAAATTGGTTAGCCACTTTTTTAGAAAACCGGAGTTGGAGATGGAGGGTGGCGGATTTTCTTAAAACCATTGTATATTAAGATAAATTGTATATTTTAAGGAAATATACATTTTGTGAAATAAGAGAAGACGACTGCGAAGGTTTTCCACAGAAAATTTGAGATATACATTTTATTTTATATAAAATGTCTTAAGTATATAGTATTGAAAGTAAAATTATTAGAGCATTTTAAAATAAAGAAGAAAAACTTTCCTAGTAAAGGGCAGTCTTGAAAATCTAGTAGCTTTGTAAGATATTGTACTAAATATTTAAGTTCGGTATTTATCCCAGTTTCGTTTTTAAGCCATACTGTTTAAATACACAGACACACGTATCTAAAAGTACTATTTTTCAATTTAAGGAACTTATAAAAACCTATCTTCCGGTGAAATCTCGGCATTGATTTTTTGGGAGAGTACAATACTTCCCCTACATTCTATATGTAGTACAGAAAGTAAGATTTGTGCTTTTGGATTCAGTATTCTTAAAATATGTGGTTCCGGTGAAATCTCTGTATCGATTTTTTTTGGTAGAGTGCAATATGTTCTCTACCTACTGCATATATTTGTGTATATGAAAAGCGGTCTATTCTCTTGAGTCCAATAGTGTTCTTCTATGTAAGTTTTACACCTTTAGAAAACTAAACTTCGACTTATCAGAGTCGGAATCAGTTCTCTGGTCTAAGAAATGGTCTAAGAAATAATAATGTAATAACTAACCAATGACGATATAGTAATCATTGTGAAATGTAGAAGCACATCTGACACCATATCTATGAAAGAGTTTCGCTACGATTGGTAAACAAGGAAAAGCAAAACAAATTATAACATAATTTAGCATTCTAGAGAAAGGGATGAGGCATTTTTACATTTAGTATTAAACTGGACAACAGCTCTACCTTAATATATACATAGTTTTTCAAAACGACACCAAACGAAGATGTAGACCTTGTTGCTCATCCCGTACGTGATACGTGAATATAATTTTCAGCTCTAAATTCGACACATACAAAAGCTGCCATAAAATCACCATGGATTTGGCAGTCGTACATAACCAGATGCCTGGCCCACTCCAAGAGAGATGCCGGTTGGTAGTTAAGGTCCCAGTCGCGTGGTGTTGGCGTGGTTTGATAGACACGGCGCGGGACAGGTCACCTTAGCAATCGAAAACGTACCATGCGGATGTGGCGTATGGCAACAAATGTTCCTTTGCTGCCTAATCCCAAATGTGTGCGATTTTTAAACACACATAAAACTTTAAATAAAAGAGTTTGAAAGTTGCGACATCAAGTTTCGGACAAGTCAAAGTGTAACCTGCTATCGACTGCTATCTTCGTTTGGTGTCGTTTTGAAACGGCCTATATATTAGCTCTCATATATTGTAATGGAGGCGAACGCTGCCTCGCCCGGTCTAACAATAAAGCAAACAAAGGGCTTTGTGTGTTTCCCTGCGAGACCTCTCGGGCCTTCTTTATCCCTAGGTCCAGAACATTCTTATTCCAGAGCAATCTCGTTCTAAATGGACAAAAACTTAATTTTATCTTAATTTCTAAGATGGAACCTTCGGAACCGGCTACGGAACATATAAGGGGCCGACAAGTGTCGGTGAGATGTTAAGTGACTTAAAGATCAATCTACTGAGTGACGCTTGCTAAGAAAATAATGTGAATGCAGTGACTCAGTTATTTGTGTGCCAAAAGTGCAAGTGTCGTATTATGTGCAGTGGTGCTGCAGTGAACAATAAAGTGAATTTAGCAGAAGTTGGTGTTCTCATTGTTTATATCTAATATGAGCGCTTTCATCAGTGACACCGACGTGGAGACGAAGGATAAAGAAGATAATTAACTATAAAAATGTGATGTGTTCCATTCACATGACTTTCTCTATACATCTGTAAATTATTATTGTTATATGATTATCTTTTATTTATTTCATGCTAATCGAGAAAAACTAGCAGAAATAGTCTTATTTCTTGCTTTATTGTAAGTAGAAGCGAAATAAGCCAGTAGTGAAAGCCAAAAGCTGGTTGCTATGTAACTATGTTCCTTTGTTTGTATGGACAGGAGTTGACAAATTCCTGTATGAGAAAAGCATAAGTTTTTCAAAGCTGAAACCAAGAAAAAAGAATACCTCAAAAACGATCAACTCCACGAAAAAAATGTATTTGACATAAATTATGTGTTTTAACGTGACCTACATTTTTTGTGTGTTAAGTTTTTGTACATCTCTTACGGTTCAGTAGTTATGCAAAATTCATCCAGAATAAAGTAGTCTTTAGAGGCTATTCCCAGAAAATTCAAAATATACATTTTATTTGTCAGGTAAATATCTTTAATATGTTATATTTTAATCAAAATCGTTAGAGCCATTTTTTAGAAAATCAAAATTTTCGAAAAAAGTTCCATGTAAAGGGTAGCTTGGGGTGGGGGGATTTTTCTCAAAATCTTCGTGTCGCATCCCTGGAAGATACAAAACTTAAATATCAAGTTTGGTATTTTACCGACTTTTCGTTTTTGAGTTATCCTGTTCAAAGACACACGGACAAACGGACACACACACGGACCTTTTTCTGAAAGTACTTTTTTTGGATACAGGGAACCCTAAAACATATATTTCCGGTGAAATCTCGGTATCGAATTTTTGGGTGGAGTGCAATACATTCTCTATACACTATGTACATAGTGAGTATAGAGAAAGTAGTAATAAAAACGGTAGTGCAGCACGAAAATACAAAGCTTTAAGTTGTAATGTTACTCTATGGCAATTCAGCCATATTCTATGATAGGCAAAGGACCAACCCAGTGGCTAGACTTATGCTTGGAAGAAAGTGGTGACCACTCGTGTAAGATTGTGGGGAGAGAATTGAGCAGTACCAACTTAGACAGCTCTGTTTCACTATGGATCACATTTTACGTACAAGGATGTATGTGTTAGAAACCTGATGTGTTCCATTCACATGACTTTCTCTACATCTGTGTAACAATTTTTTGTCATTCTAATCGAGAAAAAAATTGGCAGAAATGGTCTTATTACTTGCTTCCTTGCAAGTAGAAGGGGAATAAGGGAGCAGCATAAGTTAAACTGATAGTCAAAAGCTGGTTTCTATGTGACTGAAGTTCCTTTGTTTGTATGGACAGGAGCTGACAAATTCCTGCATGAGAAAAGAATGTTTTTTAAAGCTGAAGAAAAAAAATAAGGAATATCATAAAAACGATCAATTCTACGAAAAGAGTTTGTATAACAAAAATTGTGTATTTTAATGTGTTCTACACTTTTTCTGTGGTAAGTTTTTGTCCGTCTCTTATGGTTTAGCAGTTATATACAATTCCGTAAAATTCATTCAGATTAAGTAGTACTTCAGAGGCTATTCCCAGAAAACTCAAAATATACATTTTATTTGTCAGGTATATATCTATAATATACGAAAATTTAATCAAAATCATTTGAGTTGTTTTTGAGAAAATAAAAATTTTCGAAATTTTTTCCCTGTAAAGGGTAGTTTGGGGTGGGGGGATATTTCTAAAAAATTTCGTGTCGCATTCCTGGAAGATACTAAACTTAAATACCAAGTTTGGTATTTTACCGACTTTTCGTTTTTGAGTTATCGTATTCACAGACACTCGGACACACGGATACAGCCACAGAAAGACACAGACGCGTGCGCGCACACACACACACACACGGACCTTTTTGTAAAAATAATATTTTTATTCAGGGGGACACAAAACATGTATTTCTGTTGAAATTTCGGTATCGAATTTTTTGGGTGGAATACAATACCTCCTCTATACACTATGTACATAGTTCGTATAGAGAAAGTAAAAAAGTAATAAATGACGCTGCGTAGAGGGAGTCCTGTGAATATCATGGATATTTTCCTTGCGTATAGTGTATTAGCTGTAAAACATACATGTTTTGAAATACCATTATATATGGATGTATTGTTGTTTTTAAAACGAGTGTTTCATAAATAAATATTTGTCTCGAAACTGTTTGCAATGGAAGACTGTTGTTTGACTTATTGTATAGCAAAGTTTACTCTACTGCTTATTCAGAACAGCTGTATTGAGGAATGACAAACAAATAACTATTTATAAACAAATGTTTGTTCATCAGTACACCTTGTTGGTGGATTTAGCTATTCATTTCACTCGTTTTAGGTTTACTTAGTCTCTTTTTACTTTCTTTAGCACGCATGTACATACAATGTGCTTAGTAGCAGGAGAAGCTATTTTATTCCACCTCAAAATTCGATACCTACCGAGATTTGCCGGAAATACATGTATTAGGATCCTCTGAATAAAAAAAATTCTGTAGTGTCCCATTCTACATCTCGGTTACAAATTATTGTCAAAAAGCGTATGTTTCTATTTACTTCATGCTAATCAGAAGAAAATAGCAGAAATAGTCTTATTACTTGCTTTCTTGTTAGCAGAAGCGAAATAAGGAAGTACCATAGGTTAAAGTGACAGACAAAAGCTGGTTGCTATGTGACTGAAGTTCCTTTGTTTGTATGGACAGGAGTTGACAAATTCCCGTATGAGAAAAGTATAAGTTTTTGAAGGCTGAAACCAAAAACAAGGAATACCTCAAAAAAGATCAATTCTACGAAAAAACTGTATATAACATAAATTGTGTGTTTTAATGTGCTTTACATTTTTGTGTGTTAAGTTTTTGTCTATCTCTTACAGTTTAGCAATTATGCAAAATTCCTCAAGAATAAAGTAGTCTTCAGAGGCTATTCCCAGAAAATTCAAGATATACATTTTATTTGTCAGGTAAATATCCTTAATATACGATATTTTAATCAAAATCGTTAAGAGATTTTTAAAAAAAATAAAAACTTTCGAAAAATGTTCCATGTAGGGGGTAGTTGAGGGTGGCAGGATTTTCTTAAAAATCTTCGTGTCGCATCCTTGGAAGATACCAAACTTAAATACCAAGTTTGGTATTTAACGGTCTTTTCGTTTTTGAGCTATGCTGTACACACACACACACACATACACACACACAAACGGACCTGTTTCTAAAAATGCTATTTTGAATTCAAGGGGACCCAAAACGTGTATTTCCGGTGAAATCTCGGTATCAAAATTTTGCGTGCATTTCAAAACCTTCTCTATTACACTATGCACATAGTACGTGCAGAGAAAGTAAAAAGTGCGCGCACGTGTGTGTATGTGTGAGTGGACAGCATAGCTCAAAGTTGGTTAAATGCTAAACTTGGTATTTAAATTCAGTATTTATCAAAGATGCGACACGACGACTTTCAAGAAAATCCTCCACCCCAACTACCCTTAATATGGAACATTTTTCGAATATATTGATCTTCTCAAAACTGGCTCTAATGAGTTTGGTAGAAAATTTCTTTAAGACGAACGAAAAGTGTACTGAATTTTCTGGAAATAGCCTCTGAAGTCATCTTCATTCTTTATGAACTTTTTACTTCTTTTGTGTAACTGATAAGCTGTAAAAGACAGACAGAAACCTACTACACAAAACCTGTAGATTTCGTTAAAATACACAGTTTAAGCCGTATACAATTTTTGTAGAGTTAGCCATATCCGAGATATTCCGTGTTATCGGTTTCAGTTTTAAGCTACTTTTCCCAAACGGGAAGATATCTTTCTTTTCGTCTCTCTCCTGGCAATCAAAAAGAGTGGAATTTAAGCTGCTTCACGTGGCGACTGACTTTTAAAGATTTAACTACAGCTTTAGTCTAGTGTATTCCCTTATGTCCCTTCTATTTACAGAGAAGCACGTAATAATACTAATTCTGTTAATATTTTCTCAATTAGCATGAAGTAGATAAAAGAATAATCTTTTTTTAAGAAAAGCTTGTTTGCGGAGCAGCTACAGAAAGTTATGTGAATGGAACACATCATATTTTTACTTTCTGTATTACTTAGCTTAGAGAAATGCAATAATCTGTATCTTTAACAATATTAGTGAATACTTAAATATATTTTTACTTTTATTATAGATTTTTGTAAAAATACAATTAGACTATTGGATTCCATATAGTTCAATTAAACAATGTATTGACGAGAGTTCCTGTACAAATTTCAAAGTCGTATTATGTCTATTTTTTTTAAAAAAAAGTGTAGTATGTTCCATTCATATTACTTTCTCTACATCTCTGCAACAAACTATTGTTAAAAAGCTTAGGTTTCTATTTACTTCTTGCCAATTGAGAAAACATTAGCAGAAATAGTCTTATTACTTGCTTCCTTGTAAGTAGAAGCAAAATAAGGGAGTACCATAGGTTAAACTGGTAGTCAAAAGCTGGTTGCTATGTGACTGAAGTTCCTTTGTTTATATGGACAGGAGTTGACAAATTCCTGTATGAGAAAAGTATGTTTTTCAAAGCTGAAACTAAAGACAAGGAATATCTCAAAAACGACCAACTCCACGAAAAAATGTATACAACATAAATTGTGTGTTTTAATGTGCTATACATTTTCTGTGTAGTAGTTTTTGTCCATCTCTTACGGTTTAGTAGTTATGCAAAATTCTGTAAAATTCATCTAGAATAAGATAGCCTTAGAGGCTATTCCCAGAAAATTCATAACAATTTTCGAAAAAAGTTCCAAGTAAAAGGTAGTTGGGGGTGGGAGATTTTCTTGAAAATCTTCATGTTGCATCCTTGGAAGATACCAAACCTAAATACCAAGTTTGGTTTTTAACGGACTTTTCGTTTTCACAATTTTTTTGGTTTTTACAGACATACACACAGACAGACACACACACGGAATTTTTTCTAAAAATGCTTTTTCTGGATTCAGGAAGTCTCAAAACTTGTATTTCCGGTGAAATCTCGATATCGAATCTTTGGGTGCATTACAATACATTCTCTATGCACTATACTACTACATAGTAGGTAGTAGGTATAGAGAAAGTAAAAAAAAAAAAGTTTTAAAGAGTACAACCTCAGAATTAAAACAGCTGATGTTTGAAAGATATTCGTCACTAGAACTCTACTTTATTGCCAAGTGACCCGTTACAGGTTGTCTGTGCTTGGACTTCATTGCGCTTATGAGCCACGTCCATCCCTCCAGTCTAGCTTTTAGCAACGGACAGGCACTCACTGTCAACACGTACAGAAATCTTGTTATTCGCTTTTGTAGAATAAGTACAGAGTTATAAGAGGGACAACCATCTCAGAAATAAATACGTATAATGTGTGATAATTTAATTGCTTTCTCACACAAACCGTGTGTAAGACAGAAGCTGGATAGGTAGTCAGAATAAAACATTCAATGCAAATCACGGATTTCCTGTCTCTAGTCGGTTGCTCTACTACTGAGCTACCATGGCAACATGCCGGCAGAGCATTGAATTTCTTAACCGACTCGCATGCCTCCCGGGAAATCATAAGGTGATTTCAAATTATTTTGAGATGAAAACCTCAATGGTGACTTGCAATGTCGTAAGTACTTCAAGACCCAGGACACTTGTGATAATATAACTGTCCACAATATTTGGGTGTCCATGCACAAGCAGACAAAACGAACGAAAGACTGTGCATTTCGCATTGGGAAGAAGAACCGATTTTCAGGAAGTCCATTTTTACTTTCTCTACACGTACTATCTACGTAGTGTATAGAGAAGGTATTGCACTCCACCAAAAATGCGATACCGAGATTTCACCAGCAGTATATGTTTTAGGGTCCCCTGTATCCAGAAAAAGTATTTTCAGAAAAAGGTCCGTGTGTCAGTGTGTCCGTGAACGCGATAACTCAAAAACGAAAAGTCAGTAAAATATCAAACTTGGTATGTAAGTTTAGTATCTTCCAGGGATGCGACACGAAGATTTTAAAGAAAATCCCCCCACACCCAACTACCCTTTACATGGAACATTTTTCGAAAATTTTGATTTTTTTAAAAATGGCTCCAACGTTTTGATTAAAATATCATATTAAATATATTTACCTGACATATAAAATGTGCATTTTTAATTTTCTGGGAATAGCCTTTGAAGACTACTTTATTCTAA
The DNA here is from genome assembly GCA_030762935.1 of Hymenopus coronatus. Lineage (NCBI taxonomy): Eukaryota > Metazoa > Arthropoda > Insecta > Mantodea > Hymenopodidae > Hymenopus > Hymenopus coronatus. The sequence goes on along the minus strand of CM060886.1, from coordinate 103,153,108 downwards.
GTGAATTTTACGGAATTTTGCATAACTGCTAAACCGTAAGAGATAGAACAAACTTACCACACAAAAAATGTAGAGTACATTAAAACACACAATTTATGTCATACATTTTTTCGTGGACTTGATCGTTTTTGAGGTATTTCTTGTTATTATCTTCAGGTTCGAAAAACTTAACTTTTCTCATACAGTCCATACAAAGAAAGGAACTTCAGTCACATAGCAACCAGCTTTTGATTATCGCTTTAACCTATGGTACTTTCTTATTTCCCTTCTGCTTACAAGGAAGCAAGTAATAAGACTATTTCTGCTAATTTTTTGTCGATTAGCATGAAGTAAATAAAAGCATAAGCTTTTTAAAACTAATTTGTTGCAGAGATGTAGAGAAAGTCATGAAAATGGAACGCATTAGATTTTTATCCCTTATTTCGATACATTTATATTCACCTAACCTAACGTAGCCTAACCTCATGAAACCTTGAAACCTGTCGTTCACCTGTAATACTGTCTCCGTAACCAATAGGAAAGGCTCCAGAAACAGCCTTAGATTAAAACTGAACTAGAATTTGCAATCTCGCATACAAGCGCCGGAAGGCCCGAAGGCCCGAAAGAGGTCACAACAGCGGCACCTAGCCTCAGTCAGCGCAACCATGGGGAAGAGAATTTTACTCGCAGCAAGCAACCGTGCCATTTGCCTGCAAAGCCTCAAGCCACACCTGTGCCAACCTGAAAGATGAAGAAGGGAAATGGAATGACGGAATGAAGGGAAAGGAACTGTGGTAGATACACTGCACCCCAGCGTGACTGGAACCCGGATCTCCCGAATGCCCGTCCCAGATGAAACACCTGAGCCTCCTGGCTCGGTTACAAGGAAGCAAGTAATAAGTAAATTTCTGATAATGATTATCTTGGTTGGCATGAAGTAGAAAGAACAATTATTGTTGTAAGAATATTTTGTGGTTTATACAAATCATATTTCTACTTTCTCTACACGTACTATTTACATAGTGTATAGAAAAGGTATTGGCATTCCACCCAAAAATTGGATACCGAGATTTCTGGGTCTCCCTGAAAAAAAAAAAAAAAAAAAAAAAAAAAAAAAAAAAAAATTAGAAGAAGGTCTATGTGTGTCTATGTATGTGTCTGTGGACAGCATAGCTCAAAAACGAAAAGGCCGTTAAATACCAAACTTAGTAATTAGGTTTGGTATCTTCCAAGGATGCGACACGAAGCTTTTCAAGAAAATCCCCCCACACCCAACTACCATTTACATCGAACGTTTTTAAAAAAAATTCATTTTCTCAGAAATGGCTAACGATTTTGATTAAAATATAGTAATTTAAAGATATTTACCTGACAAATGAAATGTGTATCTTGAATTTTCTGGGTATAACCTCTGAAGACTACTTTATTGTAAATGAATTTTACGTGACTAGTAAACAGTAAGAGATAGACAAAAACTTGCTACACAAAAAATGTAGATCATATTAAAACACACTATTTGTCATAAGTTTTTATCCTGGACTTGACCATTTCTGGGATATTCCTTATTATTTGTTTTAGATTTAAAATGGTTTTATAATAAGGAAAGCTACAAACTCCTGACACTGGTTAGAAACCGATTTCAACCAAATGACAACCAGTTTTTAAAAGATTTGACTATTACTTTGGCCTAGCGTGTTCCCTTATTTCCCGTCTGTATACGAGAAAGCAAGTAATTAAGACTATTTCTGCTAATGTTTATCCCAATTATCTTAAAGTAGCTAGAAGTATGCGATTTTTAACAATAATTTGTTACAGTGATGTAGAGAATGTTATGTGAATGAGCACATCATATTTTTGAGGTTATCACGTTCTATTTCAAATGTTATTCTGATGGATACAAACGTGGAAAATCTTGTATTTTGCGAATACCTAGTTTGACTTTTAAGCAGGCTTTAATATTTTACACGAATCTCCACTAGGATGAAATTATTTATTTAATGTTTTGTTGAGAAAATAAAATAGCGACGAGGACGACATCACTATGAAGTTACTGCTATCCTTTGTTTCTTCACTGTCATGTTCTGTGATGTTGGTTCGCATCGCAGTCGTCTCTTGTTTTAGATGACACGACATATTACGGGCCCTTGCGTCATCATCACATCAAAGCAGCAATCAGACTAAGCTAACAGTCACTTTGATGGCAGGGGAAGAGTGACCCTGCCCTGTGTAGGCTGGGTAGCGTTTCTTTTTGATGATTCCCTTCGACCCGGAGTTCATCTAATGTCCCTTTGCTGGACTTGAATAGCTGTCTGCATTCTCCAACATGGACTGTGTAGCATTATGATTCTAGAAGCGGTTTATCATTAGGTTGGAATCTTCAAAATATAAATGGCGTGTTATTTATGGACGCTCTTTAACTACTGTGATTCTCAGCATCCCTTTCTAAATTGGGCGTGAAAGACCGCTTAATTTTGTTCAGAGGCCTCTCTATCAGGCTTGAGGTTCTTTTACTTGCCGTAAATCTACGACACAGGCTTTGCTTCCCTTCCTAAGGAAGCCATGCTAAGGCTTTTTACACCCTCGGCCGGGTTTGAACTCGCGACCTGGAGTATATGAAGTTAGCATGATAACCTGGGCGACCAGGTTAGAATCTTGGAATCTCTTGCAACTCCGGGGCCAAGACAGTGTATAAAAGACCTGACGTGTTCCATTCACTCACTTTCCTTACCTGTTCTGCAAAACAAAAACAAAAAAAAAACATTTTACATTCTCTAGCCCCAATATATAATGTACATAGTGGATAGAGAAGGTATTGAATTCCACCCAAAAATTTGATAAGGAGGTTTCACCGGAAATATATATTTTGGGGTTCCCTGAGTCCGAAAGAAGCATTTTTAGAAAAAGGTACGTGTGTGTCTGTGAACAGCATAACCCAAAAAGAAAAGACCGTTAAGTTCTAAACTTGGTATTTAGGCTTGGTTTCTTCCAAGGATGCGACACAAAAATTTTCAAGAAAATCACCCCACTCCAAACTACCCTTTATATTGAAAAAATTTCGAAAATTTTGATTTTATCAAAAATGGCTCTAACGATTTTGATTAAAATCTCTTATGTCTAAGATTTTTACATGAAGAATAAAATGTATATCTTGAATTTTCTGGGAATAGCCTCCAAATACCTTTTGATTCTGGATTATTTTTTATTGATTTTTGCATAACTGGTAAACCGTAAGAGATGAAAAAAACTTACTACACAAAAAATGTAGATCACGATAAAACACACACATTATGTCATATACATTTTTTTCCTGGAGTTAGCCGTTTTCGAGATATTCCTTGTTCTTGATTTCACTTTTAAAATACTTATAACTTTTCTCATTTGGTAACTTGTCAACGCAAAGAAACGGATTTAAATTCCATAGTAACTACATTTTACAACATTTGACTGTTAATTTAGTGTAGTGTATTCCGTTATTTCATTTCTACTTATAAAGAAACAAGACCGATTCTGCTAATGTTGTAGCATGAAATAGACGAATAGTTTATTAACAGTAATTTGACAGATGAAGAGAAAGTCATGTGAATGAAGCACATAAGATTTTTAGAAAAACGTCCGTATGTGTGTGTCTGTGGACAGCATAGCTCATTAACGAAAAGGCCGTTAAATACCAAACTTGGTATTTAGGCTTGGTATCTTCCAAAAATGCGACACGGAGATTCTCAATAAAATCCCCCCACCACAAAGTAACCTTTAAATGGAAAATACTTCAAAAGTTTTTTGAATTTATTAAAAAATGACTAACGATTTTGATTAAGATCCCGTATATTAAAGATATTTACATCCTAAATAGAATGTATTTCTTGAATTTTCTGGGAATAGCCTCTGAATACCTCTTTATTCTGGATGAATTTTGCCAAATGTTGTTAATTGCTAAACCGTAAGAGATAGAAAAACCTTACTGCACAAAAAATGCAGATCTCTTCAAAACACACTTTATCTCCGTTACACTTTTGTTGTGGGGGTAATAGTTTCCGAGATATTGCCTGTAATTCGTTTCATAATCGTAAAGTACTTATACTTTTTTTCAGAAACTGTTTTTTATTCAAGGGATGTATTTCCGGTAAAAACTCGGTATCGAATTCTGGGTGAAATACAATACCTTCTATGTACATTGAACATACGTGCTAGAGAAAGTAAAAATCTGATGTTAATTTCACAAGAGTTTCTCTATCCTTCACCGATAGATGGCTCAAGAGGTTTCTTCTGTAGTCCGCATTCGGGAGGTCACAGGTTTACTTACCGCGGCCGGCGTACCTGACCCATGGCACTTCCTAGGGTCTCCGAATTCTGGGAAGTCTCTTTCATCCCCTAAATTTCCTGTCACTCCATGTCGTTGTCATTGTCATTTCATTCATTCTTCATCCCGTTGGATTCTTTCATGGTTGGAAGTGTCGGAAATTATGTTCGGTGCGGCGTGACAGGGGAAAAGAGTGCCCAAAGCGACTATCTTCCTCTCCTGATTTCGGTTGGTTGCTGGATAAGGAATCTCCTGGTGGGGGTGTTGAACCCTAAGAGGGGCGGGAGCCCCGATCTACCTTCCGACTGTTGGGGGCTTAAATCTGGAAACTGTAGGGACCTTATCATTACAGGGGCATTTGTCCCTGGTTCCGGCCTCCCGGTGTATCTTCTCATATTTTCGCTCCTTCCTGGGACATAGGTGCAATAACCTCAAATTGGTGCGGTGTCTTCTCCCACCGTATCCTATCCTCTACCGTCTGTCGTTTACTAGTGGGGATACAAACTTTTGTTACGAAAGTTTATATGTACTTCACTTTAAGGAACATTGGACTGGGTTTTTGGTTGAAAATAACAAAATGTCAATTCTTTACTTTCTCTGCTTGGTACATATTACATAGAGAAATATATATTATTACTATTATTTATGTTATTATTATTATTATTATTATTATTATGTTTCAAATTGCCTTTCAAGGCCTGTAACTTACAAAGGTAAACCTTATTTTAAGAAAAATACATTAACAGTAAAATCGGATTCAACTTTAATGGCTGCTTCTTAAAATATCTAATATTAATAACTTGTAAAACTCTGGCAGTGTTTCTTTGCAGTTTTCTGAAATATTTCTCCCTAGGCGTTTAAGGAAATTTGTTTTTTTAAATGTACTTTTTAACGATTCCCTCTGGGCTTTTGTAATAAGCTATTGCCTAGGATAACAATACAAACTAGAGGATATTGTTATATTCTTTTGCTATTTTATGTATATATTGACTTCTGAATATTACCTTCTGAATTATATGTGATAATTTAATGTGCTATTTTTCTAAAGTTTGGAATTACTATTTTATTTTGAATTTGTTTTAATTTTTTGCTATTTATAGTCAAATTCCACAGATGCATTGCTTATAACAACTCCATGGCTGCGTCCTTCATCTCGATTCATGACAGTAGTCATGAATGGGGTGCAGTGTTGGATGGTGAGACGTGGTCAGCGCGAGTCCATCCGGTCGATTAATGCGGTCCTCATGACCTGGAGCCACTACTTCTCCATTAAGTAGCTTCTCAATTGGCCCCTCAGGAACCTCACGAGGCTGAGTGCACCCCGGACCAGGTCTCCCAGTGGGGTAAAAATCCCCACGCCGGGAATCGAGCCTTGGAAAAGAGTGAACATAATAACAACTCCATGGCACGACAGTTCACAAAGAACCTTGGCCTATCGCCCGGCCGCTGCGTCCCCCATCTCGGTCCATGACAGACTGAGTGTCTAGAGGCCCCTCCACTCCGGTTAATGCGGTCCTCATAACCCGGAGTCACTATTTTTCCATCAATTAGTTCCTCAATTGGCCCCCCCCCCCAAGGACATCACGAGGCTGAGTGCACTCCGGACCAGGTCTTCCAGCGGGTAAAAAATCCCCACGCTGGTACCGAGAATAGAATCCAGATAGATATCCCGCTTGTCAAGCAATGCATTAGTTTAACACAAGAATTTTTTTAGAATTTGACAATAATACATGGAATTGAGAAGGGACCACGTTGATTCTTCTATTCGCCCACATAACAAATCCACCAACACTGCAGTATTGAAGATGAAAGCCGTTACAATAATCGTTAAAGCGATTTCAAAAATAACGAGGGGAGGTTTAGTTGCGCGTGACAGACAGACCTGTGAACTCGGGCACGCCCCCGCTGAGGATTAAACTTATAACGAGCAGACAGCACTGGATCCGGATCATCAGTCGCATTTCCAATCAAACCTAGATTATATAACAAGTAACCTTCCACAGCAAACACTGAACATGTATGTTTTTCCATCTAGGCCGTCCCTAAGGATGCTTCCTCTGAGTATATGCAACTCCTGGTAACAAGCAATCATTTGTTTATACTAAACTATACAATAAAAATCTGATGTGTTCCATTCACGTGACTTTCTCTACATCTCTGTAAGAATTTATTATTAAAAAGCTTATGCTTCTTTTTACTTCATGATAATCGAGAAAAAATTAGCAGCAATAGTCTTCTATGTTGCTTTATTGTAAGTAGAAGCGAAATAAGGGAGTACCATAGGTTAAAGTGAAAGCCAAAAGCTGGTTGCTATGTGACTGATGTTCCCTTGTTTGTATGGACAGGAATTTGCAAATTCCTGTATGAGAAAAATACAAGTTTTTCAAAGCTGAAACCAAAAATAAGGAATATCTAAAAAAAAAAAAATCAATTCCACGAAGGAAAAAGAAATATATAACATAAATTGTGTGTTTTAATGTGCCCTACATTTTTTGTGTGGTAAGTTTTTGTGTATCTCTTAAGCAAAATTCCGTAAAATTGATCCAGAATAAAGTATTCATCAGAGGCTATTCCCAGAAAATTCAAGATATACATTTTATTTGTCAGGAAAATATCTTAATATACGATATTTTAATTAAAATCGTTAGGACCATTTTTAAGAAAATGAAAATTTTCGAAAAATGTTCCATGTAAAGGGTAGTTGGGGGTGGGGGCATTTTCTTGAAAATCTTCGGGTCGGATCCTTGGAAGATACCAAACTTAAATACCAAGTTTGGTATTCAACGGTCTTTTCACTTTGGGGGCGTACTGTCCACAGAAACACAGACACACGCGCGCACACACACGGACCTTTTTCCAAAAATGCTTTTTTTTTTTTTTTTTTTGATTCAGGGGGACCCAAAATATGCATTTCCGGTGAAATCTTGGTATCGAATTTTTGGGTGCAATACAATACCTCTCTATACACTATGTACGTAGTACGTGTAGAGAAAATAAAAAGAGCTGAAGAAATGTTTCTTAGCTATAAACTCGGAAATAACTCATTTTATTTCAAAACTTATTTTAATTCTGTAAAATTTAGGCTCTGTTAATTCCTTGGTGTATCAGTTTGTTCAAATGTCTTATATTTTGTATGTAAATTTTAATATTGAATTGAAATTATAAATACCCGGTCTTCTGGCCCTGCTAATTCTTAAGGCTGGACAAATATACTAATGAGTAGCCTTAGTCAGTTCCGATACGCCGCATGCCTCGATATCGTATCGATACTACTCGAGCGCTGAGGTCATGACATAATAACATGAGGCAGATTCCTCAAAGGACATTATTAGCTACCAGTAAATAAAGTAGGTAACGTTAGCTATGAGTATAGGAAGAGAGAGAAGAAAGAAAGAATAAAATAAAATAAATACGTTTGTAAACATGAATATATCTAAATATATAAATAGATAAATGTAAATAAATAATAAACATAAATATGAGCTGATAAAACAAGCAAATAACAATAACTATAGTTAAATTTAAGAAATGGAAAAATTATAAACACATTATTTATAAATAACTTAATATAAGGTAATTATAGTAATTTTAAGAATTGCCTTATACGTATTTCTGGTGAAATTTCGATATCCAATATCTGGATGGAATATAATACTTTCTATGCGTAAAAGAGAAATAAACATAATTGAAATAAGCAATATTTTATGTGTAAAGATTTCGTACTGTATGTTTCATTCCATCAGAATTTTGCATCTTTTTAAACTAATATCTATTGTAAAATGTAGCATTTGGGTGTTACATGATAAATTCTGTCGCTGTAGTCTTTATGCACAGTGTTACTATAAATGATCTTTCCGATTAAAAAATTGATTAACTATCGTTAGGAGAACATGATATTGGTATCAATGCAAAGGTAAACTAAATATTTTTATTATGGCGGTGAGCCTGTTGCATGTTTATTCATTTCGTTGCTAGGGACGATATAGCAGAAAAATGGTTGCAAACGAAGGCAGGAGCGTGTTTTGTATGCTAGATTTTCATATACTCTAGTCAGTTATCACCGTACAACGCAATTTTAGAAGCAAATTTGTGTTGATCTACCCAGTGGGCTCAGTATCCGTGAGTAGGACACTGACTTAGAGAGGATGTATCTATAAGCGGAAGTCAACTGGTAAGTGAAGCAAATGTGGAGCATGTGAGAGAGAGCTTTACACGAATTCCACATAAATGCACCGTAAAAGCCAGTAGAGAATTAAACTTTGCCCAACAAACTGTGTGGGAAATTTTACGGAAAGCGTACATGTTCCACACGAATATTAGGATTTTCCTGACATTGTGTTAGTGTACTTTTCCTGACAGATGGAAAATGGCTTTAAAACTAAACACCAATGATTCGATTAAACCTTCAGTTTCCATTCTGAGTTGCATCTTCTCACAGAAAGACTGTTGCTTGGCTTTTTCATCTGGTTTTAGAGCCTGCAACAATTGCAGACGGTTTGGATGGAACTTCAAACCTTTCAGTAAAATGTTCCACACAGTTTGTTGGGGGGAATTTAATTCTCTCCTGGCTGTTACGGTCGATTTATGTGGACTTCGTGTGAAACTCTCTCTCACACGCTCCACATTTGCCTCACTTATTGATGGACGACCACTTACAGATGCATCCCCTCGTTTTGAAGTCAATGTACCACTTACGGATACTGGTTTGATCAACATTATTTTTACTTTCTCTACACGTATTATGTGCATAGTATATAGAGAAGGTATTGTATTGCACAAAAAAATTTGATACCGAGATTTCACTGGAAATACATGTGTTGAGACCCCCTGCAAAAAAGCATATTTAGAAAAAATGATCGTGTGTGTATCTGTATGTGGGGGGGGGGGAGAGGCAGCATAGCTCAAGAACGAAAAAACCATTAAATACCAAACCTCCCCAACTTCCCATTACATGGAACATTTTTTGAACAATTTGATTTTTTCAAAAAGTCTCTAAAGATTTTGATTAAAATACCTTATGTACAACATATTTTTATAACAAACAAAATATGTCTGTTGAACTTTTTGGGAATAGCCTCTAAAGACCTATTCATTCTGGATGACTTATATAATTGGCAAACCGTAAGAGATAAATAAAAAAGTACTACACAAAAAATGTAGATGTCGCTAAAACACACGATTTGTTACATAGGTGTTTTTTTTTTTTTTTTTTTTTTTTTTTTTGTAGATATTCCGGATTATTGGTGTAAATTTTAGCTACTTAAACTTTTCTCAAACAGAAAGATATCTTTCCTCTCATTTCTTGTTTGTTTTTTCCTGGCAAGCAAAGAGATTGGAATTTCAATTGTTTCACATAGAAACAGACTTTTAAAGCATGAGACTATCGCTTTAGCCTCTGCATATTCTAATTTCCTTTCTACTTACAAGGAAACTAGTAATAAGACTAATTATGCTTATGTTTAGCTTGATTAGCATGATTTAGATAACAGATTAATCTTTTGAACAAAATTTTTGTTTGCAGAACAGCTAGAAGACATCATGTGAATAGAACACATTAGATTTTTCCCTTCTATTTACAAGAAATCAAGAAATAAGGACAATTTGTGCTAATTTTTATCTCAACTAGTATGATACAGATAGAAGAATAATCTTTTTAACAATAATTTGTTACAGAGACGTGTAGAAAGTTCTGTGAATGGAACACATCAGATATTTTTATGAATTGCGTTGTATAGTGACAACAGACTGGGAAACGTGAAAATCTAGCACACAAAATGCCATCCTGTGTTCGTTTGCAGCCATTTTTCTGCTATATCGTCTGCTAGCAATGAAATTAATAAAAACCTATGCAACAGGTTTACCAAGATATTTTTTTCATTAGTAACAATATCACGTTTCTAAGTGTCGCCTAGTGACAGTTATTAAAGCTATTAATCGGAAAGATCATTTATAGTAACACTGTATAAAATACAACAAGAGTCTATGAATGGCACGAAATGAGGGATTTTATACATATTCCCTTTTAACAATGACTGCTGTATTGATGTTAATGTCTATTTGAGGCGTTATTCAAGTATTTGTTTTAATCATATTCGAAATCAAAGCTATTAGAAACACCTATCAATTAATTTGCATCACATTTTCCCGTTATTCTTACTTTCTCAGGTAGATATAATAAGTAGAGGTAATATTACATTCCACTCAAAGTTTCGATATCGAAATTTAACTGAAAATATATCTTGAGATCCCCTGATTTAAAAATAAAAAATAAATACAAAAAAAAAATGTTTAGAAAACGTGTGTGTGTGTGTTTGTATGTATATGTATGCTCGCGCGCTCCTCTGCCTGTGAACACCATAATTCAGAAACAAAAACAAGGACGTGACTCGAAAACTTTTTTTGAAAATCTCCCTAATACAAGGTGCCCTTTAGTGAGAGATTTTCGATAATTTTTCTAAAAATACCTTTGTAATTTTGATTCAAATACCATATATTTAAGATATTTTATGATAAACGAAATTCATATGTTTAATTTTCTGGGAATGGCCTCTCTGCATAACTACCTAGTCTTAACCATAAATATTGTCCCAAAATGTAAATAGACGCAAAATGGCTAGAGATATTTTAATATCCTAATAACGAGTTATATGGATGCATTATGAATCAAAATTACAAATACTTATTCAAAATGGCCACCATTACTACTCGCACAATCCATAAGTCTTTGTGGCCACTCGTCAATTAAATTACGCAACACACCACGTGAAAAATCTGCAGCTTGTTTCCGAAGAGACCACTTTAAGCTTTCAACATTGGGATATCTCTTCTGTAGCTTGGACCTTAATTTGTAGTCCAAAGCATTTAAGAACGAACCAATCCGGAAATTAAGTCGGAACGTGTGCCTCCAGCCACTGCTGGGTTGGGCATATCTTGAGTGCTGGTGCTGAATTCTGCTGGAAGCTCTAGTTCTCCATGGAAGAGAGTGTTTTTGAGATTCTTGACTAGGCTCTCAAGCACTTTCTCTTGGTACGCTTTGGCTGAAGTTTTGATCCCCTTTTCATGAGCTCCGTTGTGCTCTCGTAGCTCACAGGATGACTGATGCTCGACGATGACCCCTTCAGGACAGTGACAATATTTTCATCAGTGAAAAGGTGCCCTTTTGCTGCGTAACGCTTAAGTAAACGCTTTGTTTTTTTTGTTTTTTTTGTTTTTTTTTTTTTTTTGGAGCCTATGGCGCTTCAGTTTATTTGTCAGAAGATTTCCTTTGGAGTCCCAGATCACTGATTTACGTGCGAAACAGGAATGAATAAGTGTATTTATTGACATAATAATATCATACATTGAACTTCAACAATCGCACGGGTCCACGGTTTTGTAATACGCAAAATAAAAAACAATATTAAAACAACAACAAAGAATTAAATGAGTAAACCCGAAGAGTACACCTTATTCAGAAGCATAGATGTACTCTATTATAATAGATAAATACACTTAAGAGAAATACATACACCAAATGTATACACAACACATAAAACCATAACACAACAATGACCTAAGTATGAGATAAAATGTATGTATGTAAAACATTGTAGTCGCTTTTGTTTAGCTGTTCTTATCCCCCCCACCTCTTCTCTATTGGCAGCCTTCTCAGATATCAGTTGTCTTGCCATTAGTATAAGTTTACCCAGCCCGTTCACGTCTTCCGTGCCTACCAGTAGCGTCCAACATGCTTCTAACTCTACATTCGCGGTAAATATTTTTCCCTCCATTCCTCCGTACCCCTACATCTTGCCAAGATTTGAGTCCATGACTCTTCCACCTCGCAAATGGGATAGATTCTCGTAACATTCTCGTCAGCAACTTTTGTGCTCCTCAATGCTCCTAGTCTAATTCACGCGAGCCCCCCCCCCCTCTAATGAATTTGGTATCTGTTTACGTGCGAGAAATAGACATTTTCGATATCTTTAGCTCACTCTATTTACTGGATTTCATCGCACAAGCGCCGCTACTGCTTTCACAAGTTATGGTGTTCATACTGTGCGTGGTCTTCCTTGTTGCGGGCAATATTTCACAGTTCCAATCTCAATAAATCGCTGGATAGTTCGGATTTTCAGTTTCTGAAGGGTTTTGGAAGTCTCCCTTGTTGATTTGCCTACCTTGTGCAACGCTATCACGGCCACACGATTTTCATAGTTCCCCCATTCCATCTTGTAACCTTAAAACAGACAACTTTACACTTCTCCAGCTCATCCAACAATGACTCGCGATTCACGAAACCCTCTGGCGACTGCACTCTTGAACGGGTGGAAGTACATACATACCCAAAAGTTGGGACAGCACATATGGTAAGACTAGGTATATAAGCAGCCATAAGTTACATACAAAATCTTACTACATGTAGCATATAAATATCGGTTAATCACACAATTTATTTAAATATATTGGAGTTAACCATTTCTGAGATGTTGCTTGTACTTTCGATATATATATTTTTGTCAAATATGAAGGCGATATTAATATTTTTTGTTTCATCTCACTCACGTAACGAGAACGGAATTTTAAAGCCATCACATCGACCACCCCTTAAAGGATTTAATTATAGCCTTTGTCTAATGCAGTCGTGTCCAAAGGTAACTCTCGCGAGTACTGACGTCAGAACTATTCCCCCGACTCCAATCAAAGCGGGAAACTGTACTCGAGTCACACATACTGTCATATATACGTACAGTGCTCGGTAGCGAATGTGCTAGTTTAAGTAAACATAAAGAGAATATCAACTTCGAAACGCATTAATAACATTTTCAGAGGCTTCACACGAACTGAAAATGGAATTACTTGCTCTATAAAATTATACGTAGATAAAATGTTTAGAAGAAGAGGTTGGGAATTGTGTAAATAATACCTGAGGATTCATTTTGCAAATTATTTGCGTCACATTTAATGGATATGTTGGACTTCACATACATTTACGAGCAAAGCTTCCCTAAACTGAATTATATTAAGACAGCTTCACGGTAGACTACGTGGCGATATTTCGGTTTATTTATTAAGTCTCTGTACACCATCCTTAGCAGCAGATACTTATTCACTTGTCCACAGTAAAACATATTACCGAAGTAAACAAAATAAATAAATAAACATAAAGGAAAAAAAAACAAAAACAAAAGAAAAAAAATCATTCCATTATGTCGCATAGCAGTATGCACCAATGCTTGACACGTAGTATAATTAGTTATTGTAGATTCCCATCTGCTCGACATGCTTCACCTAATTTATTATCTTATTCCTCTCGTATTTACAAGGAAATAACAATATAACCACTTCTGCTGTTTATCTTGATCAGCATGAAGTAGATAAAAGGATTAGCTGTTGTAAGAATAGTTTACTGTACTATAGAGAGAAAAAGTGATGTGAATATAACACATCAGATTTTTTTCTAGGCATTAGGTACTAATTAAAAGCATTTAATGGGTCTTTTAGGCAATTTTAGTTCAAATTACGAGCTCTATTAATAAGATTTATTTATAGAGTTGTTGTAAGAAGCAGTACTAATATAAATTCTGAATTATTCGTAATAGGTATGCAGCCAATGTTAACCTTAAAGCCTTTGGAGCGTGAACTTAATAGTGTATGCAAAATTTGTTGTAGGGAAATGTACAGTTGTAATCGGATTATATTTCGCTTCTCATACAACGAAGTCACGTCGATAAAAATGACTGAGATGGAAGACATATTGGGGGAATACCAACACGAATGTCAGAGATATTACCCTAGGCGTCCTGTATGATACTAATTAAATCGTACTGGGCAGTGGGAATTAGAATGCGTCTTGCGTCGCCGACTCTGGTGATTAAATTTAACACGGAATTCTACGTCCCGTAAAATTAATAGGAATTGTTCACCATGGCTTCCTCAATTACATACCGTATTAAATGAATTTTCAGAGCGAATTGTAGGGCGATGTAAGTGAAGCAATGGACCGTGGTGTGTTTTATATGGCACACTGGGTCAATCCAACTGTCACTTTGGTTACCTCTGATTCGTTCAACTGAACATCGTGATCGCTAAATTTCTTCATTAAAAATCTGTGTTACACTCACATGACTTTCTCTAGCTGTTCTACAAACGTCTTACATAAGATTCTACATCTTTCTGCACCTTGCTAATCGAGGTATTCATTAGCACAATGTTGTTATTACTTAGTTCCTAATAAGTAGGAAGAAAATAAGGGAATACACTGGGCTAAACCGGTAGTCAAATGTTTTAAAACTGTTATTATGCAATTGTCATTACAAATTGCTTCTTTCCTTAGCCAGGAGTAGAACAAAAGAAAAACGGACACTCCCGCCTGAGAAAAGTAAAAGTACTTCACAACTGAAACTAATAACAGTGAATACCTCGAAAACGGTAAGTTCCACGAAAAAACTGTTTATGACATAAGTTTTGTATTTTAACAAGATCTACATTTTTTGTACAGTAAGTTTTTGTCCATCTCTTACGGTTTACTAGTTATGCTAAATTAAACAAAATTCATCCAGAATAAACAGGTCTTTAGAAACTATTTATAGAAAATTTAAGATAAACATTATATTTGACAGGTAAAAATCTTTAATATATGACATTTTAATCAAAATCATTATATCCATTTTTAAGAAAATCAAAATTTTCGAAAAAAGTTCCATGTAAAGGATAGTTTGGGGTCGGGGGATTTTTCTCAAAATCTTCATGTCGTATCCCTGGAAGATACTAAACTTAAATACCAATTTTGGCATTTTAGCTACTTTTCGTTTTTGAGTTATCGTGTTCACAGACACACACACAAACCTTTTTCTGAAAATGCATTTTTGGATACAGGGGGTCCTAAAACATGTATTTCCGGTGAAATCTCTGTATCGAATTTTTGATGGAATACAATACTTCTCTATCCTTATGTAAATTGTACATACTGGGC
The DNA here is from genome assembly GCA_030762935.1 of Hymenopus coronatus. NCBI lineage: Eukaryota > Metazoa > Arthropoda > Insecta > Mantodea > Hymenopodidae > Hymenopus > Hymenopus coronatus. Next base: position 103,137,881 of record CM060886.1, on the reverse strand, counting down.
TAGAGAAAGTAAAAACTAAAAAGTTAAAATCAAAGAAACATTCCGGTAAGCTACATTTATGCCTTTCGCTACCTATTCTTAATAAATATTATTATTCTATCTGCTTTGCGTTAGTCAAGATAAACACACGTATAAAGTATTTTATTGCATATTTTATTTTAGATGCCTACAATCGAAATGTTGGTTTAATAGTAACATTTTAAAGAGTTAGTCACCATGTGAAGGCTTGAAAACTCTATTCTCTTTGCTTCACCAAGAGTAAAAAAGATCTGATGTTCCATTCACATGACTTTCTCTACATCTCTGCAACAAATTATTGTACAAAAGCTTACGCTTTTATTTACTTAATGCTAATCGAGAAAAAAAATTACGAAGAATAGTTTTATTACTTGGTTTCTTGTAAGTAGAAGCGAAATAAGGGAGTACCATAGGATAAGGTGATAGTCAAAAGCTGGTTTCTATGTGACTGAATTTCCTTAATTTGTATAAACAGGAGTTGAAAAATTCCTGTATGAGAAAAGTGTGTTTTTTGAAGCTGAAACCAAAAACAAGGAATGACTCATAAATATTACATAAACTGTGTGTTTTAACGTGCTCTACATTTTTATGTGGCAAGTTTTTGTCCATATATTACAGTTTAGCAGTTATGTAGAATTCCGTAAGATTCATTCACAATAAACTAGTCTTTAGAGGCTATTCTCAGAAAATTCAAGAAATACATTTTATTTGGCATGTAAATATCTTAAATATAAGAGATCTTAATTAAAATCGTTAGAGCCATTTTTGGAAAAATCGAATTTTCGAAATTTTTTCCATACAAAGGGTAGTTTGGGGTGAGGGGAGATTCTTGAAAATCTTCGCGTAGCATACTTGGAAAATACCAAACTTAGATACCAAGTTTGGTAATAAACGGTGTTTTCGTTTTTGGGCTATGCTGTCCAGACACACACACACGCAAACATCGGACCGTTTTTCTAAAAATGTTTTTTTTGGGATTCAAGGGGACCCAAAACATGTATTTCCAGTGAAACCTCGGTATCGAACTTTTGGGTGCATTACAATACCTTCTCTATACACTATGTACATAGTAAGTGTAGAGAAAGTAAAACAATATGCAGATGAACAAGGCCTTGTTTTTGCAAACATTCCCTTACGTCAAATAGCGGCATGCGTCAATGCTTCACAAAGAGTGGAATGAGTTACTGCGCCTTCATATAAAGGAATGGGTCACTTTTTATGCACGTTGTACGATTTGACGTATTTTAGAGTGTATATACGTCACAGCTCTAGAAGAGACAACCTCTTTCATTAACGGGAATGCAGCATTTCTCTAAAGTACATTTCCGCTGTGTGTGTTCCAATACCACCACCGTTTCATCGCTGTCTACATCCTGTTGAATGAAGATGGGCTTTGCTCCATTCGAATCTGCAAATAATTAGGTTACTTTCCCATCTCCGAACAACCAGAATCTAATTTATTAGATTCTCGCCTTGCAATGACGTAACACACCCTATTCCACTTAAACTGCGTGTTTCTTTATATACAAGACACAACCTTCTCAACCAATCTGATTCACCAAATATTCACATGTTTCATTCAAGAGATCCATCGGAAGTATGAGAAGTTGAATGGAAATGCACTCTATGGATGGGTAATAATCTTTTAGTTTTATAATATACCTTGCTTTAGCATTCAATGCGGATGACTTGGAAAATACTGCTGGTTGCTACTGCTTTTTTTACTTTCTCTACACGTAAGAGTGTATAGAAAAGGTATTATATTGCACCCAAAAATTTGATACCAAGATTTCATCGGATTAACATGTTTTGGGACCCACTGAATCCAAAAAAAACAGTTTTAGAAAAAGGTCCGTGTGTGTCTGTCTTTGGGCAGCGTAGCTCAAAAACGAAAAGTCCGTTAAATACTAAATTTGATATTTAAGTTCAGTATCTTCCAAGGATGCGACACGAAGATTTTCAAGAAATTCCCCCGACCCCAACTACCATTTACATAGAAATAATTTCGAAAATGTTGCTTTTCTCAAAATGGCTCCAACGATTTTGATTAAAATCTTATATTAAAGATATTTACACGACAAATAAAATGTATATGTCATGGGTTTTCTGGGAATAGCCTCTTGACCTGTACTGAAGTCTGTTGAAAGACAAAGACAAAATCTTACTACACAAAAAATGTAGATAATGTTAAAACACACAATTTATGTCCTATGCCTTTTTTTCGTGGAATTTACCATTTCTGAGATATTATTATTAGTTGTTTCAGATTTAAAATACTTGAGTTTTTCTCACACGGAAAGTTGTAAACTTCTTGCACTGCAGAGAAACTGATTTGAACTTCATGGCAACTAACTTTTATAGATTTTTACTATCACTTTAACCTGGTGTATTCCTTTATTTCCGTTCTACTCATAAGGAAGCTGGTAATTAAGACAATTTCCGCTAATGTTTATCTCGATTATCATAAAGTAGACAGAAGAATATGCGTTTTAACAATAATTTGTTACAGCGATATAGAGAAAGTCATGTTGATGGAACACATCATAGGTTTACATCCTCTGGCGAGTAATGCATGCACATATGTAATAGGTAGTGAAGCTGTTGCATTCCAGCCAAAAATAGATACCGAGATTTTACCAGAAACATGCATTTTGAGCTCCCCTGATTTAAAAAAAAAAGGATTTTTTGAAAAAGGTCCTCTGTGCGCGTGAGTGTTGTGTATGTGTTACGGGTTTTCAGTTATACAAACTTATATAAAAATGTTTTGAAAAAAATTGAAGCTCATATGCTATTACCAGCAATTTCAAGATACACATTTACTATATGAATATTATAAATATAGGATTTTAATACAAAACGAAAAGAATCCTTTGTTGAAACAAATATTTCGAAAAATATTGCAAGTAATAGTTTGGGATGAAGAGACTTTCTAAAAGAATACAACATTTTATTGTTTAACCTATTTTTACCATGTTGTTCACACACATACACACACACACACACACACACACACACACACACACACTCTCTCTCTCGGATCATCTTCTTAAAATTATTTCTTTGGACATTAAAACAGTATTTCCGGTACATTAACGTCTATGATTTTTAATGGAATGCAACAATCGCGTTATTTGGTAATCGCCCATCAAGGTGACGCCGCGGTAATACGTGAGACTCGCATTCGGGAGGTCCCGAGTTCGATTCTGGGCGACAGCGCACTCTGACCCATGGTTATTTCGTGGTTTCCTGGGGTTCTACAAACGAATGCTGGGGTGGTTCATCCTCTGTTAAGACTTCTCCATCATTTTCTGAACTCATCACTTCTTTTACATCATTTTCAAGGTTGAACAAGGTGAAGGTATTCGTTACGTTGCGGCTGGGCGGTGGTTTCTTCCGGGAGTTGTTGTGGGACCTCTCTTGTCTCTGCTCTCGTTCATCATTCCCAGGGGTCACTTTAGTCGCAAAGGGCCACAATGACCTATGTGAAGTGCTATGACCCATCCGCGATACTTCTAATCTTACTAAGTAGGTAATCAATATACGGAATAGACCCATCTCAATAGTGTGGGGGTAGCGTGTCTTTTTTTACATTCAAGTGATTGCGAGTTCGAACCTCCTTTAGGTTTAGTTACCCGGATAAGGTTTTCTTTGTGGTTTCCTTTATCTTGAGAACACGAACTTTGAGTAATTGCAAGCTCCATGATCTCCGATATCGTTAGAGCATCATTTCACCGATTTTGTTTCGCATATGACAAAAAAATAAAGGAAAAAAGCTATGAAGTGGTAAGTTTTGTATGAATACCTGGTAGAAAAATCTCATGTGTATCATTCACATGACTTTCTCTACATCCCTGCAACAAATTATTCTTAAAAAGCTTATACTTCTATTTACTTCATGCTAATCAGGAAACATTAAAAGAAATAGTCTTATTACTTGCTTCCTTGTAAGTAGAAGCGAAATAAGGGAGTACAATAGATTAGTCAAACACTGGTTGCTATGTCATTGAAGTTCGTTTGTTTGTATGGACAGCAGTTAGCAAATTCCTGTATGAGAAAAGCTTAAGTTTTTCATAGCAGAAACCAAAAACAAGGAATGTCTCCAAAACGATGAACTCCCTGAAAAAAAATATACATAGCATAAATTGTGTGTTTTAACGTGCTCTAAATTTTTTGTCCATCTCTTACGGTTTAGCAGTTATTTAAAAGTCCGTCAAGTTCATCCTTCAGAGGCGATTCCCAGAAAATTCAAGACATTCATTTTATTTGTCAGGTAAATGTCTTTAATATATGATATTTTGATCAAAATCGTTAGAGCCATTTTTGGGAAAATCAAAATTTTCAAAAAACACTTCTATGTAAAGGGTAATTTGGGGTGGGGGGATTTTTCTCAAAATCTTCGTGTCGCATCCCTGGAAGATACTAAACTTAAATACCAAGTTTGGTATTTTACAGACTTTTCGTTTTTGAGTTATCGTGTTCACAGAAACACTGACACACGGACACACACACATACACACGAACCTTTTTGTGAAAATGGACCCTGAAACATATATTTCCGGTGAAATCTCGGTATTGAATTTTTGGGTGGAGTGCAATACCTTCTCTATACACTATGTACATAGTGCGTAATAAAGAAATCAAAAACGCTAACCAAAGGAAATTTAGGAAAAAAGGAAGGTGGGGGAAGGAAAAATGGGTAGCATGTAACGCAGCAAATAATACTGTTCTTTTCTGTGTTTCACGCTGATTATAAAAGCCTTTACAATCAGTTAAAAATAGTTAATAAAGCACACAAAACGTGAAGTGAAAAGATAATCATATAATTTTACTTTGTCTGTCAAACTTTGCCCAAACAATAAACATAAGAACTCGTTTTAAACAGTACCAATTTAAATTTGATTCCACTATAATGAAATATTTGTCCCACAGTGGTTTTCAACGTAATTAAACATTACCGACAAAATGTAATCCAACTGTAGCAGCCTAAAAAATGCTGTACATATTTTAAATTAATAACGTATGAGGGGTAGTATAGTGCAATTCATATATGATGTTCATCTCCCTTATAGTATATGAAGTGAAGCTGCACAAGCCTTGCAGTTAATGATCACTTGAAATACAACTGGAGAGCGAGTGAAAAAGGGATGACACATCCAACTTTAGCACTCTGACGTGATTTATTCACCTGACATTTCTTTTACTTTCTCTACCGTACTATGTACTTAGGCTTTGTATCCCACCCAAAAATTCGATACAGAGATTTGATCGGAAATGCACGTTCTACAGTCTCCTTCCCCCCCCCCCCAAAACAAATCAGGAAAAGGCTGTGTGTCCGTGAATACGAAACTAAAAACGAAAATTCGGTTAAAAACAAACTTGTATCTTTCCAGGATGCGACAGGAAGATTAGCAGGACAATCTCCCACCCCAAACTACGCTTTAGATGGAAAACATTGGGTAAACTTTGATTTTCTGAAGAATGGCTAACGATTTTGATTAAAGTTCCGTATATTAAAGATAATTATATGGTAAATAACATGTATATCTGAATTTTCTTGGAATAGCCTCTGAAGATCTCTTTATTCTGGATGAATTTTGCTGTATTTTGTATAATTATCAATTTATAAGAGATAAATGAAAATGTATTAAAATATGGAGATCTCGGTAAAACACAGAATTTATGTCGTATACGTTTTCCATTTTTGAGAAAATCAAAATTTCGAAACTTTTTCTATATAAATCGTAGCTGGGTTTGGGAGGACTTTTTTTGAAAATCTTCGTGTCGCATCCTTGGAAAATACTAAACTTAAATACCAAGTTTGGTATTTAAGGGACTTTTCCTTTATGAGCTATTCTACACACACACACTCACACTTCAAAAAATGCTTTTTTTTATTTAGAGTGTCCTAAAACATTTCCGGTGAAATCTCGGTATCAACATTTTGAGTACATTACAATACCTTTGCTATTCACTATACATATAGTACGTGTAGAGAAAGTAATAACCAGATTCGCAAAAGATGTGTAAGGAAAAACAAATGTTAAACACAAGAAGTCAGACATGTATTACTAATGTAATGGAACATGTGGCTGAATAAAGGTTAAAAAACAAACAAACAAACAAACAAACAAAAACAAAAAACAAACAACAAAACAAAACAAAACAAAAAAAAAGACACTAATAGCTCGGCACATGTCCATGCATCGGACTGCACATTGTAGATACGTGATCGAGAAATACATAATAGTTGCCATGGGCACTTTTTCTACCGTGATTTAGATAAACGTATTTGAAAAGGAATGTAGTTTAAAGCTGAAGGAATGGGTCCTGTGTTTGTGGTCGGGTGGAATGTGATGCTGGAGGGATGCTGTATGCCTCTGACGCGGTTACGTCTCTCAAAGTGTAGGAGATGAACAGTTTCTCTCGCTTAATTAACCCACAATATTGCTTGCTTTTCAGCACGGCAGCACCGACGTCTGTACTGATAAATTACTTCATAACTTCACATTAATCCAGTGTGCAGACCGAAATTACTGATGTTTGCGGATGTAATCAGCTCACTAGGAGAGGATTACAAATCGATATTGTGCAAAATTACTGTGAAGCAAACATTAAACAACGGGTTAAATGGATAATTAGGTAAAAATAATATATTTGTGAACCTAATAAGAATATAAAATCTAAAGTACTCCATTCACATGACTTTCTCTATAATTGCGTAACAAACTATTCTAACAACTCTTTCTTCTATGTATTTCATGCTAATCGAGGTAATCATTAGCATATATGCTGCTATTACTTGCTACCTTGAAAGTAAAAGGGAAATAAGGGAGTACCAGAGGCTAAAACGATAGTCAAATCTTTTAAAAGCTAGTTGATATGTTGCTATTTCACACAAGCCGTGTGCAGGAGCAAGCGGTTAGAGTCCGGGAGATCCGTGGTTTAAATCCCGTCTATGCCATTGAATTTTTCAATTTGGCTCCCCAGCTCTTTGCCTACACACGACTTGTGTGAAAAAACAATTAAATTAACATTAATTGACCATCATAGTTCGCTAAACTATAAATCCTGTGGCGTAAAGTACTTGCGACATTGTAAGTCGCCAATCATTTGAGATAACCCTGTAGTTTACCGGGAAACTTGCGATTCAGTTGAGACATTTAATACCCTGCCGGCATGTTGCCATTGCAGCTCAGTGGTAGAGCAAACGACTAGGGACCGGGAGATCCGTGATTCAAATCCCGGCTATGAAATTTAATTTTTCAGTCAGACTTTACCTATCTAGTTTTTATGTAATTGAAACATGACCAGGGGTTGACAAATTCCAGTATGAGAAAAGCTTAAATATTTTAAAACTGAAACCAGCAACAAGGAACATTTCGGATATCGCCAACTCTACGAACAAAAAGGTATATGTCATAAATTGTGTGTTTTAACGAGAGCTACATTACTTGTGTAGTAAGTTTTTGTCTGTCTCTTGCGGTTTACCAGGTTTCGCAAAAGATATTCAGTTGAAGAGGTTTTCGAAGACTATTCCGAAAATTTAATATATGAATTTTATTTGTCATTTAAATAACTTTATTACATGCTAATTCAATACAAACCGATAGAACCATTTCTGAGAGAATAAAACTTTTCGAAAAATATTCCATGTAATGGCTAGTTTCGGTTGGGGGGAAGTTTCTTAATAACCTTCGTGTTGTATTCTTGGAAGATAACTACTAAACTAAAATAGCAAGTTTGATATTTTACCGACGTACACACGAACCTTTTTCTAACAATGCCGTTTTTTTGTTTATACAAGGGACTCTGAAATGTTTATTTCCGGCGAAATCACGGTAACAACTTTATGGGTGGAATGCATTCTCTTCTCTACCTATGTACTATGTACTAAGTAGAGAAAATATTAAACCAAAAAGATGAAAAGAGTAACTTTAGTAAAACTCTTAATTTTAAAAACATTTCTAATGAATAGAATAGTTACCAAATGGATTGACAGCTGATCGCAATGAAATGTTCTAAGGTAAAGGTACTAGCGACGGTGCAGTAATTTTTTTTCAGCTTGTTCTAGAATTAGAGATGATTGTTTGTGCCTGCGGAGAGTGCATGTATGTTTCATAGGCTCGTGAAATGCTGGCAGGTAAATCTACACTCCGTTCTTCGCTTGAGCACGGTTCACAGACCCTACGTGCTTTTGTAATACACACTAAAAACAATATTAAAACAACAACAAAAAATTAAGAGTAAACGAGAAAATAAACAAAGGTAAACCACAATCAAAAGCAATATTAAAACAATAAAGAATTAAGGGTAAAACCGAAAAAATAAAAATACAAAGATATTCAATTATAGCAATTTAAATTTACAGCAAAGAATACACTTTCATAAATGCACCCTCTTATATTAGATAATTACACTTAAAAGAAATATATACACATAATATATATATAAACCATAACACAACAGTGGCCTCCAGTCCAGTGTGATTGGCAGGCTGAGGGCAGCCCGAGGTGTGTTAGACGTGTCCCTGTTCTCAGAGAGAACTTAACCACGTTCTGACGCGATTGTGGGTTTTGTAGGATGGCGGGTGTGTTTTGGGGTTGTGGAGTGACAGGAGGAGGCGAATATTGCTCCTCGACGGTTGCCTTGAGACATGGCCCATCCAGTTCAGTGTAATTGGCAGGCTGAGGGCAGCCCGAGGTGTGTTAGACGTGTCCCTGTTCTCAGAGAGAACTTAACCATGTTCTGACGGGATTGTGGGTTTTGTAGGATGGCGGGTGTGTATTGGGGTTGTGGAGTGACAGGAGGAGGCGAATATTGCTCCTCGACGGTTGCCTTGATGGTGCAACGGCCCTTGTGCACCGCTGGTGTGTTTTTATCAAAATGTTTCTTGAGATTAAATTTTGAATCCAAGCAACTCTTGAAGGATAGTAAGGAGCTTAGCCGTAGCAGCTGTTGGTGGTGCTCCTTCGTTACCGGGGATGCCCGCAAGCCATGCGGGGAAGCCGGTATCGCCTGAAGCGGCCGTTTGTGGGATCGTAATCCCCAAGAGACCTAACGAGGGCGCTCCGATGGAATGGTAACCCTTCGTTGAATTTTGTTGCCCGACGCCTAATCTCGTCCTCCAGGTATGGTAGACCAGAGGCTTCGTGCAGGAGTCTCGTTGGAAAGCCTCGAGGCACAGAATAGATAGCCCGGAGACACCTATTCTGTACCTGCTGAAGCAACAGCAGACTGGAGTCTGCCGCCATGCCCCAGATAACAGTGGCCTAAGTATGACATAATATGACATAATATATATATATATATATATATATATATATATATAGTAGAATATTGTAGTCACTTTTGTTTGGTTGAACTTATTTGAACTTCTCTATTGGCAGCCTCCTCAGATCTCAACTGTCTTGCCTTAAGTATAAATTTACCTAGCCCGTCCATGTGTTCCGCGCCTGCCAGTAGCGTCCAACATGCTTCTAGCCCTACATTCGTGGTGGTAAAGAATCGCGGTAAATATTTTTCCCGCCATTCCTCCGTACCCCTACATCTTGCCAAGATGCGAGTCCACGACTCTTCCTCCTCGCAAATGGGACAGATTCTCGTACCATTCTCGTCAGAAATGTTCGTGCTCCTCCATGCTCCTAGTCTAAACCACGCGAGCCCCTCTTTAATGAGTAGTTAGTACAACAACTCTGTTACTATTGGGGTAGAGATGGGACGCTCAGGAGCGAACCGGGTCTTTTGAGCGGTTCAGTTTAGTGAGCGAGTGACCAGGTGAACACAAAAGTGAACTGCGGATCTTCATATCAGGAGTGAACAAAAGATTGTAGAATTGTGGTTGAACTGTGAATATTCGGAACGGGCTGTCACGTGTCACTCAAGAAAGAATTGGATATTTCGATCGCAATGTTAAGTCGATTCAATATTCAGTGCCAGTAGTACAACACCTCAGACCTGCACTTCACGGTTCGCTCATTTGCTGAAATCTATATTGGCTCTTGTGTTGTGCAACTGGTTTAAAGATAGGGTTAAAACTATTATTACATGTCAACTCAAATAGTAATTAAATATGCATTACTTTTACTTTCTCTATACGCAATATATACTTAGTATATAGAGAAGGTATTACTATCCACTCAAAAATTCGATACCGAGATTTCACCGGAAATATATGTTTAAGGGTCTCTTATATAAAAAAAAAAGTATTTTCACAAAAAGGTGCGCGCGTGTGTGTGTGTGTGTCCATGTGTCAGTGTGTTAGTGTGTCCCTGTGTCTGTGAACAGGATTACTCAAAAACGAAAAGTCGGTAAAATACCAAACTTGGTATTTAAGCTTAGTACCTTCCAGGAATGCGACACGAAGGTTTTGAGAAAAGTCCCCCCACCCCAAACTACCCTTTATATGAACTTTTTTCGAAAATTTGAGTTTTGCAAAAATGGCTCTAACGATTTTAATTAAAATATCACATATTAAAGATATTTAGCTGACAAACAAAATGTATATCTTGAGTTTTCTGGGAATAGCCTCTGAAGACTACTTCATTCTGGACGAATTTTATGGAATTTTGCATAACTACTAAACCGTAAGACTTAGAAAAGAACTTGTTTCACAAGAAATGTAGAGCACGTTAAAACACACAATTTGATATAGACATTTTTTTCGTGGAGTTGATCGTTTTTGACACATTCATTGTTTTTGGTTTCAGCTATGAAAAACTTACTTTTCTCATATAGGAATTTGTCAACTCCTGTCCATATAAAAAAAATCTGATATGTTTCATTCACATGACTTTCTCTACATATCTGTAAATTATTATTGTTAATAAGCTTATCTTTTATTTCATGCTATTCGAGAAAAATTAACAGAAATAGTCTTATTTATTGCTGCATTGTAAGCAGAAGCGAAATAAGGGAGTACCAAAGATTAAAGTGAAAGCCAAAAGCTGGTTGCTGTGACTGATGTTCCTTTGTCGGTATGGACAGGAGTTGACAAATTCCTGTATGAGAAAATTATGTTTTTCAAAGCTGAAACCAAGAAAAAGGAATATCTCAAAAACGATCAAAATGTATATAACATAAATTGTCTGTGTTAACGTGCTCCTCATTTTTTGTGGGTTAAGTTTTTGTCCATCTCTTACGGTTTAGTAGTTATGGAAAATTCATGCAGAATAAAGTAGTCTTCAGAGGCTATTCCCAGAAAATTCAAAATATACATTTTATTTGGCAGGTAAATAACTTTACTATACGAAATTTTAATCAAAATCGTTAGAGCCATTTTTGAGAAAATCAAAATTTTCGAAAAAAGTTCCATGTAAAGGGTAGTTGGGGGTGGGGGGATTTTTCTCAAAATCTTCATGTCGCATTCCTGGAAGATAATAAACGTAAATACCAAGTTTGGTATTTTACCGACTTTTCGTTTTTGAGTTATTGTGTTCACAGACACACGGACACACACACACACGGACCTTTTTCTGAAAATACTTTTTTTGGATACAGGGGACCCTAAAACATATATTTCCGGTGAAATCTCGGTATCGAATGTTTTGGTGGAGTGCAATACATTCTCTATACACTATGTACATAGTGCCTATAGAGAAAGTAAAAATTGTATTATTTCTAAAAGTATATTATTTTCCCTTCATGCACTCCCATCTCAAGTTCTCACTGTATCTGGTATTTAAAAATGTTAGTGAACTATTGATCCGTTCAAAATACCCGGGTCACATCAGGGAGCGAACTATTGAACGGTGTTCACGAAAGTGAATCGTTTTGCCTATCTCTACAGTTAACTGTACCTGAATCCTTTTGTCCCCGTGGTGGAGCTCATTCTTTCGTATTCTTTGTTAGATAACGTAATACTACAAGAGTTTAAGATCAGTATCAGGAGTAGCATGTCGCTGAATGTTTCACTTGAGACGGCTTTCATTGTTGTTGCTCTAGCACTACTGAAAAAGCAGGAAAAGTGAGCAAGAAGACGTTTCGTCCCCCATAAACAGCCTAGAAGAGTGCCGCTTATTTCCCACAGAAAAACACACAGGGGAACGATGACTGTTTTCCCACTACAGCTGAAAGAAACAAGATCTGCAATTACTGCTGCAGAAGGTAAACAGTTACAAAGAGTCGTGATACAGAGATTCGTTTGAAAGGAACGAGCTGAAATACCTCTTATTTCTTTCTCTACACTTTCTATCACATAGCGTGTAGAAAAAGTATTGCATTCCACCCAAGAATTCGATACCGAGATTTCATGGAAATATATTTTGAAGTCTCCTGTGTCAAAAACGCATGTGTGTGTCTATGGACAGCACAGCTCATAAACAAAAAGATAGTTAAATACCAAACCTGGTATTTAAGTTTAGTATGTTCCAAAGATGCGACACGAAGATTTTTCAAGAACATGCCCCTACTGCAAACTACCCCACAAATGTAAAATCTGATGTGTTACACTCACATGACTTTCTCTACCTACTCTACAAACCTCCTATAAAAAATTATTCTTCTTTGTACACAATGATAATCGAGATAAATATTAGCATGATGTTCTTATTACTTAGTTCCTTATAAGTAGATGGGAATAAGGGAATGCGCAATCTAAAGTGATTGTCAAATTTTTTAAAAGCTATCGTTATGCGATTGTCATTGCAAGTCACTTCTTTGCTTGGCCAGGAGTAGAACAAAAGAAAAACGAACACTTCCTGTCTGAGAAAAGTTTTAAGTAATTCACAATTGAAACCAATAACTAGGAATATCTCGGAAACGGTTACCTCTACAACAAAAACGTAAAGGACATACATTGTGTGTTTTGTCGTGATGTACATTTTTTGTGTAGTGAGTGTTTTTCATCTCTTACGGTTTAACAGTTAAGCAAATTTCGGCAAAATTCATGCAGAATAAAGAGGTCTTCAGAGGCTATTCCCAAAAAATTCGATATATACATTTTATTTCGGACATAAGTAGCTTTAATACACGGTATTTTAATCAAAATCGTTAGAGCCACTTATAAGAAAATCAAAATTTTCGAACATTTTTCCATGTAAAGGGTAGTTTTTAGTGGGGATTTTTTTTTTTAAATCTTCGTGTCGCATCTTTGGAAGAAACTATACCAAGTTTGGTATTTAAATCTTTTCGGTTTGGGGCTATGCTGTCCACACACACACACACACACACACACACACACAAACACACACACACACAATATACATTATACATATGGGGCTAGAGAAAGTAAAACTTTTATGAAAATGTTGATTAAAATGCCGTATAACAAAGATATTTACATGACAAAATGTATAAGAATATGTTGCATTTTCTGTTAATAAACTCAGAACACCTCTTCTATCTCTACGATTTTTGTGTAACTGGTAAACCGTAAGAGAAAGACAGACTTGCAACATAAAAATCATGCACTTTTCTTTTTTGGGGAATTATATTTAAATGTAGATTAAATTATTTTAATTTATTATATATTATTTGATAATTATTTTTGCAGATTATCTATGATTTATACCTTTAATTGATGTAGAGAAAAAGCTTCTTAAACAATTAAAATAATTATCCCTTACAATTAAATTGTTTTTACTTAATTTCAACTAAATAAGGATATTTATAAATTAAGATTAAAATGCTAAATAAAAATAACTTATTATAAAATCTATAACAATTAACAATAAGTAACATAAATGTTTACGTTTGCAAGAAAATACCCAAGAAAAATACTTAGGAAGAAACGTAAAGAAAAATGTGAAATATAATTCTAAAGATATAATTCTGAATAATAGAAGTTATAATAATAATAATAATAATAATAATAATAATAATGCATAATAATTTATTTTATTAAATACAATTAATTGAATAGGGTTGACGGTTTCCGAGATATACTTTGTTTCAATGTTAAACTAGATAACTTTTCTCAGGTCGCCTGTGGTGTAGTGGTTACCAAGATTGCAGGTTCATACCTGACGGAGGATGATGGATTTTTTTCAGAGACAAAAATATTTAGCATGGATTCCTTCGGAAGGGAAGTAAAGCGTTGGTTCCTTTTACACGTAAAACAACAGATACCTTGAAAGAAGAAGGTTTCTGGGTAACATTTTCCGCAATTTGGCGTCCGCAGGCCGTGATTTCGTCCTAAAGTGTCAAAGTGGCAAATTCACGAACTAAAAAATTCAAATCTCATCTTGGAAACATCATAATGATGCCCTTTGCTCCACTTAAAAGTTGTAGGAAATACTGCTGCTAACCTTTCTCAAACGGAAAGTAACCTTTTGTTTCATCTCTTTTGTTTTACTGCTGGCCGTTCAAAGCGAACCGAACTTAAGTTGTTCACACAGCGACAAGCTTTTAAAAGATTTGCCTATTACTTTAGCTTAAGTAAAGAATTTCACTTTTACTTATAAGGAAGCAATAAGAGAAGTTCTACTTAGGTCCATGTCGATTAGCATGATATAAATAAACGATCTTTTGTAAGAACATTTTGTTTGCAGAACTGGTAGAGAAAGTCATGTATAAATTTTCACTTTCTCTAGCACATATGTACAACGTACATATGGTTAAAGAAGGTATTTTATTGCAACCAAAAATTCGATACCGAGATTTCACCGGAAATATGTGTCTTAAGGCCCACGGACCTTTTCCTAAAATGTTTTTTTTTATTCAGGGGGTCGAAAAACATTGAAATCTCCATATTGAATTTTTTGATGGACTACAATACTTTCTCTATGTATGTATATATATATATATATATATATATATATATATATATATATATATATGTGTGTGTGTGTATGAATAAGGGAATATACACTACGCTAAAGCGAAGTAGAATATTTTAAAAGTGTTCGCTATGCGATTGTCATTGAAATTCGTTTTTATTTTCATGTCCATGAGTAAAACAAAAGAGAGATGAAGCGGACGAGTAGGTATTTCCGTTTGAGAAAAATTTTAAACATTTTAAAATTTAAACAATAACAGGAAATATTTTGTGAAATGGCTAGCAGTTGGCTAAAAAAAAAAAAAAAAAAAGTACCTTAAATAAATGTATCTTTTAACGAGCTCAACATTTTTTGTAGTAAGTTTGTGTATCCCTTATTAAAGAAAACATCAGAGGCTATTTCCAAGAAATCCAAAATATACCTCTTTTGCTTTGTAAGCATCCTAAATATAAGACATTTTAATCAAAATGGTTGAGTTATTTAGTAGAAAACCGATAATTTCGAAAAATGTTCTATGATAGGGGTTGTTTGGGGTGTAGGATTTTCCTGAAAATCTTCGTGTCACTGTTTGGAATTTTAAATACCGATTTTGGTATTCCACCGACTTTTTTGAGTTATGCTGCTGTCCCCTACCCCCTCATAGACACAAAAATTGAAACCTCAGTTTTATTATTGGACGCTCTTTAACTGCCGTGATTTTCAGCTTACCATTCTATCCTGGTCGTGAAAGACTGCTTAATTTTGCTCAGAGGCCCCTTGTCAGACTTCAGTTTCTTTTACGCACCGTAAATCTACGACATGGGACCAACGACTTTGCTTCTCTTTCGAAGAAAGCCATGGTAAGGATTTTTAGGCTCGAAAAAATAAATCGTCCTCCGCCGGGTTTTGAATCAGAGTGCCGATCCCGGTGGCCGCGCTCGCTAAAGTGTCTCGCTTTGGCGCTTCGTGGTGCACAGGATCGTGGGTTCGAGTCCCGCCTTGGGCATGGGTGTTTCTGTGTTTGTAAATGTGCCTATGTTTGTGTATGTATATGTAACAGGAAAACGTTAAGAATAATGTCTACTAAGGAAATATAGGAAACTGAAAAAAATGGAGAAAAAAGGAATACAGAGCCGGAATCCTGACAAGCCTCCGGAACTGTATTTAACCAAAAAAAAAAAAAAAAAATACCGTGACCTTGCGTATATGAAGTTCGCATGGTAACCATTACACCATGGAGGGTGACACACACATGACATACATAAACCTTTTTCTAAAAAAAAAACTTTTCACTTACTCTACACGTACTATGTAACTACATAGTGTATAGAGAAGGTATTGTAATGCACCCAAAAATTCATGTGCTTTGAGACACCCTGAAACCCAAAAATTCATTTTTAGAAACATGTCCAAGTGTGTGTGTGTGTGTGTGTGTGTGTGTGTGTGCGTGTGTGTGTGTCTGGGCAGCATAGCTCAAAAACGAAAAGTCCGTTAAATGCCAAGCTTGGTATTTCAGTTCACTATCTTCCAAGGATGTGACACGAACATTTTTAAGAAAATCCTCCCACACTCAACTAATTTTTACACGGAAACATTTTCAAAAATTTTGGTTATCTCAAAAAGGGCTCAAACAACTTTAATTAAAATATCATATAGTAAATATATTTACATGTCACACAACATTTATATCTTGAATTTTCTGGGGGTAGCCTATGAAGGCATCTTTAGTCCAAAACATTTTTGCGGAATTTTGCAAAACTGGTAAACTATAAGAGGTGGACATAAACTTACTTAACAGAAAATGTAGAGCTCGTTAAAACACACACTTTGTTATATACATTTTTTTTTTTTTTTTTTTTTTTTGCGCGGAGTTAATCGTTCTTTTTTTAAGGTATTTCTTGTTATGACTTCAGCTTTAAAATACTTCTAATTTTCTCATACAGGAATTTATCAACTCCTGTCCATACAAACAAAGGAACTTCAGTCACAGCTTTTGACTATCACTTTAGCCTATGCTAGACCCTTATTTCCCTTCTACTTGCATGGAGGCAAGCAATAAGACTATTTCTGATAATATTTTTCTCGATTAGCATGAAATAAAAAGAAGCATACGTTTTTTAACAATAATTTGTTGCAGAGATGTTGAGAAAGTCAAGTGAATGGAACACATCAGTTTGTTTTTGATTCAGAGGTCCTCAAAAATGTATTTCAGGTGAAATCTTGGTATCGAATTTTTGGGTGGAATGCAATGCCTTCTCTGCCTCATATGGCATTACACATACGTGCTAGAGAAGATAAAAGGACCACATATTCATCATGTTCTGAATTATTGTCAACATCTATGGGTGTAACGGCGGACCTATCAGCCAATACCTCAAGAGTGGATTTGTAGTAGTGACGTGGGAGCGGAGGTTGTCCGTTCTGATAATACGAGGGTCGGCTCATAAGTCCCGGGCCTCACACAGATATGGCGTCACCAGGCCTGGTAGACAGTAGTATCGTATAGTTTAACTCTAGACTAACTTGTATCCATTGTTAGAGATCAAGAGCTTATTTAGTTTTCAAACGACAGCATTTTAAACAAGACATCTTTAGAGTTTTCACGAAAATTGAGGATTTGGAAAAAAACGAGCAGTGGTTAAATACTTACATTTGAAACGCTTAAACGCCTAAAGAAATCAAGGAGGAAATGGACAGTACATTGAAAGACTCTGCCCCTTCATATTGGATGGTTAAAAGGTGGGTTGCAGAGTTCAAAATGGGACGTACAAGCACTAGTGATGAGCCTCGCTCTGATCGCCCTGTAGAAGTGACAACTCTAGAGATCATTGAAACAATTCATTGTTTAGTACTGGAAGACCGCAAATTAAAGTTCTTTGAGATAGCAGATGCTGTAAACATATCAAAAGAACGTGCAGGTAATATTTTAAGTAATGTTTTGGTCTTTCACAAGATCTGTGCAAGATGGGTGCCGCGTTTGTTGACACCTGATCAAAAGTTGCAAAGAAACACTCTGTCTGTTAAGAATGTGGAGCTCTATCGTTAAAATCCCAGTGAATTTGAGACGGCTTATTACCATGGATGAAACTTGGATACATCACTACACTCCAGAAAGTAAATCACAGGCAAAATAGTGTATTGCACAAGGTGACCCAACTCCAAAAAAGGCAAAGTCAATTTTGTAGCTAACAAGGTTATGGCGAGTGTTTTCTAGAATGCACAGGGAATTATTTTTATTGATTACTTTGAAAAGGGCAAGATCAACACTGGTGACTACTACGCAAGCTTACTGTAATGTTTTAGTGATGAGGTGAAAAGAAAAGTGCCTCATTTGGGAAAAAAAAAAAAGAATCTTGTTTCATCACGACAAAGCTCCGGTCCATCGTTCAGTCATTGCAATGGGAAAAATGTGCAAATTAAAGTTCGAATTGCTTGAACCTCAACTCTATTCGCTAGATATAGCACCCAGTGACTACCACCTGTTCCCAAACCTCAAAAAATTTCTTGGAGGACGAAGATTTCACGCAACGAGGTCATTGATGCGGTAAACAAATATTTTGAGGACCTTTGTAAATTGCAATACAGAGATGGTTTAATTAAATTATAACACCAATATGATAAATGTATTAGCCTTTCTACAGATTATGTTGAGAAATAAAGCAAAAAATATTGTTAATGCTGTTTTCATTGAGAGGCCCGGAACTTATCCGCCGACCCTAGTAGATAGAGAAAATGATATGATTAGAGAGAATACTGCAGATTATTTCGAAAGCACTGATCACAAAAGTTGTCATTGTTCCAGAAGGCCATGTAAACTATGGCAGCTGCCATTTACAGGCGTTTGCTCCCGGATTTGAACGCGCCCTATGATGTTAAATGTTAACGACAGTGTGGGAGTCGCTTTGTCATCGCAGATTTGCTCTCCTGTCCGCTCTTCCAATATTATTTGTTTCCAGCCTTATATCCAATTAGTGAGCAAATCTCTTATAATCTAACGCTTCATGTATTTCATTTCATGGCATATAATTAATTACCACAGCTTCATGGGGAATAAAAGTGACTCAACAAGGGTATTATTTTCATCCATTAACTGATAAAGGAAACAAAAGCGTGTGTTAACACTCAAATGGTTCCAGTATTAATACTATTGCTGAATAAATAGAACATAGTTGAGAGAACAGTGTTTATTCCTGTTCAAATTATAAACTGACTACTTCCCACACGAATTATAGACCTGAGATGACAACAAGTGGCCCAAAGTGCGTTAAGAATTGCAGAACCCAAAGGAGCTATTTCAAGTTAACTCCTGGTATAGGTATTATTTTCTGCACCATGCAGAGAAGGTTTGGCGTTCCTCAGCAAATATTTGACACCTATATTTCACTGTAAACATATGTTTTGCAGCCTCCTTAACAAATACAAAAAACAATTAAAAAAAAAAAAAAAAGGCCAATGTGCGCGTGCGGTTGTCCGTCGTGAATAGGACGATTAAAAACGAAAAGTCGGTCAAATGTCAAACTTTGAAATTTTCTAGAAAATTCCTCTAGTCCAAACTGCTCTTTAAACGGAACAATTTTTGAAAAGTTAGGCTTTTTCAAAAATATCTCTTAAAGATTGTGATTAAAACGTCGTATATTAAGGTATTTGTATGAGGAATGAAATGTATATCTTCAGTTCTTTGGGAAGAGCCGTTGAAATCCTATTTAATTTGGATGACTTTTACGTAACTTCAAAACAGTAAGAGATACATTTTTGTGTAGTAAGCTTTGTCCATCTCGTTAAAACACACAATTTCCTTGTTATTGGTTTCAATTTTAAAACACTTGAAATTTTCTAATGTGACAATTTGTTTATTCCTTTTTGTTTTGTTTTACTCCCGGTCATGCCAAGAGAACCGATTCTCAATCACATAGCAACCAGTTTTCAAAAGATTTCACTATCGCTTTAGTCTAGTGCATTCCTATATTTCCCTTCTACTTACCAGGAATCGATTAAAATACCATTTCTCCGACGTTTATCTTCATTTGCATGAATTGGATAGAAGAATAAGCTTATATAAGAAGAGTTTGTTACAGAATAAGTAGAGTAAGCCATGTGAATGCATTACATCAGATATTTAGCTTTTGTCAGGACCAAAAACGAAAAGGCGATTAAATACTAGACTTAATATTGAAATTCAGCATCTTCCAAGGATGCAAAACGAAGATTTTAAAGAACATTCGTCCATCAAAACTACTCTTTACATAGAACATTTTCTCAAAAATAGCTCTAACGATTTGGGTTGAAATAGCGAATGTTTAAGCTATTTTATCAAAAATAAAATATGTATCTTGATTTTTGTTTGAAATAGCTCTGGCCTCCCTTTCATTATGGATGACTTCTGCATAAGTGATTAACAGTAGGAAAGAGAGAGATTCAAAATCTTACCACACAAAATGTTTAATTCTCTTTAAACATATCATTTATGTCGGATACATTTTTTTGTTTTCGTGGAGTTCACCATTTCCGAGATATTCATTGTTACTGGTTTACATTTTCAATACTTTTGCTATTTGAAGTTGTAAACCGACATTCGTTTTTCTTCTCTTTTTTCATCCTTGTCATGCAAAAAGAACGGAAACTCAAGGCCAGTTATTAAAAATCTGATGTGTTACACTCACATGACTTTCTCTAGCTACCCTACAAACAAACGTCTTACAAAAGATAATTCTTCTTTCAACACCACGTTAATCGAGATAAACATTAGCAAAATTGTGTTATTTAGTTCCTTATAAGTAGACTGGAACTAAGGCAATGCACTAGGCTAAAGTGATAGTCAAATGTTTTAAAAACTGTCGTTATGTGATTGTCTTTGCTTGGCCAGATGTAGAACAAAAGAAAAACGAACACTCCCATCTGTGAAAAATATAAGTACTTCACAACTGAAACTAATAACAAGGAATACCTCTAAAACGGTAAGTTCCACGAAAATAATGTATGTGACTTAACTGGTGTATTTTAACGAGATATACATTTTTTGTAGAGTAAGTTTTTTTTCTATATCTTACGGTTTACTAGTTATTCTAAATTATGGAAAATTCATCCAGAATAAACAAGTCTTTAGAAGCTATTCCCAGAAAATTCAAGAAATACATTTTGTGATAGAAATGGCTTTAATATGTGATATTTTAATCAAAATCGTTAGTCATTTTTAAGAAAAACAAAATTTTCAAAAATTTTTGCATGTAAAGGGTAGTTCGAGATGGAGAGATTTTCTTGAAAACCTTCTGTCGCATCCTTGGAAGATACCAAGCTTAAATACAAAGTTTGGTATTTAACAGTCTTTTCGTTTTTGAGATATGCTGTCCACAGACTCGCGCACTCTCACAGACAGACAGAGAGACAGACAGACCCAAACATACACACACGGACCTGTTTCTGAAAATGCATGTTTTTGGACTTAAGGGGTCCTAAAACATGTATTTCCGGTGAAATCTCGGTATCGAATTTTTGGGTGGAATACAATACTTCTCTATCCCTATGTACATTGTACATACGGGGCTAGAGAAAGTAAAAATACTATTTCTGTATATTCCCATTTCCCGGCAGAATAGGTAGATAAAGTAGGTAAAGAAAGTAATGTGTTTTTTTGTTAACCACGTACACCGGCGTGCGTAAAAGGCGGCTATGGCTTTAGATAAAATTAGTGTTTTTCACTCTGTAAGATTTCCACTTATGGGTGATCAACCTGAATAAGTTTTGTAACAACAGGGGTTGTTGTCAATGCCATTGCTGGGATTTAAACCACGGATCTACTAGTCCCGTCCATTTACTCTAACCATTGAGCTATCATGGCAAAATGTTGACAAAACATTAAATTCCACATCTGACTCGAGATATAAAGCAGGAGATTTAGACCAGGATGGTTCAAATTCCGGCTGTGCCATTGAATTCTTCAGTATGACTATCTTTCCCACTCCTGTTAGTGTCAAAGCTGCCCATTGTTAAGCCTGAGTCGAGTTTGTAAACATTACCGGTGTACTGCAAGTGCGGCGGTTTCTGGAAATTCCCATTGACGTGACAAACAGATATATAAGGGGACAACGAAGCCCTGCCGTGCACAGTTTTCACCGGGAATGCATCGCATGCAGCAGTTGAGTGGGTTTGATAGGAGTTTCGTTGCGAGCCGTATCGTCACCGCAGAGAACGTTGAAAAGAAACTAAACGGCAGAATTGTACGAAAGAGAAATTTCTGAGCATATTGTAATCATTTGTGGAAACAAATGTGATTTGTCATATTAACATGACTTTCTCTACATCTCTGTAACAAATTATGGTAAAAAAGCTTATTCTTCTACTTATTTTATGCTAATCGAGATAAACATAAGCAGAAATAGTCTTATTGCTCTTCCTTCTAGGTAGAAGGTAAATAAGGGAATATACTAGGCTAAACTGACAGTGAAGTATTTTAAAATGTGGTTGCTATGGGATTTAAATATATTTCTTTCCATAACCAGGAGTTGACAATTTCCCGTATGAGAAAAGTTTAAGCATTTTAAAACCGAAACCAATAAGAGAATATCTCGGAAACGGTCCACCCCAGAAAAAAATGTATCTGACATAAATTATTTGTTTTAACGAGATCTACATCTCTTATGTAAAATTCATTCAGAATAAAGAAGTCTTCAAAGGCTATTCCTAAAAATTGAGGATATGCAGTCTTTAATATGAGATTAAAATTGTTAGAGCCATTTTTGAGGAAATTAACAATTTTCTTGAAAATCTTTGTGTCACATCCTTAGAAGATCCTGAACTTAAATATCAAGTTAGGTATTTAATGGATCTTTCGTTTTTGAGCTATGCTGCCCACAGATCGACACACACATGGAACTTTTTCTAAAAGTATTTGGGGGGGGGGGCTCAGGGGGTCTCGAAGCATATATTTACGGTGAAATCGCGGCATCGAATTTTTGGGTGCTTTACAATACCTTCTGTATAAAGAGGTTTGTTGCAAAAAAACTGTTGTTACTGTATTGACACAGCAGCATATCCTCGTGATTTGTGTTTCGGGTTATGAAAACTACGTACCAAGAAGATTGCGTATAAAAATGGAAACTTCTGCTCTATTAATGCAGGTTTGTTTTCTCAACATTCCACAGAACTTTCCAGGAACTCCAATTACAACTTCTTCTGTATTATAACAGAGAATAAACAGAGTGAAATTTGCAGTTAAAACTACGCAATATATAAACTAAAGTTTATTTGCATTTGAACTATCTACATTAATGACATTTTTAGAATCAGTTTACCGCTGCGGAATATAAAATTCTCCAATAACAAGATTTCGTAGAAGTTGAAATCACGTTAGGTAATAAAGCGGGGCGTAGGTCGCTCGGAAGGGAGGAACGGTTTCCTTCCTCTCAAATCTAATTACATTTGTGCATTAATGGCTTGTAGTAAAGGGCACGCGATGTTTCAAGGAGGGCCCTACAATTCGAGACAATAAAATACCTCATTTCCTCTTCATTGTACTTCTCAACAACCATCTGTATCGGAAATTCATTAAGAACACAGACCTATTCAGTAACCCCCTCCCCCAAATAAGAGTTGGCTGATTTTTACTTTCTCTACTCGTGCACTACTGTACATGAAATGTGGCTCATAATAAAACAGTTAATTTGGTGATGAAAAATATAGCCCCACCTGCTGCCAGTGTGCCAAACTCAGATTTCTGAGTGTTTCAAGCCATTGTATTCCTAGGGTATTTTACTGCTTAACGTGTATTTTCATGCTACACCAGCGTTTTAACTTTCTCAACTCTTATGTATAGTAGTTTGATTACCAACCTTGGATTCCTCTCAAATAATTGTTGTTTCTTTGTGTAGTTTAACGTCCTTTAACTCGAAGGTCATATCGAATGATAAAGGAAATGGGCGAAATGCTGCTTAAATGATCCCGGGATCCATAGAGCTTTACCTTGAGAAGGCTTTTAACTTCTCTAGATAAAGGAAAACACCGTTAAACCTTAACATATTTAACTTGCGTAAAACTAATTTCAGGAAGTAACATAAAAAGCTGATGTGTTACACTCACATAACTTTCCCTAGCTGTTCTACAAACTTCTTATATAAGATTCTTCTTTCTGAATCTTACTAATTGAGGTACTCATTAGCACAATGTCCTTATTACTTAGTTCCTTATAAGTAGGAAAAAATAAAGGAATACGTTAGGCTAAAGCCATAGTCAAATGTTTTAAAAACTGTCGTTATGCAATTATCATTACAAATCCCTTCTTTTCTTGGCCAGGAGTAGAACAAAAGAAAATCGCACTGCCGTCTGAGAAAAGTATAAGTACTTCACAACTGAAACTAATAACACCGAATACCTCGAAAACTATAAGCTCCACGAGAAAAAGGTATATGATATAACTTGTGCATTTTAACAAGACCTACATTTTTTGTATAAAGTTTTTGTCTATCTCTTACGGTTTACTAGTTATGCCAAATTAAGCAAAATTATTCCAGAATAAACAGGTCTTTAGACGCTAAAAAATTCAAGATATACATATTATTTGTCAGCTAAATATCTTTAATATACGATATTTTAGTAAAAATCGTTAGCCATTCTTAAGAAAATCAAAATTTTCGAAAAAAGTTCCATGTAAAGGGTAGTTTGGGGGGAGGGATTTTTCTCAAATCTTCGTGTCGCATCCCTGGAAGAGACTAAACTTAAATACCAAGTTTGGTGCTTTACCGACTTTTCGTTTTTGAGTTATCGTGTTCACGGACACACTGACACATACACACATACACACACATGCTTTTTTTGGATACAAGGGACCCTAAAACATATTTCCGGTGAAATCTCGGTATCGAATTTTTAGGTGGAATACAACACTTCTCTATCCCTATGTACATTGTACATACGGAGCTAGAAAAAGTAAAAATAGATCAAAAGTATTCCATTTACATGACTTTTCTACCTGTTCTGCAAACAAACTATGCTTACAATGGCTATTTTAATCATGAACTTTAACAGAAATGGTCTCATTACTTGTTTTCTTGTAAGTAGAAAGAAAATAAAGGGACTAACACTAGACTAAAGCGATAGTCAAAGCTTTTAAAAGCTGTCGTTATGCCATTGACATTAAATTTGATTTTCTATCCGTGACCAGGCAGTAAAACAAAAGAGATGTGAAAAAGATGAGAACTACCTGCAAGACTAAATCATAAGTATTTTAAAGTTGAAACTTATAACAAGGAGTATCTCGGTTGACTACATAAAAAAATTGTGTGTGACATAAATTGTGTGTTTTAATGAACTCTACATTTTTTGTGTAATATAATTTTCTCTATCTCTTGTGGTTTTTCAGTTCCTATAGCATGAAGACGACTTCAGAGTCTATTTTCAGATATATACATCTTACTTTTAATGTAAATATCTCTAATTTACAGTATTATAATCAACATCATTACAGCCGTCTTTAAAAAACCTGAAACTGTCTCATGTAAAGAGTAGTCTGGAGGCTTTACATATTAGGTAGAGAAGGTATTGCATTTCACCCAAAGTTTTGATATCAAGATCTCACCGGAAGTATATGTTGTGATGTCTCCCGAATCAAAAATATTTTTTTTAGAAAAAGATCCCTGTGTGTTAGTGTGTGAACTCGACAACTAAAAAACGAAACGTCCACTTTACACTTAATTTTTGAGAATATTACGTGAAGCACTCTTTACTCTGAAGGCATTTTGAATAATCTTAAATAACTGGTAGACATTAAGCGATTACAAAAATGTACCAAAAGTGTTGATCTATTTAGAACACATCATTTATTTCAAAAAAACATATTTTGTGACATTAGCCTTTTGCGAGATAAACTTTTTTAATGATTTAGATTTTTCTAAATTTTCATCGCTAGAAACTATTGAATAGCATGAAGTACATAGAAAAAAAATCTGATGTGTTCCATTCACATGACTTTGTCTATATCTCCGTAACCAATTATTGTTAATAAGCTTATCTTTGATTTATTTCATGCTAATCGAGAAAAAATAACAGAAATAGTCTTATAGCTTGCTTTATTGTAAGTAGAAGCGAAATAAAGGAGTACCATAGCTTAAAGTGAAAGCCAAAAGCTGGTTGCTATGTGACTGATGTTCCTTTGTTTGCATGGACAGGAGTTGACAAATTCCTGTATGAGAAAAGTATGTTTTTCAAAGCTGAAACCATGAAAAAGGAATATCTCAAAAACGATCAACTCCACGAAAAAAAATGCATATAACATAAATTGTGTGTGTTAATGTGCTCTACATTTTTTGTGTGTTAAGTTTTTGTTCATCTCTTACGGTTTAGTAGTTATTCAAAATTCATCCAGAATAAAGTAGTCTTCAGAGGCTATTCCCAGAAAATTCAAAATATAAATTTTATTTGTCAGGTAAATATCTTTAATATATGATATTTTAATCAAAATCGTTAGAGCCATTTTTTAGAAAATCAAAATTTTCGAAAAAAGTTCCATGTAAAGGGTAGTTTGAGTGTGGGGGATTTTTCTCAAAATCTTCGTGTTGCATCCCTGGAAGATACCAAACTTAAGTACCAAGTTTGGTATTTTACTGACTTTTCGTTTTTGAGTTATCGTGTTCACAGACACACTATGTACATAGTACGTATAGAGAAAGTAATAAGCATTTTTAGTATAGTTTGATACAGAATAGGTTAAAAAGTCTGATGTTTTCCATTCACATGACTTTCTCCACATCTTTTTAACAAATTATTGTTAGTTAGAATATTCCTCTATCTACTTCATGCCAATCGAGATAAACTTAGCAGAAACATTCTTATTACTTCGTTTTTTTATACGTAGAAGAGAAATGAGGGAATAACTTAGGCTAAACCTTTAGTCAAATGTTTTAAAATGAACCTATTATGGGATTGATATCCGATTCTTTGCGTGGCCAGGAGTTAGCAAATTCCCGTATGAGAAAAGTTTAACTGAATCCTACAATAAGTATTAGCTCGAAAACGGTCAACTCCAAGAAAAATGTATACGATATAAATTGTATTTTTGGTGTATATTGTTATGCTTTTTTGTGTAAGGAGATTTTGTACATCCCTCACAATTTACCGGTTATACAAAAATCAGAAGAATTCATCCAGAATAAAGAGGTATTCAGAGACTGTTCCCAGAAAATTCAAGATATACATTTTATTTGCCATTTATCTTTCTTAAATATACGAGATTCTAATCTAAATCGTTAGAGCCATTTTTGAGAATACCACAATTCTCGAAATCTTTTGCTTGTAAAGAGTAGTGGGGAAACTCTTTGTGTCGCATCCTTGGTAGATACTGAACTTAAATATCAAGTTCGGTTTTAATGCACTTTTCGTTTTTGAGCTGTGCTGCCCACAGATAAACACGGATATTTTTCTAAAAATGCTTTTACTGGATTTAGGAGTCCCAAAACGTGCATTTCTTATACAATTTCGAATTCGAATTTTTGGGTGCAATTTAATAGATGCCTTTTCTATAGACTATATATAGTACGTGGTCGTCTCCTTAGCGCGGTGGTAGCGCAGCTGCTTACCAAGCGGGAGACCAGTACCGGCGTGGGGATTTTTCCCCCGCTGGGAGACCTGGCCCGGGGTGCACTCAGCCTCGTAAGGTCCCTGGCGGGGCCAATTGAGGAGCTACTTGATGGAGAAGTAGCGGTTCCAGGTCATGAGAACCGCATTAACCGGCCGGGGGAGCTCGAGGCGCTAACCACGTCTCACCCTCCGATACTGCACCCCATCCATGACGTCTGTAGTGGACCGAGATGGGGGACGCAACGGCCGGGCGGTAGGCCAAGGTTCCCCGTGAGCTGTCGTGCCATGGAGTTAGTTATATATAGTACGTGTAGAGAAAGTAAAGGGAATGTAGCACATCAGGTGTTTTTAAATCAGTGTACCTCAAAACGTGCAATAATGGTTAATTGTCATATGTAGTTCTCAGAGGAAGTAAAAATAAGTTCTTAAAAATAACCCTAGAAAGTAAAAGTGTTTTCATAAGTTTGCAGATCATTGGAATTAAACTAACAGCAGAAGTTGTAAGAATTATTTTATATGTAACAAACCATCGGATGTCATGTTTTTCGTATTCAGAATAGTTAGTTTAATCTTCGTATATGCAAACTGGGGGGTGGTATAATTTTCTAAAAGTTTGCTAGTAATAAAACGGTGTTTTTGTGATGCAACAAGCAGCGAATTAAATCTGGAGACTTCGCCGAGGTGTTGAAAGAGAAACTCGAAGGAAGTTGAGATGAAAACCCAAAGTTGAATGCAAGTTTTACTCGTGGTTTGCTCGCAAGGGAAGCTTACAACACCAGCACTGAATCAGAAACGTATATCAGGTACAGGGATGTAATATACCCCAGTGGTTTCAAGGCTTTCTTGCTTGTTTTGCCAAGCGAAAACTCAAGCGGTTAGTTGGGAAAAGGACAGACAGAAGTGGAGAAGTCAACTGTGTTCTCTGGCAATGCTTAATATTATGTCTTTTGTTTCTGTTAGAAAACCTTAAAGTGGTTTCACAAGCTGAAAACGGTCTTGCAATGCATTACCTCGAGACAGGTATTCTAAGGGACACAGAGTGAAATTTTGACCACAATTAGTCCAAAAAATCGAAAATCGCCTTTTTATGGCAATTGATTGATTGTAACTTTTGGGATCCATAAAGAATCAACATTTAGCTGTCTCAATGAATGTTTCCTAACATTTTATAGTACAGGATTTTTCTCAAAACTACATTTTAAAATGTTCCACGCGTGTCAATTTATATTTAAACACAATTAAAATGTCAAAGAATATGCAGCTGTGTGGATGGATGGATGGATGAAATTGGCGATATGACGCTCAAATCATAGGGATCCATGGAGCTTAAAGTTACTCGACATTTGTCTTCTCATGACAGGGGAAAACCCTGAAAAAAGAACCTTATCCGGGTAACTCACCCTAAGCGAGCTTCGAACTCACGACCCAGGCGGGCTAGGTATGTATTGTAATATTACAGGCAAAAAATTATCCAAAGGTTAATAATAATTTTTCAAAATAATATTTTTATCAAAAACAGCGCTAGATATTTAAATTATTAACTATTTTTTTTAAATTACGATAATTCAGAGATCAAAATTAGAGAAATATCCCCGCGAAAAGCGTTTTTATTTCTCTACAAGTAGTATGTACAGAGAAGGTATTTTAGTCTAACCAAAAATCAATACCAAAGCATATATTCACCGGTAATACACGTTTTGAGATCCGCAGAATCCAAAAAATGTACTTTTAGAAAATGATAATTATGCGAGAGTGCGTGCGTGCGTGAGTGAAGACAGCATAGTTCAAAACTAAAAGTCTTAGTGTTTAAATTTATTATCTTCGTAGGATGTGACGCGAGCTTTCAAGAAAATCCACACCCGCCAAGCTACCGTTTACACGGAAGGGTTTTCGAAATGTTTGATTTTCTCAAAAATTTTCAAACGATTTTGATTAAAATATCATATATTAAAGATTTAAATGAGAAATAAAATGTGTATCTTGAATTTTCCGGGAAAATTGTATACTGAATGACTTTTGCATAAGTGTTGAACTAAGAGATAGACTAAAACTTATTGCACAAAATATGTCGATCTTGTTAAAACTCGCAATTTGTTTTTCAAATTAGACGTTTCTGAGATATTCCTTGTTATTCGTTTACCTTTAAATACTTAACACTTTTCTCATACGGGAATGTGTCAACTCCTGGCTATACAAAGGAGGTTCAATAACATTATAGCCAGCTTTTAAAATATTTGACTATCGCTTTAACCTAGTGTATTTTCTTATTTCCCTTCTACTTACAACGAAAATGGAAATGGGAGTTTTATTTATGGACGCCCTTTAACTAACACCTCATTCTGTATTGGGCGTGAACGACCTCTTAACTTTGCTGAGAGACCTCTTTTTTCAGGCTTGAGGTTCTTTTAGTTGACGTAAATCTACGACACGGGACCAACGGCTTTACTTTCCTTCCGAAGGAAGCAACGCTTAAGATTTTACGTCCGGAAAACTCTATCGTCCACCGCCGAGTTTGAACCCGCGACCTTGAGTAAATGAAGTTAGCATGGTAACCATTACACCACTACTTAAAAGGAAGCAATTTTATCTCGATTAGCTTGAAGTAAGTAGAAGAATAAGATTTTCAATAATTTGTTACAGAAATGCAGAGAAAGGCATGTGAATAGGATGCACAAGATTGTTTTTGCTCAAAAATCCAACTCAAAAAATGGCAAGCAAATTTCTTGAGTTTTGAGGCGTGCGTAACATTTTGATCATGCAACATAGTTACGTAATTTATTAAATAATTTATATTTTGGAAATTAATCCAATTTGAATGAAATTTGGTATTTATATTAACCTGACAACAATGTAATCACAGGTTAATTTTCAGAAAAACCTATTCAAGTATAGAAATTATAAATTTCACTCCCGTTCATTGTTCCTTAATGCCGAACGGTGTGTTTGAGCTCATTTTGAACAGATATCTCTAACCAAGAATTCATACATCTCTTAATATTATAAATGGAGAAATTTGTGTGTTCAGGTGGGTTACTAATAATCAAATCGGCACAGAATAGCAATATTAAAATAATTGTATTTAAGCAGTTAAGGGTATCTATAACTGAAAAAAAAATCTACTTTTTTATTTTTAATTTCATAAAATAATTTAAACAATCATGAATACAAAAAAGGTAAATTTGGGTGCTAGCGCCATTTTAATTGCCTTATGTTATAGCATTAGAGGCGAAACTGTACTGGGCGGATTTGACAAGAAAAACTCAATTCAAGAATCTCTTTCGCACCAGTCAAAATGAAAAACGAAGTTGTGCAGAAGAAAAACAATGCAAGAAAAAAAAAGGACAGAAAAGACAGATCCAGCCTATTAACATAGTGTATTTTAAGGTAAACCGCGCATTCGAATCTTCCCTTATTCTCTCGCTATTGATATTTTCAGCATTTTTCTTCCTGTAAAATGCTCCTTGCGTAGCAGTTTTTCTTTACACAAATAACATATGCTGTGCATGTTCACAGAGGGACAGTGAATAATAAGTACCCTAGGTTTTACTAGGGTTTTTATGACAAAAAAATTTGGAATCGAAATCTAAGAAGACACAGAGAAACCTAGGGTAATTTCAAAAAGTAGAGTATTTTGAATGTGGGGTTAAAATATTAGACCAAAACTTTAATTTGTTGTACGAAAGGGATTTTTTTTTTGTCTTTACAAAAACATAAATACATTTTGACAATAACTTCCAACTCATTTAAGTAAATTGAATGAACTTTGCACTGTAACTTATTTGCATCATATTACACACGTGGTATACATTTCAAAAAGCTAGCATTATTAATTTGGAATTTCAAACTTTCAGTCATTCAGGTACGTACTTAAATGAATAGAAAAGGAAACACAACAGAACACACAAACAAGGAAATGAATAGATGTAGATACGATGTAAATAGAGAAAATATGTGGAGTTGTAAATAATATCATAAACAAGGTATCCAGATTCTTTTGTCAACACCGAACGAATATAACAGTCATGCTTATGAACATAAAGGTCAGATAGGTTCTATAGGTTATGTATGTTCAATATTAGCAGCTTTCTATTCATAAAGCTATTTAATTCCCTTCTAAGAAATTTGATTAAAACATAAATATAAAGAAAATGAGCAAACCATTCCTATGAGGTCTTTGGCATCCTGATACTCTAGTGTATGACATCAATAGGATTAGAAGAAAGATTTTGAGTTTCCTTGTACAGGTGATTTAAAAACACTTTTACAAAGTTTTGGGACAGTTTTTTTACAGGAAAACAAGAAAAAAAGTTCTCGATTTGTTGAGGTTCAAAATGCTATTAATCAAAACATTTTAAAGTGACTCAGTGTTCTATTTTTGGCGTTGTCAGTTTGTTAGGAAGTGTTTCACACAAACACTACTTACAGCAAATGATCCAAATGTCTTCCTCTTGCGTCTAGATACGCATGCACTCGTCGAAACATGGAATGTCAAACACTCCCAGTCGGTGTCGTATGATGTCGCAGGCTTCCATGACACGTAGACTAAGAGTTTCTTGACCCGTGAGGTCTGCTGCATAAACCGATGATTTAAGGTGCTTCCAAAAGATTGAGGTCAGAGGAACGTGCAGGCCATGGAAATGGTCCCCTTTTACCTAGCCATTTATCGTGCTAATTACTAGCCAGTGTATCTCAAACAATGAAACTAAAATTACTACAGTATCTTGCATAAATCACATGTTTCTTCTTATTTGCAGAGGCACATTTTCTAATACATCTGGGAGAGTGCTCTGAATGAAGTCCCTGTAGACAGCACTTGTGAAGCATTCTGTGGGAATATATTACATATCTGATAAATAACAAAAGTTAACAAGTAGTCATGGCAACACAAACCCAACTCCACATGGTAAGATGGGTCAAAGCCTTCTATGAATGAGTACATTAATAAATGAACGAAGCTATTAGGTTGGACTCGGAAAGCCGTTGAAGGTGACTTTCATTAATAAAGTGATAATGCGAAAACTAAGTGTTTTAGAGCATATGTTTATATGAACCTATTTTCTTGTTTCAATGTCAGGAATCCATCCCCAAACGCTGTAAAAGTATTTTTGAATCACCTTGCATACATCTGCAGTGTTTGATAAATTACAATTCAACAATATTGATTCCTGCTTTATAAATTCTGTCTTCTAATTGAACAACAAGTGTTGTATAATGGTATTTTATCTATACTCCTTGCAACAAGATGTTTTTGTTCTTATACTCTTTGGAGAGTAGCAAGTACATCTTCTTTGGTGTAAAAGTAGACCGCTCACACGGGATTTTGCATCTGGTAGCACGATATGCTACAACCGGCCGTACCAAAATTCTGACTCCGCTTCTTAAATTTGTATTCCTATTAACGTGCACATACAATGTAACAAAAGTATCTCTTATCTCAATGTAAATTCTAGAAATGTCGTCTTTCCGCAGCTAAACAAGCATTGCACCGAGTAAAGGTCTTTAGATTGACACGATTTAGCTTTGTGTTTTAGTTGGTAAGTTTTCCTTAAGTTTTCCAGGGTGTGAAACAATTTCGTCTAATTTTTACTTTCTCTACTTAATACATGGCACATAGGTAAAGAAGATATTGCACTCCATCCAAAAAGTCGATATCGAGATTTCACCGGAAACGCACGGTTTAGTGTCTCCTGTGTCCAAATAAGGTATTTTTACTTTCTCTAGACGCGCTATGTGCATAGTGTATAGAGAAGGTATTGCACTCCACCCTAAAATTCGATACTGAGATTTCACAGGAAATATATGTTTTAGGATCCCTTATATCCAAAAAAAGCATTTTCACAAAAAGGTCCATACCAAACTTGGTATTTAAGTTTAGTATCTTCCAGGGTTGCGACACAAAGATTTTGATAAAAATCCACCCACCCCAAACTACCCTTTACATGGAAAAAATTCGAAAATTTTGATTTTCTTAAAAATGGCTTTAACGATTTTGATTAAAATATCGTATATTAAAGATATTTACCTGACAAATAAAAATGCATATCTTGAATTTTCTGGAAATAGCCTCTTAAGACTACCTTATTCTGGAACAATTTTATGGAATTTTGCATAACTGCTAAACCGTAAAGAATGGACAAAAACTTACACCACAAAAAATGTAGAACACGTTAAAATACACAATTTATGCAATATAAATTTTTTATAGGAGTTGGTCGTTTTTCAGGTATTTCTTGTTTTTAGTTTCAGCTTTGAAAATCATACAGGAATTTGTCAACTTCTGTCCATACAAACAAAGAAACTTCAATCACATATCAACCAGCTTTTGACTATCACCTTAACCCATGGTATACCCTTATTTCGCTTCTACTTACAAGGAAACAAGTAATAAGACTGTTTCGGCTAATTTTTTCTCGATTAGCATGAAATAAATAGAGGCTTAAGCTTTTTAACAATTTGTTGCAGATATGTACAGAAAGTCATGTGAATGGAACACATCAGATATTTAAAAATAAGGTCCGCATGTGTGTTTCCGTGTGACTGTGAACACGATAACTCAAAAACGAAATATCGATAAAATACCAAACTGGTAATTAAGTTTAATTTCTTCCAAAATGCGACACAAAAGATTTTGAGGAAACCATTTCTAATAAAATACCACAAGTAAAATATATTTACATGATAAGTAAAATGTATATCTTGAATATTCGGAAATAGCATCTGAAGATCTCTTCATTCTGGATGGTTTTTGCATAACTGGTAAACCGTAAGAGATAGAAAAAACTTACCACACAGAAAATGTGAATCACCTTAAAACACACTATTTATGTCAAATAGTTCCATATTCCTTTTTATTGATTTCAATCTTAAAACGCTTAACACTTTTCTCAATCAAGATTTACTTTTGTTTTACTCTTGTGGTATGGAAAGAGAACCGAATTTCAGTGACATGGCAACCAGCTTTTAAAAGACTATCGCTTTAGTCTAGAGTATTTTCATATTTCTATTCTACTTATAAGGAACAAAGTAATGAGATATATTCTGCTAATGTTTGTCTTGACTAGCACGAAGTGGATTTGATAGGAATAGTTTGTTACAGAATGGGAGAAAAGACATCTGAATGGAACACAAATTCTTTTTAAATTACCCTACATATACAAACATGCCTAAGTTTTCTGTGTTTATAATGTTAGCATAGATTAAAATAACAATGAGAGAAACGTTACCATATTTATGAGAGCCACTATTTATATTTTGTACCTTGGCAACACTGCTCAGTGTTCGACTCACGGCTGGGGCGCAATTATTCCCTATTCCCCACAGAGTCTAGAAGTATGAATGTGAGAATGAATGGGGGTCTGTTTAGTGTTATCGAATTGATTAACCTACTGTTCTAAACCTACAGTAATGCGAGTTGTTTCACAAGTCAAAGCCCCCGATATGACCACTGAAGTTAAAGGGGGCTGTACAAATGAAAACAATTAAAAAAAAAAAACTGTTGGCTGTAGTTTCCATTGGGAAGTTTGACATTGTTGACTTTAACCTACTTCAGATGTTTTGTCGATAGAGCGTTATTTGTGTAATTTGCAGTGACTTTAAAATTATGATGGAATTAGCTAGTAAAAATGTTCGTGTGATGATTTATTTCGACGTGGATTATCAAGGCAAGACATTGATCAAATTAATGCTACATTTGGCAATGAATATCCATCCATCCTTTGTCAGTGTGAAACGCTGGTATTGCGAATTACATCGTGGCCGCCATTCACGAAATTCTTGAGAGTCGTCCAAAATCAGTTGTTGTGCCAGAAAATATTGATGCTGTGAAAAAGTTGATAGTGCAAGGTCATGCTACGTAATGTGAGAGAGATGCAATCCTAGACATTAGTCGCATCAGCATATATAAAACATTGCATGATGATTATACCCGGGAAAAAGGTTTGCTCCCGTTGGATTCCACATAATTTAACACAATCTCAAAAGGATGCTCGTGTGCACACAAATGCTCAAGAAATACAATGATGGGTCTTGAATAGGTGTATGCATATGCGTCGGAATGCAAACAGAAATCGACTGTATGGGTGTTTCAAGATGAACCAAATCCAACAAAAGTTGGTTGCACTGTAAGTACTTCCAAACAAATGGTTAGCTGTTCTTTCAGAAAAACTGGCTATATAGCAACAGCACCTTCAGAGGAACTTAACAGTACAATTCTGAATGGTGCACAACCATTTGTTTGCCGGAAAGTGTCGTCGGATCGTTTTTCATCAAGACAATGCGAGCGCTCGCACATCTCGTCTAACAACCGTCTATTTGAATACTTCAAATAATCGAATGGATGATGCATCCGCAGTGCAGTCCTGATTTGGCACTCAATGACTTCTTTTTGTTCCCAAACGTCAAGAATAAAATGTTCATATGCAGAAGTCATTGATGCATTCAAAAATAATGTTTTGAAGGTGTCAGTGACATATTGGAAAAAAAAATGTTATGACACATGGTTCGAATGCATGTAAAAGTATATTGATCATAAAGGAGAGTATTTCGAAAATCGATTAAACAATTTTCAATGACAAAAAAACTATTTTTTTATTTATTAGGTTCAAAATATAGTGTCCGTAAGCATAGCAGCACCCCATAGTACTTATATAATTTTTTTTTTTATATTCACTTCAATATCCTTAACTAGACATTGGAGAAGGAAAGCTAAAATTTTTAATTAGATTTGAAAACAACGACGTTTTCTTGAGCATATGAAATAAAATACAAACTTTTCTGGCAAGATCACAGTGAAACTTTCGATTCATGTCTATAGGCCCTTATGGATCCAGTTTCCCTTAAAGTGTTATCTTTATCGTCCTACTCCCCGAGTGCACGCTGGAGAAAGTGAAATGGCAGCGGATGAAGTTATTGTAAACGACGCTTTCATAAGCAGGGAAGAAAGGGAGCGGAAGGCAAAAAACATTTCGACAGGCAAGTCGAAAGTTAGTTGGCTGCGGAGACTGTATTAAGTTAGTGCCTACTCGATACGCCCTACAGGGTGTGTAACTTCCATTCTGTAGAAGACGTTTCATCTGTATCGTATTGGTCCTATTTGCTAGCCTCCAAATTCAAAGAACGCTTAAAATGTCAAGGTCAGCGATGTGGCGGAACTCTTGAGAATGTTTTGGAGCACAGTTGTACAATCTGGTGGGGAAAAAAATGATATGTTCCATCCACAGTCTTTCTTTTCTTATTCTGCAACAAACTCTTCTTATAATGGAAATGGATTTTTATTTATGGACTCTCTTTAACTGCTGTGGTTCTCAGCGTTACATTCTATACTGAGCGTGAAAGACCGCTTAATTTTGCTCAAGAGGCCTCTTTATCAGGTTTGAGGATCTTTTACGTGTCGTAAATCTACAGCACGGGATCAACGTTTTACTTCCCTTCAGAAGGGAGCCATGCTAAGGATTTTTACGCCCTAAAAAGGCTATCGTCCTCCACCGGGTTTGAATCCGCGACCTTGGTTATATGAAGTTAACATGGTAACCATTGCACCACGAGGGCGACAAACCTTTTTACAATAGCTATTCTTCTATCTACTTCATGCTAATCAGGATAAACATTAGCAGAAATGGTTTTATTACTTATGTTCATATCGATTGAAAGGAATAAAGCAATACACTACGCTAAGCCGATAGTCAAATATGGTAAGAGCGGATCACTAAGTGATGAGTCGCCCTACATTGTTTAATGGTTGCAATACTAGCCTCTAGAACCCAGGATTGTAGGTTTAAACCTGGCGGAGATTATGGATCTTCTACGGATGCTAAAATCCTTAGCATGGCTTCTTTCGGAAGGAAAGCAAAGCAAAGTCCGTGGTTCCATGTAATGCTTATAAAGATAAAACACTCCTATACTTTGCAAGAACAATGTTCCGCCATTTCGTGTCCGCAAGTTGTGATTTCGTCCTACTGTGCCATCTGTGGGCGACGAGCGGATCCCTCGTCACCATGGAGCATAGCGGCGAACTCGCAAACTAGAAATTCAATTCCGATCACGGAAACATTGTAACGATACCCTATGGCCCACTTAGGAGTTGGAGGAAATTAGGTAAGTGATGGCATGGAAATTATGTAAGTGATGGCATGGAAATTATATTGCGTTTCCTTGGTCAGAATTTAAAAAAAACAACCAAATAATCATAGTTTTCCATTTGAGAAAAGTGTACATAAGTTTATTCTTTTGTTGTATTTTTTTCGTAGTTGGCTTACCCTCCCCGTATTTTACGACTGACACCACCCTAGGACTTACAAGCGGATGCCTAGAGGCTGAAATTCTGTCCGGGGCCAACGGCACGAAATCGCAGAATGGTCTGCCAATAACCAGACAGGAGCCTGGAGACGTGGATGGTATGAAATGCTATGAAATATGGGTGCAATTGATGGGGCAATTGTTGGAATGAGTGGCGGGTGAATTCGGAGGACTCGAAGAAACGCCGCTTCGTCCACCACAAATCCCACATGTGGGCGCTTGGGACTGAACCTGGGCCACCTAGATGAGACGACCGGACTGACCAATCTGACATAAGTTATCTGCTTTAACGGGATCTACATTTTTTGTAAATACGTCTTTGTCTATCTTTTACGGTTTACCAGTTATGCAAAAACGATCTAGAAGGAAGAGGACTTCAGAGGTTATTCTCAGAAAATTCAAGGTATACATTTTGTGTCTTATACGTAGTGTGATAGTGCCGTCCGTGTGTTGGCCTTTCAGCTCTTGATTTGCGAGTGGGCGCAGTTGGAGACCTTGGAATGCGCAACAATATACAGCAAGTGCTTCTTCTAGAAGCTTCGGTTTCTACAAGTTTCCAGAAAGTTCATTGACATTTGGAGACTTAGCGTGCAATGACGTGCAAGCCTTCATTTGTCTACGTGTGGAAACACCAAGTGAATATTTGCAGCAGGGAACTAAAGACTTTACTTGTAACCAATTTTTTAAGGCGATAAAAATATTTGTTACAACATTGGTTATAATCAGTCTTTTCGTGTATTTTTAAGAATATCAAAATCTCAACAAACAAAAAAATGTTCTATGTAAAAGATAGTTGTGAGTAGGGACATTTTCTTGAAAATCTTGGTGTCGCATCCTTGGAAGATATTGAAAATGAGTACAACGTTTTGAATTTGACCAGGTTCAGGAACTCTAAATTATATATTTTCGCAAAATCTCGGTACCTATTTTTGACTGGAATGCAATATCTATTTATCTACTTTCTGTGCCTATTATGAAAGTGAAAATGGGCCCTATATTCTCACTTATGGTGATTGCCCTTCCCGCTTAGGTTAATACTTCTGTGCACAACTATTTTCTGAAACTTGTACCACTCATTCTACACAAAAACAATAATGTTTCTGAATTTTTCAAAGCATAATTTAGATAGTCGTTTAAATGCGTATTCATTCAGTAAATTCATTCTACTGATAAAAAATCTGATGTGTTCTATTCGCATACCTTTCTTTATGTGTTCTATTTATAAACTAGTCTTACAAAAGTTATTCTTCTTTTATCTACATATGCTAATCGAGATAAACAATGGCAAAATTGGTCTTCTTAATTGCTTCGTTGTAACTAGAAGGAAATAAGGGAATACTCTAACCTAAAGTAAGTGTTAAATCCTTTAAAAGTTGCTTGTTATGTGGAACAATTGGAGTTCGGTTCGCTTTGCATAGCCTGCAGTAGAACAAGAGAGATGAAACGGAAGGTGACCTCCCGTTTGAGAAACGTTGCGTAGTTTAAAACTGAAACCAATATCAAAGCATATCTCAGAATCGGCCAACTCTACATAAAAACGTATGCATCATAGATTGTGAGTTTTAACGAGATCTAAATTTGTATTGCAGTAAGTTTTTGTCTATCTCTTACGGTTTACTAGTAATGCAATATTCAGTAAAATTCATGTAGAATAAACAGGTCTTCAGAGTCTATTTCCAGAAAATTCAAGAAATACATTTTGATTGTTATGTAAATATCTCTAATATACGGCGTTTTAATCAATATCATTAGTCATTTTTGAGAAAAATAATATTTTCAAAAAGTTTCCATGTATAGGGTAGTTTGGGGTGAGATTTTCTCGAAAAAATTTGAGTCGCATCCTTGAAAAATATTAATCATAAATACCAAGTTTAGTATTTAACAGTCTTTTCGTTTTTGAGCTATGCTGTCCACACACACACACACACACACACTGACAAACATGTTACTAAAATGCTTTGTTGGACTCGGGGACCTCAAAACGTACATTTTCGGTGAAATGTCCACATCGAATTTTTGGGTTGGAGTACCAAACCTTCTATAGCTATGTACATTTTAAGTAAATACATGTTAGAGAAAGTAAAAATGCTCCACATGATGCATTTTTAAAAATAATTCTCAATAATAGGTTTAATTGAGGTTAACGAATGTCAAAAAAATGATCTTATAAAAATGCACGAGTTTGAAATCAAAGTTAAATTATCATGGGTAATATAACGAGAGCTTTAACTTTTATTGATATCTAAAGAAAAGTTTTAACACGAGTTGTATTTAATAAGACTATTGCATTAATAAAATAGCAATGAAAATAATTAGCATATATGGACACGAAGAATAATGTTCCATTTGTCTTTTGTCTTTATGCATATTTGCATCGAAATCACTGCAACTTGATGTCCATATGGGCATTGCTTACAGAATTCGTGGAACCTGTTTCACACACTCTTTGTTGTTTTTAATATTCTGCGGCTTTGAGTTTTCATTTAATATGTCTTTTTCAGCGATAGACCTTTCAGGAACTTCCGCCATTATGCACGGGAATGCCACTGCACACTGATACTGTTATTATGAAACGAACATTAGTTCAGAGATAAAACAAATGCATGTTGGTGCGACAAAGTTAGAAAAACAATTGCACGTGAGTGGATAAAAAAAAAAAAAAAAGACGATTAAAATGCGAGGTAATGCGTTCCAATTGGTTGGAATTTTAAGCGCCAATGTACTGGATTGGCCACTTCCTATTATCACGTGTCATGAACGAAATAGTCATGGAAAACTAATATCACAAGTGCTAATCGACTTGATCCTAAAACATCGCCACCACCACTTTTCTGGCTTTCTTTGGAGCAGATTCACCAGAAACACTAGTTTGGTTTATCGAGCATAATAAATATCCAAGTGCTATGAAAATGACAACTCAACACAAATATTTATTCGAATTCATTTATCTAGCTTCAAACACAGCTTTGAAGTTGAAAACCGCGTTCGCTTGTTTCAACTGTGATGATTCGCGGCATTCTTCGGATCAACAACTTTTTCACATCCAACTTATTAATTGGATATGAAATATTAATTGCTGTTCCCATCGACACAGTTTAGGGGCTCTGCCATATCGCGAACTTTCGTTCGACAATCGGAGAGGATCATATTGTGAACTTTATTAATGATTTCCTCGGTATAGGTCGTGATCAAATCTTACACATAGGGGAAGCTGTTTTCCTTCCCTCCCTCTCTGCAACGGCTAATTGAGAAGCGAATTACACAACCACAACAACGTGCAGCGTTAAACAGTTATTGTAGTTCACGTGAAAATATTTGTTAGCACATATCCATAGTTATAGCGAAATCACTTTGTTGTAAAGCTATTTTTACTTTCTCTACACGTACTATATACATAGTGTATAGAGAGATATTGCACTCCACCAAAAAATTCTATACCGAGATTTCACCGGAAATACATTTTTAGGGTCCCCTGTATCCAAAAAATGTATTTTCAGAAAAAGGTCCGTGTGTGTGTCCGTGTGCCTGTGAACACGATTACTCAAAAACGAAAAGTCGGTAAAATACCAAACTTGGTATTTAAGTTAAGTATCTTCCAGGGATGCGACACGGAGATTTTGAGAAAAATTCCCCCACCCCAAAGTACCCTTTACATGGAACTTTACATTTTGATTTTCTAAAAAATTGCTCTAACGATTTTGAATAAAATATCGTATATTGAAGATTTTTCCTGACAAATAAAATGTGTATTTTGAATTTTCTGGGAATAACATCTGAAGACTACTTTATTCTGGGTCATATTTACGGAATTTTGCATAACTGCTAAATCGTAAGAGATGGACAAAAACTTACCACACAACAAATGTAGAACACTTTAAAATACACAATTTATGTTATATACAAAATGTATGGAGTGTAGTTGATTGTTTTTGAGATATTCCTTGTTTTTAGTTTCAGCTATAAAAAACATACTTTTCTCATACAGGACTCTGTGAGCTCGTGTGTGTAATGGATAGAGAAGGTATTGTATTCCACATAAAAATTAGAAACAGAGATTTCACCGGAAATGCATGCTCTGAGAGCCTCTGAATAAAAACAAAGCATTTTTGGAAACATGTCCATGTGTGTTCCTTTGGGCAGCACAGTTCAAAAACGAAAAGTCTCTTAAATGCCGAACTTGGTATTTAAGTTGAATATCTTCCAAGGATGCTACATGAAGATTTTCAAGCAATGCCCCATCCCTAACTACTCTTCATAAGAACATTTTTGGAAAATTTTGAGTTTCTCAAAACGGCACTAACGACTTTCATTAAAATACCGTACATTAAATATATTTACATGATCAATAAAGTGAGTATTTTGAATTTACTGGGAATAACCTTTAAGTGCTCTTTATTCTGGCCGAATTTTGCTTAACTGGTAAACTGTAAGAAATAGACAAAAGCTTACTACACCAAAAATGTAGATCTCGTTAAAACACATAATTTATGGCATACGCAGTTTTCTTGTAGTCTTCACCTTTTGAGATATTCCTTGTTATTGGTTTCAGTTTTAAACTACCTAACTTTTCTCAAACGGGATCATGCAAAACGAACCAATCTTGAATGTTTCACGTAACGACCAGCATATTCCATTATTTCCCTTCTACTTGCAATGAAGTAAGTAAAACACCAATTCTGCTAATGTTTATCTTGATTAGCATGTAGATAAAAGATTGTTTTGTAAGAATCGTTTTTATTCATGGGATTCTAAAACGTGTATTTCTAGTGAGATCTCGGTATCAAATTTTTGTTGAATTTGTCTACCGATGAACGAATTAGAGAAAGTATAAACCCTAATTCAGAAAATTGAACCCGTGACCTGAGCCTAAGACATTACCGCTTCGATATAGCATTCTGGAAGACTTTTCTAATATAGTTATTATCTGTAAAAGAAATGATATGATATATTTGCTTTAATTTGTATTGTAAACACGAGGTTAATTTCGGGCTGTAACTAGCGCTTTCCAGAGCCACAAAGTTTGTTATCGCTGTAAGTTGGGGTTGGCACTGCGCGAAATGAAAACAGTCCGCAGATGTTAGCTTGTAAAGGTTCAAGTTAATGAAATATACCGGTACAAGCCACTCGCCTCCCCGTCTGCTCTGTCAAGATTAGCTTGATGGGTCACTGCTCTTTCCGTTTTATATGCCATTCCTCTAATGAACTTCGTTACAGCTTCTTTGTGTTTTATTATTCATACTGTGACATCTTTTAAAGGAATGAAAACCGTGTTGTAGAGCCTGTAATTATTCAAAGGTTATCTTGATACGAGAAAGAGAGAAGGAATTAAGTAACAAAATGGAGTAAGTGAGCCAAATGGAGGGGTAACGTTTGTTTCCCACATTTCGGAGGCTCCTGGTTCAAATTGCTTGACTGACCTATCGGGCTGAAGCTTTTTCCTGGTTTCCTTTAGTCACCAAGGTAGCAAAATCGTATCAGAACAGTTTATAGGAGGACATATCATATGCTCACAAAGCATATAAAAGGGAAATTGTACATAATAGTATAAGTGTGTAGAAAGCAATGTAAAATAGTTGTAAACATATAACGGTAGAAATAAGCATCAGGTAATTAAGGCAATGCGAGCTAGCTTAATTCCAGGTACCATTCCACCAACCACCGCTTGTTAATGAGCACAGGTTTAGGCTGATTAATGTAAAATAGAAAAGGACAGACATAGAAATAAGTGAAACAGGAATAGTAATTCGTCCTTCAAGTAGCACAGGGAATTTGAGAAATAGACAAAACAAGCAGGAAGTTAAAGTGAGAGGGAAGCTTTGGGTTTTCCCAAACGCGTCATGTGGACGCGTTGCCAGCAAAACTTGGCACAATTTATTTTCATGGCATGTGAAGTGATGCTACCAAGGAACCAATCAAAGATACTGTTAAATTTTATGGCGCGAAGGTTGGCGTCACCCAGTGGCAGTATATAAGACTACTGCCTACTCACTCTACTCTACATTCTTGACTTACGTTGTGTTGTGTGCACGTGGTGGTGGAATGATATGCAGTTGTTAAGATTATGCTCCTGATCATTGATTTAAGTGGTGGAAAGGCATTT
This sequence comes from Hymenopus coronatus, assembly GCA_030762935.1. Taxonomy (NCBI): domain Eukaryota; kingdom Metazoa; phylum Arthropoda; class Insecta; order Mantodea; family Hymenopodidae; genus Hymenopus; species Hymenopus coronatus. Next base: position 103,094,213 of record CM060886.1, on the reverse strand, counting down.
AAGGCAACAAGCTAGCCGACCATTAAAACTTTTAAATAATAAATTCAAGTAGTAAGAGAAAATCAGTGTTATTTATTATTCGGCTCACCCAGACACCCACAAAGCACTCTAAGATAAATTAGGAGTGGAATCTTCAACTTCTGATTAGAGAGGAGACGAAAGCAGAGATCACGTTACAAGTTTTAACTACTTGACAATTAAATTTTCCCAATAAAGTAGCAGTAAATATTAAAAAAAAAAAAAGAAACAAAAAAACAAAACTGACAGCATTTGAAACAGAAGTAATGTCATACTTGTTGGATCACCAGTTCTACAAACTAGCTGAATTTATGATGATTTAAATACTTTTACATTATTTTATTAACTTTAAATTTTTGTTTAATTTTTAAGTAATTTTATTTTATTTTTATTTAATTTTAGTTTGTGTTTTAGTTTTAAAATCTTTGATATCTTACCTGTTTATAAGCATGGCTAAGCACTGTAAAGGTATGTGATGAATAAATAAAAAAAAAAAAAAAATTAACCGATTGCTTATGTAATGCCAATATCCAAAGTTCCATCTTCAGTCACTAACAACTGTAAAAGTGAAAAATAGACAGTGATTGTAATTACGTTGCCATCTATCCACAGATAGTGAAAACAGCTAGACTGGACTTTACCCCAGCGCCATCTGCTCGGCGCGAAGCGAAATTGGAAAGGCCACAGGCGAAGAAAGACCATGAAAGTTGCTGTCAACTCTACTGATAATACAAACATTTCAACAATAAGGAAAGAACTGGAAACACAGGTATTGTGCAACACAAGAGGAATAAAAAAATCCGATGTGTTCCATTCACATGAATTTCTCTACATCTCTGCAACATTAGCAGAAATAGTCTTATTACTTGCTTCCTTGTAAGCAGAAGCGAAATAAGGGAGTACTATAGGTTAAAGTGATAGTCAAAGCTGGTTGCTAAGTGACTGAAGTTCCTTTGTTTATATGGACAGGATTTGACAAATTCTTGTATGAGAAAAGTATAAGTTTCTCAAAATTGAAACTAAAAACAAGGAATATCTTAAAAACGATCAACTCCACGAAAAAAATTATATTACATAATTTGTGTATTTTAATATGCTCTACATTTTCTGTGTAGTAAGTTTTTGTCCATCTCATATGGTTTAGCAGTTATGCAAAAATCAGTAAAATTCATCCAGAATAAAGTAGTCTTCAGAGGCTATTCCCAGAAAATTAAAGAAATTGATTTTATTTGTCGAGTAAATATCTTAAATATACGAGACTTTAATCAAAATCGTTAAGAGCTATTTTTAAAAAAATAAACTGTTTTTAAATGTTTTCCATGTAAAGGGTAGTTTAGGGTGGGGGGATTTTCTTGAAAATCTTCGTGTCGCATCCTTGGAAGATACCAAATTTAAATACGAAGTTTGGTTTTTAACGGTCTTTTCCTTTTTGAGCTATGCTGCCCACAGACACACACGCACACGCACATTTTTTCTAAAATTGCTTTTTTTTGGATTCAGGGGGTCTCAAAATATATATTTCCGGTGAAATCTCGGTATCGAATGTTTGAGTGCAATACAATGCCTTCTCTATACACTATGTGCATAGTACGTTTAGAGAAAGTAAAAATTGTATATCTTTACAATCATTATGCAAATCAATTTACAGAGTCTCTTACCTAGGGTAGTGTCCGCCATACAGATGAAACGTGAATTACAGAACCCTTACAATATGACCAGTAAATGGAGTAGAAAATCTGATGTGTTCCATTCACATAACTTTCTCTAGCTGTTTCAAATACAAACTATTCTTACAAAAGATTATTTCTTAGCTACATATGCTAATCGAGATAAACATTAGCAGAATTGGTCTTATTACTTGTTTCGTTGTAAGTGGAAGGGAAATAAGGGAATACATTAGGCTGCATCTATAGTGAAATCTCTTAAAAAGTTGGTCGCTATGTGAAACAATAGAGGGTCAGTTCGCTTAGCATGATCCCGTTTGAGAAAAGATAGTTCAAAATTGAATATCTCGACAACGAACAACTCCACAAGAAAAACGTATATCACATAAAGTTTGTGTTTTATCGAGATATACACTTTTTGTATAGTAAATTTTGTCTATCTCTAATGGTTTACCTAGTTTACCGGTTTGCAAAATTCAGTAAAATTCATCAGAATAAAGAGCTGTTCAGAGAAAATTCAAGATATTCACAGAAAATACCAGATATACATTTTATTTGTCATGTAAATATTTTTAATGTACATATTTTAATCAAAATTGTTAAAGCCATTTTTAAGAAAATCAAAACTTTTGATTTTTTTCATGTAAAGGTAGTTTGAGTTGGGGGTATTTCTTGAAAATATTCGTCCATCCTTGGGAGATACTAAACTTAAATACCAAGTTTGGTAATTTGACACGTTTGCTTTTGTGTTATGCTGTCCACAGACATATTCGCACACTGGTATTTTCCTAAAAATGCTTTTTTGGATTCAGGCAGTCTCAAAACATATATTTCCAGTGAAAACTTGGTATCAATTTTTTGTGTTGAATACATCTTTTCTGTACACTATGTACATAGCACGTGAAGAGACAGTAATACGTAATAATTGTGATTACACTGCTATCTATCAACAGATTGTGAAAGTAGCGAGACAGGAGCAAAGCGGAATGGCTACGGGATGAAGATCGTGAAGGGTACTGCCCACCATACAGATCAAACGCGTGCGTAGCACGAACACAGCCGTCAATATGACCAAATAGTTGATGCATGTTAAGTAAATAGAATTAAAAAAAAATCTGATGTGTTCCATTTACATGACTTTCTCTACATCTCTACAACAAATTGTTAAAAGGCTTATGCTTCTATATACTTCATGCTAATCGAGAAAAAATTATCAGAAATAGTCTTATTACTTGCTTCTTTGTAAGTAAAAGCGAAATAAGAGAGTTCCATAGGTTAAAGTGATAATCAAAAGCTGGTTGCTATGTGACTGAAGTTCCTTTGTTTGTATGGACATGAGTTGACACATTCCTGAATGAGAAAAGTTTAATGAGTTTTTTAAAGCTGAAACAAATAACAAGCAATATCTCAAAAACGATCAACTTCACTAAAAAATGTATGTGACATAAATTGTGTATTTTATCGTACATTTTTTTGTGTAGTAAGCCTTTGTCTAATCTCTTACTATTTACAGTTATGCAAAATTCAATAAAAAGCATCCAGAATAAAGAGGTCTTTGGAGACTATTTCCAAAAAATTCAAGATATACATTTTATTTGGAATGCGAATATCTTAAGAATAACAGATTTTAATCAAAATTCTTAGAACCATTTTTTATAAAATCAAAATTTTCGAAATTTTTTCCATGTAAAGGGTGGTTTGAGGTGGGGGGATTTTTTTGAAAATCTTCGTGTCGCATCCAAACTTAAACACCAAGTTTGGTATTTAATGTTGTTTTCGTTTTTGAGTTATGCTGCCCCCCCCACACACACCAAATGGACCATTTTCTAAAAATGCTTTTTTTTTTTTTTTTTTTTTTTTGCATTCAGGGGGGTCTGCAAACATATTTCCGGTGAAATCTCGGTATCACATTTTTGGGTGCATTACAATACCTTCTCTATACACTATGTACATAGTGTAGAGAAAATAACAATTGGTGTATTCTTTATGTCCAGCAAACTATCAAAATTACTGTGACTACGCTCCCAAATGCACGCGCGGGCCGCACCTCCACCTTGATATCCAGAACTGTTGCAAGTGTGCCCGGTGATTGTTACGCAGCCGGCCGCACTGTTGGGAGATTAACAAGTGCGCGAGGAGATGGTATCCACCCGCAGGTGTGAACGATCACATGCAGTAACAGTCCAAGGAAAATAATATGATCTGTTCCCTTAACATGACTTTTTCTACTTCTTCTGTAACATACTCGTCTTACAAAATCTTGTTCTTCTACTCATGCATCATAATGAAAAATATGCTAATATAAGAGCACGCAGTACAATGAAATTTTACCTACTTTCGCCCTTGCATGTTTTTCGTTATGACGCTTTAACGCTTTGATTTACTCTGTTGGTGTATTATAATAATAATAATAATAATAATAATAATAATAATAATGATGATGATAATGATAATGATAATGATAATGATGATAATAATAATGATGATAATGATGATGATAATAATAATGATGATGATAATGATGATGATAATGATGATAATAATAATAATAATAATAATAATTATAATAATAATTATAATAATAATTATAATAATAATAATAATAATAATAATAATAATAATAATAATAATAATAATAAAGGGAAAAACTATGCTGTCTGTCGTTTTTCCAAATTTTTCGTTACGACGCTTTCATGTTTTGGGTTTTCTCTGTTACGTAAGTAAACGTGAAGCATTATGTGCTTTTGTGTTTGTGCGTTTTGGTCCTAATGCTTTTGACTTATTCAGCTATCGTATAGTGCGTAAAATAAAATGATAATAAATAACCTATGCAGCGAAACGCTGTATATCCTCAAGCGTGGTTTTTAGTTGCGGTACCTTAATTGTTTGGTTTACCCTTCTTTGGATCCTATCCTTAATATTATATAAGAACAGTAGATACACAATTACAAATCTACGTAGCTATTGGTGGACACTGATATGTGACTTTACTCTCAAAAAATAAAGACTCTGTAACTGAGGTGGAAAGCTGTTAACGTTTTCGGTCTCTTGTATATTTTCACGGACTTCAGTACAAGTCTGAGAGAGCGCGATTCTCTCTCCCTTTTCGCTGATATGCAGCGAAGTTCACTGACCTGTGTTTGCTTCCAATTGCCCCGTTGAATTCAGCAACTTCTTTAATCGCACTAAGCGTTATCTGCATACGTGAAATAGACGCTGTTGGAACACCTGATAATATGGCAGATATATTTGCAAACTCGTTTACTGTAAAACTGGAAATGTGCATAGCTATATTAGTACCATGAACTTAAACAGAAAAAAAAAAACAACTATCATTTAAATAACAATGCAGGCTAGAATTTATATATATGGCAAAATTAACACTATTATGTGCAATAACGGGTAAGAATTTCAATAAGATATCTTGCAAACTGTGGATCTTCCAAACTTCACTGATACGAGGATTGGGGCAAAAGTCATGGCAACTATTTTTTTTTCTTGTAGATATGTGAACGGATCACAAACGTGTATGTGTCGTGTGGAAGTTCTGCAGGCAGAGTGTGTATACAGAACAACAGATGGCTCTAGGATAGCTGGTAGTAGCGCAGCGAGGGCTGTGAAATCAGTCACTTGGTGAGTGTCGAGCGAAATGGAAGTAGCCCATGTTGAGCGGCGCGCTTACATTTAAATAGCCGTTCTCCATCGGAGAAATGCGATGGGTTGTCACAGCAAATTAGTGAAAGACCTCGGAAATAATGCCCTACCATACCTTACAATAGCACGGAGAAATTACCCAATTCACACATGGTGCGGCAAATGCTGCGGCATGTGGTATTCAGCGCCTCACACATTGTTGGCAGCGTCCACTGACAGTAGCAGGGGACTACTTTGAGGTATTTAGGCCCAGATTTGTCATATCAACTGGATGTGTACTGTGTTATTCTTTTGCACCGTGAAGGCCATATTGCCCTGTATACTACCGTAATAAATTAGTGTGTGACGATATTCAGTGCTATTCATTGTCCACACATGTAGTTAACACCTTGTCCTTTCGTCTGTATAGGTCACATTTTCCAACAGAACTGTTATCTTCAAGAAAATAAATAATCGCCATGACTTTTGACCCAACCCTCGTATATTACCTTAAAATTCAATTTAAAGAGGTTGTACTGAAAACTGTCAACGTGAGAACTGGTGCAAGTAAGGGGCTTTAATTAATAATCACTGAAGCTCAATTATTACGTGTCAGAGCATGTTTGTCACTTCAATAGCCTTCGATAAGGACGAATATGTATATCGCTTTCTCTAGCACGTATACGCAATGTACAAGTGGCTAGAGTAGGTATTGTATTCCACCCAAAATTCGAATTTGAGATTTCACCAGAAATATATGCTTTAGGGCCCTCTGAATAAATAAAAAAAAACACGGATTATATATGTCTGTACCAAACTTGGTATTGAAGTTCAACATCTCCCGAGGATGCGACATGAAGATTTTTAGGGAAAATACTCCCAACCACAACTACCCTTTAAATGGGAAATATTTGAAATGTTTGGCTTTCTCAAAACGAAATATATATCTTGAATATTCTGGGAATAGCCTCTTAAGAATTCTTCTGAATGACTTTTGGATATATGTAAACCATAAGATATAGACAGAAACTTACAAAAAATGTAGATTTTGTTAAAATACTAAATTTGTGTCATATATACTCTTTTTAAAGTTAATCGTTTCCAAGATATTCTATATTATTGGTTTCAGCTACTTGAATTTTCTCAAAAGGGAAGTCATGTTTCTTTTTGTCTCTCTTTTGTTTACTCCTACCAAGCAAAAAGAACCGAATTTCAAATGTTTATCATAGTAACCGTCTTTCAAAAGATTTGACTATTGCTTTAGCCTAGTGCACTCCCTCATGTTGGGTCGTCCTCCGTGGGGTAATGGTTACCATGCTAATTCCATATACCCAAGGTCGCGGGTTCAAACCGGCGGAGAACGATGGATTTTTTTCGGCTGTAAAAATCCTAGTCATAGCTTCCTTCGGAAGGGAAGTAAAGCCGTTGGTCCCGTGTCGTAGATTTAAGGCACGTAAAAGAACCTTAAGCCTGATAGAGCGATCTTTCACGCCCAATTTAGAGAACCACAGTAGTTAAAGAGCGTCCATAAATAACACCATTTCCATTTCGCTCATGTCCCTTCTACCTATAGAGAAGCAAATAATAAGATCAATTCTGTTAATGTTTAGCTCAATTAGGATGATGTAGATAAAAGAATAATCTTTTGTAATAATAGTTTGATGAAAGATAGGCAAGAGTGAATGAAAACGTCAGACATTTTGTTTAATATTCAACTTAAAAGTACTGCATCCCTATTCCCTATCCTATATACTCATATAACTGTACCTGTTAACTCAGATACCTATTATACATGTGTTTCAGGACGGGCAGCAAACGCCGTGACATGACAATGCAGTTCCCTCTCCAGCTGCAGCCACAATAAAGTAATGGTATTCCACAGTTAATTTTTGAGCATGATGCCTACCCCAATTATCCTGCCCTCAGCATGTAACACCACCACTAACAAATTGGTTCCAGATCTTCCTTGTATGCGGGCATCTTTATAGTACTCACCCACTAACATCAGGTTTGCTCTGGCGGTACCTGACTTCACCTTACCACCCATCCTACTAGAGTATTTAGTGCATGGTAGGGGAGGCAATGTAGATCCCTTTAGGATGATCGCCACCAGGGCTGGCGGAGGCGGGGCCAGCTCAATAAAAAAAAAAAAGTGTCAATGTTGTAAATATCGTCCGCTATGGCCAACTAGGTTAAAGGACGTTAAGCTAAAAACAATGTGGGAACTGGTGCATGTAAGGAGATAATGGATAATTTTATTCCTGAAGCTCAATTACTGCATGTCGGAATATGTTTGTCACTTCAACAGTCTTGTGGGAAGATAAGAGAGAACATTCTTTTTGTTCTTAATGAGAAGAAGCTGTTAATTGAATGGGGAACTGATTTGTTTACCAAGAGAAATGACATCTATAATGTAGAGCTGGTTCATTGGAAGCTGGCAGTTGTTTGCACAATCGCACCCTGATTCGAGTTGCTGTCGACCCTGTCCCAGCGCTTTAGTACGCCACACAGGGTGCTTCAAAACGACACCAAACGAAGATGTGGACCTTGTTGTTCATACCGTACGTGATACGTGAATATAATTTTCAGCTCTAAATTCGGCACATACAAAAACTGCCATAAATCACCATGGATTAGGTAGTCGTACATAACCAGAAGTTACTTACCTGGCCCACTCCAAGAGAGATGCCGGTTGGTAGCGAAGGTCCCAGTCGCTTGGTGTAGGGATGGTTTGATAGACACGCCGGCGCGGCACTGGTCACCTTAGTAAAGGAAAACGTAGCATGAGGGTTTTGTTGTGTGTTTTGTATAACACGTTCTGAGGTTGTATACGGGCGTGTGACAATCGTTGTTCCTTCGCTGCCTAATCCCAAAAGAGTGTGATTTTTAAATACACACAAAACTTTAAATAGAAGAGTTTGGAAGTTGCGACATCAAGATTCGGGTAAGTCAAAGTGTAAGCCATTCGACTGCTATCTTCGTTTGGTGCTTACATTCCGCACCTCTTCTTGAAGCTCGCCGAGTAATGGTTTATAGAATTCAGATTTTAGTTAAATATTACTTCAGTAAAAGCCAACGACATCTGACGGACCTTTTTAAGAATACTGTAAAAAACTGTTCAGATAGAAACATTAAAACTGATGCGAGGACATAGACGCATGACCTGAGCATAAAATTCACCTTAACGTTCACAATACGAACTAAAAGGCCTCATCAAAACAAGATAACTGAAGTGTGAAAGAGAGAAAAATGGAGATTTTGACGACTAACGAGGAGGTAGAAGTAGTTTTACGTATTTCATGCTTCAACTATATTAGCTTATGTTCATATTATATTAATATATTATATTTATTACACTTTTCTATAGATGAAAGAAAACGAAATAGTTTACCTATTTATAAAGTTCCACATATCGAGGAGAGACAATAATAATAATTATAATAATAGTAATAATAATAATAATAATAATAATAATAATAATAGCAGCTTAGTTCATTCGCAATATGTTTCCAAATACTTAGCTTTAACAAATTAACTTTTAAGACTCGCATTTTTACTTTCTCTACACGTACTGTGCATATAGTAGGTAGAAAAGGTGTTAAATTCCACCCAAGAGCTTGATGTCGATATTTCACATGAAAAATATGTTTTGAGGTCCGCTGATTCCAAAAAAGGATTTTCAGGAAAAGGTCCATGTGTGTCTGTGAGATTATGGTTCAAAATGAAAGTCCGTTAAATACCAAATTTGTATTTATGTTAGTATCCTCCAAGGAATTGATTCAAGAAAATGCCCCAACACAAGTTACCCTTTACATGGGACAGTTTTTGATGAGATAATATAATAAAAGGCTAAAACTGCAATTGTAAAAGCTAAAAATCCGGGCCCAGGTAATAACACAAGATTACCTATCGTTTAACAGCACATGTATATGTCAAAGACGTTCACAGGAAATAGTTTGAAGCAGCGATATTTCTATAGCTTGTGCGCCATGAATATAGCTTTACTTATACTCAAACATGTTAAAATAACAAACGAAGATAGAATTATTTATTGTAACGAACGTCTTAGGAATAATAAAAACATACACAGTTATTTGCAATGCAAGTGGAGACCACGTACATATATCTCACTTTCTGTGATACCACATTTCGTTTTTAACCCTTTCCTTAGCGTGGGTTATTTAAATGTCACCCCTTATCCTGGTAGGCTATTTAAACATTCAATCATTTAAACAGATGAAATAATATAACTTACATAATTGATTATGCGAGTTTCCGCGCATTACACACAGTCTTGCTATTAACAAAACTTATGAGTCTTGCGAGTAATCGAGAATCTCGTACGCTCTTTGGTCAAGATCTTTCCTGCCAGTTACAAGTTAGCTCCGTCTACTAGCTGTCAGAGGCAGCAAGAAACGAGCGAGATTGAAAACTGACTTGACCGGCTCTAGTGTATAACCTGTGTGTGCGGACAGCATAACTCAAAACGAAAAGTTTGCTATTTAACTTTAGTATATTTCAAGGAAGCGGCACGAAGTTTTTCAGAAAGCTCTTCCACCCCAAACTACTCCTTATATGGAACATTTTTCGAAATTTTTGACTTTCTACAAAAAGGCTGACGGTTGTGATTAAAATGTCGTCTATTGCAGATGTTTTTATAGCAAATAACATGCATATGTTTTAATTTCTTGACAATAGCCCCTGAACTTCTCTTTATACTGAATGTACTTTTGCATAACTGATAAAATCGTAAGAGATAGAGAAAACTTACTTCACATAAAATGTAAACTTTGTTAAAACACACAATTTATGCCAGATACATTTTTGTAGAGCTAGCCATCTCAAGAGATATTCCCTATTATTGGTTTCAATTTTAAAATAATTCTCTCAAACCGGAAGCCCACACCTATTTAATAACAAGTGGGCCAAGAGCCCCAAATTTGGCGTTTGTAAATATTTCTTCGTGAATTAAAAGAGTTGCAAAACTCAACGGGGCTAATTCAAGTTAAATCCGGCCAGTGATTAACTAGCGAGATATGCCTTCGGTTTACTCTCTCAATAAGTGTTACCCGCCTCACCGTGTCCAGGATAATCAGAGGGGTAAAAGAAAGGTCTCTCACATACATAAAATAAATTATATACACAATACAATACATACCTCTATACGAAAGTTTTGTGTATGTGTATATATATATATACACACACACAACATTTATTAGTAAAAGCTTTTTGCGATCTGAGGCTACCATAATAAATAATACCTGAGAGATCTTCGTTTTACTCCTCTTGATTTTATATTTGTTTAAACCTGTTGACTTTGCCATGCCGCTCCGTAATTGCCGTAGATGTGTGAGCGGCTTTCTTTCAAACGTATAGCAACTGTTACATCTGCGTGGTAGGCTATTCCTCATGTCGCAAATGTTTGAGAAATGTGAAGAGCGTCGGCACTATCTCAAATGCTTAATGCGACACCTGGTTACGATACAGAATGTTCGCTATTTTGGAAGTTTCTGTTGATGTCATTGACTGCTATAAAAGGAACAGTTGCAAGCTAGATGAGTCGTTTCTCGGTTGGAAGTTCTAGCTCTTAGTGGCGTGAGAGAGTAGTCAACCATCTACGCGTCTAAGCAACAAGAAATTTGTACTGTAGAATTGTTGTGGAAGGAATAAAACAAATGTTTGCTTTTAATCAGTTTGAAATAAAAAAGAGGTTTTGTTAATATATAATATATAATTATAGTATATTTGTATATTACAAAATAGAAGCAGCCCATTCTTCCCTAAATGTCCGACTAACTATTGTGGAATGCATCTCATGGTACACCACTGCTGCACTTGTGCTTTATAAACAGCAACGGAAAGGGAGGGGGATGGATGTTTTGTCACAGGGATGATTCGTGGGTGTGAAGAATATCAATAGCTTTTTTTAGACCATTGTGCAATCATTTCCAAAAGAACGGAGGAAATAAATGAAATTAATTAATTCCTCACTGGAGTTCTAAAAATTAACCATACCACATTGCGTAAGCCAGCTAGTGTATAATAAATCATTTCTACATATTTTTATTCGGATTCACATGAAGCAGAAGGTACGCTTTCGTAAGCTTTCCATGGGGAATTTAAGTCAATGAGTTCACGTTTCATATTGCAAATTGCATGGAAATGCACCTCGGATCGTATTATTTTGGATCCCATCCTTTTAGAAAGAAAGTACTATCGGATCGAAATGTTGTTCAATGGAACATGTCCGTATTCAAATTGAATTAAATGCGCCAAAGACCTTTTACTGCACTCTTTGCAATAGACTGTATTTTCGTCATTTTATTTTCTTCAATAACCTTGCCAGGAACTTTAATAAAACGCACAGTAGAGCCATTTTTATCGTTTCCATAATCTCGTAATATGTTATTCTCAACAGTATTCACTAACCTTAAAACCTGGTTATAATAAACAGAGAATAACTAACATATGTTTAACAGGGTCGCCAACTTAAATCCAAGTTGACTAGTATAAAACTTCAATCAACTATTTTCGAACCTTACAAAACGATTTCGTCGTCTTCCGTGGCCTTGGGATAACATGCTAGCCGCTAGTTCTCAAGGTCGCGAACGTAAACATCCTTAGAATGGCTTCTTTCAGAAGAGAAGTAAAGCCGTGTCGAAGATCTACGCCCCTTAAAGGCCCTCAAGCCTGAACAAAATTAAGCGGTCTTTCACGCCCAATTAGAATGGAATGCTGAGAACAGCATTATTTAAAGAGCATCCAAATTAAAAAAAATAAATAAAAAACCATCTCAACTGTACTAAACTTAACCCTTCAATACGCAAATTAATTTGCTACATATGCCATTCCTCCTCTATTTCGTAAATCATTTTGATAACCCTTTCATTGTTACCCGGCACGGAAGTGGTTCGGATAGCCGTGGTCTTTAGTGCGATACGTAATGCAATGGCTAGCCATTCAAAGCCGAACGTAGCGAGATTGAATCCCGCAACTGCAGTCAAATATGCCTGTGGTAAAGGACAGGGTGGGCGCATGTAAAATAATCGGTGAGGAAGATGAGGGGTGCGCTTGACTGCAGTTGCATGGATTTAGCTTTTTATTTATAAAACACTTCAATATCATTGAAAGAAATTAATAGTTTTTCACACAAAATGGCTGAAAAGCTTGTATTTATCGTTTAAGGTCAGTGTAATTAAAAGTTGCATAGCAGCCATTTAGAAGTAAACACGTGAAATGTGGATCGTATCCAGATGGGACTGGACTTAAATTGGTTAAGATTCCTGACGGAAACGTGGTAAATAGTTTGCAGAAGACTGTTTGTTAAGAAATGCATGTAACACGTATGATGTGTTTCTTGCTTCAAGCTCCCTTCTGTTTCCGGAGGCTTCCTGTGATGCTTTAAGAAGGGTGGGGCAGAAGAAAAAATCTGGAAAAGAATATAAAAAGAAGAAACATTTGATGGGGAGTGTAAATGTTCTGTTGCACTTAAGTCTTATGGATGGAAAAGGCACTTCACACTGACTGGCTGATGGAAATGGCGTAATACTGTACACCCCGCTGGCTGCTTTTCATAGAGCTGAAAATATCTGTATACGAGAATAAGGTTAACTGCTTCAAGCTGATTACGTATATTCAGCACTAGCTGCAGCTTCCAGCGTTGCCCAGTTTGACGGTTTGTCCCGTTTAGACATATGTTGAGCTTGCCGAATAACTTATTTTCTTTAAATACGTTTGGAATTTATTAAGAAAGACACTAGAGAAAAATCTGATGTGTTCCATTCACATATATTTATCTACCAGTTCCATATAGAAACTATTCTTTAAAAATCTGATGTGTTACACTCACACGACTTTCCCTAGCTCCTCTATAAACAAACTTCTTACAAAAGATTATTCGTCTTTCTACACAATGCTAATTGAGATAAACATTAGCAGAATGTTCTTATTAATTAGTTCTTTATAAGTAGAAGGGAACTAAGTGAATTTACTAGGATAAAGTGATAGTCAAGTGTTTTAAAAGCTGTCGCTTTGCGGTTGTCATTGCAATCGCCTCTTTGCTTGGCCAGGAGTAGGACAAAAGAAAAAACGGACACTTCCTGTCTGAGAAGAATATAAGTACTTTACAATTGAAACCAATAACAAGGAATATCTCGGAAACGGCTACCTCAACAACAAAAACGTAAAGGACATAAATTGTGTGTTTTGACGATATATTTCGTCTATCTCTTACGGTTTAGCAGTTAAACAAATCGGCAAAATTCATCCAAAATAAATAGGTTTTCAGAGGCTATTCCCATAAAATTCAATATATACATTTTATTTGGCATGTAAATATCTTAAACATAAGATATTTTAATCAAAATCGGTAGAGCCATTTTTGAAAAAATCAAAATCTTCGATAAAAGTTCCATGCAAAGCATATTTGGGCTAAAGAAGGTTTTTTTTTTTTTAAATGTTCGTGTTGTACCCTTTGAAGATACCAAACTTAAATACCAAGTTAAGTATTTAACGGTCTTTTCGTTTTTGAGCTATGCTGTCCACAGACACACACACACGGAATTTTTTCCAAAAATGCTTCTTTTTTTTTTGGATTCAGGTGGACCCAAAACATGTATTTCCTGTGAAATCTCGGTATCTAATATTTGAGTAAAATACACCACCTCTATACAATATGTACATAGTACGTGTAGAGAAAGTAAAAAGATTATTCTTTTAGTACAAGGGAATACATCAGTCAAATCTTTTAAAAGCTGGTTTGAAACGACTGAGGTTCGGTTCACTTTGCAAGGTCCTGTTTAAGAAAAATTAGGTACTTTAATGTTGAGACCAATAACAAGAAATATCTCGAAAACGGTCAACTCTATAAGAAAAATATACATAACAAAATTTTAACGAGATCCACATTTTTTGTGTATCTATTACGGTTTAACCGTTATGAAAACATTCGGCAAAACTCATCCAGGATAGACATCTATTCAGTGGCTATTCCTAGAACATTCAAAATACACATTTTATTTTTGATGTAAAAGTCTTTAATATGCGATATTTTAATCAAAATTGTAGGAAACATTTTTGAGAAAAAGACAATTTTCAGAAGCTACTTTCTAAGAAGCTACTACACATAAATACCAGTTTGGTATTTATGTTTAAAACATTTATTTACGGTGAAATATCGACATTGAATTTTTGGGTGGAATAAAAAAACTTATTTTTCACTATGTATATTGTAAATACGGACTAGAGAAAGCAAAAAGACACGAATACTTGGCAAAACATCGAAGGACTAGTTTGTAATGCTTTTTCATGAACGCAGTTGAGTGACTTTCATTGTGTCACATTCGTTGCTACCTTCACTATTTATGAAAAAAATCTGCTGTGTTCCATTCCCTACATATTTTACAACAAACTATTCTTACAAAAACTTACTCATCTAGCTGTTTCATGCTAATCGAGATAAACATTAGCAGAAAGGGTTTTCACACTTATTGTCTTATAAGTGGAAGGGAAATAAGATAAAGTGATAGTACATATCTTTTAAAAACTAGTCGCTATGTGATGCCCTTGAAATTCGGTTCTCCTGCATGGCTAGGAGTAAAAAAAAAAAGAATGACGAAGTCCCGATCAAATATTGAAACATCTACATCAATAACCAGAAAATGGTTAACTCCTCCAAAAAGATATAAGACATAAATTATGTGCTTTAACAAGATGTACATCTTTTGTGTAGCAACATATTTTTGTCTTATCTCTTACGATTTACCAAAAGTCACCTAGAACGAAGACGATTTCAGAGGCTACTCCCAGAAAATTCAACATATACATTTCATTTGCCATAAAAATGTCTTAAAACTTGAGTAATTACAAGAATTTTATTTCTATTAATTTTAACAATTGGCTTATATCATGCCTATATGATACTTTAATTAAAATCGTTAGTTATTTTTAAAAACTCAAAATATATATGTAAAAAAGTCCGTATAAATAGTAGTTTGGGGTAGAGGTTTTTCTTGAAAATCTTCGTATCACTTACTATACTTAAATAGGAATTTTGGCATTTAACGGACTTTTCGTTTTTAAGTCACACTGTTCATAGATCCACGGACACACACACACATACACACAGAGGAAGAGAGAGAGACATTTTTCTGAGAATTCATTTTGGATTCAGTGATCTCAAAACATGAATTTTCGGTGGAATAGAATGCCACCACTATGCCTTTTCTACCTGCTATGTACATTGTACACCTTGGTAGAGAAAGCAAAAATGCTTAGCATCCACATTTGACGAAAGTCGTGTATATTGAATTTTAAGTTGGGGTTTTGCACTGAAGCCAGATTCAGAAGAAAACGCAAGCGCAGACGTAACGCAGCATTAGCGCAAGCGCGAGAGAAGGCCATTAGCAATTCAGTCGTAAGCGTAATGCAAGAAGTTGGCACGGGTTTCTAGATCTCTAAATTACATGTGGATACCTTCCAAGCGCTCCGCAACTTTCAACTTAACATAACTAACAATATCATATAACAATTTCATTTAATCTTTTACAAATAAATATTACATACAGCAACTGAGGCTCGCGGCTGTGACGTTATAATTGTTTATACAAAAATATTGAAAAGAATGCAAGCATAGAAACTGCAGAAAATGATAACGTTGCACATTTAATGAACTGTGAACCACCTCTTTGCGCCTTACGATTTATGAGAGCCAAGAAATCTAGACGCAGATGTTGGGTACATCTACTAAATCAAAGGAGACTGTCATAATCTCTCGAGGAAAATGAGAGTTGGAGCGGCACTACCAAATAGAAGAGCATATATAAAATTTCGAATTAGATTGTTGTTGAACAGCAGGCAATGCATAGAGGAAGGAAAGCAGAAATATTTCTCTGTGTACTCAATGCAAGAATAAAGTTTGGAGTTTGCGATCATTGCATTGCGTAGCGTGTTGCCTTTGTGTATGTGAATGCTTACATTGAATAACATGGGTGCAAAGTCTTGATTTATATTGCTGTGGTTACATTGCATGGTGAATAGGGCATTAAATTTTGCTTCATGTAGTAGTAACAATAAATTAATTGTACCTCTAAACATTTTACTTGTAAATGAAATACATTTTTCTATTCTGAAGTCCGGAATCGTTCATGACTACTACCCAGGAGTTATTATAAGCTGTGGCGTTAGAAAACGCCGGGATACGCAGGGAAAGTTGTTTTATATGGAACAATTTCCTTGCCGTTGGTGTGTTACATTAAGAGGATTCTGTTAGTATAGTCATCTTCAGTAAATAAAAGATACTCTAGCTAGAAACATACCAGTATATCAGCATTTGGCTACCCAAATAGGTAAAATTCTGTAAAGCACGCAACTCTCAATAAATAAATGACCTTTATACTATCCTATATACTTCATGTATACCTAGGTATACATGCCTAGGAAACAACAAAAATTAAACTCTTTAAATTACTTGTCATATAAGTCCTTCGACTTGCCGGATAACAAACTATGTACAGCTTTTTTTTAACATAACCTAAAACTTCTTCGGGAATATCCGTTTTCATTCATTTCTTGATTGTATAAGCAACCAGTATTTATTCCGGTTGGGTTACGCGGCAACGAACAAACTAAACTAAAATTCAATTCCTTTTAATGGCGACTCTAATAATATTAATGAATGTAAGAATATTTTAGTTAATATTAGGATAGAATATAACGTACATAATACAGGGTGGTTTATATAGAGCTGACAAAATTTCTTTCACTAAATGCTTCAAAACGTGTTATGCTAGCGACAACTTATTATATCTAAATTGTAGAGGAATTTTGCGAGATTATTTACCTCTACAGCAGATGTTGAAAATGTCCTCCATTCTGCATGTGGCACAACTCAACATGTCGTTCCATGATACTGGCTACTCGTTGAAGAACTCTGTTGTCAATATCTTGAATCTCCTCTGTGATGTTGTGCTTCAGTAATCACTGTAAGTAATCCCATAGAAAGAAGTCGGGCGATGTTAAATCCCGAGATCTCGGAGGCCACAGGTTCCTGGAACTTATTTGGTCGTCAAAGAAACTTGCAATTAGGTTCATGGATTCATTTGATGTATGGCATGTACACCATCTTGCTGAAAATATCCTTGACTCAGCTCTACACCGTACTGCATTTTCACGTTGACTACAAGAACAAAATGTCGAAACAGCTGCCAACAATGCAATTAGGAATAAAACATATGCATCTGCGCATCTAGTGACAAGGAATAGAATTTCAAGAACATTCTGCTTAATTTGGTGCCAAAAATTTTCTTATGAATTCAATGAAAAACTTATATTCACAGGGATAATAATTTTAACATTAACCGCTCAAATTTTAACAATATTTGTAGGAGTTCATTTAACATTTTTTTCTGGATTTCCTAAAATATAAGGTTCTTTTAAAGATAATAAGGTCATTGAATGAATTTCCAACTGAATAATTAAAGAAAGAAATGTGTCAGCTCTACATAAATCACTCTGTACCTGACTTATTAGACTATTATTTGCTCATAAGAAATTAGAACACTCGCGCTTACCCCCATGTACTAAATATCCCACTCATAAATAATAGTCTATTATATTTATAGTATAACTATTATTTTCAAAAAGTAAAGAATCCATTTGCCGTAGTCATTAAAGATGGGGATCTAGGAGGATCCAGGGGAGGAGAAAGACTTTTAGTTCCCTGCCAGATCTACAAAGGCTTTTTTAAAGCGCACCTGTTCTGTGCCCTTTCATCAACTGTCTTCCGCTTTTTCACCTTCTCAAAAATGCAGACAGAAGCTGCCTACCGGTGCATCGCAGACTCGCCGAAAACTCGGAGTCAAAATGCATTGCTTATTTAGCGAGGCACTCGGTCACTGGGAAAGAGGAGGTTTCTCATAATTAACATGGTCAGTCGTCTGTTGAGAAATAGGTCAAAAATACAAAAAATGTGTTCCATTCACATGCCTTTCTCTATATCCCTGCAACAAATAATTGTTAAAAAGCTTGTGCTTCTTTTTACTTCATGCTAATTGACAGAAAAAATAGCAGAAATAGTCTTATTACTTGCTTCCTTGTAAGTAGAATCGAAATAAGAGAGTACCATAGGTTAAAGTGACAGTCAAAAGCTGGTTGCTATGCCATTGAAGCTCCTTTGTTTGTATGGATAGCAGTTGACAAAGTCCTGTGTGAGAAAAGTATGTTTCTTAAGGCTGAAACCAAAAACAAGGAATATCTCAAAAACGATTAACTCCACGAAAAAATGCATACAACCTAAATTGTATGTTTTAAAGTCCTCTACATTTCTGTGCGGTAAGGTTTTCTCCATCTCTTACGGTTTAGCAGTTATATAAAATTCCCTAAAATGCATCTAGAATAAAGTAGTCTTCAGAAACTATTCCCAGAAAATTCAAGATATAAATTTTATTTGTCAGGTAAATATCTTTAATATGATATTTTAATCAAAATCGTTAGAGCCATTTTTTAGAAAATCAAAATTTTCGAAAAAAGTTCCATGTAAAGCGTAGTTTAGGGTTGGGGGATTTTTCTCAAAATCTTCGTGTCGCATCCCTGGAAGATACTAAACTTAAATACCAAGTTTGGTATTTTACTGACTTTTCGTTTTTGAGTTATCGTGTTCACTGACACACTGACACACGGACACCCGGACACACGGACCTTTTTCTGAAAATAATTTTTTTGGATACAGAGGACCCTAAAACATATATTTCCGGTGAAATCTCGGTATCGAATTTTTGAGTGGAGTGCAATACCTTCTCTATACACTATGTACACAGTACGTGTCGAGAAAGTAAAACGTGTCGGGAAATTGGTTATCAAAATGGGAGTGCTGCAGCTCTTGTGGAAGACTGTCCCTGTTTAAGAAGTAATGGTACTAAGTTTTCTACAATTGGATGTAAATAAGTTCATGTAGACTGATGAAAATGTAATTTATTTTCCAACAATGCATAAATGGGCTGATGTGCAGCTTCTCATTCCCGGACCCCCGAGTTAAAAAGGGCGCAGGGAAACTTGTCGTCGTAATCAGCCTGAGTGGCTCAGCTGATTTGGCGTTGCGCTTTTGATCGCAAGATTGCGGGTTCAAACTCGGCGCAGACGATTATTAAGTGTGCTTAAAAGTGATAGCCTCATATCGGTAGAATTACTAGCATGTAAAAGAAAGATTGCGGCACTGATATGATCTTGACAATTTACACCTTCGTTGACAAAATAAAATACAGTGCCTTCTGTATACACTACGTACATGGTACGTGTAGAGAAAGTAAAAATTATGTGTATGTATACATATATATATACACGCGCAAGATCTTTTGACATGCTAGTAAATATATATAACGCGAAAGAGACATACTATATTCCTTCTAATATGTGCTTCATAGAAACATTACAAACAAAAAGAGTCTGATAGCATTTTGTTCTTTGATAGCCGATTTCCAAAGAAATAAATGTGTTTTGTTTCAAATTGGATGCGAATTCCACAAGAATGTACGAAGATAAAGGTCTGTTACTTGTAAGATGCGTAGAGTAACGCATTTCTGATACTAGTTTCGGTAGGAATTATGGAAGATCAGACAGGATTTCGAAATATTTATCACTTAAAAGAATTAAAGGGATATTCCGAACAGCTTTTTCAGACGCGAAGTAACTCGGCGTTGAGGTTAGTCAGGGATCTGAGCCGGCTTCTTGATGTAAACACGTTGGTCGCTTGCAAACACGGCGCAGGTTGGGGGATAACGATTGCAACTGACATTTTGATTGAGGAGTGTTTGTTAATGTACTGAACTAGTGCAAGTGACACCCACACAACCTGCAGTGTTGCTAGCTTGCCTGTCTCTTGTTTTTGATAAAACTAAATTATCTCCGTAGGAAATGGCCAGAGACAAAAACATAAGATACAAAATGTGTTCCAAATACCGAAATCTATCACTGGTTTAAATTAAATCAATAACTCCCCTGTCGTCTTCTGGATCGGATCACCCTGCGATCCCCCCATTCACCCTTCATCCCTCGAGTCACACATAAAGATAAATGGACCTATTGATAATGGTCAGGAATCATATTGTCCATGAGATGCTAGACTCCAGTGGCAAGAAACCTATCCGTCCTATTCTAATCGAAAAAAACTTTTTAGATATAATTGTATTACATATTTCATTCAGGTAAAGAATAAATGTGATAGGCTGAAGCGATAGTCAAATGTTTAAATAGTGAATCGCTATGCGATGTTTTTTAAATTCCACATTCTTTCCATAGCGCACATATATTTTCCGAAAATGTTTTTGACATTATTTCTTTTTCTGGATTCAGGGATTTTAAAACGCGTATTTACAGTGAAATCCCGATATACGACGCTTTGATGAAACACATTATTGTCTCTGTTATAGAGAAAGTAAAAGATATTCAGGAGTTCTGACTTGACTGCATCCCATGGATACAATTTAAATTGTGATGAACATATGAAAAGCGTATCCCATTTGTGAAGTTATTTATTTTCGCTTCAGTTTCATATAAAATATTACCATTTTAACTTTAATGTGAATGTTAGAAGTAACTCAGTTATGCCAATCGAATGGCCTTAAAATGCATTGAGTGTATTGTTTCAGTGACTTCTGTGTTCCGTATATCAGTCTTAATATTTTATATCGCCTTATTGATTTTGTCTATTCAAGAAGATCCATACAGGATGTAAAATAAACGTCTATTACGTGGCTCTATGTTCCTTTGATCATATTTTTTTAATAAACCCATGTCCATAAAATCTTTATTTATGTACTAGGTTTCTCAAAGGCTGCAGGTAAAAAAACCGTAGGCTCCTCGACAAGTAGCAGACGTTACATTCATTAGTTGACTGCATCAGCTCTTGCCTGATGTATACCATGCTTTTCATATACGGGGAAGACAGAAGAGAGGTTTGCCGATTCTTATTAACAGTATTACCCCAACAAACGTCACCCAGCCCATATCATACCTAAAGCTAACGTATTATTCTATTTAGTAATGTCATAGTTTATAGTACAGCCTCTCCGGTGCAGTGCACCGCGCAGGGTACAAAATACGACTTGGCTAGGTTGACGACAGTCCAAACTTCAACTCAGTTTAAAGAAATAGCGCCATCTTTAAGTTTGTCGGGCTAACCACTCCTTGCTCACTGAAAAAGCCAAGCCGGACAAATATACGGTGCATAGAACCCTCTGCATGTTTGCATCCATGCAGTTTTACCCGTTTGAGAAGCCCTGCTTTAGAGTATTCGTTTGTGTGGCTGTCCTCACAATTGTGACCTTATATTCCGAGATGATTTATCAGTATTATTTGCGTGGCTATCGTCACCATGGTGGCCTTGGATTAAATATCATTTCTCTCTCTTTCTCTTTTTAAGGAAGTTTAAGTCCTACATTACTTTTAATATTTTGTTTTGTTTAGCTAATATTAGATATGGAGATTTAGGTAGAAAACTATTATTAATTAAAAATGGCTTATTAAATTTAATACCGTGGATGGCATATGATGATTTTCTTATATAAGAAGCAGCCTGAAGAGAAGCTTACCGGCTGAATCAACAGCATTACTCCAACAGATGTGACCCATCCCATTCCTGAAGAGAAGCTTGCTGGCTGAATCAACAACATACTCCAACAGATATGACCCAGCCCATACCGTATTCCCATGACTACAGATTCGATGCGTAGTGAAATAGGCCTTGCTGCCTTATAAATACCATCGTAGACCTAAGTAGACACGCCATATAATGGAGTTTGACCTCAAATAACTAGGCAACGCACAAAATGTTTAGGAGATTGGCGGTATTCACGGGCGATAAGCCCTAAACAACTCGGTCTTAACCAGACTTTAACTGTAATTCCCACCAAATGCGAATCTAATTTTTGCTATCTTTTTATTATTTGTCTCACGATATAGTTTATATGACTCGCACAGATATAAAGTAGTTACAGCAGGCTTTAAAATATCAAAAAAATATTTTATTTTAAATACAGCCTTGCACAGAACACCTTGAGGTATTCTCCTCGAGTAAAACAGTTTAGAATCTTGCAGCGGAGTGAAGGCTGAAAGGCACTACTAGTGTTTGAAGTGGAGTAAAGAAAAGAACACAATGAGGGTTTGTAAAAACTCTCGAAGTCTTGAAGATGTACAGATTTTTATCATAGTTTTCTTCTCTGCTTTGTATTATAAAATTCAGATAGAAGCACTCAAACAACTTTCTTCTACCCATTGAAGCTTCATGCGAATCTCTTTTTACTTTCTCTAGCTCCGTATGTACAATGTACATAGGAATAGAGAAGTATTGTATTCCACCCAAAAATTCGATACCGAGATTTCACCGGAATTATATTTTTAGGGTTCCCTATATCCAACAAAAGCATTTTCAGAAAAAGGCCTGTGTGTGCGTGTGTGTGTGTATCCGTGAGTAACTCAAAAACGAAAAGTCGGTTAAATATCAAACTTTGTATTTAAGTATAGTATCTTCCAGGGATGCGTCACGAAGATTTGGAGAAAAATTCCCCCACCCCAAACTACCCTTTACATGGAAAAAATTTCGAAAATGTTTATTTTCTTAAAATGGCTCTAACGATTTTAATTAAAATATCGTATATTTAAGACATTTACTTGCCAAATAAAATGTATATCTTGAATTTTCTGGGAATAGTCTCTGAAGACTCTTTATTCTGGATGAATTTTACGGATTTTTGCATAACTGCTAAACCGTAAGAGATGGACAAAAACTTACCACACAGAAATTGTAGAGCACATTAAAACACACAATTTATGTTATATACATTTTTTTCTTCGGGTTGATCGTTTTTTAAATATTCCTTGTTTTTAGTTTCAGCTTCGAAAAACATACTTTTCTCATACAGGAATTTGTCAACTCCTGTCCATACAAACAAAGGAACTTCAGTCACATAGCAACCAGCTTTAACCTATGGTACTCCCTTATTTCGATTCTCTTAAGGAAGCAAGTAATGAGACTGTTTCTGCTAATGTTTTCTCAATTAGCATGAAGTGGAAGCCTAAGCTTTTTTTTAACTATAATTTGTTACAGAGATGTAGAGAATGCCATGTTAATGGAATACATCAGAGTTTTGTATTAAAGATCTAGGAAAAGTGCATTTCGGGTATCTAATTTTTTCATCTACCCATTACAGGAAACAATAGACAAAGCAAAATATAAATACATACCATCTATTACTTTTACTTCTTAGTATTAGGGGTGTTCAATAAGTCCCTGAAAAATCAAAGAAATTACATTTGTAGCAGCGACAAAGTTTTTATTAATAACCGTCGTCTCTTGCTAGATAGCAATTAAAGTTTCAGCTATGTCCATCACGGGGTTTCGTTGCCATAGACGATTGAATCAACAATCTCTTGCTTCTTTAGAAAGATGAAAAATACGCGTTTCGTGTAGTGGTTGAGATGGATCCCGTTATAACACACAATTTATGTTATATATCTTTTTTTCGTGGGATTGATTGTTCTTTGAGATATCCCTTGTTATTAGTTTGTTTTAAAATACTTTTTTTTTTTCATACGGCAATATGTCAACTCCTGGCCATACAAAGGAACATCAATCACATAGCAACCAACTTATAAAAGATTTGACTATCTCTTTAGCCTATATATGCCTTTATTTACCTTCTACTTACAAGGAAGCAAGTATTAAGATAATTCCTGCTAATGTTTTCTCGATTAGCATGAAGTAAATAGAAAAATAAGTTTAAAAATAATTTATTACAGAGATGTAGAGAAAGTCATGTAAATGGAACACATCATAATTTTCTTTGTGTATAGTTAATGATTTCCTATTAATTTCCTGTTATTGATTTCAGAATTATGCTTACTTGAACATTCTTCATTTGGTTCCGTTTCTGTTTTGTTTTACTTCTGGATATGTTAGAGAAAGAATTAGTAATGCCAATTGCATACCATCAGCTTTTAACAGATTAACTATCGCTTTAGCCTAATTACTTTATTTCCCTTCCACTTAAAGAAAGAAAACAATAAGAACATTTGTGCTAAGGTTTACCTCGATTAGCAGGATGCAGATAAATGAGTAATCCTTTTTACTTTCTCTATACGAACTATGTACATAGTGTATAGAGAAGGTATTGTACTCTATCAAAAAATTCGATACCGAGATTTCACCGGAAATTTATGTTTTAGGGTCCCCTTTATTAAAAAAAAGTATTTTCAGAAAAAGGTCCGTGTGTGTCAGTGTGTCCGTGTGTCTGTGAACACGATAACTCAAAAACGAAAAGTCGGTAAAATACCAAACTTGGTATTTAAGTTTAGAATCTTCCATGGATGCGACACGAAGATTTTGAGAAAAATCCCTCCACCCCAAGCTACCCTTTACATGGAACTTTTTTCGAAAATTTTGATTTTATAAAAAATGGCTCTAACGATTTTGATTGAAATATCGTATATTAAAGATATTTACCCGACAAATAAAATGTATATTTTGAATTTTCTGAGAATAGCCTCTGAAGACTACTTTATTCTGAGTGATTTTTCGGGAATTTTGTTTAACTGCTAAACTGTAAGAGATAGACAAAAAATGTAGAGCATATTAAAACACACAATTTATGTTGTATACATTTTTTTCTTGGAGTTGATCGTTTTTTAGATATTCCTTGGTTTTGTTTTCAGGGTCGAAAATCTTAACTTTTCTCATACAGGAATTAGTCAACTCATGTCCATACAAAGGAACTTCATTCACATAGTAACCGCTTTTGACTATCGCTTTAACCTATGCTACTCCCTTATTTCCTTTCTACTTACAAGGAAGAAGGTAACAATACTATTTCTGCTAATTTTTCTAGATTAGCATGAAGTAAATAGAAGCAGAAGCTTTTTAAGAATAATTTGTTGCAGAGATATAGAGAAAGTCATGTGAATGGTACACATCAAATTTTTAGGAATAGTTATTTGCAGAGGAGGTAGCAAAATGTCTGATGTGATCCATCCACATGACTTTCTTTACATCTCTGTGACAAATTATTGTTCAAAAGCTTATTCTTCTTTCTACTTCATGCTAGTCAATTAGTAGGAATGGCCTTATTACTTGCTGCTGAAAGGGAAATAAGGGAATACACTAGGCTAAAACGATAATCAAATATTTTAAAAGCTGGTTGCCATGTGATTGAAATTCGTTTCTTTGCATGACCAGAGTTGACAAATTCCCGTATTTTAACTAAGTATTTTTAAACTGAAACAAATAACAAGGAATATCTCAATGGTCAGCTCTACGAAAAAAAGTGTATATGACAAAACTGGGTGCTTTAACGAGATCTATATTTTTTGTGTAATCCTAAGTTTTTGTCTATCTCTTACGGTTTAATAGTTATGCAAAATTTAGCAACATTCATCCGGAAGAAAGAGGTGTTCGGAGCTTATTACTACAAAATTCAAGATAAACCTTTTATTTGAATGTAAATATCTTTAATGTACGGTATTTGAATCAAAATTGTTAGTCATTTTCTAGAAAATGAAAATTTCAATTTTGTTAATATGTAAAGTGTAGTTTGGGGGGAATTTTCAAAGCTTAAATAATTAGGTTTTTTTTTTTACCGAATTTTCGTTTTGTTATCGTATTCAGACATACGGACACGCCGTGGCCGAGTGGAGATTTGTGGTGGACAAAGCGGCGCAAGGGCGGGTTTCTCCGGTTTCGCCGCCATCGCATTCCACCGGTGCTCCATTTTCATTTCATGTATCGCTTGCGGTGCCACAAGTAGTAAAAGTGAGCCCCAAAAAAACATACTGACCCACACAGACCTTATTTTTTGGATACAGGGGGCCCTAAACTAAGTAGTTCCGGTGAAATCTTAGTACAGAATTTTTGGATGGAATGCAATACTTTCTCTATATACTATGTACATGGTATGTGTAGAGAAAGTAAAAATCGGTGAATGGGCACATCAGATTTTTCATAGTGTGTGTCCGGTGATTTTAGCTGGTATTTGAGAGTTATAGAATAGATGTAAAATACCTCACGGAGATACATTCAGGTTTCTTTGCAAAAAAAAAAAAAAGGTTCTATTCGTGTCATAATTTTGATGTCGCCCTGGTGATGTTAATGAGATAGTGATTCTGCTGGTACCAGATGAAGCTCGTGTGTTTGGTCGTTAGGGCGTTGTTAATCGTATACCATGCTCCATTCACTTGTATAGTCTACACTTTCACCAACACTCGCGTCCATCCAACCGTAATGCTTCTCATTACAGCGGTAATGAGCGCTAAACACGGAAGAATTCGTCAACAGGTAAAACTGGAGAAATATTTACCTCATTTGTCTTGCTCAACTCAAGAGTGAGACAGATGCGAGCGGAATGTTTCAGGCTGTTTCGTTCTGTGGCCCGCAATCGGGAGGTCCGAGTTTTTCCCGTGACCGGCCTATCTGACCCAAGAGTTTTTCGGGTATTATCACTGGTCCTCAGGTTTTCTTGAATCCCCGAATTGACTCACCATGTCGTTTTCATTGTCATTTTAGTGAGCCCTGAATAAACTGCATTCCTTACAACAATAAATCCATGGCACGACAGCTCCCAAGGAACTTTGGCCTACCGCCGGCCGCTGCGTCCCACATCTCGGTCCATGACAGACGTCATGAATGGGGTGCAGTATTGGATGGTGAGACGTGGCTAGCACCTCGAACCCCTCCGGCCGGTTAATGCGGTCCTCATGACCTGAAGCCGCTCTTCATTTGGCCCCCCGGGGACCTCACGAAGCTGAGTGCACCTCGGGACAGGTCTCCCAGTGGAAGAAAAATCCCCACGCCGGTACCGGGAAACGAACCCAGGTCTCCCGCTTAGCCATTGCTTGGTACGTGAGTAAAACAAGCAAAGCCATCCGTCCCAGTCATCAAATGTGGCTTCAAGCATGCCCTAACAACAATTTCGTACGTCTCGAGTATGTTAGACTACACCAGGCCTGGGTGCTGACTGACATCAGTGCGAAGCATTGCCAAGCTTTCCTTACGCTCTCCAAGTGACCTGCATGGCTGTGTGCATAATGAATAGGGTTCGAATAGTTATGTACTACAAGTTGATATATAGGCCGAGTGGTTAGACCACTTGCCTCTCACCGCCCCGGGTTCGAACCCAAGCGACCGCTTATGAGATACAAATCGGCGCAGGAGCGGATTTTCTCCGGGTTCTCCGGTTTCATACCTGGTTACGGGATGACCCTTCGCAACAGGTTCTCCATTCTGTAGTTTCGTGCCGTTGACTCCCCGACCTCTAGACATTAGCTTGTAAGTATGGAAAGTTTTGTGTAACAGCTAGAGAATGCCATGAGAATGGAACACATCTGTTGTTTTTTTTTTTTAATTAATAAAGGTTTTTATGATTCAAGCATTATCAAAACACTATGTCCGGTAAAATCTCAGTATAGAATTTTTGGATGGATGCAATACCTTCTCACTGTACGTGGTAGAGAAAGTAAAAGTGGTGATTGAAAAGAGGAATGTTAAGAATGCTAAAACTGCTGCTGCCTTGGTGATAATTTTTACACCCGGTGAACAGAGTTCCAATTTCCTGTAATGCGGATACACAGGAAATTCCGAACGATATTCTGGCACCGTTCTCGAGAGCTGGAAAATAGCCTTATCTCTCACTCTTAATGTCTCTTCAACTCTAGCTTTCTTTCCAAGTCCTTTTTTTTTCCGACGCTACAGCTGCGAGCTCACAAAAACGGGTCCCAGGGATGATTCTCTGGCTCTGAATAAGAATTAAAAAGTTGGATTTGATTTGCAGAAGCGGAAGCTGTATGAATAAAGAGGCCATTTGGAATATTACAAAGAACCAGGCTTAACGAAATGCATGCGACATTGCGCCACTCAGTATCAATTCTTTTGTATTCCATAAGTACTCTTCTTTAACTGCACGGTCATATCGGAGGTGTTTTGCTATCGACAATGATGTTATAACTCTTGCACTGTTGTCAATAAGCCTCGGTTTTTATTTAATGTCATTCATTAGATCACAAGGGCCGCACCGTGTCCGAGTGGTTAGCACTCTCGCCTCTAACTACGGTCCCGGTTCGATCCCAAACGACCGCATGTGAGATTTGTGGACAAAGCGGCGCAGGGGCGGGTTTTCTCCGGGTGCTCCATATATATAACATAAAGTGTGTGTTTTAACGTGTTCAACATGTTGTGTGTGGTAGGTTTTTGTCCATCTCTTACGGTTTAGCAGTTATGCAAATTTCTGTAAAATTCGTCCAGAATAAAGTAGTCTTCAGAGGCTATTCCTAGAAAATTCCAAATATACATTTTATTTGCCAGGTAAATATCTTTAATATACGATATTTTAATCAAAATCGTTAGAACCATTTTTAAAAAAATCAAAAATTTTGAAAAAGTTCCATGTAAAGGGTAGTTGGGGGTGGGGGGATTTTTTTTTAAAATCTTCGTGTTGCATCCTTAGAAGATGCTAAACTTAAATACCAAGTTTGGTATTTAACGGTCTTTTCGTTTTTGAGTTTTGCTGTCCACAGAGAGACAGACACACGGACCTTTTTGTAAAAATGTTTTTTTTTTGTATTCAGGGGGCCCTAAAACATGTATTTCCGGTGAAATCTCGGTTTCGAATTTTGGGTAGATAGTAGGTGTGGAGAAAGTAAAAAAAAAAAAATTAGATCACACATACATTTATACATCGAGATTCTGGGAAGAATAGGGAATCAAGGCTAGAGGAAAGATTCCTATCCCAGCTGGGAATCGAACCCGAGACCCCTCACATAGCAAGCAATTGCTCTGACTGCGCAACGGGGATAGCCAATATGAAATCGTTTAAAAGTTATGAGAGAAAATGAGAGAATGGATATCCGCTTTATCCTCATAACACTAACAGAAAATACAAAATCGCAATGTTTTTCAAAACCTGGACGTAGGTGGAGAGGTAAATCATGTGTTGTAAAACGCTGAAGGTTTACTTTCTCTTCCAGGTACACTGGCATAAATAAAAAGTGGACCATAATGGAACGCAGCTGTTTATGTTTGTAATGAATAGGAATGGCATCTTGGGGACCAATAGCGGGTCAGAAACTAAGTTACTCTAGTATGGTATACTGTATAGTTGATATGCTTAAATTGTACTGTCTCGTAGTGGTACTAACTGAACGGAAATGTGGCATTGATTTTGTGGTAGTTTGGGATGCTTTGAGTCGCCCTCCGCTGTGTATGGTTACCATGCTAATTTCATATACCCACGGTCCCTGGTTCAAACCCGGCGGAGGACAATGGTGTTTTTCGGGAGTAAAAATTCTAAGCATGGCTTCCTTCAGAAGCTAAGTAAAGCCGTTGGTCCCGTATCACTTAAAAGATAAAAGGACCTCTGAGCAAAATTAAGCGGTCTATCATGCCCAGTATAGAATGGGACGCTGAGAATCACAGCAGTTAAAGAACGTCAATAAATAAAACTGTATCTCATTCGGGATGTTTTGAGCAGCAGTGGAAGGCGACTGAGGTTGGATGGGCGGTTAAATTTTAATATCTGTATAATTTTGCTGTTGTGCAAAAAGTCACTAGTACCATTATCAGTTTCGTTTGCGTTCAAGGTACGTTATTACAACATACATTCTTACCATCTCAAGTATGCATAGTCGCCGACTGACATCTAAACAGTTCTACCGCTGCACGGTGTTTTTCCACTGGGCACACAGCGGTTGTACACAAGGTCACAGTACTGACTTGTTTTTCTCTGCTCTAAAAGCGCAGCTTTGAGCTGACGGTGATATCGTGTGTTTGAGTTCTTAACAGTGAGTTTTATTATTTTGTCCTGTACTTAATCACAAAGTGTATTATAGCTCAGCATTTGTTTTCTATTGCATTTATTTATGATTCGTATGCGTTAACACATTTTGTAAGTGGACTGTCAATAGTTTATACAATGGCGATATTGACCCGCATTTAATATTTTTCACGAATGAGGCTTGGTTACACCAAAGATATGTGTGTTCACAAAATTATCGATATTGGAGCTCTGAAATACCCCATCATGATAAAAAAAAATTGGTGTATGGTGCGCCATTAGTGGAGAAAGAGAGATTAGCCCAATTTTTTCGAGTCAACAGTTGACACCCATACATACGTGAATACAATTTTGCCCCCTTTTTAGCCCCCTGCGATTTCTATCTCTGGGGTAACTTAAAGTATAAAGTGTATGAGACAAATCCATACACCCTGGAAGAATTAAAACAAAATATCTGTCAGGAAATTTCCAGCATTTCTCAACGTGAACTATGGCAAGTGATGATAGTTTCCTAAAGAGGTGCCAAAATATATGGACAACGGCGGTGCCAAGTTTCAGCATCTCCTTTAATAACATTTGTAAATTACGCCTTAAAACTATTTTTAAAAATTTGATGTGTTCCACTCACATGACTTTCTCTATATCTCTGTAAATTATTATTGTTAATAAGCTTACTTTTATTTATTTCATGCTAATCGAGAAAAATTAACAGAAATAATCTTATTTCTTGCTTTATTGTAAAGGTTAAAGTGAAAGCCAAAAGCTGGTTGCTGTGTGACTGATATTCCTTTGTTTGTATGGATAGGAGTTGACAAATTCCTGTATGAGAAAAGTATGTTTTTTCAAAGCTGAAACCAAGAAAAAGGAATATCTCAAAAACGATCAACTACGCGAAAAAAAAATATATATATAACATAAATTGTATGTTTTAATGTGCTCTACATTTTTTGTGGGTTAAGTTTTTGTCCATCTCTTACGGTTTAGTAGTTATTCAAAATTCATCCAGAATAAAGTAGTCTTCAGAGGCTATTCCCATAAAATTCAGAATATACATTTTATTTGTCAGGTAAATAACTTTAATGTACGATATTTTAATCCAAATCGTTAGAGCCATTTTTGAGAAAATCGACATTTTCGAAAAAAGTTCCATGTAAAGGGTAGTTTGGGGTGGGCGGATTTTTCTCAAAATCTTCCTGTCGCATCCCTGAAAGATACTAAACTTAAATACCAAGTTTGGTATTTTACCGACGTTTCGTTTTTGAGTTATCGTGTTCACAGACACACACACACTGAAAATACTTTTTTTGGATACAGGGGGGACCCTAGAACATATATTTCCGGTGAAATCTCGGTATCGAATTTTTTGGTGGATTGCAATACATTCTCTATACACTATGTACATGAGTATAGAAAAAGTAAAAATGTTGCATGGTTTCATCCGCGCCTTTTCTGTGATAGTGGCAGACGGCAACGAGTGCCGAGGGCGCAGACAGGCCGCGCAGCCGGCTCGGACGGTTTTGGATCACACGGTCTTATGAAAACCTTCGCGACACGGGACCATGGTTCAGATACATACGCATAATAACCTGTTTGCATATGGCGCGTGGGGTTATCTACACAGATATCTCTATATTCGGTAGGTATATAACGTATATCCCTACTTTGTTTCTCTAAAGGTCCCGAAGATACTATCTCTAGTAATGACAAATGTAGCTTCTCCCTCTACCAGCATAAGCTACTCTTCCTCTGCATAATTCTTGGCCATCGGCTTGGCAGGGTGCGTTCATTCCCCCAAATTAATTCCCAACTGCCGAGGAGTAATATTAAATGCTTATGTTCGTATTAGGGAAGACGTTAGTGCTCGTAGAGTAGGAGGAATTATTGCACTTCACCCAAAAACTGATGCGAAAATTTCTCCCCTAGTACATGTGAAGCCTTCTGACTGATGATAGATTAATAAAGAAAATAGCTTCCAAAAATGATACAAAGATTTTCAAGAAAACCCTTAATCCCAAGCTATAATTTATTTGGAACTTTTTACTTTCTCTATACGTACATGTCCATAGTGTATAGAGAAGGTATTGCACTCCACCCAAAAATTAACGAGATTTAACCGGAAATATATGTTTTAGGGTCCCCTTTATCAAAAAAAGGAAAGCATTTTCAGAAAAAGGTCCGTGTGTCCGTGAACACTATACCTCTCGTATGTTGACCTCTTCCCTCATTGCTCACTAGTTACCTCATCTATTCCTATCCACATTGGGTCCTGTATTTCACTAAACAGAAAGGTTTTATTGTTTCGGCTAAAGTAACCTCAACTTACATATCACGGATGTAAGACATTTTCAAATTCCAGTGTCACTCGTGATATTTCTAGGACGGGAACAAGAGCAATGTCCGCGATATATAAAATGTAGTGACGATTATAAATGTAAATTCTTACGATCTCTATGTGTAACACAACTGAACTTTTCACAGAATGCAACCAAACAATCAGATTGCAAACAATCATGCATGAGAACGCGCGCGTAAATTTCCACCGAACCACGTAGGTGTTGCAACGCCGATGACGTCACGTCTCTGGCGGTTATGTATTCTTACACTATGATTGGCCAGCAACCTGACGAGCCCTTGCCAGCAGACGTCACACCCCACTAGTGTGAATCACGAGGAAATTGCTCACCGATAATACAAGCTGGCACTCGACTCTGGTAGGATAATACCACTAAGGGCAGGACAATGAACCGAAGGGTTTTTGTACTGTCTGAGGGTGGACATGACAAAGCAAATAGAAACAGTTTTGTTGTTGGTCGAGCGACGGAAATAATGTTTATTTAATACACCAAAATACGGTCGAATTCACTAGCTATGGAAAACTCGTGGGGTCAAGACGTGATATTTGAATCCACGGTGGAAAAGAACGGGTTCGTTCAATACACCAGAAGACTCTCAAAAGTAATAAGAGATAATAGACGCGGTCGCGTAAGGCGTAGTTGGAAAGGAGAAAAGTTATGAGAAATGCGTGTGTGTTCGACGGCAGAAAAGGTCGAAGAAGATGAATAAACGAGTTCAACAACAATCGTGAACTGAAAGAAACCATTTGTGTCTCACCATACCTGAGAAAGAATCCATGCCAACACACCCTGCCTGAGCTATGGCAGCCACATCTCCACACCATTCCATAAATATCCTAAACCTCCCCGCGGGATTCGAACCCGGAACCCCTATATTAGGGAACCACTGCAAAGTATGAGAATGTCTGAATGCTATAAACAACATTTTTGGATATACTTCCTTAGAGGGAAATTGCCGTAAAACGCTATACGCATAACACGCACGCTGTGCATTACTATTTTGTTTAAATAAATGTGGGGAATACACCTAAGTACTCATTAACATCTATGCATTTATTCCAATTATTTAACGTTTAATCCTAGACTGCATCCATCAGACGCTTTCCACTCTAGGCATTCTACTGATCTTGTTTTTGCCAGGATTTCCTCTAACTGCCTCCGCCAGCTCTTAAAGTTCTTTTCTTAATTATCATCTTGTTGTTTCATATATGGTAAGCGGGTTCCCATCTTCTCTCGTGGTACACCTATACCAATGTTTCAATACCCTCTCTAGGACTCCCCTTCTTTCTGGTCTTCCTAATTCAACCATTGCTTCCCGTTTTGGTATTGCTCTGCTTAGACCTTAAATCTCTTTACAGAACATTCTGTATCTTTGTACACTATTTTTCTAATTTTTGATACTCTCAAATTGCCCTTACGTACGAGTATAACATTAATTTGCTGCTACTGTTGCCTCGTAAACCTTCTCTAATCATTTACGGTTCATCTCTGGTAATTTATATTTACATACCCTAATTCTTAATTGCCGCTTTACATTTTGTTTTTATCTTTCTGACATGAGCTGCCCAGCCTCGATTTCATTACTTAATTTTATCTCCAAATAGTCAAATTCTTTCACTATTTCAATTTTTTCCCTTCCAAATACCATTACTTTTTACTTTCTCTATACGTAATATGCACATAGTGTATAGAGAAGGTATTGCACTCCACCAAAAAAATCGATACCGAGATTTCACCGGAAATATATGTTTTAGGGTCCCCTTTATCTAAAAATTGCATTTTCGGAAAAAGGTCCGTGTGTGTGTGTGTGTGTGTGCGTGTGAACACGATAACTCAAAACGAAAAGTAGGTAAAATACCAAACTTGGTATTTAAGTTTAATATCTTCCAGGGATGCGACACGAAGATTTTGAGAAAAATCCCCCCACCCCCAACTACCCTTTACATGGAACTTTTTTCGAAAATTTTGATTTTATAAAGAATGGCTCTAACGATTTTGATTAAAATTTCGTATATAAAGACATTTACCTGACAAATAAGATGTATATCTTGAATTTTCTGGGAATAGCCTCTGAAGAGTAGTTTATTCTGGATGAATTTTACTGAATTTTGAATAACTGCTAAACCGTAAGAGATGAACAAAAACTTACTGCACAGAAAATCTAGAGCACGTTAAAACACACAATTTATGTCATATACATTTTTTTCGTGCAGTTCGTCGTTTTTGTGACATTCCTTATTTTGGTTTCTGCTATGAAAAACTTATACATTTTTCATACAGGAATTTGTCAACTGCTGTCCATATAGACAAAGGAACTTCAGTGACATAGCAACCAGCTTTTGATTATCATTTAACCTATGGTAGTCCCTTATTTCAACTCTACTTAACAACGAAGCAAGTAATATGGCTATTTCTGCTCATGTTTTACTGATTAGAATGAAGTAAATAGAAGTATAAGCTTTTTAAGAATAATTTGTTGCAGGGATATAGAGAAAGTCATGTGAATGGTACACATCAGATTTTTCTTCTTTAAACTGGTTCCCGTTTAAACACATGTGTTAATGTTCATTTCCTCATTCTGCGCAACATTTCTGAATTTCGTTAATTGATTTCTGAAGCCCGATTACCGTGAAAGCTTCTACGTATTTCCTTATCGTACCATTTCGCCCAGCTAAACACAAACACTTCTTGGAGGGCTCTTATGGTTGTACTCTGGTAGTATCTGTTTAAAGGATCATGCGCGAAATCAATTGCGCAAGAGGATATAATCTCTTGGAAGGATGAATTGGCATGCTTTCAGTATGAGATAGTCTTAGACACCGAGTTGCACCGAAGAGATCGCCTGGGAAGGCTTTCGTTCCTTTACGAAAGGATCTCGCTTTTTGCTGAGCACATTTTAGGCCTATTCTAAATTCTCTTCAGAGTCCTTTTGGTAAGTTTTCTAAATTCATTACTGTTGTGCTCAGTGCGGCAAAGACGAATGGTCATTCGCAGTGTCCTGTAAAGAAAGAAAGGAAAGAGAGAATCATTTTCGT
The DNA here is from genome assembly GCA_030762935.1 of Hymenopus coronatus. Lineage (NCBI taxonomy): Eukaryota > Metazoa > Arthropoda > Insecta > Mantodea > Hymenopodidae > Hymenopus > Hymenopus coronatus. The sequence continues at coordinate 103,058,703 of CM060886.1, read as the reverse complement.
GGAATGCTATTTATGTAAAGTGTTGTGTAAAGGAAATCTGTTTGTGTGAAATAGTGATAAAAACTTCGGTCAAAAGAGAATAAAAGGATGACATACGATGTTAACTCATGTTTGAAAGAAAATATAAAAATATATTTTGAAAGGCATACCTTATAATTCTTCATTTGTTATAAGTGATATAAAGGGCATAGTCCAAAATTGTTTTCACTGGACCTTACTCACGGTTATGCTATTGGTCACAACATTTAACATCATTCAAAACCAGACAATGGCCTTTTCTTTTTCTCTCTTTCTAGTACCTATGTCATCTAAGTATAAGTTGAACAATATTGAGCTTAATCTACAACCTGTCTGAATCCTATTTTCTATTCTACCAGCTCAGTTATCCCCTTCTTTCCATATATTATCCCACATCTTACTCCTTCAAGTATAGGGTCATTAAATTATAAGGTGACCCTTCTCGCGGCCTCTCTCCACTGCGCGAGAGATCCGAGAGTCGCCGTAAAAGTGGTGCCGGCAAAGGCATACTGGAGTCCTTACCTTAAATAAATGCTGAAACTATTGACCACCTGCTCCAAAATAGGCAGTATAACATGTTAAAGATGTTCTCGCTCATTCGTCTAAACCCTGCATCAGATATCCCTGTGTAATCTATAGAAACTTGGTGATAACATCATGCAAGAAATCACAAGGATTCCTGCTGCTAAGCTAAGACGAGTGAGCGAGAATATTTTAGCAAATTGTGCTGCCCGTTTCATAAGGTCAACACATTTGTAATATATCTTAAGATACATATTTTAGTGCGCCTTTGCCGGCACCATTTTCCCGGCGACTCTCGGATCTCTAGCGCAGTGGAGACAGGCCGCGACAGGGGTTACCTAATAATTTAAAAACCCTATATATCTTTCATTCCGCCTGCACAGGGCTGAAAGTAAAATTCTGAAGCCATAATAAAATAAATCGGCTGCTCCATTATACATGTTGCATTTAGACACTGGAGGTTATGATTTGTTAATTCATTCGATCTTGTGTTCACATTTCTATGAATTATTCTAAGATAAGTTTCTGCGCCTCAGCCGGGAATCCAAACCAGTTCCACTAGCACAGAACGTAAAGACAGCCCAGCTACTTTCCTTTGTCATTCTATATTATCACTTTCATTTTAGATCTCGAGAGCATTGTATACAAGAGACGTATATGAAAAGTAAATACTAAAAGTTAAGAACGGGATATTGTGAAAAATCCCAAAGGGATAAAAGCTACTCTATACAGAAGAGACGAGAGGAGTGCAAAAAGCATTTAAGCTCGCTTTAGTACGGTTTCTTCTCTAGACTGACATTAATTTCCTTGATTCTTTATCTCTTTCCCAACTTTAATGGCTTCGTTCCAATCTTCACTTACACTCAATCCTAATATTTTAGCTTCAATATCAATCACGCCAGGCGCATGCGCACTAGCAGCTTGATGGTGCTGGAAAGTTCAAACTTTCTGTTAACTAGGGAATATTTCTGTCTCCTTTAGGTTATCGTTACAATCCTTGAAACTTGAAAAGCAAATACAATAAAACCCCAAATTAGCTTCAAGGATCTGTGGCCTAAAAGTCTAATAACTGGAATAGCGTTGCACATCATATATTAATAATTACTTTCTCTATACGTACTATGTACATAGTGTATAGAGAAGTATTATATTCCACCAAAAGTTCGATACCGAGATTTCACCAGAAATACATGTTTTGTGTCCCCCTGAATCCAAAAAAAAAAAACATTCTTGCAAAAAGGTCCGTCTGTGTGTGTGTCTGTGTGCGTCTGTGGACAGCGTAGCTCAAAAACGAAAAGACCGTTAAATACCAAACTTGGTATTTAGTTTGGTATCTTCCAAAGATGCGACACGAAGATTTCCAAGAAAATCCCCCGACCCCAAACTACCCTTTACATGGAAAAAACTTCCGAAAACTTTGATTTGCCCAAAAATGGTTTGAATGATGTTGATTAAAATCTCTTACAATTTAGATATACATTTTATTTGGCATGTACATATCTTGAATTTTCTGGGAATAGCCTCTAAAGACCTCTTTATTCTGAATGCTTTTTATTGAACTTTGCATAGCTGGTAAACCGTAAGAGATAGACAAAAACTTACTACACAAAAAATGTAGATCACGATAAAACACTCAATTTATGTCCTATACATTTTTTCGTGGCGTTGATGGTTTTTCAGATATTCCTTGTTATTGCTTTCACCTTTAAAAAACATACTTTTCTCATGCAGGAATTTGTGAACTCTTGTCCATACATACAAACAAAGGAACTTCAGTGGCATAGCAACCAGTTTAGACTATCATTTTAACCTATGGTACTACCTTATTTCACTTGTATTACAAGGAAGCAAGTAATAAGACTATTTCTGCTAATTTTTCTCAGCAAGAAGTAAATTGAAGAATATGCTTTTAACAATAATTTGTTGCAGAGATGTAGAGAAAGTCATATGAATGGAACACATCAGTTTCTTTTCTCTTTTTTTTTTTTTTTTTTTTTTTTTTTGCGTAGTCGGCTTACCCTCCCCTTATTTTTAGGACTCGCCGAAAATATTTGTTTTGAGGTCCCCTGAGTTCGAAATAAACATTTTAGATAGTTCCATGTGTGAGTCTGTGTGTGTATTTGTAGGCAGCATAGCTTAAAAACGAAAAGCTAGTTGAATATCAAAACTTGATATTTAAGTTCATTATTCTTCAAGGATGCGACACGAAGATTTACAAGAAAATCCTTCCACCCCCATTAATAAAAACATTTTGGAAATTTTTGATTTTCAAAAAATGGCTAATGATTTTGATAATAATGATATACATTTTATTTGACATGTATACTCTTTAATATATATCTTGATCTTTCTGGGAATAGTCTCTGAAGACCTCTTCATTCTGGATGCCTTTTGTATAGCTGGTAAACCGCAAGAGATATACAAAAATATATTACACACCAAATGTGGATCTCGTTAACACACAGTTTATGTCGTATATTTCTATAGAAAGAATAGTTGGGGGAATTTTCTTTAAGATTTTCATGCCCCATCTTTGACACATACAATACTTAAACTAAGAATTTGGTATTTAACGTCTTTTAGGTTTGAGTTATGTTGTCCACAGACATATGCTCCATAATATATTTCCGGTGAAATCTCGACATCGAATTTTTGGATGGAATACAATACCTTCTCCACTTCCTCTATACAAGATGCATGTAGAGAAAGTAAAAACCTGATGTATTATATTTACATGATTGTATTGTAACTCTTCAGCTCAAATTATTCTTGAAAAACCTTATTGTTGTATCTACTTTGTGCTAATCGAGATAAACGTGATCAAAATGGCATTAAAACTTATTAGCTTGTATGTATAAGGCAATACACTAGGCAAAGCATAGGTTAAATCTTTTATGATTGGTCGCTATTGATATTGAAATTTCGTTCTCTTTGCTGGACTAGAACATGAAAAGGAAGAAAGAAAGAAAGAAATAAAGAAAGAAAAACGAGTTACAATTTTTTATTTAAGAAAGATATAATTATTGGAAATTTAAACTATCAATGAGGAGAATAAGTTTACAAATACATTTGACTTAAATTGTCTTATTTATGGAGATTTTTTATTTTTGTGTAGTAGGAATTTGTTTTATCTCTTATGTTTACTAGCTATGAAAGAGTCATTCAAATTGAACAGGACTTCAAATACATATTTAATTTGTCAACAAATATCTTTGTTAATAAAAATCGTTAGAACCAAAATCGTTTGAGCCATGTTTGAGAAAATTAAAATATTTGAAAAATGCTCCATGTAAATAATGCGTTGAGCTGGGTAGATTTTTACGCCACATCCCTAGAAATGCTTAATTGAAATATCAGTTTGGTGTTTAAGGTTATGCAACTACGACATTTTAAAAACCCATAGTATCTAAGATGTATTATTATAATTTATACCAGTCATTGTAAACAATAATAGCTATATTTTGCCATGTATCCAGCTTTATAGCGAGTAAGTTATATTATCTCTAATTAGTGGAAGCATTTTTACTTTTCGTAAAATCCAAAACAAAAAATTTGAAACAAATTAGTGTAAAACTGAATGGTGTAGAACATGTTGAGTATGGAAAAATGTTGGAAAAAGGTTTGCGAGAAAATAAATTTAAAGTTTGGAGTGCCTATTAATAAGCATGCGCCTGCCCACTTATAGTTTCAGTTAATTGGTAGATTAAGTGAGCCAAGTAGAAAAGGCGTTATATTTTCTAAAAATTTAGAATGCATATTATTTTATTATGAAACAAAATAATGTTTAAAGTGTTCAGATTCTTGTCAAATTTCACAAATGTACGACTTTAACGAATGTTCATTTTTGAATTATGCTGGTCACATACACATAGATATGCGGACCTTTTTCTAAAACCTTTTTCTGTTGAATTCACGGGACCCTAATACGTATGTTTTAGTGAAATCTCGCTATCGATTTTTTGGGTGGAATTCTTTACCTATTTACTATTTATTAGTCATATTTATTTAAAAGGTTACTTCATTCAATTTGTATTTGTGACTCAAAGCTCTAATTGCAAAAATTGTAATTTATGTACTTTTTCAACTCATAAAATGCGTGGGACAATTTAATGCGAAATATTCATATAACAACAGTTACGAAACTATTTATAGATCTCAAAATATATGTTCAATTTGAATGAAATTTGATATACATTTTGACTAAACAGTAGTATAATTACGATAAACCTTACAGAAAAATCCCTACAACAATATGTCTAAAATTCACTCCCAGTGCCCCTTCCTCCCTCAGTCTTGCAAATTATGCAAACGATGTAAAGTTGTTTACTGTTTATTCATAGTAAATAAATCCAGCGTGACGGCTCCTCGATAATGTGTAAGGCTTGCATTCGAAATATCCTGGGTTTGATTCCTATTCTTTTTTCGCCTCGTAGGTAAGCGAACGCTGGGTAGTTCCTCTTCTACCGTGAATTTATCCTGAAGACGGCGTTCTGTTTGCTGTGGTTGGGCGGTGAATATGCACTTTGGGACCCCGTACATGCTTGCACAGTTTGCGTCTTCTCCCGCATCCGTCCCTATCAAGGTTCACGTTAGAAGCAAGACTGGCCACTCTGGCTTACTTGCGATGCTCTTCCCCGATTTTGGGGACCCCTGCGTAGTAGTGACCCATGAATCGAAGTGGGACAAAATTTGTAACATTTTGGCATTTATGAAAGTATTAACATGAAGGGAGAGAGAGAAAAAAATAAGGTTGTGGGCATATTTCCAAGAAAAATAAACGTGAAATGGCCAAAGAAAGTTAAAAAGGGGAATCAAAGGAGAAGCAAGAATAACATAAGGAAGTATCACAGAGGAGAGAAAAGGGAAAAATAAAGGGTTAATCGCAAGCCAAAAAGGGAAGGTTGCCAGGCACATTTGTAATGTAACGTAAGTAAATATAAACTAGAACATAAATTGATATAAGCTCGCATCTGTAGTGTGAAGGTAGCGTATTTGCATCGCATTCAAAATATCCTGAATTCAAATCTCGGCTAGGGTGAGTTACCCGGATAAGCTTGCCTCTTATACGTTAAGACGGGTGTGTATTTCTTTTAAACTCTATAAGTATTAGATAAGGTTTATTTAATTATTTGTTATCTTCATTTCCATATCTTTAATGTGTGTTATTTTAATAGAAATCGCTATAGCCAACTTTGAGAAAATCGAAATTTCCGAAAACTCTCATGTTAAGGGTAGTTTGGGTTTTAACCAATTTTTTGTTTTTAAGTTATATTGTTCACAGACACACGCGTCTGTTTTCGAATGTTTTTTTTTAACCCACGGATCCCCAAAATATGCAATTCAGTTGAAATCTTGGTATCTGTCGATATTTTGGTTGGAATACAATATCTTTTCTAGTTACTGTACACTTTAAACTTGTAGGAAAGTATAAATCAATTGTTTATTACTAGAAATGTATTTCATTTTCATATTTTTCCCTGTAGACGTGATATCCGATATTTCATGGTATTAAGTTGGAATTACGGTTCAAATCTTTTTTTTTTCTTGGTTCGGTATCGATGTTCAATTCTTGCGGATGAGTGAGGTGGGGGAAGTGTAATGCCCTAACAATGGCTAGCACGTATTTCGCTTCCATCATGTGATCCCATTGTGCCCTGCTCTGCTAACGCATTAACTTAATGGAAAAGAAAGGGAAGTAGATAATATTACAGCTAGGGTTTCATTTTCCAGTAATTAATACTGCTCTAGCTAATAGAAGCTTCCCCGTGGGTTACAATTTACATTAGAAAATTATATGCAAGTTTTAATACTTTATAGACAGTTGGAATTAAAATTAGAACACTGGCTGAGTGGTTAGACCGCTCGCCTCCCATCTTGGCGGATGTGGGATTTGTGATGGACGGAGCGGCGTCTGGGCGGGTTTACTGCGGGTCCTCCGGTAGTCATTTCACCAATTGCATCATTATCACCTTTATCATTCATTTCGCTTGCATTTCATATCATCCACTTCCTCACGCTCGAGCCTGGCTACGGGTCGACCACTCGTTTCAGGTTCTCCATTCTATGGTTACGTGCCTTTGGCTCCCCGAAAGGCTTCTGAACCACTTAGGCATAAGCTTGCACGTCCTAGGGGGTGTCAGTCCTAACTAGAGGAAGGGTAAGCCGACTACGAAACTTTCAACACAAGACGTCCGAATTAAAAGTTGAAATTTATATCACAAATGGTAGTGTTAGCTTTGTCTTTTTGCACGACAAACTTCTCATGGGAGTCGCATTATTTATTCACGACTCAAATTGCCATACTTAAATTTATCACAATGGGTTGTTTCAATTCATCTGTGTCTTGTGTTGGCAACCTTGTACTATACTTGTTATGATTTGTTATTCTTTTATTAACGTGCTAGCTAGTGGATAAAATGGGAACAGTTACGAATGTAGATGAAATGCAGTGTTTTTCAGGCCAGTCGCAAATGGAACTGATCCCGGCTAGGTAGTTACCTAGTGCTGGAAACTATGTGGATGGAAAAAGCACTTTTACAATCTGGTGCAATTGACCACTTTTTATACACGCAGTATGCATACTAGAGTTTAGAACATCTCGGGGGACATCTCGGCAACTCTACTGCTCTATTGCGACCTACCACCCTTTGTAGGAAGGGATGAGAAGAGGAGAAAACAGGCCAGCACACAGGAAACAACGGAGCTAAGCGCAGAGACGCCCGAAAGCCAGAGGGAGGCCTCTACAACGGCACCTAGCCTGAACCAGCGCCACCAGGGAGGAGAGTTTCATTTGGAGCAAGCAACGTGCCATCTGTCTGCAAAGCCTCAAGTTACACCTGCGCCGACCTGAAATGAAGGGAAATGCAATGAAGGAATGAATATGGTAGGTATACAGCACCCTAGCATTCGCCTAAGCGGCTCCAGATAAACTACGGAAAAACCCTAGGGCCAGAGTGCACGGCCAATAGGGATCGAACACGGAGCTCCCGAATGCCAGACCTAGATGAAGCGTTTGAGGCACCTGGCTCGGTACAACATTATATAATCCTACTAAACTAGAGAAGATATTCCATTCCCCAAAAAATAAATATCAACATTTAATTAGAAATATATGTTTAGGGGACAACTAAATGCTAAATCATTTTTACCTTTTCTGAAACGTACTATATACACAGTAAGTAGAGAAGGTATTGTATTTCACCCAAAAATTCAATTTCAATATTCACGTGTAAAATATACTTTGATGCGCTTTGAATAAAAAAAATTACATAGGTAAAGAAGGTATTGCATTCCACCGAGATTTTGCATGTCCTTGGATCTCCTGTACCCAAAAGAAAGAATTTAGAAAAAGGTCCGTGTATGTGTGTGTCCGGGCATCTGTGAACACGATAAGTTAAAAACAAAAAGCCAGTAAAATACAAACATTGGTATTTAAGATTAGTATCTTCCAAGAATGTGACACGAAGATTTTGAGGAAAATGTCCCTAATCCCAAACTACCCTTTACATGGAAAAAATTTCGAAAATGTTGACTTCTTTTAAAAATTGCCCTAACGAGTTTGTTTAAAATGCCGTATATTAAAGATATTAACATTAGAAAATATATATCTTGAATTTTCTGGAAATAGCCTTTGGAGATAGTGTATAGAGAAGGTATTGCATTCCACCCAAAAATTCGATAGGAGATTTCACCGGAAATAGATGCTTAGGGTCCACTCTATCCTAACAAAGCATTTTTAGAAAAAAGTTCCGTGTGTGTGTCCGTGTGTTAGTATGTCGTCAACACAATAACTCAACGAAAATTAGTATTTAAATTTAGTATCTTCCAGGGCTGCGACACGAAGATTTTGAGAAGAATCCCCCCACCCCAAACTACCTTTAACATGGAAAAAAATTTAGAAAATTTTGATTTTCACAAAAATGGCTCTAAAGATTTGATTAAATTACCTATATGCAACATATTTATATTGCATATAAAATGCATATCTTGATTTTCTGTAAATAACGTCTAAAGATCTCTTTATTCTGAATGAATTTTGCTGAACTTTGCGCAACTGGTAAACCGTAAGAGATGGGCAAAAAATTACTCCACCAAAAATATAGATCACGTTAAAATACACAATTTGTCATATACGTTTTTTTCGTGAAATTAAGATATTCCTTGTTATTTTGTTTCAGATTTAAAATACTTAAACTTTTCCCACTCCTAGCCAAGCATAGAAACGGATTTCAACCACATGGCAACCACATTTTAAAACATTTGACTGTTAGTTTAGCCTAGGTACTCCCTTATTCTCTTTCTACTTATAAGGAAGTAAGTGATAAGACCGTTTTTGCTAACATTTATCTCGATTATCATGAAGTAGGCGGAAGAATAAGCTTATTAACAATAAAGTCCTGTGAATGGAACACGTCAGACTTTTTATCATGCTTTTCTTCTACAGAAGCATTAAAATTATGTATATGTTAAACTGTGCCGTAACAAATCTGTTAGCAACAGACTTTCGTTTATCTAACAAATCTCTACTGGCCGCCTGGGTAGTGTGGTGGTAGCGTGTCTGCCTCATGTTCAACAGGTCGCGAGTTCGAATCTCGCTTAGGGTAAAGTTTTTTTTCGGGGTTTTCCCTTATCCTGAAAAGATGAATGTCGAGTAGCTTTAAACTCCATATACCCCGAAATCATTTGAGCAGCATTTTACCAATTTCATCTATAAAAAAATCTGATGTGTACCATTCACATGACTTTCTCTATATCTCTGCAACAAATTATTCTTAAAAAGCTTATACTTCTATTTACTTCATGCTGATCAGAAAAAAATTAGCAGAAATAGTCTTATTACTTGCTTCCTTGTAAGTAGAAGCGAAATAAGGGACTACCATAGGTTAAAGTGATAGTCAAAAGCTGCTTGCTATGTCAATGAAGTTCCTTTGTTTATATGGATCGGAGTTGACAAGTTCCTGTATGAAAAAAATATAGGTTTTTCATAGCAGAAACCAAAAATAAGAAATGCCTCAAAAACGGCGAACTCCACGAAAATAATTATATAACATAAATTGTGTGTTTTAATGTGCTCTACATTTTTTGTATACTAAGTTTTTGTTCATCTCTTACGGTTTAGTAGTTATTCATAATTCCGTAAAATTCATCCAGAATAAACTACTCTTCAGAGGCTATTCCTAGAAAATTCAATCTATTTTATTTGTCAGGTAAATATGTTTAATATACGAGATTTTAATCAGAATCGTTAGAGCCATTTTTGAGAAAATCAAAATTTTCGAAAAAAGTTCTATGTAAGGAGTAGTTGGTGGTGGGTGGATTTTTCTCAAAATCTTCGTGTTGCATCCCTGGAAGATACTGAATTTAAATACCAAGTTTGGTATTTTAGCTACTTTTCGTTTTTTGAGTTATTGTGTTCACGGACACACGGACACATAAACACACACGGACCTTTTTCTGGAAATGCTTTTTTTGTACATACGGGGCTAGAGAAAGTATAAAGTGTGTATAAAGTTTAGCGTCATCAGTAAATTACAGATTGCCGAAGAATGCGTAAAAATTATTTAGCAGTGCTAACAATTTTAAGCCGTAAAACAGAGAATGGCCCCGAATATGAGGATATCCATTAGCACCACCTCCGCCAAGTGAGACACTGTGACTTCCCCTTTAGTCCCACAAGGAGACACAGGAGGGCAGTCGGTGAAGATGTGGGAGATGAGAATCAATGGGAGTGCAGCAATTTTCCTCGCTGAATAATTAATTGGAGTCCACACCAGAGAGCGACACTAACTGGAACGTGCATCATTACATACATCTGTCTCTGTGTTTCATACTTGCATACAAAGCATCCCCCTGAATTACGTATATCTTTAAAAATGCTGCACACATCTCTCTTGGTCATTCTCTAGTCGTCCTAAGGTTTGTAATTATTGCCACCTCCCCAGTTCACTGGTAATTAAATTCCATTTGCAAACACTTACACCAAACAGATTACTTCAGACTCATATAAGATACTTCATATCAAAGCTACAGATTTAATGTTTGTGCTCGCAGTACTGACAAGAAAATCTGATGTGCTCCTTGCATTTATCTTTCTCCACATTTCTGTAGCAAATTATTCTTAAAAAAACTTAATCTACCATCTACTTCATTAAACATTAGCAAAAATTGAATTATTACTTAGTTTCTTATAAGGAGAAAGTAAATAAAGGAACACACTAGGCTAAAACGATAGTTAAACCTTTCAAAATCTGTTTGTTTTGTGATTTAAATTCATTTTTGTGTATGGCAGGAGTTAAAAAAAGTATCGTATAAGAAATGATTTAAGTATTTTAAAACTGAAAAAAGGGAATAACTACCTCGGAAGGTGTCACTCTATAAAAAAAAATGTATAGGACATAGATTCCGTGTCTCATATAAGAAAAGCTTTAAGTGTTTTAAAACTGAAAAAAAAATTAGAATACCTCGGAAAGCGTAAACTCTACACAAAAATGTATAGGAAATAGATGCTGTGATTTTCCGAGATGTACAGTTTCTGTCTAGTAAGTTTTTCTCCATCTCTTTCAGTTTATCAGTTATGAAATATTCAATAAAATTCATCTAGAATGAACAGGTTGTCAGAAGCTATTCCTAGAAAATTTAAGATATGCATTTTGTGTTGCAAATAGTTTAATATGCGGCATTTTAATCAAAATCGTTAGTCGTTTTTGGGACGAACAACATTTTTAAAATTGTTTCCATGTAGAGGGTAATTTAGGGTGGGGGATTTTCTTGACATTGTTCGTGTCGCATTCTTGAAAGATACCAGACTTAAATACCAAGTTTAGTATTTAAAGGTTTTTTAGTTTTTGAGCTATGCTGTCCAGACACAAGCACACAATCACACATACACACACGACCTTTTTCAGAAAGCTGTTTTTGGACTAAGGGGACCTTAACATATTTATTTTTGGTAAAAGTTTTATTTTATTATGGAATACAATACCACCTCTATATATTATGTACATAGAAACACAACACCTCCCCCCTAAGACCGTATATGCCGTGTCACGGGATTAAATGGCCTCTAAATGGGAGATAAATTATATCCAGTATAATATTGTGTATAGAAGCGTCATTGAAAATGGCTAGGGAAGAAATGTTATAAAACACGTCTAAGAGTGCAAATGCAATTACCATTAATTAGCCGGTCCACGACCCAGGTAGGAGAGTACCGTTAAGGGCAGGAGAAAGCACCGAAGGGGTTTGAAGTTCCACTGCCCAAGAGTGGACAAACAAAAGTAAATAGAGTATGTTCTCTTGTTGGTCGAGCGACGCGAATTCCTTTGCTATGGAAGACTCGTTGGATTAAGACGTGATATTTGTGTCCGCGGTGGAAATGAACGAGTTACATATGGCCATAATACAGATCGTGTTTATTCAATACACCGAAAACGGTAAACAGTAATAAGATGGTAGGCGCGGTCGCGTAAAGCATAGCTGGAAAGCGGAAAATTTAGGAGTATTGCGTGTGTGTTCGACGGCAGACAATGTAGAAGAAAATGAATAAACGAGTTCAAAAACAATCCTGAACTCAAATAAAATCACTTGTGTCTTACCACACATGAGAAGGATTCCATGCCGACACATCCTGAGCTAGGGTACCCACATCTCCACACCATTCATATAATCCTAAAACTTCACAAGGGATTCGAACCCGAAACCCAATGGTTGGGAACCGCCACTCCCCTCCCCCCCAAAAAAAAGATATATTGAATTTAATATTATGAATATGAAATGAAGGGGTTGCATAGACACCACCTCTATGAAAGATTTTCACAGTGATTGGTATAAAATTTGATGTAGACCAATATGAAATTAATTGACTTTTTGAAGCTGGTGAATAATTATTTTTGTGTGTTGTTAAACTGAACGACAGCTGTTTCACCAGTGACATGGAGAGAAGTAAAGCGTTTTCTCGTGTTTATTCCCAAGTTTTTTGTAATTATATTTTATTTATCTATACACTATGCACATAGTGTATAGATAAAGTATTGTAATGCGCCCAAAAATTCGTTTCCGAGATTTCACCGGAAATATATGTTTTAGGGTCCCTTGTATCAAAAAAAAAAAAAAAAGCATTTTCAGAAAAAGGTCCGTGTGTCCGTATGTCAGTATGTCAGTGTGGCCGTGTGTCTGTGAACACGATAACTTAAAAATGAAAAGTCGGTAAAATACCAAACTTGGTATTTAAGTTTAATATCTTCCAGGGATGCGACACGAAGATTTTCAGAAAAGTCCCCCACCCCAAACTACCCTTTACATGGAACTTTTTTCGAAAATTTTGTTTTTCTTAATAATGACTCTAACGATTTTGATTAAAATGTCGTATATTAAAGATATTTACCTGACAAAATGTATATATCTTGAATTTTCTGGGAATAGCCTCTGAAGAGTAGTTTTTTCTGGATGAATTTTACTAAATTTTGAATAACTGCTAAACCGTAAGATATGGACAATAACTTACTGCTCAAAAAATGTAGAGCACGTTAAAACACACAATTTATGTTATATACATTTTTTTCGTGGAGTTCGTCGTTTTTGTGACATTCCTTATTTTTGGATTCTGCTATGAAAAACTTATACATTTCTCATACAGGAATTTGTCAACTGCTGTCCATACAAACAAAGGAACTTCAGTGACATAGTAACCAGCTTTTGATTATCACTTTAACCTATGGTACTCCCTTATTTCACCTCTACTTTCAAGGAAGCAAGTTATATGGCTATTTCTGCTAATGTTTTACTGATTAGCATGACGTTAATAGAAGTATAAGCTTTTTAAGAATAATTTGGTGCAGGGATATAGAGAAAGTCATGTGAATGGTACACATCAGATTTTTCTTGATAGATCTTACACTGTACACTAATGGCATACAGTTGTTTATAAAATTCTCCTTTCAAAATATTACATTTGAGGTTTTCGAGCATTTGTTTATAAAGTGTTTTATTTTTAATGTTATCAGGATTATTCCTTGCTTATAAACGAACTTATATTGATAAAGGCATACTGACGTTTACGTTTATGATTGCCAAGAACTCGCAGTCATTGATTTTAAATAAACGAAAGTTTCTTTGAAGGAACAAACTGCTAGGTCATCTGTTTTCCTCGAGATGCGTATTTAGCAGTTTATAAGTTTCCTCTACAGTAACACACGTTAAATGTTTAAATTGATTACTGACTTCTATTCGTTAGCCAACCTTTGATGTAAAATTCCCTTTTCTCTCCTACCAATCTCTTGAAAGACAATAAATGCATTTTTTATTTGATATAATGTTATCGGAGGAGGAACAGAGTTTCTGTGTACGAATGATGTTTTGATATAGTTCACATCATTCCGAGTAAACGAGAGAAGATCTGAAACACTGGCAAATGAGAGGCACTATTTTGTATTATAAAGTATTTAATTTATGTTATAATTACTGAAATTCCGATTATAATAGATTCAAAATAAATGAAAGGACATCTTCAGAATTTTGAATGGGAGGAAGTCAAAATGTTTTTCTTGTCGTTTCTGGATGTCGGCAAGGCAGTTGTCTCGCCCCTCACGAGGACAGCGACATAACGCCAACCCAACGCCAAGGACTGCATTCACAAAGTTGACATCCGCTCGCTAGCTACCAACACTGCCATACACCAGGGGCCCAGAGGCACACTCGCCTGAAAGGTGGTGAGGAAGTATATAGAAGTGAATAAAGGAAAGGAGGTCGTGAGGACTAAGCACCCCAGCATTCGCTAAGTGACAAGGGGAATCATGAGAAACCCCAAGTCAGAGTGCGTGATGGACAGGGATCGAACCCGCGACCTTCCGAATACGAGACGCATACACTTCGCTCGGTTGTTTATTAAGAGTACCCATTGTTGAAAATTCTAGCTTTCAGTTTTTATCCAAATGTTCTCAACAGTTTATTCTACACTGTTCATTTTATGGTGGGGTCGCGGTTTGTACAGCATTTTTCAGAACTTGATAACCGTCGGCGTGACACTAAAGTTTGCGCTTAGAAACCAACCCTCGCAGTTGCCAAGTCTTCCACTTACTGGGGCGCGAATCTCGACTTGCAAGCAGAGTCTTCGAGTCTCCAGGCCCTAGTACAGGCCCATCTCGTCTTTTGTTTGCTAATGGATATTTCACAGTGGCAGAGGGAGCGTTTGTGGGCCATCATGTTTTGGAAAAGAACTATATGTATACGTGCTCCACACAATAGGAAGTTTTCCCTTTCATAGATTTCCCGTTACTTACTATATATAGAGAGCATATTTAGGGTCCGTAAATACTTTTTTTGGGTAATGTTCAACCCCCGATTTGACCACATATGGCTCCGCAGGCGGTGACACTGGTGATACATGGAATGAAAATGGAACACAGGTGGAATGTGATGACAGGGGAAACCAGAGAACCCAGAGAAAACCCTCCCCTGCGCGTTTTGTCCACCATAAATCCCTCATGAGGTCGCCTGGGACCGAACCCGAGCCCCCGTTCACAGCTTGTAAAGATTGATATTCACTGCACATTTACCTGTACACGCAGGCAACAGAGTCTCTAAGAACCGGATTTTGAACAGTGAAACCAACCAAAGCCAGGTACAGTTTTACAGAAACGAAAGTGTATGAGAAGGAACAAACTGTCAGGACATCTGTTTTACTCGACATACGTTTTTATCAGTTTAATATCTTCCTCTCCAGTAGGACATACTAAATGTTTAAATAGATTACTGACTTCAATTCATTAGCCAACCTTTGATGTAAAATTTCCCCTTCTCTCCTACCTAACAGACTCTTGAAAGGCAATAAATGCTTTTCTTTTTTTTTATCTGATATAAATTTTGCTCGAGGCACACTGTTTATTTTGTTTACGAATGCTCTGCTGATATAGTTCATTTCATTCGGAGAAAAAGAGAGAAAAGCTGAAACACTGGCAAGTGAGAGGTACTGAAATATTCTAATTACTACACAAGAGATAATAATAAATTCGGAATTAATGAAAGGACAGCTTCTGTAGAATTTTGAGTGGGAGGAAGTCAAAAGGTTTTCCTTGTCGTAAATTAGCTCTTCAAAGAAGGTCTTTTCTGGGAGCTATCTGGAAGTAACTTCTGAACAAATGATATGAAAAGCTGACGAGAGTAAACGAACCTAAAATAACTTTTATAAAAATCATTATAGTGCTTCTATAAGATAAATTAAGCTGATTAATACGCCCAACGTAGAATTTCCAGGTCCTATTCAGGTGTTGGAAATTATATTATTTGTAAGCTGGATTTTATGAACGATGTTTATATCTATGAACAAATTAAACTTATTTTTAACATGTATAACTAATATATATAAAAGCTGGTCCGTAATGAAACGCAACTATTTATGTTGCTATTGACAGATCTAGCCCCACCCTCTGTCAAGGTGACCTCATTTCGAGCATAATTACAGTCGCTGTAAGATGCCTATCTCCTCCAAAATATGACCGGACTGCCAAAGGTTACCATTGCAAGCTATATGTTCTCAACAGTAGTGTACCGCTCGGGCAATACTTCTTTGAATTTTGGTGCAAAAAATATAATAAAAAGTAAAATCTGATGTGTTCCAGTCACATGACTTTCTCTAGTGATTTAAAAACAAACTTTTCCTACACAAAATTATTCCTTTGTCAACTCATGCTACAAGATAAACATTACCAGAATGTTATTATCAAGTTCGTCGACAGTGGCAACGAGACAGACAACCCTGGCTCCGTAGGAAGCTTAACGGTCTCATTCGACGGGTGAAGCTGGAGTTGGAGCGACATCGGCTTCAGTCCTATGAGCGCTATCTGGCGTCACTCTCTCCTCACCACTATTCACTTTGGGCAGCCACCAAACGTGTTCTCCGTGAGCCGACTGTTGTGCCGGCGCTCTCTGCAAGCGGAAGACTTGTCACAGATATTGCTACCAAGTGTGATATTCTGGCCGATCATTTTGAGCGGGTGTTCACTCTCCCTCTGCCAGCCGCAGATGTTGCTGCAGTAGAACAGGAATTAACTACTCATCGCACTCGCCCTACAGTTCATCAAAGGATTTCTTTTACTAGCCCGCGGGAACTGTCTTCTCTGATTCGCGCTTTCCCACTTAAGAAATCTCCTGGACACGACTTGATTCCCAACATTGTTCTCAAGAAACTCTCCAAGAAAGCTCTTGCCTATTTGTCATCCCTCCTAAATGCCTGTCTACGCCTCGGCTATTTTCCTCGCTCCTGGAAGCTTGCTCATGTCGCGGTATTCCATAAGCCCAATAAACCAAAGCACCTACCAGACAGCTATCGTCCAATTAGTCTGTTGCCTACCTTCTCCAAGCTGTTTGAAAAAGTGATCCATCGCCGTCTACTCTCTTACCTTACTCATAACCATGTTATTCCGCCATTCCAATTTGGGTTTCGCTACAAACATTCCACTGCACATCAGCTTTTGCGTTTAACCCAGTCAATTGTCCATGGCTTTGAAGCCCGTCAATATACCATGGCAGTCTTTCTAGATGTGGCGCAGGCGTTCGATAAAGTTTGGCACGCCGGCTTGCTTCTCAAGTTACACCGCAGCGGTATTCCTCATTATTTATTGTTCTTAATAGAGAGTTTCCTATCTGACCGCAGCTTTTCAGTGCGTATTGGCGGTTTCCTTTCCTCTCCACGCACTATTACCGCCGGTGTCCCACAAGGCTCTATCTTGGCCCCCACACTATTCAGTATCTACACTTCTCATATTCCAGATTTGGCCCCGACTTCTTTAGCTCTCTATGCTGATGACACCGTTCTCTACTATTGTCATTCTAATCCTCAACACGCCTATCAAGTGGTACAAGTGTTCCTTGGATCGCCTCACTCAGTGGTGCAACACTTGGCGCATCTCTTTGAACCCTCAGAAGACTGAGGCTAAGATTTTCACTCTACGTCGCTATCCTGATCTTCTTCCGTTGCGTATTTATGGTAACGATGTGTCTTGGCTACCTGCTCCTGTTCCAGTCAAGTATCTTGGGGTGCTTATGGACACTCGACTGACTTGGCGCGCTCACATCGATCGCCTCATTTCCCTGGCTTCCGGACGGCTTTCCAAACTCTCGCCATTGCTTCATCGTCGTACCACTCTTGGATTGGAGTCCTCCGTATTACTCTACAAGTCCCTCGTTCGTCCGCTTATCACCTATGCCTGCCAGGTGTGGGGAGCCGCCCACACAAGCCATCTACGTCGTCTCCAAGTCATTCAGCACCGCTTTATGCGCATCGCTACCAACGCTCCTTGGTTTATTCGTAATCAGCAGCTCCATCACGAACTGGGACTCTTACCTCTTCACGACTTTATTCGGAGGATCGCCCGTCGTTTCTTTTCCACATTGAAAGATGTTCCTGGAGCAGTGCACTATCACATAGGCGTTCGTACGCGCCAGCCAACCCGCTTGAAGAGAAGACTACCGCAAGACCTACTTCTGAGTGATCCCTCTGATTCTAACTCTAGTGATTGATATGCTCTTTTACCTCTTGTATGCTGCGTCTTATACCTGATGTTCGTTTATAACATACTGTAGATATGGGGTGGCCTGTAAGCCTCCTCTAAATGTTATTGTCATTGCCCTGTATGTTATCACTGATCTGTAAAGCATTGTACTGCTGATCGATCAAAAATAAATAAATAAATAAAAAAAAAAGAATGTTATTACTCGCTTCTTTGCCAAGAAGAAGGCAAATAAAGGAATGCACTAGGCTATAGCGGTAATCAAATCTTTTAAATGCCGGTCGCTAAGCGAAACAATTGAAATTTGTTTCTCTTTGCTTGAGAGGAGTAACAAAAGAAAGACGAAAGGGTTTTATATCTTCCCGCTTAAGAAAAGTTTAAGTAGCTAGAGTTGAAACCAATAAAACAGAATATCTCGAAAACGGTTAATGCTAGAAAAGAAATGTATGTGACATAATTGTGATCTATGCAGTAAATTTTTGTATATCTTATACGGTTTACCAGTTCTACAAAAGTTTTACAAATATCATCTGAATGAAGAGGGGTTCAGAAGCTATTCCCACAAAATTCAAGAAATACATTTCCATTGTCATGAAAATATGTTAAACTTATGAAATTTTAATAAAAATAGTTAGAGCCATTATTGAGAAAGCCAAAACTTTCGAAAAATATTCCATGTAAAGGGTAGTTAGGGATCGTTGTGTCTCATCTTTGGCAGATACTAAACTTCAAAATAAGTTTGGTATAAATCCAACTCTTCGATTTTGAGTTACACTGCCCACAGACACACATACTCACACGGACATGCCTCTAAAATTATTTTTTTAGTTTACGGGGCCTCAAAACATATTTTAGAGGAAATCTCGGTATCAAATTTTGGATAGAACACAATATCCTCTCTATCCACTATGTACATTGTACATATGTGCTAGAGAAAGCAATAAGCAAAGTCGAAAGTGGACACCATTTTAATGCAGCGTATTCCACCCAAAAATTCTATGTCGAGAAATGACCGGAAATATATGTTTAGAGGTCCCCTGGGTCTGAAAAGAGTAATTTTATAAAATGGTCCTGTGTGCGTGTGCGTGTGCGTGTGCGTGTGTGTGTGGATAGCACAGCTCAAAAACAAAGGCCGCTAAATAGCAAACTTAATATACATGCTAAGAATCATCCAAGGATGCAACACGAAGTTTTTCAAGAAAACTTCTCCACTTTTTCAGGGAATAGCATTTGAATATTTCTTTATTCTGGACGAGCTTTACAGAATTTTGCATTTAGGTTAAACCGTAAAATAAAGCCAAAAACTTACTCCACAAAAAATGTGGATCTCGTTAAAACACATAATTTATATCATATACGTTGAAGCCGTTAATTAGCTGCCCTATCAAAATTATTATCGGTTATTAATTATTTATCAATGTAGAGCTAAAAGAGTATAAATGTATGTGTATGGAGAAGAAAGCTGACGCCAAGAGAGTCAAAGGGGATGAGAAGCGCTTTTGTTAGAAAGGCATCTTTTGTCCAGTCACGTACCATCGAGTTACAACGGGTGCGAACAGTAAAATTCGGAAGATGGTAATTCTTCGTTGTACAAGACATATTGCGTGAGGTTTGCAGTGCACCCTGGGGTAAGGAAATTGACTCTTGGGAAATATTTACGTCAATCGTAGGACCTTTCTATCCAATCAGAAAGAGGTCGCCATGACGGCATTTTTTGTATATAAAGAGCCCAAGAAGGCTGATCTGTCTGTCCGTGAAAATCATCTGTCTGTTGCGATCAGTCTGTGTAAATGAGCTGTCCGTGAAAATCATCTGTCCGTTGCGAGCTGTCTGGTACTAGCTGATCTATCTGCCGCTGTTATGCTGTCGGTCGTCGGGCTGAACTTAACTTCTTCACACAAAGTTAGACCCTATAACGTGTAACGAATTTAAAGTCAGTGACGCGTACTAATGTATATAGTATAACGCAGAATTAAGGAAGAAAAAGGGACTATCATTACGTGTGATCAGCCAAGTGTTAGAATTCGTAACAGGTGTACAAGTTAGCATTATTGTAAGGCAAATGTGCTTATCTCGCTTCTCCTAGTAAGGAATAAACTCCAGGAAAGTATATAAGTTTTAATCATTATAAGATCACTCCCTGAACTACCCCCATTAGCTGCACCACCCCGAGTGAATCAATCATCCTGCAGGCTGGGCAACGGTAGTAGCTAAACCTTACCAGGTAAGTGGGTCTACTCATAGGTAGTGGAGCGAGTCTTGCTAATGCCTTCAATCCGCACTCACCGCAGAAGGCGTCTCAAATGTGGTGCAAAAGATAACACTGAATATGGCACCCAACGTCAACACAATATTAACACAGTAGCTTTTTTTTTTTTTTTTTTTTTTTTTTGTAGAATTGTGCTATTGGTTTCATTTTAAATAACCAACTTTTCTCAAATTACATAGTATATAGAGAAGGTATTGTTATGCAGCCAAAAATTTGATACCGAGATTTCACCGGAAATACGTTTTGTGCTCCCCCTGTATCAAAAAAAATTGGAAAAAGATCCGTGTGTTGTATTGAACCCAAAAATTTGATACCATGATTTCCCTGGAATAACATGTTTTGAGACCCCCTGAATCCAGAAAAAAACATTTTAGAAAAATGTCCGTAATGTGTCTATGAGTCAGTGTGTGTGTGTGTGTGTGTCTGTGTGTGTCTATGGAAGCAGAGTTCAAAAACGAAAAGTCGGTTAAATACCTAACTTGATATTTAAGTTCAGTATATTCCAAGGATGCGACACAACGATTTTCAAGAAAATCCCCCACTCCCAACTACCCTTTACTTAGAAAAATGTTCGAAAAATTTGATTTTCTCAAAAATGCCCCTAACGATTTTTATTAAAATGTCGTATATTAAATATATTTACGTGACAAACAAAATGCAGAATTTGAATATTCTGGGAATAGCCTCTGAAAGCATTTTTATTCTGGATGAAGTTTTTTGAATTTTGCATAACTGGTAAACCGTAAGAGATAGACAAAAACGTGCTACACAAAAAATGAAGGGCTTATTAAAACACACAGCTTATGTTTATATATATATATATATATATATATATATATATATTAAAACACACAGCTTATGTTTATATATATATATATATTTGTTTCGTGGAGTTGACCGTTTTTTTTTTTTTTTTTAGATATTCCTTGTTATTTCAGTTTTAAAATACTTATACGTTTTCATACGGAAATTTCTCAACTCCTGACCGTACAAACAAAGGAACTTCAGTAAAATAGCAACCAGCTTTTAAAAGGAAAGCAAGTAGACCATTTCTGCTAATTTTGTCTCAATTATCATGAAATAAATGAAAGAATAAGCTTTTAACAATAATTTATTACAGAGATCAAGAGAAAGTCATGTAAATGGAGCCATCAGATTATTAATTCCGCTAAGCGTCGCGAGGAGCGATACTCGCTTTATTACGGTACTGGACAGACTGATGCTCCCTACGTGCTTGCAACTTGCCGGCTGACTCCAGCGTCATATCGTACCACTGCGCATATTTATAGTGCTCTCATCTATTTTCAGGCACAGTATGTTACATTAGACTAGCACTTACACTAATAAATACCTCGCAGGTAGACTCATGTTTGCGTGCCCAACTGTAAATTGCTGTGACCGTTTCTGTGGTTCACCTTTAAGAACGTTAACAGTATTCATATTTCTTGCTGTGCATTAAGTAAATCGAGTGTAAAGTGTATTTCATTACCGTGATGTTGGTATGCATGGAAAGACTTTGTAAGTGAAACTCTATAAAACAGCTTGCTGCTAATATCCTCTAAGAGCAGCTCTGGGCAAACATTCCCACGTCACAAGATCGTCGGCTTAAATTGAAGTAATGTTACTGGAGGGAACTTATAACTGCCAACTTGTAACAAAGTTAAACGTTCATTCTTCTCCCTCTTTAGCACCCTCTCTTAATTACTCCTCATTCCTCATCTTTCATAAAGCTGGTATTGTATTTTCTCTTTACCTCACTTGGGTTTAAAGTCTTTAACTATTATCGTTAATATTCTCTCCAACACGTTTGCGTTTCGCTTGTATACATGTTCATTACTTTTTAGTGTACTTAAGGTGATGCATCTGTGAAATATGAGCAAAAATTCTGAAAAATTAAAAACTTATTTTGTTTCATAATAAAATAATATGAATGTATACCTTAAGAAAACACAGGGTGTGAGGTGTCTATATGAAAGTACAGTAAAACCTCCTGTCTATTGGGTCTCTAGCTTGTCCGAATTAAAGAAAGTCCGGATTAAACAAAATAAGCTATGAAATGAACCAAGGTACACATTTAAATACTCTATTTCGTAAAAAGAACGTGTATTTTAAAATTAATAAATACAAAATGTTATTTAGTATATAAATCATCGTCATTGCGCAACATGGCAATTAAGGCACACTATCGTTTATCACACTTGGCACGCTTAATGATTTGAAGAAACTGCTGATCTTTTGTTGTCTTCCTTTGACATTAATGTCTTTAATAATTAACTCGCGCAGATGACGCAGATGTTCGTAATATGCAGATATTTTTCATTATTATCTTTAACCTTGAGAAGATAACAACCTGCCACTAGCTGCAGCACAAACAGGTGACCAATCGACTGAGACTGATGGGAGGCAGTGCGAGTGAAGGTTGTCACGTATTAAACGGTTGTCTGGATTAAGAGGACTAATGGGGTTCGGATTAATGAGGTTATACTGTTTTTATATTACCGGTTAAGGACGTTGTAATAACATATTATTTGCAGTTTTATAATTGTTTTCTGAAGTTATTTTCAGGATATTTTTAGGATGGTTATTATTCCCTCAATCAGACGTTCGGTTGTTTACGTAACAGGTCACACAGTTGATCCTCCTCTGTCCTTTGTCCTGCCCGACTGTAACCGGAGTAATGTATGTAAAGACAACAGGGACATAGCTAAGGGCCGCTCAAAACACATTAGACCCTGAAACTTGTGCTTCATTTATATCAATGTTATTACTAGTCGGACACATTGAGATACACGTATATGTTATGCGCATTGTTCACTACCAAATATCAGATTATTTGCACTTTTCACCTCCCACCTGTATATCGTTTTTTTTTTTTTCTCTCTCTTGGCGAACTTTAAGACAACTTTCAATAAATTTCAGTATTAAAGCTTCTTTAGTTGCTGGTAATGTCTGTACGAAAACAAAATTAAACATTTGACCTTAATGCCTTAGAAAAACATGTTTACCACATCGGTGTCCCCTCAAATGATAGTGTTGATAATGATAATCTTAAGTGTTAAACTAAAACAAAGAAAACAATGTCAGTCCAATTTGTAACAACCAATTTCTGAGTAGATAGCTTAAGAATATAGAATAAACAATAGGTTTTAAGTCTGCAATCTAGTGGTTAAGTGCGAAAGTCACAATAAGTAAATCTATTAAATAAGAGGATTTACTACCCTAATGGGTTCCCAGCAGCAACCCCCACCGTCAGCAGAGGACCTTTCCTCTTAAGGAATATTTTGTATATTTATTTGTATGTTTATTTACTTATTTATATACATTTATTTAGTGCGAATTTTATAATTTCATTACCAAAATTACAAGCTGGATGGTCTATTCTACTACGATTTCCTTTCTCTATCATTTTTTCCTTCTACACTTTCCTTCTCATCTTTCAGGTGTGAATTATAAGTTTGTAGTATATGACAGTGTGGGCAGATGGTGCGGGTGTATGTTCAATGGAAAGAATACTCCTCGTGAACACTAAACGTTGCCAGTTCAACGGGTCGACCTCTGTGGAGCCTCCAGCAGTAAGACGGGACATTGGGCTTAGGCAGTTAGAGGCATCCGCGCATCTCTGTGGTTTTTCATGTGTGCGGTCTATAGCCTCTTATGATTTTCTCCCTTCATCCCCTCGTTATAGGAGCGTTCACCAAATTAGGCGTTCGCAGTGCCTAAGGTGCCCCCTCCCCCGTCGTGCCGTTTATGAAGAGAATGATAATTTTCTTACACGAGTGTCATTAGAAGGTGTTGGCTCACAAAAACTACAATACATACATCTATATAACTACAAATGCATTATTCAGATTCATTGAAACCGTTGTATCTACACGTACACACATTTTTTATTTAAAGAAATTTGAAATTCCTTGTAATAGTGTGGGTTTTATAAATGTATTCTATTTAAATTAGGCTTGTTTAAATAAAATCATTGTGTGATAAAATGTTGTTAAGAATATATATATATATATATATATATATATATATATATATATATATAACATACGATTCACAGTTTTACAAACAATAAAAGAATTAATTTTGACTATAAGCTCTTTCTTCTATTGCAACATGGCCATCAGTGTATATTCCTTGGAGTATAATATAACAGATATAGCTTTCTCTGCGGAATAAACTAGCCAACTTTTGTTTCTACACCTATTACTTTCTCTACACGTACGTAGTGTATAGAGAAAGTATTGCATTTCACCCAAAAGTTCGATAGCGAGATTTCACAGGAAAAACTTGTTTTGGGTACCCCTGAATCCAAAAAAAAAAAAGCATTTTTGGAAAAAGGTCCGTGTCTGTGTTTGTAGACAGCATACCTCAAAAACGAAAAGATCGTTAAATACCAAACTTGCTATTTAAGTTTGGTATCTTCCAAGGATGCGACACAAAGATTTTCAAGAAAATCCCACCCACCCCCTACGACTCTTTAAATGGAACTTTTTTCAAAAAGTTTGAGTTCTCAAAAATGACTAACGATTTTGATTAAAATCTCTTAAATTTAAGATATTTACAAGCCAAATAAAATGTATATCTTGAATTTTGAGGGAATAGCCTCTGAAGACTAATTTATTCTGGATGACTTTTACGGAATTTGGCATAACTGCATTACCGTAAGAGATGGACAAACACTTATCACACAAAAATGTAGAGCACGTTAAAACACACGATTTATGTTATTCATATCTTCTTTTTTTTCGTAGCGTTGATTGTTTTTGAGATATTCCTTGTTTTTGGTTTCAGCTTTGAAAAACTTGTACTTTTCTCCTACGAAATTTGTCAAATCCTGTCCGTACCAACAAAGGAACTTCAGTCACATAGAAGGCAGCGTTTGACTATCACTTTAACCTATGAAACTCCCTAAGTTCGTTTCTACTTACAAGGAAACGTATAATAAGACTATTTCTGTTAATTTTCTCTTGATTAGCATGAAGTAAATAGAAGAATAAGCTTTTTAACAATAATTTATTGCAGAGATGTAGAGAAAGTCATGTGAATGTAACATAGATTTTTTTTATGGAGTACAGTAACTATTTTCCACGTGAAAACATTCTCAGGGAAGGTTTTATAAATCGCTTCAGTTTATCAGTTGAAATCCCACTGTGTTCTAAAGCTCAAGTCCGTCAGAGAACATGGCTCTTCAATTGAAAGGCATACAAATACGCTGAGTGGCTTTTACGTTCTCGCCACGTGTGCACCAATGTACCTACGATATTCAGATGTCACCGGGAATACATTTTGAGAGCCCTGAATAAAAAGAAAGCATTTTAGGAAAAACTCCGAGAGTGTGAGTGTGAATGTGTGTGTGTGTGTGGGTGAGTGGGGGGGTCAGCATAACTCAACACGAAAAGTTCGTTAAATACCAAATTTGGTATTAAGTTCTACATTTTACAAGGTTGTGATACGAAGAAAAGCTTCCATTCCAACTACCCTTTATATTGATCATTGTTTCAGAATTTTGAATTTTGAATTTTCTGGAAATAGCCTCTGAAGACCTCTTCATTCTAGATTACTTTTGTATAGTAAACAGTAAGATATGGTCAAAAACTTACTACTCCAAAGTTGTTTTTTATTTTTCTTTTGTAGAGTTAATCATTTATGAGATATCCCTTGTAATTTGTGACAATTTTGCAATACTGAAACGTTTCTCAAACGGGAAGTCATTTAATACCAGTTTTGTTTTACTTCTGGCGATATAAAGAGAATTGAATTTCAATTGTATGACATATCGATGCGCTTTTAATAGATTTGACTATCGCTTCAGCCTAGAGTATTTCCCTTTCCCTTCTGCGTATAATAAAGATAATAATAATAATTAATAATACCATTTTTGTTTACCTCGATTAGTATGAAATAGATAGCAGAATACTCTTTTGTAAGAATAGTTTGCAGAATAGGTAGAGAAAGTCATGTGAACAGTCGCCCGCACGTGCCAGAGTTTTGTGCTCACAACATATAGATTTACTGCAGAAATGCGCAGAAACATTGATTCATTTTCTAAATAGACTGTATAAGGAACGTGGTGACAGTTGACTGACGACGAGGGAAGTTTCCTGAGGCAGTAGGTGCTCTACCTTTGTTTTCATCGTGAATGGCGGATCTGCCATCCAGGCAGCCACTTGAAGACATAGCCTCAGAGACATGTTAAAAATGAAAAATTGTTGTACAGAACTGCTTGCTTTCATCCTAGTCTGTTCGTTATATTTCTCCGGAAGATTGGCGACAAAAACATAGTAGCCAGGCACTTCACTCGTTTTTCTTGCTTTATTCACTCGCCATAACCTGCAGGGGTGGACAAAGGTGCAACATCCCTTCTAACATTTATCACAATTAAAGCCACGCGTGTGCGAGGTAAATAATATTTAAAGTATAAGCATTCATTCATTAGATAAACGATATTTTGTAATCAACTTTCTCATTTCTCAAATATCTTGGATTAAACACATTTTATATAAAACATAAAAAAATCTGATGTGTTCTATTCACATCATTTTCTCTACATCTCTGCAACAAATTAATGTTAAAAAGCTTATGATTCTTTTTACTTCAATGCTAATCCAGAAAAAAAATAGTCTTATTACATGTTTCCTTGAAACTAGAAGCGAAATAAGGGAGTACCATAGATTAAACTGATAGTCAAAAGCTGGTTGGTATGTTACTGAAGTTCTTTTGTCTCTATGGACAGGAGTTGACAAATTCATGTATGAGAAAAGTAGAATTTTTTCAAAGTTGAAACCAAACACAAGGAATATCTGAAAAACTATCAATCCACGAAAAAAATGTATATAACATAAATTGTATGTTTTAATGTACTCTACATTTGTTGTGTGGCAACTTTTTGTCTATTACGGTTTAGCAGTAATGCAAACTTTCCTAAAATTCATCCAGAATAAAGTAGTTTTCAGAGGCTATTCCCAGAATATTCAAAATATACATATTACTTGTCAGGTAAGTATCTTTCATATACGATATTTTAATCAAAACCGTTAGAGCCATATTGGGGAAAATCAAAATTTTCGAAAAAGAGGTTTCTTGAAAATTTTCGTGTTGCATCCTTGCAAGCTACCAAACATAAATACCAAGTTTGGTGTTTAACGGTCTTTTCGTTTTTGAGCTAAGCTGGCCACACATACACATACATGTATTACCGGTGAAACCTCGGTATCGAATTTTTAGGTGTATTATAATACCTTCTCTATAGACTATGTCCATTAACGTGTAGAGAAAGTAAAATTCAAAGGTATTATAATCACAGGATTTTTTCTACATCTCTATAATAAATTATTGTTAAAAACATTATTCTTCCATCTACATGCTAATCCAGATAACATTATCAGAAATTGTTCTATTACTTGGTCCCCTGTAAGTAGAAAGAAAAAAAAAAATCTAATGTGTTCCATTCACAGGATGTCCTCTAGCAGTTCGGCAAACAAAGCTTTTATTTAAAGCATTATTCTGTTATCTATATCGTGCTAATCAGGATAAATATAAGTAGAATTAGTCTTATTACTAGCTCCTTGTAAGTAGAAGGGGGGTAGAACATTTTCAGACGCGATAGTCGCGGCCTTGAAAAGCCAATCGCTGTGTGAAACAATTGAAATTCCAAACAAAGAGAAACGAGAAGAAAGTTGTCTCCCCGTTTTAGGAAAGTTTAAGTGGCCAACATTGAAACTAAGAATCCGGAATATCACGAAAGCGGTTAACTCCACAAAAATAAGTCTATATCATAAACTGTGTGGATTAATTGTTTTTTTCACACAAGCCGTGTGTAGGACAGGAGTTGGATAGATAGAGTCAACTGAAAAAGCCAGTACCATAGCCGGGATTTGAACCACGGATCTCCCGATCTGTAGCCGGTTGCTCTGCCACTGTGCTACCATGTCAACATGCTGTCATAGCATTGAATTTTACAACTGACTCGCTGCATGTTTTTGCGGTAAACCACAAGGTGCTCTCAAATTGTGTATTTTAATGAGATGTACATTTTTTGTGTAGTAAATTTTTATATAGCTCTTGCGGATTGCGAGTTTTGCAAAAGTCATCCTGAATGAAGAGGGCTTCAGAGGATTTTCCCAGAAAATCCAAGATACACATTTCGTCTATCATAAAAATATCTTAAACATGCTATATTTTAAACAAAATCGTTAGAGCTATTTTTAATAAAATCAAAATTTTCGAAAAATGTAAAGGGTAGTTGGGGTAGGGTATTTTCTTGAAAATCTTCGTGTCGCATCCTTGGAATATACCAAACTTAATTACCAAGTTAGGTATTTAACGGTCTTGTCGTTTTTGAGCTATGCTGCCCACACACACGTATATACACACAGACACACACACACACACACATACAGAGAGACAGACAAACACATGGGCATTTTTCAAAAAAGGCTGTTTTTGGAGATTCAGGGGATCTCAAAACATGCATTTCCGTAGAAATCTTGGTATCGAATTCTTGGGTGCAATACAATAACTTCTCTATATACTATGTACATAGTACGTGTAGAGAAAGTAATGCATTTTATAACAAATATATAATATTTTCAAATTTTGTAAAGGCACACTTATCAAAATATTGCAAACATCCTTTATAATTTATGCTTCATAGATAGAGATTTTGATCCCACCTAATTTGTCAACTCTCGCCATGCAAATAGAACTGAATTTAAATCACATACGACCAGCTTTTAAACAATTGGACTATCGCTTTAGCCTTCCCTTCTACTTATAAGGGACTAGGTAATATCCAAGACCAACGTTTATGTTGATTAGCATGAAGCAGTTAGAAGAATAAACTTTTTAAGAATAATATGTTACAGAGAGGTAGAGAAAGTCAGGTGAATGGAATTTATCAGCTTTTTAATATATCTACAGGTACCATGTGCATAGTGGATAGAGAAGGTAAAAGCATTCCACCCAAAAATTCAATGTCGAAATTTCACCGGAAAGACATATTTTGAGGTTCCCTAAGTCCATAGAAAGCATTTTTACTCTCTCTTCTTAGTACATATTGTATAGATAACGATGATACTGCATTCGACTCAAAACCTCGACCACTATCTCACCATAAAGACACATTTTAGGGTCCTCTGTATCCAAAGAAAGTATTTTTAGAAAAAGGTCCGATATGCATATGTGTGTGTGGACACGAAAATTCAAAAACCGAAAAGGCGGTTAAATAGCAAACTCTTTATTCAAGGGTCCTCTGTATCCAAAGAAAGTATTTTTAGAAAAAGGTCCGATATGCATGTGTGTATGTGGACACGAAAGTTCAAAAACCGAAAAGTCGGTTAAATACCAAACTCTTTATTCAAGTTTAATTACTCCCAAGGATACGATAGAATGCTTTATGGAACATTTCCCCACCCCAAATTATTCTTTACATGGACATTTTTTGAAACTTTTGTTTTTTGAAAAAATGCCTCTGACGGTTTTGATTTAAATACCATATATTAATTATATTTACATGACAAATAAAACTTATATATTAAATGTTCTGGAATTGCCTCTGAAGCACTCTTCATTTGGAATGATTTTTGTATAACTGGTAAACCGTAAAAGATATAGAGGACTTCACTGGAAATGCATATTTTGAAAACTCGCTCACGTGCGTGTTTGTATGTTTGTTTGTGTGTGTGTATGTATATGTGTATTTATGAACAGCATAAACCAAAAACAAGAAGCCCATTGAATACCAAACTTGATATTTAAGTTCAACATCCTCCAAGGATTCACAAATTTTCAAGAAAAATCCCTTCAATTCAACTATTCTTTATATTGACAGTTTTCAACAATTTTGATTGTCATAACAAATTAAATTTATATCCTACATTTACTAGGAGTCATCTCTGAAGTCCTCTTCATTCTGAATGTAACAGACAAAATTTGACCACACAAAAAATTAGATCCCTTTAAACCACGCAACTTGTGTGAGGTACATTTTAACCATTGCTGAGTATTCCTTTTTTATACACTTTACCATGCAAAGAGAGCTGAATTTCAGTGTTATTACATAGCTACCAATTCTTAGAAGATGTTATTATAGTTTTAGCCTAGCAGGCCGAAGCAGGAAACAATATAACCATTTCTATTATGTTTATCCCGATTAGCATGAAATAGATTTGAAGATAAGCTTTCGTAAGAATAGGTAGAGAAAGACATGTAAATGAAACGCCTCAGACTTTTTGTTAATTTGGAAGTTATTACCATATAATTAATTATTCCTTTGAAGATTTAAAAATAACCAGCATAACAATGTGGTTTGTTTATTTTTTTAAAATTACGCATTTCTTGTTGTTTCCTCTGTATCTTATGATTTATTGTAATCCTACTCAAATGTTATTCATGTAATTTTGTAATAAATCTGGGGTTTCTTTGATCTTTTTTCATCAGCTTGAGTTCTGTGTATAGTGTGGTCTGGTTTTAAAGACGCTTGTTTTGAGGACACATTTAAGTCTGCGCTTACACTGGAGCCCGAAGCAGCTAATCGATATCCCAAAACCAGACGAAATTTCTCAACAACCGCAGTCTTTTTAGAACCAAATGCCATCCAAGATCAGTGTTTCTCTTAGTGCTTGTCGATACCTATCACTACCCACCGTAGCAGCACGCCCATTTTCATCTTCAAAAATATAGCTCTAATTCAGAGTTCTGCAGAAACAGCACACCATAGTATCATATTTTAACTATGAAAAAAAAAATGGAGTTTTATTTATGGACGCTCTTTAACTGCTGTGGTTCTCAGCGTCCCATTCTATACTGGGTGTGAAAGACCGCTTAATTTTGCTTAGAGGCCTCTCTATCAGGCTTGAGGTTCTTTTACGTGCCGTAAATCTACGACACGGGACCAACAGTTTTACTTCCCTTCCGAAGGAAGCCATGCTAAGGATTTTTACACCCGAAAAAATCCATCGTCCTCCGCCGGGTTTGAACCGACGACCTTGGGTTTATGAAGTTAGCATGGTAGCCATTACACCACGGAGGGCGATATTTTCATTATGCAATGGCTTTAGCGCAGTGTCAGGATTTTTAAAACTATATTTCATTTTGCGACGATTTACTACGTGATCATATCGGGTCGTATCTGTGAGGCGAAATACCTCGTTGTTCGGTATGTTGTGGACATTTAGCCTTCTTCGTATCAACTCTCTAACATACCGCTTCGGCAATCTGATGGCATTAGGGTGTCGTTCATTCTAGCTGCTTTCATCATCTACGAATAGATGTCGTGGACAGTGAGTTTTATAGGTCATACCAACGGTGATTATTTTCAACCAACCACAAAGATATCAGAACATATTTTATTTTCGGTGCATGAGCAGGAATACTAGGAACATCTTTAAGAATTTTAATTCGAACTGAATTAGGCCAACCTGGATCCTTAATTTGAGATGTTCAAATCTCTTTGCCTCGTGACAAACAAATGACATCAGAGTGTCTTTTAATCCAGCTGCTTTAGTTATGTGTTAATAAATAACAGCGCAGTCGTTATTACCCTCTATTTACATTTTTACTACTGGTTAATCTTAAAATAGGACTTTTGGTTGTGGTATTAAATATTCAATGTTTTATAGTGTTTAAAGCCCGCTTTTGCTATATATGGCACCGCAGGCGATGACACTGATGATACATGGAATGAAGATGGAGCACCGGTGGAATACGTGGCGGGGGAAACCGGAGAACTAGGACAACCCCCGCGCCACTTTGTTCACCACAGAACCCACATGTGGTCGCCTGGAATTGAACACGGGTCGCCAAATATTCGACCGGTGTTTAAAAAATTCACGACAGATTAGTCGGACCACGTGATATGATCCAGGACCTCGTGACCGTGGGTCATTACAGACTTGGTCATCTTGCTCGGTGTGGCAAGATTTTTGCAATATCGAACATATTGCTTGTTGACGTAGGTGTGTAAGAGAAAATGTGTCTCTTTGGACACAAAAGCTTTTCTATTTTCTTAAGGATGTCACGAAATTCTCTTTCAAAATAAAGACCGTTCTTGCGACTTCAACTTGTGAACGACCTGAATCTTGTAAGGATAAAACGTTATATCCTGGTATACAAAATGCGAAAAAATTTCCTCTCAGATATGCTCAAGGCCAAATGTGGATGATATTCGACTTCACTGCAGATCCAAAATTCACTCTGGGTATTTTGTGCTCTAGGGATATAACGCCCATTGACAAGGATTGGCCTCCAGGCTTTAGGGATAACATGCTAGCCTCTAGTTCCTAAGGTCGCGGGTTCAAACCCGGCGGAGCAAGATGGATTTTTTTTTTTCGTAAGAACTCTTAACATGGCTTCCTTTGGAAAGGTGGCAAAGCTGTTGCTCCCTATCGTAAATTAAGGCATGTAAAAGCCGGATGAAGATCCCTCTGAACAAAATTAAGCTTTCTTTCAAATCCCTTATAGAATGGACCACACTAATGAAAGAGCGTCCATAAATAACACTCAATTTCATTTACTATCACAGAATGGAGGATATAAACTGCCTATAGGATTTTGTTTTCTACATATTGAGCTTCAGGCATAACCGAATTTGCCATCAGGGGAGAGAAAATGTCATTGCATGGAACACAAAAACAGAAACACACCATACTAAACATCCGCAGCCCTTTCGCGTCAGCGCGTCAACGCCAAACGTGCCAACGACCACGGCTACTGGATCTCTAGCATTAAACATGTTAATCAACTTAATATTGTGTTTGTGGAAGGAACCATAACATGTGTTGAACATTTAAAATCAATAAACGTTGTTGTGTTTCCTTTCAATATGTGCTGATATCAAACATGCAATGAGGCAAGTATTCATGATTAACAAAATTGCCGTTTGAAAGTTTGTGTTGCTTTGAAATTCCATATGTTACTGCCATTTCACACGGTACTATCAACTAATCCAAACCAAATGCCTCACATATATTAGTATTATACTTTAAATGATAAAAATCTGATATGGTCCATTCACATGCCTTACTCTACATCTCTGTAACTAACTATTGTTAAAAAAACTTATCCTTCTATTTACTTCGTGCCAATCGAGATAAAATTAGCAGTAGTAATCTTATTACTTGCTTCCTTGTAAGTAGAAGCAAAATATAGGTTAAAGTGATAGTCAAAAGCTGGTTGCTATGTGACTGAAGGTCTTTTGTTTGTATGGACAGGAGTTGACAAATTCCTATATGAGAAAAGTATGTTTTTCAAAGCTCAAATAAAAAACAAGGGATATCTCAAAAACGATCAACTCCACGAAAAAAAAGTATATAACATAAATTGTGCGTTTTAAGGTGCTCTACATTTTTGTGTGGTGAGGTTTTGTCTATCTGTTACGGTTTAGCAGTTATGCAAAATTCCGAAAAATGCATCCAGAGTAAATTAGCCTTCAGAGGCTATTCTAAGAAAATTCAAGATATACATTTTATTTTTCAGGTAAATATCTTTAA
This sequence comes from Hymenopus coronatus, assembly GCA_030762935.1. Classification (NCBI taxonomy): domain Eukaryota; kingdom Metazoa; phylum Arthropoda; class Insecta; order Mantodea; family Hymenopodidae; genus Hymenopus; species Hymenopus coronatus. Next base: position 103,024,903 of record CM060886.1, on the reverse strand, counting down.
TATACGATATTTTAATCAAAATCGTTAAAGCAATTTTTGAGAAAATCAAAATTTTCGAAAAAAAATCCATGTAAAGGGTAGTTGGGGATGGAGGGATTTTTCTATAAATCTGGAAGAGTCTAAACTTAAATACCAAGTTTGGTATTTTACCGACTTTTGAGTTATGTTCACAGACACACGGGCACACGCACACACGAACCTTTTTCTGAAAATATTTTTTTTGGATAAATAGGACCCTAAAACATATATCTCCGGTGAAATCTCTTTATCAAATTTTCGGTTGGAGTGCAATACCTTCTCTATACACTATTTACATAGTACGTATAGAGAAAGTAAAAAGTATGTGTTCCATTGATATGACTTTCTTTGCCTATTTTATAGCAAACTATTCACACAAAAGCTTATTCTTCTGTCTATATTATACTAATCAACATAAACATTAGCAGAAGTATTGCTTAGTTACTCATAAGCAGAAGGGAAACGAAATAGGAGTTTTATTTATGGACGCCCTATAACTGCTGCTGTTCTCAGTGTCCCATTCTATTTTGGGCGAGAAATCCCCTTTGCTCAGAGGCCTCTTTATTAGGCTTGAAGTTCATTTATGTGCCTAAATCTACGACACGGAACCAGTGGCTTTACTTCCCTTCCGAAGGAAGCAATGCTAAGGATTTTTACGTCCGAAAAAAATCTATCGTCCTCCGCCGGGTTTGAACTCGCGTCTTGTGTATATGAAGTTAGCAATGGTAACCATTACGTCACGGAGGGTGAGAGTAGAAGGGAAGAGATACAATAGGCCAAAACGTTAGTAAAATCTTTAAAAAGCTCGTAGCTATTTGATTGAATTTCGGATCTCTTTGTTTGGCCAGGAGTTTACAAATTTCCGTATGAATAAATTAAATTGAGTTTTAATTATGGGTGCTCCTAACTGCTGGGATTCTTAGCTTCCCATTCTGTAATGGGCGTGAAGGACCGCTTAATTTTTCTCAGATGCCTTTTTAACAGGTTTGAGGACATTTTATGTATCGGAAATTCGAAGGAAGCCATGCTAAGGATTTTTACTCGAAAAAATCCATCGCCATTCACCGGATTTAAACCCGTAACCTTGGGAACCGGAGGCTAGCATGTTACCCCTGAATATATTTATCTTTAAATTTCCTCTAAACATGTTTGAAAAAGTGTTGATGTTTCGAAATATCTTCGCTTAAAATAAAGAAAATGTTATACAATTTTAGGGTTTTCTCAAAAACTACTCTATAAACAACCAAACTGCACTACGATTTTTTTGCCCTATTTATTACAAAGAATGAATCCTGCATATAACGAAAACTGACTTAGCACATTATAACCATTTTTTCTGGTGCTGCCTCCAGTCCTGTTAGAACCCCAATGAAAAATTCTATAAAAATATCTCGTATTGTATACTTCCCAGTATTCTGTACCTTAATAACACTTGAAATAGGTATAAGTATTTGAAAAGTTAAACCAATAATAAACATTATTTCTGAAACGCCACAAAAATGCATTTGACACATAGTTTGACTTTAAAAGATATCTTTATGTTTATGTAGGTTTAAGGAGTTTTCTAAATATAGCGGAATTTAGATGCACCTGCGGTATCAGGTATTTTAGGTGAAATGTCATATAAAAGTTGTGGGTGAAATGCAACACTTCTACTTTCTAGAGATATAATGTACGTAAAAATAGTCAATTAAGTTGATGACCAAACCTGTTCCTGTTTCAAAACACCAAACGAAGATAGCAGTCGATTAGCTTACACTTTGACTTGTCCGAAACTTGATGTCGCAACTTTCAAACTCTTCTATTTAAAGTTTTATGTGTGTTTAAAAATCGCACACATTTGGGATTAGGCAGCGAAGGTTGTCATACGCCACGTAAACAACCTCAGAACGTGTTATACGAAACACATAACAAAACCCACATGCTATGTTTTCCATTACTAGTGGCCTGTGCCGCGCCGACGTGTCTATCAAAACACCCCTACACCACGCGACTGGGACCACCGCTACCAACCGGCATCTCTCTTGGAGTGGGCCAGGCACGTGCCATTTGGTTATGTATGCCTGCGTAATCCATGGTGATTTTATGGCAATTTTTGTATGTGCCGAATTTAGAGCTGAAAAGTGTATTCACGTATCACATACGGTATGACCAATAAGGTCCATATCTTCGTTTGATGACGCTTTGAAACAGCATGTATATTCCCTGAAATGTGGTATTTTAATCCAAATCGTTGGAGCCATTTTTAAGAAAAACAACATTTTATAAAATGTGTCCATGTAAAGGGTAGTTAGGAGTTGGGGGGTTTTCTTGAAAATCTTTGTGTCGCATCCTTGGAGGATACCAAGCTTAAATACCAAGTTTGGTATTTTTCGTTTTTGAGCTATGCTGTTCACACACATACACACGCACGGACCTATTTCTGAAAATGCTTTTTTTTTAGATTTAGGGGGTCCTAAAACATGTATTTCCGGTGAAATCTGGACATCGAATTTTTAGGTGTAGTACAATACTTCTCTATCCCTATGTACCTTGTATATACGGAGCTAGAGAAATTAAAAATAAACCCAAATTTAAAGTGACTCTCTCTCTTTAGAGAAAGTGACAAAAGCACAGTAATTATGTTATTCACGTTAGAGGTTAGTCCACACAACATTGCAGTGTGCATGAATTTCCATCCCATTAACTGCCGGGCAGCGCAGCGTCTGAGGTTATCTTCACAACCCATGACGCCATATTCACATGGCTGATGATAAATTCACCGTAAGCGCTTCCTTTGTGGGTTAAACCTGCAAGACATGGTACAACCTCCAACACAAGCACTATCTTTCTTCTTCCGGGCGACTGCACATTTATCGAGAGCCAGTCAAAATTCTCAGAGCAAAGCTTCCGTACCTTAGCGGTCTTAACAAGAAGGTACTCCAAAGAAATACCCTTCGACTCTCCTCAAGCATTAAGAATTGCAAATTGCGACTATTTACAGAAGGAATTCGTTTAAATAATGATGAACTAAAGCAAGGTACCGCCGTCACCGCAACATCAAATCTAGTAATATTAGAAACAATGATAGTGCCTAATAACAAGAATTATAAATTTGTTACACAAATCGTCACCTACCCAGTATTGTAAAGATGTTGAATTTCTTAGTCTCCGAGAGTTAACAGCAATATGAGGTGATGAAGGGGTGAACTCCTTTGATGCAGTTCATGGGAAGAATGGTATTTACAGTGAATAATATTTACATTGTTTAAATTACGCAATTAACACCAAATTTATTTGTATAGAAATTCAACGCGCCGGTTTTTCAAATGTGCAAACTTTTCTATCACTCGGTGATTAAAGCATTTTATGCTGCTGACCAGTTTCTTCCCAATAGTAAGCATTGCCAGTGCTAAAAGTCGATCTTCACCCATCGTACTCCTAGTTAAGGTTTTAATTCTTTTTATTGTGGAAAAACATATTACTGGTTCTGATGCAGTCATGGTCGTAATGATGATCTACAGTAGCTCGGTTAGTTGCGGAAAAGTTCCTTTGAGGTTGTCTTCTGTTTTGAACTGCTTAACTCTCTCTTAAGCTTAACTCTCGGATAAAATGCAAATTACTAAGAAAATAACGCCTCTCACAAAGACTGCAGTTGCACTTCCGGATAGTTTCAACTAAATATCAAAGATAGCAGCACCTCCTGCTGATAAACAGAACCCTGGAGGTGTTAATGTGCACGGTCGCACTGTGCTCATTTCTGGCTGTAAAATTCCGAGCTGTTTTGTTGGCCGCGCAAGCGCAGAGCTACTAAACGTTAGTAACACGCTAGCACACGAGGCCTGTGCGTTGCCACATACTCAGGTTCTCGGCTGTGTTCAATCTGAAGAGCAGAGCGCGGTATATTTAAACAAGTGGCACCGGATAGCGCCTTTTATTAAATGTTTCCTGAAAGAGAAAAAGGAGATCCACTAAGAAATTTTGGAGGTTCACGTGCTCTTGTGCTCCTTCACAGCAGCCGCCGCTGGTTATATTGTAGGGTCATTTTGAATAAATTATATCGGAGATCTCAAAACAGACTCCGCAGTGAACTTAGACGGTTGTAACTGTGGTCGCGTGGAGCTATGGGGGGAGGGGAGCATTACTATGAGCAGATTTATCTTCCCTTATACTACTTCAATACTTTGGAAACTTCATGCTTGAAATCTGCCGGTCCCTGGCCGCGCTCGCTAAAGAGCTTCGTGGCGCAGGGGATCGTGAGTTCTAGTGTCGCCTTGGGCATGGATGTTTGTGTTTATAAGTGTGTATATATTTGTTTATTAGAAGCAAAATACAAAAACGGTAATCAAATAGAAGAAAAAAACAAAGTAAGGGGGAAAAAAAAGACAAGGGAATGCAGTACCGGAGTCCCGACAAGAATCAGAAACTGTATTAAAAAAAGTCAATATTCTGTAGTTATGCTTGAGAAACGAACTCAAAATGTTAACCATTGAAGAGAGAACGTTTTCAGTTGACGTATTCTTTGATGGTGATAAGATTTCAGAAACTGTAAAACGTAAATATCTTGAACTTCGTATGTTCTCGTCGCATACGTGATAAATTTAATTATTAAATTCCGTGAAACTGGGACTGTACACGATGCTCCGAAAAGCGATAGCTTAAAAACTTTTAATATAGACTGAAATGAGTGCAATTTTCGATGTAATGTAAGAATCTCCACCAAATGAATGCGGATATCAGCAGACAGCACATAGAGTTGTTAATCAGGACATGAAATTGCGTCCCTATAAATGTGAGGTACCCCGGAAACAAAATGAACTGAAGGTAGAAATCACAAATTATGTATAAACGCTTGCGCGTAAAACTAAGCTCAATTTCTGAAACAAAAGCAAAGGAGTCGAGCTCTGCTTAGAGGGACGAGGAAAGCTTTTCTAGCATCTTCTGTGATAGGGGTAAAAATGATTTTTTTATTATTATTATTATTATTATTATTATTATTTTAATGTCCTTAACCTGGTTTGGTCATAGCGGACGATGAATGCAATATGATACTCAAATGATCTCGGGGTCCATGGAGCTTAAAGTTACTCCACATTCGTCTTTTCAGGATAAGGGAAAACCCCGATAAAAAAACCTTAACCGGGTAACTTACCCTAAGCAAGATTCGAACTCACGACCTTTTGAACGTGAGGCTGACATGCGGGCTATAAAAATGATCATTCTCAATTTCATTTCAGCACGTCTTCATTCCCGACAATAATTGACGGGATCCATTGCCAACTGAAAGGTTATGAGTGATCTTGCTAGCGCATCCACCTCACTGTGAGACACATTTGAGATACCCGATATTTCACTTGGCAAGAAGTAATGCTGCACATTTTCTTCAGTGTATATTGGTAACAAGATGTCGAAATGTTCATTTAAAAAAATCTCAGTGTTCCATTCACATGAATTTCTCTATATCTCTGTAACAAAATATTCTTAAAAAGCTAATGCTTTTATTTACTTAGTGCTAATCGACAAAATAGTAGCAGAAATAATCTTATTACTTGCTTTCTTGTAAGTAGAAGCGAAATAAGGGAGTACCATAGTTTAAAGTGATAGTCAAAATCTAGTTGCTATGTAACTAAAGTGCCCTTGTTTGTATGGACAGGAGTTGACAAATTCCTGTATGAGAAAAGTATAGTTTTTTTAAAAGCTGAAATAAAAAACACAGAATATCTCAAAAACGGTCAACTCCACGAAAAAAATTATATAACACTAATTGTGTGTTTTAATGTGCTCTACATTTTGGTGTGGTAAATTTTTGTCTATCTCTTGCGGTTTAGCAGTTATGCAAAATTCTGAAAAATCCATCCAAAATAAAGTAGTCTTCAGAGGCTATTCCCAAAAAATTGAAGGTATACATATTATTTGTCAGGTAAATATCTTTAATATAAGATATTTTCATCAAAATTGTTAGATCATTTTTTGAGAAAATCAAAATTTTTTAAAAAGGTTCCATATAAAGGGTAGTTGGTGGTGGGGGAATTTTCTTGAAAATCATGTCGCATCCTTGCAAGATACCAAACTTAAATATCAAGTTTGGTATTTAACGGTCTTTTCGTTTTTGAGCTATGCTGTCCACAGACACACACGGACTTTTTCCAGAAATGCTTTTTTTTTTGGATTCAGGAGGACCCAAAACATGTATGTCCGGTGAAATCTCAGTATCTAATTTTTGGGTGCATTACAATACCTTCTCTGTACACTATGTGCATTAGTACGTGTAAAGACAGTAAAAATATGTTGTGTTCCATTCTGCAAACAAACTGTTATGCTGTTACAAATGATTGTACCTTTAGGTTAATCATGATCAACATTAACAGAAATTGCCTTATTACTTACTTCCTTGTAAGTAGGAGGGAAAAAGGGAATACATTAGACTAAAGCGAAAGTTAAATATTTTAAAAACCGTGTCTGTTATTGATATTCGGTTCTCTTACCATGGCAGGGAGTGAAACAAGAGATACGAAACGGCTTTTACTTTCTCTATACGCACTTTGTACATAGTGTATAGAGACGGTATTGCACTCCACTAAAAAATTCGATACCGAGATTTCACCGGAAATATATGCTTTATGGTCCCCTGTATCCAAACAAAGTATTTTCAGAAAAAGGTCCGTGTGTGTGTGTGTCTGTGAACACGATAACTCAAAAACGAAAAGTCGATAAAATACCAAACTTGATATTTAAGTTTAGTATCTTCCAGGGATGCGACACGAAGATTTTGAGAAAAATCCACCACACCCCAAACTACCCTATACATGGAACTTTTCGAAAATTTTGATTTTCTAAAAAATTGCTCTAACGATTTTGATTAAAATATCGTATATTCAAGATATTTATCTGACAAATAAAATGTATATTTTGAATTTTCTGGGAATAGCTTTTGAAGACTACTTTATTCTGAGTGAATTTTACGGAATTTTGCATAAGTGCTAAACCGTAAGAGAGAGACAAAAACTTACCACACAAAAAATGTAGAGCACATTAAAGCACACAATTTATGTTATATACATTTTTTCCGTGGAGTTGATTGTTTTTGAGATATTCCTTGTTTTTGGTTTAAGCTATAAAAACATATATTTTTCTCATACAGGACTTTGTGAACTCAGGTCCATACAAACAAAGGAACTTCAGTCACATAGGAACCAGCTTATAACTATCACTTTAACCTATGGTACTCCCTTATTTCGCTTCTTGTTACAAGGAAGCAAGAAATAAACTATAATTTCTCGATTAGCAGGAAGTAAGTAGAAGCATAAGCTTTTTAAAAATAATTTATTGTAGAAATATAGAGAAAGTCATGTGAATGGAACACATCAGATTTTATATGTACGTTATGTGTTAGCCTTTTCTTTATTTCTTTCTGTATTCTCCCCTACGTTTCAATTTCTTTCCGATTTGTTTTCCGTTATTACTTACATTACACATACACGCATTTTCAAGTACACAGACATCTATGACCGAGGCGGGACCGAACCCGCAATTCTCTGCGCCAAGAGGCACCAAATAGACAATTCGCGGCCATGGAGACCGGCTAAAATCCTCCCCGAGCCGGGAATTGAACCTCTGAGAAAGAAGCCAGAACGCTGATCACTTAACCGCCGTAGTTTTGACTTCCTGTTTAAGAGAAGTTTTAAGTATTTTATTTTAAAATTGAAACAAATAAAAGGAAATATCTTAGAAATGGTTAGCCCTATAAAAAATAAAAATAAATATAAAGTATAGGGTCTGTGTTTCAACAAGATCGATATTTTTTCGTGCAGTAAGTTTTTTGGTTGTTTGTTTGTTTGTTTTTTCTCCCTTACGGTTTACCGGTTATATAAATGCCGTTCGGAATGAGCAGAAAGTCAGAGTCTATTTCTAAGGGACTCATGATATATATTTTATCTTCATGTAAATATCTTTAATATACGGCATTTTAACAAAAACGATTATTCATTTCTTAGAAAATTGAACATCTCAAAAAATGTTCCATGTAAAGGTTAGTTTGGGGTGTGAAAATATTTCTGAAAAACTTCGTGTCGCATTCTTGGAAGATACTAAACATAGATACCAAGTTTGGTATTTAACGTTCTTTTAGTTTTGAGCTATGCCACACACACACGCATATACACATACACACACACACACACCTCTTTCTAAAAATATTTTTTTCGATTCTGGAGACCTCAAATTATATATTATCGGCGAAATCTCAACATCGAATTTTTCGTATGGTATAAAATACATTTCTATACACATTCTCTATATGGGTAGAGAAAGTGAAAAAATGTAACCTTTTTGAATCATACAATTTATATCAAATAGCTGTTTGTGTAGTAAATTTTTTCGAGATATTTCTTGTTTTAGATTTTAAAATACCGAATGTACAAATATAAAAAAATCTGATGTATTCCATTCGCATGACTTTCTCTACATCTATTTAACAAAGTCTGTAAATGTTTATTCTTCTATCTACTTTATGTTAATCGAGATAAATATTAGCAAAAATAGTCTTATTGCTTGCAGAAGAGAAATAAGGGAGTACACTAGGCTAAAGTAACAGTCAAATCTTATGAAAGCTGGTTGCTATGTGGCTGTTATTCGTTTCTTTGCATTGACGGTAGTTGACAAACTCCCCGTAAGAGAACAGCTTTTTGAGTATTTTAAAACTGAAACCAATTAAAAGTAACATCTCGAAAATTGTTAATTCCACGAAAAAATATATTAGACATAAATTGTGTGTTTTAAGATCTACATATTTTGCGTAGTAATATTTTTGTCTATCTCTTAAGATTAACCAGTTATGAAAAATTCAGCAAAATTCATCCAGAATAAAGGATCTTCCCGTGAAATTCAAGCTAAACATTTTTATTTGCCATGTAAACATCTTTATCATTCTGTGTTTTATGCAAAATCTTTAGAGCTATTTCTGAGAAAATCCAAAATTTCAAAACAGTATGCATGCAAAGAGTAGTTTGGGGATCAGGGATTTTCTTGAACATCTTCGTGTGTATCCTTGGTGACTAACGGTCTTTTCCTTTTTAAACTATGCGTCCGCGCACGCACACACACACACTCTTGACTTTTTTCTAAAAATGCTAATTTGGATTCGAAGATCTCAAAGATTTGTATTTCCAGTGGAATCTGGACATCGAAATATTTTGGGTGCAATACAACACCTTCTCTATGTACCTAGTGTCTGTAGAGAAAGTAAAATATGATGGTCCCAGGTTAAAAACTTTCTGACATATCTGACATTGTTTCAAAATATGAGTTTTAAAGTAATCGTAAACTAAGGTTTGCAAATGCACAATAAAAATATGTGACTTAATGGTTATTCAAATAGTTAAGATGTATTCTGTACATCCCTTACACTTTAGTAATGTCATATTTTATGTCCAAACAATTGAAAGAGTTCAGCGAGTCATCACTAAAAACTTTGCATAACAAGAAACAAAGACGGGCGCTTCTGAAAGCTTCCTTTGAACTTCCTTTGTTAATTTTATGTGTAAAACTATGTTGATTTTTACTTTCTCTGCACGCACTATGTACACAGTGTATAGAGAAAGTACTGCATTGTACCCAAAAATTCGATACCAAGATTTCAGCGGAAATACATGTTTTGGTACATCTTGAATCCGAAAAAAAATTTATAGAAAGAGGTGTGCGTGCATGCGTGTGTGTGTGTTTGTGCTCTATATTTATAAGCTACTAACCTTATATAAAATGAGTTCGATAATGAAACAGACCTGTTAATGTTGGTACAAAGCTCGGCCTACCCTCTACAAACGTTGTAACATCTTTTTCCGAGCACAGTTTTAGCCATTGGATTGACAGGGAATTTTATCTCCCCTAAAATAAGCCCAAATTGCCGAAGGGTAACAATAAAACTTAAACTTTGTCTTATTATGCTACATTATCGAATTCTTAATATCGGTTTGGGTATTCCCATACGATAACAGCAATATCTTTAACCCTCGTCTCCATGTCGCTGATGAAAGCTATCGTACAAGCGTCTTATCTGCTGTACAGTTTAATGACACTTGCTGCAGAATGCTGAATAATGTAATTGGTTTAGCCTTTCCTTGAGCACCAGTTTCAGTGAAATTCATAGGGACGACTTGCGTTCCACGTCTACATTTCTCGACGGTTGTAACATCGTTCGTTGAATAGTTTATGTGGCCCATTTTCTTTAATCCGTAATGTAGAAAACTAATACAGCATTGAGGAAGTAAAATTTGCTTACCTGGAGGTGTAAACCTTACAGGAGAGAAGGCCTGTTACAACTTAGGGAAATGACACATTTTATGCACGTGATGTAGGTACATAGTAGTCAGAGAGGTTATTGCGTTGCACCCAAAAATTCGATACCGGGAATTTGTTGGAAATAAACATTTTACGGTCTCTTGTGTAGAAAAAAGGTATTTTTAGAATAAGGTCCAAGTGAGTGTGTATGTGGGTGGGTACTTGTGGATACCATAACTTGAAAACGAAGAATCGGGTCAATGTCAAACTTTGTTTAAATTCAGCTTCCAAGGATGCAACAAGAAGATTTTCAAGAATATTCCCTACTCTGACTCAATTTTCCCAAAAATGGCTCAAACTATTTTTGTTTAAAAGTAACAAAAGTTTCACGATGTATTCATGATAAATGAAATGTGTATCTAGAATTTTTTTTGGAAATAGCCGCTGAAGTTTTCATTCCGGAAGATTTTTCCATATATGTTTTTATGGCGGCCAATGTCAAGTGGGCTGTCTCAGGGTTTCGTCTGTGGCCCACATTTGGGGGATCGCGGGCTTATCGCCGTGGCCAGCCCGCCTAACCCATCGTTTTTCGGGGTTTCCCCGGAATGCCAAGTGAATGCTGGGGATGTTTCCTTCATCACTCAAATTTCCTGCCCTCCATGGCGTTTTCCATTATCATTTCATTCACCACTCATCACGTTGGTTTCTTTCAAGATTGGAAGTATCTGCTCGGTGCGGCGTGAATGGAAAAGGGATGCTCAACGTGACTTATCTCCATATTCCGACTTCAGCTAGGATGAAGACCCCGGTCTGCTCGAACGTCGGAGTGCTTCAATATGGAAAATATAGGGATCCTATAAATGATGTACAGTCGCTCCTGGTTCCGGCCACCCGGTGTATCCTCTTAGTCCATCTCTCTCCTAGAAGGTCCCCTCGTATAATGACTCACGTTTGGTGCCGAGTATTCTCTGACCGTATCCTATTCTATCCGCATTCTATCCTATCATATCCTATGGGAGCCATTAGGGGACCTCCTCCAAATTGTTTTTGGAATGCATTATTACCTCTGTCTACACATAATAAGTGGTGGAGAAATATAACTTTTTGTCCTAAATTAAAGCGGGGCGCAGTTTAACAAAGCAGTAATCCTGTTGGTTCCCGGCGATATCTTCTGAAGCGTTGATGAGCATCAAGGACAATTATAACCTATATTCCGTGAACGAAGGAAGAAGGCAGAAGAAGGATGAATATCGACTCGTCTCTTGAGGCGAGAAAGTGACACCTTGCTGACTGCTGACTGTCACAATGTGGATTATTTTCATGGTGTCCTTTTGTTGTCTGACGAAGCAGAAAAGACTTTAACATCATTGTCATCTTCCGCCTCCTCCTTCACCCTTCAGCGTTCTTATGATAAATGAAGGTGCACTCGGAGACAAAAGAATGCATCAGGGATGTTCAAATGCGAAACGACGGGTGGGGAAATCGATTACAATGTCTCAAAGACGCTATAAACAAACAGAACGCTAAGATCAGCGAGGCAGATCGCTCAGCTCTCATTTTTCTAGGTCAATTGAACTCTTTTTATGTTTATTTTCTTAGAATAATAGAGACAATGTGCTACATTCATATCACGACGCCTATCATGTTACTTTTAACAGAAATTTCTAAATCTTCCACTATTTATCAAAATGCTTTCATTTTTTTTTCACATTATTCTCTGACAAAATTATTAATGTGTTTAAAATAAGTGTTACTGAGAGGTGACCTGCAATTATATTAGTAGCTAATCGAATCCCCATATCATAACAGTTTTTAAGAAAATCATTTTATTTTGCCTTTATTACACTAATTAAAATCGTAATTTTGAGGTAAAAATTACCTACACATTATTTAAAACCCAATACAAAAATTGGACTATAGAAACGTTTTAACACATTCTTGTTTAAAAAGTCTGTGTTCCATTCACATGACTTTCTCTACATCTCTGCAATAAAGTATTGTTAAAAAGCTTATGCTTCTATTTACTTCATGCTAATCGACAAAAAAAATGAGTAGAAATAGTCGTATTACTTGCTTCCTTGTAAGTAGAAAGGAAATAAGGGAGTACCATTGGTTAAAGTGATAGTCAAAAGCTGGTTACTAAGTGACTGAAGTTCCTTTGTTTGTATGGACACGAGTTGACAAATTCCTGTATGAGAAAAGTATAAGTTTTTCATAACTGAAACCAAAAGCAAGGAATATCTCAAAAACGAACTACTTCACGAAAATATGTATATGACATAAATTGTGTGTTTTATTTTTTTTGTGTGTTTTTTTTTTTGTCCATCTCTTACAATTTAGCAGTTATGCAAAATTCCGTAAAATTCATCCAGAATAAAGTAGTCTTCAGAGACTATTCCTAGAAAATTCAAGATATACATTTTATTTGTCAGGTAAATATCTTTAACATTCAACATTTTAATCAAAATCGTTAGCCATTTTGGAGTAAATCAAAACTTTCGAAAAAAGTTCCACGTAAAGGGTAGTTTAGGGTGGGAGGATTTTCTTTTAAATCTTCGTGTCACATCCTTGGAATACACCAAGCTTAAATACCAAGTTTGATATTTAACGGTCGTTTCGTTTTTGGGCTATGCTGTCTACAGACACACAGGCACGCACACACACACAGACATTCTCCCGCATACACACACGGACGTTTTTGTAAATAGGCGTTTTTGGGATTCAAGGGAACCCAAAACATGTATTTCCGATGAAATCTCGGTATAGAATTTTTGGGTGCAATGCAGTACCTTCTCTATACTCTATGTACATAGTACGTATAGAAAAAGTAAAAATAAAGTAATAAATACAATTTTATAACTTATTAAAATTTATTGTATTCGGGTTCATTATGTGGTATTCTTAAGTTTTTTCTTATGTTTTTATTTTCCCCCACTTCTACAATAAGCAGTGGAAATATTGTATTCCACTAAAAATTCGGTGTCGCGATTTCACCGAAAGTAGATATTTAGCCACCCCGAATCCCGCAAAAGTATTTTTAGAATAAGGTGCTCTGAGCGTGTGAATATTATATTCCACTAACAAATTTGGTGTCGCGATTCACTGGGAGTAGATGTTTTAGTCACCTCAAATCCCCCAAAAGTATTTTTACTTTAACTACACGTACTATTTACATTGTGTATAGAGAAGGTATTGTAATGCACTTTAAAAAATAGATACCGAGATTTCACCGGAAATACATGTTTTGGGTCCCCCTGAATCCATAAAAAGCATTTCTGGATATAGGTCCGCGTGTGTGCGTGTGCGTGTGCGTGCGCGTGCGCGTGTGTGCGTGTGTGTATGTGTGGACAGCATAGTTCTAAAACGAAAGGACCGTTAAATACCAAACTTGGTATTTAAGTTTGGTATCTTTCAAGGATGCAACACGAAGATTTTCAAGAAAATCCCCCCACCATCTTCAGCTACTCTTTACATGGACATTTTTTCGAAAATTTTTATTTTCTCGAAAATGACTAACGATTTTGATTAAAATGTCGATATTAAAGATATTTACCTGACAAATAATATGTATATCTTGAATTTTCTAGGAATAGCCTTTGAAGACTACTTTATTCTGGATGAATTCAACGGAATTTCGCATAACTGCTAAAACGTAAGATATAGAAAAAAATTACTACTCAAAAAAATTACAGACATTAAAATACATAATTTATTTATATATATGTTTTTCGTGGAGCTGATCGCTTTTTAGATACTCCTTGTTTTAGGTTTTAGCTTTAAAAAACTTATAATTTTCTCATACAGGAATTTTTCAACTCCTGTCTGTACCAACAAAGGAACTTCAGCCACATGGCAACCAACTTTTGACTATTCCTTTAGCCTACGGTACTCCCTTATTTCGGTTCTACTTACAAGGAAGCAAGTAATAAGTCTATATCTATTTTTTTCTTGATTAGCATTAAGCAAATAAAAGCATAAGCCTTTTAACAATAATTTGTTGCAGAGATGTAGAGAAAGTCATGTGAATGGAACACATCAGATTTTTAGAATAAGGTTCGCGCGCTTTCTGAGTGCTAGTGCACACCTGTGATCATCATGACTCAAAAAATGCTAGATAAAGACTTGACTTAATATTTAAGTTCAATCGTAAAGATGCACCACGAAGGTTTAAAAGAAAATACTTCCACCACAAACTACACTTATATGAAGTATGTTTCGTACTTTTGCATTTCTGAAAAACGAATAATGATTTTTATTAAAATTCCATATTTTAAAGGACAGTAAAAATAAAATGTATTATTTCAACTTTCTAGGAATACCCTGTGAAGTTCTTCTTTCGGAAGTACTTAATTTTCGAGATATTCCTTATTTTCAGTTTAAATTTTAAAAAGCGTAGACTTTTCTGATATGGGCAGTACCTATAGACATTTTATACTGATCAAGCGAAGACAACGGGATTTCAAATCCACCTCAGAGCGACTAGATCTTAAAAGTTTACTGTTTCTTAAGCTTTCTGTATTCTTTTACTGTCATTATACCTACAAGGAAGATGTAATGAAACCATTCCTATAACATTTTATCTCCATTAACATGAAGTAGTTAGAAAAAGATGCTTTTATAATAATGGATTGTTGAACTATAGGTAATGAGCGATATGAATAAAACCATTACATTTTTATCCTCGCCATGCAGATAGAACGTAATTTCAAAGCCATCACATAGTGACCCGTTCTTAAAATGTTAGAATTTCGCTTAAGCCTACTACTTTCCGCAATTCTCATTATCTCTACAAGGAAATTGGTACTAAAGTAATGTCTACTTTTAATTCGATTAACATGATGTGTAAAGTAAGGATTTGAAAGAATAATTTTGAAAAACGGGTAGAAAAAGTTGGAATTTTTTGCAGGTAATGTGTTATGGTTTGTTTCCCTGCAAAGAGTGGGATTTTATAGGTAATACATAGTCACGGGTGATTTAAAGATTTTATTTTCGCTTCAGTTTACATGTGGCTCTCCTCTATATGCAACGAAACATACAATGCATCTAATCTTCAAACGTTTAAATGGTTTACTATGAAGTAGATAGGCAGCGTTCGTAATAATAATTTATAGAATCCATATAAAACATAAAACGATAAATTGGTAGAAAAAGTCAGGTGAAGTTACAAATCAGATCTGCTGTTATTTCTCAGCTATTTCAGCGATTTTGCTGAAAACACATTGAGTTTTAAGGCCATGATGTAAAGACTCACCTTAAAACCTTTGATTAACGATTCAGTTTATTATTAATTCTGTAGTACAGGTGTATCCATATATCTTGACGAAATCTCGCGTAGTGCTGATGAAAAACAAATACCACTGAGTAAGTTTACGAAAGAAGAGCACAAAACAACTGACTGAGTAGTTCTGCTGGTAGCTGACATTCAACTGACAGCTCTCCCCTCCATTGCCAACTATTCTTAAATGGACTGTTGCAAATATCCCTGCGCATAACCTTCATTTGTCACGATAAATGAGTATATCTGTACCTACAACGATTTTGTGATGCAATTAATATGTATTACAAACATTAACTGAATTAATAAAAGTAGATAGAAGAATAAACTTTTGTAGGATAGTTTCTAAAAGTTATATAAAAATCTGATGTGCTAGCTATTCTAAAAATAAACTATGCTTACGAAAGATTATTGTTTTTCATACCATACTAATCGTCTTATTAATTGCCTCCTCCTAAGTAGAAGAGAAATAATGGAATATACTAGGTTTAAGCAATAAAGATAGTGTCGCTATGTGAATAGTTCGAGTTCGTTCGCTTTCCATGGCCAGCAGTAATACAGAAGAGAGATAAAAAGAAAGGTGACTTTCCGTTTGAGAAAAATTACGTAGTTTAAAATTGAAACCAACAACAAGGAGCATCTCGGAGAGGATCAAAACTACAAAAATAATTTATATAACATATATTATATTTTTACGAGATCTATATTTTTGTACAGTAAGTTTTGTCTATCTCTTACAATTTACCAGTTATACAAAACTCAGCAAAGTGCATCCAGAATGAAGAGGTCTTCAGAGACTATTGCCGGAAAATCCAAGATATACATTTAAATTGTGATGTAGTTATCTTTAATATGCGTTATTGTAATCAAAATCGTTAGAAAAAGCATTTTTGAGACTTTTTTTCTTATAAAGGGTAGTATAAATTGTGGGATTTTTATGAAAATTTTCTTGTAAAATTCATAGAAAATACTGACCTTTAATACCAAGTTTGGTATTTAACGATCTTTTCATTTTGAACTATACTTTCCATTCATTCACGCGGATCTTTTTCTGAAATTCTTTTTTTATACAGGGGAGCTCAAAACCTATTCCGGTGAAATCTCGTTATCGAATGTTTAGGTTGAATACAATATCTTATCTATCTACTATGTACATATTAAGTGTTAAGAAAGTAATAAAGGATAGTGGGTAGAGAAAGTCATGTAACGTTTTTATTGAAAAATCTTACGTCATTCTTATCTTTTATTTGTCATTTAATATTGTTCACAAAGATATAAATACTATAATATGCATATGTTTCAGTTAACGTAGCATTAATTGTTTTCAGGATTATCATACTTCTGTTGTCGATGAGAAAAAGCAGAGTTCATGAATCAACTATTTGACAGTTGAGTTATGCATCTAGATATGAGAATGTTCGAGATCGGTTGCCAACATGTGTAAACCTGATTATCACAGAATCCAATTTACTAATGCAAATCACAAACGTTCCGTGTAACTGCTGGTGAGGAAAATTTCGCGTTAGGAATCTGTCATTCAATGCTGTCCATTGTCCACTTGAAGAAACAGGATCTGGAGATTAAATTCATTATTGTCATAAATAAAATAACTGTTGTATTTTAAACCGTTAGCTTTAATGCAAAATGCAGGGATTATGCGATATCTTTCATAAGTAGGCTCCGGCATTTTCCTAATTAAAAAGTGCGCTCAAATGAGCATACAAAATACAAATATTTACTATTTACTTGCTTTTATAAGTTCATTTAGAGTGCATCTCAGTTTTTTACACTTGCTGAAGTGGTATAATTCACATTTTTACCCACATAATTTGCAAACACATTGCTCTAGAAATGTATTCTATTTTCACATTCTCTACGTACTATGTTCATAATGTATAGAGAAAGTACTGTAATGCAACCAAAAATTCGATACAAAGATTTCACCGGAAATGAATGTTTTGAGACCCCCTGAGTCCAGAAAAGGACATTTTAGAAAAATGTCCATGTGTGTGTGTGTGTGTGTGTCTGTGGCCGTGGCCGTGAGCAGCGTACCTTCAAAAACGAAAAGTCCGCTAAACACCATTTTAAAATCTCGTATGTTAAAGATATTTACCTGACAAAATGTATATCTTGAATTTTCTGGGAATAGCGTTTAAGACTACTTTATTCTGGATAAATTTTACGGAATTTTGCATAACTGGTAAACCGTAAGAGATAGATAAATACTTACTTATCAAAAAATGTAGAGTTCGTTAAAACACACAATTTATGTTACATACATTTTTTTTGTGGAGTTAAATCGTCGATATATTCCTTGTTATTGGTTTCAGATTTAAAAAAAAAAAAACATATGTTTCTCATCAGGAATTTGTCCACTTCTGTCCATACAAACAAAGAAAATTCAGTCACATAGCAACCATCTTTTGGCTAATACGTTAACCTATGCTACTCCCTTATTTCCCTTCTAATTTCAAAGCAGCAAGTAATAAAACTAATTTCAGCCTCACTCTACCTTTTTAATTCTTGTTCTACAGAGCTATTGTAGAAGAAACAGTTAATTGATAAGTATTAGATCTATTTATACCATCATCAAGAGCCACTATGTGGTGTTTTCTTCCCCTAGTGCTCCAAAAAGCAGAACAGCCCGCAAACGTTTTCTTGTCAGAAGCTACAGTACATAGTAGAGAGAGTAAACATTTAGACCTCTTTAAAAACCAACTTATTTCAAATAACCGTTTGTGATATCAGCCATTTTGCCCTTTTGGGTTAAATAAAAGTTACAAGATGTGTGTGTGTGTGTATATATATATATATATATATATATATATATATATATATATATATATGCGTGTGTGTAATATATAGGCTGTCACTTCAAACTTTAAACCGTTATAAATATTGTAATATTCAAGATAGCAAAAAAATAAAAGAAATTACACAGCAAACAATTGGGTTTATTAACCATTGGGAAGATGACCTCCGTTCCCTTGTTCAACATACACCATTGTTTCTGCGACTTCATGCACAGGAATTTACAGACGATGTTTTGGAATATTATCAAGTATTGCGACATAACATCTTTTAGTTGCTCTCGGGTTGTTGGACATGTCAGAAAAACTAGTTCTTTAAGGTAACCCTACAACCAAAGTCGATCGGATTAATATCTGGAGATCGCGGAGGCCACTCTTTTGTCGCTTTGGGAATGGAACATACGCCTGTTAAGAGTTATAATTTTTTCAGACCTTGGGAAAAACTCTCTTGTTTCCATAATAACATTATATCAGCTTTATTCTATCATTTAGTAATAGAGCCATGAACTGTGACTTAAAATTATAGCAGTATGAATAAAACGACTAATGTTTTACTCAACAAAACTGTACCCGTGACAACAGCGAACTAAAGAAACAAAAGAAAACTAAATCTCATTGCTTGTGCAATAAGCAACTTCCTTTGTTTTTATTGCTATCTCAAGTATTATATTATTTATAGCGATGCAAAGTTTGAAGTGAGTTGTGAAAGATTGTATTTCTTGGCGAAAGTGATGATTTCATGTAACAGGGTTAAATAGAAATCTAGGAGTAGCTGAGTCATCTAATATACGTATTACCAACCTTTGCCTATCAGATCAACAATTCTGCCTTTAATCAAAGTTGAATTTCAGCCGTACAAAAGAATGAACTTCTCAGATTAGGTTATGAGAGCGGAATTAAGACGATCAGTTCTTTTTAATATCCTGCAGCACCGAGGCAGGCCATGGCGAACGTGACTGCAATTATAATTAAAGCAAGCTTCTTCCTTTATTGATAAATTTTCACTCAGGAGGCCACATCACGCAATTTGCGAGATTCCGGGGAACAAATTGCATCACGCATCACAAGGCGGGGCTTTCAAACAGAATTTACATATCGCACTTCATTTGTTTTGCGCTGTTCCATACACATACCTATAGAGTATGATGAAATAGAACCGCTCAACTAAGCCGCATGGCTCAGGCGGTAAGTCTGTGGCCCGCTTTCGGAAGATTCTGGGTTCAAATTCCGTGGACCAACCAGCCTGGCTGGAGGTTTTTCGTAGCTATCCTCATTGGTCACAGTAAATATCGGATTAGATATTTAACAACACTATTCAAAGATCCTTCTTCAGTTTATAACAATAGCATAAATGAAAATAGATTGTAATTGCGATCGCGCTGCCATCTGGATTAGATAGATAGAGATAGACAGACAGACATAAGTTTATTTGCCAAAACAAAGCACATTGTGTAGCAACGTCAATTACAAATAATATCAAAAACAATTGGCAGTATTATAAAGTTCATCCAGACAGTAAAATGGATTTAAAATCAAAGTGTGCTTCACTGACCTCTTAAAAGATTCAACGGAGAGAGCTTTAGTGCTGTTACTAAGTTTGTTAAATAGAGTCAATGATATTGTCTCAAAGGAATTTTGTATCTTGCTATATTTACATCTATTTATGTAAATATTGGAACTAGTTCTGGTGTGATGAAGATGGATTTTGGAACATAGATTGTATTTATGACTATTTTTCTTAGCAAATAAGAGGCAGTGGAACACAAACAATGAAGTCAAAGTTAAAACACCCAACATAACAAACAAAAGTTTACAATGAATTTTGGGGGCTACACCACATAAAATTCGAATTGCTTCTTTCTGTAACAAAAGTATCTTTTTAGCTAAAGCATGGTTCCCCCAAAATAAAATACCATAACTCAAATGGCTATGGATTTGTCCGTAATAAACTGATAATAAAACATTGGAACACACATGATTTTTTAAAACACGTAATATAAATATACCTCTGCTTACTTTGTTGGCGATATAATTAATATATCCAGCTAGACAGACGACAGCCTAATTGCATCTGCTTGTCGCGGAGCTAAATTATACGGTGTAAAAAAATGAGGCCTCGAAGGCTAGCTGCACCTCGCCATGTGACTCGTACAAATGTGGTAGAGCAGCTAGAGTGGACGGCGCTCTGATACCATCGCAAGGTGCGTAGCGAAAGTGATAGGGTATGGGGATGAGACCTTGAAGGCTACTGATCATTCCATGCCGTCAACGGGGTATCCTACCAAATGGACAATCGACGTAAAATTAATTTAAATTTAACAATCTGATGTAAACGGAATACACAACTTTCTCTACCTGTTCTGCAAACAAACTATTCTTAAAAAAAGGTTATTCTTTTATCTCAATAATGCTAATCAAAATAAAAGTTACCAGAAATTGTGTTATCTCTTAGTCCCTTGATGAGGAATGACTAGACTAAAGCGCCAGTCAAATCTTTTATCTGAGTTTGCTATTGAAATTCAGATATCTTTCCAAGAATAGGATTAAAACTAGAGACTTATGAATCGAAAGATAACTTCCCATTTAAGACAACCTTAAGTAATTTAAAATTGAAATCGATAACAAAGAATATCTCGGAAACAATTATTTCTACAGAAAAATGTGTAAGACATAAATTGTGTGTTTTTTATGGTATCAACATGTTTTGTGAAGTTAAGTTTCTGTCTATCCCTTATGGTTTACCAATTACACAAGATATATATTTCGTTTGTAATAAAAATATCTTAAACAATTGCATTTTAATCATAATCGTTGGAGCAATTTTTGAGAAATTAAAAATGTTTACGAAAAATGTTCTATGTAAAGGGTAATTTATAATGCGGAGGGGGGGGATCCTGAAAATCTTGTTGTCTCATCTTTGGAAGGCATTGAAGTTAAAAAAGAAGTTTGGTACTTAACCGACTTTGGTTTTGGGTGTGCTGTCTCTCTCTCTCTCTCTCTCTCTCGCTCGCTCTCTCTCTCTCTCTCTTTTTATTATTATTTTTCAGGTGTCCTCAAATCGCGTATTTCGTGTTAAAGTTTGGCATTGAATTTTTGGGTGGAATACAATACCTGCTCTATTATGTGCATTTTCCATGTTTTAAAAGCTGTTGCTATGCGATTATCATTGATATTCGATTCTTTCTATGTCAAAGAATTAAGCAAAACAAATACGGAGGACTTCCTATTTGGGAAAAGTGTAACTATTGTAAATTTGAAACCAATAACAAAGACTATCTCTGAAACGGTTAGCTTCAAAACAAAAATGTAGTGGACATAAATTCTGTGTTGTGACGAGATCTACATTTCCCAGAAAATTAGAGTTAAACATTTTGTCATACATATATCTTTAACATACGGTATTTTAATCAAAATCTTTGAAGCCATTTTTGAGAATATTAAAATTTTCTAAAATGTTTCCACGAAAAGTTTCTTGAAAATCTTCGTGTTACATCCTTAAATACCAACTTTTCATTTTCGAGTTATGCTTACACACACGCACTTTTTAAAAAAAAGTCCTCAAAACACGTGTTTCCGGTGAACTATTGGTATCGAATTTTTGAGTGGAATACAATAGCTTATCTATATAAATGTGCATAGTATCTGCAGAAAAAATAAAAATTTTAAGCATTGGAAGATATAAATCAAATATAGGAATAACTCCAAAATGGTGAATTCTACAAAAATGCATTTCTCATAAATTGTCATACACTTTAAATACAGTTTTATTAGATGGAACACAGTAGTCCCTCTACTTGTTATATGTAGTAGAGAAAATAATAATACAACGTATTCACTATTTGGGCACAACAAAAATGTCTCTCTAGGGGGGTTGCTGTCTCTTCTTTCTCTAGCTGATGTTAATATTGCTATTCACCTACTTCATTAAGTAGCCTTCAAATCTGCGTCTCGAATCTGGCTTATCTTACCTTTAAAAGGGGGTCCCACATAGTAACCTTACATGTCCATCTGTTGTCTTGTAGCTCACAACGTAGCCTCCTCCTTTCCATTTAATTCTGGTGACTGGTAATATTCTATTTATGACGGTTTAGTAGTTATGAAAACATCACCCAGAATAAAGAGGTCTTCAGTGTATACCCACAGGAAATTAAAAAGTTGCATTGCATTTATCATGCAAATATTTTAAAATAAAGCATTTTAATCAAAATCGTTAGAGCCTCTGTTAAGAAAATTAAAATATTCAAAAAAATGTTTCACGTGAAGGATAGTAGATAGTAGTATACTGGGCGAGTGCGCAACTTATCTCTGTTTATCTCTCAACTGCTCGGGGGCTATCTATCAAAGCTTGAGTATAGACGCCTTGTTTCCAATAGTTTGTAAAAGTGTCAGTAGAATTCAACACATACGTTTTATAATTTTATATTAAGCTCACAGTCACAGACATGCGATTTTTAAAAATAAAAACATAATTCGAGCGACTTCAAAAGTATACTTCCAGTGAAATCTTGACCTCAATTTGTTATATTAAATACATTACTTCCCTCCCTTTTATGTAAGTGATACAGAATGTTAGATGAGAAAATTTTGACTTCGTTAAGCCAGTAAAATTACACAAAGCGGATTATGACTCGGAGCTATAAAGAGGTTTACTTAAGCAATACCTAGTGCTTTCTTTCTTTTCTCCATTTCCTGCCTCCCACTCAAGCTAATCATTCATACACATTACCCTTATCACAGTCTCTCAGACACTGAAGATGTTTGCTCCTTCAAAGCGGCGCTCCCTGGGGACTCTGGGCGTACCGCCATCCTACTGCAGGGGTGAGAACTTCAACGCTCATCCTATCATTAACCTAGTACACCTGAGCGCAAATGCTTAAAGAAAATTATCAGAATTTTAATTGAGAAACAACATTCATTTTTACTACACCAGACGAAGAAATTGTATGAATAATAACAATTTCAGATTAAGTACAAAATCACAAAAGCGTTTAGGTATTCTGATATAAAATATTTAATAAATTCTCATCAGATATTTAACAGTCACTAATACAATATTTAAACGTGTTACAGTATTGGCTAAAAAATCTGATATGTTCCATTCACATGACTTTCTCTACATCTCTGCAACAAATTATTGTTAAAATGCTTAGGCTTCTATTTAATTCATGGTAATTCAGAAAAAAATTGCATAAATAGTCTTATTACTTGCGTCCTTGTAAGTAGAAGCGAAATAAGGGAGTATCATTGGTTAATGTCATAGTCAAAAGCTGGTTGCTACGTGACTGAAGTTTCTTTGTTTGTATGGACAGTAGTAGACAAATTCCTGTATGAGAAAAGTATGTTTTTCAAAGCTGAAACTAAAAACAAGGAATGTCTTAAAAACGACCAACTCCACGAAAAAAAGTTATATAACATAAATTGTGTATTTTAATGTACTCTACATTTTCTGTGTGGTAAGTTTTTGTCCATCTCTTACGGTTTAGCAGTTATGCAAAAATCCGTAAAATTCATCCAGAATAAAGTAGTCTTCAAAGGTTATTCCCAGAAAATTCAAGATATACATTTTATTTGTCAAGTAAATATCTTGAATATACGAGATTTTAATTAAAATCGTTAAGAGCCATTTTTAAGAAAATCAAAATTTTCGAAATTTTTTCTATGTAAATGGTAGTTTGGGGTGGGGATTTTCTTGAAAATCTTCTTGTCGCAACATTGTAAGATAGGAAACTTAAACCAAGTTTGGTTTTTAACGGTCTTTTCATTTTTGAGCTATGCTGCCCACAGACACATACACACACACGCGGACATTTTTGTCGAAGTGTTTTTTTTTAATTCAGGGGGGTCTCAAAACATATATTTCCGGTGATATCTCGGTATCGAATTTTTGGCTGCATTACAATACCTTCTCTATGCATTATGTACATAGTACGTATAGATAAAGTAAAAAGAAAGCATTTTATTGCATAAAAGAATTTGACAGTATTAGCAGTGATAATTTTATATTTTAAGCATGTTTAATACAATGAAAAAAATTTAATTGTGGTTTTTAGCACTTTGTGTGTTGTTAGTGGTTTGTTTTGTAGTATGTTTATTATTAGGTTTTCTTAGCTGCACTTTTAATGACGAGATCTTGAGTATCTCTGATCAATACCCTATTTAAGCGGAGTATTTTTATTTGTATTTTAATGTCTAATATTCTTATTTATTTACACGATCACAAGGTATGCTTAATGACCAATAAAGGAAAATATTTTTAAAGGTATATAAAAATATACTTTACATTCACATAATTTTCTCTGCTCACCTTTTAACAACTACTCTTATAAAAGTTTAATCTTCCAGAAATAGTTGCGTGGCGCATTTCGTTGTACTGTTTTCTCCAACATATAATAGCCCCCAAACCGTACCGCTGCTCCCTGCCAATGGGCAATAACCATTAGCAAACAAAAGGCGATGCTCTACTAGGGGCGAGAGGCAACGTAGTAAATGCCCTATTTCCTGTAGACTCTGTAGGCAATTCTGTTTCGTGTTAGTATGTGTTTAAACCAATGAGTTACGGCACAAGATGTAAGTGGAAGACTTGACAACTACAAGGGTTGGTTCCCAGCCGCACACCTCGTAATCCCAAACTCATCGCCTTTGGCAGAGGAATGGGTCAGGGCTATTATGTTCTGAATAATACTGTAGACAGAAAAGGCTAAAGGAGACGAAGAGATCGTCATATGTATGGCTGAAAAGAAATAAGAGACAACATATTATAAATCTTTCGTGATCCATTTATTGTGCAATCATGAGAGTTCTATAGACCTTCAACGTAATCAGCATGTTACGCCCTTGCCAGATGTGGGGAATTCACAGGATACCAGCAGCGGTGCCCTCTTTGTTGATGCCTGCAAGGAGCGCACTATAACTCAAAATATGGCATCTCCAGTGCGGAAACGCATCCCTTGCAGTGGTTCTTTCATCTTAGGACATAGATGAAAGTCTCACGGTGAATAAGATGGATGCTATAGAACTCCCACCCGTCATAATGCAAACAGGTTCCGCACAGCAACAGCGTTGTGATGCAATTTTTCGGTAACCAGGGACATTGTGCAACACATTTAACATGGCATTGAGCATTGTTTCTACTTCGTTAGCCAGTTCCCTGGAAGTCCACTTCCTGTCCACATGCAGCAAAGGGTGAATCAATTCATTGACTCGGTTTTCGACACCCTCCCGGTCCGTGATGCACACTATTACGTCCTGCACGAAAAGCTGCAACCAACGTGTAATAGTCCGATGTGGCATGGCCTCATTCCCGCGTGCTTAACGTAGTCTAGAGTGACATTTACTAGCGTATTTTCCAGGGCTACTTCGATCTTTATCCAAGTATGTTTTTCTAATTTGGAAAGCATTTCTTTTATGGTGGTGCGATTTGACAACCTGAATTCAACACACTCCACTCCTATCACTGCAGCACTACCCAGATCTGCCACCCATGATGTATAGCTCTACTCACCACCTACTTGTGTTGCCAAAAACAAACTTGAACAAAAATCCCTGCGCGGGGAAAAACAGGTTGTCATTTATTTATTTCCAGCCCTCGTAGGCTTTTGATACGGTTGCGTTTTGGTTGCCCTTTACTGGAAAATAATTACATACACATAGGGTTTCACTGAGGCCTCCCCTTCCCCAAGCAATGTCTGTCACTTTAAATAAACAACTATACATGTACATCCTGTTCTAAAAGCACCAAGTCCTATACAAATTGTTTGATACTTTCAGAAAATATAGTGTAATCCATTGCAATAGTTGTCCACGCATGAAAATCACATATTAAACTGATTACCTCATCTGCCACAGTAACAATGTATTATTTTATTCATGTTAGTTATACCGTTTAATAAAAATTGATGCCATATACTCTCTGTGCCCACATATATCTACAGTAAAATATCAGTAGAGCACGAGACTTCTCTCTCTCTCCCCTCTAGCTCGCTTGTAAACAAAGTAGAGTATACTAGAAGTTAATTTAACCTAAAGAGATGACCAAAGTCTAGTCGTATGTTTAAAGCGTGGGTCTCTCTACGCTCTATATAGAATAAATCAAACTAGGGATACATCAGAAATGGTTAATTTTACAAAAACTACAGGCTCTCCCCATAAAAACATTCCCCGATTATAAACAGGTATAGCGTCGTTGTCAATTACTGGGTTTGCGCGAAACTAATGTCATTGGACAGAGGTACTCAAAAACAACTTCCGGTCTGTAATTGCTAATTGCTGACCGAAACAACATAAGGAAGCACGAGAAAAAAATACGTATTTTGTCTATTTGTTTATCATTGTTTGTCACTGTTGGTTGGAGGTAAATTGTGAATGAACTGAAGGTTAAATTTTCAATTTGGTGTGAATTCTACAGTACTATGGCATCTTGCTGTACGGGATGTTCTGAATCAGCGTTTTGCAGTAAGATGGAACCAAGATAAGGTGCTCTGCAGATGGCCTCCGAGATCCCCTGATTTGATCTCTATGACTTATTTTTATGGAGTCACTTAAAGCATCTTTCTACATATTCATAGATATACACTTCTAAATCCCCTCGCCTCAATTACCCTTTAATTGGAAAAATGTACGAATGCTTTTATTACAAATGGCTATAAATATTTTAATTAAAATACCGCACATTAAAGATATTTACTTTATAAAATAAATATTTTGAACTTTCTGTGAATAGCTCTGAAGATCTCTACATTCTGAATGATAGTTTCATAACTGATAAACCATAAGAGACAGAACAAATTTACTACAGAAACATTTATGAAACACACAATGTAGGGTAGGCGGGGGCAAAGGTGCGCAATTAACGCTTTTTTATTTTTCCCTTCTGCTATTCTGGTTACATCACAATGAATTTTTTACCCAATACACCTAAGAGCATACTTTACACGATACGATAAGTTCAAGATTAGTTGCATGATGTGTTAAAATTATATTTAATAAAATATTAGAAATGAAAAAAATGGATCTTTGTCCCACGCCTGGGGTAAAGATCCTATAGTTAAGGGGCAAAATTCCGACACAAAAAGAAATTATTATAACAGACTAAAGGATAATTACAGTATTTGTCAGTTAGTGTCATTATTAATTTGTATAATGTTTTACTATATAAGAATCATCACAAAAATCATTGTGTCAGCATCTTGATCGTGTTAGGCATAAATTCTTCATTCTTTTCCTTTTGAAGATGTACATCGGCGACAGGTAATGGCCCTGTGGCGCTCATGCAGCAAGCCACAGAAACGGTTTTGCCTCTTTCGGCTGCAACTGCCTTACTTACACATCTTTGGCCTTTTCTTGCCACACTTTTCGGCAATTTTCCCGCTACAGTTTGTATTCTTGTTTCATCTTCGTTATAGACTCGATGGGGCGGAAAATTATATTTAGATCGCAAAGTTTCCAATTTCTGAAATAAAGCTCCATTTGCGCTTTATTGAAACCCATTATCCTCCCGATACTGATTTTCTCCGGTTGCCTCAAACCTAGATTTTGACGAGCAGTCTTCCCCCGCCAATTGGATTTCATTATTAAATGGGTGGTTGACGCCATTACTTTCGGCAAACCGGTACACCAAATATCGGCAGTGTTTAAACGTAAGGCCATAGAACATAGAATCCAGATTCATACAGTGATCCGCCATTTCAGTTTCTCCTGTCTCAGAAAATACTCTCCTGAAACGCCCCAATGATGCCACTCCATAGCCTGCTTTAAGTCTTTTACGTAATGTGGATTCAGTACATCCAAGTCCTGCAGCTGCATTTCTAATGGAAGATCCATTTTCTATTAGCTTTCTAGCCTCCTCTAACGTTTTAGAAGACAGCGGCGTGGCGGCCGTTTTTCTCTTGTAGTTTCTGTAAAATGAAGTTTAACTAGTCTAACTAATACTGAATCAGTTGACGTGAAATAGTGAACTATAAATTAGGGTGCATCAAATATGACAAATAAACCTACGCGTTAAGTATTAAAACCGAAGAAAGTAAAAACAAACGTTTGGGGCAAAGGTACGACTTTTGCCCCAGCTAATGCGTAGAATCTTTGCCCCGAACTTCTTGTATCAGCTGCCATGTATGCAACTTGATAAAATAACAACTAAGCTTAGAGCGTGAGTTAGGTTATGCACTTACATACGCAGTATTGGTAATTCTTTTGGTGTTTGTTATAGTAGACAGAACACTATCAATTACACCGTGAATATTTAGATCAAAAGTTGCAAAAACTAACTTACCTCATATCTCTAAAGCTTTAAAACGCAAATCAACAATACAACACCACGGACACTTCCCGCCATAACAGCTCACAACTGAAGGAGCAGGGCCGCCACTCTACACTTCAGAAACAGGGAAACACTAGATTCGGATCTTTGCCCCGTGCGCACCTTTGCCCCCGCTTATCCTATGTCATGTAGATTTTGGAGTCAATTTACAATTTAGTCATTTTTTAAAAAATTAAAAATTTCGAAAAATGTTTTCAGTAATGCGTAATTTAGGGGGAATTTTCTTAAAAATCCATATGTTGCATACTTGGAGATATACTAAGTTTAAATACCAAGTTTGGTTTTAATGGACTTTTCGTTTTTCAGTAATGCTGCCCACAGACGTCCAAACAGGCTTTAAAAAGCTGTTTTATGGATTAAGACACCTCAAAATATATATGAAACATCTGTAGTAAATTTTGAAACCTTAAGTACCTATTATATCAAAAGTCATAAGAAGTCATAGAGTGAATGATAATTATTTTCAAAAAATAAACTGACTGCTATAAACAAACTAATCAAATATTTTATTGCATTGTTGACATTATTGTTATTAGAGAATGCTTTTGTAAATTGTTAGAATCAGCTGATAATTTCAATAGTAAAGCCGGATTTTAACACAGTTTTCTCGCTCTCCGTGCTCAAACAACACTACTCGGATAAACTACTATGGCAACACGCCGATAGGACATTTAATTTTCGAGAAAAATATTTAGATTTTCTGCACCAAAAGTAATCATCTGATGTATTCCATTCACACGACTTTATCTGTTCTACGAACAAACTATTCTTAAAAACAATTATTGTTTTATTCCATCATGCCAATCAACATTAACAATTGAAATGGCTTTATTACTTAGTTTTTTATAAGATAAGAGAAAAATGG
Source organism: Hymenopus coronatus (assembly GCA_030762935.1). Lineage (NCBI taxonomy): Eukaryota > Metazoa > Arthropoda > Insecta > Mantodea > Hymenopodidae > Hymenopus > Hymenopus coronatus. Next base: position 102,995,366 of record CM060886.1, on the reverse strand, counting down.
AATACACTAGGCTAAAACAACAGTCAAATGCTTTAAAAACTAACGCTATGTCATTGAAATTCGGTTTCCTTCTCAAATCCAGGCGTAAACCAAAGGGAGTTGAAACGGATAAGGACTTCCCGTTGGAGAAACGTTTTAAGTATTTTAAAATTGAAACCAATAACATGGAGTATCTCTGAAGTTACTAGTTCTACAACAAACGTTATATAACATAAATTGTATGTTTCAACGAGGTCAACATGTTTTGTCGGTAAAATTTTGTCTATTGTTTACGGTTTAGCAGTTGTGCAAAATTAATTCAGAATGAAGAGGATCACAGGGGCGGTTCCCAAGATATTCAGGATTACAGCATTTTAATCAAAATTGATAGTTTTTTGTTGTTTGTTTAGAACATAAAAAATTTAGAAAATTGTATATACAAAGCCTAGTTTGGAATGGGAGGATTTTCCTTAAAATCTTTGTGTATTCTCCTAGGAAGATACTAAATTTGAATACCAAGTTTGGTATTTAACGGACCTTACGTTTTTGAGTTATGCTGTAAACACACATACACACACGGACCCTTTTCTAAAAATGCTTACTATCGGGTTTTGAATGGAATACAATGCCTTCTTTACTTATTATCAGAGCTAAGAAGTTCGTACTTATTTCCTTATGCAGAGTAAGAGCGGCCAGGTTTTGGCAATACCAGGCGGTGCCACTTGCTCAAGCAAAGGTCAACAGAGAGTGCAACCCATTACTGCAAAACAGTTATCACTGCATAACACAGAACTACGTCGGTAGAAAGGAAGGCGTTCGAATATCATCTTTGTTCTCCTCAGATGTGAGCAAAATTAATTTGCTTTACAACCATAATAAGTTTTCTAACAGTGCACTTATGCATGTACTTATTCAGAAGCCGATGATAGTTCTAGTAAACAAACTGTCAAACGTCTAATAATAGAACAGAAGTACATTATTAATTGAAGATTTATTCAAAGAGTTAACCTACAACTATCACATTGTTACAGTCCAGAGGTATGGAGCTGAACTGAATCATTGTTGCATGTAGAAGAAATGCGAGATGGATCTATCAATCCACGACCATCCTACCTGAAATATGTAAATGAAAAGTGTAAATGAAAATAATGTAGGGTTCTGTGTGATGTATCCATACAAACTGCTCTTTTAGATCCCAACAAATGCATTTGCTTGGTGATACTGAAAGGGAACTGATAAAACATTTCAAATATGCCACAATCACATCATGCGAAGTGAAACGAACGTTTTTACATTATAAATGTTTTTGGAACGTAGAATGAGGTTTTCGTTTTAAAGGCTTCAGAAATACATATTGTTTTCAGTAATACAACTGCAGATTAATAAAGATTTAATTCCTCCTTAATCTGAAGATATTTAAGCGAATAATGCAATCATTTGTACATATATAGAAATCAGAGTCACCTTTATATTTATAATAAATTGTATATTGTACATAATCATCTAAATAAGTGTGTTTATACGAATATCTCATAAGTCATTTTTGTTCTATGGAATCAGTACTGTTTACTTAATATAGGTTTGTTTACCTCTCCAGCATGCGTTCATATCCATGACTTGTTTTGATGCGGCCAGATGTTCGGTCGCAACCTGTATAAGGAACGGCGAACGGTACAAACTTCCTAGCTCTGCTTATTATGTACATTACAATTCGTGCTAGAGGAAATAAACAATATATTTTTACATAATATCGAAAAAGCATGTATATGTTCCATTAAATTTGAAAACTCACTATTTTTACTTTCTCTTTACGTACCATGTACATAGTGTATAGAGAAGGTATTGCACTCCACCAAAAAATTTGATACCGAGATTTCACCGGAAATATATGTTTTAGGGTCCCCTGTATCCAAAAACAGTATTTTCAGAAAAACGTCCGTGTGTCTGTGAACACGATAGCTCAAAAACGAAAAGTAGGTAAAATACCAAACTTGGTATTTAAGTTTTGTATATTCCAGGGATGCGACACGAAGATTTTGAGAAAAATCTCCCCACCCCAAACTACGCTTTACATGGAAGTGTTTTCGAAACTTTTGATTTTCTAAAAAAATGGCTGTAACGATTTTGATTAAAATATAATATATTAAAGTTATTTACCTGACAAATAAAATGTATATTTTGAATTTTCTGGGAATAACCTCTGAAGACTACTTTATTCTGGATGAATTTTTCATAACTACTAAACCGTAAGAGATGGACAAAAGCTTAACCCACAAAAAATGTAGAGAACGTTAAAACACACAATTTATGTTATATACATTTTTTTCGTGGAGTTGATCGTTTCTGAGATATTCCTTTTTCTTGGTTTCAGCTTTGAAAAACTTATACTTTACTAGTACAGGAATTTGTCAACTCCTATTCATACAAACAAAGGAACATCAGTCACGTAGCTACCAGCTTTTGGCTTTCACTTTAACCTATTCTACTCCCTTATTTCGCTTCTACTTACAATAAAGCAAGAAATAAGGCTATTTCTGCTAATTTTTCTCGATTAGCATGAAATGAATAAAAGATAAGCTTACTAACAATACTTTGTAACAGAGATATAGAGAAAGTCATGTGAATGGAGCACATCAGATTTTTTTAAAACATTATACTATAATGGAGTCAAACTCGACCTGTTTTAATACGTACAAATCGTACCCCTCAATGTTAGACCACCCTTTAGGCTTCAGTGTACTGCAGGAGAAAGGATACACTAAAGCAGCAAAGAGAATCCAAAAGTAAACAACTACATTATCCCATTGTTTTGTATCAGATAATGAGTTTTCAAAACTATACTCTTTGAAAGGACTCACGTTAGGTTTCTGTGTCTTTTAGAATGCTTTTGACACTTTCAGGATAAACCAAGAAGTATGGCGGTGTTACGGTTATTGAAGCTGATCTTGACACTTGCCTTAAATGAGGTAATAACAAGAGTTCGAGATGCTGCAGCCCCATCCAGACGTGATCCAATACAGATAAGGTGTGGTACAGCAAGCCAAGAATAGAGATCCTTGCTTCATCCTTTCTTCTGGAAAAATACCTCTTGATACTCTTCTGCATTTGATGTCATAACGCTTTTGTGTTTGTGTTTTTCAAAAATCTGATGTGTTGCACTCTTTTCTCTACTCACTCTTGAACAAACTATTCTTATATGTGGATATTCTTTTATATTCTTCTTTTTATGTAGCTCACCCGAAGAAAACGAAAGCCAGTTGGGGAATTAAACTCTGTAATTGGCATGTTATTATGGTAGCTCAGTGGTTAGAGGAACTAGCCGGAGTCAGGAGATAATTGGTTTAAATCCCGATTATGGGCAATGTTTTTCAGTTTGACTCTACCTTTCCAATTCTTTTATCTACATCATGCAAATCGAGATAACTTTTGCAAAATTTGCCGTATTGCATATTCTCTTTTAGGTACAAAGGGTATAGAGTAGAGTGGGCTTTAAGGGATAGACAAAACTTTTAAAAGCGGATCGCTAAGCTATGGCTTTGAAATCTCGTTCTGTTTTCATAGCCGATTTTAACCTGCCAATTAAGAACCCTCATTTTACCCCACGTGAGAGTGAGAGCAATTCTCGTTTTACCCCTCTCAATAAGCGCGACCCGCATATGTCTACATTGATAAGGAAGAGGTGTAAAATGAAGGTCGCTCAGCTACTGATCTTAATTTAAAATAGTCCCATTGAGTTCTGCAACTCTTTTAGGCACGGAGGGACATCTCCACATGTCAAATGTGGAGCAGTTGGGCCACATTGTATACAGCTCATTTGTAATAAAAATAATTTAAACATATGGTATTTTAATCAAAACCGCTAGGTCCACTTTTAAGGAAATAATGTTTTTTGAAAAATATTTAGTATGGTGTTGGGGACTTTTCTTGAAAATCTTTGTATCGCACCCTTGGAAGATGCAAAACTAAATACGAACCTGGGTGTTAAACCAATTTTGCTGTGCATGGACATATAAACGGACCTTTTTCTTCTTAATTTTTTTGGGGGGTGGTAGGTGTTACAGGTACCTCAAACATATATTTACGGTGACATCTCACATCGAATATTTAGGTGGAATAATAAATGTTCTCTTCTTATGTAGACAATACTTAAAGATACAGTCAAACCATTGTGAAATCACAGTAATGTGTGGAACAGCGCTGCTTGGTTTTGTTCGGTTTATGCAGTGACGTCACCCAGACTAAACCTACAAACAAGGCTAGGAGTTTTCTGATAATAGCCACGAAGGCACTAGTAATACACCTGTAAAGTGAAAATCCGAATGCTTTACTTATCTACTAAACGACAATTATTGCAAACAATTTGAAGCAAAATAATATGTACCTAATACAGGAGTCGTTTGATAAGTTCACAAATTTAAAGCCAAACTAACAACTGACCTGAATTAAAGTAATTTTATTTTTCAATGCAGTTTCCCTATACTCTAATTCACCTAGTCCATCGATGTTTCAGAACCTTTATTCCACCTAGAAAATCAGATTCCTCCAGGGTTGCAAAATACTCATCAACTCTAGCTATTTTAAGAGAATCTCCCTCCATTGAAGAAATTTTCAGCTTAGAAAAGAGATGGAAGTCTGACGGAGCCATATCAAGTGAATAAGGGAATGGACTAACAAATCGTACCTCAATTCGTGTATTTTGCCATGGCAACGACACATGTGTGCTGGCGCGAATTGTCTGGTTAGAAAATTACTTTTTTCCTTACTCAACCTGGCTGCAACGAAAGCCACATATGACATTTCTAAACTCTAAAAGCTACCTCTGTCAACTGCAGTAAAGCTCTTCAAACTTAAAATTATGCCGGCCGCTACATACGGCAACCAATTAATATGGCCCAGCCTCAAAAAACTGGAGAATGTCAAAGCGAGATTCTTAAAAATCTTATGTGTTAAACTCACATTACTTTCTCTGGCTGTTCTACAAACTTCATACATAAGATTCTTCTTCTCTCTCAACCTTGCTAATCGTGGTACTCATTAGCACAATTTTCTTGATATTTAGTTCCGCATAAGTAGGAAAAAATAATGGAATACACTAGGCTAAACCAATAGTCAAATGATTTAAAAGCTGTAGTTATGCGATTTTCATTGCAAATCGCTTCTTTTCTTGGCCAGGAGTAGAACAAAAGAAAAACGGACACTCCCATCTGAGAAAAGTATAAGTACCTCACAACTGAAGCCAATAACAATGAATAGCTCGAAAACGGTAGGATCCACGAGAAAAATGTATATGATATGACTTGTGTATTTTAACAAGTCCTAAATTTTTTGTGTAGTACGTTTTTGTCTATCTCTTACGGTTTACTAGTTATGCCAAATTAAGCAAAATTCATCCAGAATAAACAGGTCTTGAGAAGCTATTCCCAGAAAATTCAAGATATGCATTTTATTTGTTAGGTAAATATCTTTAATATATGATATTTTAATCAAAATCGTTAGAGCCATTTTTAAGAAAATCAAAATTTTCGAAAAAAGTTCCATGTAAAGGGTAGCTTGGGGTGGGGGGATTTTTCTCAAAATCTTCGTGTCGCATTTCTGGAAAATACTAAACTTAAATACCAAGTTTGGTATTTTAGCTACTTATCGTGGTCACAGACACACGGACACACACACGGACCTTTTTCTGAAAATGCTTTTTTTGGATACAAGGGGTCCTAAAACATGCATTTCCGGTGAAATCTCGGTATCAAATTTTTGGGTGGAATACAATACTTCTCTATCCCTATGTACATTGTACATATGGGGCTAGAGAAAGTAAAAAGTGCTCTCTCAATCTCAAAATTCACGAGAAACAGCTATGCCTATAAAATATCGCAGGAGCCCTTCTTCGAATTACCGAAAACACGTGCATATAAAATCGCTCTCAAAGAGAGACAGAGAAAAACCTGGCGAGATGCTGGAAGAAATAATGGAGACCGAAACTATAAAGACAGAAATCTGGAAGGTACCAAACTTTGAGCTTCGCCACCTGTATACACGATTCGCCGTCCATGGGTTTCACGGGAGGATCTGCCGGAACTAGTCATACCATGAACCCAAGGAGAAATATTTCTGTAAGAATTGCAACAAATCATGTCCTAAGTAAACCTAACAAGTGTGCTAAGTTAATTAAATAATGCTGAAAATTAAAAAAAAAAAAAAAAAAATTGCGCAGATTGTGTTTAGTAAATAAACAATAATAAAGCTGTTTTTACGTACCTTTTGCTATAGTTGATCCAAGAGGTTAGCATAGTATCCTCCCGTAATTGTTTGACCATTATGAACATAATCTATTAATAGAATTCCTTTCGCACTCCATAAAATTGATGCCATGAATTCTCCGCCGACTGTATTGCCTTTGCTTTATTTGGAGGTGGATTATCAGCGTGCTTACATTGTTTTGATTGATATGTTTCTAGTGGGCGGTGACCTGGCAGAGTGGTTAAACCGCTCTCCTCCCACCTAGGCGGCTCAGGTTTGACCCCCGCATGTGGGATTTGTGATGGACGAAACGGCGTCTGGGTGGGGTTTCTCCGGGTTCTCCGGTTTTCCCCACCACTCATTCCACCAAGCATTACCCACGTTTTGCTTTCATTTCATATAATCCACTTCTTCACGCTCATACCTGACTACGCGTCACCACTCGTTCCAGGTTCTTTATTCTGTGGTTACGTGCCATTTGCTCCCCGACAAGCTTCTAATGTCTGGGAACTTGCTTGTAAGCCCTAGGGGAGTTTCAGTCCTACATACAAGAACGGTAAGCCAATAACGTAACGCACGTTTCTGGTGTTGTAGTAGTGGGAGAATAAAAACGATAGTGATTTGTTTGTACTAATTTTGTATTGTAAGCTGGAGCAGGACTAGAATCTATTACTGTAAGCAACCTGTACTTGTGTGATAAAGGAAAATTCATCCAAAGCATTAGCATACGCAGTGGCTTAATAAATATAGCCAAGAAGAATGTTTATGATTTAGAATAATACAGCTAATAATGAGTACAGTACATTTTTACATTCTCTACCAAGTACATACATACTAGGTAGAGAAGGTATTGTACTCCAACCATATTGTACCGAGATTTCACCGAAAATGTGTGTTTTGAGATCACCTGAATAAAAAAGGGCATTTTTAGAAAAAGGTCAATGTGGTGTCTGTGTAAGCGCGCGCGCGCGTGTGTCTGTGGACAGCATAACTCAAAAACGAAAGTCCTTTAAATACCAAACTTGGTATTTAAGTTTGGTATCACACAAGGATGCAACAAGAAGATTTTCAAGAACATTTCGCCACCATAAACTAAACTTTACATGGAGAAATGTTAGAACACTTCAATTTTCTCAAAAATGTTTTAATGGCTTTGATTAAAATACCATCTATTAAAGATACTTAAATTAAAAATAAAATATTAATCTTGAATTTCCTTAGAATAGCCTCTGAAGTCCTCTTCGTTCTGAATGGCCTTTGCATAACCGGGAAACCGTAAGAAATAGACAAAAACTTACTGCAAGTAGATGTCATCAAAATTATACAATATTTAGTTAATCATACTTTTGTTGTGGAATTAGCCGTTTCCGAGATATTCTTATCCATTGGTATCAAATTTAAAATATTTACATGTTTCTCAAACAGAAGTCGTCCAGTTTCTTCTGTTTTACTCCAATGACAATCGCATAGCGAGAGCTTTTAAAATATTTGACTATCGCTTTAGCGTAGTGCATTACTTTGGTTCACTTTTATTATACGGAACTAAGTAATAAGGACATTCTGCTAATGATTTTCTCGATTAAAACGTAACAAAAGGAAGAATAACATTTTGTAAGAAGTTTTATATATATAGGTGTAATAGTAGAAAGTCATTTTAATGGAATAATCAGATTTGTATAACAGCATTGTCATTCTCGTGTTTGTGCTGCGTATAAATTTAGAGGTAAACAGTTTAAAGTCATGTTAACGGAAGTTCGACTCTGGACATTATTCAAATACCTAGAGGTGTCCTATGCTGCCTCCGTGGTGTTTAAAAATGGATTAACATGACACGAGGGGAATATTCACCTGGAGTAGTTTGCATCTCTATGGAGGCCTTGTGTGTCGTTCAGTATAACCCTTAGTAACTAGGTTACCTAAATGTTAATGAAGTTGGCGAAAAGTTTACTTTTAAAGAAACACCCAGCACGTTACTCATTAAAATAACAAGTTGTTTAAAAAATTCAGACGGCTTTTTGAACATCCCCCACCATGCTCTACAGGCGTTTCGAAACGACACCGAAGAAATATAATAGGTGCCCCAACTGCATCGTTTGCAAATATTTCTTTGTGCATTAAAAGAGTTGCAAAACTCAAAGGAGCTATTTCAAGTTAATCTCCGCCAGAGAGGAACTGACCGGAGCGACATTTTACCCCTCTTGCATTCCCGCGGAGATGGCGAGCAGATCGTGCTCATTGTGAAAGGTTTAACGAATATAACTCCGACAGTTCCGGCCAGTTTTAACTAGAAAAGCCCCGTTGAGTTTTGCAACTCTTTTAACGCACGAAGAAACATCTGCAAACGTTAAATACGGGACCACCTGGTATGGCTTAAGCTTGCACTGTCCAAGGACTCATGTAGTGGAAACTCTTTGAGAGGTGTGTATGTATGTGCGCGCGCGCGTGTGCGTGTGCATGTGTGTCAAAAACGAAAACCTAATATTTAATTTCAGCCTCTTCCCAGGATGCGATACGAAAGATTTTCAAATAAGCTGGTTGTGATGATGCCTACTAAAATACCAGATGTTTAAGATATAGGGTCGTTAATTTATAAGGTAACCCCTTTCGCGGCCTATCAACATTGGGTGGGAAAATCGAGAGTCGCCGGGAAAGTTGTACCGGTAGAGACGTACTAAGTTCCTTATCCTATAGTAAATGCTGGAAACGTTGACCATGTGCTCTCAAACAGGCGGCATATCTTATACAAAAATATGTTGTTCATTCGCCCAGCTTTGCAGCAGGAATCCTTGTAATTTCTTGCATGATGCTGTCAATCACTAAGTTCTTGTAATGTACAAGGATTATAATGATACATAAAATTAGAGAGAAAGAGAAGAGTTGATTTGCGTCCCCTCGATCTTGAGACCTAACTGGTCTTCAGAAGCTATTCTCAGAAAATTCAAGATATACATTTTATTATGTAAATAGCTTTAATATATGGCATTTTAATCAAAATTGTTAGGGCCCTTTTTGAGAAAAACAAAATGTTCAAAAAATGTTCTGTGTAAAGGATAGTAAGTTTGGTATTTATCGGTATTTTAGTTTTTGAGCTATTCTGTCCACCTATATACACACACAAACTTTTTTTCTAAAAATGATTTGTTGAACTCATGGGACCTCAAATCCGGTGAAATCTCGGAATCGAATCTTTGGGTGGAATGCAATACTTCAACTTTACACTATGTATATGATACGTGAAGAAAAAGTAATAAATATATTGACATTCCTTCAGGTAAAATACTGCATCTCATGCTCTATATATTGTTACTGACATAATATGAATATTAATTAGCTTTATAGCGAAAAAAGTAATTTTGTTATCACTATGGATGTGTGCCAAGAATTACTTTCATGTAAACTGCAATTGTTTAATGCAGCACGGTGTTGTGGTTGTGTTTAGTCATTCGCGTCAAGCTGGCACCTATATTTCCTCTCTCAGCCGTTGCAGAGAGGGAGGGAAGGAAAGCAGCACCCTGGAAGTGTTTACAGATTCACTCTAGTGTAACGATGCGGGCTTCGGCGTCAAAGAACCTTCCGACACAAATGTATCCTCTCACACAGGTGTAACAATCACAGTTGAGATGTCAAAATAAGCTGCTGCCGGCACAGATGTCCACTAACGCAGTGTAACAATGGAAGTCAACAACCAGCTATGAAGCAAACTGTACACACACGTTGGCGATTACGGCCGCAGGGTGTAGTTACAGTATATTGACCCCTGTTGTCCCTGTCTCCGTTAAAATCGAATTCAGGTCGTCACATCGAACAGCGTTATCTCTCATTTCATTATCCCTCGTTCCGGATTTATAGCAATGGTAAAAGTGTTTTCGGATGTCACAGGCGACCACAGGGTTGTTTAATTCCACGGTTCAAAAATGATTTACTTCCCGACGAGAGTGTAATTCATGTTTCTACACCGCGTACGTGTGGGGCTCCAATATATCAGGCTTATCGCATTTGCAATGCTGTCGTGTTAAAATGCACAGGGCTAATTTGAGACCTCAGTGCACTGTCATTATTGGTTGTAAAAAGCGAGTCCCTCAGGGACACATTACACATTACGCATTATTTTTGGCGGGCAGATTTTAAGAACTAAGCGAAGCATACACCAGCGGCGTTATGTTATGCATATAGTTTTAATGTTGCCCTGCGCAAAAAAGGCCGAAAAAATATTTTTTCTACAGTGGATAATATATAGCCAGTATTGCCGTGAGTACTGCATTAAAGAAAAATCTGATGTGTTCCATTCACATGACTTTCTCTATACCTCTGCAACAAATTATTGTTAAAATAATTGAGAAAAAAATCAGTAGAAATAGGCCTATTACTTGCTTCCTTGTAAGTAGAAGCGAAATAAGGGAGTACCATAGGTTAAAGTGATAGTCAAAAATTGGTTGCTATGTGGCTGAAGTTCTTTTGTTTGTATGGACTGGAATTGTTAAATTCCTGTATGAGAAAAGTACGTTTTTAAAGCTGAATCCAAAAAAACAAGGAGTATCTCAAAAACAATCAACTCCACGAAAAAAGTGTATATAACACAAATTGTGTGTGTTAAAGTGCTCTACATTTGCTGTGTGGTAAGTTTTTGTCCATCTCTTACAGTTTAGCAGTTATGCAAAATTCCGTAAAATTGACCCAGAATAAAGTAATCTTCAGAGGCTATTCCCAGAAATTTCGAGATATGCATTTTTTTGTCGTGTAAATATCTTTAATATACGAATTTTTAATCAGATTCGTTAGAGCCATTTTTGAGAAAATCAAAATGTTCGAAAAAAAAATTCCATGTAAAGGGTAGTTTGGGGTGGAAGGATTTTTCTCAAAATATTTGTGTTGCATCCCTGGAAGATACAAAACTTAAATACCAAGTTTGGTGTTTTACCGACTTTTCGTTTCTGAGTTATTGTGTTCACACACACACACACACACACACACACGTGGACCTTTTTCTGAAAAACTTTTTTTGGATACAGGGGACCTAAAATACATATTTCCGGTGAAATCTCGGTGTCGAATTTTTTGGTGGAGTGCAATACCTTCTCTATACACTATGTACGTATTGAGAAAGTAATAATGTCACAATCTTCTCTACCTGTTCCGTAAACAAACTATTCTTGCAAGAGTATTCTTTTATTACTTCATGATAATAGAAATAAGCATTAGAAGAAATCCCTTGTAAGTACAAGGAAAACAGGGGAATACACTAGACTAACGCCATAGTTAAATATTTTAAAAGCTGTTCGCTATGCAAAACAGTTGAAATGTCGCATCCTTGGAAGATTCGTGGTCACCTTACCCTCCCTGTATTTAGGACTGACACCCCTCTAGGACTTGCAGGCGAATGCCTAGGGCCAACGGCACAAACTACTGAATGTAGAACCTGGAATGAGTGTCAGGCCGTGAACGTGAGAAAGTTATTGATATGAATTGAAAGCGAAATGGATGATAGGGAAGGTGAAAAGAGTGGCGGAGAAAATCTGAGGACTCCGAGAAAATCCACTACTCCTTGGAAGATACGTACATTAAATATAAAGTTTGGTATTTCACCGATTTTTTGTTTTTTGAGTTATCGTGTTCACAGGCACACGGACACACGCACTCGGACCTTTTTCTAAAAATGTTTATTTTTGGTACAGGGGACTCTAAAACGTATATTTCTGGTGAAATCTCGGTATTAAATATTTGGATGGAATGCAATACCTTCTCTATACACTAGGTACATAATACGTGTAGACAAAGTAAAAATTTAAGATGTTCCATTCACATGACTTTTTCTACCTGTTCTACAAACCTCTTACAAAAGATTATCACTCCATGCTAATCTAGTTGAGCATTAGCAGAGTATTATTGCTTATTTCCTTATAAGTAGAAGGGAACTAAAGGAATGCACTAAATTCAACGAAGGGTGACCATTCCATCGGAGCGCCCTCGTTAGGTCTCTTGGGGATTACGATCCCACGAACCGCCGCTTCAGGCGATACCGGCTTCCCCGCATGGCTTGCGGGCATCCCCGGTAACGAAGGAGCACCACCAACAGCTGCTACGGCTAAGCTCCTTATAATCCTTCAAGAGTTGCTTGGATTCAAAATTATAATCTCAAAAGAAACATTTTGATAAAAACACACCAGCGGTGCACAAGGGCCGTTGCACCATCAAGGCAACCATCGAGGAGCAATATTCGCCTCCTCCTGTCACTCCACAACCCCAAAACACACCCGCCATCCTACAAAACCCACAATCCCGTAAGAACGTGGTTAAGTTCTCTCCGAGAACAGGGACACGTTGTAACACACCTCGGGCTGCCCTCAGCCTGCCAATTACACTGGACTGGAATGCACTATGCTAAAGCGACAGTCAAATGTCTTAAAATATGTCGCTAGGCTTGTCATTAAAATTCGCTTTTGTTTGGCCAGGAGGAAAACAAACGAAAGTACAGGCGATATCCTGTCTAGGAAAGTGTATGTTAAAATACAACCCAATAATAAGGAATATCTGTGAAACGGTTAGTTCACAACAAAAATATCACGGACTTATATCCTCTGTTTTAACAAGATCTACATTTTTTGTGCAGTATCTCTTACGGTATACCAGTTATGCAACTTTTACTTTCTCTACACGTACTATGTACATAGTGTATAGAGAAAGTATTGTATTGCACCCAAAAATTCAGATTTCACCGGAAATACATGTTTTTGGTCCCCCGGAATCAAAAAAAAAAACACTTTTGGAAAAAGGTCCGTGTGTGCGTGCGTATGTGTCTCTGTGTTTGTGTCTGTCTGTGTGTCTGTGGATAATATAGCTCAAAAACGAAAAGACCGTTGAATACCAAACTTGGTATTTAAGTTTGCTATCTTCCAAGGATGTGACACGAAGATTTTCAGGAAAATCCCCCCACCCCCATCTATCCTTTACATGGAACTTTTTCGAAAATTTTGATTTTCTTAAAAATGGCTCTAACGATTTTGATTAAAATATCGTATATTAAAGATATTTACCTGACAAATAAAATTTATATCTTGAATTTTCTGGGAATAACCTCTGAGGATTACTTTATTCTGGATGAATGTCACGGACTTTTGCGTAACTGCTAAACCGTAAGAGATGGGCAAAAACTTAACATACAAAAAATGTAGAGCACATTAAAACACACAATTTATGTTCTTTACATTTTTTTCGTGGAGTTGATCGTTTTTGACATATTCCTTGTTTTTGGTTTCAGCTATGAAAACATACTTCTCTCATACAGGAATATGTCAACTCCTGTCCATACATACAAACAAAGGAACTTCAGTCACATAGCAACCAGCTTTTGATTATTAGTTTAGTCTATAGTACTCCCTTATTTCCCTTCTGCTTACAAGGAAGCAATTAATAAGACTATTTGTACTAATTTTTTTCTCGATTAGAAGTAAATAGAAGTATAAGCTTTTTAACAATAATTTGTTGCAGAGATGTAGAGAAAGTCATGTGAATGGAGCACATCATATTTTGTTTTTAAAATGAAGGGGACTTCCAATGCTATTCCCATAAATTCAAGATAAACATTTTATTTTTCAGGCAAATATCATTCATATACGGTATTTTATCCAAAATTAGAGCTATTTTTGAGAAAAACAAAATTTTCAAAACATTTTCCATGTTAACGGTAATTTTGGTTGGGGGAATTTTTTGTAAATCTTCTTGACGCATCCTTGGAAGATACTAAACTGAAATACCACATTTGGTATTTGATGGTCTTTTCGTTTTGAGCACACAAACACACACATACTCACAGACAAACACACATACATACTAACCTTTTTCTAAAAATGTTTTTTGGAGGTCTCAAAATAAATATTGCCGGTGAAAACTCTGTACCGAATTCTTGGATGGAATACAATACTTTCTCTCCATACTGTGTGCATAATAGATGTAGAGAAAGTAAAAATTAATCTATCTTTTACATTCACATTTCCCTACCTACGATTGTTTGCCTCGTGGTATAACTTCTATAAACAACTTATAAAAAGCTCCAATTTCAAAGACATCATATAGAGACAAGCTCCTTAAACATCTCCTTATTGCTTTATATGTGTATTTCCTAACAAAATGTATAAATGCAAACATGAAAGTGCACCTGTAATGTTAGGAATAATAAACTTTTGTGAGAATAGTTTTTAAAAGTATGATTAGAGAAGCATATGTAAAGGTGTAGATAAAATTTTGAATGTTATAAAGTTCTTAACATTCCGGCTTAGCATTATAAATGTCACCTACATTAATATGGCTTGGTAACGACCAAAATTACAAGATGGATGAAAAAGATTGCATGCCTTAGGTCGCTGTTCTGACAAGGAAATGTTTGCCTGTGAATAGATAAAAATTATAGCCATTAAGGAGTTTGCATGAAGACCTTTGAGGAAGAAAAAAAAACTGATTTTAAATTCAACTCACTCTTGGTGATAATGGGGTGATCTATCTTCGAGCGAGGTAAAGAAAAATCCAGATGAGAGTGAAGAAGACACGAGGTGGAGGAATTTAGAGGGCCTAGTAACATTTATACTAGCAGCTCATATATTTACAGAGAACGGTCCATGAATAAAACTAAGGAGGCCATGACGTATAGCGATTTCTCTAATGTAGAAAATCCACAGCCATGTAGACTCCATGTTAAATTGTCTCTTCAGCGTTTATATAGGAAACGAGAAGCAAGCAATAACAGCTACGAAAAGGAAAGATCCAAACCCGTGAATAAAAAACGTCAGCAGAAAACGGTAGCTGAGGGCGAAGCAGAAAAACACTGTATCATCACGTCGACCACCAAACAACATAGCTGGCGTTACAAATCACGTTTCACAGCGCCGCGCGGTTACTGCATGCTGGTCTTCTCCTTTCTTTACTACTCACCTGTGACTGTAGTCCTTCTGGCTATATTGAAACATGGTAATTAGAAAGAGAGAGAGAGCACTATTACAAGCCCCTACACGCCTGGCTGCGCAGATCAGTGCAAGCGTCGGGAATTGAACTGGAGTGGAGGGCAAAAAGCAGTGATACGACATGAAGATTTCCAGAAAATCCTTTCCAAATTCGTTTTACGTTGAATTTCCTTTTTGAAAAATTGTTGTCTCAAAAATGGCTCTTACGATTTCTTATTAAAATACCATATATTTCGTGTGTTTACACGAGGGACAATGAAATATATATTTTGAATATCCTTTACATTTTGAATTGTTTTATATAACTAGTAAGCCGTAAGAAGTGGATAAAATCTTACTACACCAAAAAAATGTATACTTCCTTAAACTACACAAATTCCTTGTTTTTAGTTTTAATTTTCGAATTCTTATACCTGAAGCATATGGATTTGTTTCCTCCTGTGGCCATACAAAGGGAACAGAATTTCCAAGATATCACACAGCTCTTAAATATTTAATCTATATTATTTTGTCACTTCAACTTCTTGGTCATATAATGATCAATCTGTTCGGTAAGATATCTAGTTTCCTTATGTGATGGACAATTGCCTTTCTGTACTTCTGCCCATACCATATACCATCTTCGTTTCGTAGCAAGCAGATGGCATAAGTGCCACAGTATGGCTGATTTCTCCATCCGTAGTCAGACGGCAATATAGGCAGCCTTCGATGCCTCTAGACCAGTCGATTTCATCATCGTGGTTAGATGGTGGAGAACCCCATATGCACATACTTTGCAGATGACACTAGGGTGTCATTAAGTCTAATTGTTTTAGCTATCTGTGGGTAGATCGTAGTGCAGTTGTACTTAGCATTTATTATTTTCAATGCTAAACGAGACAAACATTAGCAGAATGCTCTTATTACTTTGTTTCTTATAAGTAGAAGGAAACTAAGGGAATACACTAAGCTAAAGTGATAGTCAAATGTTTTAAAAGCTATCGTTATGTCACTGGCATTGCAAACCGCTTCTTTGTTTGACCAGGAGTAGAACAAAAGAAAAACGGACATTTCCTGTCTGAAAAAAGTATAAGTATCTACTTCACAATTAAAACCAATAACAAGGAATGTCCCGGAAACAGTCACCTCCCCCCCCAAAAAAAAAAGGAAAGGACATAATTGTGTATTTTGGCGAGATCTACATTTTTTGTGTAGTAAGTTTTTGTTTCTTACGGTTTATAGCACTTATGCAAAATCCGGCATAATTCATCCGGAATAAGAGAGGTCTTTAGAGGCCATTCCCAGAAAATTTAAGACATACATTGAGTTTTGGATGTAAATAGCTTTAATATACGGGAGTTTAATCAAAATCGTTAAAGCTATTTTTGAGAAAATCAAATTTCTCGAAAAAATTTTCATGTAAAGGGTAGTTTGTGGTGAGGGAATTTTCTTGCAAATCTTCGTGTCGCATCCTTGGAAGATATTAAATCCAAATACAAGTTTGGTATTTGCCGGTCTTTTCGCTTTTGAGCTATGCTGTCCACAGACACTAGAAAGTAAAAAATCTGATATGTTTCATTCACATAACTTTCTATACATCTCGGTAACAAATTATTGCTAAAAATCTTATTCTTCCATCTACGTTATGATAATCGAGAAAACATTAGCAGAAATTGCCTTATTACTTGGTCCCTTGAAAGTAGAAGGGAAAACATCTATGTTCCATCCACAAGATGTCCTCCAGCTGTTCGGCAAACAAATGTTTTATTCAAAAGATTAATCTGTTATCTACATCATGCTAATCATGATAAACATAAACAGAATTAGTCTGACTAGTAGCTTCCTTGTAAGTAGAAGGGAAATAAGAAAAAGCACAGGCTAAAGCGATAGTCTTGTTCTTTAAAAGCCGGTCGCTATGTGAAACAATTGAAATTCCAATATATTTGCCTGCCAGGAGTAAACAAACGAGAAAGATATCTTCCCGTTGGAGAAAAGTTTTAAGTGGGCTTAAAATTGAAGTCAATAATCCGGAATATCTCGAAAACGGTTAACTATACAAAAAATGTATATGACATAAATTGTGTGTTTTAATGAAATCTACATTTTTTGTGTAGTCAAGTTTCCAGTTATATAAAGGTCATCCAGAATGAAGAAGTCTTTCTATTCCCAGAAAATTCAAGATATACATTTTGTTTGTCATAAAAGTATCTTAAACATACGGCATTTAATCAAAATCGTTAGTCATTTTTTGAGAAAATCAAAATTTTCCAAAAAAATATCCTATATAAAGGGTAGTTGGGGTGGGGAGATTTTCTTGAAAACCTTCGTGTCTTATCCTTGGATATACCAAGTTTAACTTAAATACCAAGTTTGGTACTCAATGGACTTCTCGTTTTTTACCTATACTGCCCACACTCACATACACATGGACATTTTTCTAAAAATGCTTTTTTTTTTATTCAGGGGGTCTAAAAACCGGTGAAATCTCGGTATCGTTTTTGGTTGCAATAGAATACCTTCTCTATACACTGTGTACATAGTACCTGTAGAGAAAGTAAAGAATGCGAGTTATAGAGCCCTCCCGCTCGGTTTAAAATATTTGATTAATGCTTAAATTTATTCCCATTGCACCTATAAGGCAATATAAAATAAAATAATCTATACAAACGCTTATTTCGAACAACATTCGTTAGAAGAATAAGCTTTAGTAAAATATTATGTTGAATGGGTAGAGAAATGTATGTGAATGGAATGTAATTTTCAGTTTGTGCTGTTTCGTAGTTATCGTTAACCGCACCCACTACTATAGAATTTCCCGGTAGCGAACGCTATAAAACCTTTGAAAGCTCTCTCTAAACATCATAGTTTGCAAAAGACATAACCTCAACATCTGCACGTTAAGGTTATTGGTGTTGTATACACAGCTTGCTTTTCACGCGACTTCCGCAGCGAAGCACGGCTGACAGTTATTTACGACTTCTGGCGGTGCGGTCATTAAACGAGATTTCCTCTTTTATTCGCTGCCACTTGTCAACAACAAATTGTCGCTTTGAATGCGTTACCTCACGGTTCGAGGGGAAATTGAAATGCGGGAGGAAGTTCATCCGTTGGCAGACCTGATGGACGGAGCATGTACTAAAGGAAGACGGGAAATGTCTGCGCCATCTTGTTTTAACCTTCTATTTTATTACGAAACACACTCACCGCATTAAATATGCTGCGGAAATGAAAAACGAGGAAATACGTTGATCTAAATGGAAGAATTGCTGCCTGTTTTCAATGGGCGTGTTTCGACTAAAACAATTGAATGCCACGTAGTAATACCGAGCCCGCTTTTGTGACCCCGTCAAGATCGCGTGTATGTGTAATTCGTTTGCGTTGCATGTTCCTCTAACAGTGCAGCGGATGCTCGCAGTGATATTTTCAGGGTAGGCAAATATCCGCAATACGCAAATTGCAGATCCAGCAGAAACACACATTTCTAAGAGCTTTCAGGATGAAATTGTGAGCTATTAAAATGGTTCAGGTTTATATGGATCTCACTGTATAACTGAAGTCATAAAATTGTTTGTGGAAAGTGATATTCAACTGCAACAATTCCTTGTACTAGTTGCAGTGTCGGGAGAAGCTTCTCTTGTTTGAACAAAGTGAAGTCTTACTTAAGAAGCACAATAGGACAGGACAGGTTAATCAAGCAATTGCCAACATGAGTGATTGACGCATTGATCTACTTTACAAGTCGTAGCTCTTCGACATGTACCATATGAATAGCCTGATTCCTGGCTAAATCGACGCAACGATTCGTCTGAAGAGTTCACTAGCCTTCTTCGAGCATTTGTAATAGTCTCTGCACTCAATGGTGGTCTATGTTTTCCACTCTCGTTAACAAGTATACCAATTGTCTCTCGCTTTCTTGCTAGCGATAAAATTGTTGCCTTGTTGGAATATCCCGTACACTAAATTCTCTTCGAAATTCCAGTTTTATTGTTACCAAGGAATTTGTCTTCCAATATATTTTGAAAATGAAAACACGCTCTCGAAGTAAGTAGTACATGTTACTATCATGACTGCAAACAAAAGACTGTCTATAATGCCATAAAAATGCTCGTGATTTCCATCGAAATCGTCAACAGATGGATTGTTGCCATGATTATTGTTGATTCTCTCTGAGCCTTGAGATCATTAAAACAAGTTTCACATTTCTACGAGCTTTCAGAGAGAAATAGTTCAGGTTTTTAAGGAACGTACTGTACTTTAAGACAAGAACTGGATTTCACGAGATTGAGTGTACCCAGGACCAGTTCTCCCAGCGGAGGTAAATTCCCCATGCCGGTACCGGAAATCGAACCCAGGTCTCCTGCTTGGTAAGCAGCCGCGTTATCAACGCACTCAAGAGCGACCAACAAAGGTAGCTACGCAACAACAACACCTATTGTCTGTCAACCAGATCACGATTTCAGAAAAATCTGATTATCACTTTACGTGGCTGTAACAAATTATCGTTAAAAAGCATATTCTTTTATCTACTTTATAATTGAGATAAACATTAGCAGAAATTATCTTTATTACTTGTTTCCTTGTAAGTAGAAGGAAAATAAGGGAATACACTTGGCTAAAGTGATACTCAAATCTTTTAAAAGCTGGTTGCTGTGATAGACAGCCATTTCTATATAGGACCAGGAGTTTACAACATTCCGTGTGAGAAAAGTAAGTATTTTAAACCTGAAACAAATAACAAGGAATATCTCAGAAATGGTCCATTGCACGAAAAAAAACGTATACGACATAAATTTTGCATTTTAGCGTGATCTACATTTTTTGTGTCATGTCTATTTCTTATGGTTCACCAGTTGCGCAAAATTCATTCAGAATAAAGAGGTCTTTAGAGGTTATTCTATAAAATTAAAGATAAGTATTTTATTTGCCATATAAATATCTTTAACACACGGTATTTTAATCAAAATCGCTGGAGCCATTTTTGAGAAAATCAAAATTTTCTAATTTTTTCCATGTAAAGGGTTGTTTGGGGTGGGGGAATTTATCTCAAAATATTCGTATCACATCCTTGGAAGAAAATAAACTTAAATAGCATGTTTCGAATTTAACGGTCTTTTAGTCTTTAAGCTATGCTGGCCACACAAACACACACATACAGACGTTTTTCTAAAAATTATTTTTTTTTTATTCACGAGGTCCCAAAACATACATTTCCTGTGAAATCTCGGTATCGAATTTTGGGTGTATTACAATACCTTCTCTGTTCATAGTATCTACGCGTAGCGAAAGTAAAAATGAAGAGGACAGGTAAAGCGAACTTATGGGTATTTATAAATATCTCTATCGTTTTATTACTGAGGTTGTTACCAGCCTATTCAATATAAACTGTAAGTTGTCATACTTTTTCTGATTTCTCAGTTTCATTTAAAACTGTATGTTAAAACTGAGTGTCTGCAACGTCTGATGTGTGCATTCACATGCCTTTCTCTACATCTCTGCAACAAATTATTGTTAAAAAGCTTATGCTTCTATTTACTTCATGCTAATCAAGAAACTATTAGCAGAAACAGTCTTATTACTTGCTTCCTTGTAAGCAGAAGCAAAATAACGGAGTACCATAGATTAAAGTGATAGTCAAAAGCTGGTTGCTATGTGACTGAAGTTCCTTTGTTTGTATGGATACGAGTTCACAAAGTCCAGTATGAGAAAAGTATAAGTTTTTTATATATCATACCAAAACAAGGAATATCTAAAAACTATCAACTCCACGAAAAAATGTGTATAACATAAATTGTGTGTTTTAAAGTGCTCTACATTTGTTGTATGGTAAGTTTTTTTTTCCATCTCTTACCGTTTAGCAGTTATGCAAAATTCGGTAAAATTGACCCAGAATAAAGTAGTCTTCACAGGCTACTCCCAGAAAATTCAAAATATATATTTTATTTGTCAGGTAAATATCTTTAGTATACGATATTTTAATCAAAATCGTTAATCATTTTTTAGAAACTTAAAATTTTCGAAAAAAGTTCCATATAAAGGGTACTTTGGAGTAAGGGGATTTTTCTCAAAATCTTCGTGTCACATCCCTGGAAGATACTAATCTTAAACACCAAGTTTTTGTATTTTACAGACTTTTCGTTTTTGAGTTATCGTGTTCACAGACACACGGACACATGGACCTTTTTCTGAAAATACTTTTTTTTTGGATACAGGGTACCCTAAAACATATATTTCCGGCGAAATTTCGGTATCGAATTTTTGGCGGAGTGCAATACCTTCGCTATACACTATGTACATAGTACGTATAGAGAAAGTGAAAAATGTATATAACATAAATTTTCTGTTTTAACGAGATGTGCATTTGTATAGAGTGAGTTTAATCCATCTTTTACGGTTTACCAGTTATGCAAAATCCAGCAAATCACATCTAAAATAAAGAGGTTTCCTGATGCTATTGCCAGAAAATTGAAAATACACATTTTATATGCTATACAAATGTCTTTAATGTACGGTATTTTAATCAAAATTGTTAGTGCAATTTTTGATAAAATCAAAATGTTCTCAACTTTTTCCATGTAAAAAATAGTTTGAGGTGGGGGAATTTTCCTCAAAATGATCATGTTGCATCTTTGGAAGATAGCAAACTTAAATATCAAGTATGGTATTTTTGAATTTTTCGTGTTTGAGTTAACGTGTTCACAGGCACACATGGATTTTTTTCTATAATGATTTTTAGTTACAGGGGACCCTAAAACGTGTATTTCCGATGAAATATCGGTATAAAATTTTAGGTGGAATACAATACCTTCTCCATGCACATGTTTGTTGTTTTTTATTCAGGGATCCCTGAAACATGTATTCTCGGTGAAATTTCGGTATCAATTTTTTGGTTGGAATACACTTCTTTGTCTACCTACTAAGCGTAGTGTAGGTACGTGTTAGAGAAAGTAAAACTGCTCGTTGAACGCATCCAGAGCCTTGTAAGCATGGAGTTGCTTAAGACAATCATCTCTTGGAAAAGAAATTCCAACACAACAAAACAATAAAGTAACGATGGGCATTGGCCCAAGAACTAAAAAATACGATACTTTGCCAGCATACCATCATACATTCTCGAGTTTCTCGAGTTAGACATAACAACAAATCGATTGCTGCGCTCGAATTTCACTTTGAAAGCCTAACAATCCCCAGAATCTTTAGAGAAGGAATGCTGGACCAATTGTGTGCTTTTCTCCGCGTTGGATGACTTCTGTTTCGTTTTGCAGTGCTGACAATGAAACTATGCCATGCAGTTCTGCGAACATTTTATTGGCTCAGAGTGCGCTCGCGTATACCTTATTAGCAGTTAGGATATATAACGGAGGATGACACTTCGCGTACTCCGACCTACACGGATATATTGAGGCTAACAAATCCTAGGAGGAAGGGATGAAGTGAGGGAGCCATATGAACCTACAGACATTCCATAGAGACGCGCGGAAGTCCTTTGCATTTCCAAGCGGTGGCTTAACTTTGTATTTTTACTTTCTCTATACTTACTATGTACATAGTGTATAGGTATTGTATTGCACCCAAAAATTCGATACTGAGATTTCACCGGGGATACACGTTTTGAGATTCCTTGAATCCAAAAAAGAAAAATGTCCGTGTGTGTGTATGTGTGTGGGCAGCATAGCTCAAAAACGAAAAGACGATTAACTTGGTATTTACGTTTGGTCTCTTCCAAAGATGCGTCACAAGATTTTCAAGAAAATTCCCCCACTCGTAACTACCCTTTACATGGAAAAATTTTCGAAAATGTTGTTTTTCTTAAAAATGGCTCTAACGATTTTGATTAAAATACAAATAAAATGTATATCTTCAATTTTCTGTTTATTCTAGATGAATTTTGCTTAATTTAGTATAACTAGTAAACCGTAAGAATAGACAAAAACCTACTTCACAAAAAATGTAGATCTCGTTAAAATACACAAGGTCTGTCATATACAGTTTTTTTTTTTTTTGTGGAGCCTACGTTTTCGAGGTATTCCTTATTATTAATTTCAATTGTAAAGTACTTATACTTTTCTCAGACGGAAGTATCCGTTTTTCTTTGGTCCTACGCCTGGCCAAGCAAAGAAGCGTTTTGCAATAACAATCGCATAACGACAGATTTTAAAACATTTCACTATCACTTTAACTTAGTGCGTTCCCTTAGTTCCATTCTACTTAAGGAAATAAGTAATAAAATTGTGTTCTATTCGCATGACTTTCTCTACTTGTCCCGAATACAACTATTCTTTCAAAACATTATTTTTTTCTATAGCATTTTAATCAATATAAACATTAACAGAAATGAACTTATTATTAACTTCCTTATCAGTAGAGGGCATATAAGCGAAAACACTAGGCTAAAGCGATAGTCAAATATTTTAAAAGCTGGTTTCCAGGTGGTTGTAATCCCTTTCTTTGCATTACCAGGAGTTGACAAATTCCCATATATGAAAAGTTTAAATATTTTAAAACTGAAACCAATAACAAGGAACATCTCCAAAATGGTCTACTCCAAGACATAAATTGTCTTTTTTAACAAGATCTTTGTTTTTTGTACTGCAAGTTTTTGTGTAGATATCCAGTTAAGCAAAATCCAGGAAAATTCGTCCAGAACAAAGGGGTCTTCAGAGGCTGTTCTCAGAAAAGTCGAGATATGTTTCATTTGTGATTTACTACCTTTAGTATATGGCATTTTAGAACCAGTTTTGATAAAAATCACAGCTTTCGAAAAGTTTTCCATGTAAAGGACAGTTTGAGGTGGGATTTCCTCATAACCTTCGCGTCGCATCTTTGAAAATACTAAACTTAAGTACCAAGTATTGTATTTTACCGATTTTTTTTAAGTTATCGTATTCACAGACACACACACACACACACACACACACACACACACACAAACGGACGGACACACACACAGAACTTTTTCTAAAAATTACTTTTTGGATATAGGGGATGCTAAAACGTGAATTTTCGCTGAATTCTCGGTATCGAATTTTTGGGGGTAGTGCAATACCTTCTCTACCTAATACCATGTAGAGAAATTAAAATGCTTTGCTATACATTCGATTAAGTACACTACACAATGTAGAAAACGCAAAACAATCGAGTTGTTCTTCTGTTTTCAAAGTTTTCTTTCATTTGGCAAACAAATTGTCACTAGACTGCCTCCGCGGTCGAGTGGTCAGCGAACTGACTTCTCACCCGGAAGTCCCAGGTTCGATTCCTGGTTGAGGTAGGGAACTTTTCTGTAACTAGAATTATTCCCTATGTTCCACAGAGTCTGGAGGTGTATATGAGAGTGAATTTGTGTGTTTTTGAGGAAAATAAAACAATTTAAACCCAAAATAAAGAGCCTACAGACAACGAGTTGTTCCTAATGCAAAGTCCCCGATATGACCTTAGATGTTAAAGGGGATTATATCACTGAAACAATAATAAAAAGGTCACTAATAGCTGTTAAGTACGAAAGGCTCTTTTGATATGAACGTGAAGTCCAATTTTCCAAAACAATTATTTTACCAATGTTAACACACAAAAACGACAAAAAATTGGGGCCTTTTAGTTAAGATGTTCGTAATTAGAGATCAGCAGTTTAATTCAAAAGTCCAAACAATGGCGATAGTTCAATGAATTGAAGACCAGATAAAAATATTTCAGTTCCTATGATACAATAGTGAGAGGCGAAGGGAAATCATAATTTAAGAGGCCCGGGATCGATTTTTATACCTGACAAGTCTGGCAGCAGCTGCAGATTCGTTTTACATGGTCTGGAGGGGCGGAGAGGGCTTGTGTAACCCGGTCCTGCTGTGGTTTTGGATTCTATTCCCATTGCATTGCTAGCTGGGAATAGCTTTTTGTATGACTTTTTATCAAGATTCGTTGCCATGACCTACTTATTTTTAATCACTAATATTGTGCCATACCGATATTAAATTGTCTAAAAGTTGTTTGTAAATAATATTACATTTTGAGGTTTGAAGCGTTTATTTGTTAGAAGTCTAACTTCTAGAACACGAGTGTGGCGTTAGTAAACTACTTCTTTCCCGAAATTAGAGGCGACATCCGGCTTGTTAGAGTGACTTTTGGCTATACCTCCGTCAGGCATTTTCTTCCAGAAATCAAGAAGCATCCAGTAAGTTTTCAAAAGGCATTATAGTATTCATTTGAGAAGGTTCCTGGTGATCAGTTGGTAGATATGCATTCAACTTTTTAGGCACCGAAATAATTATGTCCATTAATATTGAATTTAACAATACATTTTACGCTTGTACCTTATATCATTAATTCGTCACATTTTTTTCTGGGCCCCATGTACGATTTTATATACACATTAGAAGAAAATTGAGTACCTTTGTGTATAAAGGTACTCATCCGAATATGTTACATTTGAACTTTCTTTCAATTTTCCATGTACAATACAGCTAAAACTATCCCACTTGATGTTTTCGTTGATAATGCATTGAAATATCTTTGCCTTAAGACTACTAATGTGTTTCTATTACAGATTGACAGGTACCGTTAGATTTGGAGAAGTGCGCTTGCTCTTTCTTTGTCGACCCTTCACTAATCGTGACCACGTGTCAGTCAATTGTACACCACTCAGCGACAGTGGTCTTTAGAATATGCTGATGTAAAAATACACATTTTACAGCAGTAGCAGGTTGTATTGCTTTTTCTTTTTGTAACCAGTTTTGTGCTCGTTAAACATTTATTCTTGATTTACGAATTGATTTATGATATTTCTTGAATTAAGCTGAAACATAAGTTCCTCTACTATTTCTCTGATAGCACATGGTTGCATAAATAAAAAAAAAAGATCAAATGTTTGATTGCGAATATGTCACCACTCCTTTATCGTTTAACTTTGCAATTAGAATACGAGGTAGAGCTACAAACTATAATTTATTCGTGTTTTATTGCTAATATGAGTTTAGTCAAAAAATGAAGATAAAGCATGCCTACTAGAAAAAAGACGTGGTCCACACTTGACAGCTATGCCATATAGAGCGGAAGGTCAAGAACGTAGACAGTAATATTGTGCCTCGACACCTTGTACAACACGCTTCAGATGCATACAGAACTATGGCAATCAGTACAAATCAAGATCACTAAGATATTCTTCTTACTTGTGGCAAAGCTCAATCATTTAGATTACTATTTCTGGGATATTTGAAGAATATAGAATATAATGATAAGGCTGTAACAATTAATGATCTTCGCAAACGTACGTCTGAAGCAGCTCTAGAGATTGGGCAGAACGCAGAAGCTCTAGTAAGGTAGAGAAAATTGGCTTTGAAGATTCGATGCCTGTATAAATTCTAACGGAGCATATTTTGAGCATCTACTGTAAGTGAACTTATTATTGATGTTAATAAATGTTCGTTTAACAAAGATGTGATTTTGATTTCATTATTCCAACATACGCCTGAATGAGATATTTCCATAGATTACATTTGAATTTTCTTTATGTTTGATCATCAGACTAAATCTTATGTGTTGCCTCTTATGCAGCTCTTAGATTAGTTCTAGTGAATAGTTCTCGGACAGCCTGAAAGAAAATCATCCCAACCCTAATTAGTGGTGTTAGCTGACAATAAACAGTTGCGAACCAAAACAAACCATTGATTTGATCGCAAACCAAAACAAAACATTCGGCTAAGTCTGCTGCCAGACTGTGCAGACAATGTATTTAATAATGTGTAGATATCTCCGTTACCTTTCAAGATAGATGAAATTGTTATTGTCATATTTGGATCTCCCAAATAACAGATTTATCTTGAAATTTCTGGGAATAGCCTCTGAAGACTACTTTATTCTGGATAAATTTTACGGAATTTTGTATGACTGCTAAACCGTAAGAGATGGACAAAAACTTACCACACAAAAAATGTACAGCACGTTAAATCACACAATTTAAGTTATATGCATTTTTACTTTCTCTAAACGAACTATGTACATAGTGTATAGAGAAGGTATAGCATTTCACCCAAAAATTCGATATTGAGATTTCACCCGAAATACCAAACTTGGTATTTAAGTTCAGTATCTTCCAAGGATGCGACACGAAGATTTTCAAGAAACCCCCCACCCCAACTACTCTTCACATGGAATAATTTTCAAAAATTTTGATTTTCTAAAAAATGGCTAACGATTTTGATTAACATATATATTAAAGATATATACTGACAAATAATATGTATATCTTTAATTTTCTGGAAATAGCCCCTGAAGACTACTTTATTCAGAAAGAATTTTAGGGAATTGTGCTTAACTGCTAAACCGTAAGAGATGGGGGAAAATTTACTGCACAGAAAATGTAGCTCACAATAAAACACACAATTTATTTCATATACATTTTTTTCGTGGAGTTGATCATTTTTAAGATATTCCTGGTTTTTTGTTTTAGCTTTGAAAAAATTATAATTTTCTCATACAGGAATTTCTTAACTCCTGTCCATACAAACACAGGAACTTCAGTTACATAGCAACCAGCTTTTGGCTATCATTTTAAACTATTGAACTCCCTCATTTCGCTTCTACTTACAAGGAAACAAGTAATAAGACCATTTCTGCTAATTTTTTCTCACTTAGCATGAAGTAAATAGAAGCATACATTTTTTAACAAAAATTTGTTGCATAGATATAGAGAACGTTATGTGACTGAATTACATCAAATTTTTTTCGTGGAGTTCATCGTTTTTAAGATATGTCTTGTTATTAGTTACAGCTTAAAAAAACTTACTTTTCTCATACAGGAATTTGCCAACTCCTGTCCATACAAACAAAGGAACTTCAGATACATAGAAACATTTCGCTTCTACTTACAATAAAGCAAGTAATAAGACTATTTCTGCTAATTTTTCTCGAATAGCCTGAAGTAAATAGAAGCATAGACTTTTTAATAATAATTTATTTCAGAGATGTAGAAAAAGTCATGTGAATGGAACAAATCAGATTTGTGCAATATAGTTTTACTTTCTCTATACGTACTATGTACATAGTGTATAGAGAAGGTATTACACTCCAACCAAAAATTCGATACCGAGATTTCACCGGAAATATGTTTTAGAGTCCCCTTTATCTAAAAAAAGGCATTTTCGGAAAAAGGTCCGTGTGTGGGTGGGTAAGTGGGTGGGTGGGTCCGTGTGCCCGTGTGTCTGTGAACACGATAACTCAAAAACGAAAAGTCGGTAAAATACCAAACTTAGTATTTAAGTTTAATATCTTCGAGGGATGCGACACGAAGATATTGAGAAAAATACCCCTCCACCATCTACCCTTTACATAGAACTTTTTTCAAAAATTTTGATTTTCTGAAAAAATAGATGGAACGATTTTGATTAAAATATCCTATATTAAAGATATTTACATGGCAAATAAAATGTATATCTTGAATTTTCTGGGAATAGTCTCTGAAGACTACTTTATTCTGGAAGAATTTTACGGAATTTGCATAACTGCTAATCCGTAAGAGATGGAGAAAAACCTACCACACAAAAAATGTAGAGCACGTTAAAACACACAGTTTATGTTATATACATTTTTTTCAAGAAGTTTATCGTTTTTGAGATATTCCTTGTTATCGGTTTCAGCCTTGAAAAACTTATATTTTTCTCATACAGGTATTTGTCAACTCGTATCCATACAAGCAAATGAACTTCAATCACATAGCAACCAGCTTTTGACTATCACTATGGCACTCCCTTATTTCGCTTCTACTTATAAGGAAGCAAGTAATAAGGGTATTTCTGCAAAGTTTTTCTCAATTAAAATAAATTAAATGGAAGCATAAGCTTTTTAACAATAATTTGTTGCAGAGATGTAGAGAAAGTCATGTGAATGGAACACGTCAGATTTTTTGTCTATCTGTTACGGTTTACAAGATACAGAAAGGTCATCTAGAATGAAGACGTCTTCAAAGGCTATTGCTATAAAATATATATTTCATTTTTAATGAAAATATCTTAAACATGTGGTATTTTAATCAAAATCAATATAGTCATGTTTAGAAAATACAAATTTAAAAAAAAAAAAATTCATGTAAAACGTAGTTTGGGTGGAGGGATTTTCTTGAAAATGTTCTATGGCATACCTGGGAGACACAGAACTTAAATATTAAGTTTTGTATTTAGCTGATGTTTTGTTTTTAAGCTATGCTGTTCTTACATACACGCACACGCACACGCACACACAAACGAGCACGAGAAAGCGGACCTTTTTCTTAACTTCACCTTGGATTTAGAGGGGCTCAGAAAAACATTTCCGGAGATATCTCAGTATTGAATTTATGAATGGAATACAATACCTTCTCTACCAAAGTGGCCGAAAAAGTCAAAGTATTCATTAAGCAGGCTCATTTCTGCTGACAATTCACAAAATGCTCTCCAACAGAATTTTATCACCATTCCGTTGGGAATTTTTTGTTACACTCCCACAAAAGTTTTGATTTCTCTAGCACGAATGTCCAATGTACATAGTAGGTAGAGAAGCTATATTATTTTAAGCAAAAATTCGATACCCAGATTTCACATGTTTTTAAATCTGAATTTAAAAAATACTTTCTAGAAAAAGGTGCGTTGCGTGCGTATGTGTGCGCGCAAATTGCGTGTGTGTTTGTGGATAGCATAGATCAAAAACTTTGTATTTAAGTTTATTATCTTCCAAGAAAACGACACGAAGATTTTCAGAAAACTCCTCCACTCCAAACTACCCTTTACATGAAAGATTTTATGAAATTTTCTATTTTCTAAAAAATGGCTCTCATGATCTTGATTAAAATGCCGTATAATTACAACGTGTACATAGAAAATAAAATATACATAGTAACTCCTGGAAATAACTCCTGAACCCCATTCTGAATGAAACTGGTAAACCGTAACACACAGACATTGCTACACAAAAATATAGAACTAGTTAGAACACACAATATATGTATTGATCGTTTTTTATATACCGTTTCTGAATTATACCTTTTTATTTGTATCAGTTTTATGCTACTTAAGCTTTTCTCAAACAGGAAGTCATGTTTCGTTTCATTTCTCTTTTGCTTTACTCTGGCCAAGCAAAGAGAACTGGATTTAGATTTTTTTTTTTTTTTTTTTTTTAGTGTTTAACACCCGATTTAACTACTTGTGGCACTGCAGGCGATGACACTGGTGATACATGAAGTGAAGATGGAGCACCGGTGGAATGCAATGGCGGGAGAAACCAGAGAACACGGTGAAAACCCGCCCCAGCGCCGCTTTGTCCACCACAAATCTCACATATAGTGGATGTAGATTACTTCACACAGCGACCAGCTTTAAAGGATTAGACTGTGGCTTTAGCCTGTTAGTCCCCAATCTACTTTCTCTTATGAGCAAATAAGGAATAAGACCATTTCGGCTAATGTTTGTTTTGATTAGCATGAAATAGAACAACTATTGAAGAATTGTAAGATTTGTATCTGCCTGTGTGGAACAGGTAGAGAAAGTCCTGTAATTAAACACACAAAATTTTACTGTTATGCTAGTCAATATATGTCTCTAACTTTCTACAACCTATGTTTAATACTTTGTTGGTATGATTTCGCTTCTCTTCATCTTGGATTAAACAGTTTTGTTTCGTAATTTGCTGTTCGGTTCTCGAACATAATGCCTCAATAAAGCTATTCTGTGGCTTCCCTCGTTATCCTAATACACTTTAGTAATCTCATGGATGTTGTCAATAATACGAGTTGATTCCCACTGATGTTGATGCTGCTGACAATGAGCTTATTCAAGATCACTGTTATGCAGATAGCCTAAATGTACCTCACAGTGGAAAACAAGGAAATACGTGTCGCATCTGACATACTCTACTGCGCATGTCGTTTTGAGTTCTGTTCTTGTAAACGGAAACAATGTAATATCTGCACATATTCCAGTATTTAATGATTAGTAAAAATCAGTAAAAATAACTGCGTTACACTCACATGACTTTCTCTAGCTCTTCTACAAACTCCTTACATAAGATTATTCTTCTTTCTACACCTTGCTAATCGAAATAATCATAGCAAAATGTTCTTACTACTTAGTTCCTTGGAAGTAAAAAGAAAATAAGGGAATACACTAGATTAAATCCGATGATATTCAAATGTTTTAAAAGCTGTGGTTATTCGATTGCCATTGCAAATCGCTTCTTTGCTTGGCCAGAAGTAGAACAAAACGGACACTTCCTGTCTGAGAAATGTTTAAGTACTCACAACTGAAACCAAAAACAAGGAATATCTCGGAAACGGTTACCCCCACAGCAAAAAATGTAAAGGACATAAATTGTGTGTTTTGATAACATCAACATTTTCTGTGTAGTAAGTTTTTGTCTATCTCTTAGCTGTTAAGGAAAATTTAGCAAAATTCATCCAGAATAAACAGCTCTTCAGAGGCTGTTCCCAGAAAATTCAAGATAAACATTTTATTTGGTATGTAAATATCTGTAATATACGGGATTTTAATTAAAATCGTTAGTGGCATTTCTTAGAAAATCAAAATTTTCGAAACCTTTTTCATGTAAAGGGTAGTTGGGGGTGGGGGATTTTCTTGAAAAACTTCCTATCGCATCCTTGGAAGATACCAAACCTAAATACCAAGTTTAGTATTTAAGGTATTTTCGTTTTCGAGCTATGCTGTCCACAGACACACACACACACGGACCTTTTTCTGAAAATTCTTTTTTTGGATTCAGGGGGTCCTAAAACATGTATTTCCAGTGAAATCTTGGTATCGAATTTTTGGGTGGAACACAATACTTCCTCTACTATGTACATAGTACGTATAGAGAAAGTAAAAATTGGGAAATAAAATCTAAAAGAAAATATAAGAAATAAGCCGAAAATATATCGTATGATAATAAATGGCATAGGCTTAATAGTAGTAAGGCATCAAAAGTATAAAAAATCTAAATAGTTAATTCACATGAGTTTCTCTACCTACTTCTTATATTTTTATAAAGCTTCTATAAAATGTTCATATTCATAATAAGTGCATTTCTTTCTCCACCACGTACAGAAATAACAATGTACATAATTGATAGAGAAGGTATTGCATTCCACCCAAAAATTCGATAACGAGATTTCACTGGAAATGGGAACATGTTTGGAGAAACCCTGAAAAACAAAATTCTTTGAAAACAGACTTATACGTATCTGTATGTCTGTGAAAAGAATAACTCGTAAATGAAAAGTCGAATTCAGTATCTTTGAAAGATTTTCAAGTAAACCTCTCAACTCCAAGCTACCCTTTACATAGAAGGTATTCGAATTTCTCATAAAGGACTAACGATATCGATTATGTGTAGTGTACACGTACTGAAAGTTTCACCTCTTTGTTGCTTACACTTTCTGAGAAAAAGATACATAAGTATTCAAAAATGTTGTTTTGAAAAAACTGAATATTAATATACAAATATTCTACAAAGGGTCATTTCATAACAGTTTAAAGGGAATGCAGGCTAGGATTTAAATGCTGTTTAAATGCCTTAAAATCCTCTTAAACCCAAAAAAGTATATATTTTCTGAAACTGAAAATAATAGAGATTTTATTAGTGCCCAAAACAAAAAATCTGATGTGTTCCATTCACATGACTTTCTCTATATCTCTGTAACAAATTATTGTTAAAAAAGCTTATGCTTCTATTTACTTCCTGCTAATTGAGAAAAAATTAGCAGAAATATTCTTATTTCTTGCTTCCTTGTAAGTGGAATCGAAATAAGGGATAACCATCGGTTAAAATGATAGTCAAAAGCTGGTTGCTATGTGACTTAAGTTCCTTTGTTTGTATGAACACGAGTTCACAAAGTCCTGTATGAGAAAAATATAAGTTTTTATAACTTAAACCAAAAACAAGGAATATCTCAAAAACAATCAACTCCACAAAAAAAAATGTATAGAACATAAATTGTGTGCTTTAACGTGCTCTACATTTTTTGTGTGGTAAGTTTTTGTCTCTCTCTTACGGTTTACCACTTATACAAAATTCCGTAAAATTCACTCAGAATAAAGTAGTCTTCAGAGGCTATTCCCAGAAAATTCAAAATAAACATTTTATTTGTCAGGTAAATATCTTTAATATACGATATTTTAATCAAACTCGTTAGAGAAAATTTTTAGAAAATCAACATTTTCGAAAAAAGGTCCATGTAAAGGGTAGTTGGGAGTGGGGGGATTTTTCTCAAAACCTTCGTGTCGCATCCGCGGAAGACACTAAACTTAAATAGCAAGTTTGGTATTTTACCGATTTTTCGTTTTTGAGTTATCGTGTTCACAGACACACGGACACACGACACACGGACACACACACATACCACACGGACCTTTTTGTGAAAATACTTTTTTTGGATACAGGTGACCCTAAACATATATTTCCGGTGAAATCTCGGTATCGAATTTTTTGGTGTAGTGCAATACATTCTCTATACACTATGTACATAGTGCATATAGAGAAAGTAAAAACTTGATTTTTGGCCTTTTCAGAGTACCTTGTCCCCTTAAATATCTTAACCCTGTTGCTGTACGTGCTATCTCTGAGCTACACGAAGCTTCCTCGACGGACAAACTGAATGCCCATCCATAAAGAAGCGCTGGACCAAACGAGCTGCAGGCCGTGGTGTTTATTGGAGTGTAAAGTATCATTCAGGTCACGTGTGAACTCTCATACAAGTCAAAAGTGCCCCTTCTTAACAAGTAGCGCCGACCCATGGTATACGTGAAGGGCTTTCACTTAGGGTCGAACCTCGTCATGATGCTCGCTGTTTGTAATTCGCTATGGATTTCCAACTAAATGCTTGAGAAATGTTGTTATAGCCACACCAATGATAAACGTGAAACTACTAGAAACTTTTGGAAACTACTAGAAACTTTTGGAAACATCTGTTTCTCTAGCGCTAGCGCTGAAATCAGAGATGTGCGCCAGAACCAGTCTGTTCACATGACGTCACAATTGGAAATGGGCCAGGGGTGTGCCAAATGGGCTGCGTAAAAAATATCCCCTTTCGTTACATTGGCAATGTCTAATATGTACTTCTCTAGCACATATGCACACACAGAGTACATAAAAATGTAAATGGCTTGTTATTTATGGACGCTCTTTAACTAATGTGGTTCTCAGCGTCCCATTCTAAATTGGCCGTGAAAGACCGCTTAATTTTGTTCAGAGGTCTCTCTATCAGGCTTGAGGTTCTTTTATTTGCCGTAAATCTACGACATGGGACCAACGGCTTTACTTCCCTTCCGAAGGAAACCATGATTAGGATTTTTATGCCTTAAAAAAGCCATCGTCGTCCACCTGGTTTGAACCCGCAACCTTGGGCATATGATGGATTTGATAACCACTACACCACAGAGGGCGACATTATCCAAGTAGCTCACCCTAAGCGGGATTCGAACTCGCGGCCTGTTGAATTTAAAGCAGACATGCTACCACCACACTACTCAGGCGGTCGGAGAAGATGTTGTATTTCACCCTAAGTTCGATGTCGAGATTTAACCAGAAATACATATTTTGAGGTCCCTGAATCCGAAAGTGCATTTTTAGAAAAAGGTTCATGTGTGTGTCTTTGGACAGCATAGTTTAAAAGCGAAAATACCGTTAAATAACAAACTTGGTATTTCTATTTAATATCTTCCAAGGATGCGACACGAAGATTTTAAAAAAATATTCCCCCACCACGAACTATTAAAAATGTTGTTTCTCTCAAAAATGGCTGTAACGATTTTTATTAAATACCGCATATTAAAGATTATTACATCACAAATAAAATGTATATTTTAAATTTTATGCGAATAGCCTTGGAAGACCTCTTTATTATGGATGAGTTTTACAGAATTTTCCATAACTGTTTAACCGTAAGAGATAGACAAAAACTTACACCACAAAAAATGTAGATCTCGTTAAAACGCATAATTTATATCCTGTAGGTTTTCCTTGTAGAGTTGACCGTTTTCGATGTATTACTTTTTATTGGTCTCAATTTTAAATTATCTTAACTTTTCTCAAACGGGACGATGCAAAGCGAATCAAACCTTAATTCTTTCACATAGCGACCAGGTTTTAAAATAGTTGACTATCGCTTTAGCCTAAAGAGTTCCCTTATATACCTTCTACTTACAAGAAAGAAAGTAATAAGACCAAAACTGCTAATGTTTATCTCGACGTAGAGAGAAGATTAACCTTTTGTAAGCATAGTTTGCATATGGAACAGTTAGAGAAATGTAGATGAATAAAATACATCAGATTTTGTATTTCATAAAACAGTTCTTTAAAGCATAATGTTTAGATATGCATGAAAAATGCGTTCCATTCACATGACTTTCCCTACCTGTTCTGCAGACAAACCATTCTTACAAAAGTTATTCTTTTATCTACATCATGCTAATCGAGATGCTGAAATTGTCTTATTACTGGCTTCCTTGTAAGTAGAGGGGACATAAAGCAGCATACTAGGCTAACGCGATAGTCAATTCTGTTAAAAGCTGCCACTATGCCAAACAATTGAAATTCGTCTCTTTTTGTATGCTAAGAGTAAAACAAAAGAAAGACAGAAGAAAGCTATACTTCAGAGAAGTTTAATAAGTTTAAAATTGAAATCAATAACGAAGAATATTTCCGAAACGCTTTACTATACTACAAAATGTATATTACATAAATTATTTATTTTAAGATGATCTGCTTTTTGTGTAGTAAGTTTTTGTTCTTCTCTTACGGTTTACCAGTTATACAAAAGTTATCCACAATGAAGAGCTCTTCAGTGGCTATTCCCAAAAGGTTCAGGATATGCATTTCCTTTGGCGTGAACTGTCTTATACATTACTTTTTGACTGGTAAAGCGCTAGAGATAGACATACAGTTTATATCCAATATATTATGTTTCTTCTTTTTTTGTGTAGTGAATCATTTTCGATAATTTCATGTTATTGGTTTAAACGTTATAATGATGTTCTCTTTTTTTCTCTCTTTCTCTTTCAAGACATTACAATCCAATATAGATAAGCAGGGTCTTGTGTAGATGAATCTACACACTGACAGACACACACGAATATTTTTCTAACTTTTTTTTTTCTCTTTTTGTTTCAGTGGGTCTCGAAACATATATTTCCGGTGAAATCTTAGCATCGAATTTTGGATGCAATACAATATCTTCTCTATACACTATGTACATAGTATGTATAGAGAGAGTAAAAAGGCATTCATCCACATCCGAGACCTCAAAATAAATATAAGAAATATTATATGGTTGCTTCTAAGCAAGGAAGTATATGATTTACATGCAAGATTAAAAATCTGATGTGTTACACTCAACTGGCTTTCTCTAGCTGTTCTGCAAACAAACTTTCTACAAAATATTCTTTCTACACCATACTAATCGAGAAAAGCATTAGCAGAATGTTCTTACTACTTGTTCCTTATAAATAGAAGGAACTAATGGAATACACTAAGCTAAAGTGATGGTCAAATGTTTTAAAAACTGTTGTTATGCGATTGTCATTGAAAATCGCTTCTTTGTTTGGCCAGGAATAGAACAAAAGAAAAATGGACACTTCCTGTCTGAGAAGTACTTTACAATAGAAACCAATAACAAGGAATATTTCGGAAACGGCTGCCTCCAAAACAAAAATTTAAAGGACATAAATTATGTGTTTTGATGAGATCTAACTTCTTTGTGCAGTATGTATTTGTCTAGCTCTTACGGTTTAATAGTTGAGCAAAAATCGACAAAATTCATCCAGACTAAAGAGGTCCTCAGAGACTGTTCCTAGAAAATTCAAAATATTCATTTTATTGTACATAGTGTATAGAGAAGGTATTGTAATGCATCCAAAAATTCGAAACCAAAATTTCGTCCGAAATACATGTTTTGGGACCCCCTGAATCCAAAAGAGCATTTTTAGTAAAATGTCCGTGTGTATGTCTGTCTATGTATGTGTGTGTCTGTGGGCAGCATAGCTCAAAAACGAAAAGTGCGTTAAATACTAACCTGGATATTTAAGTTCAGTACCTTACAGGGTTGCGACACGAAGATTTTCAAGAAAATCCCCCACATCCAACTACCCTTTACATGGAAAAATTTCGAACATTTTGATTTTCTCAAAATGGCTCAAACGATCTTGATTAAGGTCTTATATTTAAGATTTTTACATAACAAATAAAATATATATCTCAATTTTCTGGGAATAGTCTCTGGATGAATTTTGCGCAATTTTGCATAATTGCTAAACAAAAACTTACCACATAAAATGTGGAGTTCGCTAAAACACACAATTTATGTTATATACATTTCTTTTCGTGGAGTTGACCGTTTTTGAGATATGCTTTGTTATTAGTTTCAGCTTCAAAATACTTATACTTTTCTCATACGGGAATTTTTCAACTCCTATCCATACAAACAAAGCTATTTCAATCACATAGTAATCAGCTTTTGAAAGATCTGACTATCGATTTAACCTATGGTACTCCCTTATTTCCCTTCTACTTATAAGGAAGCAAGCAATAAGAACCTTTCTGCTAATTTTTCCTTGGTTCGCATTAAGTAAATAGAAGAGTAAGCTTTTTAACAATTTATTGCAGATATGTAGAGAAAGTCATGTGAATGGAACGCATCAGAATTTTTACTTTCTCTATACGTGCTATGTACATAGTGTATAGAGAAGGTATTGTAATGCACCCAAAAATTCGATACTGAGATTTCACCGGAAATATCTGTTTTGAGATCTCCTCAATCCAAAAAAAGCATTTTTAGAAAAATGTCCCTGTGTGTGCCTGTTTGTGTGTAGGTGTCTGTGGGCAGCATAGCTCAAAAACGGAAAGTCCGTTAAAAACAAACTTGGTATTTAGGTTTGGTATCTTTCAAGGATGCGACACGAAGAATTTCAAGAAAATTCCCCCACTCCCAACTACCCTTTACATGGAACTTTTTTCGACAATTTCGATTTTCTAAAAAATTGCTGTAACGATTTTGATTAAAATATCGTATATTAAAGATATTTACCTGACGAATAAAGCTTATATCTTGAATTTTCTAGGAATAGCCTCTGAAGACTACTTTATTCTGGATGAATTTTGCATAACTACTAAACCGTAATAGATGGACAAAAACTTAGAACACAAAAAAATGTAGAGCACGTTAAAGCATAAAATTTATGTTATATACATTTTTTCGTGGAGTTGATCATTTTTTAGATATTCCTTGTTTTTTGTTTCAGCTTTGAAAAACTTATACTTTTTTCATACAGGAATTTGCCAACTCGTGTCCATACAAACAAACGAACTTCAGTCACATAGCAACCAGCTTTTGGTTTTCACTTTAACCTGTGGTACTCCCTTATTTTGCTTCTGCTTACAATAAAGCAAGAAATAAGACTATTTCTGCTAATTTTTCTCGATTAGTATGAAATAAATAAAATAAGCTAATTAACAATAATTTGTTACAGATATAAAGAAAGTTATGTGAATGGAAGACTTCAGATTTGTTTAATACAGGGGACTCTAAAGTGTTGTTTTCGGTAAAATCTTCGCATCAAATGTTTGGGTGGAATGCAATGTCCTCCTTATACACTAGTACATAGTACGTGTAAAAACTGTCCAAGTGGATATTCAACATCAACTGTGATGCTTTCTCGAACAAGCGAGACTTGCCCATATCTCCTCAGATTAGATTAAAATGGCTCCGTGCCATCTAAACTTCACTCGCAGAGAGATTTACTGCTTCTGATATCGACTGAAGCGCTTAGTCACGCCACCAAGTTGAAAGTAAAGGCTATTGAAACCACCCGTTTTAACAGCAACTTTAAAACAGTGTCCAAGACTTGCTTTAGCATTATTCGTAAGTTGATAGTGCCATAAATCCCATTAATTAGTTCGGTTAAATATATGAAACACCATCTTACGTCCACTGTTTTTAGAATCTATTTTACTTTCTTTAACGTGTACAATGCATATAGTAGGCAGAGAAGGTTCAGAGTTATTTTCTAAGCTTATCGTTACGGCTAACTAGTAGCTAAGAGCTGTAACTACTCGTTACGGGCCGAACCTTACTTTCTAACTCTTAACGATATCGCTATATGACACAAAGATATAGTTAAATCCTATATACAGGGAACTTAGCGACACTATCAACGACTCCTAATACAAAGTAGTTAATTTTAACTATCTCTTTCAGAAACTCGGTGTGAAAGAAGTTGAAAATACAACCATTTTCCTAACGATGAACTTGAAAACAATCTTGAATTATCTTCTTTTTTTATCAATCGTTGAACTGGTTGTACCAATTCACCATTCTAATCTCTGCCTTCCGTTTTACTTTCTCTATAAGAACTATGTACGTACTATGGGTACGGAGGAATGGCGGGAAAAATATTTGTCGCGATTTTTTACCATTGCGAATGTAGGGCTAGAAGCATGTTAGACGCTACTGGCAGGCACGGAAAACATGGACGGGCTAGGTAAATTTATACTTAAGGCAAGACAGCTGAGATCTGAGGAGGCTGCCAATAGAGAAGGGGGGGGGGAGGAATAAGATCAACTAAACAAAAGTGACTACAATGTTCTCATACATATATGTCATACTTAGGTCACTGTTGTGCTATAGTTTTATATATGGTGTATATATTGTGGGTATATATGCCTTTTAAGTGTAATTATCTATTATAAGAGGATGCATTTATGAAGGTGAACTCTGTGCTGTAAATTTAAATTGCTATATTTGAATATCTTTGTATTTTTATTTTCGGATTCACTCTTCATTCTTTATTGTTGTTTGATATTGCTATTGACTGTGTATTTCCTTTGTCTTTTTATTTTCGTGTTTACTCTTTTAATTCTTTGTTGTTGTTTTAATATTGCTTGTAATGTGTATTACAAAAGCACGTACGGTCTGTAGACCCGTGCGATTGTTGAAATCCTATGTATGATATTGCTATGGCAATAAATACACTTATTTATTCATTCATTCATTATTTTTGCATCTAAAAATTCATGCTGAGATTTCAGCGGATATATGTTTTTGGATCCCTTGAAACCAGATAAACCATTTTTAGAAAAACTGTGTGTGTGTGTGTGTGTGTGTGTGTGTGTGTGTGTGTGTGTGTGTGTGTGTGTGTGTGTGTGTGTGTGTGTCGAAAACGAAAAGTCTGTTAAATTCTAAACTTGGTATTTAAATTCAGTATCTCCCAAGAATGCGACACGAGGATTTACAACACAATCCCACCCACATCCAACTACCCTTTACATGAACAATTTTTTTGATTTTCTCAAAAATAGCTTTAATGATTTTGTTAAAATACATATATTTTAAATACATATATTTACATAGCAAATAAGCTCTATATCTGGGAATAGCCTCTGAGGATCTCTTTATTCTGAATGAATTTTGTTGAATAATGCATAGGTGGTAAACCATAAGAGATAGACAAAAACTTACTACATATAAAATGTAGGTATCGTAAAATTACATAAATTATGTCATATACGAGGGCCGTTTTTTTCAACCTCCAATAGACTATAAATAAAAGAGAAGTTCATAGAAAACAGTTAATTTATCACTAAAAGTTTTGTACACTTATGTTTACTTTTCAACATAATCACCGAAAGGATTGAGACATTTATCGTACCTGTGCACAAGCTTTGCAATACCCACTTCAAAAAATGTTACCGCCAATGATTTCAAATGAGCATTGATGTTGTTTTGAAGATCTTCGTTGGTTTGAAAGTGCTGCCCTCCTAGCCATGTGCTCAGTTCAGGGAAAAGGTGAAAGCCGCTGGGTGCCATGTCAGGACTGTTCGACGGATGATCGAAAAGGTCCCATTGAAATTGTTCAAGCAGCCGATGGGTTGTAGCAGCAGTGTGTGGACGAGCGTTGTCATGGATCAACACAATTCCTGAAGTCAACATTCCTCCTCGTTTGTTTTACGACGCTTATGGGCGTAAAAAGCTTTCAGAAGGAAGTAAAGCCGTATATATACGAAACGTAAAACAATCTCAAGCCTGAAAAAGATGCCTAAGAGGAAAATTTAACGGTATTTCCTGCCTAATATAGACTGGGACGCTGTTAAACAGCATCGATAAATAAAACTGAATTTAATGTTTACT
Organism: Hymenopus coronatus; assembly: GCA_030762935.1. Lineage (NCBI taxonomy): Eukaryota > Metazoa > Arthropoda > Insecta > Mantodea > Hymenopodidae > Hymenopus > Hymenopus coronatus. The sequence goes on along the minus strand of CM060886.1, from coordinate 102,954,092 downwards.
TTCTCTAACCTTTCACAATAAACATAGTGGATAGAGAAGGTATTTTATTCCACCTAAAAATTCGATAGCCATACTTCACGGAAATATATGTTTTGAGGTATCCTGGATTCGAAGAGGCAGTTTTATACAAAAGTTTGTGTGTGTATGTGTGTGTATCTGTGTATAGCATAGCTCAAAAACTAAAAGTCGGTTAAATACCAAACTTGGTATTGAACTTCAGTATCTTCCAAGGAATTATAATTTTCAAGAAAATATCCCCCACTCTCAACTATCCTTTGCATGGAACATTTTTTGAAAAGTTTGACCTTATCATAAATGACTCTAACGATTTTGATTAAAATAACGTGTATTAAAGATATTCACAACACAAATAAAATGTACATTTTTAATTTTCTGGGAATAGCCTCTGAAGAGCTCTTTATTCTGGTTGAGTTTTGCAGAATTTTTATAACGCAAGAGAGAGAGACAATCTTACTCTATAAAATGTATATCTCGTTAAAACATATAGTTTATGTCATATAAATTTTTCTTGTAGAGTTGATCGTTGTCGCAATATTCATTTTTTTTTTGTTTCAATTCTAAATTAACATTTATCAAACGGGACCATGCAAGCGAACCGAACCTCACTGGTTTCACATAGTACAATTTTTTAAACGATTTGACTATCTCTTTCGCCTAATGTGTTCTCTTATTTCTCTTGTACTTCCAAGAAAGTAGGTAACACAACAGCTAGAGAAAGTTAATGAATAGAACACCAGATTTTTTATTCTGCAGTTCATGTCATTCCTAATTTGTTCCATATATTGTAGCCTTCAGTTCAATTCCATAACTAGCGATTGGTGAGAATGTCGTTTCAAAAGGTCTCATAGATGTCTCTAATTTCAGTGGTGATGTTTTTGATGTTGCACATTGCTCTGATAGCTTGATGACTTTTGTGTAACTGGTACACCGTAGGTGGTAGAATAAAACTTAACTCCATTAAAATACAAATCTCGCTAATGTATATTTATCTCAATTAGCATGAGGTATGTAGATAAACGGTCGTCTCCTTAGCGCGGTGGTAGCGCAGCTGCTTACCAAGCGCGAGACCTGGGTTCGATCCCCAGTACCGGCGTGGGGATTTTTCCCTCGCTGGGAGACCTGGCCCGGGGTGCACTCAGCCTCGTAAGGTCCCTAGGGGGCCAATTGAGGAGCTACTTGATGGAGAAGTAGTGGCTCCAGGTCATGAGGACCGCATTAACCGGCCGGGAGGGACTCGAGGCGCTGACCACGTCTCACCCTCCAATACTGCACCCTATCCATGACGTCTGTAGTGGACCGAGATGGGGGACGCAGCGGCCGGGCGGTAGACCAAGGTTCCCCGTGAGCTGTCGTGCCATGGAGTTATGTAGATAAACAATAAGGTTTTATAAGAGTAATTTGTTGGAGAATAGGTAAAGAAAGTTGCGTGATGGAACACATCTAATTTTTCTGAATTACCAGAATGTTTGGTGCTTTATTGTAATAAATAGAGCTCGGATTCTTATATAATTAGAAAACACGCAAAAAGAAAATGTCTACGAATGTTGCACGTTTGCATGTTTGTACATGTTTGAGTGTATAGTACATGTTTTGCACAATCGTACATAAAATAAATATTTAGCGGTTTCTTTTCTTAATTATTTATTTTATATATTTATTTATTTCTATGCCTGCCGATATTTTGCTTTATTTACAAATGAGAATAAATAGTTCGAGACAAGGTTCCAAAATATGATTGATAGAAAGTCCGACTACTCTACTTTCCTCACTATAAGAAAAATTATAATGGTGAAGAGTTGTAACCCCCGGGGGGAACACATCTAGAAATAATAGTCTATGTCAGGTACAGTACTGTGATATCTTGTGATATCCAAATCTCATTTGCTTCATACAAGATAATTGTATCGGACAGAAGAATGTTATTTACACCAGAAAATATGGAGAAGTAATTTATAGTACACTGTACTACAAAATTGTGTACTTTTATTTTAATTTCAACTGTGTATATGAAGCTTTTCTATCACGTTTGCAAAATGCACATAATAGAGACAGTATTGTATTCCACCCACAAATTTGATACCGAGAATTCAGCGGAAATACACACACACATATATATATTATGAGAACTGAATAAAACTTCTGATGTGATCCATCCACATGACTTTCTCTACATCTCAGCAACAAATTATTGTAAAATGTTTATAGTTCTATTTACTTCATGCTAATCAAGAAAAACCTAGCAGGAATAGTCTTAGTACTTGCTACCTTGTAAGTAGAAGCTGGTTGCAACTGAAGTTCCTTTGTTTGTATGGACAGCAGTTGACAAATCCCTGTATGAGAAAAGGAAATTTTTCAAAGCAGAAACCAAAAACGAGGAATATCTAAAAAACAATGAACTCCACGAAAAAAGTATATAACATAAATTGTGTGTTTTAACGTGCTCTACATTTTTCGCGTAATAAGTTTTTGTCCATCTCTTACGGTTTATCAGTTATGCAAAATTTTGTAAAATTCATCCAGAATAAAGTAGTCTTCCAAGGCTATTCCCATAAAATTCAAGATATACATTTTACTTGTCAGGTACATATCTTTAATATACGATATTTTAATAAAAAAGTTAGAGCCAATTTTAAGAAGATCAAAAATTTCGAAAAAAGTCCATGTAAAGGGCAGTTTGGGATGGGAGGATTTTTTGCTAAATCTTCGCGTCGTATCCCTGGAAGAACTAAACTTCAATACCAAGTTTGGTGTTCTACCGACTTTTCGTTTTTCAGTTATTGTGTTCACGGACACACTGACACACGGACCTTTTTCTGAAAATGCTTTTTATGGATACAGGGGACCCTAAAACATATATTTCCGGTGAAATCTCGGCATCGTATTTTTGGGTGGAGTGCAATACCTTCTCTATACACTATATACATAGTACGTATAGAGAAAGTAAACAAAGTACTTTTAGAAAAAATTCCCTGTGTGTGTCCATGTGTATTTGTGTGAGCTCGCGCGCACGCGAGTGTGTGTGTCTGTGTATGATTCTCTATGGACAGCATAACTTAAAAACGGAAAGTTGCTTAACACTGAACTTAATATTTAAGTTCAGTATCTTTCAAGGATGCGACACGAAGATTTTCAGAAAACTCCCTCCCACCCCAACTATCTGTACTTGGAATTTTTTTTTATTTATTTATTTTTTTTTTATTTTTTAAAAAATTGTTCTAGCCATTTTGATGAAATTAGCATATGTTTAAGATATTTTATTACAAAAAAATTATATCCTGAATTGTTCTTGGGATAGCCTCTGACAAAAACATTAAAACATACAATTTTTGTCATATATTTTTTTTTTTTTTTTTGTAAATTTAATCGTTTCCGAGATATTGTGTATTACTTGTTTCAATTTTAAACTACTTAAATTTTTCTCAAACAGGAAGTTATCTTTCGTTTCATATCTTTCTTGTTTTGCTCCTGTCCTTGGAAGGAGAAGCGAAGTTTAATGACAAAAGCATACCGAATAATCTTTGTAAGATTGTTATATGCTTCTGCTTTTTTAAAGATTTAACATTTGAAGTGTTTACAAAATACTGTGAAAACTATGGAAGTAAAATTTGTGAATAGCAATTTAATATAACATTAAAGCATACAATTTTTGTCATATAATTTTTTTTGTAAATTTAATCGTTTCCGAGATATTGTGTATTACTTGTTTCAATTTTAAACTACTTAAATGTTTCTCAAACAGGAAGTTATCTTTCGTTTCATATCTTCCTGTCCTTGGAAGGGGAAGCGAAGTTTAATGACAAAAGCATACCGAATAATCTTTGTAAGATTTTTACATGCTTCTGCTTTTTTAACGATTTAACATTTGAAGTGTTTACAAAATACTATGAAAACTATGGAAGTAAAATTTGTGAATAGCAATTTAATATAACTAGTGTGGAGTAGTATCGGGCAATAAAAGAAATCAATATGGCGATCAACGGTTAATCGGTGAATGAAATGTATTTTCTTTTAAAGCTCGGATTTCTAATGTAATTTTAAATTATTTATTTACATTTTATGTGTAATTGATAGTATAAATATCATTGCATATTTTTTGTGTTTTACTACATATTTATGTAAAGATTTTTCAGAATGATAGTACATAAATTCAGGGCTCAGGTAATAATTCTGTTACCAGTTTTGCGCAATAGCTGAGTTGTAAATCTTGAATTAAAACGAGACGAAAACACTTGCTGGCCTGAACAAATGAACATCCCCGGTAGGATAAGACGGCAGAACAATATCCGGTTAAAAGTAACTTTTACCTCCTCCCAAGAGTTTAAGATGAAGGTTTTGGGTTGGCTAAGGCGCTTTCCTCCGCGAGTATCAAATTCCGCACAGACGCATAATGAAGTAGAAAAACAACAAAGGCAAGGAAAACTAATTAAAACAGTGAAAATCAAGAGTGTGGAAGAAGTGGGCTGCTTGTTGGAATTTCTGACGCATTTTATGACATCACTTGGTTGAAGCGGGCGAATAAGAAAATTGCTGGCATTATTAACACCTTGGAAAATAAGGCCCAGAAATGTTGTACCTTAATTTGGAATAAATAAAAAGGAACAGTGCAAAGTCTGCTCTTATTAAAACCAGTTCTGAACAAGATCGGCGAGAAAACTAAAGGGACTCCGGCTACTTTTGTTAGATACTGTAACAAAACTGTTCTTTATTACTAAACAACTCTTTATTACTTAGACAGATTACAAATAAAAATCTGTTTTCAACTAATCGTATTTTTTTCTTCTTTTTTTGTGCTTTCGCAAAATTGTGCCATACATTCTTCTTTCGACGTTCGATTCCCGGATACCACTCCAAGCTCCGAACTTCCCGTTGAAACTGACTCAACTGCTGCACGCTGTGTATTCCCAGTTGAAACGAACTCAACTGCTACACGCTGTGCATTCTCAGTGGAAACTGACTCAACTGCTGCATGCTGTGCATTCCCAGTTGAAACGAACTCAACTGCTACACGCTGTGTATTCTCAGTTGAAACGGACTCAACCGTTGCACGTTATGCATTCCCAGTTGAAACTGCCTCAACCGCTACACGCTATGCATTCCCAGTTGAAACTGACTCAACTGCTACACGCTATGCATTCCCAGTTGAAACTGACACAACCGTTGCAAGCTATGCATTCCCAATTGAAACTGCCTCAACTGCTACACGCTATGCATTCCCATTTACTGACTCATTTCCTGCACGCTGTGCATTCCCATTTACTGGCTCAAATGCTGCACGCTGTGCATTCTCAGTTTAAACCGATTCAAATGCTGCACGCTATGCATTCCCAGTTTAAACTGATTCATATGCTGCACGCTTTGCACTCCCATTTATTAACTCAAATGCTGCACGCTATGCACTCCCATTTATTAACTCAAATGCTGTACGCTATGCACTCCCATTTACTGGCTCAACTGATGTGCGCTTGCATTCCCATTTACTGACTCAACTGCTGTGCGCTTGCATTCCCATTTCCTGACTCAACTGCTGCTCGCTATGCACTTCCGTTTACTGACTCAACTGCTGTGCGCCTGCATTCCCATTTACTGACTCAACTGCTGCACGCTATGCACTCCCATTTACTGACTCAACTGCTGCACGCTATGCACTCCCATTTAATGACTCAACTGCTGCACGCCTTGCATTCCCATTTACTGACTCAACTGCTGCACGCTATGCACTTCCATTTACTGACTCAACTGCTGTGCGCCTGCATTCCCATTTACTGACTCAACTGCTGCGCGCTATGCACTCCCATTTACTGAATCAACTGCTGCACGCTATGCATTTCCATTTACTGACTCAACTGCTGCACGCCGTGCATTCCCATTTACTGAATCAACTGCTGCACGCTATGCACTCCCATTTACTGACTCAACTGCTGCACGCTATGCACTCCCATTTAATGACTCAACTGCTGCACGACGTGCTTTCCCATTTACTGACTCAACTGCTGCACGCTATGCACTCCCATTTACTGACTCAACTGCTGCGCGCTATGCACTCCCATTTACTGAATCAACTGCTGCGCGCTATGCACTCCCATTTACTGACTCAACTGCTGCACGCCGTGCATTCCCATTTACTGACTCAACTGCTGCACGCTATGCACTCCCATTTACTGACTCAACTGCTGCACGCTATGCACTCCCATTTAATGACTCAACTGCTGCACGCCGTGCATTCCCATTTACTGACTCAACTGCTGTGCGCCTGCATTCCCATTTGTTGACTCAACTGCTGCACGCTATGCACTCCCATTTACTGACTCAACTGCTGCACGCTATGCACTCCCATTTAATGACTCAACTGCTGCACGCCGTGCATTCCCATTTACTGACTCAACTGCTGCACGCCGTGCATTCCCATTTACTGACTCAACTGCTGCGCGCTATGCACTCCCATTTACTGAATCAACTGCTGCACGCTATGCACTCCCATTTACTGACTCAACTGCTGCGCGCTATGCACTCCCATTTACTGACTCAACTGCTGCACGCTATGCACTCCCATTTAATGACTCAACTGCTGCACGCCTTGCATTCCCATTTACTGACTCAACTGCTGCACGCTATGCACTTCCATTTACTGACTCAACTGCTGTGCGCCTGCATTCCCATTTACTGACTCAACTGCTGCGCGCTATGCACTCCCATTTACTGAATCAACTGCTGCACGCTATGCATTTCCATTTACTGACTCAACTGCTGCACGCCGTGCATTCCCATTTACTGAATCAACTGCTGCACGCTATGCACTCCCATTTACTGACTCAACTGCTGCACGCTATGCACTCCCATTTAATGACTCAACTGCTGCACGCCGTGCTTTCCCATTTACTGACTCAACTGCTGCACGCTATGCACTCCCATTTACTGACTCAACTGCTGCGCGCTATGCACTTCCATTTACTGACTCAACTGCTGCACGTTGTGCTTTGTTATTTAGTGTCTCAACTGCTGCACGCGATGTATTGTCAGTTGACACTGACTTTTGCCAGAGTTCGTTTTCCTTTTTGTACCTGTCGATTACGTGACAAGAAACTTCCAAAAGCAGCCGCTCAAGAAAACCAGCGCAAGTGCAACAATCGCAGCTTCGATGCTAAAATACTCGCCGGCAGCACACGTAACAATGCACGGCAACAATCAGCTATGACTCCAAAGCAGCCACTCATATACGTGCGGTGATAAAGACTGCAATGAGTAGTCACATTGCTCAATATAAAGTGGATTTCACTCAACTTCTTATGTCAAATATTTTGTTGTGGAGTTAACCATTCCCGAGATGTTCCTGGTCATTGGTTTAAGTTTCCTAATACTTATATATATTTTTAAATGAGTGGTCGTTATTAGCTAGTTTTTATTTTCCTTTTTTGCTTTCTTTACTTCGTACAAAGTACATCCATAGATAGAGAAGATGTTGCATTTCACCATTCAATAACGAAATTTTACTGGAAATATGTCTATTAGGGTCTCTTGAATAAAATAAAGCATTTTTAGAAAAAGTATGCATATGCCCATGGTTGTGACTTAACACCATAGCTCAAAAAAAGAAAAATCAGTTAAACAACAAACTTGATTCCTCATACCTCATAAATGGTTCTAATAATTTTTATTAAAACACCAAGGTATTTATATCACCAATAAAATGTATATCTTGAATTTCCTGGGAATACGCTCTGAACTCAGTTTTCATAACTGGTAAATCGTATGAGATATACATAAACCTACTACATAAAAAAAAAAAAAAACAGCAAATCTTGTCAAAACACAAAACCTATACATTTTATTGTAGAGCTAACCATTTCATTGATATTGCATGTTATAGGTTTAAATAACTATACTTTTCTCAACTGGGAACTCTTTATGTATATTTTCTCATGGTCAAAAAAAAGAAAAGAAAAAAATAGGGAATTTCAATACCATCACCTAGCGATCAACTTCTAAAACAATAAGCCTTATTGTCTTGTTAAGTGTGAAGTAGATAGAATATTAAGCTTTTGTTACAATAACTTGTTGCAGCATATGCAGAAAAAGTTGCTAAAACGTAGAACATGAGATTTTTTTTTTTACTTTCTCTACGCGTACTATGTACATGGTGTATAAAATTCCACCCAAAACTTCGATACCGAGATTTCGCTGGCAATAGACGTTTTAGGATTCCCTGAATCCAAAAATAGAAAAAGGTCCGTGTGGATATATATATCGATCTTGAATTTTCTGGGAATAGTCTCTAAAGACCTCTTTATTCTAGAAGAATCTTACTGAATTTTGCATACCTAGTAAACCGCAAGCGATACACAAAGCTTAATTCATAAAAATTTAGATCTCATTGAAACACAATTTATCTCGTATACTTTTTTTTTTTCGTGGAGTTCATCATTTTTTAAATATTCAGCTTTGAAATACTTAAACTTTTCACACACGGGAATTTGTCAACTCCTGACAATGCAAAGAAACGGAATTCATCCACATGGCAACCAGCTTTTAAAATATTTGACTACTGTTTTAGCCTAGTGTATTCCCTTATTTCCTTTTTACTTACAATAAATCATTTCTGCTTATGTTTATCTCGATTAGCATGAAGTAGATAGAAACACAAGTCATGTGAATGGAACACATCAGGTTTCTTTTTTTTTCTTCGTCCTGGTCGTGCAAGGAGACGGACTTTTAAAGTCATCATATAGCGACAAGCTCTTCTCTATAGCTTAGTATATTCCATTATTACTCTTCCACCTACATGACTATAACGTTTATCTCGATTAGCTGAAGTCGTTAAGAAAATAAGCTATTGCCTGAATACTTTACTGCAGAGTAGGTAGAAAGGTCACGTAAATATAACTCATCAGCTTTATTCCTACTCGGTAGGCGAAAACATGTATTTTCCTGAGAAATTTCTTTATCGAATTTATGGGTATAGTATAAAACTTTCTCTGCTTAATATAGATAAGTAGTGAAGGAAGTAGAAACTTCTAAAGAAGTCGGTGACCGTGTTTCGAAACTCTTCTCAAACGTATCATCGAGGACCCTAGGTGAAAATCCCAGATACAGAAGTTTTTCAGACATGGACTATGTTCCCTACTTTTTAGTCGGATCTTGGACTTATTTCGGAGAGTACATACTCTTGTCTGTAACGTAGAGGAAACTTCGGGAAACAATGAAAGTTTAATATTTTCCATCGGTGAGGAAGTTTGTTGGAAGTCTTCCCGGCAGAGAATCCAATATCGTCACCCAGACTAGATGTCGCCACATAGCAGAGATCAACGAGGTATTTCTCAAACTTGTTCTTGCTCATATTGCTGGTGATGGGGTGCCTCAAATGCCTCACGTTACTCAGATATTATCACATAAGGTGCTCCACAACTCGTTTCTATCCGCCACTGCCTCGATTTCAGAAGCACTCATGTTGAAAACAAAACCCTTGTCATAGCAACCATGTTGCGAATAAACAGCAGAGCATCTACAAGCAAGGACTATAGATACAGTGATATTCAGAACTGTTGTTACAATTTCCTTAACTATATAGGTTTTTCTTTGGCAAGGTATTATCTAACAAAAATAACGTTTTCAGTTAGCATTGTAAAACGCATGGTCTCGTCAAAAATTTAAATAGTAATATATTATTACTTTCTCTATGCATGTAATAGAAAGAGAAAATATTGTATTCCACCCATAAGTTCCATACCGAAATTTCATTGGAATATATGTTTAGAGGACACCCGAATAAAAAACACTTTTGGAAAAAGATGTGCGAGTATGTATGTGCATGGACAGCATACCTTAAAAAAAATACGAAGTTTGGTATTAATTTTAGTATCTTCAAAGCATGTGACACGAAGATTTTCAACAAAATGCCCCCCCTTTACACAGAACAGTTTTCGAAAACGTTGTTGTTCTCAAAAATGTCTGACGATTTTAATTAAAATAAATATATTTATTACAAATATTTAAATAACAAATGTAATGTTTATCTTGAAATTTCTGCGAATGGTCTCCGAAGAGGTCTCCTTAAAACACTCAAATTACATTATATACAGAATTTTGTAGACTTAACCGTTTCCGAGATATTGTTATTGGTATCAATTGGTACTTAAACTTTTCACAAACGGGAGGTCATGTTTAAAGTGTATCGAAATGTTTCCGAATTTCAAGTGTTTCACAAAGCGACCGGCTTTTTAAAAGATGTTACTATCTTTTTAACTTTGTGTATTGCCTTATTTCCCTCCTACTTAAAAGGAACTAATACAGCTATTTCTGCTAACTTTTATTTCGTTTGTCACAATGTGGATAAAGGAAAGCTATGTACATAGTGTATAAAGAAGGTATTGTATTGCATCCAAAAATTCGATACCGAGATTTCACAGGAAATACATGTTTTGGGCCCCACTGAATCCAAAAAAAACATTTTTTGGAAAAAGGTCCGCGTGTGTGTGCGTGTGTGTGTCTGTCTGTGTGAGTGCCTGTGGACAGCATAGCTCAAAAACGAAACATAGCTCAAACTTGGTATTTAAGTTTGGTATCTTCCAAGGATGCGACACGAAGATTTTCAAGAAAATCCCCCACCCCCTTCATGTGGACCTTTTTTCGAAAATTTTGATTTTCTCAAAAAATGGCTCTATTTATTCTAGAAGAATTTTGCATAACTGATAAACCGTGAGAAATGTACAAAAACTTACCACACAAAAAATGTAGAGCACATTAAAACTCACAATTTATCTTATATCATTTTTTTCGAGGAGTTCACCGTTTTTGAGATTTTCCTTGTTTTTGGTTTCAGCTTTCAAAAACTTGTACTTTTCTCATACAGGAATTTGTCAACTCGTGTCCATTTAAACAAAGGAACTTCAGTCACCTAGTAACCAGCTTTTGACTTCACTTTAATCTATGGTACTCCCTTATTTCTCTGCTACTTACAAGGAAGTAAGTAATAAGTCTATTTCTGCTATTTTTTTCTCGATTAGCATGGACTCAATAGAAGAATAAGCTTATTATCAATAATTTTTTACACAGAAGTAGAGAAAGTCATGTCAATGGAACACATCATTATTTTTTTTTTTTTTTTCTGAAGGGTAATTGTCCTATTTAGCCGCATGAACGATCCATTTCTTTCATAAAAAGATTTGATTTTTATGGGAACAAATCTCTTTCCACTTGATTACTTTTTATGGGGATATTTGAAAAGTAGTTTTAGTTATGAGACCTGCTAATATGGAAGAATCAAAATGAAGAAGAGATATACCATCAGTAGTGAATGAAAATGTTCAAGAAGAGTTTTAGCTTCGACTTAGTCACTGATTTTTTTCTTTAATTTTTTATTTCTTTAATTTGATTTATTAAACGTTGTTTTAACTGCTTGGTCATATCGATAGTTCTGTTCGTAATACTCGTTTGATATATATGGTGGACAATAGTCTTCATGGTTTTTCCCAATACCCATACCACTTTCGCTTCACGCCAAGCGTATGGTTCAAGGGTGGATGCTTTTTCACCATCTGTACTCAGCTAGCCTTCTAGGTCTGTAGCCTTAAACACCTCACTACTTGACTCCGCGACTAGCAGATGGCGGTGGGGGTATGTTATGTCTAGCTGCTATCACTATCCGTGGATATATGTCAGCGTAATCACAATTAGCAGCTATTTTCTAATTTTTGTTGTTTTAGATTAAAGACGAAATGTTGGGCCTAAGGACCTGTCGTTCTCACCAACGTCATCCCGCTCGGTTTAGACACTTTTTTGGTGTAAAGTTTTCAATCTACACTTTCCTATGCCTGCTTGTTTAGGCAATAGGCACATTATTTGTCTTGCCGTGAAGGAAGCAGCTTCTTAAAAGAAACTGTTCTACCAAGAGTCATATTCACAGGAGGGAAATTCAATGCTTCACTTGAATGACGCAACTGGTAGCCCGCGGTTTCCATGGCACTGCTATGGGGATCCGCTCGTTCAGTAGCGGCGAACCATCTTGCCGTTTCTCTCCTAGATAATGCTAATGCTAAATGAATATGCCATGCTTACTTTTCGTTATAAGGCAATCTTTAAAAGCTTGAGACCGGTTGAACATTGTAAAACCACAAAAATGGAAATAAAAGTCAGATTATTTCTCCTAATTCGTCGGGGTATAAGTATGTGTTGCATAAACTTTATATTTAAGTATTTCCCACAGAAAATCACGTGAACTTAAGTCTAGAGCGAGTCAGTTATTCTGTCATCAAAACTTTTTGTTATGTGAGACAGTGATTTTCTTGGACCTGTTTCCATGACAGCCGTTGTCATACCTAATTTTTCCTCGGTTAAATTATTGCCTGTCAATTTTTCCGTTTGGCTAACATGAATTTAGTGTATTTAAGTGTTTCTAACACATATAAAACTGTGGGGTGGTAAGGAACTGTAACACCAGAGAATTCGTATATGAATTAAAGCTGACAGTCCATATATGACTCTGTCGAGAAAAAGTTAACACAATAAACACACATGTTCTGTAATATATAGCGTGATACTGCACATAGCTTGACATAACGTTATTTCTAATATACACCATGCCAAAAAAAAACTTTAATGAACTGCCATACGAGGCAGACGCGGAGGACACCAGTTGTGTAGCCTACTTCTGTGGTACGAACACATTCCACAGGTCCCAAGTTTGAATCTCGGTTAGGGCGATTTTTCTGGATAAGATTTTTAGAGGTATATTCTGTTATCCTGTGAAGAATAATATCGAGTAACTATGCTCTAAGGGATCCTGGGGCGAATTGATCATAATTTCAACCATTTCTTTCGTCTATTGTCGGGTTAAGGAATATTAAAACTTCAAATCAATCACCTCATTTAAGTTAAATCGGGTAGGAGAGCCTGAGCAAAGGTAGAACGACAGACAGGCTAGAGCGCTGGCTGGCTCTATAGTTTAATGCGAGCGCCAAAATTTCGCCAACTTGCTCAATGGCAAGGAAAGCAGAGGAGTCATAAATTCAATTCCCTACCGACCGTGGCATTCAGTTTTTACTTTCTCTGAGGAGTACATATGTACGTACATAGTAGGTAGAGAAAAGATTGTATTTCACCCAAAAATTCCATACCGAGATTTCACCGGAAATATATGTTTTGATACCATCTGAATAATTAAAGGAAAAAAATCTACAAATATTCCGTGTGTGTATGTCGGTAGACCGAAGGACTCAAAAACGAAAAGTTGGTTAAATACTAAACTTGGTATTTAAGTTCAATATCTTTCAATGATATGTCAAGACTTTCAGAAACATCTTCCACCCCAAACTACCCTTTACCTGGAACATTTTTCGCAAATTTATTTTCTCAAAAATTATCAAAATGGTTTTTATTAAAATACCTTATGTTTAAATTATTTTCATGACAAACGAAAAGCACATCTTGAATATTCTAGGAGTAGCTTCCACTGAAAATCTCTTCATTATAAATTTGAGTATAAATGGCAAACCGTAAGAGATAGACAAAAGCTTACTACATGAAATATATAGATCAAGTTAAAACACACAATTTATATTATACATTTTATTTATTACTATTATAATTGTTGCTGTAAAGTTAACCGTTTCTGAGATACTCCTTATTATTGGCTTCAATTTTAAACTACTTAAACTTTTCTCAAGTGGGAAGTCATCCTTAGTTTTATACCTCTATAATACTGCTGGTCATGTAAAGAGACCCGCATTTCATTTGTTTCACATAGCGATCAGTTTTTAAAAGATTTGACTATGGCTTTGGCCTTTTATATTACCTTATTTCTCCTTCTACTTAGAAGGAAGCAAGTAATAAGACAATTTTTGGAAATGTTTATCTCTCTTATTTTTAACGCCCGATTTTACTATCTTTGGCACCGCAGGCGATGACACTGATGATATATGGAATGATGATGAAGCACCGGAGGAATGTGATGGCGGGGGAAACCGGAGAAAACCCACCCCTGCTCCGCTTTGTCTTCCACAAATCCCACATGCGGTCGCTTGGGAGTATCTCTATTAATATGATGAGAAAAGCAATAATCTTTTGTAAGAATACTTTGTTTGCAGTACAGGCGAACAGAGTACATCAGATTTTTAAATCAGATCAGATTTCTTCAGGCTTGCCACAGAATAGAGTATCGTAAAATAATTCCTTCAACATTACCTAGTGCATTTGGGGTACCTAAAGGCTGAAAAGTTCATTGAATATTTACTAAGAGGCAAACAGCATGTGCTATCCAAACTGGTTTTGGTATTGTGAAGATAAAACAGGAGGCGGGAGCGGTAGCCTCACTAATCGTGAGTGGACAATGAGTGTGCCGACCCCTCCCCTGACTCTGGCGTTATCAATCCCCGTATCGCTATCAATTTCAATCCTCCATTTTGGCTGCATTCTCTAATTATTATTATTATTATTATTATTATTATTGTTATTGTTATTGCTGTTATTGCTATTGTTATTATTACTAACCATTCAATATTATTTACAGTCATATAAGGAATTATGAGGTATATTCTAAATATTCTTTCTTTTGTTTCAAGGTTTCACCATCATTATATAATCTACGAGTATTTTAAATCGGAAACTATAGCTGAAGAAAAGGAAAACTTCAATAGATACATCTTCATATTTCTTTACTTGGTAAGTTCATTTATTTTTAGAGTATTGAATGTATTTAAGCATTGAAAAGTAGTTTGATTTTTATTCTATTTTTTTTTTCATTGTGGTATTATTATTATTATTATTATTATTATTATGCAGGCTAAGAGGAAATTAGAGTGAGCAAGTTTTTTTATTAAAATTGTTTCAGCATACCATTAGTTACTATTTCTATGTGTGATATAAAATGCCAATTTCTGTAATTTTGCCTTTATAACAGTCTGATTTCATAAAACTTTAGCTATTTTGCCTTGCCTTATATGAACTGTATAGGAAGCATATAAAGGATTTGCAGATCTAGATTACATCATCGTTTAAATGTTAACTTGCGAAGTATCGCTTGTTACTCGACAGTGAAATCGCTTCATGAGGTTGCGCCCAAAGATCATTATCGGTGGAGCTTCATCACGGTATCGTATCGATATTCTGTTGAGTACGCCATCTGATGCCTTCGATAATCCTGCATTTATGTACATAAGATAAATCGCGAGCCCTGTTTGTCAAACAGTCCACAGTTGTGAAACTAAATATTCCATCTCTATAAATGTTTTGTTTATTGCTATAAGGGGAGTCGAAATTCTTTATCTTGTCAATGTTAAAAGTTTGACCCATTATCTCAGCAACTATTTAAGATAGTGAGCTAAATTTTTGAAAGTTTATTCAGCAATACCTTTACCGTTGATTGATGAAAACTATAATATTTTTGTTGATTAGAAGGAAAGGTATGATTTTTTTTAAGAAAGCCCTTAAAATGTTGGTAAAATGATGATTTTTTAAATTTAAAAAAATGACTAATCCACATACATAAAAACTTCTTCGTTAAAATAAAGACTATTTATGGATCAATCTTAAAGTTTGACTCATTATCTAAGCAACTATTTAAGATAATGTGCTAAATTTTTGAAAGTTTATTCAGCAATACCTTTACTGTTGATTGATGAAAACTATAATACTTTTGTTGATTAGAAGGAAAGGTATGATTTTTTTAAGAGAGCTCTTAAAATGTTAAAAATAATGATTTTTAAATTTAAAAAAGTAACTAATATACGTAAAAACCGTTAAAATAAAGCCTATTTAGCCCGACATGGTAGCGCATCTGCCTCCTATTCAACAGGTCGTGAGTTCGAATCTCGCTTAGGGTGTGAGTTGCCCGGATAAGTTTTTTTTTTTCGGGGTTTTCTCTTATCCTGAGAAGACGAATGTCGAGTATCTTTAAGCTCTATGGACCGCGAGATCATTTGAGCAACATTTCACCAATTTCATTCATCGTCGGATATGACCAACCAGGTTAAAGGACGTTAAGCTAAAAAAACGATTTATTACAAATATATAGTAACAATTTCATCCGTTAGTGGTAATTGGTTTGAGATGATGGGGCATTTGTATATAAAATTTTACTTTTTCAGAAATTGACTTTAAACCTGACATTAAAAAATAATGTAACACAGCTTCGCAGTACTTCAAAACTTTCACGTGAAGGAACTATGAGCGGGATGCCAATGCTGCGAATAACTAAAGTAAAATTTTCCGATCAAAAAAAAAGATATATATATATATATATATATATATATATATATATATATCTTTTCTAACATTAACATTTACAAAGTTATTAATATTTTACCAAGTGAATGTACCAGGATGCTTTAAAAAACTACTATGCAGGCGGAGAATTCAAAATATTCATATGTAATTAAAACATGAAAATGGAAAAAAAATTATGAAAATCCCATTTCGACTCCACTTAAAGTGCACGGAATTAATATATTGAATATGGTTAACAACTTCTAAACGTATAAAAAATTCTGATGTGTTCCGTTCACATGGCTTTCTCTACATCTCTGTAACAAGTTATTATTGATAAGCTTATTCGTCTATATATTTCATGCTAAACGAGATAAGCACTAGCAGGAATGGTCTTATTACTTGCTTCCTTGTAAGTAGAAGGGAAATAAGGGAATATACTATACTAAACCGACAGTCAAGTGTTTTAAAATGTGGTTGCTATGGGATTGAAATCCGTTTCTTTGCGTGGTCAAGCGTTGGCAAGTTCCTGTATAAGAAAAGTTCAAGTATTCTAAAACTGAAATCAATAACAAAGAATATCTCGAAAACGGTCAACTCCACGGAAAAAATGTGTATGACATAAAGTGTGTGTTTTATCGACATCTACATTTTTGTGTAGTAAGTTTTTGTCTATCTGTTACGGATTACCACCAATGCAAAATACAATAAAAATCCAGAATAAAAAGCTCTTCAGGAGCTATTCCCAGAAAATTCAAGATATACATTTTATATTTCATGTAAATATACGAATTTAACATAATCGTTACAAGTATTTTTGAGAAAATCAAAACTTTCGAAACATTTTTCCCGTAAAGGGTAGTTAGAGGTGGGGGAATTTTCCTGAAAATCTTTGTGTCGCATTCTTATAAACCAAGTTTAGTATTTTACCGACCTTCCGTTTTTGAGCTATGGTTTTCACAGATTCACGCGCACACACACACACACGGATCTTTTTTAAAAATGCTTTTTGGGAGAGGGTACAGAGGACCAAAACATATATTTGCGTTTACATGTTGTTATCAAATTTTTCGGTGGAATGTAAAAATCGGATGTGTTCCAAGCACATGACCTTCTCTACATCTGTAAGGGTGTGAGCACTAAAAACGAAAACTTAGTTAAATATCAAAATTTATTATAGTGTTACTTCAACTTGTTATTTAAGTCCAGCATCTTTCAAGAATGCGACATCAAAAATTTCAAGAAAATCTCCCACCTCAAACGACATGATACTATTACTGCTAAGTACTACTACTTCACATGGAAATAATTTCGAAAATTTTTATTTTCTCAAAAATGAGATTTATTAAGTAGAAGGGTAAGCTTTCGTAAGTATAATTTATTACAAAATAGTTAAAGAAAGTCATATGAATGTAACACTCAGATTTTTTTAGTTAAATGCAATATTTCTTCTATATTTTAGGTACGTGGATTATTGCACAATTTAAGGAGTCGCCGTGGTTCAGTGGTAGAATGCTCGCCGCCCATCTAGGTGGCCCAGGTTCGGACCCAAGCGCCCGCATGTGGGATTTGTCTGGACGAAGCGATGTCTTGGAGGGTTTTTTCCGGGTCCTCCGGTTTCCCCACCTCTCATTCCACCAGTTGCTCCATCACCAATTTTTCTATCATCCATTTCGCTTGCATTTGATTTCATCCACTTCCTCACGCTCATGCCTGGCTACAAGACGACCACTCGTTCCAGGTTCTCCATTTTGTGTTTTCGTGGCGTTGGCTACCCGACAGGCTTCTGACCCCTAGGCATCCCTAGTCCTAGGGGGGGTGTCAGTCCTAAATACGGGAAGGCTAAGCCGACTACGAAAAAAATTTAAATCCTTTGCTTGGGGATAAAAAAGCTAATCCTGATAGGAAAAAAGCGGTTCTTGATGAAGCATTCGCTTTAAATCCACACAAAAAAATACATACAGAATGCAACAAAAATGTACGGCACAAATTGCAGGACACATTCCTCACACGTAGACGAAGAAACTCTATTATATGAACATGGGTCTGGAAGAGCTTAGTTTCCATGTTACAACTCATTAATCATGCGAAACACACACGAACAGAAAATAGCATGCCACATTGAACTCTTTCTCACGGGAGAAGTTCAATATGACTTTCATGAGCATAGACCCGCCATCATAGTGAACCCTTTTATAATACAATCCTTTATAATTTGAGCACGGAAACATCTGGTACTGGGGTTCGATACACAAAAGCTTTCAAATGCCCCCACAAATAAAAGTCCAGTGGATTTAACTCTGTGGAGTGTGGAGGCCAGGCAATTGGTTCACCTGTACCTATCCATCTGTCACCGAATCTGTTATTTAGAAGCCGAAGGACATTAACACGTTCGTCATGGAAGTACCCTTCGGTACAAACATAGAACGGCGAGCACCATTGCCGTCTGTTCATCCACACATCAAATGGGCGTCTGCCATTTCTGCATTTGTGTATACTGCCATTGCGCGAGCCAAATGGCAACAGGGACATGTAAAACAAAACACGCAATGAGAACGTAACAGACGTAATCAAGAGTGCATGCTCCCTATGATTCTAATGTTCTATTCTTGTGTGTTTACCATGATTAATGAGTTCGAGAAAATGAGTTCTAATATGGCAGCAAAACGTTTCCAGACCCGTGTTCATATAACATAATTCCTTTGTTTATACGTGTTGAATGTGAACTGCAATTTGTGCAGTACATTTTTGTTACATCCTGTATATAAAAGCTAGTAGTTTGCGACAATAGCGATCAAAATTTAACCTCGTGTAAAGACACAGTCATAATACTGGAATACCGTGCTTGAGAAACAGTTCCACAAGCCATTCAAATGCTGAAAGTGATACATTTACGCTGCTGTACACCAAATATGGTAGTATGAGGAGAAGAAATACGAGTTAACGTCATAAAATGAGTCGCTTTCGGATAACTTTCAATGTGTTCTGATTTAGTTATATCTTTAGTGCAGCCACCGTAATAAAATTGGAAACTCCCTTGCCAGAAACCGTATTACACGCTGTCTTACTTCGTGACAGCCATTGTCAGCTAAACTTAACGTGAATATGGAAATTCTTCTCCCCAAAGACCATGCATATTGTTTCTAGATGGAAACGATGTGAGGAAAAGTGTCTTCCTCGTTTTCTGAGCTTTGTTTTCCCTTGCGCTCTCTTATTTCTCTTATATGAAATGTATTTTTTCTTTCTCTACCACGTGCACTAGCGTGCATAAATTGGTCCGTTCCTTTAGATGGAAATTGTGATTTTCCCTGATTAAGATGTTGACCTTCAGGTAACCAACCTTTAATTATACCCAGCCGGTATCGGTTCTCTGAGTGACTGGCCTGAAAAAGGATTCAGCGATGCAAAAAACTAACCATTTGTCTATATAATCAAGGAAAAGCTAAAATCAATTTCGGTCCTTGTTGTTTTAATAACATTAGTATTATTTGTTTGTTTGTTAACGACGGTATCAATTTCCAGGATCATATCAGCTCCGCCAGTGTGGCGTAATA
This sequence comes from Hymenopus coronatus, assembly GCA_030762935.1. NCBI lineage: Eukaryota > Metazoa > Arthropoda > Insecta > Mantodea > Hymenopodidae > Hymenopus > Hymenopus coronatus. Next base: position 102,934,326 of record CM060886.1, on the reverse strand, counting down.
CGTCCCGCAGGAGTTCTTTTAAGGTAAACCGTATTGACGTGGGGCTGTCGCTTTTAAGCACACTTAAAAACCATCGAGTTTCAACTCGCGATATTGGGATCAGAAGACTAGCGCTAATTCGCGCTTTGTAGAAAAGAGTGAATCATTACTAGCGTATACCGTTAAACTGAACAGCAGATACAACATTTATAGGTGAGAATTCATTAGTGAAAAGGAGATGAAGACAGATGTTTTTCTTTTATAATTGTAGTTTTGCTCGTAAATTCAACAAAGCGGTACTTCGCTAGTAAGAACATGTAGCGTGTAATGTTACCTTTCAAGAACTCAACCACATTCCTCCAAAAATTCCATATCAAGATATTACTGGAGGCAACCTGAATTAAAAACAAGATATTTTAGAAAACAAGTTCATGCCTTTAAACAGCATAAATCAACGAAATGTAGACTAAATACAAACTTGGTAATTTCAGGACTTCCAAAGATGTACCTGACATTTCTAATAAAACGCATCCCAATTGAATATTTACTTTACAATATTATTTTTGTTCTAAAAATAGCTATAACGATTTGGACTAAAATACTCTTTATGATGTTTTTATGACAAACGAAATATAGACCTTCATATTCAACTTGCAAAGTACGTTTCATTCTGAGTGATTTTCGTGTTAATGGTAAACCGTAAGAGATACAGAAAATCTACTACTCAATGAAATACTCAATTTATGTGAATAAAAGTTAACCCATGCTGAACCTTCTCCTCTTATGACGTCAGACCTGTCACCTTCCATTGTTTCTCCGTCGGTAGCCAGTGTGTGCGTGGTAGTGACGTAATGTCTTTCGTACAAGTCTCGTTCAAAACTGGCAAATATTGCATGTGAGGTGGTTAAGAAGACGTAAAATACTATTACGGTTTTTTAATAGTTTATACTGGGTCTTCAGATTTATTCGGTCATTAGCGGCAATGGGTTTTAATTCATGACATCATTATTAGTTCAGTGAGCCACTTATCTCAAAAGGCGCCGGTCCCCATGGCCACGCTCGCTAAGGCGTCTCGCTTTGGTGCTTCGTGGGCAGGGGATCGTGGGTTCGAGTCCCGCCTTGGGCATGGGTGTTATATGTTTGTGCAATGTGTTTATGTTTGTGCAATGTGTATATGTTTGTGTAAAGGAACAGTAAAAACCAGCAATCATACAGTAATCATACAGGGGGTGGGGATATAAATGGGGGATACAGCGCCGGAGTCCTGACCAGACTCCGGTATTGTTTAAAAAAAATAATAAAAAAAGGTGGGTGCGGGATTGAACCTTGGACTGCATGCATTACCGACTTCGTAAACAGGTTATTATTTAAAAAAGTCGGTGCAGAACTGTCATTCACCAGGATATTTTCTGCGTTTTTTGCACGTGAGGTGGAAGTGACCACCGATTAGGTATAGAATGTATGTTTTCTTCATTTATGCTGTGTAGATCAATTTTCATATACTGCTGTGAAGAGTATGACAAGCGTTTATTGTAATGCGGAAGTAGTGCCATTAAAGCCCTCTATGTTGCCATAACTGTCCAATTATTAGAGTTGCTTTCAGCATAAATGCGGCGTTGCAAGTTTACGAGATGCAAGTGAATGTCCCAAATGCAAATATTGGAATGGTACGACACAAGTGCCATTTCAAAAAGGTGACCTCGAAACTGTTTGCGTCCACCCCTTCTACTCTTCGTTGGTTAGTCCTCTTTAAGAGGCAGTATGATAAACTTGCTGCCTATTGACGGCATACACAGACAAAAGACTGGCGGCAAAGGCCGGATAAATTTGAAAGCTATGTATTACTTTCTCTACACGTATTATGTACATAGTGTATAGAGAAGGTATTGTATTGCACCCAAAAATTCAATACCAAGATTTCACTGGAAAAATATGTTTTAGGACCCCCTGAATAAAAACAAAATATTTTTAGAAAAATGTCCTGTGTCTGTCTATTCTGTCTGTTTATCTATCTGTGTCTGTGGGCAGCATAGGTCAAACCAAAAAGGTCATTAAATACCAAACTTGGTATTTAAGTTCAGTATCTTCCAAGGATGTATACGAAGATTTTCAAGTAAACCCTCCCACCCTAACTACCCTATACAGGGAAACATTGAATTTTCTCAAAATTTGCTCTAATGATTTTGATTAAAATATTATATATTAAATATGTTTACATGACCAATAAAATACACACCTTCAATTTTCTGTAAATAGAATCTAAAGACTTGTTTATTTTGGATGAATTTTTCGGAATTTTGCATAACCGGTAAACCGTAAGAGAGACAAAAACTTACTTCACAAAAAAATGTAGAGCTCTTTAAAACACATAAATTATGTTACATATTTTTTCATAGAGTTGACGTTCTTTAGATATTCCTTAGTATTGGTTTCAGCTTTAAAATACTAATACATGTTTTTCTCATACGGGAATTTGTCAACTCCTGTCCACACAAACAAAGAAACTTCAATCACATTGCAACCATATTTTAAAAGATTTGCCTATCACTTTAGCCTATGGTACTCTCTTATTTCCCGTCTACTTACAAGGAAACAAGTAATAAGACCATTTCTGCTAATTTTTTCTCGATTAGCATTAAGTAAATAGAAGAATAAGTTTTTTATAAATAGTTTATTGCAGAGATGTAGAGAAAGTCATGTGACTGGAACACATCAGATTTTTTTATTAGTATTAATTATTAATATATTATTTCTTATTTACTTTTTCTGTTCTTAAAACTTTCAACTTTGGTATGTTATAGGAGCGGTATATCCCGGAACTATGGTTTGTGATCCAATTTTGGTTTAGTGATCCTACTTCCCTTATTGACATATCCAAGCACTTAAAAGGCTTGAACTGTAGCCTACAAAGCAGGAAACGGACATGCTGCACAAAAGTACGACAAGATTAAGTATTTTACACGAAAAGTAGATCTGCGAAAACAACACCTAATGTGCAGAGAATTATACGAGGGTGGATCGGAAAGTAATGCACAATAATTTTTTCTGCGTTCACATTGCCAAACGCAGTAACATTTATGCTGATGGTGTGTAACTTTTTCACGACAATGCTCGCTCCCATGTTGCTGCAGCTGTTCTTGAGAAAATCAGCAAATTTGGTTAGGAGGTGCTCCATCATCCTCCATACAAGCCAGGTCTGGCACCATGACTCCTGGTCTCGTGAACAAATGTTTGTGTCTGATGCATAAGTGAAAACAACAGTCCGCAGATGGCTATACTCCAACCGAACGGACTTGTATGAACATGCTATTTTGAAATTGGTATCAGGATGGAAGAAATGTGCTGAGAAAATTGGCGAATATATAGATAAATAGACAAAAAATTACCCATCAGTTTTGGATGTTTTAATAGTACCTTTTAACTCTTAGTATAAAAATTATGGTGCCCTGCATTCCGACCCAACCTCGTATGATTTTCTTTAAAATTAAGTGTAGGGATTTGGACGGTATCGATATGTCTATGTTCAAACAGAACAGTTGCGAGTCCAAATAATGGAAGTTAAGCAATTTACTAGCAGAATTGTGGCAATGTTCAGGTCCATTTATATTTTTGAAATGTTCTTTGAAAACTTTGAAATAAGCTCTCGGATAACGGATGAAAATATGGTAATCTAACTAAAGGCGGCTAATACAGTTCCAGATTTTGAAATTACATTTGATAAGCTTGAAGCATAAGGTAGTTTTGTTTCATTTATATAGCCCCCATTAACATCTAAGGTCATATTGCGGGCTTTGCATTAGAAACAGTTTGTAGGTTAGGTACGTTGGTTTTAAATCGTTTTATTGTCCACAAACACACACATTCGCTCTCATATGCATACTTACAGACTCTTTGGGGGATAGGGAATAATTCTGGTTGAAGAAAAATTCCTCACTCCAGCCGGGAAGAACCCGGGACCTCCGGGTGAGAAGTCAGCTCGCTGACCACTCGACCACGGAGGCAGTCACATAAGGTAGTGTATACTACTTTATTACTGGTTTTAACTAAAAGGTATAAATACAATTTCTTGAGGTTCTGCAGAATTACTGCTAATAGAAGTTATTCTTCCATTCTAGTCCGCCGCTGCACCTTGAACCGGACGAACTCTATCCCCCTTCCACTAACTCTCTCCATTGTGTTCTAGGCAGTACAGCAGAGTTCGGCCACCAATGCATTAACCAGTTCCGATGTGTTCTTCGTTATTAATCTGAGATTTCAAATACTCACACCAGGTGGCTCAACTGCCCCGTATTTGACATGTAGAGATATCCCTTCATGCGTTAAAGAGTTACAGAACTCAACGAGACTATTTCGAGTTAAAACTGGACGGTAGAAAACAGGCGTGAGAGACCTTCGTTTTACACTCTTACTTATCAGCGGAGACGGTCCTTGAGAGGGGTTTAACAAAGGTTAACGTCTACTCCCCACCGGTGGGTTTTTAACTTGAAGTAACCCCGTTGAGTTCTGCAATTCTTTTAACACACGAAGGGTTACAGTAGTTTTAGAACATGATAACACTCGGCGTGACTTTGAAGTTTGGGTTTAAATTGTTTGTGGCTGGAAACCAACCCTCGAAGCTACCAAGTCCTCCACTTAATGGTCCCTTATCTGAGGCGCGATTCTCGACTTGCAAGCAGAGTCTTCGAGTCTCCAGGAAACAGATTTTACTGCGTTTTCACTTGCCCCTAGTACAGGCTCGTCCTTTATTTGCTATTGGTTATTGCCCAGTGGCAGGGGGAGCAGTCTCTTTTGAAGGCCATCTTGTTGTTGGATAAAATTATACCTGCACACGTCAAATACGGCGTAGTTGGGTTATCTGGTGCTATAGAAGCTTTCTGCCAATATATCTTTGAGCATAAAATTTGGCCCACAATGGAACGGAGCTGTTTATGTTGGTACTGACCAAATTTCGCCCGATCATCTACAAACGTGACCACTTCTTTCCCGAGCATAGGATTGGACAGAGTACAATCGGAGGGAACTTGGTACCGAACCTGAGGTTATTTTACCTACGTCCATGAAGAGGCGCAACCAGTAGGAAGGGATAAGGTGAGAGGATACACCGGCCAGCCGGAACCAGGAGCGACAGCACAGCAATGACAGGGTCCCTACAGTTTCCGATTGAAGCAGACATGCAGACATAGGGTTCAACGCGCCCGCCAGGAACGGTTCTCATCCCGGAAACCAGCCGAAGTCAGGAGACGGAGATAGTCGCTTTGAGCTTCCTTCTTCTCTGCCACGCCGCACGGAACACCATCGCTGGCACTTCTTCTAGCACTGAAAGAAACCAACGGGATGAAGGATGAATGAAATGACAATAGAAACGGCAAGTAGGGTCGGTGCATGAACTAAATCTACCCAGCATTCGTCTGATGACCCGGGGAATCCCAGAAAACATGAGTCAGGTACGCGGGCCACGGGGATCGAACTCGAGACTTCCGCATACGGGGCATAGATAAAATCGCCTGAACCATCCCGCTCGTTTCCCAAGCATAATTCCAGTCATTGTATTTGGCAGGGTACTTTACCTCCTCCAAAGTTTGGCCGAACCTTTTGTATCAATCTTGGAGAAATCCTTTCATACAGGCGGTATTCGAACCACCCCTTCATTTCAGATGGATTATATACTGCATCACTCATTGTTTTGTATTTGTGTCGCAAAATTGCTTCTCAAGGTAGTTGCATAGAGAAATTACACCGGATTGGTGGAGGCAGAGGTTAGTTACCTGCAGGTGAAAACCTTTTAAAAAAAAGAGACCTAGAGGAATGGGTCACTGTTTATGCAACTAAGTGTACACGTGCTAGAGAAAGTAAAAAACCACGTTGTGAGTTATGTGAAACTCGCTTACAGTAAACAAAGTAAAACTTTTTATTTCTCATGATGTATTCGTTACAAACATTCCTGGCAGATGGCGGACAGCTCCCATTTATCAATTGTTCCTGACATCTGTAGCATCATGTTTTATACAGCAACTCCCAAAACCACTGGTCCTCCATGTAGCTGTGAGGTCATTCAGAAGAGAGAAGTTCTTTCAGAAACCGACATAACAAACAGATACGAAAATGTCAATGTATACAGTGACAACCTGAGTTTATGCAGTTATCACTGAATCCTCGGTTAGGAACTGTTACTTGCAACAAGTCGCTACATAACACAGTTTTATTAACAAAAATGGCATGTGTTCCTTTCCTATAACTTTCTCTTCTCTTCCTGATTAAGTTATTCTTACAAAAGAATATGCATCTATTTACTTCATTTAATTGAGACAAACATTAGCAGAAATTGTATATCTTACTTTCTTATAAGTAGAAAGGAATAAGATAATACACTAAACCAAAACGATAGTCAAATCTTTTAAAAGGTGGTTGGTATGCGTTAGGATGCTTCCAATGTGGTTCTCTTTTCATGGCCAGGAATAAAAACAAATGAGGACCTCCTGTGTGTTAAAATTGAAACCAATAACAGGCAATATCTCGAAAACCGTTAACTCTACAAAAAATGTATATAAACATTGTGGTTTAACGAGATCTACATTTTTGTAGTAACTTTTTGTTTATCTGTTACAGTTTACCAGTTATGAAAAATTCATTCAGAATGAAGAGGACTTCAGGGGCTATTCCAAGAAAATTGAAGATGTACTGTTTGTCATGTAAATAAATATCTTTAATGTGTGGTATTTTAATCGAGATCATTACAGCCATTTTTGAGAAACGCAACGTTTTCGAAAATATTTTTATGTAAAGGGTAGTTTGGGGTTGGGGGATTTTATTGGAAGATGCTAAACGTAAATATCAAGTTTTGTATCTATCCGACTTTTCGTTTTTGACTCAAGGTGTTCACAGCCACACTCACACACTCACACACACATACAGAGACAAACACGGAAATTGTATAAAAATGCTTCTCTTGGACTCAGCGAGCCTCAAAACATATATTACCGGGAAATCTCGACATCTCCTCTATCTATTATGTACTACATACTGCATATACAAAAAGTAACAATATATTTAAAAACAGAAAGTAATAATATATTTTCCACGTACATATAAGCATAGAAAGTATTGCATTTCATCCAATAACTTGATACCGACTTTCGTTGGAAGTACTGTTTTGGAGTGCCAAGAATCCAAAAGAGAATTTTTAGAAAAAGGTTCGTGTAGTGTGTATGTGTAGCATGGTTTTTATGTCTCTTACAGTTTATTAGTTCTACAAGATTATGAAAGGCTGGCCCCTTAGCTCAGTCACTCCGGCCAAATTTATTCCCCAGAGTCTGGAGGTACAAATGAAAGTGTAAAGATCTCGGTAAACCAAAGTTAATTATCAATAGTAAACGAGTGAACACCATTGCCATCAGGAACATTTCCAAAGAATTCGCCGATATAATCTAGAAGTTAAAGTGGAAAAATGGGACGAGAGAGAGACTATACGAAACTCCTTCAAATGAAGCTGACACCATCGATTATTCCCAGGATATTCAAGATACAGCTAAATGTTATTTAAAAGTGAGTGAGTGTGTGTGTGTGTGTGTGTGTGTGTGAACAGAATAGCTCAAAAGGAAATGTGGGTCAAATACCACACTTGATATTTAAGTCAAAATTTTCCAAGGATGCGACTCGAAAATTTTAAAGAAAATCATCCACCCCAACCTACACTTTACATGGAACCTTTTTCAAAAACTTTGATGTTCTCAAAAACGGCTGAAACAATTTTGATTTAAATACCATATTGTTAATATACGAGTATTTTCTTGAGCTGAAATGTATATCTTCAATATTTTGGGAAAACCCTCTGAAGGCCTCTTCATTCTGGATGCCTTTTGTATAACTGGTAAATTGTAAGACAGAGACAAAAATCGACCATGCGAAAATGCGCTTGTATTTTCTTTGTAGTGTTGACCATTTCCAAGATATCTCATGTTATTCGTTCCAATTTTGAAATACTGGAACTTTTCTCAATCAAAATTGGCATTCGTATCATATCCTGTTTATTTTACTCCTGGCAACGCAATCAGAACAGAATTTCGTTATAGCGCATAACGACTAGCGTTTAAAACGCTTGACTATACCTTTAACCTAGTGCATTCCCTTATTTTCCTTCAACTTGCAAGAAAGTAAGTAATAAGACCGTTTCTGCTAATGTTTATCTCGATTAGGATCAAGTAGATAAAAAAAAACCTTATGTAGGAATAGCCTGCTTACAGCACATGTAGAGATAGTCATGTGAGCGGAATATGGCAGAGTTTTAATATGAATACAGATACGCTTAACGATTACCTTGTCCCGCCCACTTGGTTACTTTAGCTAGAGATAAGGTTATTATAAAAGATTCCTTATCAATTACTGCATTTTAAAAGATAGAGGAATTTCTGTCAAGAAAGTACCGGGAATTGATAATTTAAAAATACTGTTTAAAAGGGGATTCGAAATTATTGTTGTCACTAAGTTGCTACAGCTTTCCTCTATACCTATGCCTATTGCCTCGCTCTGGTCGGCCATCAACGGTTTCAACTGAACATCGCTAAAGTGAAGAAAATGGTGTCTGAAAACCGTCATTTAGGTCTGAGAGAGATTGCCGCTGAATTTTCTGTGTCTCGCGAATCGATTCGTACCAATTTAAACGATTGTTGACACGCGTTGCAGCTCGGTTAGTTCCGAAAGACTTGAATTTTCTACAAAAACTCAATCGTGTAAGGATTGCTGAAGACATGCTAGAACGAGCCAGTTCCAACCCCACATTCATGAAGCGTATTGTAACTGGTGATGAGACGTGGGTTTACGAGTTTGACACTTAAACCAGTCAACAAGCTTCCGAATGGCGCCTTCCAACTTAACCGAAATCTAAAAGGACAAGTCAAACTCGATCAAAACTGAAGGTCATGTTGACAGTTTTTCTCGACTATCGCGGTGTCGTGCACTCACTTCCCAGCAGGTCAGATGGTAAATAAAGATTATCATCTTAGCGTTATGCGGCGTTTGAGAGAACAAATACAGCGAAAAAGGCCAGATTTGTGGAAGACCAACTCATGGATTCTGCACCACGATAACGCACCAGCTCATAAGGCTATTATTGTGAACGAATTTCTGGCCAAAAACTAAACAAATTTCATCGAACAACCACCGTATTCACCTGATCTGACTCCTGCTGATTTCTTTCTCTTTCCAAAACTCAAGTTACCACATCGAGGCACCCGTTTTCAGTCGATTGAAGACATAAAGGAAAATTCGCGGCGACAATTGACATCGATTCCTAAAAGTATCTATAAAAGATGTTTTGATGATTGGATTATTCATTGGCATAAATGTATAATTTCAGAAGGGGCATACTTTGAAGGCGATAAAATAAAATTGAATGAATAATTCATTTTTTGCGTTTATTGGCAAATTTCCGGAACTTTCTTGACACAGTAGTGTATATATATTGGTAGTGTTTAATGCCCCCTTTTACTACTTGTGGCATCACAGGCGATGACACCGGTGATACATGGAATGAAGATGGAGCACCGGTGGAATGCGATGGCGGGGAAACCGGAGAACTCGGAGAAAACCCGTCCCTGCGCCGTTTTGTCCTCCACAAATGTCGCATCTGTCACTTGGGATCGAACCCAGGTCGTCTAGGTGAGGCGAGTGGATTAACCACTTGGCCTCGGCGCGGCCCTTGTGTTAATATAATTGGGTTTTAACGGTATATGCTTGACTATTATCTGTACTGTGAGACAGTACTAATAAATGCAAGAAGAGGCAAATAATAAACAGGATAATGTAAATAAATATGTGTTATATAGAAATGAGATTATATTACTAGAGAATATTAGCATAAGCTTAGTTAAAAGAGAGATGAGATAACTGAAACTGTAAATGGGTCATAAAAGAGAAATCTTTTGCAAGGCTTTTGTGGACAATAGCTAGGGAGTTGGAGTAAAATGTATAAAAAATGTCTTTGTGCTAAAAAAGACAACGTAAACTTGAGAGGATGTTGAGATTGTGAAAGTTACTGGAAAATTACTGGGAGCTAGCAGCCTAAGTGAAATAGTAAGATAGTTTCTATTGGCTCATGAATAGAGACGCTACTGATAGCGGGGAAACCAAGCCAATTAGAGCACAGGTTTAATGCTTAGGCAGATCAAGAGTGTTCGATGTATATTCTACAGAGACTCAAGTTCACACACAGTTCATCCTCATTTACTGTGCAAGTCAGTTCCTCTTTGGGTAGCAGTACAGTCAATTGTTCTCAACAGTACTTTGGTTCCTATATATTATTTACGTAAGAGTTGCGATACGCTCAGAAGTCTCATTTGTAAGTGAACGCGAATAATACAGTTTCAGCTAGGATCTTGGATAATTATAAAGTGTACATATATAAGTTGTGAATATTCTTGACAACAGTTTAAATAAATTGCTCATACTAAAAGTTTCTAATGTTTTATCTCTCAAATAGTTTCTTTTACCGTTAACGCCCTGTTAAGAGATGCTTGTTTTACCGAAGAAATATGGATAATATAGTAAAAATAATTAGTACTAAAATAAACAGAGATAACGAGGATTAGGTGTGACCTTCGAAACGTGTATTAATTTTTGCAAATAAATAACGTTTGTAATTGTAGCATTTGTTTCCACTTGAGTACTCAAGCTATATTCTCGACAGAAAGAACGTATTGAAACTCTACAGTTCATCGTCTTTAAAACGACTACGTGTGGCTTGGAAGACAAGCTGCCCACATTGTCCAAAGATATTCATGCATAATGGAAATTATATTTGCATAAAGGGTCAGAGTAAGGTTACGTTCTCTCTAATACGTCCATCACAAGTTACTTCGTGAAACAAGCGAAGGCTGTCATTGTCAAAATGGCCGGAAATATGAACAGAAAGATGGTTAGGGCGTAAACAAGCTAAAGGCGACAGCGAGGCGTATACCAACCAGAACACAATGCACTTAATAATGAACTGGCAGAATTCTTAGCTGCGTTTGCATTATCCAATTATCTATTAAGGTCTTAGCTTCTTTTATTTATATCTTCCTATCGCTTTACGGAAACTAGTTTTTGTTTCACCCAAAAGTGTTATGTCGAGGCATCACGTGAAAATACATATTTTGAGGCTCCTTGCATCCCAAAAGAGAGAGGAATTTTGTCGAAAGGCCGTGTGTGTGACTATGAAATAACATAATTTTCGTTATTTCTTTCTCTGCTGCCTAAAGTGAGTAGGAAAAGTGTTGTATTTTACGCAATAATTCGATACCGAGATTTCACTTCTACTACTCGCCCGAAAATTCGATGCGAAAATGCATATTTTGAGGCTCCCTGATTTAAAAATAATTTTTAAGAGCAGGTTCTTGTGTTGGTGCTTATGAATAGCGTAATTCTAAAACAAAATGTCGGATGAATAAACATGTATTTAGGTTAATGCTGTACAAAATGGTACACAAAGATATTCAAGAAAATCCCTTACCCTAAATTACCCTTAAATGGAAACATTTTTGTTATATTTGATTTCTACAAAGATGATCGTAACGATTTTGATTAAAAAAAAACATATGAATTTATTTAATGACATATAAAATGTAAATCTTCAATTATCCGGGTAAAGCCTCTGAAGCCCGATTCATTATGAGTGACTTTTGCATAACTGGTGAACAGTAAGAAATAGAAAAAGTCTTAATATACCCAAAGTAGATCTTGTTAAATATCAAATGTCATTTATCAAATAAAAAAACATGTTATGTAGGGCTCATAGTTCACTATGCCTGCTTTTGGAGGGATCCTGGTTTCGATTCCCGGCTGGAGGTTTGAGAATTTCTCTCTAATCTATATTATTCCCTATCCATCTTAGAGTCTATTAGTAAAAACGAGAATGTCAATGTGTGCTACCTAATGACTAAAATCCAAAATAAATAAATATTATGGGAACTATGACCCATTAGTTAATATCATTGCAATAAGCAATTTATTCTAAAGGTGGGGAAAGGTAAATAGAGTAATAAAGCATGTTGCATTAACCATTTCCAAAAGATTCTTTGTTATAGGTTTGAATTTCCAAACACTTATACTTTCTTCAATTGGTAAGTAATTTTTGTTTTCCTCTTAATGGCGTAAAGAGGACATAGCAACACGCTCTCTAAAATCTGACTATCGCGTTAGCCTAGTACAGGCCGGTACAACAAGCGCCTCGATGGCTGTGGGCTATACTCTCTCACCGGCCCAGTCCGTGGCAAACCAGCATCACTTTGAAGCTGTTTCTGAGAATTCATCAAATACTTATCACCCCAAACATAGCTCAATTAATGCGTCCAAACACTTCCAAAATTCGTATCAGAAAATCTTAATTAATAATTCACGACAATATAAATGAACGTTTTTTCGAAATGATTGACATCAAATGTTGCTCTTTTATATTTTCAAAATCATCTGTGAGATATATAATGTTTCTCTTCACCGAAGTTATGAATACACATTTTATTTAATAATACACTACTATATTCAACAACAACAACAACCAGTGCTCTACCCATCCGCTATCGTCACCAAAATACGCCAGTCATCTCCCTCACACAACGCAACAATGTTATTGTAACATATTTTTTTTTTGGACTGGCTTGGACTCTTCTTCTTCAAAGAATACGAGAATATGAATAATTAAAAGTTCATCTGGATCAAGTCTCAGTTTCTTTTAATCATACAGTTTTGTTTTTAAATTCTGAATAAAAAAATTAACTCTAGCTGAACAGAATGATAAATGTATGGGTTTAAACATTTTTTATGATATTTAAGACCCTGAATGGTTATTTAATAAGTAGCGCACCCTTGTATAAGTGCTACGCCCCTACTTTTTTTTTATTTTATTTTTATTTTTTACTTATTTTTTCTCAATTACATTACCTTTGCTTTATCTTACTTTTTCTCTCAAAGTTGTGCTCCAAAGGAAGTGAAACTTTCAGAAACATTTATACATAATGATGGTTATTGAGAACTACATTCATCTATTGATAATGAGCAATATAGATCTTAGTGAACACTCTTAGTAACAAAAGTGCATTTCTTTTTCAAGCATAATTTTTGTATGAATGATGTATAACTTTATATGACAGCTGATATTAAGTTAATAATTTATTCTAGTTCAAGCTAAGAAACATATTGTTGAGAGTCCTTGCATTAAATTTGAAAGTTGCAGGCTTGATAGTTACAATAAAAATCGTCAATATTCCATATATGAGAAGATGAGAAGATATTACATTCCACCCAAAAATTCGATACTGGATTTCACCAGAAATATATCCTTTGAGACCCGCTAAATCCAAAAATATAATTTTTAGAACAATGTCTGTGTGTGTCCGGGCGTAGCATAGCTCAAAAAAGAGAAGTTGTTTAAATACCAAATTTAGTATTTAAGTTCAATATCTTACAAATATGAGATACGAAAATGTTCAACAAAATTCACTCTAACCCCAATTACACTTCTTTGGGAATTTTCGATTTTTTGAAAAATGTATCTAACAATTCTGATTAAATATATGCATATAGAAAATAAAATATTCATCCTGAATTTCTTGGAAACAGTCCTCTTCATTCTGAATATGTTTCTATAGCTGGCAAACTGCAAGAGGTAAACAAAAACTTATTATACAAAAAATGTGGATTTTGTTAAACATATAATGTGTAGTAACGGTTATTTTGTAGAGCTAACTATTTCCGAGAAATATTATTGATTTCAATTTAAAATATTTAAAATTTCCTCAAACGGAAAGTGCTCATCCGTTTCACTTCTCTTTTGTTGTACTCCTGGATATGGAAAGAAGACTGAATTTCAATGCCAAACGCATAGCGACAAGTTTTAAAAAATGTTGACTATCGCTTTAGCCTAGTATATTCCCTTATTTCCTTTCTAATTATAAGAAAATAAGTAATGAGGTCATTTCTAGTAATGTTTATCTTGATTAGTGATATAGATAGAAGAGAAAGAGAGAAAGTCATGTGAATGAAACACACCAGATTCTTTAACACGAGTTTCCGCACTGCTTGGACCACCCGAAGTAAAATAGTCCTTTAAAACATTTTAAAAGTTAAATTGTAGTATTTTCTGGGTCGTTATGACGAGCGAAATGTGGCTCTTGAGATTACAGCTTCTCTGTAACATATAATGACCGCATTTGCTGGAAGGGCAATGACCATTAAATGGCACCCAAAGATTTCCTTGAATGGTGTTGAGCGTTGAATCGATACGATACTGGCGCCTTGCCATTTGCCAAACAGGCTTCGTGCCCAAAAACACATATATGTGTATACGCACACTTTGGCTTTTCCTTTAATTATCTATATTTTTCACCATCAAAATGAGTAAAAAATCTTATTTAGAACGTGCACATTACCTACTCTGCAACAAACTCTTTATACAGAAGGTAGTTTTTTTTCTACTTCATGCGTAAACGTTAGCAGAAATGGTTATATTACACATTTCCTTATATTACAAGAGAAATAAGGGAGTATACTAGGCTAAAACGATAGTGGAGTATTTTAGCAGCTGGTCGCTATACATTGGCATAAAACAAAGTTTTATTTGCACAATTAAAAACTAAAACGAATGGCATCTCGTTTGAGAAAAGAAGTATTGGTAAATTTAAAACAAACACGAGCAATATCTAGGAAGTGTAATACTCCATGAAAAACGTATTTGTCATAAATTGTGTGCTTTGAGAGATCTAAATTTTTTGTATAGTGAAATTTGTTTATCTGTTCCGGTTTACCAGTTATTCAAAAGCATAGACAGAGATCAAATATTCCCAAAATATTAAGACATACATTTCATTTGTCATGAAAATATCTTAAACATGTATTTTAATCAAAATCGTAAAAGCCACTTTTGAGAAAATCAAAACTTTCGTAAAATGTTCCATGAAAAGGGTAGTTTTTGGTGGAGGTATTTTCTTGAAAACCATCTTTACAATATGTTGAGTTGAATATCAAGCTTGATATTCACTCAAATGCGCACACATGGATTTTTTTCAAAATGTTTAAGAGCCTCAAAACTGATATTTCTGGTGAAATCTTATTACCGAATATTTGGTCCAATGATTTCCTTAATATATTTTATAATAATTGAATGTTTGTCAGTCGAAACAAATTATTGTATATTCTGTGATTGTTCAAAATAAAGTGTGCGACTACGAAGACTGGCCGCCTGAATGTAAGAATGCCTTTGAATGCTCAGATGTTGAGATTTTCAGAAATATACTGTCAACTAAAGGAACTGTATAGTGATTCAGTAATCAACAAAAGAAGTGCGAAAAAGGATGTTTCATATTCAAAAATAGATGAACAAATGTACATGATAAAATTCGACCCGGACGTCCGTCACGCACCAAGTTATTTCAGGAATCAAATAAAGAATATCATGCAAGAAGAGATGTGTCACCCGGCGAATACTGGTTTCTTTCCCAGATATTTTTCGTTTTTTACGTGATGAAATTGTGTTCGAACCTCCTGACCTAATGGACTGGCTGCAGCCGAGTACAATATCGGATTTCTAAAATTCTGCACATGTACAACAAATGCTTAAATAATGGAGGTGATGTTAAGAAGTACAAGAAGTTTTAGTTGTTACATGTGTTTTAATAATATAGTTCATTTTACCTACTGTATAATAAGTAGAGAAGGTATTGTAAACTACCCAAAAATTCAATATCATATTTCATTAGAAGTTCACGTGTTGAGAACCCCTGAATCAAAAGAAACTTCCTTGTGTATATCTGAACAGCATAACTCAAAAAGAAAAATTTCGGTTAAATACTAAACTTGGTATTTCAATTAAGTATCTTCCAAAGATGTGACACAAAGATTTTCACGAAAATAACCATACCAGAAATACGTTTTCATGGAACATTTTTTGAAATTTTTGACTTTCTCAGAAATTCTTTAACGGTTTTGCTCAAACAACCACAAATTAAACATATTTATTTGACATGTGCATCTTGAATTTTCTTAGTCTTTGAAATCTATTCATTTGGAAGAAAGATTATATAATCTTGTGTAACCGTTAGCGACAGACGGAAACGTGCTACGCAAAGCACTTAAACCTCTTTAATTGATTCCGAAAAAGTTTTTGTTGCTTGTTTCTTGCAATTGCATAGAAAGAACATGGAATAAAGCGTCCGGTAGTTAAATATATTTTCAATAATTCTTTTGTATATCTAACTAAACCTCCAATAAGTTTCTGCAAAGGTTTATTTCGATTAAAACAAAGTAGATAGAAGAATAAGCTTTCATAAGAAGATTTTTCTAGACATAATATCGCCCTTCTACCCACTTGGGTAATGGGGTAGTAGCGTATCTGCTTCATATTCAACAGGTCGTGTGAGTTCCAATCTCACATAGGGTGAGTTACCTGGATAAGGTTTTTTCGGGGTTTTCCCTTATCCTGAGGAGACAAATGTCGAATGACTTTAAGCTCCATGGACCCCGAGATCATCTGAGCATCATTTACCAATTTCATTCATCGTCCGATATGACCAACCAAGTTAAAGGACGTTAAGCTAAATATAAAAAAATCGCCCTACATGATATAATGGTTACCGTATATCCAAGGTCGCGGGCTCAAACCCGGCGGAGGACAATGGGTTTTTTCGGGTGTAAAAATCCCTAGCATGGCTTCCTTTGGAAGGGAAGTAACGCCGTTGATCCGGTGTCGCAGATTTACGACACGTTAGAGAACTGAAGGCTGATAAAGAGGTCTCTGAGCAAAATTAAGCGGTCTTTCACGCCCAATATAGAATAGGACGCTGAGAACCACAGTAGTTAAAGAGCCTTCATAAATAAAACATCATATTTGTCTCTGTGGACAGCATAGTTCAAAAACGAAAAGCAGGTTAAAATCAACATCTTCCAAGGATGCGACACGGAAGATTTTCAAGAAAATCCTCCCACCCCAAACTACCCGTATAACCAGTTAAAGAGCGTCCATAAATAAAACCCCATTTCCATTGGCACCATAAACAATAGAGGGTAGAAAGGACATGTAAATGTAACAATTCAGATTTTCTGAACGTATAAAAGCCAAATGATCGTTACTAGTAGTTTGGTGCATAAAATGTTGGTACATTAATAAAGTATGGAACACGGAAATGACAATAAAACTGAGGCGAGCTCTGGCCAGCAACAGTTGAGGCCATATTTGCAGTTTGCTGTTGCCAGGTTAAATAGATTTAAATTTCCGTCAAGTTTGTTACGTTGCTGGTAATTTACATTGGAGAGGACGTTCAACGTTGATGATCAAACTGTTCCCTGGTGCTTGATGAAGAAGAGCAATGAAGGAGGATTATTTGATTGTGTTCCGCTCTTCATCACCTTTCCATGTGATGAAGTGAGCTGCTCATTTAAACACCGTGCCGGAAAGTTTACTTGCTTGGGCTATCAAACATGGCGATATAGCTAATCACAGAGGCGAGAATTCTATCGCGTAGTATACAAACATCGCCTTTAAGGCTCGAATCATCCAAATTTTGGTGGTTCTAATGTGATTTCGATCAAGATGAAGAGTGGAATGGATTCATAAAATATGAAGGATGAGGGTATTAACCGAACCCTATCTGATACAACCATAAAAACTTCGCAACCCATTAACTTTGCAGGCATATTACTATCTATACCACGTAAAATAGACATAGTAGGTAAAGAAAGTATTGCATTCCACATAAAAATTTGACATACTTTGATGGTTCACCGCAAATATATATTTTGAGAGTTCTTGAATCCCCCCAAAAAAGATGTATTCCATTCACACGTGTATCTTAAACTGTTCGACAAACAAACTATTCTTAAAAAATATAATTCTTTTATCTACATACATCATGCTAATCAAGATATACATTAACAGAGTTGATTCTATTACTTGCTTATTTGTAAGTAGAAGGGAAATAAATCTTGTAAAAGCAAGAGATTTACAGTTTTTGTGTATCTCTTACGTTTACCAGTTAAGCAAAAATAATACAGAAGTCATCCAGAATGAACAGATTTTCAGATGCTATTCCCAGAAAATTCAAGATATACATTTCATTGAAAATATCTTAAACATTGTTCTACCACTATACACACAATGTACATAGTATCCAGAGAAGGTAATGTATTCTAACCAAAAATGCGATACCAATATTTCACTGGAAATACGCGGTTTAGTATCTCCAGTATCCAAAAAAAAGCATTTGTAGAAAAAGGTCTGCGAGTGTATCTGTGTATCTCTGAACACGAAAGTTCAAAAACGAAAAGTCAGTAAAATACCATACTGATTTAAGTTCAGTATCTTCCAAGGTGGGGACACGAAGATTTTGAGGCAAATCCTCCCACCCAGAACTACTCTTTGCATACAGAAAATTTCTAAAATTGATTTTCTCAAAAATGGCACTAACAATTTTGATTAAAATCTCTTATAATTAGGGTAATTACATGAAAAATAAAATTTATATTTTAAATTATCCCGGAATATCCTCTGAAGAGCTCTTCATTCCGGGCGACTTTACATAACTGGTAAACTTTTAAGAGGTAGACAAAAAGCTTACCACGCAAAAAATGTAGATTTCGTTAAAACACACAATGTATGTTAAATTCGTGTTTTCGTGGTCTTGTCCGTGTTTGAGAAAGTCCTTGTTAATGTTTAAATACTTAAAACTTTTCTCATTTGGGAATTAGTCAACTCCTGACAATGCAAAGAAACGAATTTCAAGCACGTGGCAATCAGCTTTTAAAAAATTTGACTGTTGCTTTAACCTAATGTATTCCCTTATTTCCCTTCTTCTAAAAAGAAAAGAAGTAAACTTTATCTCGATTATCATTGAATAGTAAGAAGAATAAATAAGCTTTTTAACAATAGTTTGTTATCGAGATGTAGAGAAAGTCATGCGAATGGGGCACATCATATTTTTACTTTATCTATACGTTCTATGTACATAGTGTATAAAGAAGGTATTGTAATGTACCCAAAAATTCAATACCGAGATTTCACCGGTATTACATATTTTTGGTCCCCCTGAATCCAAAAAAAGCATTTTAGAAACATTTCCGTGTATGTGTGTGTGTGTGTGTGTGTGTGTGTGTGTGTGTGTGTGTGTGTGTGTCTGTGGGCAGCATAGCCCAGAAACGAAAAGACCGTTAAATACCAAATACCCTTTACATCGAAAAGGTTCTAAAATTTTGATTTTCTCAAAAATTACTAACGATTTTGATTAAAATATCGTGTATTAAATATATTTACCTGACAAATAAAATGCATATCTTGAATTTTCTGGGAATAGCATCTGAAGATTATTATGGATGAATTTCACGGAATTTTGCATAACTGGCAAACCGTAAGAGATAGACCAAAACGTACTTGACAGAAAATGTAGAGCTCGTTAAAATACACGATTTATGTTATATATATATATATTTTTTGTGGAGTGAATCGTTTTTGAGATATTCCTTGTTATTGGTTTCAGCTTTAAAAAACTTACACTTTTCTCATACGGGAATTTATCAACTCCTGGCCATACAAACAAAGGAACTTAAGTCGCATAGCAACCATCATTTACTACATCTTTAGCCTATGCTACTCCCTTATTTCCCTTCTATTGCATGGAAGGAAGTAATAAGACTACTTCTGCTAACGTTTCCTCGATTAACATGAACCAAAAAGAAGCATAAGCTGTTTAACAATAATTTGTTGCAGAGATGTAGAGAAAGTCATGTGAATGGAACACATCAGACATTTTATCACAGTGTCTATATTCTAGAGAAACCTAGCACTTGGACAAAGAGTTAATAAAATATCCAGAAACAGTTTATTAGGTGATATTAATCTACAATTGAGCGTTGTTAACATATATTTTTACTTTCTCCAGCACGTATGTACAATATACATAGTGAATAGAGAAGATATTGTATTCCACCCAAAAATACGATACAGAGATTTCACCGGAAAACATGTTTTGAGACCTCCTGAATAAAAAACATATTTAGAAACATGTCCGTGTGTGTGTGTGGGGGGGGGTTCAGTGTAGTTCAAAAACGAAAAGTCGGTTAAATACTAAACTTGGTATTTAAGCTCAGTATCTTCCAAGGATGCAACACAAAGGTTTTCAAGAAAATCCCCTACCCCAGCTACCCTTTACAAGAAACATTTTTCAGAAATAGCTCTAACGATTTTGATTAAAATGCCATATTTCAAATATATTTTTATGACAAACGAAGTACACATCTTTAGTTTTCTGGGAATAGGTCTGAAGCTCTCTTCATTCTGGTAGTCATTTGTATAACTTTTGTATAACTGATAGAAAATCCATAAGATACAGACAAAAACTTAGTACAGAAGAAATATAGATCTTGTTAAAGCACACAATTTATATCATATATACCTGTTTTTGTTTGTTGTTTTTTTAGTAGAAATAACCGTTTTCGAGATATTCCGAGTTGCTTATTTCAGTTCTAACCTACTTAAAGCTTAAAGATTTCTCAAACGGGAAGACAGATTTCTTTTAATCTCTTTTGTTTATTCTTAGCAAGCAAAGAGAACCGAATTGAAATTATTTCACGTTGCTACCCGCTTTTGAGATATTTGACTATCGCTTGCAATACATTCCTTTATTTCCCTTCTAGTTTCAAAGAAGCAAGTAAGAAGAGCAATTCTGTCAATGTTTATCTTGATTAGCATAATATGGATAAAAGAATAATCTTTTGTAGGAAAAGTGTTTTTGTGGAATAGCTAGAGGAAATCATGTGAATGGAACATATCAGATGTTTGCCTTTTGCATGCAAATTTCTTAAAGTTCTGCATAAATGTATCACGTCAAATACTTCCTGTACAGTGATGTAGGTGTACAGAAAGTAACAAATGAATGTTTTCGTATATAAGAGCAGGTAATGGCGGTATGTATACCCAGAGTTTTGGCTGGTCTACTTCAATAAGTAAACAGGAAACTGTAGGTAACGGAATATATGGAGCAAGTTAAAGGCAATGAGGAACCGTTTTAAGGTCGCATAGGAAAGTTTGGGTTGCAGTCCAGTGGCTATAAATTCCTGTCTTTGAGTTATGGGCTGTGTACAAAGCTACCATCAGCAATATAAAGCTCCTACAATGCATCATGGAAAGCGAACAATAAAGTTTACATGCAATAAAGTTGCTCCGGTATTGTGAGGGCAAACACCCCTCGAACTTCCATACTTCATTCCGTAAAAATATAAACTCTAATGCTAGAGTAACACAAACATTTTAGAGTCCTGTCGCTGTAAAAGTTTACGTGTGTACGTTACATAACCTCACTTTATTATGCATATGCTAGCAAAGGGGACAGAGGCTTTCGACAACAGTTGTAAACTTTTAATGACAAATATTTGTATATTAAATGGGTATACATTTACAAACTCAATATTTAAAATTGGGCAAGTTGGAGAATTTACGGATAAAACGGAAGAGGTGTGAAAAAATGTTGAAGGATTATGCTGCTATCCTGGGCTTATTACTTTCTCTACACGTACTATGTACATAGTATATGGAGAAGGTATTTTATTGTATCCAAAAATTCGATACTGAGACTTCCCCCGTAACACATGCTTTGGAACCCTCTGATTCCAAAAAAGGATTTTTTTTAGAAAAAGGTCCGGATATGTCTCTGTATGTGTGAGTCTGGACAGCATAGCTCAAAAACGAAAAGTCTATTAAATACCAATCTTGTTATTTAAGTTCAGTATCCTAGGTTGCGGCACGAAGATTTTCATGAAAATCCCCCCACCCCAAACTACCCTTTACTACCCTTTACATGGAAAAAAATTTAAAATTTTGGTTTTCTAAAACTCACTAACGATTTTGGTTTTCTCAAAAATGATTAAAGATTTTGATTAAACTGTCTTATTTAAGATATGTACATGACAAAATGTATATCCTGAATTTTCTGGGAATAGCCTCTGAAGACCTGTTTATTCTGGATTAACTTTTCTGAATTTTGCATAACTGATAAGCCGTAAGAGATAGACAAAAGCTTACTACAGAAAAAATGTAGAGCTGGTTAAAACACACAATTCACGTCATATATATTTTTTTCGTGGGGTTGACCGTTTCTGAGATATTCCTTGCTATTGGTTTCAGTTTTAAAATACTTAAATCTTTCTCATACTGGAACTCGTTAACTTCTGGTCATGCAAAGAAACGGATTTCAATCTCATATCAACCTGGTTTTAAAAGATTTGACTATCGTTTTAGTCTAGTGTATTCTCTTATTTCCGTTTTACTTATAAGGAAGTAATAGACCATTTCAGTTATCGATTAAAATTAAGTAAATAGGGGAATAAGCTTTTTAACTATAATTTGTTACAGAGATGTAGATAAAGACACGCGAATGGAACACATCAGACAGTCTTTGGACTGCAGTCATAACGGCAACATGCAGTACTCACTTCGAGAGCGTGTTTTCATTGTGAAAACATATTGGAAGATAAATTCCTTGTTAACAACACAAAGGGAATTTCGAAGAGAATTTAATGTACGGGATGTTCCGACAAAGGCAATAATTTTATCGCTAACAAGAAAGCTGGAGACAACTGGTATACTCGTTTGTGAGAGTGGAAAACATAGACCACCAAGGAGTGCAGAGACTGTTACAAATGTTCAAAGAAGGCTAGTGAACTCTCCAAACAAATCGTTGCGGCGAATAATCCATAGGCTATTCATATGGCACATGTCAAAGAGCTACGACTGTCTACAATGACATGTGTGTGTATGTGTGTGTGTGTCCGTGTACACGATAACTCAAAAACGAAAAGTAGCTAAAATACTAAACTTTGTATTTAAGATCAGTATCTTCCAGGGATGCGAAACAAAGATTTTGAGAGAAATCCCCCCACCCCAAACTACCCTTTACATGGAACTTTTTTCGAAAATTTTGATTTTCTTAAAAATGGCTCTAACGATTTTGATTAAAATATCGTATATTAAAGATATTTACCTGACAAATAAAATGTATATCTTGAATTTTCTGGTAATAGCTTCTGAAGATCTGTTTAATCTGGATGAATTTGCTTAATTTGGCATAACTGTAAGAGATAGACAAAAACTTACTATACAAAAAATATAGGCCTTGTTAAAATACACAGTTTACGCCATATACATTTTTTTCGTGGAGCTTACCGTTTTCGAGGTATTCATTGTTATTGGTTTCAGTTATGAAGTACTTATTCTTTTCTCAGACGGGATTGTCCGTTTTTCTTTTGTTCTACTCCTGGCCAAGAAAAGCAGCGATTTGTAACGACAATCGCATAACAACAGCTTTTAAAACATTTGACTATCGATTTAGCCTAGTGTATTCCCTGATTTTCTGCCTACTTATAAGAAACTAAGTAATAAGAACATTGTGCTGAATACCTCGATTAACAAGGTGCAGAAAGAAGAATAATCTTATGTAAGAAGTTTGTAGAACGGCTAGAGAAAGTCATGTGAGTGTAACACATCAGATTTTTTTACATTACCCTGGACACTGTTTCACATTTGGACATTTTTAATACATTTTGTGCTCAGCTCACTGAATATAAAAGTCATTACTGCTTCTTCCATTAAGATGGGACAATACGCCAAACGTCTAAGGTATCCTTGAAACGAGTCAATGTCTTAGGAACGAACTGCTAGCAAACATTTGTGGCCTCCACGTTTGCCGGACATATGACTTTTTCCGGTGGGGACACTTGAAGAGGTGTATGAAATAAATTCAGACACAATACAGGAGCTGAATGACATCATCAGCAGTGAAGTTGCTACCATTGATATCCGAACTTTACGTCGGGTGTATCTGAATATGCTTAAATTTCTACAGCGTGTATTGATGCTCAGAGGGTCACTTTCAACACCTTCTATAAATGTAATGTCACTGTAGTGTTCATTCTAAATAAATGATAAGTCTATTCCCGCTCTTCGTTTATGTAATTTCACTCTATTTCTTCACAATATTTTCCATATTTTATGTGAGTATATAAAAACCTGTTTGGTTGTTTCATTTCACTGTCTCATTATATATAACCCATCGTGTTTGAATATCTCGTAATAATGAAGCTTCTTGTTACTTTGGTCACTTTTCTCATCAGTCTGTGCCGCAATAATCGCAAATGCTTGGTTCTATATCTGTGTGGTGAACTGTCAACCACGTCAAGTTTTGACTTGACAATTACACATTGGCGCTGACATGACCGCAAGTCTATGCGCTTTTGAAAAATCCGTGGCGACGTTTGATTTGGGCGTGGTACACCAAACGTCCGATGCATTGGTAAACATGATCCGAACTAAAGGTAACTGTTTGATATTCATAATGAAAATCGATGGTCAGCGCTGTATGTAAATGAGCAGTTTGCGGTGGGCGATTAGCAGGCATCCTGCGCGACATCGGAAGCTTACCTTCCGGTACATCGTTACACTGGACAGGCCGCATTCAACTTGCGGTGTTCTGATTGAGGACGTGACCCCAGTGATTGCCAGGATCGCCAACCTGTGACACGTGAACATGTCGGAACATGCAGCACAATTAATGATTTGTATCTATATACTACGCTTTACCTATTTTATAACTAAGTAAAACGGCAAAGTATGACTTTGTATAAAGGAAGCGTCGGATTATTTGCTCATTGGCCGCATTATTTTGTTACAAGGTGTGATAAAAAATACCGGGATTATTTTAATTTCGCCGGCTTTATACAATCGATTTTCAAAACTGTTTTTTATCTCGTAGGTACATATGTTTCTGGTGTATATTTCCATTTTCACCTGTTTTAAATACTTAATTTATTGCTGACAGTTAAAAAGGATATACGTGTTTTCGATGGCTCAGTAAATTTGCATTAAATTTTGCTTGAAAAATGGAGTAAAGTGTTCAAAAGTTGGCTGTGGCTTTTGGCATAGTACTAAGAGTAAGAGAAGGGGTTTCGAGTGATATCGACCTTTCAAAGATGGTCGAGAAGATTCTGAAGATCACGATCCCCTGGACGTCCTAACACAACAATTACTGACGACAATGTGGAAGGTGCAAAGAAATGGTTCTGCCATATGGTTATACAGTTGATAAGGAATGCTACCTAGAAAGTATGCGCCGTTTGCATGAAGTAATCCGAAGAAAACGACCAGAATTTTCGCAAGACTACTTATGGATAGTGCTCCTCAACGATGGTTCAGGATGTTTTTTTTTTTGGCAAAAACCAAAAAAGTTATGTTACCTCAGCCACCTTATTCGTAGGACATGACCCCGTGAGTCTTCTTTCTATTCCCGAGGCTGAAGAAAACATTACAAGACGTTGTTTAGTCACTATTGATGATCTAAAACAGAATCGCTGAAGTAGCTGAATACCATAAGGAAAAGTGTGTTCCAGAGTTGCTTCCAAGATTGGAAAAAGTTCTGGCACAAGCGGATTAAATCTGAGGGAGTTTATTTTGAGAGTACAAAGTTGATGTAGATGCATAAATAAAGATGGTTTAAGAAACACAAACATTCCCGTTATTTTTTCACACTTCGTATGCCACTCTTCCGCTAATTACTATACCGGCTTTATAAACTCTTCCGAAGGCTACAACCGAAGGGATTCCAATGACCTTGAGTGTTAAGGCGATGGATAATGGATTGGTCATCCATTAAACGCGAAAAGTCGCGACTTCGAATCCTAGAAACTGCAGTCAAATATGGGTGTGGTAAAGGAAGGGGATGGTCTAAGTAAAATAACCGGTCTAATGCACTCTTGGAAGCTGAGAAGGCTATCTTTGACTGTAGTTGCGTGAAGTTTGCTTAATATTTTTACAATATGAACAGTCTTAAATAATTTTATTTTTATGGTTGAAGGTTGTCGCACTCCGTGGTGAAATGGTTCCCCATGTTAGCCTCTAAAGCCCAAGATTGCAGGTTCTAACCTGGCGGAGGATGGTGGATTTTTTTTACGCAAAAATCCTTAACACGTCTTCCTTCGCAAGGGAAGTAAGGTTAGTGTTCTCGTGTAATGTTTATTTGCACGCAAAAGAATACCATATCTTGAAAGAAGAAGGTTCCTGGGAAAATTGTCCGCCATTTCGCGTCCGCAAGTCCTGATTTCGTCCTACAGTGCCATTTGTGGGTGACGAGCTGGTCCTGATCCATCATGACACATAGTGGCTAACTCACGAACTAGAAATTAAAATCCCATCATGGAACCATTGTAATTATACCCTTTGCTCCCCTTAGGAGGTAAATAAAATATTACTATATATGAAGGTTAGTTTTATCTAAAATT
This sequence comes from Hymenopus coronatus, assembly GCA_030762935.1. Classification (NCBI taxonomy): domain Eukaryota; kingdom Metazoa; phylum Arthropoda; class Insecta; order Mantodea; family Hymenopodidae; genus Hymenopus; species Hymenopus coronatus. The sequence continues at coordinate 102,908,067 of CM060886.1, read as the reverse complement.
AGCCCTAACGATTCAAACAAGTGGCACTTATAACTCTCGAAGGTCAATAAAGGGTTAACACTGATACCTAAGCGGATGCCTAAGGCTCAAAAGCCTATCGGGGAGCTAACGGCACGAAACCACAGAAGGAAGAACCTTGAAGAGTGGTCGGCCCATAGCCAAGAGAAAGTGGATGCTATGAAATGCAAGCTAAATGGTTGGTAGGACATGTGATGATGGAATGGCAATTGGTGGCATTAGCGGCGGGGGACTCCTGAGGACCCAGAGAAAACCCGCCTAAATTCCACTTCGACTACCACAAATTCAACATGCGGGGACTTGGCATCGAGGCGAGCAATTTAACCACTTAACCACAGCGCTGACCCTATCATTCATATCCTGTTCCATCAATTCCTTGTCAAGTGTTTCAGGGTTGTACACTAGGCCACGGTGTTCTGCTTGCTGTGGCTGGGTGGTGCCTTACGCACTGTGGAAGTTTATTCCTGGATCATCGTATTACCACATTATCAGGACCCGCCGTCGGGTACCTTCATGCTAGGATTGCGGACTAGGACCCCTTGGGAAACCCCGGAAAATTGGAGACCATGAATTGAGTCCAGAAAGTATTCAATCTGGAATCATTAGGGACCCATATATGCTGAGACCATCGTCATCCAGATCTAGTCATTCTTCGGGTCACTCCCGTCGTCTCTTTCTAGGTTCACTTAAGACACAAAGGACACCAAGGACCTAAGTGCGATGATGTGCCCAATGACTGCAGTTTTAATTAAACAGACTCTAAATAAACCTGAAACAGGGTTATTGATAGGACACTAGATTAAGGAAACATCTACATACAATGACAATCTTTAAAGAAGAACCACAAATGTGTAGGTTGTGCAATAATCTAGAGGAAGAAACAGTCTCTCGTGTTGTAGAATAACCGGGATTAGATGGTTACTCACCCTTTCACCCTAGCCAGTAATACCAGGAGGTTGGCAACTCGCATGGATGTTGGTTGGCTTGCGAACTTAGTTGATTACTTCCGTATGAGCAAAGGGGATAATCTTAATCTAAGGGGTTAGGAGATGATCAGGGCGTTGAAAATAAAAGAGACACGACACCTTTAATAGTGTCGATTTAGAAAATAATCGGATAGGTCGAGCTTCCTAAGAACAAGATCTTAAGAGTATGTATGACTGAAATTTAACTAAAAACCACAAAACAACCTACTTTTAATTTTTATTCCGTAAATAATTTAAACATTCTTGAATATAAAATCTGATGAGTTCCATTCACACGACTTTCTCTACATCGCAGTAACAAATTATGTAAAATGCATGTTCTTCTATCTACTTTATGATAATCAAGATAAACATCAGCAGAAATTGTCTTAATCACTTGCTTCCTTGTAAGTAGAAGGAAAATTAGGGAATACACTAGGCTGAAACCATAGTCAAATATTTTAATAGCTGGTTGCCATGTGGTTGAAATCCGTTCCTTTGCAGGGCCAGGAGTTTACAACTTTCCGTGTGCGTATAGTTTAAGTATTTTACATCTGAAACAAATAAAAAGGAATATCTCAGAAATGGTAAATTCCATGAAAAAAAGTATATCACATAAATTGTGTGCTTTAACGTGATCTACATGTTTTGCGAAGCAAGTTCTTGTCTATCTCTTACGGTTTAGCAGTTACGCAACATTCAGCAAAATTCATTCAGAATAAAGAGGTCTTTAGAAGCTATTCCAAGAAAATTCAAGATATGCATTTTATTTGTCATGTAAATATCTTTAATACACGATGTTTTAATTGTTAGAGCCATTTTTGAGAAAATAAAAATATTCGAAATTGTTTCTATGTAAGCTGTACTTTGGAGTGGGGGGATTTTCTCAAAATCTTCGTGTCCATCCCTGGAGACAGTAAACTTAAACACAAAATTTCATATTTTATCGACTTTTCATTTTTGAGTTATCGTATTCACAGACACACTGATACACTCATACACGGACCTTTTTCTGAAAATACTTTTTTTGGATACAGGGGACCCTAAAACATATATTTCCGGTGAAATCTCGGTATCGAATTTTTTGGTGGAGTGGAATACTTTCTCTATACACTATGCACATGGTACATGTAGAGAAAGTAAAAGCGTAGATCTCGTTAAAACACATAATTTATGCCCTATACGCTTATCTGTGAAGTTCACATTTACGAGATTTTCCTGGTTATTGGTTTTTGTTTAAAATACACCTTTCTAAAACTGGAAGTTTTGTTTCGTTTCATAATTCTTTCAGTTACTTCTGGCTACGAAAAGAGAATCGAATTTCGGTGTCATAAAACCATAGCTTTTAATCGATTTGATTATCACTTTAGTTGGGGTATTGCCTCATTTCCCTTAAAATAGTTATTTCTGCTAATGTTTATCTCGGTTGGCATGATGCACATAAAAAATAATTGTTTGTTTGCAGAGCATATAGAGATAGTCATCTGAATGGAACACATACAATTTTTACCTTCTCTATACATACTGTGTACATAGAGTATAGAGAAGATATTTCACTCCACCCAAAATTTCGATACCGAGATTTCACCGGAAAGATATGTTTTAGGGTCCCTGTATCCAAAAAAAGCATTTTCAGAAAAAGGTCTGTGTGTGTCCGTGTGTCCATGTGTTCGTGTGTCTGTGGACACGATAGCTAAAAAACGAAAAGTCGGTAAAATACCAAAGTTGGTATTTATGTTCCAGGGATGCGACACGAAGATTTTGAGAAAAATCCCCTCACCCCAAACTTCCCTCTACATGGAACTTTTTTCGAAAATTTTGATTTTCTAAAAAATTGCTGCAACAATTTTGATTAAAATTTCGTATATTAAAGATATTTACCTGACAAATAACACGTATATCTTGAATTTTCTGGGAATAGCCTCTGAAAACTACTTTGTTCTGGATGAATTTTAAGGAATTTTGCATCACTGCCAAACCGTAAGAGATGGACAAAAACTTGTCCCACAAAAAATATAGAGCACGTTAAATCACACAATTTGTGTTATTTACAGTTTTTGTGGAGTTGATCGTTGTTTTAGTTAATCCTTGTTTTTAATTTCACTTTTAAAAAACATACTTTTCTCATACGGGATCGTGCTGAATGATCAAGGATTCAGAGATTGTTCCAAAAAGTTGAAGGTATACTTTCATTTTTCAATAAAAATCTTAAACATATCCTATTTTAATCAAAATCATAGGAGCCATATTTTATATATCCAACGTCTTCGATAAATGTCCTAAGTAAAGGTTATTAGGCTGGGGGGGTGGAGATTTCCTTAAAAAAAACCTTCATGTCTCATCCTTTGAAGATACTGAACATAAATATCAAGTAAACGGACTTTTTGTTTTTGAGATGTGCTGTTCTCTCTCTCTCTCTCTCTCTCTCTCTCTCTCTCTCTCTCTCTCTCTCTCTCTCTCTCTCTCTCTCACATACACACACCTACCTTTCTCTATAAATGTGTTTTTTTTTTTTTTTGGATCCACATGTCCCCGAAACGTGTACCTCCAGTGAAATGTCGGTATCGAATGTTTGGGTGGAATACAATACCTTTTTTACTACTTTGTATGTAAAAATCTAACGTGCTCCATTCACATGACTCTCTCTCTGTAGCAAACTATTCTTACAAGCGTATTGTTCAATCTAATTCATGGCAATCAAGATTAACAATAGCAGAAATGTTTTATTACTTATAATAAACTAATAGACTGGGCTAATGCGACAGCAAATCTTCTTTTATTTTTATTTTTCCTTTGTTTTTTTTTTAGCTTTTTGTTTTTTTGTTTTTTGTTTTTTGAAACAGGAATGACAGATTCCCGTTTGAGAAAAGTTTAGAGTGCCTATTTTAAAATTGAAGTCAATAACAAGGAATATCTCCAAAGTATTTAACTTCACAAAAAATGCATAACATAAATTGTATGTTTTATTGAGATCTACAGTTTTTGTGTAGTAATTTTTGTGTATCTTTTACGGTTTACCAGTTGTGCATCAGTTAAGTCATCCAGGTTGGATAGATCTTCAAAGGCTATTTTTAAAAAATTCAAGGTATACGTGTAGTTTTCCATATGAACATTCAATATGCAGTATTTTAATCAAAACTGTTAGAACTAGTTTTAAGAAATTCGAACATTTCCAAAAACCTTCCATGTAAGGGTAGTTTGGGATGGGGAAATTTTCCTGCAAAGCTTTGTCGTCGGAAAGTGCTGAACTTAAATATCAAGTATGGCATTTAATTGAATTGTTTTAAATTATTTTATTCAATAGTGTTTACAGACATGCGGACCTTTTTCTACAAATGCTCTCCTTTTGCATTCAGGAGATTCAAAATATATATTGGAGTGCATCTCGACATTGAAGCTGTGGGTGGTACAATACACACAGTACGTTAGGGAAAATAAAGACGGATATTATGAATATTACGCTAGAAGAACTGTAAATGGAAATTTTATCCGAAGATGCCAGGAATCTACTCTCGCAAATAGACACCACTTATAACAAGGCTAGTACTCATTTTAAAGCATGCTATTATCACTCATGAGTAGTGGTAGTAATAGTAGTAGCAGTAATATTTATTAGTGCATAATATTACATCAATTGCGTGACACAGTAGCATGCTTCGGGTGAATGTCCATGCTCTCTAAAAATACTTAAATTGAAAATATTACCTACACCTATTTTACATGTATTAATAGCACTGAAACACACACACACACACACACGCTACAAAAACAGAACAACAAACAAACAAAAGAAAACAGCGATATTATCCATACACACACTGCCACTCACAACTACATCCACGTATTCACACATATAGATACGCACACACCAAGTAAGCCTATACAATAGTTACACAAATATATTTATCTTTTAGTACACGTACTTCCATTACTTCCAGTCTTCCTGATCCCCGCATAATGGGCAAATCCTCCTATCAACATCACCACTACCTTACGAGCTTTCCACCCTCCAAACCTAAGCAGTGCTATTCTCGTCCTTTGTTTCATACCCGGTCTAAGTTACAGAGTAACTCCACGAGACAGCCTTAACCAAGAAACTCCGATAAAAGGTCCTCAGAGAAGATAGTAGGTACGCTCATGAAAAATGAATGCGGGAGTTTTAGACCAGAAAATCTCCCAGTGCAATAAACAGTGCGCGGAGCACGCATATACCAGTTCCGCGCCCTCATCATTAAGCGACCGTACTGTATATCAAAATGAGAGATAGCGGGGCAGACAATTATGTGAATATAACTCTTTTTTAAGCCTTCATTGGTCTGTGTTAATTTTCCGTGCAGCTTCTTGCAGGTATCCGCAGATGTAAGGCTTGTTCTAGGAAATGAGAGGGACTTAGAAATTAGGAAGAAACGGTGGAGAGGAGGAGAAAATTTTAAACGAGGAAAAAAGCGATGCGGAGGGTCTCAACCGCATTAACACAGTAGTAGTTTTTGCTCAGTGATGGGCCAGCTGCGAGGGCATTAGCATTTTAGTTGAAATGATATGCTAATAAACGAAATTGAACTTCCTAAATGTTACTGCATCTGGTTTTCTTTTATTACAAAGAAAACTCGGTCATGTTTTTATTTTCTCTTCAAATTATCTATAGTAACTACATTGAAGTATTTCATTCCACCCAAAAATTACCTTATTCAAAAAATACACGTTTTGAGGTTCCTTGAATAAAAAAATAGTTTCTCTACCACGTATATAATGTAGGAGGTACATACATAGTAGGTAGAGAAGAATTTTTCCATCCCAAAATTAGACAGCAAATTTCGCCGGAAATGGATATTTTTAGAGCTCCTGAACACATAAAAATGCCTTTTTATAAAAAGTTCCGCGTGAGTCTATGGCCAGCATAATTCCAAAATGAAAAATCGGGTATTTAAATTCCTTATCCTACAAAGATGTGACGCGAAGATTTTCAGGAAAGTCTCCCCACCGCAAACTACAGGTACCAACAAGTAACAACAATATTTTTCAATTTGTTTTAGTTTTTTTCAAAAATGGCTTAAATGATTTTGATCAAAATATCATATATTAAAGCCATTTAGATGAGAAATAAAGTGTATATCTTGAATTTTCTGGGAATAACCTCTACTGCTCTCTTCATTTGGGATGACTTTTGTATAACTGGGAAATCATAAGAGATAGACAAAAGATTACAACACAAAAATGTGTGGAGGTAGTCTGTCTGCCTCACATTCAAGAGGTTGCGAGTTAGAATCTCGCTTAAGGTGAGTTATTCAGATGGTCTTTTTCGGGGTTTTCCCTTATCCTGAAAATGCGATTGCACTTTGTTACTCCGTGGACTCTGAATCATTTGACCATCATTTTACCGATTGCATTCATCGTCCAATACGACCAACCAGGTTAAAGGACAAACTGCATAAAGAAGATGATCTGGTTAAATGAGACAAATTATATCAAAAACATTTTTGTGGTGTTAATCATTTCCGGGATATTGTTTATTATCGGTTTCAATTTAAAAATGCTTGTACTTTCCTCAAATGAGAAGTCATTCCTTTTTCTTGCTCCTGGTTATGCAAAGCGGCCAGCTTTTAAAATATTTGACTATTGCTTTGCCTAGCATACTTTCTGAATCCTTTATATTTACAAGGGCGTATGAAAATAAAGCATTTATGCAAACGTTTATCTGAATTAACGTGAGGTATTTAGAACAAAGAGTTTTTTTAAGAATAGTTTGTCACAGAATAGGTAGAGGAAGTCATGTCAATGTAACACGCATATTTTTAGAAAACTTCATCTGTCTGTCAGCCTGAATATCTGTCTCTCTGTGAACACATAAATCCAAGAATAAAAGCTAATAAAATACTGAACCTATGTTAGAATCTTCCAAGAAAGGATACGCTGATTTTTAGGAAAATACTCCATTCCAAACTACACTTCACACTTTATACAAAAGTCTGCTTTTCTCAAAAATGATATTTTGATTAGAATAACTTATGTTAAGACACTTGCAGGGAAAAGTGTGCAATTTAAATGTTTTGCAAATACCCACCAAAGCCTGTTTATTATTAGTGACGTTTATACAGCTGGTAAACCGTAAAAGATAGATAAAATCTTACTACACCAAAATGTACATGTTAAAGCACACAATTTATGTCAAAACTTTTTGTGGCGTTAACAATTTCCGAGACGTTTTTGTTACTCGTTTTATCACTACAGAGAAGGTTTAATTAAATTATAACACCGATATGACAAATGTATGTCTTTCTGGAGAAGAGAAATAAACAAAACAAAAAATTACAAAGCTGATTTCATTGAGAGGCCCGAGACTTATCAGTCAACCCTAGTATACCAATCGTAGTACTTAAGTTCAGCATTTTCCAAGAATGCGACACGAATATTGTCAAGAAAGTCCACCGTACCAGGCTAGGCCTTTGCAGGAAACATTTTTGGATGTTTTTTACTTTCTTTATAGTACTGTGTACATAGTGTATAGAGAAGATATTTCACTCCATCCAAAATTAGATACTAAGATTTCACCGGAAATTTTTGTTTTAGGGTCCCCTATATCCAAAAAAAAGTATTTTCAGAGAAAGGTCCGAGTGTGTGTGTGTGTGTCCGTGTGTCTGTGAACACGATAACTCAAAAACGAAAAGTCAGTAAAATACCAAAGTTGGTATTTAAGTTTAGTATCTGCCAGGGATTCGACACGAAGATTTTGAGAAAAATCCCCCCACCCCCAACTACTCTTTACATGGAACTTTTTTCGAACATTTTGATTTTCTCAAAAATGGCTCTAACGATTTTGATTAAAATTTCGTATATTAAAGATATTTAACTGACAAATAAAATGTATATCTTGAATTTTCTGGGAATAATCTCTTTACGTTTACATAACTGGTTTAACTGTAAGAGATAAAGAAAATCGTATTATTTACAACATGTAGACCGGTCAAAGAACATAATTTATGTCGGATACCTTTATAGTGGAGATAACCATTTTCGAGATATTTCTTATTATTGATTCAATTTCAAAATACTTATACTTTTTCAAATGGGAAGTTCTTATTTGTTTTATTTCTTCTTGCCAGTCAAAGGGATTCAAGGCTGTCGCATATCGACCAGCTCTTAAACGTTTTAACTAACGCCTTAGCCTAGTGTATTCCCTTAATCCCGCGTACGTATTTACAAATATGTAATAGAAGTATATCAGATGTATCGATGTGCTCCATTCACATGACTTTCTCTATATCACTGCAACAAATTATTCTATTTACTTCATCTAATGGAGCAAAAATTAGCAGAAATAGTCTTATTACTTGCTTCCTTGTTAGTAGGAGCGAAATAAGGGAGTACCATAGGTTAAAGTGATAGTCAAAAGCTAGTTGTTCTGCGACTGAAGTTCCTTTGTTTGTATGGACACGATTTCACAAAGTTCTGTATGAGAAAATTATAAGTATTTATAGCTGAAACCAAAAACAGGGAATATCTCAAAAACAATCAACTCCACGAAAAAAATGTATATAACATAAATTGTGTGTTTTAAGGTGAAGTTCTATTTGGAAAGCTCTACTAATAAGTGTCGAAGTCATTCAGCTTGAAAGACCATTTCCATTTGGGAGTTTTACCGAGAGTTGATACTTTGGTGCCCAGCCTTTCTGCACTTTCGTGTGCTTATGGTTTTCTCACTTCTCTGACAGCCCTTACTGCTCGTTCTAAAGCTGTTTCTGAAGGAAGAATTAGATGATTTTCTTTTCTTCCCTACAGAGTTTCAATACATTAAAAATTAGCATCGTGTTTTTCAAATTATATACTTTCTTGGTTAGTATATTCTTAAGGGCCTTACAAAAATTAATCTCCAGCGAATTATATACTTACCCTTCTACCTGCGCTGCCTCTTCTGGTACAAGTTTATTACGTGGACTGAGAACATTTCCTTCATTAATCACGCTCGGATAAATATTAGAAAAGTATGTATCAAATGCAATAATTAGACAGAATTTTACTTTCTGATCAAGGTCGTACAAAAATTCTGTCTCTAATATACTTAGAACGCGAACTATGCTCTTTTTAACTTCATTCTTTATAACGTGGATAGGCTGAAAAATAACACCTAATTCTTCCTTACAAAGCTTATCTCGAATGTATATACACATACATACAGTGGAGTATGACACTCAAACCACGCAGTTTGAAAAGGAATGAGCTAAAGTTCTGTTGGTTTTTATTTTATTCTTAAAGTGAGCAATCATGCTCAGTCGTGTTTCAAACTCGAGCTGAAATTTTGCTAATATACAAATTAAATGTTATTTTTCTTTGTGATATTGGTATGTGAGCATGTCCATCGAAACTGGAACAAGTTATTTTAATTAACAAATAGTCAAATCTTTTAAAAGCTGGTCACTATGTGAAACAATTGAGATTCGGTTCACTTCAGTTTACATGATCCCATTTGAGAAAAGGAATTTTAAGATTGAAACTAATAACAACGAATATCTCCAAAACGGTCCAATTTTATAATAAAACTGTATAGGTCTGCCAAATTATGTGTGTTAAAGAGATATGTATTTTTGTGTAGTAAGTTTTTGTCTATCTCTTAAGGATTTTCTGTTATGCAAAATTCTGCAAAGCATCCAGAAGAAAGAGGTTTTCAGAGGCTATTCCTCAAAAATTCAAAATATGCATATTATTTGTGATGTAAATATATTTAATATACGGTATTTTAATCGTTTAATCAAAATCACTGGAGCTATTTTTGAGAAAAACAAAAATTTCAAAAAAAAAAAAATTCCATGTTAAGGATAGTTTGTTGCGGGCTATTTCCTTAAATGTTCATTGCAATATTATCCAATTAACCAATTTATATTCTGAGCCATAGTTATAATTGTAATTTTATTGACCTGAATCGGAGCCCGACCAGTTGAAGATCCAAATATTTTAACAGGACAAATTCTGTGTCGCATTCTTGGAAAATACTAAACAAAAATACCAAGTTTGGTATTTAATGGTATTTTAGTTTTCTTAGTTATGCTGTCCAGATACGTGCTAGAGAAAGTAAAAATGTGTTTTTATGCAGGGGACTCTAAAACGTGCATTACTGGTAAAATCTCTGTTTCGAATTTTTGGGTAGAGTGCAATACCTTCTCTATCTGTGTGTCATATAGATACTGTGTAGAGAAAGTAAACACAAAACAAGAAGGAAACGTGAGCATCTTAGCTGGATGAGGGTTTACCACCTTTTTGGATCATGTTGAAAGCCAACAAAGAGAAGGCGATTTTAATTTTCGCATGGAGGAGTTTGTGTGTTGCAGACAAGCTACAAACAGCTTAAGGCAATATAACATCCTTTGTACGGCATTAACGTGCGTTCCTTTTATGTTAGGTACTTCTTTGCTGATTCAGGTCGATGAGTTCCATTCATCTTGTTGAACACTTGAGTCTGCGGGGCCGCATCTTGCTTCATCGCACGCGCACACATACACGCACCCACTGTTTGTTGCCTCTAAGATGAAAAGCTGGCGCCTCTAAGACCTTGCTGTTTCCTTTTAAATGTCTGCGCTACGTATTTCTTGTTAAACAAGATAAACATCCATTACACATTTCATTGTAGGTAAAACAAGAATGTAGGAAAGAGGTCCCGAGTGCAAATATAGTTACGGTGATTTGCACAGATAAGAGGTCTCCCAGAGTTTTCCTAGGAAGACGAATGTCGAGTAACTTTAAGATCCCTGGACCACGGGCTCTTTTGAGCGTCAATTCACCCACATTTTGTTTGGAATTCGTAACATTTCTCTTATTACAAAAGATCGTTAAATGAATCCATTTAGCAAACTTGACTGCTTGCATTATAGGGAGAATCTGCAGCAAAGTACTTCATACATATATTGTGAAAGAATTCTTACATTGACCTCGTATAACAAGCTTCCAACCGAGAAATAAAAGTGAAATAACTTTTTACTTCTTTCACACTTTTACCACATCTAATTCTTCCATTAGAATAATCGCCCAAAATTAAACCTCTAGAATAAAGCAGCATGCATTAAGGTCCTTAATTTTGCCAAGTTAAGTCGAAAGCATGTCCCCCAGAAATTTTGAAGTCTGAAACATGCCTTAGCTCATCTAAACGGCCTCTTGCTGAGCGGACTACCGGCATTTCTCGTCCAAGGTTCTGGCCATAACTGATTCCCATTCTTGCTCGTTGCTTCCTCCGGGGCTAGTGACTCGCGCGCACACTTTTCGCTCTTGTTCTCCCACTCTGCTGACTGCCAAAGGGAATGTTTCGGGGCTGTCGCCCTGGATATCATCTTGCAATATGTCGGGATTGAAGGGGAAGATTCCGCTCTTCCTAAACCCACTAGTGAAGTTTCCATGCTGTTGATGATTTGTGCTAAGCAAGTTTGAAAAGTTCACCAAACTCTTCTTTGGTGATTCCTCTTCCTGAATGCTGACGAACGTAGGCAACATCCAGAGGCTGCACCTTGTGTGTGCTATGAGGTGGAAGGCACAAATGCAGATGCACATCTGGGTCCCTTGTGGCGCGTACCGATTCAAATGATCTAAGAACCAAGAAAAAGTCTCCCTTGTCAGACATATGGACAGCTGACCCATTAGGCATTCCTTTGGAATAAGCACACCTTTGACGAATGCCTTTCATTATTATGAATGGAATAGCCTGAACTGCTGCATCATAGCAGTCACTGTGTATTCCTTCTCTCTTGTGGTACTATGGAACACATCGTTCTTTCCTTTTGCACTTATGACTTTACCAGGCTTAAAAATCATCTGAGGACCAGATTCGTCTGCATTGTATATTTTATCTGGGTCTTCCCATAGATTCAATGCATCATATATGTCATTAAGAAGATTGAAAAACGTTTGCACTTCCTCCTTGCTTAGGTCCTTTGATTGTGCATAAGGTCATCCTTGGGCTTTGCGTATGATCAGATTTGAGTGTCTTTCCTGAAAAGAATAAACCCAGTGATAACCTGCCGTTGATTTTCTCTTATTAAATTTAAGTTTCAAGCCATTCCTGATTGAGAATTTAAATGCTAGCTCCTTGAAACCTGCAAGTGTTAGGCCGAAACCTTTCGAATCCAGTAGTAGAAGATCACGAACTAACCAGTCCTTCACATTTTTGTCAAAAGTACTGCCCTTGTCAATTTGCCTATTGGTGGAACTGTCTGTTATCAATTTAGATCGTAGTGTGTTCCCCTCACGGAGAAATGCTTAGCTGCTCTTGTTAGTGGAAAATTTTCTTCCCTCACAGCTTTGACTAATGCAGATTGCTTCTTTCCATCTCCCCAGAATTCCCTCATTCTGTTATTTTCGTGGCATAATTGACAACTGAAAATTAACAAAACAAGAAAAATATATATCCCAATATCATGACGTTGGATATAGATATTGTCTGTATTTTGTCATTTATATATGTCATTTTAACAAAACTACCCAATCAAACTATGTCGGGATCACACCGAGTTATACCTATGTTCAACAGATGTCAGATAGTCTAATTTTCTAGCGTCACCGGGTTTCCTGTCTTTCCTAAGCTCTAAAGAATAAGCAAACAAAAGCTTGAACCTGTAAGTAAATGAACAACGCACTAAATTAGATAGATTATTTGCAAAATATTATAGTTTATTTAACACTGGCATGATACATACCTCTCCTTGTGTATGTATATTTCGTAAATGTCCTCGCAAATGAAAAATGCAAATCACAAAACACAAACATGCACCGCCAACAAACATATTCTGCAAATTTTCCACTTAGTTCTACCTCTCCACGTTAGGGTGTGTCTTGTCAGTGGTTGGTTTTGTTAAATGTGTCGAGTTCTCTCGCTTGTCGGAATCGCCCTAAATCACCAAGCCCCTACAGGCGTGGCTGAGCAGACCAGTGCAAGTGTCGTGAATTGAAGAACTGCACCGGTAGGCAAAAGCCATCCAAGGTGGCGCACAATACATTGATTGTAATGGGAAAACAGTGAAATTTAAAATAGCTTTAATTGCGTCATAAGGATACCTGGGTTGGAAATAATTGCGAAAACACGTTATTAATGTTCGTCGGCATCTATGCTGAAGGATTAAACCTTGGATGTCCAGTTGGAAGTTGAATAAAATCACTTCATTGACTAGACGGAATTGAATCCCACTACTGAGCGAGACAAAAGTAAATATTATCATTGAACCTGAATACCGCAAGCCTGCATTTGAAGTGATTTACAAACGGGATGTAAGCATCACAGAGAGCATAATTCAGCTTTAATTTTGCATTCGCAGTATCTTCTCAGCGATTCCATGTATTCTTTCTGCTTTTTGCTTTATACACAAAGTCGTCAACAAGAATAAAGAGGGCTTGTTAAGAGTGTCTTCAGTAAAGATGTCAAAATAATAAATTAAAAATGCAAAATATGCTGGGTTCGATTCTAGGCTGATGAAGCAATTATTTCATAATCATTATTCCCATCCCCATATGAATGTGATACTGAATGTGCGTTTAGTTAATGGAGAAGTACAGCTTTAATATAAACCTCACAATTTAAACAAAGAAGCTCAAAGTGGTAATATGACGATAATACCTAAGGCGGTATGTAAATAAAAAAAAACAAATAAATAAAATGATTTAGCAGAAAAAATTATAATATTGGATTTTCAGAGATGGTATGTACATTATAAAAACAAAATAAACGTGAAATTGGGTACCTGCATTCCTCTTCAGAAAACTATATTCAAAATGCTAATTAAACATTTTATCTCAGTATTTGAGGTATATTTGAGTTAGATAAGATAGGTATATTAATATGTGCACCACAGGAGAGTGTGATCTATTCTTCCTGAAATAATTTATAAACCAAATTAAAACTAGAATCGATTATTATTAATGTTCTTTGTGTTCTAACACTTTTGCAAAATTCCTTTTTAGCACCCTGTGGGGTTGCGTTTTAGTCTCTGATACTACAGATTTTAAAAACTAAGTTAATCGAGATTTTGGGTACTTCTTTAAAATTTAGGACAAATTATAATATTGAATATAATATTTTAACACTGGCTTCTAATGCTAATGAACATATAACTAACAGTTTTAAGAATGAAATTACTGTTCTCATTACCTTTGTCAGATGAAAAGGGGAACTAAGTATTGAAGGAAGTGTGTCAGGATTTAGCATCAGCTTGTCTTTCTTCTCATGGAAACAATTTTTCGCAAAATGCATAGGGTACAGTCTGTGTATTTCGATGACACAAGTTTGTCACCTCTGAGAGCAGCTAATGACTTAGTAATTCTGGTTTATGTATTGGAAACCTAAATAAATTATCATTCGCTTAGTGACCGAGGAAACCCACGTGAATAATCGGAATGAATTTGGAACACAAATGTTACAATTTATTCTTGCTGATTGAAAGTGATATCGGAAATGTTTTTCCCGTGGTTGGTACAGTTATGCAGCATAGGAATGGGCCATCTTAATTATTAAACCTTAATACCTTTAAACCATCTCACTTTTAAAGCTTTTTAAGCGTACTGAACATATGGCAAAAATCTGCCCTCTAGGTGCGCATGCGCGAGAGGTTTCAATTATCACCAATGAATGGCTGTTCCATATTGGTATGAAGTCTACGCCGCTGTGATCTCTGTGGGCGACCAGATACCCTGCTGCATCGCTTAGAAACCTGCCCGTCCTCTGCTCTTTGGGCCCATGCGCAGGATGAATCCTTAGGATTTTGAACCTCCCTAGAGCATATTTTGGGGCACATTATCTGGTGGTGTCTGTATTTCAGTGTCAGTCATCAGCATTGCGGAATATTGGGCAACTCTTGTTCGATTTGTTTGCATAATTTGGACTTTTCTAGTATTTCATCGCAATTATTAATCGAGCATGTAATTTCAATTTTTCTTTGCTTTATACAAGTAATATTCTGACAGCACTAAATTCCTTTCAAACTAGATCTGTGATCTCAATTTTGTCTTTGTTTGAACAAGTAACTTATTATGTGGTATTGTGGATATATTATTTGTACACTTAATAATTTATCTGACCTGTATTAATGTTAGATATGTGCCACTCTGTATATAGGAATATATTTTATAATAAAAAATCTGATGTGTTCCATTCACATTACTTTTTCTACTTCTCTGCAACAAATTATTGTTAAAAAGCTTGTGCGTCTATTTAGTTCATGCTAATCCAGTACAAATTAGCAGAAATAGTCTTCTTACTTGCTTCCTTGTGAGTAGAAGCGAAATAAGCGAGTACCATAGGTTAAAGTGATAGTCTAAAGTTGGTTGCTATGTCACTGAAGTTTCTTTATTTGTTTGGACAGGAGTTGAGAAACTCCTGTATGAGAAAATTATAAGTTTCTTAAACCTGAAACAAAAAACAAGGAATATCTGAAAAACAATCAACTCCACGAAAAAAAATGCACATAACATAAATTGTGTGTTTTAACGTGCTCTACATTATTTGTGTGATAAGTTTTTATCCATCTCTTACGGTTTAGCAGTTATGCAACATTCCGTAAAATTCACTGAGAATAAACTAATCTTCAGAGGCTATTCTCAGAAAATTCAAAATATACATTTTATTTGTCAGGTAAATATCTTTAATGTAGATATTTTAATAAAAATCATTGGAGACATTTTTCAGAAAATCAAAATTGTCGAAGGAAGTTCCATGTAAAGGGTAGTTTGGGGTGGGGGAATTTTTCTCAAAATCTTCGTGTCGCATCCCTGGAAGATACTAAACTTAAATACCAAGTTTGGTATTTTACCGACTTTTTGTTTTTGAGTGATCGTGTTCACAGACACACGGATACACACACACGGACATTTTTCTGAAAATACTTTTTTTTTTTTTTTTGGATATAGCGGACCCTAAAACATATATTTCCGGTGAAATCTCGGTATCGAATTTTTTGGTGGAGTGCAACATATTCTCTATATACACTATATACATAGTACGTGTAGAGAAAGTAAAAATTAGCGACAGCAACACTAGCGCCAACGGTTTGTCTGGGTAATATAGTTCCAAGGTGTTTGTAGTATATATACAAGGTACAGAACGTAAACGTCAATGAACAAATTACGAAAAGAAGGGGTCCACTTCATTTTGGATTTCGGACTCACGGCTTCATGTGACGATCATGTAAGCATTTAATTAAGCCCTAACGATAGATATGGGAGTATGTCAGCAAAGGGACACAAAGTTTTACATAGGTGGTACATTAACGAGATGTCCTGAATTTAATCCCTGCTACCCAGTTCCTTCAGTGGAGAGTCCTGTGGGACTGCACGTCAGTGTTGAGCAAACAAGAGTGGAGCCTGCAGTGGAAATCTCTGGGGTCTGTAATGTGGTTTTGCTTAACCCCACTTCGTTAGGGGAATTACCAACCAATATCTGTAAATGAGGTTCAATTTGTGGTATTTACACGCAAGAGAAGGTAGTTTACAACTGTTTGTTCGTAATGATAAATCAATAAAATATAAATTAAATTCATTCAAATAACTGCACACATACAGGTACCAATATAATCCCTTGTTATACATCCCGTTATCAAAATGTTGGATGTTATACTTTAAAGGACACTGCGAATAAAATATTGACTACAATCGCTTAAAAATATACAAAATTGCCTTTTACTTTCACTAGCACGTATATACACTGTGCATATAACGTCCTAGTGAAGGCATTCTATTCCAACCAAAACTTTGATACCAGTTTTCACCAAGAATACATGTTTTGAGACCCCCTGAATTAAAAAACACTTTTAGAAAAATATCCGTTGTGTCTCCTTCTATCCGTATGTGTATCTGTGAGCAGCATAGCTCAAAAAAGAAAAGTCCGTTACATACCAATCTTTGTTTTGAGTTTAGTATCTTCCAAGGATACGACTCGAAGATGGGACTGGGAAGTGCTTTACCACCCCCGCTATTCAACAAATTAAAAGACCCTGCAACTATGATCTAAGCTTTCAACTCTGATCTTGCTTCGAAATCATTGCAGTCTATTTCACGAGCGCCTTTAAACAATATCTGTATTATTGTTGTGGCATGGAGGGTAGCTGGCGAGTTCATTTGTTCTGAGGGAGGATGGGCATTTACCTACCTCTGGTATAAATTACACTGCCTGGCTTCGATTCACGCCTTACCATGCTGACTTCATATACCCAAGGTCGCGGGTTCAACCCCAGCGGAGGACGATGGATTTTTTCGGGCGTAAAAATCCTTAGTATGGCTTCTTTCGTGAGGGAAGTAAAGCCGTTGGTCCCGTATCGTAGATTTACGGCACCTAAAAGAACCTCAAGCCTGAGAAAGGCCTCTGAGCAAAATTAAGTGGTCTTTCACGCCCTGTATAGAATGGGACGCTGAGAACCACAGCAGTTAAAGAGCGTCCATAAATATATGTATTTATTTCGATTCACGCCATTCTTATAGCATTGATGCCACTATTAAAATCAACCATATTTGTATCTACATATATCGTATATATACAAATATATGTGTATATATGTAATGTATATTACGTCGCTTTAACAATTTGTCTTGCCGCGACGAATCTGTTAGATTAGATATTCGTTAATCGATGTGCGGTCAATAGTTAGCCCCGTTCACAACGAGATGTAAGCAGAGACGCAGCAAAAGAGGCCGCGCCGCGGCCGAGGGGTTAGACCACTCTCCTCTCACCTAGAAGACGTCCCGGGTTCGATCTGTGACTGCATGTAAGATTTGTGGTGGACGAAGCGGCGCAGGGGCGGGTTTTCTCCGGATTCTCCGGTTTCCCCCGCCATCACATCCATCAGTGCTCCATCTTCATGTATCACCAGTGTCATCGCCTGCGGTACCATGATAGTAATGGCGGCGTTAAACACTATCAAAAAAATCTGATGTGTTCCATTCACATGACTTTCTCTATATCTCTGTAAATTATTATTGCTAATAAGCTTATCTTTTATTTATTTCATGCTAATCGAGAAAAATTAGCAGAAATAGTCTTGTTTCTTGATTTATTGTAAGTAGAAGCGAAATAAGGGAGTACCATAGGTTAAAGGGAAAGCCAAAAGCTGGTTGCTATGTGACTGATGTTCCTTTGTTTGTATGGACAGAAGTTGACAAATTCCTGTATGAGAAAAGTATGTTTTTCAAAGCTGAAACCAAGAAAAAGGAATATCTCAAAAACGATCAACTCCACGAAAAAATGTATATAACATAAATTGTGTGTTTTAACGTGCTCTACATTTTTTGTGGTTAAGTTTTTGTCCATCTCTCACGGTTTAGTAGTTATGAAAAATTCATCCAGAATAAAGTAGTCTTCAGAGGCTATTCCCAGAAAATTCAAAATATACATTTTATTTGTGAGGTAAATAACTTTAATACGCGATATTTTAATCAAAATCGTTAGAACCATTTTTTTAGAAAATTAAAATTTTCGAAAAACGTTCCATGTAAAGGGTAGTTTAGGGTGGGGGATGTTTCTCAAAATCTTCGTGTCGCATCCCTGGAAGATACAAAACTTAAATACCAAGTTTGGTATTTTACCGACTTTTCGTTTTTGAGTTATCGTGTTCACAGACACACACACACGGACCTTTTTCTGAAAATACTTTTTTTGGATACAGGGGACCCTAAAGCATATATTTCCGGTGAAATCTCGTATCGAATTTTTTGGTGGAGTGCAATACATTCTCTATACACTATGTACATAGTGAGTATAGAGAAAGTATAACCGCAGCAAAAGCGTAAGATTTATCACCCGTTTATAACGCGCGAGTTTGCAAATTCCAAGCTTTATGCTAGAGGAAGAATTTTGCATTATTTCCTCTATGCACTGCCTGCTGTTCAACAGCGTACAGTCGCAGTGCGAGATTTTATAGCGTCTAGTGTACATACATGCTGCTCTTCATTTGTCCGTACCACACCACGATTGATCACTTTTCTTCTGCAAAAATGGAGCGACTACATCCAGAATTTCTTCAAATTCTCAGACTCTCGCAAGAGCTTTTGGTAGTCCTCGCTGAGTCATGCTTTGTTTTAATGAATGTGTCCACCATCTGTGCCTAGATTTCTTGGTTGTCGCAAACCGTATGGCGCTAAGGGTATAATGCATTGCATTAATTGCTGCAGTCTCCATGCTTGCAGTATTTTTCAATATTATGGTCAAGCAAGTGTTGTGACATCACTGACGCTAACATCAGTTGTGCGTATATAATTTTATAACATATTTATTCGTAAAACATTGAATGGATTTACATACATTATATTTTGGTCATGTTTTTACCTTCTCTACACGTACTATTTCCGAATTAATCAATAGAAAATGTATCTGGGATGTTTCTAGGGTTAATGTACCCATATTATCACCCTTTTGGTTATAATAAAATTTTAATTAAAATACTAATGGTATGTTGGAACCCTCAAGTCTATTTGCTCATAAAGTTTATAACCTATAAATATCTCAAAGCGAAAACAAAGAGTTGTAAGAAATAAAAAAGGAGTTGTTTATGACGTCATTTCCGCAACGCCTTTGCCGTAACAAATCATGTTTAATGCCCTCTTCTTCAGCTATATGTCATATAGTGCAATTACGTTCTCTCTCTTTCAGGGCTATTAAGTGCTCGTTTTCGAAAACCCTATTGCTTTAATCATATCATAAATTTGCTATAATAATCACCAAATACCTTTGCAACTGGATTTTCTGTTTACATTATGAAGGAAATGTGCCTGAACAAAAGTTATTGCTAGATATGCCACAATCATAACAAAAACCATGCATCACAATATATTAATAGTTCTCCTTCTCTCTCCCCCTCTCTTTCTCTCCCTCTCTCTGTCCAATTCTGTCACACCAAACATCACAAAAATATTTTTAAACAACTAATAATTAGTTAGTTTTCTATAAAAAAAATCTGATGAGTTCCATTTACACTATTGTTAAAAAGTTTATTCTTCTATTTACTTCATATTAATCGAGAAAATATTAGCAGAAATGGTCCTATTACTTATATCCATTTAAGTAGAAGGGAAATAAGAGAGTACCATAAGCTAAAGCGATATTCAAAAACTGGTTGCTATGTGATTGAAGTTCTTTTGTATCTAGAGGAATTGACAAATTCCTGCATGAGAGAAGTACCAGTACTTCACAGCTGAAACCAGCAATAGAACGATCAACTCCAGGAAAAAATGTATATAGCATAAACTGTGTGTTTTAACGAGCTCTAAAATTTCAATAAGTAAATTTTTGTATATGTCTTATAGTTTACCAGTTACGTAAAATTCCGCAAAATTCATGCAGAATAAAGGTGTGTTCAGAGGCAATTCCCAGGAAATTCAAGATATATATATTTAAAATATGATATTTTAATCAACATTGTTAGAGCCATTTTTGAGAAAATCAATGCTTTTTAAATTTTTTTCCATGTAAAGGGTAGTTGGGGCGGGGACATTTCCTTGAAAATCTTCGTGTCGCATACTTGGAAGATATAAACTTAAATACCAACTTTGGTCTTTAACGAACTTTTAGTTTTTGAGCTATGCTGCCCACAGACACACTCACATGCGAGCGTTTTTCTAAAAATGCTTTTTTTTTTATTCAGGGGGTTTCAAAACACAGATTTCCGGTGAAATCTTGGTATCGAATTTTTGGGTTGCAATACAATACCTTCGTTATACACCATGTACGTAGTACGTGCACAGAAAGTAATAATCATCTACGGGGAGTTAGCATTTGGCTTCCCAACCTAGACTCCCTGCTTCGATCTATACCTGTAGCTGGGTAATTGTTACTTTCTACTGCACAAAGTAGAGGAATTACTGCATTCCACCCAATAATTCGGAAATAAAGGTTTTGAGACAAACATAAAACAATTTTATTTTCTTTATTTAGTTCATAAAACATAGATAGAGAATGTACCTTTGCATTCCATCCAAAAAAAGGATACCAGATTTCCATTGGAAAAACATGTTTAAGGTTCCCTGTATCCAATAAAGGAGTATTTTAGAACAAAATTCCATATGTAATGTAATGTATGTAATTTATGTAATGTAATTTATGTAAAGTATGTATGAACATCTCTAAAAACGAAAAGTCGTTAAATAACAAATTTAAAAGTTTGATAATTAGGTCCAGCAACTTTCAAGGACACGACACGAAGATTTTCAACATAATCCACCCCCCTAAACTACCCTTCATATTGTACCAATTTCTAGAACTTTGATTTTCGCAAGAAATATCTCTATGATTTTGACTAAACTACCGTATGACAAATAAAATATATATGTTGAACTTTCTAGGAATAGCCTCTGAAGCCCTCTTCATTTTGAGTAACCTTTGCAGAACTGATAAACCGTAAGAGATAGATAGTTGCTACACAATAAAATAAAATGTAGATCTCGCTAAAACTCTTGTCATATAACTTCTGTAGACTTAGCAATCTTCGAGATTTTCCTTGTTATTATTGTCAAATTTAAAATGTTCATACTCTTCTCAAATGGGAAGTTTTCATTAGTTGTACTCTTGTCCATGCAAACAGAAACTAATTTCAATGTCAATCGCATAGTGAAAGCTTTTAAAAGAGTTTACTTTCCCTTATTTCCCTTCTACATATAATGTTGAGTAATAAGAACCATTTCTGGTAATGTTAATTAGTTTAGATAATGTAGATAAAGGATGATAAGCATATTCATTAGTTTATTTTTTCACACAAGCCGTGTGTAGTTCAGTTTTAGAGCAACCGGCTAGAAACCGGAAGATCCGTTGTTCAAATCCCGGCTATGGCAATGAATTTTGACTCAACCTATCCAATTTTGTAAGAATAGTTTGCAGAATCAATAAAAAAAAAAGTCAGTGAATGGAACAGCTCATAGTTTTACTTCTGGTCATTCAAATATAATACAATTTAAAATCATTAAAAGAGTCAACAATTGCTTTAGCCTAGGTATCCCCTTATTGCGGTCCTTAGCGCGGTGGAAGCACAGCTGCCTGGGTTCGATCCCCAGTACCGGTGTGGGGATTTTTCCCCCGCTGGGAGACCTGGCCCGGGGTGCACTCAGCCTCGTAAGGTCCCTGGGGGGGGCCAATTGAGGAGCTACTTGATTGACAAGTAGCGGCTCCAGGTCATGAGGACCGCATTAACTGGCCGGGGGGCTCGAGGCGCTGACCACGTCTCACTTTCCAAAACTGCACCCCATCCATGACGTCTGTAGTGGCCGGCCAGGTTCCCGTGAGCTGTCCTTTTATTGCACTTCTACTTAAAACTTTAATACTAATGTTAATTCTGCATGAAGTAGATGAATAGGTTTTGTTGCAGAAATAAGCGAGACTGCCTCCGTGGTCGGGTGGTCAACGAGCTGACTTCTCACCCGGAGGTCCCAGGTTCGATTACCGACTGGGGCAGGGAATGTTTCTTTAACCAGAATTATTTCCTATCCCCCACAGCGTTTTGAAGCATGTATGTGAGAGTGAACGTGCATGTGTTTAATGTAGGGTTGCCAGGATTTCTAACTGAAAATAAGGGAGATTTCAGGAATAGTTTTCCCGACACCTTGAAATTCACGTACCGACCTTTTACTTTGTTTATTTCAGCAGAAAATGTGTATAGAACCAAAACATATTAGGTGCACTAATATAATTTAAAATAATACAAATTTGATATGAAACTATTGTGAATATTTAGCATTTTATTTACACTCATCCAGAAGCTTAACATCAGTTCTCACATAAGTAAAGAACTCTCTACAATTCATTTTAAAATTTACTGTAATAAGCAATTCAACTTTGATAAGTTCTCCAGAAGCCTTTTTCCTTATTTCAGTCCACTTACTCTTTCTGTATGAGCATTAGAACTAGGAATACACATTACAAAAGACAGCAATTTTTACAAATTTGGTTCACTCTTTCCATTTTTACTGCATTCACAAAATAGACACCCAAGTTCACGTGAGTGAACGAGACACGTGCTACCATTTCTTCTAATAGCTTGAAAATATCGCTGCCAACATTGGGAAAAAGGAACTATTCACTTCGATATATTTCAAATATCCTTGTAAAACCCAGAATTCATGATAGTGTATGAAATACGGGACAAATATTCCAAAATACAGGAGCCGGGAGGCTCAATAAAATAAGGCTGAAATACCAGAGAACGCGGGAAATACGGGAGACCTAGCAGCCCTAGTTTAATAATATAAAAATCTGATGTGTTCCATTCACATGACTTTCTCTACCTCTCTGCAGCAAATTATTGTTAAAAAGCTTATGCTTCTATTTACTTCATGCTAATCGAGAAAAAATTAGCAGGAATCGTCTTATTACTTGCTTCCTTTTAAGCAGAAGCGAAATAAGGGTGTACCGTAGCTTAAAGTGATAGTCAAAAGCTGGTTGCTATGTGACTGAAGTTCCGTTGTTTGTTGGACAGGAGTTGACACATTCCTGTATGAGAAAAGTACAAGTTTTTTAAAGCTGAAAACCAAAAATAAAAATGTATAAAAAACAATCAACTCCACGAAAAAATGTGTACAACATAAATTGTGTGTTTTAACGTGCTCTACATTTTTATGTGGAAGTTGTTGTCCATCTTACGATTTAGCAGTTATACAAAATTCCGTAATATCCATTCAGAATAAAGTAGTCTTCAGAGGCTATTCTCAGAAAATTTAAGATATACATTTTATTTGTCAGGTAAATATCTAAAATATATACGATATGTTTATCAAAATCGTTAGAGCTATTTTTGAGGAAATCAAAATGTTCGAAAAAAGTTCCATGTAAAGGGTAGTTTGGGGTCGAGGGATTTTTCCCAATATCTTTGTGTCGCATCCCCGGAAGATTCTAAACTTAAATTCCAAGTTTGGTATTTTACCGACTTTTCGTTTTTGAATTATCGTGTTCATAGACACACGGACACACACAGACCTTTTACTGAAACTGTTTTTTTATACAGGGGACCCTAAAAAATATTTTTCCGGTGAAATCTTGGTATCTAATTTTTGGTTGGAGTGCAATAACTTTTACACTACGTTCATAGTACGTGTAGAGAAAGTAAAAATGATAATCCTAATGGCAATAAGCTACCGTGATCAGATGATATGACCATAGAAGTCAAAGGGGGCTATACAAAGAAACAAAACAAAAATTGGAGAGAAAGTCATGTTAATGGAACATATCAGAAAATTTATATTAGGGAAATCCAAACATATATTTTTGGGAAATATTTGATTTAATTTTTGGGCAGAATACAAACGTTTGTCAACCTTTTATAAGATAGGAAGTATAACTAATTGAAAAATCCTTGAGTACAGAGGCTATGTCAGTGCTATTTCATGTGATGAACTGTGACATAGAAATTGCTCCGGAGATGCCTAGGTGATAGATATGCAGTGAGATAAACGCAGGGTGATTTTACATTGACTGTAGTACGAAGTGCAACATACATTCCCCCTGCCAGCTAGCTCATCTTTCATTGATTTCACCTTGCGAGTTCCTCTTGCGTGCTGATGTCGGAGAGCATTCTGTTCGCCTACTGGTCTACATGCTTCGGTAGATAAGTGTACCATGTGATCATATTTTGTTGCTTTCTCAACATTTACTATGTACTGAGTGTATAGAGAAGGTATTTTACTGCACCCAAAAATTCGATATCGAGATTTCACCGGAAATATATGCTTTGAGGTTCCCTGAGTCCAAGCGTTTTTACTTTTTCTACACGTACTTATGTCCATAGTGTACACAGAAGGCATTGTATTGCACCTAAAAATCAATACTGAGAGCTCACCAGAAATAGGTGATTTGGTAACACCCGAATACAAGTAAAAAGCTTTTTTGAAAAAGATCCGTGTGTGTGTGTGTGTGTGTGGACAATATAGCCCAAAAACTAAAAGACCGTATAATACCAAACTTGGTATTTTAGTTTAGTATCCTCCAAGAATGCGACACAAAAATTTTTCAAAAAAATCCCACCACCCCAAACTGCGCTTTACATGGAAAAATGTTGATTTTGATTAAAAGCTTTTATATTTAAAACAAATTATGTGATATAACGAAAGCTACATTTTATGTCTAGTAAATCTCTTACAGTTTACCAGTTTCAGCAGAATTTATTCAAAATAAAGAGATCTTCAGAGGTTATTCCTACACAATTGAAGATATGCAGCATATTGGCTATGTAATGTATTTAATATTTGGTATTTTAATCAAAATCGTTAGAGCCATTTTTTAGAAAAACAAAACTTTTAAAATGTTGCCAAGTAAAGGGTAGTCTGTGGAGGAGGAAATTTCTTGAAAATCTTTGTGTGGCATCCTTGAAAGACACTAAACACAAATACTAACTTTAGTATTTAACGGTATTTTTTAGCTATACTGTCCACACACACACACACACGGACACCTTCTGAATTTTTTTTCGGACTCCGGTGAAGTCCCGACATCAAATTTTTGGGCGAAATACAATACCTTCTCTAGCTATGTACTATGTATGTATTTGTCGGCTATGTACATTATATGTGCATACTGCTAGAGAAAATAAAATTCTTTTGAGCTTCCGAAGTCTGTAGACAAACAAACTGTAGACTCCGGGACAAGCAGTAAAACTCATTAGTCAAGAGTGGTTCACAGCATCAGCTGTTGTGTGAAACACCCATACTTACAGACAAATGTAGTGTTTTCAGTACTGTTTTGTTTAGTACTACACACTTTACAGTACTCATTTGTATTGTTATTTTCTTACAATTACAGCCTTATAACCTAATGTTTTTCATTCTCAGGAAAGCCCCAAGAAAGATTTGTCGGCTAAGTCAACAACGTTACTCCAACAGACATCACCCATCCCACCATACCTTCAGACAACGGTAGTGTTTACAGCAGACACTTCAAAGGCGTAAAATTGCACGGAAGAAACCAAGGTACAGAGATATCGGACTATTCAGTACTAGTGCCACAAGCATTGGAAAGAGACAGATGGCTATTGCTAAAATCGAGAAGATGGAGTCTGCACCTTCGTTAACCTTGCCAAGGCGTATCATACATTCTGCGCTGTGCAAATCACTGATGCATGTACCCTGAGAGGCACTGGTTTGCTGTTTTATTCTGTTTGTCAGCATCATTTGTGTGGCTACCGTCACAATGGCAGTCATGTACACAGCTTTTCATATACTTTTCGGCTCTATCAAAGTTACTAAAGCAAACGTCGCCCTGTCCAGACCAAATTTCCAGAATTGGAGAAACTAGACGTTTAAATGAAACAGGCAAATTGCGTCCTAATAAATAGCTCTGTTGACGTCCGCGCCTATGCTGTACACAGTTTGACATTACATAAACAGGCGAGGCACAAAAACTAATGAAACTGCGGCACATATTTTGAGCACCTTCAATAATTGATTCAAATATTACTCGTAAGTTACAATGTATCAGGTTCTTTTCTACTTTTTACTTTCTCTATACGCACTATGTACATAGTGTATATAGAAGATATTGCACTCCACCCAAAAATTCGATACCGAGATATCACCGGAAATGTATGTTTTAGGGTCCCCAATATCCAAAAAAAAGCATCTTCACAAAAAGGTCTGTGTGTATGTGTCCGTGTGTCTGTGAACACGATAACTCAAAAACGAAAAGTCGGTAAAATACCAAACTTGGTATTTAAGTGTAGTATCTTCCAGGGATGCGACACGAAGATTTTGAAAAAATCCCCCCAACCCAAACTACCCTTTAATGGAACTTTTTTCGAAAATTTTGATTTTCTCAAAAATGGCTCTAACGATTTTGATTAAAATTTCGTATATTAAAGATATTTACCTGACGAATAAAAGGTATATCTTGAATTTTCTGGGAATAGCCTCTGAAGAGTAGTTTATTCTGGATGAATTTTACTGAATTTGTAATAACTGCTAAACCGTAAGACATGGACAAAAACTTACTCCACAAAAAATGTAGAGCACGTTAAAACACACAATTTATGTTATATACATTTTTTCGTGAGTTCGTCGTTTTTGAGAGATTCCTTATTTTTGGTTTCTGCTATGAAAAACTTATATTATTCTCATACAGGAACTTGTCAACTCCTATCCATATAAACAAAGGAACTTCATTGACATAGAAACCAGCTTTTGACTATCATTTTAACCAATGGTAGTCCCTTATTTCGCTCCTACTTACAAGGAAATAAGTAATAAGACTATTTCTGCTCATTTTTTTTTTCTGATTACCATAAAGTAAATAGAAGTATAAGCTTTTTAAGAATAATTTGTTGCAGGGATATAGAGAAAGTCACGTGAATGGTACACATCAGATTTTTCCTATATGTCAACCACGTCCCTCTATATTTCAGGGACCTTTTAATAGTATTTTAACGCCCGCTTTTACTACTTGTGGCACCACAGGCGATGTCATTGATGATGCATAGAATGAAGATGGAGCACCGATGGACTATGCAGGAAAAACCGGAACACGCGGAGAAAACCAGCCTCTGCGCCGCTTTGTCCACCACAAATCCCACATACGGTCCCTTGGGATGGAACCCGGGCCGTCTAGGTGAGAGGTGAGCGCTTTAACCACTAAACAAAGCGTTTGGGGCATGCATTTATTAACAAAATATAATCACATAGTACCCATCTAATTTCCTTGCTTTATAATAGTTGTTATATTCTGTATATTGAAAATATATTATTTTGGAGGAAATAGCAAAATAAATAGTGATATAGGACTTCAAATCTTTCTCACTGATGTTTCAACGTTAATGATACAACTTTAAAAATCTGAAGTATTGCATTCATATGACTTTTCCTAATTGCCCTTCTGCACACTACTCTTACAAAAGCTTATTACTTTCTCTATACGCACAATGTACATAGTGCATAGAGAAGGTATTGCACTCCACCAAAAATTTCGATACCGAAATCTCACCGGAAATATATGTTTAGGGTCCCCTGTATCCAAAAAAAAGTATTTTCAGAAAAAGGTCCGTGTGTCTGTGAACACGATAACTCAAAAACGAAAAGTCGGTAAAATACCAAACTTGGTATTTAAGTTTAGTATCTTCCAGGGATGCGACACGAAGATTTTGAGAAAAATTCGCCCACCCCAAACTACCCTTTACATGGAATTTTTTTCGAAAATTTTGTTTTTCTAATAAATGGCTCTAACGATTTTGATTAAAATGTCGTATATTAAAGATGTTTACCTGACAAATAAAATTTATATTTTGAATTTTCTGGGAATAGCCTCTGAAGACAACTTTATGCTGGGTCAATTTTACGTTATTTTGCATAACTGCTAAGCCGTAAGAGATGGACAAAAACTTACCACACAACAAATGTAGAGCACCTTAAAACACACAATTTATGTAATATAAATTTTTTTCCTGGAGTTGATTGTTTTTGAGATATTTCTTGTTTTTGGTTTCAGCTATAAAAAACTTATACTGTTCTCATACAGGACTTTGTGAACTCGTGTCCATACAAACAAAGGAACTTTAGGCACATAGCAACCAGCTTTTTACTGCCACTTTAACCTATGGTACCCTCTTATTTCGCTTCTACTAACAAGGAAGCAAGTAATAAGACTATTTCTGCTATTTTTTTCTCGATTAGATGAAAAAAATAGAATCATTTGTTGCAGATATGTAGAGAAAGTCATGTGAATGGAACACATCAGATGTTTTTATATCTACTTGCTGTTAACCAGATATACTTTCCTTAAAGAATCACAATTTCGTTGAAGGTTTATATGCCACTGGTTACCGATTTGAGAACTGCTCCTGGCGGGAGTGCTGGACTTTACGTGGGACGGGAGCCCAGTCTGTCCGACTTTCGGGTGCTTCAATTGGAAACAGTAGTATGCCTGGCATTGAATGTGTCATAGCTCCTGGTTTCGACCCCCCGGTGTATCCTCTCACTTCATCCCTCTCCCACGTGGTTCATTAACTTCGGGTTCGGTGCAGAGTCCTCTCTCCACATCCCATCTATAATACTCGTATTCTCTTAAGAAGCGTTTATACTGAGAAAATGCTCTCCATATAACTATCAGAAAGATCTGCGATATGAACTCTTAAACAAATGTCAGCATTTTTAAATGCCGCAATTTCGATATTTTTGCCAAAATATCTTAAAAGAAATTTGGCACACAGTTAAAAAAATTAAAAACAGAAAGAGTAATTGGGTCACATCGTCGTTGTTTCAAATGTGGCAAACGGACAATGAGTGTGCCGACGCCGCCTCCTGTCTGTGACCGTATCTATCCCCATTGCGCTGTTAATTTATAATGCCTCAAACGATACACGATCTGCTCTCTGTCTCTCTCACACACACACAAAGTTTCAAATTATTTATTTTTATTCAGGCATTTCAAAAAGTGATTTCCTATGAAATTTCAATATTAAATTTTTGGTGGCATCATTACTTCCTCTGCTTACCTCAGATAATGTAACAATGTAACATGTTATTATTTTGTAATATTTGCTAAAATCTCAGTGCCTGGGTTCCTTAAAATAAAAACCGCTATATTCTAATGATTTTTATTTCATTGTTCTTTAACTTTTACTTCTCTGCCACTTCATTACCATTTAAACTAGAGAAAAGATTGAGACTAATCGTGGAAGAAGAGCAAGGTTAGAAAGTGGTTTAGTTCTTTTCATCTACATGCTTTTCAGTTGATCTGAAATGGCAAAAGGGAAAGCAACTGTCGTATATCTTTCCACTGCTAGAGATTAAGTATCTCTCTTATATTAGGCAATGAAATAACATGTCACAAATAAATCTAATCTGATGTGTTACATTTCCATCTCTCTAGATTTTCTGTAAAAAAAAAAAAAAAAAAAAAAAGGCCATTCTTCTTTATTTTCTCTAGTGAAGGTGTTGTAATTCACCCCAAAAATCTACCGAGATTTCAATAGAAGTATCTACATGTTTTCAGCATCTCTGAATAAAAGAAAACACACAATCACACAATTTTTAGAAAAAGGTCTCTGTGTGTGTTTGACTGTGTGTGTGTGTGTGTGTGTGTGTGTGTGTGGTGTATGTCTGTGTCAGTGGACAGCATATCTCAAAAAGAAAAAAACCTGTTAAATATCAAATGTGGTATTATGTTGGATATCTTCTAATGATACAACACGAATTTTTTCATGAAAATGCCCCCACTCCAATCACCCTTTACATGGAACATTTTTCGAAAATTTTTATTTCTCAAAAATATTTCTAACAATTCTGATTAAACACCACATTTTTATATTTTTATATAAACGATATATATATATATCTTGAATTTCCTGGGAATAGCCTCTGAAGAGCATTTCATTGTAGGTGATTTTTGTATAACTGGGAAACCTCAAGAGAGAGAGAGAGAGAGAGAAAGAGAGAGACAAAAGTTTTAAAATTTAAAATTTTCGGGCTATTTTGCCGTGGTCTGTAGGTTAAAATATGTTTAGTTAAAATATTTCTACCTAACGTTTCGTCCCTGTCTGCGAGGGACATCTACAGAGGGAATGTGCTCACGTCGCTAACTCGAAAAGAATAACAACAGTGCGGTTTATAGCCAGTATATATACTCGGACACAGGTGGGCGGGGTCAAGTGGACGGGTTCTAGTTGTATTTATTTAGCCTGGAGGTACGGAGTTGGGAAAGTATAGGAAACCAGGTGGAGTTTAATTTAAGACCTTCGTCTTTGTTAAAGTTGTTTGTGTTTTTATAAATCTCAATGGCCTCTCTGTATAAACGGGGGTAATAATTTTTAGTCGTAGCTATAACCTCTTCTTTATCATATTGCATACGGTGGTCATCCAAATCGAAATTCCCCCCTTTAGCTAAAACCTGTTGTTCTTCAGCTGCGGTCACGCCAAAAAGCATACCTGTAGAAGATATAATTGCTAACATTGAAGCCGGAATCCACTCGGTACCACGGGAAATAGCAGAAATACGAACTGAATCAACCAGGAGCCCGAGAAAGGCTAAGCCTCCCGGAACCAATATAAACAGAAAAGAATTGTTGGCCTTGAAAGACCTGATTGCGGACGACAGTATCCTGGTTTTGCCAGCAGACAAAGGCAACGCTACTGTTGTTATGAACACCACAGATTACAATGAGAAGATTTCGGAACTATTGGACCCTACGATATACAACAAGAGATCACGTGATCCTACCTCTACCATTTTAAATAAAACAAATAAAATGATCAAGAATTCGCGTCCATACCACAGGAAACTAAGAAAAGCTTATTGTATTCAGAAGCCATGTCACCAAGGTTGTATGGATTGCCGAAAATTCACAAAGAGAATGTACCATTACGTCCCATAGTCAGCGCCATTGGATCACCAACATACACGATCTCTCGTTATCTTACTCCGTTATTGCAGGAACACATCGGTAATTCAGAAACTTACATAAAGAATTCCTATCATTTCACGCAGAAAATACGCAATCTAAAATGTGATCCCACAGATATTCTCGTCAGCTTCGATATCACGTCGCTGTTTACAATGGTACCCGTCAATGACGTTTTAGAGCATATCGACGAGTTGTTCCCGCAAGACATATACGACCTTTTTAAACTGTGTCTCACCACGACGTATTTCAGATGGAACAACGATTACTACGAACAAAAAGACGGAGTTGCCATGGGCAATCCTCTTGGACCTGTGGTAGCTAATTTGTATATGGAACATTTTGAAAAACATGCACTGGCAACAGCGACTAAAAAACCGTCCGTTTGGCTTCGTTACATTGACGACATCTTCGCTATATGGCCTCACGGAGAAGCTGAACTCCAGAAATTCCTAGATCATCTGAACAGCCAACACGCAAACATCTAATTTACAAAAGAATTAGAGTCCGACGGTCAAATTGCTTTTCTTGATGTATTGATAACTAGGAAAAACGACGGAAGATTTACGTGTGCAGTGTACAGAAAGCCAACCCACACTGACCGATATCTTAGTAAGCAATCCAACCATCATCCCAAACAGAAAAGAAGCGTCATCAAAACACTAGTGGAATGAGCTAAAGGAATCTGTGACACGGAACATTTACCACAAGAATTAAAATATTTACAAAAGACGCTAATGTATAATGGGTACACTAAAAAGGATATCGATCGAGCAATACGTCCCAGAAAGAACAATACTAGACCTAGGGAGGAATCGACATATAAAAATAAAGTATTCTTGCCATATATAAAAAACATAACTGATCGTATCGGCAAGATTTTAGAAAAACGACACGTGAAACCCATATACATGCCGACAACTAAAATAAAACAGTTCCTCAAATCAGCTAAAGACCGGACTCGATCCACTTTGTAAATCTGGTGTTTACAAAATCCCATGTACATGTGGCCAAGTTTACATCGGCACTACAAAACGTAGCATCAATACACGCATCACAGAACATAAAAGAAACTGCCGCCTCGGACAAACAGAAAAATCAGCCGTGGCACAACATGTTTTATCTTTGGATGACCACCGTATGCAATATGATAGAGGTTATAGCTACGACTAAAAATTATTATCCCCGTTTATACAGAGAGGCCATTGAGATTTATAAAAACACAAACAACTTTAACAAAGACGAAGGTCTTAAATTAAACTCCACCTGGTTCCCTATACTTTCCCAACTCCGTAACCTCCAGGCTAAATAAACACAACTAGAACCCGTTCACTTGACCCCGCCCACCTGTGTCCGAGTATATATACTGGCTATAAACCGCACTGTTGTTATTCTTTTCGAGTTAGCGACGTGAGCACATTTCCTCTGAAGATGTCCCTCACAAACAGGGACGAAACTTTAGATAGAAATATTTTAACTAAACATGTTTTAACCTACAGGCCACGGCAAAATAGCCCGAACATTTTAAATTTTAAAACTATGGACACCGGCCGTGAAAGCTTATAGAGAGACAAAAACTTTATATACGAAAATATAGATCTCGTCAAAACACACATTTTATGTCCGATACAGTTTTTTATAGACTTAACCGTTTCTAAGATGTTCCTTATTATAATTTCAACTTTAAACTACTTAAATTTTTCTCAACCGGGAAGTTGTCTTTCATTTCATATCTCTTTTGTTTTACTCCTAGCGGAAATAGAACAAAATTTCAATGACAAAGGGATATTGATAGATTTTAACAGATTGACAGCCCGAAGAGAGTAGGAAATATATAAATGTTGATTCTCTATAGATGGCCAAAAGTTTCAACAACTATTTGCTACCAAACAAATACATTTTTTGACCAATTGTGATAAAAAAAACACTCCCAGTGACCTTTATTAAAATTTGCAATTGAAAATGTGCAATTTTTAATTATAACAATAAAACAACATTACATATCTAAATAATTTAAAAAGCGAGAAGTACAGGGTTTTACAAATTCGTGTCTTCAACGGGTACTTCCTCTTTATAAAGAACACTAAATAGTAGCATTTCAAATGTCCATATGTTTTTATAGATTTTTCTGATTTTATAGATTTCGTTGCTGCTATTATAATACGAATATCTTTGGAAGATATAAATTATCCCATAAAGTGTATGCATTTTCACAATGTCCCACGCACCTCAAGCCTTCTGAAAATTTGTTGGCATTTTTTGAATTGGAGCTTTCAACCACACACAAAAACCTAAGCGGTGATATTTCAATAGCTTTGAATTATTGAATTATGATCATTTTAAAGAGCTAGAAATTGTAATCTCTAAAACGAATCATTCTTTCTAAAAAAAAAAATATTGTTTTCCAAACTTCACTTTTCGTGTTAGGATAAGTTTGTCCCTATAATATTATAATTAATAGTTCTGCAATTATGGTAAATTTTAGTTGTAATTAAACAAAATCCGAGACCCATGGGACATGTAGAAGGTATGAGAATGTAGTTTTGAGAAAAATACTGGTTTATAAAATAATATGCTAAGAGACAAATGTGATACACCATCTTTAAATGGATGTAGAGTTCAGAGCAAGAAATCTCAGCTAAATGTAGACTTTATGGATAACCAAATGCTCCAACAACCATTTGCTAAAAAAACAGATGTTCGAATTTTTTGGCTGATTATAGTGTCAATGTCCAGTTTCCCTTGAAGAACTCGAGGATTGAATTTCAGAAGAGAATATGACAAAAATTGAGTTTTAAATTACATCATAGCCATAAATGTACTGTAGACATAGGTATATGAATCAATTAGGTCATCCGTTTTTCACAACCTTTCCCTTATTTCTCTTTCCTTGTGTGGTTTTTGCTCAGTTTTACGTTCTTTGTTTTTTGTTGTTTTTTTTTTTGCATGAAATGCATTTTTACTTTCTCTTTACGTACTATGTACATAGTGTATAGAGAAGGTATTGCATTCCACCCAAAAATTCGATACGAGATTAAGGGTCCCTTGTATAAAAAAAGCATTTTCAGAAAAAGGTCCGGGTGTGTGTGTGTCCGTGTGTCTGATAGCTCAAAAACGAAAAGTGAGTAAAATACTTAACTTTGTATTTAAGTTCAGTATCTTCCAGGGATGCGACACGAAGATTTTGAGAAAAATACCCTCACCACAAACTACGCTTTACATGGAACATTTTTCGAAAATTTTGATTTTCTCAAAAATGTCTAACGATTTTGACTAAAATACCGTATATAAAAGACAAATAAAATGTATATATTGAATTTTCTGGGATAGCCTCTAAAGACTACTTTATTCTGGATGAATTTTACGAAAGTTTGCATAACTGCTAAACTATAAGAGCTGCACAAAAACTTACAACACAACAAATGTAGATCACGTTAACCCTTAGTTGCCTGCATTATTATACTACATATGTCATTTTCCCTTTAATTCAGGTTTAAAACTGGGGCTCTAGTAAAAATATATATGGGAATAAACCTATAAAACTATTATGTAAAATAATAGAGAAATAGAAACTAAAATAAATGTAGATCCTTTATTAATATTTACTTCCCAATTAAAAGTTTAAATTCTTCTTAACTAGTTTTCATAATCCTGCCAAAGGCACTACCAAAAAAAGTGGTTCAAATAGCCATGAATGTTAGGTGATAGATAATGAACTGTCCATGCATTCAAAGAATTAGTGTTTTATTACAGGTAAAGCAGCATTGGGCATGGCCATCACTTGGATGGGTGACCACTAAGTCCATGAGAAACCAATGATGTCTCTGCTAAATGACAACGCCCTCTCTAGTTAAAGGGTTGAACACAACTAATAACTAATGACTTCGCCAGACAGGGCAGCAGTAGTTGTAAAAATATAACTAGCTTAGAATTTATACCAAAATGAAATATCTAAATGACTATGTCCTTATGTTACAGGGCTGCAGACATACGAAATATACCAACGACTTTACCCGAAAGGGCAGAAAATGCTATACTGACTACGTCCTTTTGTTACAGGGCTGCAGATATATACACACACAATATGTACTTATTCCTCACCACAAAATCTTCCAAGGGCGCAATCAGGGCTCCGGTCATGTTTGCGTCCTGGCCCTCACTCTCTCCTGGCTATGGCCTTTGGCTAGCCATAACACCCGCTCCTTGAATCCGCAGGTGCAACAAGCGGTACTGCAGCATTCCTACACCCGAATTCTCTCCGGAGGAGTGGTTTTTTAGTGGGTATTGCCAGTTTAGGGCGACCCCCACACTTGGCAGAGCTATCCCCTCTGTCGCCTGTAGATTGGGTTTTTCCACTCCACTCGAAAAAAAAAAAAAAAAGGCATTCAAGGCCAAATGTTGCAAGTTGAAATCCCACTGCCTATGGTTAATGACGTGGAGAGCCCAAATAAAACAATCGGTGTGATGCTTGGATGCAAATGGGGTTACATTTGACTGTAGCTATGTCGGTTTTACTCTTTTATTTGTTTAAAAAATCACTGCAATTTTAGGGCAAAATTGTATATATTTTTACAATATAAAACAGTCCTGATTACTTGTCGCTTATTGTTGAAGGTTAGCATAACATGAAACTAATCGTAGAGTGCAACCCTATTTGTATAGATACGCTTAAAACATATGGAACTTATAGGTACCGACAGGCAACAAAGGGTTAAAACACACAAATTATGTTGTATATATATTTTTCGTGGAGTTCATCGTTTTTGAGATATTTCTTGCGTTTGGTTTCAACTGTGAAAAACTGTACTTTTCTCATGCAGGAATCTGTCAAATCCTGTCCATACTAACAAAGGAACTTAAGTCACATAGCAACCAGCTTTTGACTATCACTTTAACCTATGGTCCTCCCTATTTCTACTTACAAGGAAGCAAGCAATAAGACTAATTGGGCTAATTTTTTCTCAATTACCATGAAGTAACTTTTTAACAATTATTTGTTGCAGAGATATGGAGAAGGTCATGTGAATGGAACAAATCAGATTTTTTTTGCATAAAATGTATTTTTTACATTTCACGTTTACACTGATTTGTAAGTAAACTGGCAAACATATTTTCAAATATGCTACCTAAACATTTAAGGATGCAATTTATTACTGCTCTCTTCATTAGCTCAAAAATTAATTTATACTCTCAAAAGCAAGGAAAACGTTAATACTAACTTCATCAAATTTCAGTGCAACTAATATTAACATAAATGAAACCCTTACATGTATTTTACTCTATTAAACTATCAGAAAATGTATCATACTTTCCCCTTAGCCTCGGAAGTTGAATATCAGCTACGTTTAGCTCTAGGGATCTCTGGCCATTTTGAGTATCATTTCAACCGAGATGAGGGTTTATTTATTATCAATCTTTTTTTACATATTTCCGAAGTAGCTTTAATAAAAACTAAAATTCTGCACCCTTTAAATGTTCTTTCGCATGCAAACTTGAAACTCAAGTTTTCTGAAAACTTTTACTTTCTTTTCTTAGTACATAGTGCATAGAGAAGGTATAGCACTCCACCAAAAAATGTCATACCAAAATTTCACCAGAAAGACATGTTTTAGTTTGCCCTCTATTAATAAAAATTACTTTTAAAAAAGGCCAGTGTCTGTTTGTGTGTGAACACGATAACTCAGAAACGAAAAGCCGGTAAAATACCAAACTTTGTATTTAATGTTAGTATCATCCAAGGATTCAACACGAATATTTTCAGAAAAATCCTCTCGCCCCAATATGCTCTTTACATTGAAAAAATTTCGAAAATTTTGATTTTCTCAGAAATTCCTCTAAAAATTTAGATTAAAATATCGTATATTAAAGATATTTACATGAAAAATAAAATGCATATCTTGAATGTTCTGAAAATGCCTTCTGAAGACCTCTTTACTGTGGATGAGTTTTGCTGAGTTTTTGGAAAATAGTAAATCGTAAGATATACAAAATCTTACTCCACATAGTCGCCCTTCGTGGTGTAATGGTTACCATGCTGGCTTCATATACCCAAGGTCGCGGGTTCAAACCCGGCGGAGGACGATGGATTTTTTCGGGCGTAAAAATCCTTAGCATGGCTTCCTTCGGAAGGGAAGTAAAGCCGTTGGTCCCGTGTCGTAGATTTACGGCACGTAAAAGAACCTCAAACCTGACAGAGAGGCCTCTGAGCAAAATTAAGCGGTCTTTCACGCTCAATTTAGAATGGGATACTGAGAACCACAGTAGTTAAAGAGCGTCCATAAATAACACACATTTACATTTTTTACTCCACAAAGATGTGGATCTCGTTAAAGCACACAATTTATGTCATACATTTTTTTTCGTGAAGTTGACCATTTCCAAGATAGTCATTGTTGTTGGGTTAAGCTTCAAAATACTTTTATAATAGAAATTTGTAAATTTCTGGTATGCAAAGAAATGGTTATTTTGAATATTCTGGGAATAGCTTCTGAAGAATTGTTCATTCTGGATGAATTTTGTATGAATTTTGCATAACTGGTAAACCGTTATAGATACACAAAAAATGTAGATCTCGTTAAAACACACAATTTATACCATACACATTCTTGTTGTAGAGTTGACCGTTGCCGAGATATTCCTTGCTATTGGTTTCAATTTTAAACTATGCGTTTCTCAACCGGGTCCTTTTGGTTTCATTTCTTTTTTGTTTTTCTGGAAATGCGATGCGTGCCGAACTTCAATTGTTGACATATCGATCGGCTTTTAAGAGAGTTGACTATCGCTTTAGCTTGATATATCCCCTTATTTCCTTTCTGCTTATAAGGAACTAATTAGTAAGATTAATTGTGTTAATATTTATCTCGTATAGTATGATGTAGATAAAAGAATAATCTTTTGTGTTTGCAGAGGCAGAGAAAGTCATGCGAATGCAACACATCAATTTTTTAAAATAAAATTAAACAAAACAGTAAAAGTGCTGATGAAGGAAAAGCGTTAAAACAGAA
Organism: Hymenopus coronatus; assembly: GCA_030762935.1. Taxonomy (NCBI): domain Eukaryota; kingdom Metazoa; phylum Arthropoda; class Insecta; order Mantodea; family Hymenopodidae; genus Hymenopus; species Hymenopus coronatus. The sequence goes on along the minus strand of CM060886.1, from coordinate 102,869,772 downwards.
GTGTAAACACAAAAGTTTAATATACACAAGCGAGGGGCGTGTATCGCTGGATGTTTGGAATGGAATGCTTAGAAAATTGGCCTCGTCGTTACAATCATCGAGACCTTATTCCAAACAGTCCCTCCTACCAGTGGTCATAGATACATGCAGATGTGAATTCCTTGGTCAGGATGGTTCTGAGAACGTGTTTCAAGATTCAGTTACATGCTGTTCTTGCGGGAGAGGATTTTCTAAGCCTCACTCTTTACAAATTAACTAAGATCCACTATGAAGCAAGAACAGAAACTCACAATAGATGTTATTTCAAAAGGTGTTATTGAAGGATTTAAAAGGATGGTTCCTTTTAAGAGGAGCCCATTACTTTCAGGTACAGATGATTAGCAACTCTTTATGCCTGGCATTCTTCAACTTTTGATTTCCTGAAATCTGTAAACACTTGCTGGATGATGATAATTTTCCCCTGGTTACAAATTGTGTTTCCCAGATATAACGATTACCCGCTTTTGAATGTACTGTCTACATTTATAAAGCAAAATCCGTTTTTATATGGTAACGAGTGAGTGGATATTTCATAAAAATATAAAATAAAGGCTGTTCTTAACATAAAAGATAGATACCACTTATTCTTGGTTGCATATAATTGAGTGATACAATTAGCAGGGAATTTTGATAAGTAGTTTAGCTGTAATCAGCCCCATTATTTGATTATGAAGCAATATGATATATTTCTTAAGTTCAACTATTTTTTGTGATCTTCAATATTCCCCCTACCTTTGTGAATAGCATAAAATACCCCATTACACTTTGAACACTTCTTTACAATCAATAGATGTTTTCAACAACTTGTAAATATTTTGGAGTTTTTCATATCATTTGATGTTCATTTGTACACTTATTTTTTTCTCAAGGCATGTCAGAAACACAAGATAATGCAGAGCAGCGTGTCACTAAATTATTCTTCCTTTTAATAAAATAAAAGATGCTGAAATTACTCTGTTTCCCACACCTGCTAAATACTAATCATGCTTTCAAACAATACATATTCGCAAAAACGAAAACAGAAGACAGCCGTCTCTCTTCTAATAAAGCAACTGCACTACTAAACCTATCTATTAACATGAGTAACATTTACTACAATTTATGCTACCCCATTTCTTTTCGCCAAAGATAAATACGAGAACCATTCAGAAAATATCAAACGATTTGGCATAACTAAATAATAACAAAAGATATCAACACAAAACTGTTTTGCAAAGTTACAGTATCTTATTTTATTTCTCAAAGTAATCTACATTGCTATCAAGGTATTTATTGCCACGTGGTACAGTTTTTTCAATGTAGATGCTATAATTTTCCACCGTTAATGATCTGAGACAAGATGTCACTGCTATTCAGCTGAGAAATGTTTTCCATGCAAAAAGTCATGTACGGTGTCAAAAGTGAAACACTGGTTTTTTCTGAATTCTTTTAGCAGCATTTACTTTCAGCTCCTTGATAACAATTAACTTCCACTCCAGTTTTTCTCGTGCACACTGGCTCTTACTTGATTACTTGTAAAAAATGCGCCATTTTCTCACTGAAGACTCGTTTGTTGCATTATCACCATACGCTTGCGATATTTGCCTATAAAATTCGATTGGCCGAACATTTTGTGCATTTGTGTAAAAAAACAGGATATTTAAATCCCGAACGGATGGTAAGTCTAGTTATGGCTAACAGTGAATGTGTCGATTTTCAGCTTCGCATTCTGAAAAGCACATATTTTGATGGTATAAGGTACTTAAATACTATCATTTGAGTTGAACATTTCAAAATAGATTTTCGGGATAACCTTCGAAAATTCCCTTTCCTCTCACGGGTATAGTCCATACCTATCAGAACCCGCAATGCAGCCTCCCTACTACCCATTATAACAATTCTGCACAATTTGTAATCAGTCTACCTTTTAGAATTATTTTTTCCATTAGGTATATGAGTTTTCTATTTTGAAGAACTTACCGATGGTAGAGACGATAGTGCCGACAAAGTGGAAGCTCCCAGCGAAGTCCCAGCGCCTTCTCTTGTGTATGACTCCAGCAGAAGTGGCGTTGCCGTAGGCGTATAGAAGTTGGTGTACCCGCTCCATGTCCGAGACCGTGGCCGAGGACACCCCGGCTGTATCCACCTCCATGGTGCTGGTCTCGGTATCGTTTCCCGCATCGTTAGCACTGCTGTTGACGGGAGCGGCACCAACGGTCGCGTTCCCAGCAGCCGCAGCCTGAGCTACCAGCAGCATGTAGTGGCGCCGAAAGTCCGAGTACACGAGCCAGAAGTCCTGGGCCATCTTCAGCTCCACCTCGCCCTCCAGGTACTGGAACAGAGCTGCTCCAGCTAGCATGTACAGGACCAACACCACGGCCAGCAGGACGAACCTGGCGTTGTCCTCGGTAAGGTGTAATAACGTACAACAGCCCATCACCCCATTCCTCTTGGTTCACTTCATATTCAGAATAGAACACTCCCTACAAGTGTCTCCCCTAGCTACTGCAAGTTTCAGCTACAAAAACTCAGAATAAAACCTCAAAAACTTCCACAGTATCACATTCTGGTAGCTATTGCTAAGTCAGCCGAGTGATGCTGCTTTGTTTTACAACTTCCGTCATGATTACTTCATTTGCTGCTGTTCGGGGACGTTTTATAAACCACTGGCGAAACAAATTCAGCTACCAAAGCACATGAGTGTTCACCATTCTGTATATATAACATCGTCTAAAATAAATTACATTGCATGTTGCTTATTAATTTTAATACTTTAAAATTTTTCCAAGAAACAGTTTTAAAATTACTTCACTGAAGTTAGTTTTAGTGTAGGAACTCTATCTTTAATAAAAATATTCGAAAGTTACTTCTTCAAAAGATCTACAGATTGCTATAAGAACTAATTTAATATCTAGTTTTTAAATACTTTAGGGGATTTAAATTCTTTCGGATGCTATCATGCAAAAATGTTGACTCGTAAAGTCACAAGTGTATCACCAAAATTCTTCAAGGTGAGTTAAATTCTGTCTTGAGCACAAAAAGAATAAAAGAATAATGTAATAAATTTTTGCACAAATTTTAAGTTGCAGAACGTCACGTTAAGAACAAAAAATCCTGACAAATGTTGAAATCCCTTGTAGCGAACATAGGTGCAATAAATTTCGCGAAAGAGTGGAGAGTTGTTCGCAGCGTGCGTGGCGGGGACTGATGCTCTTGGACGCCCGACGCGGTACTGACGCAGCATCTCCTGCCGGGTAGACTGTCCCGCTGAACCACGTGCTTGCTCGAGCACTCTGCGCATCGCCCGAGTGGGAGTGAGAGTTCCTGATAAGCAAGACAGGCACAACTGAATGAATGGTCTGGTCGATAATTGAGACACAGTTACATGCATTGTTAGCTGTTGATCTTACAATAGGGTCTTAAGCCGAGAAACAATGACAAATCCTGTTTCAGGAAAGCATGAAAGAAAAAAAATCAGATTATTCCTTTCACATAACTTTCTCTACAAACTATTGTTACAAAAGATTATTCCTTTATCTTCATCGTGAAAATTGAGATAAACATGAGAAAAAATTACTGTACTAGTTCCTTCTCAGTAGAAGAGAAAGTAAAATACTAGGCTAAAGCGCAAGTAAAAATATTTTAAAAAGAAGGTCGCTCTAAGAAACAATTGAAACCAAGTTCAATTTGCACGCTCATAATTAAATAAAATAATGATGAAACAAAAGATGACCTTACGTTTCATAAAAGTTTAAGTATCTTAAGATTGGAACCAATGACAAGGAATATCTCGGAAACGGTTAACTCTGAATATATATGACTTAAATTGTATGTTTTAACGAAAGATGCATTTTTATGCAGTAAGCTTTTGTCTATCTCTTAAAATTTACTAGTTATACAAAATTAATCCAAAATGTAGAGGTCTTCAGAGACTATTCCCAGAAAATCCAAGTTATGAATGTAATTTGCAATGTAAATATCTTTTAATATATGGTATTTTGATCAAAATTGCTATAGCCATTTTTGAGAAAAACAAGATTTTCAGAAAATGTTCCATTTAAATGGTGGTTTGTAGGTGAGAAGGGGCTTACTTGAAAATCTTCTTGTTTTCTCCTTGGAAGATACTAAACTTAAATACCAAATGTAGTATTTAACGGTCATTTTGTACTTCAGCTATGCTTTCCACAGACATACGAGGGCCTTTTCCTATTATTTATTTTATTCAGGGAATCACAAAACATGTTTCCGGTGAAATCTGGATATCGAAATTTGGGTGGAATACAATACCTTCGCTACTAACCATATGCACAGTATGTGTAGAGAAAAGTAAAGGAATTTGCTTACTTTCTCTTCTCAATATTTTAAATACTTTTCCAACAAAACGTTATTCTTCAATCTACTTCTTTTAATCAAAAAAAAAAGTCGCACATCTTTTCCTTTTCGTTATACGAGTATAATATAGGATGGGGCACTTAGGGTGTTGCAGGTGAATGAATAGAAAAATAAACACACAAATAATAAGGATAACAAATGTTATAGAAACAAGGGACATTTGAAATTGTGACAGATTTTTTTCCCATGGGGTCCCTTATGGTTCACCTTAGAACTTTAAATGAAATCATAATAATCTTTTGCTTTCTCTATTTGTGTATAATATATAGATACAGAAAAGATATTGCATTCCACCCAAAATAGATACTAAGATGTCCAAAAATAGTAAATAATAATGACAATAATAACAAAATAAGCATTTTAGAAAAAAAAAAAACTCTCTATGTGTGTGTCTGTGAACAACACAACTCAAAAACGAAAAGACAGTTAAATACCAAACTTAATATTTAATTTAAGCTTCTTACAGGGACGCGACACAAGATTTTCAGCAATACCCCCGACACCAAACATCCCTGTATCTGAAAAAAAAAAAGTTGGAAAATTTGTATTTTCTCAAAAATGGCTAACGATTTTGATTAAAATGCCCTATATTTAAGATATATACTTAAAAAGTAAAACGTGTACCTTAAATTTTCTGGGAATAGCCTCTGAAGACCTATTTATTCTGGATAACTTTTACATAACTGGTAAATCAGAGATAGACAACAGATTATACAAAAAATGCATAACTCGTCAAAACATACAATTCGTGCCCTATACGTGTTTGTTGTGGAGCTAACCATTTCCGAGATAATTATTGTTATTAGTTTCGATTTTAAAATACTTAATTTACCCAGACAGGAAGTCGTGTAATAGCTTGTAAAAGATTTGACTATCAATTTAGCCTAGTACATTCCGTTATTGCTCTACAAGGAAATAAGTAAGTAATAATGATATCTTCATTAACATGGAATGGAGAGAAGAAAAAGCTTTTGTAAGAACAATTTGATTAGAATGGTAAAGAAAGTCATACGAATTTAACACAAGGGATCTGTTTTATATTCTAGTTCCCCTCAACAGGCTATTGTTCAGATGCTATATCGTTTTTCTTACTTTCTCTACACGTACTATACACATGGTGTATAGAGATGGTACTGTATTGTTTTGGATCCCCCTGAATAAAAAAAGCATTTTTAGAAAAAAGTTCGTATGTCTGTCCGTGTGTGTGTGTCTGTGGATAGCATAGCTCTAAAACGAAAAGACCGTTAAACACCAAACTTGGTATTTGGTATTTAAGTTTGCTATCTTCCAAGAATGTGACACCAACTACCCTTTACATGGAAAACATTTCGAACATTTTGATTTTCTCAAAAATGGCTCTAAAGATTTTGATTAAAATCTCTTATATTTAAGATATTTACATGGAAAATAAAATGTATATCTTGCATTTTCTGGGAATAGCCTCCGAAGACCTCTATATTAGTAGAAATAAGTCTTATTACTAGTTTCCTTGTAAGTAGAAGTGAAATAAGGGAGTACCATAAGTTAAAGTTATAATCAAAAGCTGGTTACTATGTGACTGAAGTTCCTTTGTTTGTCTGTGCAGGAGCTGACAAGTTCCTGTATGAGAAAAGTATAAGTTTTTCGAAGTTGAAACGAAACATAAATTGTGTGTTTTAGCGTGCTCTACATTTTTGTGCGGTAAGTTTTTGTCCATCTCTTACGGTTTAGCAGATATGCAAAATTCCGTAAAATTCATCCAGAATAAAGCATTCTTCAGAGGCTATTCCCGGAGAATTGAAGCTATACATTTTGTCATTTAAATATCTTAAATATAAGAGGTTTTAATCAAAATCGTTAGAGCCATTTTTAAAGAAAATCAAAATTGTCGAAAAAAGCTCCATGTAAAGGGTAGTTGAGAGTGTGTGGGTTTTTTTTGAAAATCTTCGCGTCACATTCCTGGAAATAACAAACTTAAATACCAAGTTTTGTTTTTAACAGTCTTCGTTTTTGAGCTATGCTGCCCACAGACACATACTCACAGACAAACGCACAAACAGACCCACAGGACATTGTTCTAAAAATTCTGTTTTTTTGGATCAGGGAGTCTCAAAACATGAATTTCCGGTGAAACCTCGGTGTCGAATTTTGGGTGCAATGCAATACTTTCTCTATACACTATGTACATGGTACGTATAGAGAAAGTAATAAATGAATTACTGTTTGAAAAAAAAAAGGTTTAAGAATTTGGAAATGTTAACGAAAAACAAGGAATATCTCGAAAAATGACAAAATTAACTCCACAAAGAATAATGTTATATAAATCGTGTGCATTTTTATAACAATATGGTTTACCAGTTATGCAAAAGTTATGCTTAATGGGCTATTTCCAGAAAATTCAAGATATACGTCTTACTTGTAATACAAATAACTTTAATACCAGGTGCCTCAATAGCACCTTATTTTACTTGTGCAGATAATAATCCTTGCGTTTAAAGAATTATCAGTCCAAGACTCCGGAACTGGAGTAATAACTTTGTTCCCTGAAGATGCCGGACGCAGATTTCGGCGAAAAGTCGGTATTTACATAATTTGGATCACGGCCTATAAGCCCGGTTACCATTTGTCATCAAGTTGACAACGCCGACCGTGAAAGCCCAAGTATTGAATATCATTATTATGATTATTATTATTATTATTATTATTATTATTATTATTATTATTATTATTATCATCATCGCACTAACACTGTCACTGTGCGGTATCAACTTTGATTCTCCTCTTTAAGCTCAGCAATTCTTAAAACGCACGAAGGGTTATAGCACACGTGAAATACGGTGCTGTTGGGCCACCTGGTATATGGCGTTTTGATAAAAATGCTATTTTTGAGAAATGAGAATCTTCTTGAAAGTCTGCATGTCGCATCCTAGGAGGATAGGGAACTTTAATATTAAATTTGATCTTAGCTGACTTTTCGTTTTTGAGTTATGCTTCAGACACACACACACACACACACTCAAACACACACACACACACACATACACACCACGGACCTTTTCTATTTTTATTATTCTGCTGCGTTTTGTTTGGAATTCGTAACATTTCCCTACTATTACCATAGGTCGTTAAATTAATGCGATTAGGAAAGCAGACCTCTTGAAGAAAAGTAGAAGTAATTATTTTTACTTCAAATTAAAGGATCTGGAGCAAAATATTTCAATAAAAAGGTATTGTAAAAAAAATTTTTAATTACATTGATCTCATATAACAAGCTTCCACTTGGGAAGTAAAAGTAAAATACAAATTACAAACTTTACAGAGCTGTATAATGGCCGCTCTCACATGGAGAAGTATAAATGCATTATTCCAGCGCTTTCGTTTCCATAACAATTCAGGGGTCCTCAAAACATATACTTCCGGTGAAGTCTGTATAGAATTGTGAGTGAAATGCAATACCTTTACTATCTAACATAGTACATAGTATAAAGAGAAAGAAAATTTGACTATGCAATATCTCGCTTCCCAGTATCGGTTATTTGTGTCCAGATTCCACATACTATTCTTACAAAAGCTTAATTTTCTGCCTGCAACATGTTAATCGAGATAAAGAAACAGTATCATTAAATATTTCGTTGTAAAGGGAGATAGAGAAAACCAAATCGATAGTCAACTCTTTAAAAGCTAGCGGCTATATACTGAACTTCAAATTCTATATTGTTTCCATAAAATCGCGATAACCTTATAACGAAACGCTTTTTAATAATTTTTATCTGACGAGTTCCATTCATATGACTTTCTCTACATCTCTGCAACTACTTATTCTATTTACTTCATCTAATCGAGAAAAAAATAGCAGAAATAGTCTTATTACTTGCTTCCTTGTAAGTAGAAGCGAAATAAGGGAGTAATATAGGTTAAAGTGATACTCAAAACCTGGTTGCTATGCGACTGAAGTTCCTTTGTTGACAGATTCCTGTGCGAGGAAAGTATAAGTTTTTCAAATCTGAATCTAAAAACAAGGAATGTTTTAAAAACTATCAACTCCACGAAAAAAAAGGTATATAACATATATTGTGTACATTAAAGTGCTCTACATTTTCTGTGTGGTAAGTTTTGTCCATCTCTTACGGTTTAACAGTTATGCAAAATTCCGTAAAATTCATCCATAATAAAGTAGTCTTTAGAGGATATTCCCAGAAAATTCAAGATATACATTTTATTTTTCGTGTAAATATCCTTAATATATGACATTTTAATCAAAATCGTTTGAACCATTTTTGAGAAAATAAAAATTTTCGAAAAATGTTCCATGTAGAAGGTAGTTTGTGGTGGGAGGATTTTTTTTAAGATCTTCATGTTGCATCCTTGGACAACACCAAACTTAAATACCAAGTTTGGTATTTAACGGCATTTTTGTTTTTGAGCTATGCTGCCCACAGACACACACCGAAATTTTTCTAAAAATGCTTTTTTTGGATTCAGGGGTCTCAAAACATATATTCCCGGTAAAATCTCATTATCGAATAATTGGATGCAATGCAATACCTTCTCTATACACTATGTATATAGTACGTATAGTGAAAGTAAAAAAAAACTTTAAAAATGACATATAGGTGAAAAATGCATGTCTATAATAACAGGTATCTTGGAAATACGCCACAAAAATGTTTTATTTAAGTGTTCAGTATTACATTAACTACGTCATATTTTGGCATGGATCAGAAGTCGTACTTATATATTCTCTAGCAAAATACTTGAACTGAAAATATTACTTACCTATAGTTTATATTCATAACACAGTAAACACGCACACACACATTCTCTCTCTCTCTCTCTCTCTCTCTCTTTCTCTCTCTCTCTGTCTTCTAAAAACACTTTTTGTTTGATTCAGCGGTTCTCAAAACATATTTTTCCTGTGAAATCTGGTACGGAATATTTGGTTTCGATGCAATACCTTCTCTATCTACTGAGTATGTGGTAAGGTAAAAAGGTAGTGCAGTTCAAAGATTTCCTCAGAACCACGACATTGTGAAATCTTATAGCTGCTCTGGCCTGTGTGATATTTTCATTGTGTGGGTTAGTACAGGGGTAAGAATGTGGTTATTGCCCGAGCCTAGGGAGGCGTTCTAGAGAAGGTCAGGTGTGCAGGACGATAAGGGCTATTTTCTGCCTTTTTCCACGACATCTATGTAGCATTGTGTGAGAAAAAAAATCTGAAATGTTACATTCACATGACTTTCTCTACACCTCTGCAAAAAAGTTTCGACAAAAAGCTTAGATTTCATGATAATTGAGTAAACGTTAGCAGAAATAGTCTTATTACTTGCTTTTGTAAGTAGAAGCGAAGTAAGCGAGTACCATAGGTTAAAGTGATACTTGCTATGTGACTGAAGTTCCTTTGTTTGTATGGACAGCAGTTGACAAATTCCTGTATGAAAAAAATATTAGTTTTTCAAAGCTAAAACTAAAAACAAGGAATATCTTAAAAACGATCAACTCTACGAAAGCAATGTATATAACATAAATTGTTTTTTTTAATGTGCTCTGCATTTTCTGTGCGGTAAGTTTTTGTCCATGTCTTACAGTTTAGCTGTTATGCAAAATTCCGTAAAATTCATCCAGAATAAAGTATTCTTCAGAGGCTGTTTCCGGAGAATTGAAGCTATACATTTTATTTGTCATTTAAATATCTTAAATGTACGAGAGTTTAATCAAAATCGTTAGAGCCATTTTTAAGAAAATCAAAATTTTCGATTTTTTTCCATTTAAAGGGTAGCTTAAAGTGGGGGGATTTTCTTGAAAAACTTCGTATCGCATCCTTGGAAGATACCAAACCTAAATACCAAGTTTGGTTTTTGACGGTCTTTTCGTTTTTGAGCTATGCTGCCCAGACACACACACACACACACACGCACACACACACACACACACACACACAGACTTTTTCTAAAAATGCTTTTTTTTTTGGATTCAGGGGGTCTCAAAACATATATTTCCGGTGAAATCTCGGTATCGAATTTTTGGGTGCATTACAATACCTTTTCTATACACTGTGTACATAGTACGTGTAGAGAAAGTAATATAGGCATAGGTACACAGTTATACAAAGAGATGCTTTGCAATGTAACGTAGAATAATGGATGCATGGAACACCACCATGGCTTTCTCGTTTAATTTTTTTTTTTTTTTTTATATTAGGTCAACTTCTTTTAACCTGGTTGGTCATATCGGACGATGCATGAAATCAATGCAGTGGTGCTCAAATAATCTCGGGGTCCAAGAAGCTTAAAGTTACTCGACATTCAACTTCTAAGGTTAAGGGAAAACCCCGAATACTTATCCGGGTAACTCATCCTAAGCGAGATTCAAACTCGCGACCTGTTGAATGTGAGGCAGACACGCTATCATCACACAACCCAAGCGGGCAAAAACTCTCTTACAATAGCTAGAAGTAACCCGCATTTTATTATAGTACTCGTACATACAAAAATGTTGAACACACAGATATATTAAAATATCAGTTGCTAGGTCGTCTCGCGGCTACTTGCCAAACGGGAGACCTGGGTTCGATTCCCGGCACCGGCGTGGGGGTTTTCCCCCATTGGGAGACCTGGTCAGGGGTGCACTCAGTCTCGTGAGGTCCCTGGAGGGCCCATTAGGAGCTACTTGACGGAGAAGTAGCAGCTTCAGGTTATGATGACCGCATTAACCGACTAGGCGCTAACCACGTCCATGACGCAGTGCCGGATGGGGCATGCAGATGGGGGGTAGTAAGCCCTAGCCCCTTCCGGGTGTTGCGCCATGAAGTTTAGAATTTTTTTAATGAGTAATAAATTAACATTCCTCTTTCTGTTATCTTTCTGAGTCGGCATACGATGTTAGGATAGACAGCATATTTTTCCCACTATTCCGATGAGCGGCAGCTGTTTTCAGGATCGGTACTACTACCACTACCATTGTTACTGCTGCTGCTCCTGATCCTGCCCCTGCTTCTGCTCCTGCTCCTACTCCTGTTGCTGCTGCTGCTGCTGCTGCTGCTGCTGCCCCTGCTACTCCTGCGCCTGCCACTGTTGCTGCTGCTCCTGATCCTGCTGCTGCTCCTGCTGCTGCTGCTGCTCCTGCTGCCCCTGCTGCTGTTGCCCCTGCTCCTGCTGCTGTTGCCCCTGCTCCTGCTGTTGCCCCTGCTCCTGCTGCTGCTCCTGCCAATGCAGCCCCTGCTCCTGCTGCTGCTCCTGCTGCTGCTGCTGTTGCCCCTGCTCCTGCTGCTGCTCCTGCTGCTGCTCCTCCTGCTGCTGCTCCTGCTGCTGCCCCTGCTCCTGCTCCTGCTGCTGCCCCTGCTCCTGCTCCTGCTGCTGCCCCTGCTGCTGCTGCTCCTGCTGCTGCTCCTGCTGCTGCCCCTGCTCCTGCTCCTGCTCCTGCTGCTGCTCCTGCTGCTGCCCCTGCTCCTGCTCCTGCTCCTGCTCCTGCTGCTGCTCCTGCTGCTGCTCCTCCTGCTGCTGCTCCTGCTGCTGCCCCTGCTCCTGCTCCTGCTGCTGCCCCTGCTCCTGCTCCTGCTGCTGCTCCTCCTGCTCCTGCTCCTGCTGCTGCTCCTGCTGCTGCTCCTCCTGCTGCTGCTCCTGCTGCTGCTCCTCCTGCTGCTGCCCCTGCTCCTGCTCCTGCTGCTGCCCCTGCTCCTACTGCTGTTGCTCCTGCTCCTGCTGCTGCTGCTCCTGCTGCTGCTGCTCCTGCTGCTGCTGCTCCTGCTGCTGCTGCTCCTGGTGTTGTTCCTGCTCCTGCTGTTGCCCCTGCTGCTCCTGCTCCTGCTCCTGATCCTGCTGCTGCTCCTGTTGCTGCTGCTGCTCCTGCTGCTGCTGTCCCTGCTCCTGCTCCTCCTGCTGCTGCTCATGCTGCGCCTGCTGCTGCTGCCCCTGCTCCTACTCCTCCTGCTGCTGCTCCTGCTGCTCTTCCTGCTGCTGCTCTTGCTCCTGCTGCTGCTCTTGCTCCTACTGCTCCCACTGCTGCTCCTGGTGTTGTTCCTGCTCCTGCTGTTGCCCCTGCTGCTCCTGCTCCTGCTCCTGATCCTGCTGCTGCTCCTGTTGCTGCTGCTGCTCCTGCTGCTGCTGTCCCTGCTCCTGCTCCTCCTGCTGCTGCTCATGCTGCGCCTGCTGCTGCTGCCCCTGCTCCTACTCCTCCTGCTGCTGCTCCTGCTGCTCTTCCTGCTGCTGCTCTTGCTCCCACTGCTGCTCCTGCTCCTGCTCCTGCTGCTCCTATTCCTGCTGCTGCTCCTGCTCCAGCTGCTGCTCCAGCTGCTGCTCCTGCTCCTGCTGCTCCGCCTGCTCCTCCTGCTCCTGCTGCTGCTGCTCCTGCTGCTGCTCCTGCTGCTCCTGCTGCTGCTCCTGCTGCTCCTGCTGCTCCTGCTGCTGCTCTTGCTCCTGCTGCTCCTGCTCCCGCTGCTCCTGCTCCTGCTGCTCCGCCTGCTCCTCCTGCTCCTGCTGCTGCTGCTGCTGCTCCTACTGCTGCTGCTGCTCCTGCTGCTGCTCCAGCTGCTCTTCCTGCTGCTCCTGCTCCAGCTGCTGCTCTTGCTGCTGCTCCTGCTCCAACTGCTGCTCCAACTGCTGCTCCTGCTCCTGCTGCTGCTGCTCCTGCTGCTGCTGGTCCTGCTCCTGCTGCTGCTCCTCCTGCTCCTGCTGCCGCTCCTGCTGCTCCTGCTGCTGCTCCTGCTGCTCCTGCTGCTCCTGCTGCTGCTGCTACTCCTACTGCTCCTGATGCTCCTGCTGCTCCTACTGCTGCTGCTGCTCCTGCTGCTGCTCCTGCTCCTGCTCCAGCTGCTGCTCCAGCTGCTGCTCCTGCTCCTGCTGCTCCGCCTGCTCCTCCTGCTCCTGCTCCTGCTGCTGCTCCTGCTGCTCCTGCTGCTGCTGCTGCTGCTGCTGCTGCTGCTGCTGCTGCTCCTGCTGCTGCTGCTGCTGCTGCTGCTGCTCCTGCTGCTCCTGCTGCTGCTGCTGCTCCTGCTGCTGCTCCTGCTGCTCCTGCTGCTGCTGCTGCTCCTGCTGCTGCTGCTGCTGCTCCTGCTGCTCCTGCTGCTCCTGCTGCTGCTGCTACTCCTACTGATCCTGATGCTCCTGCTGCTCCTACTGCTGCTGCTGCTCCTGCTGCTGCTCCTGCTCCTGCTCCAGCTGCTGCTCCAGCTGCTGCTCCTGCTCCTGCTGCTCCGCCTGCTCCTCCTGCTCCTGCTCCTGCTGCTGCTCCTGCTGCTCCTCCTGCTCCTGCTCCAGCTGCTGCTGCTGCTCCAGCTGCTGCTCCTGCTGCTGCTCCTGCTCCTGCTCCAGCTGCTGCTCCTGCTGCTGCTGCTACACCTGCAGCTGCTGCTCCTGCTCCTGCTACTCCATCTGCTGCTCCTGCAATATTCCACTGCCAAAAAACAAGTAACACCACAATTACAACTGATACTGAGAGTGTAATAGGCAGTGAAGCCTTAGGGTGGAAAAGCTAGTTTTGCTGAAGCAGGAGCCTCCATCTTGTGGCACTAAACACTATATACACGATACGCAACATCTGTCAAATGGTTTTTTCAAGTTCTTGAAGTAAAGAACATAGAACAATGAAGGGAGAGAGATCTCTAGTTGAAGGAATATTTAATACAATCATATTTTTGGCCTGTCAGAAGCTAGTATTGATAAATTGGTATTATTGCAGTAAACATCACGGCAAGGCCTTAACTTAATTTTTTTTTAATTTCTTGGTCTAAAACTACTGTTAAGGTAACAAAAGGTTGGTACCATACATTACAGCATTGGTTTTTAGCTTTACTATTATGTGTGATATTAATCAAGGTTTTCGGTCGAGGAATATTGCAATAATTACATTGCATTCCGAGTCCGAGGAACACGCCCCCTATTCTCACGGTTCTGGTATCATAAGCACATAATTTGATAATATCATCTCGCGATACCTGCTAATGGGCGAATTACTAAGAGGTTTCTTATAAACCGGAGTAGATTGCCAATTTTGTCTGCGAATTTTTCCGATTTGGAAATCTAAAATATAACAAACAATACAGAATCGTTCTGTTGGTAATGTATAACATATTTGACTAATTATACCAGAAAAAAACACTTAAATAAGAACACTGATCTGTGTATTGAAATATTTCACTAAGTACACCACCGAAATATCACTTAAATAAGTAACCTATGTATTGAATCACATTTCTCTTTCCTTGTTTTTGCTTCTGCTATTCGAGAAGCTACAACCAAACATCACATACATATTGACCACTATACTGGTCTAAAACTTAGTCTAAATGTACTGCTCAATTGAACATTTAACACCACAAAAATCATATTTTTGTGTGCACACTTAGGCCACACAAGGTATGCTTATCTCAAAAATGTAGTGACCAATTATGGTGGCTGCGCGAAAATCGCGTTTCACCAAGTACGATGCATATGGATAGGGTATTTCCAATTTAATTTATCTCTATATCTGTGTTTCAAGCCCCCTTACCATTATTATGGCACCATATCTTCTAGGCCGGTCAGGCAGCAATAAAAAAAATAAAAAATAAATATTATGTTTCAACTTAAACCGCACATATAATACATATTATATTCCTATCTCCCTGATATTTGTTTATGTGCCAACTCTTTTCTCGAGCAGAGGATGCGGATAGATGTTAAGCAGTTCTGACAATAGTTGAATTCCTGGGAAATTTTTTGCAGGTGATTGTACTTTTTGCAACCAAATATTCCAAATTGTTCTATAGCTCCTACTGACATTTCTTTTACTTTCTTAGGCACCTAATCGTTTATTTGTGTTATCTACGTCTCCTACACAAAGAAACAAAACACAAGCATTAGTTACCTTAAGGATACACTAGCACCACGTGTTCTCCGTTTATCTCACCCAGTCATCAGTTGATACAAAGGAAGGGTATAGTTTTTTCCCTCTTTTCTTAAAAAGAAACTGGCCACCCAAGGAGAATTCGTAAGTGGTACTTTGTTACATTTCTAAGAAAAGGTTAGGTCTTAATTTGGTGGAAGGCTGACGCTGTCTTTTCTTGTTCATTCTGGTAACAAACGCTTAACAGTATGCTAGAATTATTTTAAGCACCGTGAGAAAAATAAGAATCTGAATTGTTGCATTCATGTGACTTTATTTACTCTTGTAAAAACTTTTCTTACAAATTCTTGTTATTCTATCTACTTAGTGCTAATCGAGTTACTTCATGCTATTGTCTTATTTAGTTCCTTGTTGTCGCAATGGGAATAAGGGGATTCACCAGGCTAAATCGACTGTAGAATCCTTCAAGATCGATTGCTATGTGATGGCTTTCAACATCCTGTTGTTGTTTTTTTTATATGACAAAGAAAGGGAGAGAGAGAATAATAACAAATTCCAACTTGATAAAAAGCAATTAAGTTAAAATACAAACTTATGACAGTAAATATCTTGGAAACGCTTAATTCCACAAAAAATGTATCTGAGATAATTTGTGTACTTTAATGGGGTCTATATTCTTATGCAGCAAGATTTTGTTTTAATGCTTACGGAATACCAATATTGCAAAAGTCGTTCAGAATTTCAGAAGTTATTCCACAAAAATTGTTCTTGGAAGATGAACTTAACTACCTCGTTTGGTTTTTAAACGTCTTTACGTTGTTCAGTTGTGCTGTTCGCACAACACATACAGAACTCTTTTCTAAAAATCTTCTCTTTATTTCTTTTTATCTTTTTTTTTTAATTCACATTTCCTCTGAAATATTGGTGTCAAATTTTTTGGTAGAATATAGCACCTCCTCTACTTTTGTACGCAGTACAAAAGTAAAAATGGGAGAGATAGCATGTCTCCGTTTAGACACGAATTTATCTACTCTCCTTTCTACAAACCAGCATTAGAAAAGCTTATTCGTCTATCAGCTTCTTGTTAATCGAATTAAAGTGTCATATATATATATTTCATATATGTCTATATACATATGAAATGTCTAAAATATCTTATGAAAGTTTAATTCGATTAAATACATTATTATATATGTAATATCTAAAATATCATGTGAAAGTTTGATTCGATTAACAAGAAGCTGGTAGACGAATACGTTTTTGGTCTCTCTCTCTCTCTCTCTCTCTCTCTCTCTCTCTCTCTCTCTCTCTCTCTCTCTCTCTCTCTCTCTCTCTCTCTGTGTATAAGAAATGTCTAAAATATCTTATGAAAGTTTAATTCGATTAATAAGAAGCTGGTAGAGGAATAAGCTTTTGGTCCCTCCGTCTCTCCATCTCTCTCTCTCTCTCTCTGTGTATAAGAAATGTCTAAAATATCCTATGAAAGTTTAATTCGATTAATAAGAAGCTGGTAGAGGAATAAGCTTTTGGTCTCTCCGTCTCTCCGTCTCTCTCTCTCTCTCTCTCTCTCTCTCTCTCTCTCTCTCTCTCTCTCTCTCTCTCTCTCTCTCTCTCTCTCTCTCTCTCTCTCTCTCTCTCTCTCTCTCTCTCTCTCTCTCTCTCTCTCTCTCCGTCTCTCTCTCTCTCTCCGTCTCTCTCTCCGTCTCTCTCTCTCTCTCTCTCCGTCTCTCTCTCTGTGTATAAGAAATGTCTAAAATATCTTATGAAAGTTTAATTCGATTAATAAGAAGCTGGTAGAGGAATAAGCTTTTGGTCCCTCCCTCTCTCCGTCTCCCCGTCTCTCCATCTCTCTCTCTCTCTCTCTCTCTCTCTCTCTGTGTGTATAAGAAATGTCTAAAACATCTTATGAAAGTTTAATTCCATTAATAAGAAGCTGGTAGAGGAATAAGCTTTTGGTCTCTCCCTCTCTCCGTCTCTCCGTCTCTCCGTCTCTCCGTCTCTCCATCTCTCTCTCTCTCTCTCTCTCTCTCTCTCTCTCTCTCTCTCTCTGTGTATAAGAAATGTCTAAAATATCTTATGAAAGTTTAATTCGATTAATAAGAAGCTGTTAGAGGAATAAGCTTTTGTAATAGAAGGGAGAGTCAATAAATGCGTCTAAACGGAGACGCCTGTACAATCTCCACCACTTAACTTTCTGTACTGCGTACAAAAGTAGAAGAGGTACTGTATTCCACCAAAAAACTTGACACCGATATTTCAACGGAACTGTAAATTTAAAAAATAGGTAAATCAATATTTCTTTTTTTTAAAAAAAGAGAATCGCTGTATGAATCAAATACATGTAAACAATATGATCACGTAGCCCAATGATTTTAGGCATACAGAGGATCTTAAAGCGTATACTGACATGCATAAAATGTGACCCATAATGGAACGAAACTGTTATGTTTGTGCTGATAAATCTCGCCCATACCTCTACGAACGTAAACACCTATTTTTCCTGAGCATAATTCTAGTCACAGGATTGGCAGGTTACTTTACCTGAGGTAAAATATCGCCCAATGGCCTCAAAGTAACATTACAACTTAAACGCATTCGCATGCTACACTATCGTTTTTTGAATGTTGGCTTGTTATTCCCTTTCATCAACGGCAATAACTTGCAACTTCTTCTCCATATCGATGATGAAAGCTCTGCTGTACGTAAGGGTCATAGCTATTGTCCAGTTTAACGATACGTATAAATAATCCATCACCTTTCGTATAGAATACCAAATTCTGTTGTAATTGTTTCTTGTATACCAATAGTAGCTATACTCTTTCATAGAGACTGTAGATCTATGATTTATGCCTGCATTTCACAAAAATTATAACATCCTATGTTGATATTTCTTATGTCCCTGTTTATTTTTCAGGCCAGACACACAGAGAATTGCTACGGACTGGGAGAAGAAAAATTTTGGCTACTTGAAGGTGGAAACCTTACAAAAACATTATAATATAAGGGAATGGGACACTTTTTATACATACGAGTAAACGTTTTCAACAAAAATCTCAAGCTCGAAATAATTTTGGGGTAAAATACAATACATCTTCTATGAATAAGTAGTCAATACAGAATACATTTGTTTGTGAAAAAAGAAGTATTATTCTTGCCATACGATTAGTTCATGAAGTTGGCCAAATCGGTAGCGATGTAATGTGGTATGATGGTACGTGAACGCATAGAGCCATGTTACGAGTGGCAGCTATTACAGGTCGCGAGCCAGTTCTTGACAAATTACATTTTTAAATGGGATGCCAGTGACTTACCCACCTTTACTGGAGCATTGGTACACAGAAGCAGGAACGGCAGTCAGATGTTGTGTACGTTATTCTCATGTTTCTGCCCTGCAGTGGTACAGTCATTACAAAGCAAATGTCACACTTCCAGTGATGTGTGTTACATGTGTCCATACTGTTTACACTACACTTTACACCTAATTGTCTTATACTTCTATTTCCTACATTTCTCCTTCATCTTTTCCTTCTGAATTGTTGTCATTTTTATTAATAACTAAACACTTCTCGTTAAAACACTGGCAATAACATAAATCCGTAACGCAAAACACTTTGCAGCAAACTGTACACTGAATATTTTCGAAATGTAATCATAAGGAAGCAGGGCTGTTTATTATTGTATCATGAAATATTTTGACCTGTTAATCAAGCGTAGGCAGCTCACTGTATCTTCGTCTAGAAGGAACGAGCAGCCTGTAATGTAGTAATCGACAAAAAATCTTTACAGGTTCACAATAATCATACCCAGGGATAATACTGATATACCTACTAAACAAAATAGAAATTCCATTTTGTTATAATTAAGTAATTATTACTTTAACATGCTTATATGCAGCTTACTTTCTCTTACACGTATGTATACTGTACATAGTAAATATACTACTTCACTCAAATTTCGCTAGGTAACGAAGTGAAAACCTGAGTGACTAAGAGCTTTTATGTTCATGCCCTCATGAACCAAGTCTCCTGATAAACATAAACATATACATATTTATCTACTAGAAAAGTAGCTAGAATTCTTACTGCGAACACACGTAGGCAAGTTAACCATATTGCCTTTCACAACAATGAGAAAAACATAGCCAATTCCTTCACTCAAAACCACTAGCACAAGCGTTTTCTAAAAACCATCATATCCCACTGCCGGACCCTATATGCCTAGATTAGCATAATGTAGACAAAAGAATAATCTTTTGTAAGAGCAGTCTGTTAGCAGAATAGATAGAGAAAGTGATGTGAATGGAACATATCAGAGTTTTACTTTCTTTACACGTACTATGCACATAGTGTATAGAGGAAGTATTGTATTCCACCCAAAAATTCGATACCGAGATTTTACCGGAAATACGTGTTTTAGGACTCCCTGAATCCAAAAAGTTATTTATAGAAAAAGATCCGTTTGTGTCTGTCTGTTTGTGAACAGCATAGCTCAAAAACGAAAATACCGTAAATACCAAACTTGGTAGGATGCGACACGAAGATTTTCAAGATAATCCCCCCACCCCAAACTACCCTTTACATAGAATTTTTTTCAAAAATTTTGTTTTTCTAAAAAATTATTGTAACAATTTTAATTAAATATCAATTATTAACGCCACTTCCATCACAAATAAAATGTAGGTATATCTTGAAGTTTCTGGGAATAGCTTCTAAAGACCTGTTTATTCTGGATGAATTTTCCTGAATTTTGCATAACTAGTAAACGGCAAGACATAGACAAAAACGCACTGCACAAAAATATAGAGCTCGTTAAAACACACGATTTGTGCTAAATAATGTTTTTTCGAAGAGTTGACCGTTTTTTAGAAATTCCTTTTTATTGGTTTCCGCTTTAAGGACAGTGGAACCCGTGTGAAAAGCACAATACTTGAGTTTAACCACACACTTTTGAAAAATCAAAATTTATGGGTTTACTTTGTCGCAGGACAATGAAATTCATACCATCTAATAAGTAACTATTTCTTAATATGTTGATAATGTAAGGTATGTAATATGAATTCCGTCTTTTTCTCTGAACGTTTCTAAAGTGACGTCAACAAACAAAATTTTCAAAATACATGTTATTATTTAGGTATACATAACGGGCAAAATTGTTTTTACAGAAAATCCAATTTTTAGTAGAAATAAAACACTTAGTGGTGCATATAATGAGCGGATTAGAATTTGTATACATTGAAATATATAGACAAAACAAATTGTTGAAATTGATAAAATATTATTTCCCTTAAAATGCAGAGATTTTAAATTTTTTTAAAACTCAAAATGTTGTATTTCAAAATATCTTTCCCATCATTTTATGCACCATTAAGTGTTGTATCTCTCCTAAAAATTTGAATTTGTATTACATACTTTACATTATCAACATGTTAAGAAATAGTTGCTTGTTACATGTGACAGTAAATATAAGAATAAACATTTTAATAATAATTTATTGTAAAGAAAATCATGAATGGAGCACATCAGATTTTTCTCAATGTCTTGAACTCAAGATTCCCAATGCAGTGGGGCAAAGTGAGAAAGCAATAAAGGTAGTCCCATGATACTCATAATCACCCAGAAGGTTAAATTGGACGGCGCCACATACCTAGTGCAGCTATCCATGTCGATTAGCACAGTTCCTGTTCGCCGTCGTCTCGAGAGCACTTCCCTTCCACAATCATTGACTCGAGCTCTCGGAACTTCTTCTGCCACTTCATTTTATTTGCTCGGCTTCTCTTTGTCCCGGCGTCAAATCTCTATCCTTGCACTTTTAAAACGCGTCAAATTTTAATACACACCAAAAACTTGGCAAATAAGAGTTCATGTGATGGCATTTTAAACTTACTCTTCCTCAAATTATTATTGGTATATAAATAAGCTAATTTCAATACCGAGATTTCACCGGAAAATCAAAAAAAAAAAAAAAAAAAAAAAGGGTATTTTTAGAAAAATGTTCATGTGTGTGTGTGTCTATCTGACTTGGTATTTAACTCCAATATCTTCCAAGGATGCGACACGAATACATCAAATATCTCTTTAGCCTAGTGTATTCCCCTGTTTTCCTTCTGCTTATAAGCATGTAATAAGACCATTTCTGCTAGTTTTTTATCTCAAGTGGCATGAAGTAGATAGAAGAATAAGCTTTTTAACAATAATTGGTCACAGAGATGTAGAGAACACAAAGGATTTTTACTTTCTCCATACGCACTATGTACATAGTGTATAGAGAAAGTATTACATTCCACCCAAAAATTCGATACCGAGATTTCACCGGAAATATATGTTTTAGGGTCCCCAATATCCAAAAAAAAAAGCATTTTCACAAAAATTTCCGTGTGTGTGTGTCCGTGTTTCTGTGAACACGATAACTCAAAAACGAAAAGCCGGTAAAATACCAAACTTGGTATTTAAGCTTAGTATCTTCCAGGGATGCGACACAAAGATTTTGAGAAAATTCCCCCACCCCCAACTACCCTTTACATGGAACTTTTTTCCAACATTTTGATTTGCTCAAAAATTGCTCTAACGATTTTGATTAAAATTTCGTATATTAAAGATATTTACTTGACAAATAAAATGTATATCTTGAATTTTCTGGGAATAGCCTCTGAAGAGTAGTTTATTCTGGATGAATTTTACTAAATTTTGAATAAATGCTAAACCGTAAGAGATGGACAAAAATTTACTACACAAAACATGTAGAGCACACTAAAACACACAAGTTATGTTATATACATTTTTTTCGTGGAGTTCATCGTTTTTGTTGCATTCCTTATTTTTGGTTTCTGCTATGAAAAACGTATATTTTTCTCATACAGGAAATTGTCAACTTCTATCCATATAAACAAAGGAACTTCATTGACATAGCAACCAGCTTTTGACTATCACTTTAACCTATGTTTGTCCCTTATTTCGCTTCTACTTACAAGGAAGCGAGTAATAAGACTATTTCTGCTAATTTTTTTCTGATTAGCATAAAGTAAATAGAAGTATAAGCTCTTTAACAATAATTTATTATAGAGATGTAGAGATATTTATGTGAATGGTACACATCAGATTTTTTTCAAGATATCACAAAACATATATTTCTGTGAAATTTCCACAATGAATTTCTGTGCGGAATACTCTACTACTTCTGCTTACTATACGTAGCATAGAAAGTGTAAATTGAGCTGACTATGAAATGGACTTGAAAATATATATTAAATAGTACGAAATTAACATAATCGCTTTTTTTCCTCGGGTGAAGAACTAACCACCAAAAATTATTTTCTTGAAAATTTGTTGCTTTGAAAACAATCAGCTGGAACATTTTTAAAATGTCTTATGTTTTCCGTTCACATTTCTTTCTGTACCTGTTATAAAAACATTATACATGTATCTACAACATGCTAATTGTAATAAGCATTAGCAGAAATTATCTTATTACCATATTCGTTATAAGTAGAAGGAAAAAAAATCTGATGCGTTCCATTCACATGACTTTTTCTACACCATTGTAACAAATCATTTTTAAAGAACCATATTCTTCTATTTATTTTATGATAATTGGGGTAAACATTAGCAGATATTTCTTAACTACTTGCTTTCTTGTAAGTAGAAGGAAAATACACGCATACAATAGGCTAAAATGATAGCCAAATCTCTTAAAAGCTGTTGCCATGTGGTTGAAAAGCGTTTCTATGCAGGGTAAGGAGTTTAAACTTTCCGTGTGAGAAAAGTATTTTATATCCGAAAACACTAACAAGGAGTATCTCAGAAACGATCAACTCCACGAAAAAATGTATATATCATAAATTGTGTGTTTTAGCAGTTATACAAAATTCATCCAGAATAAAGTAACCTTGAGAGGCTATTCCCAGAAAATTCAAAAAATACATATTATTTGTCTGGTAAATATCTTTAACTTACCGTATTTTAATCAAAATCGTTAGCCACTTTTGAGAAAATCAAACTTTTTTAAAAAAAATATTTGTAAAGGGTAGTTGGGGTGGGGGATTTTCTTCAAAATCTTCGTGTCGCATCCTTGTAAGATACCAAAATTAATACCAAGTTTGGTATTTAATAGTCTTTTCGTTTTTGAGCTATGCTTCCACAGTCACACACGCACACACGGACCTTTTTTCAGAAATTTATTTTGGATTCAAGGGGGCCCAAAAGATGTATTTCCGGTGAAATCTCGGTATCGAATTTTTGGGTGTATTACAATACCTTCTATAAACACTATGTACATAGTACGTGTAGAGAAAGTAAATATCTGATGCGTTCCATTCATATGACTTTCTCTACATCGCTGTAACAAATGATTATAAAAAATATAGTCTTCTATTTATTTTATGATAATCGAGGTAAACATTAGCAGATATTTTCTTAATTACTTGCTTCCTTGTAAGTAGAAGGAAAATAAAAGAATACAATAAGCTAAAACGATAACCAAATCTCTTAAAAGCTGCCATGTGGTTGAAATCCGTTTCTAGGCAGGGTAAGGAGTTTAGAACTTTCTGTGTGAGAAAAGTATTTTAAATCTGAAAACACTTTAAAGGGAAAAAAAAACGTATATGACATAAATTGTGTGTCTTAACGTGATCTACATTTTTTGTGCAGTAAATTTCTGTCTATTTCTTACGGTTTACCAGATACGCAAAATTCTTCAAAATTCATTCAGAATAAAGAGGTCTATAGAGGCTATTCCCAGAAAATTCAAAAGTTATATTTTATTTGCCGTATAAATATATTTAATATATGGTGATTTAAATAAAATCGTTAGAGGTATTTTTGAGAAAAACCAAGATTTTCAAATTGTTTTACATGTTTTTTTTAAGTAGTGTTTAACGCCCGCTTTAACTACTTATGGCACCGCAGGTGGTGACACTGATAATACATGAATGAAGATAGAGCAGGGAAACCGGAGAACCCGGAGAAAACCCGCCCCAACGCCGCTTTGTCCACCACAAATCTCACATGCGGTCGCTTGGGATCGAACCTGAGCCGTCTTGGTGAGAGGCGAGTGGTCAAACCACTCGGCCACGGCGCGGCCCCATTTTACATGTAAAGGACAGTTTGGGGTGGGGGGATTTTTCTCAAAATCTTCGTGTCACATCCCTGGAAGCTTAAATACCAAGTTTGAGCTTTTTCGAAAAATATTTTTTTTTTTATATACAGGAGACCCTAAAACGTGTGTTTCCGATGAAATATCGGTATCGAATTTTTGAATGGAATACAATACCTTCTCTATACACTATGTACATAGTACGTGTAGAGAAAGTAATAAGCGAATGCACTAAAGTAAAGCATAATCAAATGTTTCAAAAGTTATCGCTATGTGAAAATTTGAAATTCGGTTCGCTATGTCTGGCTATAAGTAAAATAAAAGAAGTATGAAACTAAGATTACTTTCCGTTTGAGAAATCGTGTAAGTAGTTTAAAGTTGAAAGGAATAAGAAATTACTAAAGCAATAGTCTCGCCCTTTAAAAGCCGGTCGCAATTGAAATTCCAATATCTTTGCCTGCATGAGTAAACAAACGAGAAACGAGAAGAAAGATGTTTTTCTTTTTAAAAAACTTTTTAAAATTGAAACCAATAATCTGGAATATCTCAAAAATGGCTAACTCTACAAAAAATGTATGGCATAAATTGTGTTTTAATGACATCTACATTTTTTTTTTTTTTAGTACCTAGTAAGTTTTTGTATATTTCTGGTTTGCTAGTTATATGAAAGTCATTCAGAATGATGAAGTTTTCAGAGGTTATTCCCAGAAAATTCAAGATATACATTTCGCTTGTTATAAAAATATCTTATACATAAAGCATTTTAGCCGAAATCTTTTGAGCCATTTTTTGAGAAAATCAACATTTTCGAACTAGAAAAATGTTAACTGTACAAAAATTATATATGACATAAATTGTATGTTTTAACCACATCTATATTTTTTGTGTAATAAGTAATTATCTATCTCTTATGGTTTAACAGTTACACAAATTTCATCCAGAAAGAAGAGGCCTTCAGAGGTTGTACCCAGAAAATTCAAGATATACATTTCGTTTGTCATCAAAATGGGTATATAAAATATGTGGTATTTTAATCAAAATCGTTAGTTCCATTTTTGAGAGCCAAAAGTTCCATGTAAAGTATAGTTGAGGTGGGGAGTTTCTTGAAAACCTTAGTGTCACATCCTTGGAAGATACGAACTTAAATACCCATTTTTTCAAAAATTCCGATGAAATCTCGATAGGTACTGAGATTTTGAGTGGAATGTGGTTCCTTCTCTACCTACTATAGCCATAGTACGTGAACAGAAAGTAAAAATCCTCAATTATATCTGTTTTCTATCTCAGAAGAAACCATTTCCTAAATTAACTTCAAATTAAGAACACATAAGGGATTTAAGCCATATTCAGAGATTTGGGTTGGAAATCTTGTGTTCGCGGAAAATTAAACAGATGAGTTTATCACGGAGTTTCCAGCATATGGGATTGAATCTGAAAGGTAGGAGAGCGTATGTTAATTGCTTTCTCACCCCGAGCACCTGGACTTAGAGATTTCCCTCTGCCGGGTCTGTAAGTCTGCACCGCAGAAATGTATGTTCCATTTTCACGCTACTGCTTGCGAATTTACTTTTCCTTTCTTCGCTAGATACAACACAGGCTCTATGTTAGGTGTATTTTATGTATTATATTAATTTAACTCTCGCTAGAGGTAGATGAAGTACATTACTCGATCAATAATTCGATAGTATACTCGTAGATTTTTACTTTCTCTACGCATACTATGTACATGGGTATAGAGAAGGTATTGTATTGCACCCAAAAATCAATTTCGACATTTCACCGGGTATACCTGTTTTGAGGACCCCTGATACCAAAGAAGCATTTTTAGAAAAAGGTCCATGTGTGTATGTGTGGACAGCAAGACTCAAATACACCAAACTTGATTATTAAGTTTGGTATCTTCCAAGAATGCGATACGAAGATTTTCAAAAAAATCCCCCCTTACATGAAAATTTTTCGAAAGTTTTGAATCAAAAAAAATATTTTTACTTTCTCTACACGAACTATGTACACAGCCTATAGAGAAGATATTTTAATGCACCCAAAAGTTCAATACCGAGATTTCACAAGTACATGTTTTGGATTCCCCTGAATCGAAAAAAAAAACATCTTTAGAAAAAGGTACTGTGTATGTCTGTGGACAGCATAGCTCAAAAACGAAAACACCGTTAAATACCAAACTTGGTTCGACCGGGGTTCGATCCCAAGTGACCGCATGTAAGATTTGTGGTGGACAAAGCAGTGCAAGAGCGGGTTTTCTCCGGGTTCTCCGGTTTCCCCCGCCATCGATTCCACCGGTGATCTATCTTCAATACATGTATCCCACTGTCATCGTCTGCGGTGACACAAGTAGTAAAAGCAGGCGTTAAACACTACAAAAAAAAACCAACTACCCTTTACGTGACAAAAATTTCGAAAACGTTGATTTTCTCATGAATGACTAACGATTTTGATTTAAATGCTTTATGTATAAGATATTTTTAATAGAAAGGAAATTTTCTGGAAATAGTCTCTGAAAACTTCTTCATTCTGGATGACTTTTATATAACTGGCAAACCAGAAATATACAAAAACGTACTGCATTAAAAATGTAGATAACATTAAAACACACAATTTATGTCATACATGTTTTGTAGAGTTAGCCATTTTCCAGATATTCCGGATTATTGGTTTTAATCTTAAAACCCTTTCTTAAAAGCGTTTGTTTACTTCTGGCAGGCAAAGGAATTGTAATTGTAATTGTTTTACATTGCGACCGGCTTTTAAAAATGAAAATGGCATGTTATTTATGGACGCTCTATAACTGCTGTGGTTCTCAGTGTCCCATTTTATTCTGGGCGTGAAAGACCGCTTAATTTTGCTCAGAGCCTCTCTATCAGGCTTGAGGTTCTTTTATGTGCCGTAAATCTACGACACGGGACGGCTTTACTTCCCTTCCGAAGGAAGCCATGCTAAGGATTTTGACGCCCGAAAAAAAGCCATCGTCCTCCTCCGGGTTTGAACCCGCGACCTTGGGTATATGAAGTTAGCATGGTAATCATTACACCATGGAGGACGACCCCGGCTTTTAAAGGGAGAGACAATTGCTTTAGCGTTTTCTTATTTCCTTTCTATTTACAAGGAAGCTAGTAATAAGACTATTTGTGCTTATGTTTATCTTGATTAGCATGATAGATAACAGATTAATGCTTTGAATAAAAGGTTCGTTTACCGAACAGCTAGAGGGCATCATGTGAATGGAACACATTACACTTTTGCTCTTCTACTTAAAGGAATAAGGACTATTTGCTAATGTTTATGTCGATTATCATGAAGTAGATAGAAGAATAAGCTTTTTAAAAATGTAGAGAAAGTCACTTGAATGGAACACATCAGAATGGAAGATACGAATTTTCTACGTGCAATCTATTTTCCCACACAGAATTTAGGCTCATTTGGAATATAATGAGTCATAGGGATAAAATCGATAGTCAGATGTTCAAAAGCACATCACCATTTGATGGGTTTAAAATTCCATACTTTCTCCATGATACCCACAGAAACAACTGAATGGCGTCAAAAAATACAGTAACAAAAACATCAAAATAGCTGATGCCATCAAATATTACTTAAATCAATGGTGCGTTTTGAAGACAACTACATTTTCTTTCTCTTAAATTTTCGTGTATCTCCTATTTCATCTGTTACAAAAAGCATAATTATTTTCTTTCTAGTGAAAACTGATAGGCTGTTTTTAGAAAAGTCAAGTTATGAATTTTATTTTTAATATGAATATCCTAAATAGGTATACTACTTTTTATGAAAATCGTTAGAGCTATTTTGAGAATAAAATCTAATGTTCCATTCACACTACTTTCTCCCACCGGTTTTGCAAATAAATTATTCTTACAAAACATTATTCTTTTATCCACATTATGCTAATTGTTATAAACAATTAAAAATTGCCTTAATACTTACTTCCTTCTAAGTAGAAGGGAAATGTGGGAATACACTAGGTTAAAAAAATGCAGAAATAGTTTAAAACTCGGTAGCTATACTCCTGAGCAGGAATAAAACAAAAGAAACAGGAATTACAAATTCCCGTTTGAGAAAATGTTAAGTGTTTGAAACAGAAACCAAAACAAGGAATATCTCGGAAATGTTTAATTTCATATAAAAATATGCATTACATAAATTTTGCGTTTTAACGATACTTTTTTTTTATATCTCTTAAGGTTTAACAATTAAACAAATGGCCAGAATGAAGAGGTCTTCAGAGGGTGCTTCCAGTAAAGTCAAGATATACATTTTAATTAATCATGTGAAGAGCTTTAAAATAGTATGCTAATCAAAATTCAGTGCAATTTTTGGGAAATCAACATTTTCGAAAAGTTTTGCATGTAAAAGGCAGTTTGGGGTAAAAAAATTATCTTGCACACCTTCGTATTGTAGCCATAGAAGATATTGAACTTAAATATTAAATTTGGTATTTAACGAACTTTTAAAATTTTAGTTATCGAGTTCAGGAACATACACACATACACATACACACACAGACCTTTCCTCTAAAAATGCTTCTTTTTTTTGGATATGGGGGCCTTAAACGTGTAGCCTTAAATGAAATCTTGGTATAGAATTTTTGAATGAAATGAATATCTTCTCTACCTAGTACTGCACGAAGTAGAGAAAGTAAAGGAATGGAATAATTTTCCATGTAAACAGTGGTTTGGGATGGGGTCATTTTTTACTTTCTCTACACCGTATGTACAATGAGACAAAAAAATTTGAAACATGTGCATGCATGCATGCGTGCGTGCGTGTGCGTGTGTGTGTGTGTGTGTGTATTTCTGTTAACTACATGCTCAAAAACTAAAAGTCAGTTAAATACCAAACTTGATAATTAAGTTCAGTTTCTTACAAGGATGCGACACAAAGCTTTTCAGTAAAATCCTCAACTACCCTTTAATTGAAACATTTTTCGACATTTTCGATTTTCTCAAAAATGGTACCAACGATTTAATTAAAATTCCGTATATTAAAGACATGTATACAGCAATAAGGTGTGAATCCTACACTTCTTATCCATTTTTGATGATTTTTGCATAACTGATAAACTTATAAACCGAAAGAAATAGACAAAAACCTTCTACGTAAAAATGTAGATTTCTTTGAAAACACACAATTTATGTCATAAAGTTTTCTTTTTAGAACTAAAGATTTGCAGATATCCCTTGTTATTGGTTTTGAAGTTTACATTACTTAAACTTTTCTCAAATGGAAAGTTATTCGCTTTTTTGATCCTGTACATTTTAACAGAGGAGAGTTTTAATGCATGAAATATCGGCAGCTTTTCAAAGATTTGTTGCAGATTAAGTAGAAGAAAGTCGTGTGAATGGAGACATCAAATTTTTACTTTCTCTAACACGTATGCACAATGTATACGGCGGATAGAGAAGGTACTGTATTCCGCACCCAAAAAAATGATACCGTGACCTCCTGGAAATACATGTGTTGAGCACCCCTAAATCAAAACAAAATAAAACAAAAAATATTTTAGAAAAATGTCCGTGCGTGAAAATGAGAAGACCGTTAAATACCAAACTTGGTATGTATGTTTAGTATCTTTTAAAGATGCGACACGAAGATTTTCAAATAAGAATACCCCCACTTGAAACTGCCCTTGACATAGAAAATGTTTTGAAAATGTAGTTTTTCTCAAAAATGGCTCTTAAAATTTTTTTGATTCAAACACCGTATATTAAAGATCTTTACATGACAAATAAAATTTATATCTTGAATGTTCTAGGAATAGCCTCTGAAGAACTATTTATTATGGAAGAATTTTGGTAACCCGTAAGAATCAGACAAAAAACTTACTGCACCTGAAATTTAGATTTCGTTAAAACATGCCGTATACGATTTTTTCAGAGCTGACTGTTTCTGAGATATTCCTTGTTTTTGATTTCAGCTTTAAAATGTTAATACTCTTTTCATACGGGAATTTGTCAACTCTTGACCTACAAACAAAGGAATTTCAATCACATAGCAACCATTTTAAAAGATTTGAATATCGCTTTAGCCTATATTGCTCCCATGTTTCCATTCTACTTACAAGGAAGCAAGTAATAAGACCATTTATGCTGATGTTTATCTTGGTTAGCGTGAAGTTTATAGCAGAATAAGCTTTTAACAATAATTTGTAACAGAGATGTAGATAAAGTCATGTGAATGGAATGCAGTACTTCCTCTGCTTGCTAAAGGTACGCGGTAGAGAAAGTAAAAACGGCAGAGTCCCCCACCTCGAGGTATGACAGACAAATGACTGCAGTAGGAGGAGCCCACAGAGATTCTGAAAATAGCCAGAGGCGAGTCAGTCGTTAGTTAACTCTGCCTTCAGTGAGTGAGTGTGCCAGAAGATGCATCTACCAGTGTGGTCGGTCCTTCTCGTGTTCCTGGCTCAGGTCCTCGCCATCCCTAGGGAACTCTTCTACTCGTATGGACCAGGCCTGGATCAGGTCCTCCCTCGGGATCAGGATGAGGTGTCCAGCCCCGAGATCGAACTGGAGGTTCCCATCATCTTTTATGGCGAAACCTACGGCACCATCTACGTAAGTTGGCATTATTTCATGACTTCTAACAATAACTTGTCTTTATGAACTTGTTTCCAAATAATTTTGCTTTTAGTTCATTAAGTTAGCAGCTTTGTTATAGGTAGCATCTTAATCCAAAAAGTGCAGGGACTGCATCTCAATGTTTTACCTTCTCTAATATGCATTTGTAATAAGTAGGGGAATTTCGCATTTCTTATGAGGATTTTAGAAGGAATGCACGTTTTGAGATCCCTAAGAGAGAGAGAGAGAGAGAGACAATATTTCAACAACACCATATGAAGTTTTTCAAGAAAATGGTTCAAACTGTTTTGATTAACGTTATCATTTTATGTTGCATATATTTTGCAAGGCAAATTAAATGTAAATGTTTCGTACAAAAGTTTGTACAGACCTGATCATTCTGGATGTCTTTTGTGTAACGATTAAACCGTAAAAAATAGACAAAAGCTTAGTGCATAAAAATGTTTACCTCGTTAGAACACCCTGTGTGATATCCTTCTTTTTTTTTTCTTTTCTTTCTTTAGTTAACTGCTTCCGATATATTTCTTGTTATTGGTTTCAAATGTTCAAATACTTGCACATTTTTCTAATAGTAAAATGCAAAGGGCATGAAATTTCAAAGCCATTACACAGGAATATACTCTAAAAATCTGGCTTTCGTGTCTACTAAAATTCATGTCAGAATTTTCTTAGAATAGCCTCCTGCGTCTCTTCATTCTGAATGAGTTTTGCATAACTGGTAAACCATAAGACATAGCCGAAATCTTGTGCCAGAAAACACTTAGAGGTCATTAAAATATTCAATTTTTATCAATTAAAATTTCTCTTAGAGCTAGCCGTTTTTAAGGTATTCTGTGTTGAAAGTCCTTTCCTAAGCGTTATCTAACCGACATGCTTGAAAGTTAGCGATTTTCTATTTCACAACAATGTAAACGCGATGCTAATTTGTTTGAACCAAGAGTTCATGACCTTTTTATTATGACATTTACATTACATCGCGAATAACGTTAAACAACTGTGAGAAAAATTCTCCTTCTTATCGGTGTAGTAGTATATAGGACCGGTTTGAAAGGATAATGCATCTCATTCTCCTTTAATAGATTTTTAGGAAATTATACTCTTCATCAAGAGATAACAACATATATTCAGAGGTCAATTTGTCTTGTTGGTTACACATAACTCATTGATTGTCATTTATTTTTGACACGGAGAAATCAATTTACAGCTTGATTTTATAAACAAACGTAAATATCAAAGGTAACGTTATTAAACGATGCATTTATTAACTACTTCCCAGTGATTTTTGCTTTAGATGAGTGCTCTGGATACATTTCATAAACCTGTTTGAGTTAAAAGTTTAATTCATATTTTAATACTGTTAGAGTAGAAATTGTTTTCAAGTGTCTCTTCTTTTTGGTTTATGTTCTTTACCTTTCGCTGTTTGTATTGCAATTTTCATAATGCCTCTTAAGAAACGAACGAACTGCAACGTTAAGAAGTCTGTTTTCGTTAAACCGATTATAGTGATTCATGGTTCGCTTAGCCAGCATAATGATAGCTTTGGTGACGTTAAGACACGCTTTTGTAAGAATAGTTTATTACAGAATAGGCAGGGAATACCATGTGAATGGAACATAACCGAGTTTTGTGTAGTATGTTCTGTCTATTTCTTATAGCTCACCAGTAATACAACAATATATCAAATAGTTTAGATGAAGACTGCACAAATGTTTGACGTATCAGCCGTTCAGAGATATTTCTGCAAATATTTACTTGATGATAAGAAGTAAACAGGAAAATAAGATTTTGTGACAATCGTTTGTAGAAGAAAGATCATGTAAAGACTGGAAATTCAAATTTCGCTAAGGAGCACTTTTGCTACACAAATCTATTGTAACTTACAGCCCCCCAGGGGAAGGGATGAATTCACGGAATAATAGGAGGGCACAGATCGCAAGCAGATAGGTCACCAGAGACGCGCGGAAGTCCCTAAGCTCGTTGGCTTGACCCACTGCTGGGCCGCCTGAGAAGTCGAGCAAGCAACCCGTCGCCCTGGCAGCCACAGTGACCATTGAGCATGCATTCACGTCATCTGCCCACACTGTCATACACCAGGAACCTGGAAGCACGCGTGAAAGATGAGAGGATAATGGAATGAAGAGAAAGTGATGGAAGATGAGAAACCATCCCGACACTTACCTGGGGATCCCGGAAAAATCAGGAAGAACCCATTGGTTTAGACTGGGCGGTCGCCGATGATTGAACCCGAGATCTCACACACATTACCGCGACAGCCTCTCGCACGATTTTTAAAACTAAGATGTTGACAATTCGTTTTAAGAAGTGTAACCTTTTATATGGAAACGACTTTGTTTATCTTTTGGTGCATTATTCAACGCAGAAAACAAAACACGGCTGTACTGCATTCTTTAAAGTTTGATTCTGTTCCATGTTTTGAAATTATAATGCACAAAGAGAGTATCAGGATTTTAAAAATACATCCAACAAACAGGATTCTGCCCGCGGCGGAAGATTTATGTCTGAGACATGGAATTTTAAAACAGAAAGAAGGAACAGGGATGAGGTGATGCAGCAAGAAGAAAAGATCCAGCGAGGAAATGAGATGGAACAAGGCCTTCAAAAGGACATGTTAGTGATTAAGCTGTCAACAGCTCCATTATTAAAATGGGACTGTTGTAACACTTTGATTTCTTCCGTCAAAATCTCAAGGAAAACGTGTGTTTGTCAAACAAAAGCTGAAGTGAAAAAACCCTCGCCCGAAACTACCCTTCGCATTGAAAAATTTTCGAAAATTTAGATTTAACGATTTTGATTAAAATACTGTATATTGAATATATTTATACGTCAAATAAAATGTATGTCTTGAATTTTCTTGGAATAGCGTCTAATATCTCTTTGTTCTGGGTGACTTTTGTATAACTAGTAAACTGTAAGAGTTACCATAAACTTATTACACAAATGTCTATCTCGTTAAAACACACAATTTAAGCAATATGTATTTTTTGTGTGAAGTTAACCATTTTCGATATATTCTTTGTTATTGGTTTCGATTTTAAAATAATAAAAACTATACCCAAACGGGAATTTGACAGTCTTGTTTCTTTTGTTTCACTTCTGACCATGTAAAGTGAACCGAATCTAGCAAGCAGTATTTAAAAGATTCGACTATTGCTTTAGCGTTGTGTACCTTATTACGTTCTGCTTATAAGGAACTAAGTAATAAGACCGTTTCTGCTAATATTTCTTCTCTTCACCCCATGCTTTCTTTTCTTTAGCAGTTGCTTCAGGAACTGTTCTTTTCCATGTACTTTTGCTTTCTCTAGGTACTATGTACATAGTGTATAGAGAAGGTATGATATTGCACCCAAAAATTCTGTTTCGAGTTTCCAACGGAAATATATATTTTGATGTCCCCTGAGTCCGAAAAAGGCATTTTTAGAAAAAGGTCCCAGTGTGTCTGAGTGTGAGTCTGTCTGTGGACACCATATCTCAAAAACTAGAAGACCATTAAATACCAAACTTGGTATTTAGGTTTGGTATCTTCTGAGGATACAACACGAAGATTTTCAAGAAAATCCCCCCACCACAAACTAGCCTTTACATTGAAAATATTTTCGATTTTTTTTCTCAAAAATGGCTCAACGATTTTGATTAAAATACTGTATATTAAAGATATTTAAACCCCAAATAAAATGTACATCTTCTTAAGACCTTGTCGTTCCGAAT
The DNA here is from genome assembly GCA_030762935.1 of Hymenopus coronatus. Classification (NCBI taxonomy): domain Eukaryota; kingdom Metazoa; phylum Arthropoda; class Insecta; order Mantodea; family Hymenopodidae; genus Hymenopus; species Hymenopus coronatus. The sequence goes on along the minus strand of CM060886.1, from coordinate 102,835,141 downwards.
GAAGGTAAACTGTAAGAGATGAACAAAAACTTATTATGCAGAAGATGTAGATGTCGTTAAAACACACAATTTATTTTATTTTTTGTGTGTGGAGTTAATCAATTTCTATATATTCTTTGTTATGGCAAAGTATTACGCAAACGGGAATTTGACATATTTTCTTTTGTTTTACTCTGGCCATGCAAAGTGAGCTTATTCATAGCAGGATGATGGGAGAGATACACACACTCCCGAAACGTCGATGACTCTTCATCACTACACCTAGCTTGAAGCCCGAGAACGTCTAGAGTATGTTCGTCGCCAGGAAAGCTTCAGATCCTATTTCATAGCAACAAGCTTTAGCCTAGTGCATTCTCTAGTTCCTTCTGCTTATGAGGAACTAAATAATAAAACCATTTCGATTTAATGTTTACCTTGATTAGCATGAAGTAGACAGAAGAAGGTTTTGTAAGAATACTTGGTTATAGAATAGATGGAGAAAATGATATGAATGAAGCACATCAGATTTCTTCACAGTATAATAACTGAAAGCAACTTTTTTTGCGTCAAGTGCAGTGTCGTTGTTAAAAATAAATTAATAAGAGGGAAGTTGGCGTCTTTTCAGAAGTCGATCCGCCGAGAGGAGTAAGTTCAACTTCCTACTCATATAAATTGCAGAAAGCGCTCGGTGACTGGAAATGATGTATTGGGACGTGGACCGCATTGTGCAAATCATAATGTAGTTAGTCTTTGTCAGAACTCGGGGTTCGGAATGTTTAAACTGCTGGCGTCGGTCGCTAGCCTTGTGCCTTATCTTGAGGGTGAAAGGCCATAGTTCATAGCCATCACATGGTCGAAGTTCACATACACACACATCTGCTTCCTTCAACAAATCAATCTCAAAGGTACAATATTCAATTTGAATGTTGCAAACGACGTTTAGATTCTCACTTGTTACTGGAATTTGGTCGAGACTAGAGATTTGTGTACATGGGGACTTTGCACGTTCTAAAAAGACGTTTACTACAAGGTAAGTAGTAAGTAGGGGTATTAAGAACAGAACTAATTTTTGAATTATGAGCATATTTATTTGATATTTTTTGGTATTTTTACATTTTTAGTAACTTGTTTAAATTAACTGGCTTTTCTTAATTTGGCAATTTTACAAAATAATTTGATAGATAGTTAATATATTTTTACTTTTTACCTGTTTTTAACAAATTAATGTCTTTCTCCAGCTTTATTTCGAAATGATAATATTCTATAACTTTATTCTACTTAATTTCCTAGTAACTACCAAATTATTATTTTGTAAAATTACTAGTTTTGCAAAATTCTAATTAATAATTTTCTCCAAATTATCTTATAAAATTGCTAGAATTAAGAAAAAACTAGTTAAAACCAGAAATTCCGCAAATTTACCAAGAATATAAAAATATCAAATAAATATGCTCATAATTCAAAAAGTAGATCTGTTCTTAATACCCCCGTTTACTACTAAGGTATAGCTTTATTAAAGGATATATATGACCAATCCAGGTGGCTCAAGGGTTTCGTCTGGAACTGGCATTCGGGAGGTCCGTAGGTTTTTTCCCGTGATTTTCCTGGGGCCGCTTAGGCGAATGCTGGAGTACCAAATATCTACCACAGTTCCTTTCTCTTCATTCCTTCATTTCATTTCCCTTCTTCATCTTTCAGGTCGGCGGCAGGTATGGCTTGAGGCTTTGTAGGCAGATGGCACGGTTTCTTGCTCCGAGTGAAACTCTGGTTGAAGCTAGGTGCCTGTATAGCTTCCGTGGCGCGCCAGGGCATGTAGTGTTGGGCGTGTGGCTCTGCGCTTAGCTCCTCGTTTCCTGTGTGCTCATGTAGTTCCCCCTCCTCTCATCCCTTACCCCGTGGGGGCGGGCGGGTGGAAGACTGGATGGAATAGACCAGTAAATGGTGGCAGTTGTTGCGATGTGCCACTACGTTAATATGTTATAACCTCTAAGGGTATGTATGAAATTTCATAAAAAATTGACAGTTGTATTTTAATTCCATAAACTAATTTAAACGTTCCTAAATATAAAAAGGTATAATTGGACAACAAGCATCATTTTAATGCCTTAAGACACTATAGAAAAACATTAGAGGTGAAATTATAATGATTCGACAAGAAAAACTTCAGCTTGACAAGATCTCATTCCCATCATGCAAAGTAAATACACGAAGTTGTGCAGAAGAAAAGCAATAACGCAAAGAAGAAGAAGAAAAAAGACGTAGCAGCAGAGGAGAGGAAATATAAAGCTGAGGTTCCAAACCTACCAGCCTAGAGGATTTTAATGTGAGCCATGCATTCAAATGTTTCCTTGTTTTCTCACTATTAATGTTTTCAACATTTTTCTTCCTGTAAAATGCTCCTTTCTGTTAAACAAATCAAATATACTGTACATGTTCACAAAGATACAATGAATAAGAATTGCTCTAGTTTTTACTGTCAGATGTATTTAAGCTTATGTTTTCAATTTTAAAACACAAAAGCTATATTTTATGAGAGGAAAAGTATATTCGTAACTTTAAAACATTCTGGAGCCTAAACCAAAGGAGACACAGAAAAACCTAGGGTAATTTTAAAAATTATATGATTTGTAAACCTAATTTTAAAATATTAGACCAACATTTTAATTTTTTGTCGCAAGACTTTTAGTGACGTGACAAAAACATATACAAATTTGAATATAACTTCCAAACTATTAGAGCAAAATGAATGAAATTTGCACTGTACTTTATCTGCGTTCTATTACACTGTGGTATAAATTTCAAAAAGCATTATTAGTTTGGAGTTTCAAACTTTCAGTTACACATCACCTTAATTCACAGGGGACACAAAGGAATAAGGGAATATACTAGACTCAAGCTATAGACAAATCTTTTAAAAGCTGGTCACTATGTGATAACTTTGAACCTATTTGATATGAAATAACGGCGAAATTTTTGAAAAATTATGATTATGGAGCAGTTAGTGGAATTAGCGGCGGGGGAAACAGGAGAGCCCGAAGAAAATCCTCCCAGATACCGCTTCTTCCACTACAAATCCCACATGCGGTCACTTGGGATCCAACTCGGGACACCAAGATGAGAGGTGATCGATCTATCCATTCGGCCACTGCTGCCATCTTTAAAAGATACTCAACTAAAATACCAAATGTAATATTTAAACCACAATCCCCCCCCCCCACACACACACACATGTGAGTGCGGATCATTTTGTTAAATTGCTTTTTGCTTTCTCTACACTTAGATACTATGTACATAGTGCATAGAGAAGATACAGTATTGTACCCAAAAATTCGATACCAAGATTTCACCGGAAATATATGTTTGGGACCCCTGAAACAAAAGCAAAAAACAAAAACAAAAAAACAAATTTATAAAAAATGTCCGATTGTGTGTATCTGTGGGCAGCATAGCTCAAAAACAAAAAGTGCGTTAAATACCAAACTGGATATTTAAGTTCAGTACCTTCCAAAGATGTGACACGAAGATCTTTAAGAAAATTTCCATACCCCCAACTACATTTACATGGACAAATTTTCAAAAATTTTGGTTTTCTTAAAAATGACTAACGATTTTGATTAAAATCTATAATATTTAAGATATTTACACGACAAATAAAATCTATATCTTGAATTTTCTGGGAATACTCTCTGAAGATCTGTATATTCTGGATGAATTTTTCTGAATTTTGCATATTTGGTAAACCGTAAGAGACCGACAAAACATACTATATAAAAATGTAGATCTTAAAACACACAATTTATGTCGTAACAATTTTTTTCAAGGAGTTTACCATTTTCGAGATATTCCTTGTTATTGGTTTCAGTTTTAAAATATTTAAACCTTTCTCATACGAGAATTTGTCAATCTCTGGCCACGAAAAAAAACGTATTTCATTTCCATAGCAACCACACTTTAAACCATTTGACTGTTGGTTTAGCCTAATGTATTCCCTTACTTCCCTCCTACTTATCAGGAACTAAATAATAAGACCGTTTCTGCTAATGTTTATCCCGATTAGCATAAAGTAGAAAGAAGAATAAGCTTATTAACAATAATTTATTACAGAGATGTAGAGAAATCCATGTGAATGGAACACATAAGATTTTTTGTATCAAAACGTATACTTCTGGCAAAATCCTGTTTCCGAAATTTTTGTGTGGAATGCAATACTTGCCCTAAGTAATATACATATTAGAGAAACTAAATATCTGATGTGTTCCATTCACATGACTTTCTCTACATCTCTGCAACAAAGTATTGTTAAAATATGTATTTTACTTCTATTTACTTCATGCTAATCGAGAAAAAATTAGCAAAACTAGTCTTATTACTTGCTTTCTTGTAAATAGAAGCGAAATAAGAGAGTACCATAGGTTAAAGTGATAGTCAAAAATCTGGTAGCTATGTGACTGAAGTTCCTTTGTTTGTAGAGACAGGAGTTGACAAAATTCTGTATGAGAACATTATAAGTTTTTAAAGGTAAAATCAAAAACAAGGAATAACTCAAAAACGATGAACTCCACGAAAAAAATGTAAATACCATAAATTCCATCTCTTACGGTATAGCAGTTATGCAAAATTCCATAAAATTCATCCAGAATAAAGTAGTCTTCAGAGGCTATTCCCAGAAAATTCAAGATATTATATTTATTTGTCAGGTAAATATCTTTAATATACGAAATGTTCATCAAAATCGTTAGAGTTATTTTTGAGAAAATCAAAATGTTCGAAAAAAGTTCCATGTAAAGGGTAGTTTGGAGTGGGGGGATTTTGATAAAAAATCTTCGTGTCGCATCCCTGGAAGATACTAAACTTAAATACCAACTTTGGTTTTTTACCGACTTTTCGTTTTTGAGCTATCGTGCTCACGGACACACACACGGATCTTTTTCTGAAAGTGCTTTTTTTTGGATACAGGGCACCCTAAAATATACATTTCCGGTGAAATTTCGGTATCGAATTTTTGGATGGAGTACAATACCTTCTCTATACACGATGTACATAGTATGTATAGAGAAAGTATAAATGTTTGTAGAAGGTTTTGGATAGAGGTTATATGAATGCTACATATCGGGGTTTTTTTTTTCCTTCACTAAAGTGGGATGAAGTTTGGAAATTGTTTTAAGTATTGAACTACCTCTGATATTTATTGGGTAGCCAATGGTATTTATTACAACCGCTAATGTGTGAAGTGGTTGGCGGCACTGAGTAGCGGATTACTGGACTTTCCAGCCACCGTAGTGCGGTTCGGTTCGTCGGTTTTTGGGACTATGTGCGTGAAATTATTATATGATAGCTTTGTGCGGAAGTCCGGCGGGCGGTAGGTGGTGAAAAAAGGCTTCTGTGGCAAATCTGGTGGACATTATTGCCAGAGTTGAAGCTTGGCGGCAGATAAATCCATCTCCAAGAGGAAGTAAGCTTTTCCTCTTTTATTCTTTGCGTTCTTAACCCTTTTCGTTCGTTATTCCCCCCTTTATTCTGAATATATGATCTTGGCACGCAGAGCGGACATAGGGATAAACACACAGACAATAATCATTGTAACAAAAAAATCTAATGTGTTCCATTCACATGACTTTCTCTACATCTCTGTAATAAATGATTGTTAAATAGCTTATGCTTCTTTTTACTTCATGCTAATCGAGCAAAAATTAGCAGAAATAGTCTTATTACTTGCTTCCGTGCAAGTAGAAGAGAAATAAGGGAGTAGTATAGGCTAAAGTATGAGTCAAAAAGCTGATTACAATGTGGCTGAAGCTCCTTCGTTTCTATGGACAGGAGTTGACAAATTCCCATATGAGAAAATTATATTTTTAACAAGGAATATCCCAAAAACGGTCAACTCCACGAAAAAAATGTATATAACATAAATTGTGTGTTTTGACGAAATCTACATTTTTAGTATTTCTTACGGTTTACCATAGGTTATTCTTACATGTCTTCAGAGGCTATTCCCAAAAAATTCAAGATATACATTTTATTTGTCATGTAAATATGTTAAATATAAGATATTTTAATCAGAATCATTAGAGTTATTTTTGAGAAAAACAAAATTTTCGAAAATTTTCCTTATAAAGGATAGTTGGGGGTAGGGGGATTTTCCTGAAAATCTTCGTGTCGCATCCTTGGAAAATACCGAACTTAAATACCAAGTTTGCTATTTAAGGATCTTTTCGTTTTTGAGCTATGCTGCCCACAGACACACACGGATCTTTTTCTAAAAATGTTTTTTTATTCAGGGGTCTCAAAACATGTATTTCCGGTGAAACATCAGTATCGAATTGTTGGGTGTATTACAATATCTTCTCTATACTCTATGTACGTATTACGTGTAGAGAAAGTAAAAAAGTCCATTTACATACCTTTGTTTACACATTCCCTCCTCCAAAAATATTCTTCTACATAGTTCATACATTACCAATTCCTTTTTACTTTCTCTACGCATACTATATATTATATAGTAGAAGGTGTTGTATTTCACCCAAAATTTCTATGTCAAGATTTCACCGGAATTATATGCTTTGAGGTCTCCTGAATACAAAGAAAAGCATGTGTTTGTGTGAACATCATGGCTCAAAACTCTAGGCCATACAAAGAGAACCAAATTCCAATCCATTGCCGTGGTTGTTTTAGTAGCGTCAACGTTCGGGTGCCAATAGGTCGTATTTTAATGCTAGTGAATTTCTCTACATTAAGTGTACATACCTTGCAGATTCCCTTGGTTGCACCGGCTAGGCTTGTTCTAGTAGATCATGAGTCTCTTACTCAGGGGGAAAGAATGACGAGGGTATGTAACACTGTTGGTAGACTCAAATAACAGAGAAAGTTCACTTAATTCACTGTATACTTCCTTTATTGGTGAATTATTGTTCATTTGAGACACTCACCCTACGAGCGACTCCCGACATAACTGATCGCGAACTTGATGAAGCCGTTTTCATTACGTGCTACTTCCACCTTTAAGGAGTTATTATAACTTTGTATTACTGTGATCTGGAGTTTCTCGGTTCGTATAACATTCACGATAATGATTGCCCGTCAGATTAATTTGTAAAACACTGATTTTCTGCAATATACGGCGCGCGATTTCCTACATGATGTGTCTTACTTTATGAGCCTTGTGTTTTATGTGCTGTCTTTCTGAACCCTGTTAGCTACATTTTGAATCTTATTGGCCTGATTTCTTGTCGGCACATCACTTATATACAAAAGGTCCGAGTATTGCCCTCCTTTTTGTTTGGCTGAAAAAGAGCGCGTAAAGTGACGACATCACGTGGCTATCGGGGATGTTTCTTTATTTTACACCCACTTGACCTTGTTCTACAAAGCGAAATTCCTTTTCTCCAATTTCAAAAAGGGAAAGTACCTGGTTTCCTCTTAGGGGATGTTACTTATGTCCCTAATGCATTAAAATGTGTGTTATTTTCAACAAAGCCGTAGCCTTGACGAATACAAAAACTATTTTCTACCCTCCACGGTGTTGCTTTCCACTGAGCATATATTCCCTGTGTTAAAAATATTAAACTAATAATGTATGCGTCGTACTAAAGTACTGTCGCACCATAGCACCGGTTTTAAAATACTTGACTATCACTTTATTCTAGTTTATTCAATTTATTTTTCTTCTACTTACAAGGAACTAAGTAACATGATTTTCCCTAATATTTATCTCGATTATCATGACATAGATAAAAAAAATCGTTTGTAAAAATAATTTATATTTGGGACAGCTAGAGTAAACTATGTGAATGGAGCACATCATATTTTTTTGAGTTAGCCATTTCCGAGATATTTCTTTTTATTTATCTTAATTCTTAAATTTTCAAAAGGGAATTTGTCAAACCTGCTTCTTTCGTTTAATTGCTGGTCATACAAAGAGAACCAAATTGCAATCCATAGCACCGGTTTTAAAAGATTTATCCCGTTAGTCTAGTATATTCATTTATTTCTCTTCTACTTACAAGTGGCTAATTAAAAATACGATTTTTGCTAATGTTTATCCCATTAATATGGTATGGATAAAATAATAATCTTTTGTAAAAATATGTTCTATTTAGGACAGCTAGAGTGAATGGAGCACATCAGATTCTTTTGAGTTAGCCATTTCCGAGATATTTCTTTTTGTTCTCAATTCTAAAATATTATAAAGAAAATTGGTCAATCATGTTTCTTTTGTTTTACTCCTGGCCATACCAAATTGCAATCTATATCACCGGTTTTAAAAGATCTACTTTTCTAGTACATTCCATTTATTTCTCTTCTATTTACAAGGAAATAAATAATATTACCATTTTTGCTAATGTTAATCTCGATTAACATGATATAGATGATGTTTGCAAAAATAGTTTATATTTGGGAAATGGAAATGGCGTGTTATTTATGGACGCTCTCTAAATGTTCTGGTTCTCAGCGTTCCATTTTATATTGGGCGTGAAAGACCGCTTAATTTTGCTCAGAGGCCTCTCTTATCAGGCTTGAGGTTCTTTTACGTGCCGTAAATCTACGACACGGGACCAACGGCTTTACTTCCCTTCAGAAGGAAGCCATGCTAAAGATTTTTACATCCGAAAAAAGCCATCATCGTTTGAACCCGCGACCTTGGGTATATGAACCATTACACCACGGAGGGCGATTTATATTTGGGCCAGCTATAGAAAGTTATGTGAATGGAACACATCTGATTATTTTCAGTTGACAATTTCCGAGATATTTCTTGTTATTGATCTCAATTTAAAGTACCTACTTAAAAGTTTCTAAAAGTTACTCCTGGTTATGCAAAGAGAACCAAATTACACCGGTTTTAAAAGATCTATCACTTTAGTCTAGTATGTTCCATTTATTTCTCTTCTACTTACAAGGAACTAAGTAATAATATGATTTCTGGGAATGTTTTCTCGGTTATCGTGAAAAAGATAGCAGAATAAGCTTTTGTAAAAATAGTTTGTTGAAGATGTTATAGAATAGGTTGGGAAAGTCATGTGAATGGTACATATTAGGTACATGTAGTTTGGTGTTTTTCATTAACACAAGCTAAAGAATTAGAGGATAAACTAGGTTTACTTGCATTCAGCTTTCTCCTGTCCTATATTACGAAATCAATACCAATATATATTACTATGCTCGCTTTTGAAAAACGTAGGCGCTCTTCATAAATTTAAAAACAGCGGAAAGTACTGCAGGTCTGGATAGAATAATGGAAGAGAGAGAGAGCAGGCTACGTTATCCACTATGCAATAGTTCTGCGAGGGTGGAACAAGGACAATTTTTATTGACAGAAAGGCGATAATCAATAGACAATGCTGGGGGGGAGGTTCAAATAAAGTGAATGGGTTACAATACCCTGTCTCCTAACAATACGAGGTAGAGATCAACAGAATTGAATGACGTTTTGTTGCGTTCGGTGGATTTAATTTGTTTCCAGCATTCTCTATTGGTAAATAGAATAGAGAAAATTGTTAATTTTAATCCAATTGATGAAATGCTGACATATTCAGTCTCTGTGAATAGGTAATAAGTAGAAGTATGTATTCCATAAAAAATCTGATGCGTTCCACTCACATGACTTTCTGTATATCTCTACAAAAATTATTGTTAAAAATGTTGTGCTTATATTTACTGCATGCTAATTAGCAGAAATAATCTTATTACTTACTTCCTTGTAAGTAGAAGGTAAATAACGGAGTACCATAAGTTAAAGTGATAGTCAAAAGCTGGTTGCTATGTGACTGAAGTTCCTTTGTTTGTATGGACAGGAGTTGACCATTCCCGCATGAGAAAATAGAAGTTTTTTAAAGCTGGAACCAATAACAAGGAATATCTCTAAAACGGTCAACCTCACAAAAAAATTATGTAACATAAATAGTGTGTTTTAACCAGGTCTACTTTTTTGTGAGGTAAGTATTTGTTTATCTCTTACGGTTTACCAGTTATGCAAAATTCCGCAAATTTAATCCAGAATAAACATGTCTTAAGAGGCTATTTAAGGTTTACTTTTTATTTGTCAAGTAAATATCTTAAATTTAAGAGATTTTAATTAAAATCGTTAGAGCTATTTTTGAGAAAATAAAACATTTCGAATTCTTTTTTCCATGTAAAGGGTAGTTTGGGGTGGGGGGATTTTCTTGAAAATCTTCGTGTCACAACCTTGGAAGATGCCAAACTTGGTATTTAACAGTATTTTCGTTTTTGAGCTATGCTGTCCACACACACGCACACACACATACACACAAGCGCGCGCACACACACATGCATACACGGACATTTTTCCAAAAATGCTTTTTATGGAATCAGGGGGACCCAAAACATGTATTTTCGGTGAAATCTTGGTATTAAATTTTTGGGTGCATTATAATACCTTTCTATATACATAGTACGTGTAGAGAAATTAAAATACAACACATTTCATGGAGAGGTTACACGCATTTTGAGACTCTCCATTTAAGCGTCTGTGAATAGCATAACTAAAAAAAATCTGATGTGTTGCACTCACATGATTTTCTCTAGCTACCTCAAACAAACTTCATACAAAAGATAATTCTTCTTTCAACACAATGCTAATCGAGATAAACATTAGCAGGATTTTATTACTTAGTTCATTATAAGTAGAATGGAACTAAGGGAATGCACTAAACTAAAGTGATAGTCAAATGTTTTAAAAGCTGTCGTTATGCAATTGTCATTGCATATCGCTTCTTTGCTTGATCAGAAATAGAACAAAAGAAAAACGAACACTTCCGTCTTAGAAAAGTATAGGTACTTCACATTTGAAACTAACAACAAGGAATATCTCGAAAACGGTAAGCTCCACGAAAAAAATGTATGTGACATAACTTGTATACCTTAATAATATCTACAGATTTTTTTAAGTAAGCTTTTGTCTATCTCTTACGGTTTACTAGTTATACTAAATTAAACAAAATTCATCCAGAATAAACAGGTTTCGCAGAAAATTCAAGATATACATTTTATTTGTGATAGATATGGCTTTAATATGTGGTATTTTAATCGAAATCGTCAGAGCCATTTTTAAGAAAAACAAAATTTTCGAAAATATTTCCGTGTAAAGGGTAGTTAGGGGTGGGTGGATTTTCTTGAAAATCTTCGTGTCGCATCCTTGCAAGATACCAAACTTAAATACCAAGTTTGGTATTTTACCAACTTTTCGTTTTTGAGTTATCGTGTTCACAAACACAGAGGACCCTAAAACATGCATTTCCGTTGAAATCTTGGTATCGAATTTTTGGGTGGTCTATACACTATGTACTTAGTACGTGTAGAGAAAGTAATAAAGTTTCATGTAAAATACTAAACGTGGTATTCTTGTGTTACGCTAATATTTAACATGCGGCGGAACAAAACAGTGTCACGAACACAAACATTGGCACGTTTCCGCCAAGTTAGCGTTCGCACTCCACGTGTGGATAATTTACCTCTTCTTAGTAGAAGCATGACTGAGTAAATAGGGGAGATTTTGCAATGCTACGTTACGTTCCACGTGGAGTTAATCATTTCACTGATTTAATGTCTGAACCGACACGCTCATTATTGCAATTGCGGGGGTAACATAGGGGTACCAGGTTCGTATCCCGCGTAAAGGTTTGGGATATTCAGGAATGGTGTGGAGATATCGGTGCCCTAGCTCAGGATTTTGTTAGCATGGAATCGTTTTACTTTCTCTATATGCACTATGTACATAGTGTATAGAGAAGGTATTGCACTCCACCCAAAAACTCGATACCGAGATATATGTTTTAGGGTTCCCAATATCCAAAAAAATCATTTTCACAAAAAGGGCTGTGTGTGTGTGTGTGTGTGTGTCCGTGTGTCAGTGTGTCCGTGTGTCTGTGAACACGATAACTCAAAAACGAAAAGTCGGTAAAATACCAAACTTTGTATTTAAGTTTATATCTTCCAGGGATGCGACACGAAGATTTTGAGAAAAGTCCCCCCCTACCCCAACTACCCTTTACATGGAACTTTTTTCGAAAATTTTGATTTTCTCAAAACTGGCTCTAATGATTTTTATTAAAATTTTGTATACTAAAGATATTTACCTGAAAAATAAAATGTATATCTTGAATTTTCTGGGAATAGCCTCTGAAGAGTAGTTTATTCTGGATGCATTTTACTGAAGTTTGAATAACTGCTAAACCGTAAGAGATGGACAAACACTTACTACACAAAAAATGTAGAGCACGTTAAAACACACAATTTATGTTACATACATTTTTTTCGTGGAGTTCGTCGTTTTTGAGACATTCCTTATTTTTGGTTTCTGCTATGAAAAACTTATACCTTTCTCATACAGGAACTTGTCAACTCCTATCCATATAAAAAAAGAAACTTCATTGACATAGAAACCAGCTTTTGACTATCACTTTAAACTACGGTAGCCCCTTATTTCGTTTCTACTTACAAGGAAGCAAGTAATAAAACTATTTCTGCTATTTTTTTCTGATTAGCATAAAGTAAATAGAAGTATAGGCTTTTTAAGAATAATTTGTTGCAGGGATATAGAGGAAGTCATGTGAGTGGTACACATCAGATTTTTTCAGATGTGGTAAGACACAGGTGATTTTCTTCGAGTTCCAGATGATTATCGAACTCATTTATTCATTTTGTTCGATCTTTACTGCCGTCGAACACAAACGCATTCCTCCTAAATGTTCCCCTTTTCAACTACTTTTACGCGACCGCGCCTATCATTCCTTATTACTTTTGAGCGTCTGCTGGTGCATCAAATAATTACTGTTTCCATCGTGGCCGTATGTAGCCCGTTCATTTCTACCGTAGATTCAGCTATCACGTCTTACCTCCGCGAATGTTCTATACTTGGTGCATTCGACCGTATTAAACAAACATTATTTCCAGCACGGCAATTTTATGTAACCCGATCGACTCCACCGCGGACCAGAATATAACATCTTACTTTCGCGAAAGTTCCATGACTAGTGCAAAAGTATCGCTTGACCAGCGAGAGGGCAGTGGAACCTCACCCCTTAATGCTACTATCCTACCTGGGTCGCTTGTCAGCTCGTGACAACTGTTTGTTCTTTGGCTTCTTAGACGTGTTTTACAATATTCCTTCCCTAGCTATTTTCAATGTAGATTGTCCCCTCTTAATATAATGTATATTATATTGCCTATAATCTACATCTCCCTTTTATATAACTTTTAACCCTGTGACACGACATGTCAGAATATCGGCGACTTCCGAGGACAAACAACGCCTCCGCTACCTATATTACCTGAGAGGCTTCTGCGCAAAGGTTAACATGAGCTGTAATCAGCAAAGCGCATGTTAACAATCAGAGTAGCATAATAATACTTATGTATAACACATTTCGTGGATGTCACAAGAAAACCCACCCACACCAAACTACCATATACGTAGAAAAATAATTCGCTACTCTTTATTTTCTGAAGAGATTCTCTAATAGTTTTGATTAAAACACAGTATGACTGGTAAATCAGAAATGGTGGAGAGAGAAAAGAGCGAGTTCATTTGCTGTAAGAGAGAACGGACATATAACCAACCTCTGGTATTAATGTTGCCTGGCTCCGTTTCCGACATTTTTCCACAATTAAAAATCCTTTCTGTTTCATTCACATGACTTTCTCTGTTTATTCCGCAACAAATTATTCTCCTTACGAGTGCTGAGAGAAACTTATCAGATTTGGTTTTATTATGCAGTTATTTCTGAGTAGAAGGAAGGCAATGGAATTCACATAGATCGCTCTTTGCATGATCAGGAAGAAAACAAGTGAATCATGACTTCTTTTTTGGCAAGTGTCTTCAGTATTGGAATTTTAAAATCAATTACAAGGAACTTCTCGAAAATGGTTAACTCGATAACAAACATATGCCATAAACTGTGTTTAATGAGTTCTAGTTGTTTAGAAGTTTTTGTCTATCCCTTGCTATTTACCAGTTATGAAAATTCATTCAGAATAAAGTAGACTTCAGAGGTTACTGGCAAGAAATTCAATACATGCATTTCATTTGTTATGTAAACATCTTAAACAAAATCGTTACAGACATTTTGATATAAAAAAAGTTCGAAAAGTATTCCATGGAAAAAGTAGTTTGAAAATCTTCGCATCGAACCTTTGGAAGATGTTAAACTTAAATATCAAGTTTGTCATTTAACGGACTTTTCGTTTTTGAGTTATGCTTTTCATAAACACGTGCGCGCCTATATTTTCTAAGCGCTTTCCTTGGAGTCAGGGGACCTCAATACCTTCTATAGCTACTATGTGCTGCTTAGCAGTTGTAAAGAAAGTACAACTCGACTGATATAGTTATGTAAGAAATCTGTTTTAATCTTAGAAGACTTCAAAACATGTATATCCTGTAACACCTCAACGTTGAATTTTAAAACTAACTCAGCAGTTTTTTTATTCGATGGTATAATATATATATATATGATTAACCACTAAAGAATGTTTTGCAAATAAAGCAACAAAATATATGGTCTCCGAAAAGTCATGTTATAATATACAAGATAGGAAAAAAAAATAAATAAAAAGTGGGCAAGTAATGGTGATTTATAAAGCATTGGGAAGATGTCCTCCGTTCACTTGTTCAACGTACATCATTCTTTCTGCGACTTCATGCACAACATTTTGTAGATGGTGTCTTAGAATATTAGTAATTTCTTACGAGAGAGCATCTTTCAATTGTTGTCGGATTGCTGGCTGTATCAAACCTGACAGCATAAGTTGGTCGGATTGAAATCTGGAGATCGCGGAGGCTATTTGTTGAAACTTTACGAATGTAAACTTTCAGCTGTTAAATACTTCAGCTGTATTTTATCATTTAGTGATAAAGCCATGTAACTTACAAATTCTTATAGTAGTATGAATAAAATTACAAACGTTTTAATCCACAAAGCTGTTCCCATGGTAACGTTTAACTGAAAAAAATAAAATAAAAACAAAACCCTATATTTTTCCCAGTATGTGACTTGTTTTTATTCTATTCTATTTCAAGTATTATAATATTTATAGCAGTTTGAAGAGAGCTTTGAAAGTAACTGTGTATGTGAGAGCTTACAGAGAAAGCAGTTTTATTGGACGAATAGTCCTAAAACATTGTAAACTTCAATATAACCATGTATCCGTTTGGGTTCAGTATCAGTCAAGATTTGCTTATCAAATGTGTCATATTTGTTTGTTACACGCGTGACCTCCTTCTAGGAGCTCTGCCGATAACCCAGATAATTTTGTTTCTTGGAATCGCTATTTAAAGCCATTTTAAGCGAAACTTTGAGTAATCTTCTATAAATATTCTTATTCAAAACGGTCTTCTGCTTTCCAACGACATTCATTTTCAATGTTTTCAGATTCAGGCTCCACTTTGGTTTGACAATGTTAACACTAACTATAAATTACGTATCTATTTCACTCGTGGACCTTAATGAGAAGTAATAATCAATCGTGTTTGAAAGAATCTTCTTCATTCAATCAGGGTCTTGATTCGTTCAATCCTGAACGAAATCTTTTTATACAACTATTTTGTTCACGACACGTGATCGTAGGAAGTGGCCAATCCAGTACGTTGGCGCGTGAAATTCCAACCAATCGTAATTCATTATCTCTGAATTTTAATCGGTTTTATCACACCCAACTGCAATCATTTTTCTAAGTTTATCACACCTACATGCATTTGCTTTCTCTCTGAACTAATGCTTGTCTCATAATAATAATATCAGTGTACGTGATATTCCCGTACATAATGATGGAAGTTTTAATATTTTTGGGGTCATTTCAGAAGTCATGGCAACTATTTTATATATTTCGAATAGCTGAATATGCGATTATTGCAATATATACATTTGAAAACATGCTGTACACAGAATGGGATGTCACCACCAGATGACGTCTGAGTGCAGTCAGTGGTATGGCATGTCTGGATGATGATGGGGCAGGTAGAAGCACCCTGTATTGTAAATTTTGAAACATATTACTATATTCGTTTTTTTTTTTTTTTGTAGTTATAAGTGCATATTATTGTATTTTCCACTTGAAATAGACATTTAAGGGCAAGTGTTATTGGACAAAACCAAATTTCGGATTTTTTAGTAATTTTTCACTATAGTGAAAACGTTAAAGCACCATACCCACTTAGTCATCCATTTAAATCTTCACGTGATACGGTTTAAAGCGCCGCATGGTAATAAAAACAACAGAATTTTGAACTACAAACCTTAAATTATAATAAAAGTGATGATGATGATGATGGTGTTTAAGGGCGCTCAACTGCCGAGGTCATAAGCGCCCTTACGATTAAAACTTGGCAATAGCCAGTAAGAAAATACCAAACAAAAAAGTAAACACAAATAAAAGAGCTAACACAGTTGAAACGGAAGTAACAGAAACGTCCAGCCCTCTAACCAGAGCTGGATATAAAACTCCATCTAAAATCAACACATTAAAACCAAAAGAGTTTAAAAAAACCGCTATCACACTAAAACCTCAAGGTAAAAGAAAGTTTTGCTAAAAATTTAAAAACCCTGTCCACTGCTCTTGGGTCATCTGCCAGGACCTCGGCAAGAGAGGCCGGCATGCCCATAGATGACCGAATGTGTGCCAGGTGACCACACTCCAGCAACACATGACGAACTGTCTGTGCCTCCCCACAGAGCGCACAGACAGGAGCAGGTTCACGTTTAAAAAGGTAACTGTGAGTAAAAATACAGTGGCCAATTCTTAGCCGAGCTAGTACTACCTCCTCCCGGCGGAATAAACGAGAGGAGGTTACCCAGTTGACAGGGAGGTCCTTCACCTCTCGCAGCTTATTACCACGGAGAGCCGACCACTCCGCATGCCAAGTCGAAAAAACGGCTCTCCGTACAGCCACTCTAAAATCTTCTGCTGTTGAATGGGTAATCGTAACACTGGGCGCTGTGACTGCCGATTTCGCTGCCAAATCCGCCGTGTCATTCCCTGGCAAGCCAACGTGTCCAGGAATCCATGCGCACTCCACATTAAAGCCAGAAGCGTGCAAAATGTGGAGAACGTCCTGGATGCGCTGCACCAAAGGATGGTAATTGTACAGCTCACGAATGCTCTGAAGGGCACTAAGGGAATCACTAAGAATAAGGCAGTCACCTAATTTTCGACGTCGAATATACAGAAGGGCTTGATAAATAGCATATAGCTCGGCAGAATATATAGATGTGCAACTAGGCAAACCGTAAGTAGAAGTTGCGGTGCCAGTTACAAAGGCACATCCAACACCGTCGGGGCTCTTACTACCATCGGTGTAAATACAAATACGGCCACTGTATTTGGATAAAAATTCTAAAAAGCAACGACGAATACTATCAAGAGGCGTAACAGATTTCCCGTAGAGCGTCATCCCGAGATCGACATGGGAGGTAGCGCGTAACCAAGGGGGGTGTATACTCTCTCCCTTGGATAACAGCCGAGGAATGTCAACATGGTGCTGGCGTAGAAGCTCACGGAAACGAAAACCTGCTGGCCTGGGGCTCAGAGAGCGGAGGCAGTATCGCTCGTGCAGCTCAGGGGAGAAAAACGCGTGATAAGTTGGATGCCCAGGCATACACTTCAGCCCACAGCCATAATTAGCAAGCAGGACATCACGCCGACAACGCAGAGGAGGTTCTCCCGATTCGGCGTAGAGGCTAACAACTGGGCTCGTTGGAAAAGCTCCAACGGCCACACGGATGCCCTGGTTATGGACTGTGTCTAACCTTCTGAGCACTGAAGGTCGAGCTGAAGAATACACAATGCTGCCATAGTCCAACTTCGAACGAATAACAGCACGATAAAGACGGAGCAATGTCGTCCGATCCGCACCCCAAGACTTGCCACTTAGTATCCGTAAAAGATTTAGAGAACGGTCACATCGTGCTCTAAGCTGTGCTATTTGTGGTGCCCAACAAAGTTTCCGATCGAAGATCAAACCAAGGAATCTCGCCTCGTCTGCGAAAGGAAGTAAATCTGGCCCGAGTCGAAGAGACGGCGGCATATGCCACTTACGGCGCCAGAAGTTAACGCAGACTGTCTTCTCAGCGGAGAAACGAAAACCGTGTTTCGAGCTCCATGCATAGAGATTGTCCAAACACCGCTGGAGACGGCGTTCCAAAAACGGTGTACGCTGAGAAGTACAGAAGATGGCAAAGTCGTCCACGAATAAACAGGAAGAGACACCTTGAGGCACACATAGTGATATGGAATTTATCGCAATAGCAAATAGAGTCACGCTGAGTACCGAGCCCTGCGGCACTCCGTTCTCTTGAATAAAATGGTTAGAAAAAACCGAACCCACCCTCACTCGAAAAACGCGGTCCCGCATAAACTCCTGAATGACCAACGGTAGGCGTCCACGTATGTTCCAGTTGTGCAGAGAACGCAATATTCCCGCCCGCCAACACGTGTCGTAGGCCTTCTCGAGGTCAAAAAATATCCCAACTGTGGGGCTGTTCTTAAGAAACCCGTCCATAATCTGAGTTGACAGAGAGACAAGGTGGTCAGCAGTTGAACGTCGTCGTCGAAAGCCACACTGGATGTTCGTCAGAAGATTGTGGGATTCCAGCCACCACACCAACCGTCCATTGATCATGCGTTCCATCACCTTGCAAACGCAACTGGTGAGGGAAATAGGGCGGTAACTGGAAGGAAGATGGCGGTCCTTTCCAGGTTTAAGAATGGGTATGATGGTGGCCTCCCGCCACTTGTCTGGAAAAATGCCATCAACCCAGACACGATTATAGACCTCGAGTAGGAAATCTTTGCCATCAGGAGAGAGATGTTGCAACATTTGGACGTGGATACCATCTGGACCTGGTGCTGAGTGTCGTGAAGAGGAGAGTGCATTGTCTAGCTCTGCCAGGGTGAAAAGGCGATTATAATCCTCAAGGTTGCCAGAAAGAAACGAGAATTCTTGAGATTCCACCTGGTTCTTAACTGTAAGAAACTCAGGGGAATAGTTGCCTGAGCTAGACACCTCAGCGAAAGCACTGCCTAAAGTATTCGCCACGTCAAATGTATCAACAACAGCTCCGGTAGGTGTTTTGAGACCGGCGATGGGCATATGGTTCGGTTTCCCAGCCACACGTCTTAACTTATCCCATACGACAGAGGAAGGTGTATGTCGATTAAAGGAACCCACGAATTTATTCCATGACATCTTTTTGCTATCCTTAATAACCCGCCTAGAATGTGCACGCATCCGTTTATAGTGTATCAGGTTATCCAGTGTAGGAAAACGCTGGAAAACCCGTAGAGCTCGTCTGCGAGCGCGAATAGCATCCCGACAGTCAGCGGTCCACCAAGGTACCGGAAATCGACGGCTGTAGCCAGTCGAACGCGGAATGGATTGCTCAGCAGCAGAAAGAATGGTCCCTGTAAGATGTTCGACCAAGTGGTTCACAGAGTCGTGCTCTTCGTAGCTAAATTCAGCCAAGTGGGAGTACAGTTCCCAGCTGGCGTGGTCTAGGCGCCAACTAGGTAAACGGGTGGAACATACAACGGGTGTCAAGACACTAATACGACAAGGAAAGTGGTCACTAGAATGCAAATCCGAGATGATATTCCAGCATAAGGTGACTGCCAGCTGAGGGGAACAAATTGCAATGTCAATGTGTGAAAAACTATGAAATGCGTCAGATAGAAAGGTGGGCTCTCCGGTGTTCAAGAGAGCAAGATTCTGACTATCCAAGAAGTCTTTAAGTAGCGTACCTCTCGCACAAGCCCGAGGAGAGCCCCAAAGAGGGTGATGGGCATTGACGTCGCCTACCAATAAAAAGGGTGGTGGCAACTGCGAAATGAGGTGTTCTAAGTCGCTGTGCGAGAGGTCCGCAGATGGAGGCAAATAGATACTGCAAATGGTGAATGAAGCGGAGGGTAGCTTAATGCTGACAGCAACGGACTGGATTGCAGATTGTATGGGTACGGAGTTGGCAAAAATATCATCTCGAATAAGCATCATAGTGCCCCCATGTGCCGGGACACCGTCCTCCGGGGATAAATCACATCGTACGGAGGAGTACTGCCTGATGGTAACGGTGTCCTGTGGACGGAGCTTCGTCTCTTGTAAACATACAGCCAAGGGTTCATGCTGGCGCAGCAACAAGTCAAGCTCTGGTCGATGTGGTCGAATTCCGCGTATGTTCCAATGGAGGATAGCCATTGAGTATATTATGGGATAAGTTTCAAATCGAAAGACGCTTCTGCAGATTGGGATTAGCTGGTCGGTTCAATTTGTTCTTCTTAGGCGTTGGGCTAGTACTATTTTCAGGAGCACGATCCTGCCGTTTCCGCACTGTCCCTCTGGCAGTGGCGGCAGAATCCTCCTGGTCCATCTCCTCCACAAGGGAGGTCCCTTTTTCAAGAGCAGTTTTAGGTCCAAGTAGTTCGAACCGATTGGATGTGCTGATCGGCGAAGACGGCCGTCGCCGATTCACGCCCTCCTCCCCAGATGACCCTTCAGAGGAGGATACACGTGTGGAGTTGCGTGAACTTTTCTTACCTTTAGATGACTTGGTAATAGATTGCACATTCTCTTTCAAGAAGTCTTGTCGTACATACTTGGTCTTAAACTGTTTTTCCGGGGCAGAAGACGTCGTGAATTTACCAACTTTAGTTCCAGAGGTCGAGGCTTTCGGTGACAACTGTGCAGGACTATTCTGTAAGCTAGCGGATTTGGCAGATGTTGATACCAACTTGGGTGTAGGTGCCGAAGGCTTTGGCAGCGCTTGGGCTAAAATAACCTTTTCCGCAATTGTAGCCCCGTTCATATCGCCGGTCTGTGTTGCGATTTCCCGACGCGGTACCGGTTTAGCTGCAACTGAGCTATAGGTACCGGACCTCGGGGCAGAGGGTTGGCGGAGTCGCAGGAGCTTCCGGGCTTCCAAGAAGGACACCTTCTCTTTCACCCGTATCTCCTGGATCGCTCGTTCCTCTGCAAAACGGGGGCAGTCTCGGGAACTAGATGGGTGTTCCCCGTTACAGTTCACACACGATGGAGCTGAAGCACAAGCCCCATCGTGGGAGATGTCACCGCAGTGGACGCAGGTGGACTTGCCGGTACACAACTCACTAGTGTGACCAAAACGTTGGCATTTAAAGCACCTCAGCGGATTGGGTATATAAGGCCTAACTTCGATGGCTTCATACCCTGCCCTAATCCTTTGAGGCAGATCAACCCGATCAAAAGTAAGAAACAGGGTACGAGTAGGCAGGAATTCACCGTTGATCTTACGTTGTACCCGATAAACAGCTGAGACACCCTGAGTCGCAAGATTTTCTTGGATCTCCTCAATTGACAAACCGTCCAACGCGCGGGTTGTTATTACACCGCGGGAGGAGTTCAGCGACTTGTGCACCTCGACCTTCACTGGATAGCTGGCTAACATGGTGGCTTTAAGTATTCTTGCAGCTTGCGAGGCGGAGTTGGCTTCGACAAGAAGTGTACCATTGCGAGCTCGAACGCAGGATTTAACAGGACCAGCAATGGCATCGAGACCCTTTTGGATAGTAAAAGGGCTCACCGTAAGGAACTTCTTACCTTCCTCTGTCCTATGAATGACCAAGTAGCGAGGACCACATGACTCGACTACTTCCTTTCCAACTTCTTTATTAAGGGGTTTTTGTTTTGGTGCCATAGAAAAAATGGTATAAATTCATCCCCCAGTGCTCCCCACCCACCACGGAGCCCAACGAGGGGTCACCCCACTGGGGTGACAGGGCTACACAGGGGATATAGCGGGCTCGCCGTCCCACTCACCCTGGAGTTCGGTGTAATACCTAGTCCTGGCCGATTGACTAGGGGTGGGTTAGTCCCTAGCCTCCCGTTTAGGCAAATCAGAAACCAAAGCGGTGTATTAGGCTGCGCACCCTCCCCAGTTACTGAAAGACAGAAGCCCAGGCTCAGGTACGCAACCCTCAACCAACCAGGATATTCCTTTTCACCGACACGGGTCTCCACGCACGGCCTACACGTGGGTGGGCATTTGGACCTACTGACTCCCTCACCACTCTGAGGTTGCCCACAGAGGGAGTCAAGGTGGCTCGGGACCCCGGGTGCGCCTAACCCGTACCTACCGCAGTAGGCCCCTGGGGGGTTAAATTATAATAAGCAAACATTTTTGTTGTTGCACTTTTTGATCAATTTTCACAGATGGGTATTAATAATGCAACAAACCAAAGCTCCACTTTTAGTCCAAAACAACGATGAAAGGAAATTAGATGGTAATAGCTAACAATCTTTCATCCAGGCACAGATAATAAAAGCAGGTAGATTGAACGGCTCCCTTAATGCCACTCAACATGTACAGAAGCAGAGGAATAAGTCGTGAAGTGAGACAAGAACAAATCTTGCGCATAGGAAATATTGCTTTCCTTCTCTCCCTCTCTGCATCGGCTAAGAGGGGGAATATACGTGCCAGCTTAGCGTGAATGACTAAACACAACCACAACAGCGTGCATCGTTAAAAACGATAGGTCATATGAGAGTAATTATTGGCACATATCTATAGTTATAGCGAAATCACTTTGTTATAAAGCTAATTTTTATTCTTATAGAATATGTCATCAGCAATATATGCTTGAAGGAATGTCGGTAGATGATTATTTTTTGTTCCGATCTAGCTATCACACAATGAGTTGACAACTATGAGCCTAGCCAAACAATAAGCAATATTATTGTACTCACCATATGGTTCTACAGCTCCTTAATTCAGCTTATTGCATTAACTTCGTCCTCGTCATTATTGATACTGTCTGCATCACTGCCTTATTACAAGTTAACAACAATTTGCTAGTGTTTATTTGCATAAACGCTCAACAATGCCCCACTAAAATTAGCGCTAGCGCGTACTTCATTCTTTCGTGGACAGAAACGTTATAACTTCTACGCATACGTGTTGGCGCAACTTCTCTCACCATCAGCCCATCAAGTAAGGAGTTACCACTGCGCAACTGAAGGTTTTGCTCTTGTCTCACCTCACTAGCTATACAGTTGTTTAGCACTAAGGTCTCTGTGGGCACGCGACATAGATGGTTTGGTATAGTGAAGAGACGTAGAAGAATAATTGCACACCACATAGCGAACCATGAAGTGTCTCCTAACAGATCCGTAGTGATATGAACACGAGGTAAAAATGATTAAAACAAATAGACAGGGGAAAAAAGGAACTTGTGGAGGCTTTATAAAAGTAAAAGGTAGTTGGTAGAGAAACTCATATAAAAATAACACATTGGAATAGTTTAATTTATATTACCATAAGTGTTATTAAGTAATAATGTTGTAGAACAAACCTTCTTCTATCATCGTCAGCTACATTCACATAATCCAAATGGCACAGGCATATGAATGTTCTTTGCCAGCACAGATATTCGCTGCAGCATGTTGGTAACGCTGACAGTGGTCACCTTGATACAAGGGCTCTTGAGCAGAATGGGAGACGTCCCCAACATTCCCGCAGTAAATCGTGTGAAATACAATCCTCTCTCACGATTTGGCCCGGGCCAACCTCTGCTCCGGATTATTCCGGCTTTAAAGTGGCTTTCTCACGACAAAGGCGAACAGCTTATTTTGTCAAACCCCAAGGGCTTTTAATGAAATTGGTTGTCATTTTACCCTTTCAGAACTTATTGAAAAATCACATGACTTTCTTATTGCACGAGGGATACTCTAAAGGATATTCTCACCAACACAACGCAAGTTTCAAGACAACTTTTATTTTATCTACTAAGTATAGTATGTAGGGGAATATTGTATTCCCCCCAAAAAGTCAATGTAGAGATTTCGCCGTAAATGTCCGTTTTGATACACCAGGAATAAAAAGGAAGGAAAAGATTCATATTTGTGTATGTGTGTGTGTGTCTGTGTCTTTTGTCTGTGAGTGTGTGTGTGTGTACACATCATAATACAAAAACAAAAAGTCGGTTAAATACCAAATTTGGTATTCGTTTTCGTATCTTCCAGGAATTCAACTCTAAGATATTCAGGAAGAAATCAAAATATTGCTCCAACGTTTTTTTTTTTAAATAACATATACTAAAAATAGTTATAGCAGAAATAAAATGCATATCTTGAATTTTCTGAGAGTAGGCACTGAAGCTCTCTTTATTCTGGATGAGTTTGACATAACTGGTAAACCGTAAGGGATAGATAACATGTTACTATAAAGAAGATGTAGATCTCTGTAAAATACACAATTTCTGTCGAATATATTTTTGTGGAATTAAATATTTACGATATATTTCTTGTTTTTATTAGTTTTTCCCATGCTTAAACTTTTTTCAAATGAGAAGTGCACATTAATTTTCTATCCCCCCCCCCTCCTGATCATCCAAGGAAGACGCAATTTCAGCTCTATTGAATAGCGACCGACGCTTATTAGATTTGACTATTTCTTTATCCTAATTAGTGCAGTCCCTTAGAACTGGGATGCTGCAGGAGGGTGTTTGGTTTCCCTATCACCCTCGGAGTTTTCATTCTGTTAGCGCTGCGTCGCCGTAAAGTCCTGCCACACGCAGGAGGTGAGAAGAGAGGAACGACACTGAGTGACAATAAACGGCATGCTTGCCTTAGAAAAAGCTTTTGTAAGAATAATTTCTTGCAGAATAAGTCAAGAAAGGCATGTGAATGTAACAATCGGATTTTATAAATAAATAGTAAGCGTTTCCAAAGAATATTTTGTTGATAAATTAGTAGAAAGGTTATCTGAATATACGAGGTACGTCCAGAAAGTAAGTTCCGTTTCAATTTATCTCCGCTGCAGCGCTGCGCAGTTCCGCACAGCGCGGTAGACACTCTGTATCAAGGAGAAGAAACGTGCACTATTTTGAGATCGCTGTCAGTCACATATGCTTTGTTGTGCTTGTTTACAATGTCGGTGTTGATTGAAAATCCCGCCACTTGTGAAATCAGATCTGTGATTCGTTTTCTGAATGCTAGGGAAGTGAAACCAATTGAAATTTATCGGCAAATTTGCGAAGTTTATGGACAAAATGCGATGAGTGATTCAATGATGAGAATATGGGTCCGGCAGTTCAATGAAGGACGTAGTGAACTGCACGATGAAGGACGAAGTGGGCGTCCATCTTTGGTTACAGATTGATGACAAGATCAGGAAAACTGCAAGTTTACAATTAGTGCTCGCGCTATGGAATTTCCCCAAAGCTCACGATCACTAATTCATGAAATTGTTACCGAAAAACTGAAATTTCGTAAACTTGGCTCACGTTGGGTACAGGCGGCAAACTTCTTTGAAGAAGGTATACAAAAACTTGTGCCACGCTATTACAAATGCCTGCAAAATTTCGGCATTTATGTGGAAAAGTAGTTTAAGAGTTGTAGAATTGTGTGCAATAAATAAGTATTCTGTATCTGTACACAATTTAATTTTATTACCAAACGGAACTTACTTTCGGGACGTACCTCGTAATACATTGATGTTTTACTTTCTTTCGTATGAACAATAGGTACTGGAAGTAATGTATTCCATACAAAACTTTCATAGCAAGATTTCAATGGAAATACGTGCTCTGAGGACTCCTGAATTTAAAAACAGCATTTTTAGTAAAAGTCCAGACACGCGCGGACTTATCAGCTAACTCAAAAATAAAAAGGTATATAAATACCATATTTGGTATTTGTGTTCAGTGCCAACTACTCCTTATATGAAACATTTTTTTAACCTTTTTATTTTTTCAAAATGGCTCTAATGATTTTAATTTTAAAAGGCATATAGGTATTAACATATTATCGTAACAAATAAAATGCACATCTTCAATTCTATGCGAATAGCCTGTGAAGTCCTCTTCATTCGAAAGGAAATTCGTACTAACTAAAAAGTTAAGAGCTCTTAAAAACCTATACTGTACTCCGAATAATCTCTTCTGTTCCATTAGCCTTTTCAGAGATATCCGTTGATAATAGTTCGAATCGATCAACATCTTTGTCATTCTTTTTAAAGTCCTGCTGATTTTCAGTTGTTTTTCGCGATTGTGTGGAATTTGAGGCCAGCATATACCGTCATTTCTAAAACATTTGAATACCGCTGTTTTCTTTGAAGCTACATTGACGAAATGTGTAATATAGCTATTTCTTAAAATTTTTATCTCGGTAAAATTAAGTAAATAAAAAATAAAGTAGGTACACAACAGAGGATAGAGAAAGATATGAGAATGTAGAACGTCTGATATTTTTTGTGCAGTTAAACATTTCCAGAATATCAATTGTTATTGGTTTAAATGTTCCAGTATACTTACACTTTTCTCAAATGGGAAGAATTTTTACTTTCTCTATTATACCTACAGTGTACATAATAAACAGAGATAATATTGCATTCCACCCAAAAATTCGATACCGAGATTACACCAAAACTACATGTTTTGAAGTCCCCTGAATCCAGAAGAAAACTTTTAGTTTCTGCACTGCGTAGGCAGAGAAGGTACTATTCTCCACCCAAAAATTAGATTTTACCAGAAATAATGTTTTGGGAGCTATTAAATCCCCCCTTCAAGAAAGGTTCATTTGTGTATGTTGACAGGCTAACTCAAAAATGAAAAGTCCATTAAATACCAAATTTAATATTTAAGTTCAGTAGTTCTAAGGATGCTACACGAAGATTTTCATGAAAATCCCTCCACCCCAAACTACCTTTTACGTGGATTATTTTTTTCGAATTGTGGCTATCTCAAAAATGGCTCTAACGATTTTGATTAAATATCATATGTTTAAGATATTTTGTACGACTTATTAAATACATATTATAGCCTCTACGGTCCTCTTAATACTGAATGAGTTTTGCCGTAAGAGATGGACAAAAACTTGCTGTATTAAAAATGTAGGGGTTCATCAAAACTCGTAATTTTATCAAAATCCTTTTTTAGTGTGTAGAGCTAACTCTACCTATATCCAGGATATTCCTTATTATTGCTTTCAATTTTGTCATGTTTATGTACTTATCAGATTGGAAGTCGTTATTCGTTTTCCTTTTTTCTGGTCCAGCAAAGAGAAGATAATTTAAAAGCAGTCGCATAGTGATCAGTTCTTTAAATATTTTACTATCGCGAAAGTTTTTACAATGAATTAAGTAAGACTATTTAATGTTAATTTTGATTAGCATGAAGTAGATAGAAGAACGAGCTTTTATAAGAACAGTTTGCTGGGGAATGAAAGTCAGGTGAATGTACCACATCAGACTTCTTGAAAAATGTTCCTGTGTGTATGAACAGCATAACTCAAAAACAAAACGTCGGATACGTACCAAACTGGTTATTTTGTTTCAGCATCTCCTAAGGATGCGAAATGAAGAGCTACAAGAAAATACTCCTCCCCCAAGCAACCCTTTAGTTGAAACCCTTTACTTTTCGAAATGTTTGATTTTCTCAAACATGGCTAATAATTTTATTAAATGCAACAGTTAAACATATTTATGTGGCAAATTAAACATATTTAATTTTCTGTGAATAGGTATCGGAAGGGATTTTGTATATTATGGCATAACTGCTAAAATTTAAGGGATGGACGAAAAAGCACTACACAAAATATGAAGAGTTCTTTAAAATATACAATAAATACAATGTATTCCAAATAACCTATTACATGGCATAAGGCATTTTCGAAATATTCCTTACTAATGGTTCCAATTGATCAAGATTTGTCATTATTTTAAAAGTCCTGCCGACTTTCAGTTGTTTCTCGCGATTGCAAGAAAACAATTTGGAATTTTAAGGTCAGCATATATCGCTGAGTTCTTAAACATTTGGCTCCCCATCTTACGAAATGTGTAAGACGTTTATGTCGATAATATTAAATTGATACACAAATAAATGTTTGTAAGTATATTTTGATAGGGTAGAGCAAGGTATATGAATGTAGCACATCGTATTTATATTTTAAATAGTTAATTTTGGTTTTGTTTAACTCATTCGTTAGTTAGAAAGACCTGTGTCTGAAATAAAGTAATTTCATCTGAAATTTAGAGTCCGGCAGAAGAAGGGACGATTTTAAATTATTTTAATTCTATATAAGAAAATATATTTTCATAACTATAATATATGGTTATTAAGGAATACATTATGCAATTTATTTATTTAAAAATAACACTCTTAAATTGACGACCATTCACTCGCAGATACTCTTCAAACCTCGGCTGCACAGCGACGTTACGTGTCCAGTGGAACTTCGGCGATTTGCCTTTTGGCTCCCAATACTTTGCGTGAAATATTTAAAAAGGATTGTTTTGAAATGAATATATGATACTCATTTGCTTAGAAAGACAGGCAGCTAAAAATATGATTCATCAGACATCCATAATTTGTCCATAAACTTTTCTCTTCATTTACGTGATTTAATATCTAACAAAATGATATTCCTGAGAGAAAATCACGGCTTTAGTTGGTGCACTACCTGAAGCAGATGAGGTGAGATCATGGAGTGCTAAATTAAAATGTCAATGGCATTAGCGTCTAGCAGCCTAATAATTATCATTGTTTTACTTTCTCTAACACATACGCACAAAAATATAATAAAATTCAACAATACAAATGCAGTCTACAAAATCTACAGGTCCCTGACACCTAGTTACTTGAACCAGAGCACGTATTCCAAACCTTTATTATTTATGAAACATTTAAAATATATCTTACTCCCAATTTTACAGATAAATGTATCCATTAGTACTAAATAGTGCTCATCAAAACTTCTTAAACAATCAAATTAACTTTAACTAAAATTTATATATTTATATATATATACACACACAATTCTTAAATCAAAATATATCAGCTTATTATCATCACTAAAAAGTTATTTACATATATGTTTTTATTCATTAATTTAATATTAATATTATGCCTTATTATTTATTTGAATTTACACTGTATAAATCTTTAAAAATCTTAAATGCAACATTTAATTATAAATTATCAAAAATAATGTATCAATATTTATACACATACTTTAAGTCTTTCACTGTTCATTGATTATTAATTTAATCTTTATTCAATTGCAATGTAATTCTTCTTTTTCTAAATTATTTTCTCTCTTTAATTTTTTTAATTTTTTTAATTTTTTTTCAAATATTATCTTATTCACTATGTACAGGGTATATAGTTCTAAGAGAAGGTATTGTATTGCGCACAAAGTTCTATACCAATATTTCACCTAAAATACATGTTTTGAGGTCCTCTAAGTAATAAATTTAGAAAACGGTCCGGGTGTATGTGTGTCCGTGTGTCTGAGAACAACATTACTCGAAAATTAAAAGTCCTTTAAACACCAACTTGATAATAAAGCTCAAGGATGCAACACAAAAAATTTAAAAAATTCCTACATACAAATCACTCTTTACATGGAAATTTTTTGAAATTTGTGATTTTATAAAAAATGGCTGTAACGATTTTGATTAAGATGCCGTATATTAAAGATATTCACATTACAAATAAAATGTATACCTTGAATTTTCTGGGAATAACTGTGAAGTACTCTTCATTCTGAATGATTATTGTGTAACTGGTAAACGGTAAAAGATAGACAAAAATTTATTACAGAGTAAATGTGGAGCTGGTTAAAACACATAATTTATATCGTATACCTACGGTTCTTTAATTAACAATTCCCGATTAACAATTTAATTTTCTTAAACGGAAAGTACCTATCCCTTTCATCTCTTTTGTTTTACTCCTGGCCTTACAAGAGAATCGAATTTCAATTGTATCACATAGCGACCAGCTTTAAAAGTTTTGACTTGGTATTGCTTTCGCCTTATTATTTCCCTTCTACTTGCAAGGAAGCAAGTAGTAAGATCATTTCTGCTAAACTTTATCTTATTAGCAATATGTAAATAAGGAAATTATATGTTGCAAGCATAGTTTGTTTGGAGAACAGTTAGAATGTGAATGAAAAAGAGATTTAAATAGTTTTTACTGCAAACGGGCGTTGTTGGCCTGTCCACTGATCTATATTTCTTAAGTGGCATAGTCATAGTAACGAAATTCACAGGCAGTTTTCATATTATTTATTGGGGGAAGAGAAAACACATATTGATATTTATACTGGAACATGAAGAAGACTCTCAGTAATAACGATATGTTGAGGCAACCCCAAGATTCACCTCAAGTGGTTGCAGGAATGCATGAGGAATCAGCATCTCAAGCCTCCGCTTGTCATGCCGGATTACACCGATTAAAACCTCGCCGCATGTGGGTGTCTTGACAAGCTCTTGCTGCCCATCTTCCTTGTACACAGCATTACAAAGTTTCGTTAGATCTTCTAAAAGGTTTTCCCACAACTTCATCAAGTGCAGCTGTTTACACTACTGACATCGTCGTCCTTGAAACTTGCATCAAGAAGTTTCCTTTGGTTACATTTTGAGGCGAGATGCAGGATGGGAGATGATACGTAGCAATTTAGCAGCATAGTATTTTTAGTGTGGGTTTTTGACTCAATTTTTACTTGATTGCATATATTTTTATTCTCAAGGATGGCTTATAACTTGCTATTTTTGTTTCTAAATTCATTTCCCAGCTGACCACGAATTGATTTCGAAACGGAGTGTTGATTCACAGTGACTGAAAGCATACATATCCGACAGCAGACATATTGATACCCATTAGTCGCCATCGTATTACTTTCTCTACTTGTAATGTGTACAGTAGGTAGAGAAGGTGTTTATTTTACCCAAAAATATTCTATCAGATCAAAAAATAGTCAAAAAGTTGCTTGATTTAATCGTCCTGGATTAGCATCAGTTTTTACTCCAATACTAGGGACCGTTCATGAATAGTGCCCATGCTTCAGTCATACTAAATACCACTTGCTTCATGTATGCGAACTAATTAGATGCTAGCTTCAATCCGGCACCATAAATACCCGATTCCGTATTTTCATTTCATCAACGAAGGAGCATCTCCAACAGCTGCTACGACTAAGCTCCTTACAATCCTTCAAGAGCTGCTTGGATTTCAAAATTTCAACCCCAAAATAAACTAACATTTTGTAAACTAATTACACCAGCGATACACAAGGGTCGTTGCACCATGACTGGCATCCGTTAGGAGCAAACTTGCTACCTCCCTTCGCTCCCCAAACTCATTTTCACCCACTATCCTGCAAATTTCACATTTCCGTCAATACTGGTTAAATTCTATCAAGAATGGGAACATGTCTAATACACCAATGGGCTGCCTTCAGTCTGCCAATGCTCGTGTCGTGACGTTTCATCAGTTTACCCCGAGGACGAAGATGGTGCACTTCTTCGAAACGTTAAGAGTCCATCCATGCAGTTACCTGGCTAGAAGCCCAAGAAAATGTAGAATTAATACGTCGCCAAGAAAGCTTCAGCTCTTATTTTGATTACACGTATTATTTGCTTTTGTTTTCCTATTTAATATTTATTCATCCCATCGTCCATCACTAGTTACATAAGTTCCCAAATACTTAAACCCATACCACTTGTTCTAGTTTTTTATTCCTGTGTTTAATGACCAGCTTCTTTTGAGCTACACTTTACTTTTCTTCTAATTTATTTCAATGTCCCATTCTTACGAGCTCTTCTCCCCATTCTATCACATATCCCTGTAGTTTCTCCTCGTAATCTGCTATCATTATGTCATCTGCATTTAAATGGTCTCATTTCCAAAATCGTGTCTGATTCCTTGGTGCCTTCCTTTAACAGATTTTAATTACTTCATCCATAAAATTAATAAAAAGTAACGAACTGTGACTATCCCCTGTTTTATTCTCGTTTACATATTAAATTCCTTCTATGTTTCTTCTTCTATTCTAATTTCTTCAACCCATTATATGTAATTTGGATTGATGTACTTAGCTGATACAGCACATTTTTATCAAGGTTTCCCATATATATATTGCAATATAATTTATTTTGGATCGCTTTAACAGCATGGTCATATCGCGACCTTACAAATTGTACATAAAATAGTTATTTACACATTGGTAAAATACAAAATAATTACATTTACAAAAAGTTTACACTATCTTATGAATATTATTGTCTTTTTGATTGTCTGGTGGTTATGTAGAGCACTTGGTAAGTCATTGAAGCCGGCCTGAAGTCTCTGTTTGGCGTATCTCGGACACTGCAGCAGGATATGTAGGACAGTAAGCGGTTGTTGCAGGTCTCACATTTTGGTTCTGGATCTTTATTAATGATGAAGGAATGTGTCAGTTTACAGTGTCCAATTTTGAGGCGGGTAATTATTGTTTGCTCACGACGTTCTAATTTTCGGAGGGGTTCGAAGAAATTGGTAGATCCGGCTCGGGCATCATGCAGTTTGCTGTGGGATGTTGACCATGTCGTTTTCCAGTTTTCTATAAACAGCTGTTTGGTGTATCTAATGACGTCTTGATGTGTAGAAGTTATTCCGTGGTCACTGATAGGATGTCGGGTGACTTCCTTTGCAGCTTTATCGGCGTTTTCATTATCATCGATATTTGCTTGTGACAGTACCCAAGTGAGGGTATTTTCTAGACACAGTTGTTTGTCCTTATCCACTAATTTCCATGTAAGAACATGATACTGGATCTGCCGTTAGATCTAAAACCTGCCTGTTCTTCTAGCTCGCCTATAATAGCCTTTCACAATTTCTTTTCAGATATTCTTGTATATAATTTATATGCAGCAAATGTTAAACATATTGCTCTACAGTTATTACAATCCTTACTGGCTCCTTTTCTGGTATTGGAACTGCTATATTCTTTTTCCATTCTTCTGGTACGCTTTTAGTTACTCGTGCTAACCTAAATATTTTATCAATGTATGTGATACATTTGGCCGTCCCAATTTTATAAACCCGGGCACTATTTCGTCTATGATAGCAGCTTTTCCCAACCGTATGCTCCCTATTGCCTTAGCTGCTTCACCTCAGTAATTATATCAGCACCCTCTTCTTCCATCCTCTCATCCTTTGCAGATGATTTGTCACAAACCTCTCCTCATAATATTTATTCCATTTCTCTAAAACATTCTATTTGTGTATAATAATTCATTCTTTTTATTGCTCAAATATATTGCTGGCTTCCCATGTATTCCTTTCAGAAACCTTTCCCTATGCTATTCTTACAAAAGGTATTTTTCTACCTACAGGTTATTCGTTATAAAAGTAGCCCTCTGTGGTGTAATGGTTACCATGTTAACTTCATATACCCAAGGTCGCCGGTTCAAAAGGGTGTAAAAACCATTAGCATGGCTTCCTTTGGAAGGAAGGTAAAGCCGTTAGTCCCTATCGTAGAGATTAAAAGAACCTCAAACTTGATAGAGAGGCCTCTGAGCAAAATTAAGCGATCTTTCACACCCAGTATAGAATGGGATGCTGAGAACCACAGCAGTTAAAGAGCGTCCATAAATAAAACTCCATTTAATTTAATTTCGTTATAAAAGCTGATCGCTCGCAAGGGCTTCAGCGTCTGGGTAGCAAGACATATAACTAAATATGGGAAATATGGCTAAAGCGATAATCATATCTTTCAAAAGCTGGTCGCTATGTGAGCTATTGATATTCGGTTCGCTTTATAAGGCCAGCAGTAAAGAAAAGCGAGATGAAAGGAAACTGCAAAGGACAAAAAATATATATTGTAATATATAATTCTCTATTTGTTGTGCAGTAATTCGTACTGATTTGGGCTTCAGTTATATAAATGGTTTATATTAAGTAAATGGAAATCGTAACTTTAAACCTAAAGTCTAAAGTTAACCCTTTGAGAAAACTTGCGTAGTTTAAACTTGAAATCAATAACAAGGAACGTCTCGGAAACTGCCAACTCTACGACAAAAATGTATGTGAAATCAATTGTGTGTTATAACGAGATCTACATGTGTGTGCAGTAAGTTTTTGTCTACTTCTTACGGTTTACCAGTTATGCAAAATTCAGCAAAATTAATCCAGAATGAACAGGTATTCAGAAGCTATTCCCAGAAAATTCAAGATATACATTTTATTTGTAATGTAAATA
Organism: Hymenopus coronatus; assembly: GCA_030762935.1. NCBI lineage: Eukaryota > Metazoa > Arthropoda > Insecta > Mantodea > Hymenopodidae > Hymenopus > Hymenopus coronatus. The sequence goes on along the minus strand of CM060886.1, from coordinate 102,801,165 downwards.
TCTATAATATACAGTATTTTAATCAAAATAGTTAGAGCCATTTTTGACAAAAGAACTTTTTTAAACATTTTTTCATATAAGGGTAGTTTGGGGGGCCTTGAAAGTCTTTGTGTCGCATCCTTGGAAGATAATAAACTTAAATCCAAGTTTGATATTTTAGTTTTCGAGCAATGCTGTCTACAGACAGATTAGCGGGCACGGATTTTTTTCTAAGAATGCTTTTTGTTCGACTCAGGGAACCTCAACACATATATGTCGTGTGAAATCTCGGTATCGAATTTTTGGGTGGAATACAATATCTTCTCTATACACTATGTACATAATATGAGTAGAGAAAATAAAAAGAGGTTACCTTAAAGAGAAGCATCTTTGAAATTTGACCAAAAATTGTGATAATTTTAAACATTTATTTTTTTATAGTAAATTATGATTTCTAAATTTTAAGAAAAGCATATTTTTCCCACATGCCACACTTTAAATATGAATTAATTGAAGCTAAAAATGGAGACACAAGCTGATTAATAGACACGCCCAACTTTAAACCTTGTTTTCTCGCAAATATATTTCTTAACTTTTCCTTACTCAAAATTGTCCACGATCTGCAAAATTGTAATTAATTTGTTTTAAAACTCCAATACCACCTCTAAAAATAAAACGGTAATAATAATAATAAGAAGAACTGAAGCTTTCCTGGCGACGTGTTAATTCAAAATCTTGAGTTCACCCTGAAGACGAGGAAGATGCACTTCTTCGAAACGTTGGTTTCAAGCCAAGTTTTTACCTGGCTAGAAGCCCGAGAAGATTTTGAATCAGTAATAATAATAATTAACGACCTAAAGAGTCGACCGACCTCTCGACTCAAGGAACTAGCCACAACTAACCTAAAAATTTTACTAGTGTGCAGGAGAAACCCACACATCTGCTCAGGTCTACACGCCTGCGCAGGTGGAAAGAATTGAATTTCAATTCTTCTCCGGTTGCATGTGCAGGTCGCTACGCCTGTGTAGTTTGGCCTGCAGCGGCTGGCACACATGTTCCGGTTTACCTGCACAGGTCACTTGTATACCGGAACGTTAATGCCCGGCTTTACACTTTCAATACTTATAAAAATTAAGATTGCAAAAGTATAAACTGACGAATATCTTCAGTTTATCTGTATTATATAAACTTCATTCCTCTTACAGTTATATTTGAAAATTTATACCAATAAACAGACGTAAATTTATACCGTCATACTTATTTCTTTATTTGAGTTTTAAATCTCTATGACCCTAGAAATTACAAGAATCTCTTTTTCACATGAAATTCAATTCATTTTTTAATTATTTTTTTCTACGACTAACCTAAACGTAACATCAATTACATTGTAGATACAGGCTATCAAACTGCTGATCATAAAATAAGTTCTAACAGCATAGAATAACAAACAAACTGATCAAGCCGAAACCTGCAGCAACCCATTCACTGTATAACGACCCATCAGGCTAACATGTACGTATAGGAGGAGAATTGGAACCCAACGAACCGTCCCAAACTTTACGCCCTAGTAGACCAACTGCGTATTTTTATTTCTGTTTAGTTTTCTGCATTCCTTAATGTAATCTTTCGGACTAATATGACTATGTACGGGGTAGAAATGTGCTTCATTCACATGAGTATCTCGACATCTCGGTAACAAATTGTTGTTAAAAAGCTTATCCTTCTATCTATTTTATGATAATCGAGATAAACTTTAGCAGATATTGCCTTGATTACTTGCTTCCTTTGAGTAGAAGGGAAATAAGGGTATATACTAGGTAAAGGAATAGTAAAATCGTTTAAAAGCTGGTTGAAATCCGTTTCTTTGCGTGTCCAGGTGTTCACTAGATCTCATATGAGAAACGTTTAAGTATTTTAAAACTGAAACAAATAACAAAGAATATCTCGAAAACAGTCAATTCCACGAAAAAGCGTCTATTACATAAATTGTGTGTGTTTAATGTGATCTACATTTTTGTGTAGTAAGTTTTTGTCTATGTCTTACGGTTTACCAGTCACGCAAAATTCAGCAAAACTCATTCAGAATAAAGAGGTCTTTAGAGGTTATCCTTGAAAGTTCAAGATATACATTTTATTTACAATATAAATATATTTTAACCAAAATCGTAAGGAGCCATTTTTGAGAAACTAAAATGTTTCCAAATTTTTTCCATGTAAAGGGTAGTTTGGGGTGTCGTATCGCACCCCTGGAATGTACTAAACAAGTTTCGTATTTTACTGACTTTTCGTTTTTGAGTTATCGTGTTCACAGGCACACGGATCTTTTTCTAAAAATGCTTTTTTTGGATACAGAGTAACCTAAAAATATATTTCCGGCGAAATATCTGTATGGATTTTTGGGTGGAATGCAATACCTTCTCTATACACTATGTAGATAGTGCGTGTAGAGAAAGTAAAAAGTCCAATACTTAAGCCACGAAAGTAAATGCAATGCAGACAAATGAAGTAAGGTTTCTGAATCTCACGCTTCCCCAAACGCTTAGGTTTGCTGTCATGAAGTTCATCTTTGTAGCATCAGGTGGATCTGCTAAGTTTGTGGAATTGCTAGGGGTTTTTGGTCAAGGGTACAAGAGCTCTGGTTGAAGGGAGCAAGTACATAAGTGGGTTAGTTACTTCAAACTTTGTAATTAATAATGTGGTACTGGGGGACAAGTGATTAATTCGATTTCCTCTTCTCTGTTTCCATCCGACTCAGAGAAAGTTGTCTCACTACCTGCCCTTGGCAAAGTGCTTTCTTGTAAGTGATTGCCAGAGCTATGAAGTTCTACCGATTTCCCTATGCAGAGTAAGAGCGGCCAGGGCAAAGCAAAGGTCAACGTAGAGTACAACCCATTACTACAAAACAGCTATCAGTGCATAACACAGAACCACGTCGGTAGGAAGGAAGGCGTTCGAATAACATCTTTGTTCTGCTGGAATGTGAACAAAATTAATTTAATTTACAACCATAGTAAGTTTTCTAGCAATGCATTTATGCATATACTTATTCAGAAACTGATGCCAAACGTCTGGTAACAGAAGAGCTTCAAGAAACATTATTGATTGCAAATTTGTTCAGCAAGTTACTCACAACGCCTGAGCCACCTGGCTCGGTAAGGACAGTGTGTAGAATAGAGTTTGGAGAGGTAATCCTACACACGACTGGCGTGGAAGAAGTTATTAACACATTTCTTTGTTTATTAGCCCCCTGTGGATAATCAAAGTTACTGTTTATAAGAAAAAATCTGATGTGTTCCATTCACACGACTTTCTCTACATCACTATAACACACTATTGTTAAAAAGCATATTCTTCTATATACTAATATGATAATAGAGACTAACATTACAGAAATTGTCCAAATTAATTGCTAGTTTCCTTGTACTTGAAATCCGTTTCTATGCATGGCCAGGAGAAAAGTGTGAGAAAAGTTTAAGTATCTTATATCTCAAACAAATAACATGAAATATACTCAATTTAATGAAAAACGTATATAACATAAATTGTGTGTTGTAACGTGATCTACATTATTCATGTAGTACATTTTTGTCTATCTCTTACGTTTACCAGTTATGCAAGATTCGGCGAAATTCATCCAGAATAAAGAGGTCTTTAGAGGCTATTCCCTGAAAATTCAAGATATACAGTTTACTTGTCATGTAAATATCTTTAATATGAGGTATTTTAATCAAAATCGTTGGAGCCATTTTTGAGAAAATAGAAATTTTTGAAAAATTTTCCACGTAAAGGATAGTTTGGGGTGGGGGGATTTTCTTGAAAAATTTTGTGTGGCATTCTTTGAAGATACCAAACTTAAATACCAAGTTAGGTATTTAACGGTATTTTCGTTTTGGAGCTATGCTGTCCACAGTCACTGACACACACACACGAACCTTTTTCTGAAAACCTTTTTTTTTTATTCCGGTGAAATCTCGGTATCAAATTTTTAGGGGAATACAATTCTTCCTCTATACACTATGTACATACTACGTTTAGTGTAATGATATAAAAGATTAGGTATAATTAGTAACAGATATTAGCCAAAGGAAGTAAAAGACAATTTACTATAGTTTACTACAATGTAAAGAAATTATTGTATAATATAATTATTTAGTTGCGCTGGTTACCAGTGATATTCTGCTGGATACCAGTAGTATAGGGTTAGTTTTTCATTTATCTTAATAATCTAGAGCATAGTTTTATGGGTAAATAGCTGGTTACCTGTTATTTGTGTTACTGGATTCCAGTAATTAATAATAGATGATTTACTGTTAGTGAAAGTTGCTTTATGGTTGAAATTTATTATATTTCAGTTTATATTGGTTTGTTTTTGTTTTAAATTAAATTTTGAGTCATTAGTATATAAGTATTATCTGTAAAATAATGATGTATAACAATAATTTAAAAGTGGGAAATAAATTATAAAGATTACAATATACGTCCTGGTATAGGGAACAAGATGCCAGGATGTTGTATTACAGATTTTATTTTATTTTATTTTTATTTTAGTAGAGGTAGAGAAAATAAAAAAATAACTGAAATGTTCGGCTCCGCATGTATGTATCAAACCTACTTCTGCCAATGTCGCAAGATATCAGAATTAACGCAATATTACGGCCACTGCATGTAGTGCGTAATATAGTGGTAAGAAGCAGCGACCTTGATTTATACCGCAGAGACCTAACATCTAGTGTTATTAACGTAAAATTGTACTAGCAGAGGACGGGAAAAGAAGTTCGTCATCGAGCATGTTTTGAAGTGTGCACAATGCTAAGGTTTAACCCATAAGGATTACGTGATATCAGTTGCGCGTGCGCAAAAAGCACTCGTAGCACTCATAGCCATTGGTGTCACATTTCATCCAATTTAGAAGAGTAGCGCGTCAGATTCCTTTTCATCCTCACAAAAAATCGTGACTCTAGAGAGAATATCCCTGCAACAATCCAAATAAGCTCTAAAACTCGCGGCGGCGGCGGTGGTGGCGGCTGAATTTAAATTACGGCACTGAATTCTCTAGTCTGATTCTTTCTCACTATGCTGCACATGGTGGTGTGGATAAAACGAGTAATTTGTAGGAATAGTATGTGGAAGCTGCATAATACGTAAACGATAGTGAATGGAGAAAGGCATGTGAGTTAACAAAGTAAATAATTAGGCCGCCTTATTTCAAGGATTAGATGTTTTAATCTTCTTTTCCTCTTTCACCCTCCTCTTACAAGGAAATTGGAAATTGAGTTTAATTTATGGACGCTCTTTAACTGCTGTGGTTGTCGGCGTCCATTCTATACTGGGCGTGAAAGAGGCCTCTTTATCAGGCTTGAAAATCTACGAAACGGGACCAAAGGTTTTACTTCCCTTCCGAAGGAAGTCATGCTATGGATCCATCGTCCTCCGCCGGGTTTGAACCCGTGACTCTTACGAGGTCTACCCAGATCTCTCTCTCCAATTGGCCATTTATTTATTTGTTTATTTTGTAATCGATTTTCTATCATTGTATCAACATGATCCTCCATTAAGTGTATTTTTCAATTTTATTATTAATTGAAAATATTTTTTTATCTGATATTATTGTTTCATTATTTATTTTACTCATTTCAGTGCGTCCTATTACATATTTCATGAACTTCATATCCGCAGCCTACAAGCTTCCTTTTCTTTTCTTCTCATTGTCCATAATTCGGAGTCATATACAAGAATAGGCAGAGGCTAACCTTAAAGATACTCCCCCGGAGTGGGGGTTGTGAGTTTTGCTGGCTAACCTTTCATATAAAAATCTGATGTGTTCCATTCACATGACTTTCTCTATATCTCTGTAAAATATTATTGTTAATAAGCTTATCTTTTATTTATTTCATGCTAATCGAGAAAAATTAGCAGAAATAGTCTTATTTCTTGCTTTATTGTAAGTAGAAGCGAAATAAGGGAGTACCATAAGTTAAAGTGAATGCCAAAAGCTGGTTGCTATGTGACTGATGTTCCTTTGTTTGTATGGACAAGAGTTGACAAATTCCTGTATGAGAAAAGTATATTTTTCAAAGCTGAAACCAAGAAAAAGGAATATCTCAAAAACGATCAACTCCACGAAAAAAATGTAAACGTGCTCTACATTTTTTGTGTATTAAGTTTTTGTCCATCTCTTACGGTTTAGTAGTTATGCAAAATTCATCCAGAATAAAGTAGTCTTCAGAGGCTATTCCCAGGAAATTCAAAATATGCATTTTATTTGTCAGGTAAATATATTTAATATATGATATTTCAATCAAAATCGTTAGAGCAATATTTTAGAAAATCAAAATGTTGGAAAAAAGTTCCATGTAAAGGGTAGTTTGGGGTGGGGGAATTTTTCTCAAAATCTTCGTGTCGCTTCCCTGGAAGATACTAAACTTAAATACCAAGTTTGGTATTTTACCGACTTTTCGTTTTTGAGTTATCGTGTTCACAGACACACGAACACACTGACACACACGGGCACATGGACACACACGGACCTTTTTCTGAAAATACTTTTTTTGCATACAGGGGACCCTAAAACTTACATTTTCCGGTGAAATCTCGATATCGAATTTTTTGGTGGAGTGCAATACCTTCTCTAAACACTATGTACATAGCACGTATAGAGAAAGTAAAAACTGCAAACTCATAGTCTCTAAGGAATAAGCCGGATAGTAACCAAACAAATAAATAAATTCACGAGTAGAACAAAACTTACGATTTGATGTGTTTTCTAAGCCATCTATATATCAACCATCATTATTCGCTGTTTTTTAATGATTCTCATCTAGACACCATATTAAAATGTAAATTCGTTGCAGGTCGGTATAAAGTTACAGTCATTAGGGTGTTTTCGGTTTCACATGTTATATTATTCCCTGCTAAACAAGTTTGTGAGAGGAATAGGGCGAAGTTTGTTGATGTTGCAACTTCGTAACCACCGAGAAAACTCGCAAAGTAATTTTATAAAACTCCGAGAGCACACAAGATCGTCTCTAGAGTTCTCAAGAAGCCCCCAACGCTTTAAAAGGATTCAAAAGAAAACGTGCCTAGAGTTATACAGCAAGGATAACATGGGAAAGCCGCATAAACAGGAGTCTGGGAGAAAAATGACAGTTAGGAAAACAAATGCTTGGGAGGAAAACAGTGGAGAATCATGACCTCAAAATACCTACCATTACCTGGCTATAGAGATTAACATGTCTGTCCTTCAGGTAATAAAAGTTGAATATCATCACTCATCATAAAGCTGCATATGAATGTTAAATAGGCAATCTTATCTGTTATACCATCCATAGTTATCTATATCTGTAAAATAATAATAATAATAATAATAATAATAATAATAATAAATATTTGTAATTCATTTTTACTTTCTCTACACATACTGTGTACCTAGTGTAAAGAGAATGTATTGTAATGCACACAAAAATTCGATACCAAGATTTTACCGGAAATACATGTTTTGAGGTCCCATTAGTCCGAAAAAAAAACATTTTTAGAAAAAGGCCCGTAAGTATGTGTGTCCGTGAACAGCATAGCTCAAGAATGAAAAGTCGGTTAAATACCAAATTGGTATTTACGTTCAGTATTTTCCAAGATGATGTTCAAGAAAATTCCCCGACCCCCAACTACCCTTTACATGTAACATTTTTTCAAACATTTTGATTTTCTCAAAAATGGCGCTAACGATTTTGATTAAAATACCGTATATGAAAGATATTCACATTGCAAATAAAATGTATACTTTGAATTTTCTGGAAATAGCCTATGAAGAGTTCTTTATTCTCGTAGATCTCGTTAAAACACATAGTTTATGTCATTTACGTTTTACTTGTAGAGTTGGCCGTTTTCGAGATATTCATTGTTATTGGTTTCACTTTTACTTTTGGCAAACGGTACATGCAAAGCGATCCTAACCTCAATTATTTAACATATTAGCCAGCTATTAAAAGATTTGACTATCGCTTTAGCCTAGTGTATTTAGCATTTCTTAAAATGTTTTAGTTTTTATTCAGGGATCTAAAAACATGTATTTCCCTTAAAATCTCGGTACCGAATTTTGGGTGTAATACACCCAATTCCTTCCCTATCTACTATGGATATTGTACATACGTACTCGTGAACGTAAAAAATGGGAGTCAGTTTGGAATTTTAATCGGCGGAACCCGAGAGATCTTGGTTGCAAATCTCGACTATGGTATTCAATATTTTCGAATAAATATTTGTTTTGTTAATAAACAATTGCCAGGGTCATATAAGCGCCGTCGTTGTGTCGAAATTACATCCCATAGGAGTTCTTTTATGTGCCAGTAAATCTAAATTGAGACTGTCGCCTCTAAGTACACTTACAAACCAGAGGTCTGGGTCTGCTTTGAACGCGCGGTCTTGGGAAACAGTAGAGCATCACTTAATTGAGCCACCCAGACTGATGACTTTAGCTATAGCTTCAGTAATTATGGAAAATATCTTGTATGTTCAATTCACATAATTTTCTCTACCAATGTCACTACAAATTGTTCTTACAAAAGCTTATTCCTCTCTCTACTTCATTTTAATCGAGATAAACAGAAGCCGAATTGGTCTTATTACTTGTTTTCTTGTAAGTAGATGGGAAATAAGAGAATACATTAGGTTAAAGCGATAGTCAAACCTTTTAAAAAGCCGGTCGACATGTGATAAATAAAATTCCCTTCTCTTTTTATGACCAGGATGAAAAAAAAAACTGAATACTGGCATCCTATTTGAGAATAGTCCAAGTGTTGGACATTTATAACAAGGAATATCTCGGAAATGGTTAGCTCTACAAACATAAAGGTGTGTATTTTAACGAGAACTACATTTTAGTGTAGTAAGTTTTTGTCTATCTCTTACTGTTTACCAGTTGTACAACAGTCATCCAGAATAAAGACGATAGAGGCTATTCTTAACAAATTCAAGATGTACCTAACCTTTATTTGTCATTTAAATATCTTTAATATACGAAATTTGAATCAAAATCATTAGATATTTTGAGAAAATCGAAAACCTGCAAAAAATAGTTTAGCGTGGGGGATTTTCCTAAGAATCTTCTCTTATACGGAAAATTTGAAATTTAACAGACTTTTCTTTTTTTACAAACGCACACGTCGGAATTTTTCTATAAAAAAATTCTGATGTATTCCATGCACATGGCTTTCATCTATGAACTATTGTAACAAAAGATTATCCTTTTTTCTACATTGAGTTAATCGAGATAAACGTTAGCAGAAGTAGTTATATTATATTATAATGGTCATATTATGGCTCCTTCTAAGCTGGACCGATAGTCAAATTGTTTTAAAAAGCCGGTCGCTATGTGAAACAAATCATATACGGTTCGCCTTGCACAGCGAAGGTAAAATAAAAGGGAGATGAAGCGAAGCTGACCTCCCGTTTGAGAAAAGTTCGGTAGATTAAAACCGAAGCCAATAAAAAAGAATATCTCGGAACGGTTAACTCCACACAAAAAATAGTATATGACATAAATTGTGTGTTTTAATGAGATCTTCGTTTTTTGCGTAGTAAGCTTTTGTCTACCTCTTACGGTTTACCAGTTATGCAAAATTCACCCAGAATGATGAGGGCTTCATAAGCTAATCCCATAAAATTCGTATATATGTTTTATTTATCTTGCAAATATCTTTAATATTCGGTTATTTAAACAAAATCTTTAGAACCATTTTTGAGAAAAGCAAAAATTTCAAAAAAATTTTCCATGTAAAAGGTAGTTTGGGATGGGGGAATTTTCTTGAAAATTTTCACATCCTTGGAAGATGCCTAAATAATACTTAAATAACAAATATGGTATTTAAAAGTCAATCCACATACACTTATACCTTTTTCCAAAAATGCTTTTTGAATTCAAGTGTCCTCAAAGCATAATATTTCCAGTGAAATGTCCGAATTTTTGGGTGGAATACCCTCTCTACCTTGTGTGGATAGTACGTATAGAGAAAGTAATTTTTATTCCGAGGTCCTTAAAATAGTATTTCCGGTTAAACCTCATTTTTGTATGCAATACTATGCTTTCCTACGTACAATGGTGTTGACAACAATAAGCCGAGACAGGTACTAATAACTCCATGGCACGACAGTCCACAAGGAACCTCGGCCGCTGCGTCCCCCATCTCGGTCCAGGACAAATGTCATGGATGGGGTGCATTATTGGAGGGTGAGACGTGGTCAACGCCTCGAATCCCTCCCGCCAGGTTAATGCGCTCCTTCTGACCTGGAGCCGCTACTTCTCCATCAAGTAGCTCCTCAGTTGGCCTCCCAGGGACCTCATGAGGCTGAGTGCATCCCAGACCAGGCCTCCCAACGGGAGAAAAATCCACCGCGCTAAGGCCAGGTATTAACAGGTACAAACGGGCTATCCTCATGGTCCTCCAGTCCAGCCTTGATTCAAAATCTGAGTAGAAGTGTCACAGATCCACAAAATAGTAACATAATGGTGCACACATATAACTTTCAGTCATCTCCTTCAGCTTCTATAATTTTCTGCTGTTAAGTAAGCCATTCATTGCGTGTTGAATACAAAGAATGACTAAATTCTTTATAATCGCTCACTATTATAATAGTACATTATGCAATGAGAGTTTAATGGTAGTAATCAGATGCGTGTATGTTTATGAAACAAGCCTGCGTGAATATTAATTGCCATTACAGTTAAGTTTCATACAACTGCTTATGATTAACCATGTATCAACGTTAAAAATATTTATAAATTATTTTTAATATTCTTTTTGCGTGAATCAATAAATGCATTGACCTTAACCTTACACAGTGAAACAGCAGGCAGGGTTGTGGTATATGCGCAGACGCGAAAATTGATTATATTCTGATCTCGACTTTGACACAATACTTGATGATACATGCAGTATATATACTATAATTTTTTTTAAAAAAAAAGTAGATTTTGAAAAACAAGAAGACAAATTGAATTTATTAGAACGTTACTTCAAATAACGCTCATTATTATATAATTAGAAATAGATTCATTTCAGAAACAGGGTGTTAATTTTACAATTATTGAAATGAACTTGTTTATGGAATTCCGAAAGTTAATGGTGGATTGTTACATGTGGATCTTCTGATTGATGCAAACCTGCACTTTAATGAAGAGGTGCACTTTAATGAAGTCCATTAGAGTGCAGCTACCAGACATAATTATTGCATTTAGGCATGATCTTGCATAAAGGATCATAATGTGTCTCTTCATTTCATTAAACTGTTGCCTCCGTGCATTCATTGTAATGAATGTATAAATTCCTTATAAAAGTTTATCTCGATTAACTTCTTCTGTGGTGGAATGATCAGCAAGCTAACTTTCCACCAGGTGGTCTCGTGTTCGACACCCGGCTGAGTTGGGGGGAATTTTTCTTTGCCAGAACCATTCCTATCCCCCTTAGAGTCTGAAAGTATAAATGTGAGAGTGTTTAATGATATAAATAATTAACCTAATGTTCTTAACCTACAGATATGAGTTGTTTCACATCAAAAGCCTCCGATATGACCGTTGAAGTTAAAGGAGGCTATAGCATTGAAATAAAAGAATAAGAAGAAGATCCTTCTGAAATGACCATTCTTTTCATGCACATTAGAAACCAGATTTCTCAGAAAGTGTAATTAGTGATATTTTAGCCTAGTTTGGAATATATGGGTTGTGTTAACAACTGGGGTGCATAACAAGGTCATAACTATCATTTTGTATTGTACTACACAGGGTAGTTAAGGGTAATAAAATCAGACGTCGTAGGGGGATGGATCGTAAAAGTTTATGGTCGTTAAGTGCCTGCAATTGTTGGTAAGCCAGAAGATAACAAACACGTTGTAAATCTGATAGGTTTACGAGTTTAATTGTTCCTGATGTATACAGCCATAAAAGAACAGAATTCGTTAGCCCGGACAGTCACGTGGTCTGTCTATGCAGGTCACCGGAGTTCATCGAACACACATGGTAGATGTTCTTTCATATCTGATAATGCTGAATGTAAGATGCATCTGGGAAAAACTGTGATACTTGCTGAGATGAGATTGCGACGGACAAGAGCTCGAAAACAAGGAATCGCTTTTTTTTTTTTTTTTTTCGGTCTGTTAAATCATATAAATTTGCTGATTTCGAGGGTCATAAAAATAAATTGGAAAGAACAAGAAGCACAGGGCAACAAAAGAAGAGAGAGATAAATGAATGTTCAGTCTTTCATTTCGCAAAATGTTAGAGCTTATCTTTACAAAAACATAACAAACAAAAAACGTTATTAGTTTTCTCGTTCAATAGAATCCCATTTTACTGTTTGTTTTTCTACTTTCTCTAACACATATACACAATGTACCTAGTAGGTAGAGAAGGTATTGTATTCCACCCAAACATTTAATATCGTGATTTCACCAGAAATACGTGTTTTTGAGGTTTACTGAGTTCAGAAAAAAGGATTTTTAGAAAAAGGTGTGTCTATGAACAACTTAACTCAAAAATAATAATGTCCGTTAAATACCAAACTTGGTATTTGAACTAAGATGTTTAATAGAATCTCCCACCCACAAATACCCTTTACATGGAGCATTTCTGAAAGCTTTGATTTTCTCAGAAATGACTAATATTTAGATTACATGCCATATGTTTAAGATATTCTCATGACAAATGAAATGTATATCTTGATTTTTCTGGCAATAAGACCTCTCATTCCGAATAAAAAAAATCTGATGTGTTACACTTACATGATTTTCTCTACCTAACTTCTTAAAAAAGATTATTCTTCTTTCTAAGCCATGCTAATGGATATGCATTAGCAGAATCTATTTATTACTTAGTTCCTTTCAAGTAGAAGGGAACTAAAGGAATGCACTAGGCTAACCCGATAGGCAAATGTTTCAAAAGCTATCGTTATGTGATTGTCATTGCAATTCGATTGTTGCATTCAGATCACTTTCTCTACTCGCCTTTGTCAAATTATTCTTACAAATGCTTTGCTGTAATCGAGATAAACACTTGCTGAAATTGTTTTATTGCATATTTCCTTGCACATAAGAGAGGATTAGGGGAATACTGGATTTTTCATAACTGGTCGCTATGTGATAGCTTTGAAATTATGTTGTCTTTGCTTGACCAAGAGAGAAAATTACTTTAAAATTCAGGAAACTACAATTTTCTAAAATTTAAATCAAGAACAAGGTATACCAAAAAATGGTTCACTCAAAAAAGAACAATTGACATAAAATGCGTATTTTGACGATATCTATATTTTTCATACGGTAAGATTTTGTCTATTTCCGTTTTACCAGTTATGCAAAAGTCATTAGAATGAAGAGGATTGCAGAGATTATTTCCAATAAATTCAAGAAATACTTACATATTTTGGATCTAAAGTGGTATCGAATTTCCTTTGAATTGAGAAGTAAAATAATTTGTTTTTATGCATTTCTTTACACAGTTTCTGTTGTTTAAAATACTACAGGATTTTAATGGTTTGAGATGATTAACTTCTTTACTGTCAATTAATAATCCTTTAATTTAATTTGTGGTACATTCTAAAATGCCATATTATACCTATATGTTATTTTTGATTTTGTAAAATAAAATATAATTGGCATTTATTCTTTGATAGGATAATTACCTTAGTTTATAGATGTGTTAAAATCGTACGTGTCGATTTTGTTTCCATTTTGGGGTAGACATAAATTACTATTATTATTATTATTATTATTATTATTAGTATTATTATTATTATAAAATGATCGCCTTGATTTAAATGGTTCGGATATTTATAATACATGTTTAGATTTAAAAGGCTGATAAGTGTACTTTATGTTTATTATGAATGTTAATATTTCTCTCGTTGCTCTTTGAGGTGAACACTTGTCTGACCTTGACGTTTAGTCATTCCGTCATATCTGCTCAAGCAAGCATTAGATCCGCTAACCGGCTCAGTTGTAAGGCTATTGCTCTGGTTGCCAGGATCCGGCTAAGAGCCTTGAGTTGCAAAAGTCTAAACTAGGAATGTTTAAAAGTTAAAACGTAAAACCAAATCGACCAACATAAAAGTTTGAATTATTTATTCTCGAGCCTTGCGTATCTATCGCAAGCTCAATTTGTATTGAATTTAACATGTGAAATACGGATCGTATTCCAAAGGAGTTGGATTGAACTCGATTTGTATTCCCCATGGAAACGTGGTAGATGTGTTGCCATTAGGGTTTAATGATTCCATCTTAGGGACATCGTGGCTGAGCTTTTGGGTGAAAATTACATTTTTTTTTTGTTTTGTTTTTAATTACTTGATATAAATATTTAATAGCCACCTGTGAATTATTTAACCCAATATTTTTCACGATTCGCTAGTTTTAAAAGTCCAGAAACCTGTTTCAATCATGCTCGCTCTCCTTTATGTGTGTATACGTTTTTGTTTTGGTTCTTTCTTCACTTTTACTTTTTTTCGCGTGGAATTTATTCCATGCCTTTAATTTTGCTCATATGTGTGTGCAAATTTGCATAAATAATCTCAGGAATTAATTTGCACTTAAATAACAAAGAAAATTTCAATTCCACAACTTCATGAAAACAAAATCATCTAATAACATCAACATAAATCAAATTCTTATATTTATTTTCAGTGTAAGTGTACTTTAGTTCGTATTGGGAAAGCTCACTATCATAATTCTTTGACAAATGTGAATACAGTGGCCAGCTATTTTAAACGCATTCTTCGCTAATGATTTACTCTTTATTTCTCTATTTGCTCATGTGTGTAAATTTTCAAGATAATAGATTTAAAAATTAAAACGGTTAGAAAATGCAGTCCCAGTGGTTCATAGTTTCATTGATTCGTACACCTTAACGTGTGTTTGGATCGCAGATAAATTATTAGGGCTTTTGACTTTGACCTCTTTAAGAAGTTGCAGAATCTAGCACGACGACAAAGAAGATATTAGTGGAGAAAACAACAAATGAAGCACGAAACGCAAAAGTCTGACCTTGTACTATAAAGTCTGTGACTACGCTCGGAAAAGAGCGAACGAAAACAAAGAAAACTCGAAATGACAAAACTTTGTCTATGAACATAAGTAATAACCACTGCTGTGGCTTTACAGAGGAAAAAGAAAACATGAAAACGAAAAAGCGTTCTTAGTAAAGTAACCGCCCAGAAGAACCTTATCTGTTTCCGGTAGTTATCCCCTTCAGGAGTTATTCCAGAGGTCAGTATAGTAAACTAGGATCAGGGTCACTAGCCCTTGAGCCTGACAACGCTCTTTAATGGACCTGAGTCACGTTACAAGCTTACAGTAGAATCTTTTCTCACGATAAGCTTCTAATTTACGTGGTGCACAGAAGCACTGTGCAGAAAAATGTTGAGTAGAAACGCAATGCCAAAATAGTAAGTTCGTCGTTTTTTGCTTTCTCTATACACTACTTGGTACATAGTAGAGAAGGTAATGCACTCCACTCCAAAATTTGATACCATATTTCACCGAAAATACACGTTTTAGGGTCCCCTGTATCCAAAAAGAATAATTTTTAGAAAAAGGTCCGTTTGTGTGAGCCTGTGAGTCTGTATATCCCTGTGTCCGTAAACACGATAGCTCAAAACGAAAATTCGGTAAAATACCAACCATGGTATTTAAGTTTAGTATCTTCCAAGAATTCAACACGAAGATTTTGAGAAAAATCTCCCACCCCAAACTAACCGTTACATGGAAAAAATTTCTAAAATTTTGATTTTCTCAAAAATCCTTTAACTATTTTGATTAAAATACCGCATAGATATTAAATATTTACATGCAAAATAAAATATATGTTCTTGAATTTTGTAGGAAAAACCTCAGAAAGCATGTTTATTCAGAATGAATTTTACTTAATTTTGCATAACTAGTAAACCGAGATAGACAATAACTTACTTCACAAAAACGTAGATCTCGTTAAAACACAATTTATGTCATACGCATTTTTTTCGTGTATTTGACGATTTCCGAGATATTCTTTGTTATTGGTTTCAGTTTTAAAATTCCTGGCAATGCAAAGAAACGGATTTCAACTAATGGCTTTTATATCGTTTTAGCCTAGTATATTTCCCTTCTACTTATGAGGAAGTAAGCAGTAAGGTGATTTCTGCTAATGTTTATCTTGGTTAGTATGAAGCAGATAGAAGAATACGCTTTTTAAAAATAATTTGTTACAGAGTTGTAGAGAAAGTCATGGGAATGGAACACTTGAGATTTTTCTTTTTTGAAAAGCTGAGCTACTATGGCAACATTCCGGCATGGCATTAAATTCCTCAACTGACTCGACTGTTTCCCAGAGCCACAATATGATCCATGGTAGCTCAGTGGTAGAGCAACCGGCTATAGTCTGGGAGATCCATAGTTCAAATCCCGACTATGGCATTTCATTCTGACTCTTCTTATCCAACTCCTGTCTTACACACGGCGTGTGTGAAAAAAACAATTAAATTAACATTAATTGACCATAATAGTTGGCTATACTATGAAGTCCGGGACTTAAAGTACTAACGACATTGTAAGTCGTTATTGAGGGTAGGTCGTCTCAAAATAATCTAAGCTCACTTTGTGGTACCAAGAAGCATTCAAGTCAGTTGAGGAAGTTAATGCCATCCGGCATGTTAACATGGTATCTCAGTGGTAGAGCAACTAGGTAGAAACTGGGAGATCCGTGGATCAAATCCCGGCTACATGGTATTAAATTCTTCAGTCTGACTCTACTTATCCAACTCCTGTCCTACACACGGCTTGTGTGAATAAAACAATGAAATTTATTCTACAATTGCTTCGCTTAGTTACTTGTTTCAATAAAATTGAATAATTCAAACAACATGGCCCATTTAACAGCTTTGCAACATGCAGTTACAGCTCAGCGAAAACAGAACTTGATGTAGGATTGATTTAAAAAGGTTAATTAACATGGACGTTGCATATTGTATTTTATCACAACAGTGCATAAAGGTACAACTTTCTACTTTTATGCTTACGTGTTACAAAACTTCATTTTACATAATGACAACAGTGCGTAAAATTCAAGAAGAGGAATGTTTTGCAAGAGGTTAGTTTGTAGAACAGATAGAGAAAGTCATGTGCATGGAGTATATCAGAGTTTCATATATACATACTATGTACATAGTGTATAGAGAAGGTATTGCACTCCACCCTAAAATTCTATACCGAGATTTCACCGGAAATATATATTTTAGGGTCCCCTGAATCCAAAAAAAAAAGCATTTTCAGAAAAAGGCCCGTGTATGTGTGTGTGCGTGTGTCCGTATGTCTGTGAACACGATAACTCAAAAACGAAAAGTCGGTAACGTATCAAACTTAGTATTTAAGTTTAGTATATTCCAGGGATGCGACACGAAGATTTTGAGAAACATCCCCCCACCCCAAGCTACCCTTTACATGGACTTTTTTCGAAAATTTTTATTTTCTCAAAAATGGCTCTAACGATTTTGATTAAAATATCATACATTAAAGATATTTACCTGACAAATAAAATGCATATCTTGAACTTTCTGGGAATAGCCTCTGAAGACTACTTTATTCTGGATGAATGTTACGGAATTTTGCATAACTACTAAACCGTAAGAGATGGAGAAAAAGTTACCCCACAAAAAATGTAGAGCACCTTAAAACACATAATTTATGTTATATACATTTGCTTCGTGGAGTTGATCGTTTTTTAGATACTCCCTGTTTTTGGTTTTAGCTTTAAAAAACTTTTCTTTTCTCATGCAGGAATTTGTCAACTCCTCTCCATACAAACAAAGGAACTTCAATCACATAGCAACCAGCTTTTGACTATCCTTCTAACCTATGATACTCCCTTATTTCTCTTCTACTTACAAGGAAGCAAGTAGTAAGACCATTTCAACTAATTTAATCTCGATTAGCATGAAGTAAATAGAAGTATAAGCTTTTTAACAATAATTTGTTGTACAGATGTAGAGAAAGTCATGTGAATAGAACACATCAGATTTTTTTATGCAGCAACTATTCATTACTTAAGTTTTACACTCTCTACTCGTACTATGTATATAGTGTATTACCCAAAAATTTGTTACCAAGATTTCACCGGAAATACATATCATAAGACACTCTGAATAAAAAAAATCTGGTGTGTTACACTCACATGACTTTCTCTAGCTGCTCTAAAAAACTCCCATAAAAGATTATTTTTCTTTGTACACAATGCTAATCAAGATAAATGTTAGCAGAATGTTATTACTTAGTTCCTTATATGGGAATGCACTATGCTAAAGTGATTGTCAAATGTTTTAAAAGCTATCGTTATGCGATTGTCATTGCAAATCACTTCTTTGCTTAGCCAGGAGTAGAACAAAAGAAAAACAGACACTTCCTGTGTGAGAAAAGTTTAAGTATTTCACAATTGAAACCAATAACAAGGAATATCTCGAAAACGGTTACCTCCACACAAAAAAATATTAAGGACAAAAATTGTGTGTTTTGTCATGAGGTACATTTTTTTAGTACTTTTTTATCTCCTACGGTTTAGCAGTTAAGCAAAACTCAGCAAAATTCATCCAGCATAAAGAGGTCTTCAGAGGCTATTCCCAAAAAATTCGAGATATACATTTTATTTCGGACATAAATAGCTTTAATATACGGGATTTTAATCAAAATTGTTAGAGCTATTTTTAAGAAAATCAAAATTTCGAAATTTGTTCCATGTAAAGGGTAGTTTGTGGTAGGGGAATTTTTTTTTTGAAAATCTTCGTGTCGCATCATTGGAAGATGCTAAACCTAAATACCAAGTTTGGTATATAACGGTCTTTTTGTTTTGGGGCTATGCTGTCCACAGACACACACACAGACAGAGAGAGAGACACACACACGAACCTTTTTTTAAAAATGCTTTTTTCGGACTCAGGGGACCCCAAAACATATATTTCCGGTGAAATCTCGGTATCGAATTTTTGGGTGCATTACAGTGCCTTCTGTAGCCCTATGTACATTGTACATATGGGGTTAGAGAAAGTAAAAATATAAAAAAATCTGATGTGTTCCATTCACATGACTTTCTCTACATCTCTGTAACAAATTGTTGTTAAAAATCTTATTCTTCTACTCCATACTAATCGAGATAAACATTGGCAGAAATGCTTTCTTATAAGTGGAAGGGAAATAATGAAACACACTAGCCAAAACGATAGTCAAATCTTTTATAAGCGGGTTGTCATGTGGATAAAATCCGTTTCTTTGTATTGTCAGGAGCTGACAGATTCCCATCTGCGAAAAGCCTAAGTATTTTAAAACTTAAACGAATAACAAGGAATAATCTCAAAAATTCTAAGCTTCACAAGTACATAAATGTGTGTTTGAACGATATCTACATATTTTGTGTAGTAAGTTTTTGTCTATCTCTTACGGTTTACAAGGTATGCAAAATCCAGCAAAATTCATACCAGAATAAAGAAGTCTTCAGGGGCTATTCCTAAAACATTCAAGATATGCATTTTATATGCCATGTAAATATCTTTAATATAGGATATTTTAATCAAAATCATTAGAGCCATTTTTGAGAAAATCAACATTTTCGATTTTTTTTCCATGTGAAGGAAAGCTTGGAAGAAACTAAACTTATAAACCGAGTTTGATACTTCACCGACTTTTCGTTTTTGAGTTATCGTGTTCAAAACACACGGACACACGGATCTTTTACTAAAAACGCTTTATTTGGATACAGGAGTACCTAAAACGTCTATTTCCGTGAAATCTGGGTATCGGATTTTTGGGTGGAATGCAATACCTTCTCTATACACTATGTACATAATCCGTGTAGAGGAAAAAATCTGATGTGTTCCATTCACATGACTTTCTCTACATCTCTGCAACAAATTATTGTTAAAAAGTTTATGCTTCTATTTTCTCCATGGTAATCGAGAAAAAATTAGCAGAATTAGTCCTATTGCTTGCTTCCTTGTAAGTAGAAGCGAAATAAGGGAGTGCCATAGGTTAAAGTGATAGTCAAATGCTGGTTGCTATGGGACTAAGGTTCCTTTGTTTGAATGGACAGGAGTTGACAAATTCCTGTATAAGAAAAGTATAACAGCTGAAACCAAAAACAAGAAATATCTCAAAAACAATCAACTCAACGAAAGAAATGTATACAACATAAATTTTGTGTTTTAACTTCTCTACATGTTTTGTGTTGTAAGTTTTTGTCCATGTAAAATTCCGTAAAATTCATCCAGAATAGTGTAGTCTTCAGAGGCTATTCCCAGAAAATGCAAGATATAAATTTTATTTTTCAGGTAAACATCTTTAATATAAGATATTTTAATCAAAATCGTTAAGAGCCATTTTTGAGAAAATAAAAATTTTCGAAAAATGTTTCATGTAAAGAGTAGTTGGGGATGGGGATTTTCTTGAAAATCTTCGTTTCGCATCCCTGGAAGATACTGAACCTAAATACCAAGTTTGTATTTTACCGACTTTTCGTTTTTAAGTTGTCGTGTTCATAGGCACACAGACACACACACGGACTTTTTTTCTGAAAATGCTTATTTTGGATACAGGGGACTCTAAAACATAATTTCCGGTGAAATCTCGGTATCGAATTTTTGGGTGGAGTGCAATACCTTCTCTACACACTATGTACATAGTACGTGTAGAGAAAATAATAAACATATAAAGAAAAAAAGCATTTTTAAAAACATGTCAGTGTGTGTATGTATTATGTGGACAGCATAGTTCAAAAAAGAAAAGTCTCTTATATACCAAACTTGATATTTAAGTTTAGTAGGTATCTACCAAGGAAGATTTTCAAGAAAATCTCCCTAACTCTACCTATCCTTTACATGGAAGGATGTTCTAATAACATGTTGATGTTCTCAAAAATGGCTCTAACGATTTTGATTAAAACATCGTATATTAAAGGTATTTACATCACAAGTATATCTTGACTTCTCTTCTGAAGACCAGTTCGTTCCCGATGACTTTTGTATAACTAGTATAGCTTAAGAAATAGACAAAAAGTTACTACATAAAAACGTAGATCTCGTTAAAATCCACAATGTATGTCATTTGTATTTTTGTTGTAGAGTTGACCGTTTTGCTGTTGTTTTTAAATTTAAACAACGTAACTTTTCTCTTACGGGGTTGCCTTTCCTTACATTTCACTTTTGTTTACTGCTGGCCTTGCAAAGCGAACCAAACTTCAATTGTTCATGTAGTGATATGACTATCGCTTTAGCCATATTTCGCGCGGGTTATAGGGAATCAAATAGTAAGACCATTTCTGCTAATACTTTACTAGATTAGCTTGATGTAAATAAAAAAATCTCTTTTGTAAGAATAGTTTGTTTACAGAATGTGAATGGAACACATCAGAGTCCTTTACTATCAAATTTGTATTGGGTTTGTATGTTTACTGTGCCTATGATCTGTAAGAATTAATTGAAAATAATGAACCCTTATGACTATGAATGAAACACTTCTGATTTTTACTTTTTATCATGTCACATAATATACATAGTAGCAGGGAAGATATTATATTCCACCCAAAGATTCGATACCGAGACATCAGAGAAAATACATGTTTCTAGGTCCCTGAAAGGCATTTTTAGGAGAAAAAAAAACACTGCATGTGTGTGAATAGCACAGCTATAAACAGTCGGTTAAACACCTAACTTCATATGTAAGATCAGCATTTTCCAAGAATGCGACACGAAGATTTTCAAGATTATCCCTCAAGCCAAACTACGCTTCACATGGAACATTTTTAGAAAGTTTTTAGTATCTCAAAAGTTCCTCTAACGATCTTGATTAAAATATCATACTTTTAAGATATTTATATGCTAAATCAAATGTATATGTTGAGTTTTCTGGGAATAGTCTCTGATGCCCTGTTTATTCTAGATGATTTTCGCATAATTGGTTAAGCATAAGATAGAGAAAATATTACTACACAAAAAATGCAGATCTGGTTAAAACATAATTTATGTGAAAGATATTTCTTTTGCATTATTTTTTGAGTTATCCGTTTTCAATATATTTCTAGTTATTGGTTTCATCTTAAAATACTTGAGTTTTCTCAAATGGTAAGTCGGTATTCACACTTTACATCCTGCTCAAGCAAACAGAAAGGACTGTCAATTCCATCACATAGCGGACAGCTTTTAAAATTTTCCCTACCACTTTAACCCAGTGTACACTTTTACTTCCCTTCTACTTAGAAGGAACTAAGTAATATAATCGTATTTTTACTTTCTCTATCTCATATATACAATGTACTTAGTGGATAGAGAAGGTACTTATATTATTTCCACCTAAAATTTGATGTCGAGATTTCACTAGAAATGTATGTTTTGGGGTCCCCTGAGTTCGAAAAAAACATTTTTAGAAAAATGTCCGCGCGCGCGCGTGCTTATGTGTTTCTGTGGACAGCATAGCTCAAAAATGAAATGATATTTATATATATATATCAAATTTGGTATTTAGGTTTACTATCTTCTAAGGATGCTACACGAAGATTTTCGAGAAAAGCCCATCCCAAACTGCCCTTTACGTGATGTCTCTAACCATTTTGACTGAAATACAGTTCCTATATTAAAGATATTTACATCACAAATAAAACGTATATTTTGAATTTCAGGGAATAGCCCCTGAAAACCCCTTTACTCGAATGAGTTTTGAATAAGGTTAAACCGTAAGAGATAGACAAAAACTTACCACATAAAATATGTAGATCTCGATAATTTGTCATATGCGTTTTTTAGAGCTGACCGTTTCTGAGATATCCCTTGATATTGGTTTCAGTTTTAAACTGTTTTAACTTTTCTCAAACAGGAAGTGGAGTTTCGATTCCTATCTGTTGTTTTACTATAGACCATGTAAAGCGAACCGAACTTCTGTTGTTTCATGTAAGACCAGCTTTTAAAAAATATGACTATCGATTTAGCCTAGCGTATTCCCTTATTCCCTCCTACTTACAAGGAAACAAGTAATAAGACAATTTCTACTAATGTTTACCTTGATTAGCACGTCGTAGATAAAAGAATAATCATTTGCAAGGAAAGTGTTTGTGTAACACCTAGAGAAGCTCATATGAATGGTACAAATCAGCTTTTTTCGTTAATAATTATCTCGATTAACAAAGTGTAGAGACGAATACGCTTTAGTAAGCATAATTTGTGGCAGAATAGTTAGAGAAAACAATGTGAATGGAACACATAAGATTTTTATTCTAATTTGGTTGTAAAGCAGAACGGTTTGTAAATTTGCATTTTGCACCCTCTAGATAATTGGCAACAGAACGCTTGGCCAGAACTTTATTTGCACTATCACTCATGCGAGCCAACTTCAGTTAACCAGCTGGAAACGTGCAGTTTCTCGAAACCATTCCTCATTGCCTTCATTTTATGCACACAGACTTCTGATAGCTTTTGTTTTGTTTATGTTTCTAACTGGCTGTACATACATTCTTTATACAGCATGAGAAGCTAAGTAGATTTTGGTATGACTTGTATGGGAGATAGGATCCTATTTAAACAACAAAAAGCTGATGTGTTACATTCATATGACTTTTTCTTGACTTTTGTTATAATTATTATGATAATAAAAATATGATGTGTTCCATTCACATGACTTTCTCTATATTTCTCTAACAAAGTATTATTAAAAATCTTATTCATCTATTTACTTCATGATAATCGAGATAAACATTAGCAGAAATTGTTCTTATTATTTTATTTATTTATTTATTTATTTATCCTGGTTGGAGTTAAGACCATAAGCCCTTCTCTTCCATTCTACCAGACAATATATTAAATTCAATACAGCAATAATACAATGAATAAAAGCATAAAGAACAAAAATACAATTCTATACAACTTAATAAAAACATATATAAAAAGGTGCAATAAATATACTGATATGAAAAGAAAGTAAAAAATTGTAAACAAATTATTTTAAATGAAACATTCAGGTACATAGGGTAGATAGTTTGTGGTGGGGGAAAATCTTCGTGTTGCATAATATTAAACTTAAATACCAAGTTTGGTTTTAACACACATTTGCTTTTGAGCTGTGCTATCCAGACACACAAACACACACACAGACAGACCGATATTTTTCTACAAATGCTCTTTTTGGATACAGGGGACCCTAAAACGTCTATTTCAGGTGAAATCTCGATATGAAATGTTTGGGTGGTGTACAATACCTTTTCTATCTGCTATGTACGTGATACGTACGGGCTAGAAAAAGTAAAACTGTTTTTTTGGGAATCAGGGGACCTCAAAATGTATATTTCCGCTGAAATCTCGACATCGAAGTTTTGGGTGTAATACAAATACATTTTCTATCCACAATGTATATTGTACACCTGGGATAGAGAAAGCAAAATGCTTTTTTCGGACTCAGAGGACTTCAAAACATTTTCCGCGAAATCTCTCGACATTGAATTTTTGGGTGGAATACAATGCCGTTTATATCCACTATGTACGTTTTACATACGGGCTAGAGAACGTAAAAATGCTTTTTACGGACTCAGGGGACCTCAAAACAGATATTTCCGGTGGAATATCCACAGCGAATTTTGGGTGGTATACAGTGCCTTCTCTATCTGTTGTATATGTCGTAAGTACATATGCGCTAGAGAAAGTAAAAACCCATGGGTCAGATAAGCCGCCACGGAAAGCGCACCCGGACGAAACCGCCTGAGCCATCCCCCTCTGTCGGTTTAAAAGGTAACTACGAATGTCTCCTCACATGACAGTCTTGTAATATTGATGTAACCTTGTCGGCCTCTCGATGTTGCAGCAAGCTTGTTACAGCAATAGGCCTTGATTGAGACTCCGAATCCTTGAGTTGTGTGCATTAACGACGATCATCAAAGCGTTTAAAGCCTGTTGTGTGGGGACTGACTGACATCTCTTCAAGAGAATGATGCAAACGTATCAAGCGAATGTGTAACAGTCTCCGCTTTGTTCCCAACGCAAATCCTGCTGGCGTTGCCACTCGGCATGGAACAATCAACTAGGTTAACGTTGTGATAAGTCTACAAACGCTGTGGGAAACAGCAGTTCAGAGAGTGTTGATCTATGTAAAAAGATCTGATGTGTTCCATTCACATGATTTTTTCATCTCTGTAACAAATCGATCTTATTACTTTCTCTATACGTGCTATGTAAATGGTGTAAAGCGAAGGTATTGCATTCCATACAAAAATTCGATACCGAAATTTCACCGGAAATATATGTTTTAGGGTCTCCTGTATCCAAAAAAAAAATTCAGAAAAAGGTCCATGAGTTAGTGTATCTATGAACACGATAACTCAAAAACAAAAAGTCAGTAAAAAATCGAACTTGGCATTTAAGTTTAGTATCTTCCAGGGATGCGACACGAAGATTTTGAGGAAAATCTCCACACCCCAAACTACCCTTTACATGGAACTCTTTTTCGAAATTTTTTATTTTCTCAAAAATAGCTCTAACGATTTTGATTAAAATATTGTATATTAAAGATATTTACCTGAAAAATAAAATGTATATTTTGAATTTTCTGGGAATAGCTTCTGAAGACTATTTTATTCTGGATGAATTTTACGGAATTTTGCATAACTGCTAAACCGTTAAGAGATGGACAAAAACTTACCACACAAAAATGTTGAGCATGTTAAAGCACACAATTTATGCTATATACATTTTTTTCGTTTTTTAAATATTCCTTGTGTTTTGTTTCAGCTTTAAAAACTTATACATTTCTCATACATTTATTTGTCAACTCCTGTCCATACAAACAAAGGAACTTCAGTCACATAGCAACCAGCTTTGGACTATGGTACTCCCTTATTTCGATTCTATTTACAAGGAAGCAAGTAATAAGACTATTTCTGCTATTTTTTCTCGATTAGCATGAAGTATATAAAAGAAGAAGCGTTTTAACAAAAATGTGTTGTAGAGAGTAGAGAAAGTCATGTGAACGGAACACGTCTGATTTTTTCTATCTTCCTTATGCCAGTCGAGATAAATATTAGCAGAAATGGTCTTATTACTTGTCTCCTCGTAGAAGGAAATGAGGAAAATAAAGCAATAGTCAAATATTTTAAAAACTGGTTGCTATGTGACTGAAATTCCTTTCTTTACATTGCCAGGAGTTGAATAATTTCTGTATTAACTGTATTAAAACTGAAATCAATAACAAGAAATATCTCAGAGATGATCAACTCCACGAAAAAATTCTGATGTGTTCCATTCACATGACTTTCTCTATATCGCTGTAACAAATTATTCTTAAAAAGCTTCTTTTTCTATCTTCTTCATGCCAATCAAGATAAATATTAGTAGGAATGGTCTTATCACTTGTTTCCTCGTAGAAGGGAAATAAAGAAAATAAAGCAATAGTCAAATATTTTAAAAACTGATCGTAATGTGATTGAAATGCGTTTCTTTGCTTGGCCAGGAGTTGACAAATTCCTGTATTAACTATTTTAAAACTGAAACCAATAACAGGAAATATCTCAAAGATGGTCAACTACACGAAAAAAATCGTATGTGTTCCATTCATATGACTTTCTCTACATCTCTATAACAAATTCTTGTTCTTATATCGATTTCATGCTAATCACATTAACAGAAATGGTCTTATTAATTTGTTTCCTTCGAAGTAGAAGGGAAACAAGGGAGTACAAGGCTAAAGCGATAGTCAAAGCTTTAAAAGATATTGCTATGTGGTTGAAATTCATTTCTTTGCATAGCCAGGAGTTGACAAATTCCTGTATTAACTATTTTAAAACTGAAACCAATAAGAAAAAATATCTCGGAGATAGTCAACTCCACAAAAAACAAGGTCGTATATCACATAAGTTGTGTGCTTTAACGACATTCACATTTTTTGTGTAGTTTTTGTCTTCCTCTTACGGTTTACTAATAATGTAAAATTCATCCAGAATAAAGAGGTCTTCAGAGGCTATTCCCAGAAAATTCAATTTATACGTGTTATTTATGATATAAATATCTTTTTAATCAAAAAAGGCGGCGCCATGGCAGAGCCCAACTAGGCGACCAGGGTTCGATCCCAAGAGCCCGTATGTGGAATTAGTGGTGACGAAACGGCGTCTGGGCGTTTTTTTTCCGGGGCCTCCGGTGTCCCCCTCCACTCATGACACTAATTGTTCCATCATCACCCTTCCTATTTTCCTTTTCGCCTTCATTTCATGTCATCCACTTCCTCGCGCTCATGTCTGGCTAAAGGGCCGACCACTCATTCCAGGTTTTTCATTCTGTGGTCACCTTCCATGGCTTCCCGACAGACTTCTGACCTCTAGGCACCCGCTTGTAAGTCCTAGTGGGATTTAGTCCTACATACGGGGAGGATAAGCTGACTACGTAATGTGTTTTAATCAAAATCGTAAAAGCCATTTTGAGAAAATTAAAATTTTCAATATTTTTCCATGTAAAAGGTAGTATGAGACGAGGAGTTTTTCTTCAAAATCTTCGTGTAGCATTCTTTAAAGATTGGTTATAAACCTAAATACCAAGTTTGGTATTTTACCGAATTTTCGTTTTTGAATTGTGTTTGCAGACCGATCCAAGGTTTGAAGGCTAAAAAATATGATGTGTTACACTCACATGACTTTCTCTAGCTGTTCTACAAACTTCTTACATAAGATTATTCTTCTTTCCGCACCTTGGTAATCGAGGTACTCATTAGCACAATGTTATTATTACTTAGTTCCTTATTAGTAGGAAGAAAATAAGGGAATATACTAGGCTAAACCAATAGTCAAATGTTTTAAAAACTGTCGTTACGCGATTGTCATTACAAATCGCTTCTTTTCTTGGTCAGGAGTAGAACAAAAGAAAAACGGACACTCCCGTCTGAGAAAAGTATAAGTACTTCACAACTGAAACAATAACAATGAGTACCTCGAAAACGGTAAGCTCCACGAGAAAAATGTATATGTCATAACTTGTGTATTTAACAAAAAAAAACATTTTTTGTACAGTAAGTTTTTGTCTATCTCTTACGGTTTACTAGTTATGCCAAATTAAGCAAAATTCATCCAGAATAAACAGGTCTTCAGAAGCTATTCCCAGAAAAGTCAAGATATACATTTTATTTGTCAGATAAATATCTTTAATATACGATATTTTAATCAAAATCGTTAGAGCCATTTTTAAGAAAATCAAAATTTTCCAAAAAAGTTCCATGTAAAGGGTAGTTTGGGGTGGGGGATTTTTCTCAAAATCTTCGTGTCGCATCCCTGGAAGATACTAAACTTAAATACCAAGATTGGTATTTTAGCTACTATTCGTTTTTGAGTTATCGTGTTCACAGACACATGGACACACACACACACGGACCTTTTTCTGAAAATGCTTTTTTTCGATACAGGGGATCCTAAAACATATTTCCGGTGAAATCTCGGTATTGAATTTTTGGGTGGAATACAATACTTCTCTATCCCTATGTACACTGTACATACGGGGCTAGAGAAAGTAATAAAAAGAAATGTTTATTTTGATTAACAAAAATGTTTGAATGGTTCCTTTCTAATCTGAGGAGAATGAATGAGAAGAGTTCTTGACGTTCTTTTTGTTTTGATGTTTGGGAAAAGATATGGAGGTTATCATTCAAAACTAGTTTCGCAATGGATGAGGACATTAGTAAACCAGTAATATTTGGCTGTTTACTCACATGTAGAATGGTAGACAGATAAAAGTGTTCGACCTTTGACACCGATGACCCTTCAAGCTGATAATCCCAAATGACTGGTTTGCGGCCATGAAAGGGTTTAGATTAAACTCTGCTGTGATTTCCCATTCTATTGTATTTCAGAAATATTTTTGCATGAGTCGATTTCTTTAACCTTTTCCTAACTATCGGATAACGAACTCTCCAACAAATCAGCTAAAGATGACTTTCATTCCATTCTAGGGAGAGGTAGAGGTGATGAATTTCTCATATTTAACCACTAGTGTCAATATTTACGATATGCATATATATTTTTTCTATTCATATGACTTTTTCTAGTCACTCCCTACAAACTGTTCCTATAAAAGTTTTTCCTCTGCCTACTTAGAGTTTATAGAGGTGTAATAATTATCACCTGGCAGAAAAGTTTGGGGCATTTACTGTCTAAGGTTACTTCTCCAAAATATTGAATATTTAGACTTTTCCAATCAGAATTTCTTGATTGTCTATATGAAAAAGAGTCATTCGTTTATCTTGTTCTACTGGATAGAAATAATTTTTCCTCAATGAATTGTTGGAAAATTGATTCCAAGTTTGACAAAAATGTATCTTAGATAGTAGTTTTCAGTCACTTTTTCCCTCAAAATTTGTGAAAATTCAAAACTATATCTGGAAATTAAATACCAGATATTTGTTCTATGTGATGAACGTTATGTTCACTCTAGGATTTTGAGGCCGTGATTAGGAAAAATCTGATGTTCCATTCACATGCCTTTCTCAACATAGCTGTAACAAATTATTGTTAAAAAGCATATTTTTCTATCTACTTTATGATAATCGAGATGAACATTAACGTAAATTGCCTTAATTACTTCCTTCCCGGTAAGTAAAGGGAAAATAAGGGAATGCACTAGACTAAAACGATAGTCAAATATTTTAAAAGCTAGTTGTAATGTGGTTGAAATCCGTTTAGATTCAGGCCAGGAGTTTACACCTTAACGTGTGAGAAGTTTTAGCTATTTTAAATCTCAAACAAATAACAAGTAAAATCTCAGAAATTGTCTACTCCAAGAAAAAAATGTATATAGCATAAATTGTGTCTTTAAACGTGATCTGCATTTTTTATGTAGTAAGTTTTTGTCTATCTCTTACGGTTTACCAGTTACGTAAAATTTAGTAAAATTCATTCAGAATAAAGAGATCTTTAGAGACTATTCCCAGAAAATTCAAGATATACATTTATTTGACGTATACATTTCTTTAATATACGGTATTTTAATCAAAACCGTTAGAGCTATTTTTAAAAAAAATCGACATTTTCGAAATTTTTCCATGTAAAGGGTAGTTTAGGGTGGAGGATTTTTCTCAAAATCTTCGTAACGCACCTCTGGAAGATATGAAAACGAAATACCAAGTTTCGTATTTTTTTCAGTTATCGTGTTCACAAACTCACGGACACACATGCGCGGACCTTTTTTCAAAAATGCTTTCTTTGGATACAGGGAACCCTAAAACGTATTTTTCCGGTGAAATCTCAGTATCGAATTTTTGGGTGGAATGCAATACCTTCTATATGTGCACATAGTACGTATAAAGAACGTAAAATTGTGTTTCACCAAGAAAACATGAATAATGCAATAGGTTCCTTCGAGAATAATAAATAATGTACGCGCGGCGCAAGCAGCCACGAGCTGCCTCATCTCTCAGCTCGGTACAGTTATCATTCCGAGCGACCGCGCTTAACAATAGCGTGTACCAAACACAAAACTCTCAAAAACGAAGCCATCGCGCCATTCTGTGTGTACCTCTCGACAAAGCCTCATAATTTTAACGACTAGAAATGTTAGCGACTAGAACTTCGTGTCTTGCTAAGCAATACGCTGAACTTTGCAGTGAACGGAGAAAAGTTTCGGAGCAGAAAAAGATGTCCGATGGACACAATTAGGATAAATTGCTTACATATGAGACGAGGAGTGTAAAACTGAAAAGAAGAGTACAAAATCTTGAATTCAAATGTGCAAAAGCTTTCATTGCTAGTTACTTAAAACATGTTTGTAATCTACAACTTGTTTACTTTCTCTACATAGTACATAGAGAAGGTATTGCACTCCAGCCAAAAATTCGATACGGAGATTTCACCGGAAATATACTTTTAGGGTCCTCTGTACCCAGAAAAAGTATTTTAGAAAACGGCCTGTGTATGTTCTGTGCCTATGAATACAATAACTCAAAAACGAAATGTCGGTAAAATACCAAACTTAATATTTAAGTTTAGTATCTTCCAATAATACGACACAAAGATTTTGAGGAAAATCTCCCCACCCCAAACTACCCTTTACATGGGGAAAATTTCGAAACTTGATTTTCTCAAAAATGGCTCTAACGATTTTGATTAAAATATTGTATATTAAAAATACTTAAATGACAAATAAAATATATACCTTGAATTTTCTGGAAATAGCCTCTGAAAAGCGCTTTATTCTGGGTGAATGTTGCTGAATCTTGCATAACTGGTAAACCATAAGTGATAGAAGAAAACTTACTACACAAAAAAATGTAGATCTCGTTTAAACAAAAGTTTATGTCATACTCATTTTTCTTGCAGTTGACCATTTTGACATATTTCTTGTTATTTGCTTCAGTTTTAAAATACTTAAAAACTTTTCTCATACGGGAATTTGTCAACTCCTGGCAATGCATAGAAACGGATTTCATCCACATGGCAACCAGCTTTTTAAAGATTTGACTATCGCTTTAGCCTTATGTTTTCCCTTGTTTTCCTTCTACTTACAAGAAACCAAGTAATAAAACTATTTCTGGTAAAGCTTATCTTGATTAGCATGAAGTAGATAGAAGAATACACTTTCAAACAATAATTTGTTTGAGATGTAGAGAGAGTCAGTGAATGGAACATGTCAGAACTTTCGAATACTTTCTTTCCACATGAGCACATGCAACAGGAAAGATAAAATAGATAAAAAGCGAATAAGGTTATTTCTTTATTTTTATTTTATCTGTAATTTACTAATAATATGTACAGAAATTATTGAATTCCACACAACAGTAGGATATCGAGATTTTACTATTAAAATACATTTTTGAAGCCCTCTGATTAGAAAAAAAAAGCGTTTTCAGAAAAATACTTGCGTATCTGAGTTCATGTCTGTGAACAGCAAAATTCATAAACGAAAAGTCGGTCAAATTCTATAATGTATAAGAAAATCACCCCACTCCAAATTATCTTTTACATGCCCAAACCTGGTGGTTTGTGATTTCACAGTGCAATAGTTTTAAAAAAAAATCTTCCCTTTAGATGAAACCAACTTATTTTAACTAAATGAGATATAGATATTTACTGAATTCATTTCTGAAGTCAAACATTTTCTAAACACATTTTTGAGACCCCTTCATATTGAGTGACTTTTGTATAACTGCTAAACCGCGTAGAACTCGACTTTCGTTCAACAACAATGATGGGCGCCATTATTGGCACTATCTATATTATACATTCAAGACGAGATTTGCGAGAAGATGAACTAGATCACCTTCAAGATTTTCAAGACACAATAATTGGCATCAAAGTTCTTACTGCACAAAACATCTCGCCAAACTACCAATTTATGCAAAATAAATAGTGTGGCGTTAACCATTTCCGATTTATTCTTTGTTTGAGTATACTCTTTTTCAAGTGGTAAACAGCTATTCGTGTTTTCTTGTTGTCATACAAGGCGCATGGAATTTCAAAGTCCTCACATTGCGACAACATGTTTAAAAATCTTGACTATCGCTTTAGCCTAGTGTAATGAATGACATTCATATAAAAATGGAATCCAACACATTGGATATTTCTATCTTCGTAAAAGCAAGACGAAATATTTTATAAGTGCACCCGTGTTTCAAAATAAATGGTGCTGCCTTGGCAAGTTGGTGTTACCATCGTATAGTCATTTGCTATACCTTGCCAAAATAAATTTGGTGCTAATTCATTGGTTATTTTGGATTTGGCATCAATTAGTCCTTGAATGTGTTTTCGCTAAAATGGAAAAAGTGCAATATCGTCCAGTGATTCGCTTTTTACTTTGGGACAGGATGCGAGAATACAACAATATCTATAACAACAGATATTGGTTGAACGACTTTAAATGTAGTCGAACGTTCGTTTTTATGATGAGCGCCCAGGACGCCCGGCAGATGTGTTAACAAGGAAATAATTGAAAAAAAATCTACGATATGATAAGCTCGCAAAGTGGCAGAGATCATCGACTGAAACAACAATTCATATTTTGCATGGTAATTAGAAATGAAAAAGTTGTTGGCAAAATGGATGCCACGAGTGCTCCCCATAGATAGTAAGCAGGTGGGACTTTCAACTTCGAAGTCGCGTTTGGAGCTATTTAAGCGAAACCTGAAGGAGTTTTTGCGTCGAATTGTCACCATTAATGAGACTTAGGATCATCATTATACTTTGAAAGCCAAGCAACAATCAAAACAATGATTTGTCTCCGATTAACCTCCTCTAAAAAAGACAAAGACCGGAAAAGTGAAGGCGACGATTTTTGGATTGCGAGGTGTCTGTCATACACATTAATATTTTTAGAACAAGGAAAAAATATTACTGGATAATACTACAGTGAGCTATTGGCTGGATTCGAAAACAAGTTAAGGGAACTGCGTCCCCATTTGGTGAAAAAGAAAGTGTTATTTTATCATAACAACGTACAGCATGTTTATCAGAGTTATCCTGCCAAACTGCATGAACTACGTTCTGAATTGCTGCCGCATCCGTTATATTCGCCTGACCTGGCTCCCTGCGATCTCTTCTTGTTCCTAAACGTGAAGAAATGGCTCATGGAAACAAAATTTAGATCAAATGAGGTCATTATGAAGCGTACTTGTCAGACTTTGGCGACGCCTTTGTTTGAGGGGTTAAAAAACTGGTAGGAACGTCCTATCCCTAAAAGGAGACTATGCTGAGAAACGAATAATTCTTGTCTGAAAAACTCTGACGTATTCCACTCATACGACTTTCTCTAGCCTTCCGTAAGGTTTCTAACAAAAGATTAATCTTTATATTTATATATATATATATATATATAATGTAAATTGAGATAAACCTTAGCAGAATTGGTCTTATTATTTGCTTCCTATTAAGTAAGAGAGAAATAAGAGAAAAGCGATATGCAAATCTTTTAAAAGGCAGTCGTTCTATGAAACAACTGAAATTTGGTTCTCTTTGCTTTCTAGGAATAAACAAAGAAAGGTAACCTTCCGTTTGAGAAAAGTTTAAGTAGCTTAAAACTGAAATCAATAACAATTATCTCGGAAACTGTTATCTTTACAAAAAAATGTATACACAGTTTACCGTTACACAAAAATAATCCAGAATGAGAGGTCTTCATAAACTATTCCCAGAGAATTCAAGATATACATTTCATTTGTCATGAAAATACCTTAACCATATAACATTTTAATCAAAAACTTTGATCCACTTTTGAGAAAATCAAAATTGTCAAAAAATGTTCCATGTAAAGGGTAGTTGGGGTGCTTGTTTTTTTTTTTTTTGGTAGTGTTTAACGTCCACTTTAACTACTTATGGCACCGCAGGCGGTGACACTGATGATACATGAATGATGATGGAACACCGGTGGAATGCGATGGTGGGGGAAACCGGAGTAACCGAAGAAAACCCGCCCCAGCGCCGCTTTGTCCACCACAAATCTCACATGCGGTCGCTTGCTGGGGTACTCAAAAGATACTGAACTTAAATACAAGTTTTGTATTTAACCGACTTTTCGTTTTGAGCTATGCAACCCACAGACACACATACAGGTGCATGTTTCTAAAAAAACGTTTGTTGTTGTTGTTGTTGTTGTTTTTTTTTTTTTTTTTTTTTTTTTTTTTTTTCAGGAGACTCAAAACATATATTTCCGGTGAAATATCGTTATCGAAGTTTTGGGTGAAATAAAATAGGTGCCTTCTCTATCTACTATGTTCATTGTACATACATGCTAGAGAAAGTAAAAATGGCGTCTTCATTCCTAATGCGGGTACTTATCGAACCGTCCTCGTAGTTACTTATTTCTCAGGAAAAACAAAAGAATAACAGGGGAAACCGATAACGGAAAGTACAAAAATCTAAACTCGATCAGAGATAACAAAAGCTAGACGCGATTTCTTGTTTTCTTCTGTTGTATTTCGGTTTATTTTTTTCTTTTCTCCCCCAACGGAAGAAATAGCAATAATTTTACCCAAGAAGAATCCGCCCTTTTCGTGTTTTTAGAACTTTGTCTAAAAATCGTGATGGCTATCCAACCTAGTAACTTGACAAGCGTTTTTTCGGGTGGTAAAATTACTTCGAAATTCTCTGAAACAAATCACTGTCAGTGAAGAAAACAAGTAAACAAATATCGAGCGGTCCAAGAGCATTAACAAAGCTTTTGAGATGTGGAAGCCAGAATCAGTTTCAGGAAGCGAAACCTGAAACAAAAATAACAGCTAACGAATCTGTTTCCACTTTCAGTCTGAACAATTGACAAAGCTGTGTTCTTCTAACACTAAGCCTATGAGAAGAACAGAATACACGTTCACAGAGTAGTAAATAAGCTTCAGCACGCACGAATCTCCACAAGCAAACTAAACAAAGAAACCAGACGTAGGAAGAACCACAAGGAAACAATTGAAACCCAATCAGGGTAATTCAAATAACACAAGCGAAAATAAGAGCAATTTCAACTTCTATTGATTTAAATTCTACAAAGTATGTGTGGTACCAGCAGCAAATGCTGCAAAAAAGTTCATTAAAATCCACCTGTGAAAGTACAGCTCATGCTGCTCCAAGCGGACAATAGGTTCATTACTGATTTGCTCGCCACCTGTTGCGTACAAGTTACCCATAAAACCGGATATGTTGTTCAAGTTTTCATGATTCTTATGTGTTACGTTCACATGACTTTCTTTGCCCACTATGTTTAGGGTATACTGTGGCTTTCCAACTGGCCACAATAAGTCACTCTAAATGTTACTCCTTTTTAGCCCATGAAGATCAAACCTGAAATTCTCCTTACGTAGCACGTTACGCAAATGGAAGCCAATGTATGTTTTGCAACGCTTTAATTTTGAACTCGTAAAGGACACCGTTTATTTCTGTTCCCGACTGATGATTTCAGGAGAGCAATTTGGCTCCAAAATTGTAAGCGTGATAATTGGCGACAACTCCGTCTAGGATCTGCAAGGCATCTAGCTTCGTTTGTTACAAAACAAAAAACTATAATGATTTTGTAATGTATTCCGCTGAGTATTTGAATGCTGGATGGATTTAAATGAATATACAACAGAGTGAAATAAAATTTATGGAAAGCAGCTGTAAAGAAATGTATATTCATAATATTCTGTCCTCTCATTATAGCTTATGCTAAAGTTGTTATTATTATTATTATTATTTATTAGAATTTTTGTACAAATCTAAATCCTAGGTTCGAAGGGTAATATATACTAAAATAGTATACAGTTCATCTTATTTACTCTTATTAAAACCCAGTAGAGGTTAGGTAAAGATATATAGGCATTTGTTCAGAAAAAAGTTTAGTGAGTATTTGCTTCTATTTGTTTCTTATTTTATGCCATTTGATATTTATGAAAATGTTACATTTGTAAACAGTCTGTAAAATCTAAATAATTGGTCGAGAAAAGTATAATATTAAATACAGAAATAAGATTGCAATTTTTAATATGCATCTATTTCACTTTTTAACTCGTGTAATTTTGTATCTGCGGTAAATTAGCATGCTATAAATGCCAAAGAAAACAATGAAAACCTAATGTAATCGACATGTGCTTCACTTTTATGTAGTTTATGTAGTTTTGAAATCGCGGTAAATTATTTTTCTACCAGATGACCCGATTGGCATATGCGTTAAAATAGTCGTATAACTCAACGGGATACATCTTTCTTTTCGTCCGTTTTGCTTACTCCTAGCAAGCAAAGAGAACCGAATATTGGGCATGGGTGTTATGTTTGTGTATGTGTGTGTAAAAAGTAAAACAGAAATTCAATAATCATACAGTAATCAAAGTAAACACATTAGGTAAATAAAAAAAAGTAGGGTATACAGCGCCGGAGTCCCGATCAGTCTCCGGAACTGTATTTAAAAAAAAATATCAACTGTTCCACTTAATGACCTGCTTATAAAGGATCTGACTATCGGTTTACCCTAGTGTATTCCCGTATGTCCGTTCTACTTACAAAAAAAAGCAAGTAATAAGAACAATTCTGCTAATATTTGTCTCGATTAGCACGGCGTAGATAAAAGAATAATCTAAGGAAATTTGCTTGTGACACAGTCAAAGAAAATCGTATGAATGGAGCACATCAGGTGTTTTCATCAATTTATACCTGTGTTTATGTTAAATACATGGTGTTTTATTGTTCCTTTTACACCCCACCTTTAATTGCACGGTCAATTGGAACATATTGCATATCGGCAATGGTGTTAACACGTACACTGTTATTGGGTTTCTGGTTTTCTTTGGATTTTATTCATTTGATCACATACATTCACACTCTTAAGTCATACTTCCAGATGATGGGGAGAATAGGTAACCAATAATCTCTAATACGGAAAATGCTCTACCCCCAACTGGGAATCGAATCTGGGACCCCTCTAATGACTGAAGTACGGATCATCCCAAAGTATATTTTTTTATTGTTCCATTTATACCCTGTCTTTAACTGCATGGTACTGTCGGCGGTATTTCCTTGTGGAACATATTACTTCTTTTTTTTATTTTTTGTTTTGTTTATTGTTGTTTAACCTGATTGGTCATATCGGACGATGAATGAAATCGGTGAGGTGATGCTCAAATGATCTTGGGGTCCATGGAGCCTTAAATTTACTCACATTAGTCTTCTCAGGATAAGGAAAAGGTAAAAATCTCGTGAAAAACTCACCATAAGTGTGATTTGAACTTGGGACCTCTTGAATGCGAGGCAGACGCACTACCCCCACTCTACCGAGGCTGGCTTATTGCCTATTGACAACGGTGTTAATTCGTGTACTGTTGTTGTCGTTGGGTTTCCATTTTCTTTAATTTTATTCATTAGATCACACACACACACACAAACACACACAAACACACACACACACACACACACACACACACAGAGTCACACTCTTATTCATACTTCCAGACTATGGAGAGGATAGGGAATAATCTGGGCTAGAGAAAAATTCACTACCCCCAGCCGGAAATCGAACCCGGGGCCCCTAACACAGCAGGCAGGAGTTCCACTGACTGAACTACGGGACCAGCTAAGGTACATCTTTAGTAAGGCCAATAGGGAAATGTATTGCTTATACATGCTACATGATATGCGGAGCTGCCCATGAGCTTGATTACTCATTTCTCTAAAAGCCGTACGGAACTTCTACTTGTGTCTGAGTTATCGTGCAAGGGGCCATCCAATAAACAAGGAGCAAAGCCGAACGAACGTACTTTAGCCTCTGACGAGAGTAGTATACGGGCTGTTCTAGTCTCTGGAGGAATGAGGTAAAATTTTAATTAAATTAAGCTTTATTTATGGACGCTCTTTAACTGCATCCCGTTTTATATTGGGCGTGAAAGACCCGATAATTTTGCTCAGAGACCTCTTTATCAGAATGGGGTCTTTCACGCGCCGTAAATCTACGACACGGAACCAACGGTTTTATTTCTCTTCCGAAGAAAGCTATGCTAAGGAGTTTTACGTCTGAAAAAATCCATCGGCCTCCGCCAGATTTGAACCAGCGCCCTTGAGAACCAGAGCTAGCATTTACCTCTAGACCTACACCGCGGTTCTGTAAACTATACACTTCACGATTGGCGGTTTCGTTTGTGGCCCGTATTCGGGATGTCCAGAGTTTTATTACCCTGGTCGGCCAAAGCTTTTTCAAGGGTTTCCCCTGGTCCCCAGGCGAGTGCTGGGTAGGTTTCTTTCAACCCTCCATTTCGTTTTCATTGTCACGTCCTTCATCCCGTTGATTTCTTTTATGGTAGAAAGTGCCAGCAATGGGCTCGGTGCGGCGTGACAGGGAAAAGTGACTATCTCCGAGTCCTGACCTCTACTGTTTACCAGGGTGAGGACCACTCCTGGCGAGGGTATTGGGTCCTATATGGGGCGGGATCCCCGGTCTGTCAGTCCGACTGTCGGGATGCTTCAACCTGTCATAGCTGTGCCGTCGCTCCTGGTTCCTTTCACTTCATCCCTCCCTCCCAGGGGTGCCCTTCGTGGGATGTAGGTACAATAACTACCTAGGTTCGGGGCCGAGTTCCTCCGCCCATATCCTATTCCTAAGCCTTTACAGTTCACACATAGACCAGTAGAAGGATTAGTATCTAAAAGTATTTCTTTTTAGTTTCTCTAGCACATATGAACAATGCACATAGTACATAGAGAATGTATTGTATTCCACCCAAAAATTCGATTTGTCAACTCCTGTCCATACAAACAAAGGAACTTCAGTCACATAGCAATCAGTTTTTGACTATCACTTTAACCTATGGTGCACCCTTATTTCGCTCCTACTTACATGGAAGCAAGTAATAAGACTATTTCTGCTATTTTTTCTAATTAGTATGAAGTAAATAGAAGTATAAGCTTTTTAATAACAATTTGTTGCAGAGATGTAGAGAAGGTAATGTGAATGGAACACATCAGATTTTTACTTATAAGGAAGCAATTAATAAAACCATTTCTGTTAATGTTTATTTCGATTAGC
This sequence comes from Hymenopus coronatus, assembly GCA_030762935.1. NCBI lineage: Eukaryota > Metazoa > Arthropoda > Insecta > Mantodea > Hymenopodidae > Hymenopus > Hymenopus coronatus. The sequence goes on along the minus strand of CM060886.1, from coordinate 102,761,722 downwards.
GTGACGTAGATAAAAGAATGAATTTTTGTAAGGAATGTTTGTGGAATGGTAGAGAAAATCATGTGAATCACGCATAAGTTTTTATGGATTCCGGGAATCCTAAAATACCTAACAGTGCAATAGGTAAGCAGTAGAGAAATTAAAAACAATTGACAAATGGAAACCACAGAAGTATTCATTACGTGTTGACAAATGAAGTTTGGATATATGATACAAGTGGAAACAAAATAAATTAAACAGTGCAGTGATTACCACGAAAGAAAATGTTTGCATACCGCTGGGAAACAAAACAGCAATATTGGTGCTGTATTTATAAATTGCAGCGTGTAGTGGGGCGGGCGGTAGATCTGGGCAGTTGTTTGTGTTACTATGCCCATGTTAACGTGTTCAATAAATTACACCTACACACTAAAACAATCAAGTACTTTCACGCTCAAAAGTCACATGTTACCACAAAAGTATAAATCTGATGTATTACATTTCCAACACTTTCTCTACCCGTTCTTATCGCCCTCCGTGATGTAATGGTTACCATGCTAACTTCATATACCCAAGGGCAGCGAAATATCCCAAAACGTGAAATAGGAATGACCACAATGTCAAAATAAACAAAATACAATGACATGAAAGAAACATAAACCAAAAGATAAAAAAAAGAGATCGCGGTTTCAAACCCGGTGAAAGACCTAAATATCCTCTGCATGGCTTCCTTCGGGAAAAGTAAAGCCGTTGGTCCCTTGTCGTAGATTTACCGCGCATAAAAGAACCTCAAGTCTGATAAAAAAGCCTCTGAATAAAATTAAACGGTCTTTCATGCCCATTATAGAATGGAACGCTGATAACCGCAGCAGTTACAAGAGCGTCCATAAATAAAACTCCATTTCTATTTACCTATTCTTCTATTCTTTCTACTTCAAGCTAATCAAATGGTTTTATTACTTATTTTCTTATAGATTTGAGGGAAATAAGCGTATACACTAGGCTAAAGCGATAGTCAAATCTTTTAAGCGCTAGTCGCAATGTGATGATTTTGAAATACCGTTCTTTTTGCATGACTAGCAGTAAAATAAAAGAAAAAAAAACGAATGACCAGTTTCCATGTGAGAAAAGTATTGGTACTGGAAAATTTAAACAAATAACAAGGAGTATCTCGCAATGGTTATTTCCGCGCGCGCGCACGCGCACATACACACACAAATTATGTGATATAATTTATGTGATTTTAGGATATCTACATTTTTGTACAGTGAGATCTTGTTGGGTCGTCCCCTTAGCGCGGTGATAGCGCGACTGCTTACCAAGCGGGAGTCGCGAGTTCGATTCCCGGGATTTTCTCCCACTGGAATACCTGGGGGGTGCACTCAGCCTCGTGAGGTTTCTGGGGGGCCTGAGGAGCTACTTGAGGAAAAAGTAACGCATTAACCGGCCGGGAGGGATTCGGGGTGCTAACCACGTCCCACCCCATCGGTAATTGGCAGAGATGGGGTATGCAGCGATTATGCGGTGAGCCTTGACTCGACGTTGGGTGCTGTGCCACGCAGTTTAAGTTAAGATTTTGCCTATCTCTTATGGTTTGCCGGATATGCCAAAGTTATCCAGAGTGAAGAGGACTTCAGGGGGCTATTCCCAGAAATTTAAAGAAATGTATTTCATTTTTCATAAAAATATTTTAAAAATACCGGAAAATGATCCTTGTAAACTATAGTTTGGGGTGCGGGAATTTTCTTGAAAATATTTGTGTCGCATCTTTGGTATTTAACCGACATCTTTAAGTTATACTCTTCACAGGCCACCTATCCACACACACACACACACACACACACACACACAAACACATACTTTTTCTACTACTACTTTCTTTAATTCAGGGGCCTTCAAAATATATGTTGGTGAAACCTCGAAATTGAATTTCGGATGGAATACAATACTTCCCCTACCTGCCAGCCATCAAGATGACCACCAATAAATCACTGTAACATACCAACAGAACAAATAGCCTCTGTCTACTTTGCCATAGGAAGTTGAAACTCTTAGTCATGTTCTTGGAGCCTGCCCACACGGTGAATTTCTTTGTAATTCACGTCACCATTTTGTGAGGTCCATCATCGCTGATGACTAAGAAGAAAAAAATTCACAACCTAGTTTTTCTCAAATGGGACCATTTAAAGCCAACCGATTTTTAATTCTTTCACATGGGACCGCTTTTAAAAGATTTGAATAAAGCAGTAACCTAATGTATTCAGTTATTTCCCTTCTACTTACAAGAAAGCAAGTATTAAGACATAACATGGATAAAAGAATAATCTCTGTAAAAATAGTTTGTATATAGAACAGCTAGAAAAAGCTATTTGAATGGAACACAGATTTGTAGAGATACTTCATTGTTCAGATTTGTTAAAATACTGCAAATATGGGTTGACTCTTGTTGATTTTCAAACTTTTGCAGCTATTTAATCATTAATAAATGTGAATATTTGTTTTTTCTAGGTAAATGCAAATGGTTTGCTGTCCTTTCTGACAGAGATTCCAAGTTTCTTCAACATTCAGTTTCCACTTGACTACCCAGTCATTGCGCCACTTTATACCAATGTGGACACCAGAGGCAGTGGGTCAGTTTATTACAGGTAAGTTATTCTCTACTAAATTTAGTATTGAAATCAGATTTTTATTTTCTCTACACGTACTATGTACATAGTGTATAGAGAAAGTATTGCTTTCACCTAGGTGGTCCGGGTGGGATTTGTGGTGGACAAAGCAGCGCAGGGCGGGTTTTTTTTTCGGGTTCTCCGGTTTCCCCCGCCGTCACATTCTACCGGTGCTCCATCTTTATTCCAGGTATCATCAGTGTCATCGCCTGCGGTGCCACAATAGTAAAAGTGGGCGTTGAACACTGTCAAAAAAGAAGGTTTGCATTCCACCCACATATTCGTTACTGAGATTTCACCGGAAATATATGTTTTAGTATGCCCTGTATCCAAATAAAGTATTTTAGAAACAGGTCCGTGGTGTGTGTGTGTGTGTGTGTGTGTGTGTGTGTGTGTGTGTGTGTGTGTGTGTGTGTGTGTGTGTCCATGTCTGTCAACACGATAACTCAAAAACGAAAAGTCGGGAAAATATCGAACTTTGTATTTAAGTTTAATATCTTCCAAGGATGCGACACAGACCTTTTGAGAAAAATTGTCCCACCCCAAACTATCCTTTACGTGGAAAAAGTTATGAAAATGTTGATTTTCTGAAAATTGTCTCTGACAATTTTGATTAAAATACCGCATATTAAAGATATTTATATGACAAATAAAATGAATTTTCTGAGAATAGCCTCTGAAGAGCATTTCATTCTGAATGAATTTTGCTCAATTTTGCTTAACTGGTAAACCATAAGAGATGGACAAAAACTTACTGAACAAAAAATGTATATCACAATAAAACACACAGTTTGTCATATATATATTTTCATGGAGTTGACCATTTTAGATATTCCTTATTATACGGGAATGGATTTCAACCACATGGCAACCAGCTTTTAAAAGAAATTGACTATCACTTAGTCTAGTGTATTCCTTTATTTCCCTTCTACTTATAAGGAAGCAAGCGATAGACCATTTCTGCTCAAATTTATCTTGATTTGTAAAAAGTAGATGGAAGAATAAGCATTGTAACAATACTTTGTTAGAGAGATTTAGAGAAAGTCATGTGAATGGAACACATCAGATTTTTATTTTCTCTACCACACAGTCGGTGAAGAAAGTATTGCATTCCACCCAAATATTTAATATTGAGATTTCACCAGAAATACATCTTTTGAGCCTCTATGAATAAATAAAGCATATTTAACAAAAGGTCTGTGCATGCACGTGTGTCATGCTCGCCGCACTCAACTGAAATACAAAAAAAACAACAACTTAAATCCGAACTAGGTATTTAAGTTAAGTGTCTTCCAAAGATGCAAAACCAACATTTTAAGAAAATTCTCCCATGCCAAAATATCCTTTATATATAAAAGTTTGTGTTATGTTTTATTTTGCATAAATGGCTCTAATGATTTTGATTAATGTGCTATATTTTTAAGATACCTGTATAAAGTATAAAATGTATATCTTTAATTTTTTGAGTATAGCCTGTAAAGTCCTCTTTATTTGATGAAATTATAAGAAAACCTTCAAAGAGAAAAATTGCTACAGGAGAAATATAAATGTCATTTAAATACACAATTTGTGTGAAATAAATTTTTTCATGGCATTAGCCCTTTTCAAAATATTCCATGTTCAAACATGCCATGCTAAATGCCATCTGCAATTCTTGCTTTTCTCCGCCCTTCCTTTCTATCGGAAGAATTTGGATACTGTTTGAACAAGTTGTAACTAAGCAAGTCTTGCATAATTTGGGCTCATTCCTGATGAAATATAGTAAAATAACATACCGTAAAATAACTTGGATAAAAGAATAATTTTGTATGAATACTGCAACATATGCAAATTGTTCTATATAATTTCAACTGAGAGTTAAGTATGCATATTATCCAAATGTTTTCCAGTTTTCATTTTCTCTACACATACCTTGTATATAGTGTAAAGAGAAGGTATTGCATTGCATCCAAAATTTCAGTACCAAGATTGCACCAGAAATGTTTTGAGTCCCCCTGAATGCAAAAAAATTATGTGCATTTGTACGTGTATGTGAGCGAGCATGTTGCGTGCATGTGCAGCATAGCTCATAAACGAAAAGTCCATTTAAATACCAAACTTAATATTTATGTTCAGAATCTGTCAAAGATGTGACACAAAGATTTTCATGAAAATCCCCACACACCCAATAACCCTTTATATGGAAAAAAGTTTGAACATTTTAATTTTCTCAAAAATGACTAACGATTTTGATTAAAATGTCTTATATTTAAGATATTTACATGACAAATAAAATGTGTATGTTGAATTTTCTAGGAATAGCCTCTGAAGACCTCTTTACTTTGGACGAATTTTTTTGAATTTTGCATAACTTGTAAACCGTATGAGATAGAGAAAAACTTACAACACAAAACTGTAGTTCTCCTTAAAATACATAATTTATGTCTGATACATTTTTCTTTCTGAGTAGACCGTTTTCAAGATATTCCTTGTTATTGGTTTCAGTTTTAAAATACTTAAAACTTGTCTCATACAGGAACTTGTCAACTCCTGGCTGCGTAAAGAAACAGATTTCAAATCCATAGCAACTACGAATTACTACATTTTAAAACATTTGACTGTTGGTTTAGCTTAATGTATTCCCTTATATCCTTCCTACTTATAAGGAACTAAGTAATAAGATCATTTCTGCTAATGTTTATCTCGATTATAATGAAGTGGATAGAAGAATAAGTTTATTAATAATAATTTGTTACAGAGAATGGAACACATCAGATTTTTTTAAATTAAATTTTATCAAAATCTCAGAATAATTACCGAAGGTTTTTATATCAGCTTTGTTTCATAAATATTCTTTTTGTTATGTTGTTATCAAGATAAAGCTGTCAATCTTCTTATCCAAAGGTACCAATTCGATTCTGATGAGGCAGGGAATTTCTCTTTAACCAGCATTACACTCTATGCTCCCCAGAGTCTGGAAGCATGCATATGAATGTGTACATGTTTGAAAAGAAATGGTCAAATAACCCCAAGTTCAATAACCTACAATCAATGAGTTGTTTCACAAAGTCAAAGACTCCAATATGTACATAGATGTTAAAGAGAGATACACCACTTAAATAAAAGACAAAAAAGACTTGCCAATATGAATGAAAGATAAAAAGCTCTATTTCAATACTGACATTGCTGAACAGTGACACAATATGAAGTACTTGTGCATTGGGCACTTTATGTGCCATTTGTTGTTGTTTTTGTTTTTCTAATTTGCATTTAATTTTAAACAGTTATTTGTTTGTTAACAATGATGTTGTCAATTACCAGTATTATATCAGTGCTACTGGTGTACCACAATTTTGTCCTGTAGGAGTTCTTTTACATGTCATTAAATCTACTGACATGGGGCTATTGCTTTAATCACACTTAAAAATCATCAGTCTGGGGTTTAAACCCACAACCTTAGAATCAGAAGGCCAATGTGTAACCATCTGAGCCACCGAGACTGATTAATTTATTTGCCTATTGGCTTAAAGGGCCAAAGTTGCAACCATTGAGACATTTCATTAGAAAAAATGCTTATCACCAAGGAGTACTAATTAAACAGATCACAGCTCATAATGTTAGTGTTTATAAACATGCCAGTTGTTAAACATTCTATGTTTTGGGTTGTAATGTAGTAATAAATCAAAATGATTTCAGAGAAACTCAAGATCCACAAACACTGGAGAAAGTCTCGGAGAAAGTCAGAGATGCCTTTAGTTTTGCTGAAGAGTTCACCGCAAAGAGTGCCTTTATTGCCACATGGGAAAATGTTGGATATTTCAACAGAGGTGCTGACAAGGTATTATTTAAATATCAATTGATTAAACCTAACAATATGTGTGTTTAATAAAAGCAGCTGCTCTATGGAATCTCAAAGTCCAGATGATTTTTCAAACATAATTTGAATTCCATATTATATTGACTTTTATATTAGATATGCAAAATTTTTATTTATTATAATAATAATGATGAACTCTGTATCACCAGGAACAGAGCCTCTGATCATCATCATCATAATAATAATAATAATAATAATAATAATAATAATAATAATTATTATTATTAAAGCTGAAAATGTTTGCAAATTTCTTTAACTTGTTTTGAAAAAAACAACAACAAAAAGTTTGTTCAAAGTAATGTTTGAAATTATCCCTTTGAAGTTTTCAAAGGGATAATTTCCAGAGTGGTGACATTTCATTATTTCAAGTATATAATTATGGGAAACAACTTAAATACATATAATAGTAGTAAGCATTAGAATGTTATATTATAAGGCCTGCATCATAACTTTAGCCTGTTTACCACTAGCAGCATTCAAAAGTATGAAAGATAGATTTTCCAATCCCAACTCTTTTAAAAGTCTAAACCTTTGCTCCTACTACTATGTCGACCTCCATGGTTTAAGGGTAATATCCTAGTGTCTGTTTCTCAAGGATGTAGGTTCAAATCCAGCAGAGGGCGATGGATACTTTTTCAGGAATAAAAATCCTTAGTATGACTTCCTTCGGAAGGGAAGTAAAGTCATTAGTCTTAAGTCATAAATGTAAGGCATGTAAAAGAATATCAAGCCTGATAAAGAGGTCTCTGAGCAAAATTAATCAATCTTTCATGCTCAGTATAGAAGGGGATACTGAGAACCATAGCAATTATAGAACATCCATAAATGACATTCAATCCAATTCTTTGCTGCTACCATCAAGTAGTATAAGAGAAGTTTTCATTGATTTGCCCAGCATTGAGGAAAATTGCTTGTATTTGTAGGTGCAGGCAGTACAAATCTAAGAAATATACACCAATATTGTATATATAATTGAAGAATATTTATTCAGACTTATTAGCTTCAGTAGTTAATATATTTTGCTTTTATTTCACCAGGTAAACACATTCCAAGTTGTCATATCCAGTGATGGAACAGACTCTTATGTTGAAATGTTGTATGCAGATAATGGTATTCAATGGATTCAAGGGCAAGGACAGGCTTCAGGTTTACCTGATGCTCGTGCTCAAGCAGGTCTAGTGTCAGGAGATGGCCGACTGTACACACTCCGTGGCTCAGGCACAGACCAGATACAAAACTTGGACAAGTAAGAAAATATAATTTTTATTTTAGTTTTAAAAATTGTACATCTGGCAATGAGGAGTCAGTAACAATCTGTAAAGAAAATATGTTTTAAATAGTCCACATATGCACACCAGTCCTTCATTTTTTTTAATGTTTTTTTTTGTAATCTTCAAATTTTAAATTTACAATGACACAAGGTCTGTAAAGCCTGATGCTTTGATATTTTACACTCTAGTGCATAATTGTAATTGAAATTCTATAACATATTTGATTTGTTGACATTTATGAAGAGTACATAATACAATAATCATATTTTAGTTTTATATAATTACTAGATAATTAGAAGGCTACAATCTGACATTACATTAGTGTTACATATAATGAAATTATATTTATTTATACATTTTAACACTAATTTTTGATACTTTTTGATTTTATGTGATTGCAAAAAAAAAAAAAAGTTCATGTGCTTTTATAGAGCACATTATAGTAGAGGCCTCAAATACAAATTGTGTGATTATATGTCTATTCTGCTGTTTTTGTAACCCAAGCTTTAAGCACGAACTTTATATACATTTTTTTTTTTCCATTGTATATAAACATATGTATTCATGTATATGTCTTGACAAGTTCTATGTTCAGTGGTTTCCTGGCCTAAACAAACTTACAGAATGCTTTCTAATCTAATTTAAACTACATTCTAGTTTGCAAACAATAATGTAATCTTCCTGTACAATATGTTCCCATAAATTTCAATTTCAAGTTATACTCTGGAGCACATCATTACATAAGCATTATCATCATCCTTACTTTCTCAACCACGTAAAGGGCCAAGCTCCAGGAGTTTTGCTGCCCCCTGCATAATAATTGCAAGTTCTACTTAAATATTGCAAGTTATTGTTCAATTTTATTTTGAAAGAGCATTGTATAATTGTTTAATAAGAACATTCCAATGACCTTTACAAGACTGGTAATATTAATGTGACTTTAGGCTTGGTTTTCATTTACTAATTCCTCAAAATTGCGTGTAACTTTTTATGTTCATGGAACAAGTATATTAATAAGATGTTCATTGTAACAACTGAATTAGAGGTAGAATCAGAATGTAAAGTTCAATGCTATAGCCCGGCTTTGAACCACAGATATCCCGATTTCCACCCAGTTGCTCTGATCACTGAGCTACCATGGCAATATGTCAGCATGGCACTAAATTCTCAGTCTACTATGCATTCTTATTATTGTGATTCTTATTTCATACCAAAAATAATTTGCATTTCATATTGCCACATTAAATTAATGGCTTTATAAATTTCATTTGATGGAATGAACACAATTTGCTTTATACTTATAACACATCACTTTATTATTTTTCTTAGGTGGTCCAATGTTGGTATAGATGGTGTTTGGCTGTTTCATGTTGGACAGACTGGTAGTACTGGAAATGTGATGCCACCAGACTTGGAGGTTGGAAGTAGGTGAAGTATTTTAGAGGTGACAGAATTATTTGAATTTATGCTCTTATCTGAATAATACATTAATATGGAGCTAATCATTTTTGTAAGATTACGACACATGTAGTACCACAAAGAGGTTAAGTTTATTGATCCTGAGATGATCTATACAACTGCATAGTTTTGGTATAGTTGCTAGGTTTAAAGTATTGGTTAGCTAATTTTGCTTCATTTATGAATGATCATAATTCTAGAGCTCTCGCACACATGTTCAATGTAGATGTGGATTTGGATTATGGAATTAAAAGTGGTCATCCTCATTACCTATTGCATATCATCTGTTTTATCTGAGATAAATCATAGCCATGAGACTGTTGATACCAAAGTTAGCCTTCTATCTTCAGTAAGAAAAACCTTGGGAGTCAGAAAGTGGTATAAATGAATATACCCATGCAACACAAATGCAAAACTACTCTTGATTTGAGTTTATTCATAATGATAAGTGAAGTTTTGTTGCAAATTATTAATTGTTATATTAATATCTCAATATGTTTGTCTTTTACAAAACATTTTTAAGGTTTGGCACAGGCGAGACAAAACTGTCGGAGACAAAATTGTCACAATTAAAACATTTCTAGATGATCCAAGATGTTTTTGCTTATACACCTTCGGATGTTTTGGTTTTAATTTGTGTATGATTTTATTCTGGATAATTATGATTTCTGGCAAGATAGCAACTTTTATTTGAATCACTATTTGTTGTGTGTGAATGAATAGTCAATCAGGAGTTTTCAGACATCTTGTCATTGGAAGATAGAATCAGACTGAAAAACAAGCAGATCACAAATTAAGTTTGGGATAACATACCCCGATTTAGTTGTTAATGCTCAGCATATTGGAGTTCTTCTTTTTGCATTCTTGCTTGCCAATGGCATATTGAGAGACTTGCAGCTACTAAATATTCATGATTCTGGATATGAGTCATATTCATTGTAGAATCATCCTGCCTACAAAGTACATAATTTGGAGTAAGAAGAATTTAATGTCTCATCTGTTTGGCTAACCAGATTCAAACATTACAGGATTCGTGAACTTACTTTAAGAAAAGTTCAAAGTGCTGTGTGAGAAAATGTCAACTCCTCTCAGAAGCAGACCAACATCATACACATTTTAAGATATAAACAGCTACAATACCTATGCACAAAATAGAATAAACTTTTGAACAAAGAATACACGTTGAAAAAAGTGTTTTAAACATAATTTCCTATTTACATATGTAGGTTGTACCTTAAAAGCATTAAATTTGGGGTTTCTCAATTATTCGTGTCTTTCGATTATTTGTGCCTCTTCTGCCCCACTTACCCCAAATAAGCAAGAGTATACTGTTATTTTATTGGTCAACAATTGACGCATTTACTTTAAGCAATTGTGTGAGACTTCAGAAATTGCAGAAATGTTTAACATGAGCTTTTTCTCACAAAACTATTGCTTTCCTGCCAAGGTCAATGTTTATTCCAATAGCAGATAAGGAAGAAGATATGTTACAGACAGAAAGTGCCCTGCTTTGTTACCAGAGAAGTAGAAGCTTTATTTAATGAAAGAACGTAATCCTTTGTGCTCTTCAGTTATGAACTGGCAAGTTTAGTGTCAGCTAATAGTGTGTTTTCTTAAGCATCATGTATTAAAAGGACAAACATCTCACATGATAAAAATATTGTTTTTGTTACTAATGGTGAATTCACTTTAAAAGTCCAGAATTTGGCTCCTCAAATTAAAAGAGCATATTAGTGATATTTTGTCAATAAAAACAAATTCTAAGTTACAGAAATCAACGGCCAAATGTTTAACTGGCTGGTTAAAAGGATCCCATCATATGTCTCTTGTAATTCCTCTGATATGCACCAGGAATCCAAGGAGCATATAAAAAACTACTACCATTGCTTGACAAAGTCCAAACATCTGTCCTTAGAAACAGTAAGTGCCTTATGGACTAGGGCTTTCCATACAAACTCCGCCAGATGACAGAAATGTGACTGAAAATTTTGAAAGTGTTGATAACATTGGTGAATTACAACTGAGTGATCCTGACTTTATAGGAGTTACTACAAAGTATGAACCTCACATTCTAACACAGGAGGATCAAAATGATTTGGATCATGATCTTGGGTTATCTAAAAGTAAAGCAGAATTATTTACAGCAATATTGAAAAGCTGGCGCCTCCTGCAGAATGATACCAAAGTAAGTTTTTCTGTCAAGTTCACTGGAAAAAATGCTATAGGTATGACTTCTCATATTTGCCCTTGTTACTATTTCATATTCATATTTATGGAATTGGGTTTCTACCAATGAAACCAATTGTAAAGATTCTGAGTTTTAAATATTAGTACTGTGCTGTCTGCAGCAGTTCTCATGTTCACCTTGGTATGTGAGTCAACAGGATCGGAGGACTTGGTAAACACAGAAGTGATGCACCTGTAACTGGCAGCCTTGGAATGCAAGATCAGAATGTTCCAGATACTTCAGCTTCCACAAGCTTCCAGAAAGTTCTGTGACATCATTTTAGCTATAAAAGGAAGGAAGAATTGCAAGTCAGTGTGTAGTGAGTGACCGGAGTGTTAGCTTATAGTGGCGTGCAAGCAGTGGCTGACTACACATTGAAGTATTGACTAATTGTGTACAGCAATGAACTAAAAACTTCTTACAGATGACTTCACAGGTTAGCGACCAAGTTAAATTGAAATCTGAGAAATCCAAGCTTTTGACCATCTTGACTCTGTGGTCTTCGTCAGGGAAGTGGCAAAACTGGCGTAAAAAACGAATACATATTTATAGCTTGGAGGTGTAACTGTAGTTAAGTTCAGTCCCAACCAATCAGACATGGCTTCTTGACACGAGATCTGCGATAGGTTAACATGCGCTCATTTTCTTCGAGGTCCGCTTTTGGTGTTGTGTAGCAGTCTTTCGTCCAAGCACTGACCATGCAATACAATACAACACCAAAATGAACGCATGTTCACCTAACACAGATCTCGTGCCAGGAAGCTATGTCTGATTGGTTGGGGCTGAACTACAGGTGCACCACCAAGCTATAAATAATCATTTTGTATGCCAGTTTTGCCAGTTCCCTGGTGGAGACCACAGAGTCAAGATAGTCAAAAGCTTAGATTTCTCTGATTCCAATTTAACGTGGTTGCTATCCCAAGAAGTCATCTATAATAACCAACACTGAGAAAGCTTCAAATCTTTAGTTAAAACTTCATTTGTAACCAATTTTTAAATCAATAAAGACATTTTTTTTAGAATAGTTATAAGTTTTTTTTATTCCGAAAATTGAAAGTAGTTAAACTTTAAAATACATTTTACTCAAAACACACATTTTCCTACTTGTCCTTATTCCCCTGAACTCCTCAATAGAAGTTTGATGTATTTTGAATAAATATTGCTGTTACTTGTTTGTCTTGTTGCTTCAGGTGATACACCATTAATCAGTACTTGTGACTCTGGGGCAACAACCTGTCATAGCAAAGCTAACTGCATCGACTTCCCAAATGAAGGTTTCTGCTGTGCCTGCCAGCATGGATATTATGGCAATGGATTAAACTGTTTGAAAGATGGTTTGTATTCCTGGCAAAATAATTGTATTTCCATACCAATGTATGCAATCCCAATGTTAGAAATCTAGTTGCACTATAGTCTGTCTCAAACAAGAATGATCCCATTGTAAACATATAAAAGGGAAGAAAGAGAGATATGGTAATGAAATGGAACACTTGGGGCAAAGTTTATAGGTGTCTTATTTTATTTACTATCATACAACAACTGCTTCTAAGAAGTGCAGCACTGAAAATTGTTTCCTAATCACTGCTCAATGTGAATTAGTAGTAGGGAGAAAAATGTTCAGATTTATTTCTCTGTATCCTGCACATTCACCACAGATATGCTCTAGGCTTGTGAATTCTGTAAGTGTTTTACAATAGACAAATATGTATCATTAAATATAAGAGAGGTGCAATTATAAATAATATTAACTTATTATTCTCCTCCTGTATTCCAATAACACCTAATAACCTAAATATTGCAGAATGCCACAAAATCATAAAACAACTAATTAACTTAAATAAAAGATTAATACTTCATTGGATAACAGCACATTGCAGAATAAAGGGTAATGAAACAGCCGACTTTCTAGTCAAGAAAGGTAGTAAAATTACATCAAATTCATTTGATCCAATAATTTATCACTCTGTCAAAAGAATCATTATGTCAAATATAATAAAATTAAAGAAGATAATATATTGCAAACAAAAGGAAAACCATGGGAAAATTTATGTAATAACACGACCTGAATCACATTACCAAGAAAATCCTCTATAGCAACTTTTAGACTACTAACAGTCTATGACTGTCTCAATAAACATTTATTCAAGATTGGTATTATGAAATCTCCTCTGTGTCCTTTCTGTACATTTAAAGATGTGAATGGAAACCACCTACTCTGCTGCCCAACCTTTAGACAATATAATAATATAACTTCAAAATACTGGATTGCAAGAGAGCGAATAGCTTTACTATCAACTGCTCAACATTAGATACCAACCAACCACTTATTGTTGTTAAATGATATGCAACCTAGCTTTGCATTATTAAAGAAACATTGTATAAAAATTGTATTTCTATATCAAACAGCTAATTTTGGAACAAAGTTGGTTCAAATGATTTATTTCCAACTTTTGTTACTATGAGATTACAAGCATAACTTCATTTAAATAACAATGTTTTAGAATCTAGTATGTCTACCTGCTAGCTCCTCCATATTTTAACCCACTGATATCATTTTTTTAGCAAAAATTACTCTGTTATGTATTCACTAACAACATAAGCTTCTCTGGGATTTTCATCAAGATTCCTAGCTGTTGAAGGATTTATTTTACCTACAGATAAGCATTGTGTTTGAAATGGAACATTATATATCACATCCCTCGCAAATTTGTCAGTTATGATGATGGCAGGCACTAAAGTCAGACTGGTAAAGCCAGTATATAGGCACTCTGTTTCCTATTTCTGACTATCATCAGATTTTGATGATTCATCAGTAAATGTATATTCTGAAGGCACTCCCTATCCTCAAAAAGTAATTGCAAAAGCCTTGTACTTTCCAATTTGTATAGATCAGCCATTGCTCTGCCACTCACAGAATAGTGGAAGTTTGGTGGCTTCTATAATTCACTCAGAGCTTTCTTTTGCTAATATGAGTTCAATAAAAATAACCATAACAGCTTTTTCAATCAGAGACATCTCTTGAAAACTTGTAGGATCAAAACAGATGGTATACTCAGTCGGATCAGTAATGCAGCATGCATAACATTGTTGCAACGCTGATGATGGAAATACCCATGATTGTACAGAACATGTAAGTTAAGCAGTGACAGGAGAACCTGTCAAAGTATGCGAAAGGGTTAACCCCTAGGTTATATGTATGGTGTAGAGCTACTACACTATCTCTTCAGTTTCTAAGTTGTCCCCAATTGTTGTTCCCTCTTTAGGATCCATATCCACTTCTAAAATTTCCTAAGAATTTCCCCATCATTTTAATTTTATTGCCCCTGGACTTGCCAACATTTTAATCACTGTTATGCCTTTGTTTAAATTATCCCCCTTATTTGTTCTCTTCATCTCTTGACCTTTTCATGTTGTATTAAACAATTTCTTTAACATAATAAAGTTGGATTCAAGGTAAATGCTGATTCTGATACTATTGTTTATTAGGCAGAATCACTTCTGATATTTAAGACACCTGATCTTGCATAGGTACCTCACTAACCCTATATACAATTTAAAAGTAATCAGCATATTATCATGGAGCAGGCCTGCCAGTCTGCCAAAATAAGCCCAATCAAGGCAAACCATAAGAAGTGGTGAGAGGCAAATGATTGTACATTGTTTCATGATGTTTAAGAAAGAAACCTCAAATTGGGGCAACTAAACAATAATATTAATTCTGTAACACATACATATAGTAAATTTCTCACAATGTCTTATTCAGTTTATTGTCAGGAAGTTAGTGCTGCTACAGCTAGTGTTGTAAAAACTATGTACACTATAGTGACATACACATGGCAAGTTGAGTCCATTTACCTTGTTGTTTACAACAGGATTGTTCTTGTCTGAGATAAACTATTCAGATTTATTTTGTCATTATGATTATTACACTGATATTGAACATGTCACTGTAATAATAATTATATATATATTATATTATATATATATATATATATACACAATTTATACTTGCACTATGTAAAATTCTTTATATACTCATCAGTGGAGTAAAAGACTGAAGTATCAGGAACGATTTTAGCTGTTACATTATTAATTTCTATAATGTAATAATTATAATTTTATCCTCAGTTCTTCACATTAGCAATATTTGTTCTACAAACCTGTATGTGAAGGTCATTCCTTTGTCATGGATTATGCTATTTCCAGATATTTATAGATTTGTTGTAATGTGAAATAATGTCTCTAAAATAAACAACATGCATAAGGAATAGTATTTTTAACCCATTTTTGTTTTCCGCATATTATTCAAATTTTTTTTTTTTTTTTCTTCTGTAATTTAGATATTTGCACACTCCCTATATCATAAGAGACTATAAAGTTTGCATAATGGATGTTTATTTGTATCTTAAGATTTAGGTACTTTATTATGGATAGACCTTAATGAAATATAACAAGATGAACTCAATTTGGAGGCTAATTTTTCAATACGCTTCTTCCATCTAAAGTTTTTATTTATGATAATTTCCAAAAATGTTGTGGTTGCATTATACTTAATGATCATGTATTTTAATAGATTTGTGGTTTAGAATATGCCTTACTCTGGCAAGTATGAAAAGATATTGCTGTAGGTTTCCCTTAATTTATTATTAACTTATTTGCTTCCATCCAACAATATACCTCAGTCATTATCTGATTTTTCTTATTCTGTAGACTTTATTGATTTATCTTCTTATATCGTATACTCTAATAATTTTATGCCTGATTAACTTTATTATAATACTTAATTATAAAATTGTGTACATGATGTGTAAAAATTCCTCTTACTGACAGGAATTCCTGTTCGAGTGAATGGAAAAATCACTGGCATATTAAATGGAGAAAATTTGACACAGATGGACTTACAGTCCTATGTGGTAACTTCAGATGGACGTACTTATACAGCACTTTCAAATGTTAATATAGAAACAGGATATAACATGCAAGTTCTTAACATTCTGGGTGGTGTTATTGGATGGCAATTTTCTCGATCTGTCAACAAAGCTCTCAATGGATACCAGCTAACAGGTAAACATTCTAATCACTAATAATATTATGCACAGTGAGCTGGATTTAAGTACATAAACTGTGCTAAAAACTGCATATATACCTTGTGTAACTAGAAACATATTTTCAAGATGGTTCCTTGCTTAGCTAGGATCCAACTTCTGCATTATCTATCTATTGCCGGGATAATCTCTGAAAATGGTTGGAAGAAACGGCTAAATTACATTCCTTAGGGATTTTCAAGTTCATATCTACTTTTCAAAATGAAATAAATGTCCCATATATTGGACATTATTCTGTGACTTTTGAGTAAAGTGAGAGTATTTTTAATGTTGTCGCAGCCACTGTTGCAAAAATATGATAATAATGCAAATTAATTCACTTTTTGGCATTTAGTATTTTGGGGGCTTACTTTTTATTCTGTTTTAGATTCTGTTTTTTTTTTAGTATTTTTGTATAAACTGTAGTGCAATCTTCACTATCCACTTGATAAATCCCTGATCTATTTCCTGAAGGAATTTTATTTGGCATGAATTCAACAACTTTGGAGAACATTTGAGTTTGCCCAGTATGTTTTCCCAGGTACGCCTTACTCCTTTGGGGGGGGGGGGGATGACATTGCAATACATCATGCACAAAGCAGCCTCTTCTCCCTTCCAATCACTCACAGGGTGTTAAATGAAGGACTCTTCTCTCTTCTGAACACTCACTAGAGTATTGAATGCATTGACTTTTCTCTCTTCCATGATTGTTCATTTCATTGTCAAATGCAGAACTCCTACTCTTTTTGCTGATGCTCAACACAGTGTTGAACACAGGACTTCTCTTCTCTATACACATTGCTCATTGGAGTGTCGAATGCAGAATTCCTACTCTTTCTAGCAGTCATTCCCTGATGTGTGGAACACAGGATTCCATTTTCTCTTATGATCACTCCTTGGAGTGTCGGACAAAGGACTCCTCTTCTCTTTTCAAATTGCTCACTGGAGTGTTGAATGCAAACCACTTCTCTCTCCTGTAGTTGTTCTCTCATGCTCACTGGGAACACTCATTATTTAGGTCTTTCTTTTCATCATCAATATCATCAAATGCAACTTGAGGGCCCTCCCCAACTGTATTGTTAACATGTGTGTAACAATAATACACTTAGAAAATATTGATGCCTTACCCAACATGCACCGGTTTTATGCTGTGACAGCAAGGATACATAATACAACACATACATAATGCATAAATGAGAAAATAAATTAATATAAGTATTGGTGTGCAGAAGTTAGTAGCTGTGATGGATATTTGAATCAGAAATTACAGAGTGAAATAAGATTATTTCACTTGAGCATATTTCAAAGCGTATTACCTTTTTTTGATGTTTCCTGTGTTATGATTCCAACACAGTCATTTCTAAATAAACTAATGTGTTTTAAACAAGAAGACCAGAAAAATGTGGCATATTAATGAGAAAATGATTAACATAACTGAGCTAAACATTAAATGTACAAATCCAGTGGCTAAAATAATAATTGGTATACATCTGCAAAAGAACAAAAGTGAGGGTCAACTGCATTTAAATAATGTATACCTTTTTTCTAATAATAACTGATTCCAATTTTAATATTTAGGTGGTGTCTTCAATCACACAGCAGACATAACATTTCCTCAGACAGGTGATAAAGTTACACTTCGACAGCGTTACCATGGTTTGGATGTGTTTGATCAGCTAAAAATGGAAGCTGAAGTTCGAGGAACACTTCCTATTATTCCAGTTGGCAAGAAGATTCATATTTCTGATTATGAAGAACAATATACAAGAACAGCACCAGGTATTGTTTATTTTCTTTGTTTCTAACAAACTCTTAGTGCTTTCTTTTTATGATATTAATATAACATTATTTCAGGTGTAATTCTTTCCCAGTCATCACAAACATTTCAACTGGATGGACAGGCAGTGGATGTTCCATTCACTACAACACAAACATTCCGTTTTGAGGAATGCCCCTATGCTGCAACAAATGTCACAACATTCCGACTGAAAGTTGCTCGAAACTTTATTAGTTATGAGGCTCGTGAAAAGATACTGAGATATGGCATGACAAATAAAATATCTCCCCTTGGAGGTAAGTTTTAATATTAAGCATTTTGTTGCATGTTAGTATTTAAACATACACTTATTACAGCATCCTACAATTTTAAAAATGTCATGTTATTAATAACTTTTCATGTGCCAACAGAAGAGGACCCGTGCCAAAGTGGAAAATCCAAATGTGGACAACATAGTTCATGCATTGTGGATGGTGATACATTCAAGTGTATCTGCAATCCTGGGTAGGTAATGATGATGATAAAAACACTATAATTATCAACTAAATGGGATGTATAAAATCATATTCATAAATACAAAGCAGACCTGCAATTATCTAAGTTAATTGAGATGGGACTACTTCAGAATATAAAAAACTTGGATTATTTAGAGTTAACGTGCTGATTGATAATAATTGATTTAAACATAGTAATTATCCATTACAACATAGTTCCTTAAAATGTCCACTGAATACTGTATACATAATTACAGTATTAAATGTAGAGATATATTACATGAGAAGATAGGTTACAAGATTAAATGAGAAGTCTTTCTTAACCCAGGAGTTTCCAAACCTTTTAGACATGCAGTTTCCTTAATCTACAGATTATATTTTTGGAAGCACCCCAATATGAATCAATATAAAGTTTGTCCAAAAGTTATTAACACATGTAAACTCCCAAACTATGTCTAAATTGAATGTTTATTTTTATAAGATTTTAAATTTGGAATTTAAATTAACTCTGGCAATTTTTATTAATAAAGCTATTTATAAATAA
The DNA here is from genome assembly GCA_030762935.1 of Hymenopus coronatus. Lineage (NCBI taxonomy): Eukaryota > Metazoa > Arthropoda > Insecta > Mantodea > Hymenopodidae > Hymenopus > Hymenopus coronatus. The sequence goes on along the minus strand of CM060886.1, from coordinate 102,742,366 downwards.
ATAATGTAATATGAGGTTACATTTTTTAAGAAATACCAATTATGTTATTAGCCCCAAGGATGACCACATCAATAGAGGTTGTTCTTAATATCATTACATTTATTTTAGAACCAGCTGAAAAATTTAATGCCACAGCTGGGATTTGAACACAGTTCTCCTGCTCTCCATGTGGTTCCTTTAACCATTGAGCTACTGTGACATCCCAGTATGACATTAAATTCTCCATAGATTCGGATTCTTACCCAGTTAACCAACCAGTATGTCTCACTTCCGAGATAATACCTTAATGGTGACATTTATTGAAAATACTTGGTATCTGGGTAATAAGTACTAATATAGTTTATACCAACTATTGAGTATGCTTACTATCAGTTAACTAATTCTAATAATAAAAAAATACAAAACCCATAACAATAATATATTAAATTGTTACCCATAGACTCAATTATAAGTTTTGAACATTATCAAGTACAAAGTAAATAATTTACAGTTACTTTAGAATATCATTAATTATTATATACAAGATTGTTCAATAATGAGTTTTTTGTACTTTGTTGAAAAGTTGCAGTAATTTAGTTTTAAAAAAGTCATTATTATATACAGACTCAGTTTCAAGCATTGTAAAGTTCAAAGAAAGCAAACTAAAATTGAAAATTATAATAAGTCAATTTAGAAAAGCATTAATATTCTATACAGGATTGCTTAACAATTATTTTTACACATTGTTTAAATCTCTCTTTCTCTTTTTACTTCCATTGGCAGGTGATTGTTGATATACAAACCAATTATAAAAGAGTCCTATTTTATGGATTTTATATAACTATTATAGACCTGTAACATTAGTTAATTTCCTGTAGCGCTTAGGTGGAGCATAGATCATTGTTACGATGTTTCCTTGATTGAAATCAAACTTCTAGTTTGTGAGTTTGCCACTATGTGTCATGGGTCTTCGCCTACAGATGGCAGTATAGGATGAAATCACAACTTGCAGATGTGAAATGGCAGAATTTTGCTCAGAAACCTCCTCCTTTCAGGATATCAGGTTCTTTTACATGCAAATAAACATTACAGGGGACTACCAGCTTTACTTCTATTCCAAAGGAAGTTATGCAATGGATTTTTACATCCGAAAAAACAGGTTTGAACCTGCAACCTTAGGTTTCAGAGGCTAGCACTACACCATAGGGGGCAACAGACATGTAATGTATTGTGCCAGTAATTTGGTAAATGGAGCAGGCATGAGTGCTCAACTTTTATTCATTTTCCATAATTTAATACCCTAACAAATTTAGATAAATGAAACAGAAGGAGAGCTTTATTTAAAATTGTCTCAATTCCAAATTTATGGTAAAAGGCTTCACCATGTTTAGTTCCCATATTTAATACTATCAGTTGATGGCAAATAGGTTTTTCAAATAAGATAATATGTACGATACCTTACAGTTTGAATAACCTCCATAATCCCAAGATGAACAGGGTTGAATGTATGTCGATGTTTAAAATACTCCTTCTTGAATAATACTTTCCTAAAAGAGTTATAGTTTGTCCTGGTTTGTTTCTCTAGCTTCCAGTTTCTTTATGAAGAGACTGAAGGAGTAGAGAGTGCAGTATGTGTGGACATCAATGAATGTACAACGGGAATACACACTTGTGACATTAACGCAATATGTGTGAATGAACCTGGAAGTTTTGCATGTCAATGTAAGGCTGGCTATAGTGGTGATGGCACACATTGTCAAAGTAAGTGTTAAAGTTTTGTGTTAATTATGGTGATATAATGATCAAAGATTACATAGATTTCTCCTGTCTTTGAAGAGGTTTCATGACCTATGTAAATCACATGTTTAGTAATAAGCAATGCTAAATGACTCTTGTTTGTTTCAAACTTAACAAAAATATTAGATGACCAGTACAAATAACTTGCAAAATCATAAATTAATACATCATAATTTTCATTTATCTATGCCTAAACACTGGACTCTCCTTACAATAGTGATAAAGTATATTTAATCATATTTAAAGTGTATATTTATTGTAATATAAGCATTTTAACAGCCAAAGCCATAATTAATAAACAATAAATTACAAAATGTTCATATAGACACAAGAAAAAGAATTTATCATTCATTCAATTACAATAATACATAGAATACATAATTAAAAATAATATTAGGATACTTATTTTAGAAAGAAGTATCTTTACTACATTTTACAGCTATTTCCTATAAATAGTACTTATTATAAAAAGATAAAACCAAGGCTGTTTTTGTTAGTATACCATTCAAGATGGTAAATGTAAATTGGATAGTATAATATTATAAAAAATAAAAAAAATAGATTAATGAAAATATGATTAACTATTAAGGACTAATCAGGAAGAACAAAGAAAGAAAAACAATTACATTATGGTATTGATTCCCAGACATTCACGAAACAAGTAGGAAAATGCCTGAGCCAACTGATTATGTTTCATAGGCATCAAGTATCTTATCAATATTTCTGTGTAAGTTTTATGAATAGGAATGTAGTAACCTGAATTCAAACTGAAAAGTAGATATAATGACCTCTGAATTAATTAATAACAGAGGTGGAAACATGTATCAAACATTTTTGAGAAGATGAAAAGAAAACTTACTTATATGTTAATAGCTGGGACTTTTGTGTCTTCTTGGTTTAGATACTCTCCTTTAAAGGCCAATGTTAAGCAAAGAATAGCTTTTTATATGTAACTCAGGGTGGTAATCCTTTCTTTGTAAGTGTTCTAATAATGGTTGTACTCTAAGGTTTTGACAGCAGATTTAACAGATTTATTCTTAAGACACTTGCTGTTAACTTAAATTCATTTGTAATCCTTCAGAACTTCCTACTTGTGAAGACCTCAACTGTCATCCCAATGCAGAATGTATCAGAAGGGGAGCAGGAGTGTTGCAGTGCCAGTGCTCTGCAGGTTTTATTGGTGATGGTGTTGACTGTGCACCATTTTCTCCACATGGTGAGCTTTACACACTATTGGTAATGGTGGTGTTTTTTTTAACAGTTACATTTTAAGACCTAACAAAAAGAGAAAAGAAAACATGAGCAACAAACAGAAAATGAGCTTGATTTGGAAACCATCAGAAGCATTTGCTCCTGTTGTGCTTCCAGTATGCAATTGCATGCCAGCCTGTGCTCATTTTAAAGACAATTATGCAATAAATAGGAAAAAGAACATTATTCTGGACATTTGTTTTAATGGCTGTCTGAGAGACATGTATAGGTCTGGAAATTTGAATTCTCTAGGTTCAAATATGTATATATTTATTTATTATAAGAATTCCACAAATTGATGGCTTCATCAAAATTTACATTACAATAATATAACAAGATAAGAGCAGGCAAATCAGTAAGGTAGATTATATATTTAGGTTTAACATTTTAGTTGTAATTTTAAAAAGGTTTTCGTTCATTTGTATTTGTATATTCAAAAATTATATTAGGGTTAAAAAAATATTTATGGGGGGTAGAAGAATTTGCTTAAAATATTATATTTACCTTGATAGATATAATACAAGCAAAATTATAAAAGAGGATTTACGTATTTGAAACATTAGCATTTATAATATTTTGAATGTTTTTTTTTTTTTTTTTTTTTCCAGAAACATGTGACATAGCTAATGACTGCTCCCGCTATGCAACTTGCACCTATGATGAACAAGTGGGGCATTATGTCTGTATGTGTCTTCCTGGCTACACTGGAAATGGATACATTTGCACAGAAGCATCATACAATGCTTCGAGTGAAGATTCGCCAGCTCCACAGTGTATATTAGGGATCTGCTTTTGTCCTTCTGGATTTGAGCTTATCGATGGAATTTGCATCAGGAGAGATTCAGAATATGGAGAAGATGGAAATTCACAGTGTAAAGTATTTTACATCATTTGTGCAAATAAGATTTATAAATTCAATTTCTGGTTTCTTCTTCTTCTTCCTCCTCCTTACATTTCTGGTATCTACAATACTAAATTGAAGCATTGAGAGCAAAAGTGGTCTAACCTCACTTTTATTTAAGGATCAACTGCCAGGCAGTTTAGTTCTTTTAGCTATAGTAGTAATAAAAGGATATGTATAATCTATCCAAAAATTTGATATTATGCTTTCAACAGAAATACAAGTTCGGAGACTCCTGAATCCAAAGAAAGTATTTTAGGCAAAAGATTCACAGTGTGCATCTGTGAATGATATGACTCAAAAACAAAAAGTCAGTCAATATCAATATGGTATTTAAGTTTAGCACCTTCCATAACATTTTCAAGAAAATAATTGATCTCAAATTGCCAGTCTGTATGGCTCAGTTGGTTAAGCACTAGCCTTCTGAACCAAGGTCACAGCTTCAAAGCCAACCCAGACTTATGGTTTTTCACTGTGCTTAAAAGTGACAGCCCTATGTCAGTAGATTTACTGGGATGTAAATGAACTCCAGCAGGACACATATCCTGGCAATTATCATCATCATCATCATCATCAACAACAACAACAACAACAACAACAACAACAACATACAGAATGTTTATTTTCTAACACAAACTTCCATTTACATGGAAAATGTTCTAAACATTTTTATTTTCTCAAAAATAGTTATAACAATTTTGGTTAAATGGAATGTGATTATGATATTTTCATGAGAAATGAAATGTACAACTATTAATTTTCTGGGAATGGCCTCTGGAACACTTTTCATTCTGAAGGTATTTTATAGAATTTTGTATGACCAGTAAATCATAAGAGAGACCAAAAACTTACTATGCAAAAAATGTAGATATATTTAAAATGTATTTTCAGTAACTTTTTCTGTGACATAAGCCATTTCTGAGAAAGGTATCCTCTATTTTGTCATGCATATGTCTGAAACATATGGAATTAAAAACAAAATTATTTGAGAAGTTCTGGAAAAATAATAAATAACGAAAACTTTTCTCTGTAAAAGGGTAGTTTGGTATGGGGAATATTTTTTTAAATCTCTGTGCTGCATACTTAGAAGATGCTTTAATTAAATATCAAGTTTGGTGTTTAAACAACTTTTTTTTTTTTTTTTAAGTTACACATGCATGCACACATGCATATTCAGTCACTCTCTCTCTCTCTCTCTCTCTCTCTCTCTCTCTCTCTCTCTCTCTCTCTCTCTCTCTCTCTCTCTCTCTCTCTCTCTCTCTCTCTCTCTCTCTCTCTCTCTCTCTCTCTCTCTCTCTCTCTCTCTCTCTCTCTCTCTCTTCCCCTCCCCCTTCCCTCTCTCCCTTCTCCCTCTCTTTCTCTAATGCTCTCCTAGAATCCAAGGAGCTTCAAAACCTGCATTTTTGGTGAAATACCAGTATAAGGTATGTAGTAGAGAAAGTCAAAATTACTAGAGAGATTTTGTTATTCTTTTATTCTATAAATTATTACAACTGTTACAAGAAACAAGAATAAGTAATTAGCTTTATTCATTGCTTTTAGTCCTAATGGCATTGTTATATTTTCAAAAGTCCTGTTATAACTATAATAAGCTAGAGAAATGAAATAGAATATTCTATTAATCCTCGCATTTCCCTTTCTATATTGTACATATGTTGTCTGCATGTCTTACCATAATATAATAATTCTTACTATAGTGTTTGGGCCATTATTGCTTTTGCTAATGTTACAACTAGTGACATCGCTAAAAGAATGAAATAAATGGGTTAGAAAACATCCTTCCGTGCCTTTATACAAGGGGCATACTGAAAGTCATGAGCAACCTATTGTAAAAATTTAAATTTCAACAATGTAACGAAACGAATTGCAGGATCGTAATATACAGACTTTAAGCCACATGTTGACATATTGTGACGTCATTAGCTTCTATCATGTGACCACAGACGGTGTTTGAAAAATGGCTGACATTGATGTTTCGTTTCGACAGCGTGCTGTCATTGAATTCCTTGTGAAAGAAGGAACATCTGGTCCTGAAATTCATCTCAGACTTCAACGTGTGTATGGAGGTGTCTGCATGGGTGCCAGCAGTGTTAGAAGATGGGTGAAACATTTCAAAGATGGAAACACGAGTCTGCAAAATGCGCCTCGTAGCGGGCGTCCTCGAACTGCCTCTACAGAACACAAGAAGGAAAGAGTTGATGAGCTCATTACAGGAGATGGCGTTTAACTGTGAATGAAATTGCTGCGAAACTTGGAATAGGACATAGTGCAGTGCAAGAAATGATCCACAGCTTGGGTTATCGAAAGGTCTGTGCCCGTTGGGTCCCCCGTTTATTGACTGAAGACCACAAACTTCAGAGAAGAACCATTGCACAAAACCTTCTTCAGAGATTTCATAATGAAGGTGATGAATTTTTGAAGTGTATTGTGACTGGAGATGAGAGCTGGTTCCATCACTATGAGCCAGAAACGAAACGTCAGAGTATGGAATGGCACCACTTGAACTCACCATCGAAGAAGAAAGCGAAGACAGTGCAGTCTGTAGGAAAAGTTATGGGAAGTGTCTTTTGGGATGCACAAGGTTGCACTATGGTTGACTTTCTTGAACCTGGACAAACCATAAATTCTGCCCGCTACATCAAGACACTTCTGAAGCTCTGTCGGGCTTTGTGTGATAAACGCCCTGGAAAGAGGATCATCCTTCAACAGGATAATGCGCATCCGCATACTGCCCGTGCCACTATGGAGAAGATCAGGGCATTAGGATGGGAAACTCTTCCTCATCCTCCCTACAGTCCCGACTTGGCACCCTCCGACTACCATCTTTTCGGTTCTGTGAAGGAGCAGATGCGTGGCCAACGCTACGAGACGCTGGAGGATATTCGGAAAGCAGTGCGTCAGGGTCTGCGGGCAGCTGGAACGGAGTTCTATCACAAGGGCATTTTCAAACTTGTAGAATGATGGGAAAAATGTGTGCAAAACAATGGAGACTATGTCGAAAAGTGAAAGAAAGTCTGTAGATTATGATGATGTATTTGGTTTGGCTTAAAAATAAATATTAAGATTGGAAAACAGTGTTGCTCATGACTTTCAGTATGCCCCTCGTACTAAAACGTAATTTGTGTGAGCTATGTCACCTGTGCTCTCATTAATTTCTTCTTTCTCACATTTTTATTAAATTTACAACAAATGTTAATAAATGCTAAGTGAAGTCCATTTTATAGTACAAGGGACATTCAATAAGTAATGCACATGATTTTTTTTTTCTTATTCGCCAATTAAATGGCTACTGGTACCTATATCCCACATAGCCTCCATTCACATCTATAGTCTATGCCACCTAGATGTCAGATGCTATTTTGGTCTCCTCTAAGTTTGGGAGATCTGACAGTCACGTTTTACCTTATTCTGCCTCTGACACTCTACTAACTCAACTCATATCCACTGCCTGATCCCCATAGACAATTTGTAAGCCTCTGTGATTTTTTTAAATAGTCTCCCTCTCTGCAGATAGAAATTCAATCATAGCACTCTGCTTTGTATGTGTTTTATCATCAGCTGCCTTTTAAAACTAAATTTCACCCATCTGTCAGAAACAATGAAACATTATGGCATTATAAAGAAAGGATTGAAGATATGTTTTCTAAAGTTTCATTCATTTCCAATGAAAGGCTGTCAAGAAATAAAAGTATGTATATTACTTATTGAACACCTAGTATATCTGTTATTAAAGGCGTCCTCTGTGAGTCATTAACAATAAGGGAAAATGCACCATATTCAAAATCACCCAGTTCATGACTCTACCTTTGTTTTTCTTAATGAGGATCTTCTCCCAAAACTCCAACTCCTTAAAATTTCTTGTGGTCTTTACGATTTTGATATCTTCACTGCTATTCTGGTTGGTTGTCCAAAACTGGTCGGCTATTGCTGATTTGTCTGTCTGTTTGTATCTTATGTTCCTAAAGTGTTCTTTTTGTCTAATCTTTAAACTCCTCTTAGTTTGTCCTATGTGATCTTGATGTACCCCTAGTTTTTTGTTTGCTTGTGGTTTGTCCAGTTTGTTGAATTTAATTAAGTTTTTTTATACAAAATCTATTCTGAGAAGCCAAGATGATACTATGTTTTTTAAAAAACTATTGGAATTTATACATAGCAGTAGGATGAAAGATAAACTTCTTGTGTTGCATGTCCTGTTTCTGATTTTTGAGTGAAGTGATTTCTTTCAAGCGCTTTTGTTTTTGAGTTTTTATGTTCACCATTTCTCAATTGAAGTCATTATATTCTGCAATCCTGATGGTTTCAGTATATTCTTTAGTGTATTCCATGTAAGTTAACCATTCTATGGATGAGATTGTTGATTACGGCCATTCTATGGGTGAGATTGTTGATTACGGCATGCTTGTGTTGTTTTGGATTAAAACTGTTGACTTTTATGTAGTTATCTGTATGGGTGAGTTTCCTGAAGATTCTAAATTCAATTCTATTGCTATTTCTTATTAACTTTAGATCTAGGAAGGGCAACATGCTGTCTAATTCTGTTTCCATAGTGAAACCTTGTCTTTAATTTATTCTACACCTTATGAGCTTGATATGACTGCCATCCATTGCAATGTAGCCTTTTACCCTGCATCTCGTGGAATCATGCAATCTTTGAAACACTGATGGCACATTGCGTCATAGGCATTAAACATGCATTATTGTAGTCATTTATCAGGGATTGCATACACTTTAAATGTCTCCAAAGCAAAAATCTAAAGAGTTAAGGTCAGGAAAATAGAAAGCAACCAATCCATCACTCACAAAAGACTTGAGTTAGCTGTCGCCTAACACTATGATGAAAATGGGCTGATTGCTGTACAGTAACAAATCTCTATGTACAATGTGTTCACATTTGTTTCGTCCCAAAGTGCTCAGAATACAAGATATGTCCCTCGTACAAAATAACTTAGAAGATATTTGGTTTATGACCAATGTTTTTAGCAGCTGTTTTCCTTCTTTTGTTGCTCACTACTTCCTCTGTAAAAACTGGAACCTTTTTATATCACATACCAACATAAATTCTGAGGTATGAATATTAGATTCTGTACATTACTTTACAGAATAAATTGCCTTTTGTTTAAGCCATATTTTTACTTCTTATTTAAAATCTCTTTCAGATGTTTACTTTTTGTTGAATATTTTTACTGGGTAACTAAACCACCAAATTTAAGATGCAAAGAATGCTATATTTTACATATTTCAGTTGAGGCGCGTCCTCTACCAGTTTGCTTCACCCCTTCAACATGTGCATGTCTCAGAGGATATGTATACCAGCAAGACAAACATTCTTGTAACCCAGTACCAGGACATCCAGTTCATTCACAAGGGACAAAGGGACCATCAGGATCAAAATGTACTGGGAACTATTATGTCATTTATAAAGCAGCTGTAATAATATAGCTATTTAAGTTTTAACTCTACAAATTATCCACCAGTCTCTTATAATTTGAGAGTACATACAATGAAGAAAAAAAATTATATACAAAATATGAAATCCATGATCTCTATTAAGACAAACAGAAAAACTTCTTTAATAAAACCTATAGTACAAATTTCGTGCTACTTTTTCCACCAATTATGTATTCCTAATTTTTTTTTTTTATTCTTTGTAGGTATGTACGAGGGTGATTCAAATAACCTTTTTATGCAATTTATTGATTAAACATATACACATCTTTTCTACTTAGCCTCTTTCATGCTCTACACACTTTTGCCAGGCAATTTGAAAGCTTGAATATTCCTTGTTCAAAAAAGTTTGAGAGCACGTTATCAATCAATTGCATACATGTTCCTCTATGCCTTAATTGGTTTCAAACCATTCCCTCCAAGTGATTTTCTCGTGGGTACAAACCAAAAAATAGCCTGGGGGAACAAATCTGGACTATAGGGAGGGTATTCAAGGGTTTTCCAGTGGATGTCTTCCAATTTGTCCCTTATTACGTTTTCAGTGTTTGCTTAGAATTGTCTTGGAGATGGATGATACCTCTGTAGGGCATACAGTATCTTTTATTTTTGTAGGTAGCTTTTACTGACCTTAACAACAAAAAAAAAAAAAAATAATAATAGTATTTTATTTATGGACACTCTTTAACTGCTGTGGTTCTCGGTGTCCCATTCTATACTGGGCATGAAAGATCACTTAATTTTGCTCAGATTCCTCTCTATCAGGTTTGAGGTTCTTTTACGTGCCGTAAATCTACAACACAGGACCAACGGCTTTACTTCCCTTCCAAAGGAAGACATACTAAGGATTTTTACGCCCAAAAAAATCCATCGTCTTCCGTCAGATTTGAACTCACGACCTTGGGTAGGTATATGACGTTAGCATGGTAACCATTACACCATGGAGGGCAACTCTGAATGACCTTAACAATTTGCAATAACATTCTGCATTCACAGAACTCCTCTGTAGTCAAAAAGCCTGTCGCAAGAACTTTTCCACCTGAGAAACGGATACTTGAGCTTGGGTGGCCAGCATGATTCATTTTTAATAATTTCTCAGCTGCCCTTAAATTGTCTGGCCCATGTAAACACTCAATTCTGGGACAGTGCAGCATCCCCAAACTGTGCCTTCAAAGAAGTTAAAAAAATCTTCATTGGTTAAAAGCTTTATTATAATAAATTGCACAAAAGGCGAAGGAAACTCTTGCTCATTCATGGCTGTAACGATACCAAAACCAATCAAAGCAGCTAACCAAGTAAGTTTCCCCCTTCCTAACCTGCCACTCCATCATCCCCACTCAGATTTGCCTGCACAGCACTCTGGCTCCAATAATGTTTATATTTTAAACACCCTCGTATTTACCTACCATAAAGCACAGTTTTTCCTTATATGCTATTCTGAATTGCTATGTTGTCCCTTAGTTCACCATACATTTTAACTCCATGGTCCTATGCTAAGTGGCTTTAGTTTAATTAATGTTTGTTTTATTTGTTTTTCGTATTATTGTCTCTTCTTCTTCCAATTAATTGCATGAGCTTTTTATATCCTCTTCATTCTTTAGCTTCATTGTCTTAATTTTTAGACCTTCTGTACTGATTACCATTTTCTGTTACCCCCTAACCTCATTTCTTCATATTCTATTACACAATGTATAATCTGCCTCCCTCCCTACATAAGTTCATTCCCTTTCTGGCTCCTCTTAACCTATGGATGCTTAATCTAGTTCATGCCAATCTCTCTCTTTAATCTATTACACACATCTGTGTATTTCTCTCCGCCCCAGTCCATTTTTATTTGACTAAATAGTAGTGAACTTTTCTAAAATGTGGGAATAATTTTTGTTTCTCTATATCCTCCACTCTATTCCTACTTTTAAGAAACCTCTAACTTTCCTATGCCTCCCTTCCCATACGTTATCCATTCCAGTAATTACTTATATTTTGTTATTGATATTAGTTAAACAATATGAAAAAGTTTAAAAATGCAATAACATATGAGCAAAGAGCCAGTTTTTCTCTAAAACTCATCTTTAACATCAAAATATGTCTGCACAACAATATATATGTGATAAATTACAAATAAGTCAATAATTTAACAACAGTTTGACATAGCTCATTAAAATTTTATGTGTATTATATTTTATATTCTGACAAGTTCTTTAATGTAATTAAAAGAATGAAAATAAATGTTCCTTTTGAGAAATGTATGAGTATCATAAACTTGACTAACTAGGAATATCTTGGAAATGGTTAACTTCACAAAATATGAAATTGACACAAATTGTATGTTTTAACTAGATCTACATTTTTTGTGTAGTAAGATTTTCTCTATTTCTTATAGTTAACCGGTTATGTAAACGTTCATTCAAAATAAATAGGACTTCAGAGGCTATTCCCAGAAAATTTTAGACATACATTTCATTTAACATAAAAATATTTTTAACATATGATATTTTAATCAAAATCATTAGTCATTTTTTAGAAAATCTAACTTTTCAAAAAATGTTCCATGTAAAGGGTAGTTTGAGATGGGGGAAATTTCATCATTGAAAAATGGTAAACTTATATATCAAGTTTGGCATTCAACTGACTTTTTGTCTTCAAGCCTTTTGTCTTTCTATAAATCCAATTTTATTTATTTATTTTATATCAGAGACCTTGAAACATGTACTTATTGGTGATATGTCACCATAAAATTTTGGGTAGAATGCAATACCTTTTCTACCTACTGTTGAATGTATATACAACATTGTATGTGTATAGTAGAGAAAGTAAAAACATAATTTCATATTTTAATAAAAGATAATAAAAATAATAATAATGTAATTTTACTTAGTAGCAAACATAATATTAAATAAAAGATCGGTGTAGTTGAAAGGCTTGCCTCTACATCCTTTAAAAACTTAGTCTGATATATTAAATAATTTAGGAAATACTTGATTTTTAACAGATTTGAGTTGCTGGGAAAGGACTTTTGATCTCCACTTAAAATAACATTTGCTTCTCAGTTGTTGCTACTATTGACTTTAATATATAACTGATACTTTATGAACTCATAATAATAAAATTCAGTTTTTATTATTCATCCATCATGCTAATGTAGCGTGCATGCGTGCAGGTTTGAGTGGGTGCGTGCATGCATGCATGCGTGTGTGCGTGAGTGCATACTAGAAACAGTATCCTTTATTCATAATAATCTGCATTATTTTAAAAAGAAAATATTATATGTTCCACTCTGATTTTCTGTACCTGTTCAGCAAACAAACTATTTTTTTGACTGCCTCTGTGGTCCAGTGGTCAGTGAGCTGATTTCTCACCCAGAGGTCCCAGCTTCAATTCCCGGCAAGTTGGGATACTTTTTTCACCAGAATTATTCCCTATCCCCCACAGAGTCTGGAAGCATATATGTGAGAGTGAATGTGTCTTATAAGGAAATAAAAAGATTAAAACCCAATGTAAAGAACCTACAGTCATCAAGTTGTTTCTGATGCAAAGCCCCCGATATGACCTTAGATGTTACAGGAGGCTATATGAATAAAAAAAACAAACTATTCTTATAAAAGTTTATTCTTTTCTCCCCTGTCATTCTAATCAAGATAAACATTAGAAATTGTCTTATTATTTGCTTCCTGTAAGCAGAAATAAAATAAGGGACATGCTAGACTAAAGCAATAGCCAAATCTTTTAAAAACTGGCACTATTTGAACAATTGAAGTTTGGTTCACTTTGCATTGCCAGCAGAAAAACAAAAGAGAGATGAAACAAAAGGCGAACCCCTTTTAAGAGAATTATGTGGTTTAAAATTTAAACCAATAACAAGGAATATCTCGGAAATGGTTAATTCTACAACAAAAATGTATATGACATAAATTATATGTTTAACAAGATCTGCATTTCTTGTATAGTAAGTTTTTGTCTACTTCTTATGGTTTACCAGGTATTCAAAATTCAGCAAAATTCATCCAAAATGAACAGGTCTTCAGAAGCTATTCCCAGAAAATTCAAAATATACATTTGTGATTAAAATATATTTAATATACAGTATTTTAATCAAAATTGTTAGAACCATTTTTAGAAAAACAAAATTTTCAAAAATGTTTCCATGAAATGGTAGTTTTGGGCAAGAGGGTGGGGGGATTTTTTTGAAATTCTGTTCTATCCTTGAAAGAATCCAAACTTAAATACCAAGTTTGGCATTTAAAAATTTTTAAATAACTACCTCCATGGTCAAGTGGTCAGCAAGCTGACTTCTCTCCCAAAGGTCCTGGGTTCGATTCCCAGCTGGGGTGGGGAATTTTTTTTTTTAATCAGAATTATTTTCTATCCCCCATAGAGTCTGGAAGTATGTATGTGAGAGTGAACATGTGTATGTTTGAGGAAAATAAAATGATTTCAACCAAACATAAAGAACCTACAGACAATGAGTGGTTTGTAATGCAAAGCTCCGGATATGAACTTAGATGTTAAAGAGTGCTATATAAATGAAGCAATAAAAAAAAGAAAATCTTTTAATTTTTTACTTACACTGTCCTCACACACATGCACACGCAGACCTTTTCTTTAAAAATGCTTTCTCTGAACTCAGAGAACCTCAAAACACAGATATATTTCTGGCAAAATCCCAACATCACATTTTTGAGCGAAATACAACACCTTCTCTCTGCACCATATACATAGTATGTGTAAAAAAAGTAAAAAAGACTAATACAATCATAGTACCCATGCTATGTAACCAATTCTTCTTAAAATAATTAAAAAAAGGAGTAATTTTGTACAACAAGATACACAGTACTTTCAAGGTAATAACAGGCATAATGTTCAAACAGAAAGTAAAAGAATTATTGTTGAAATATAAATTTTACAGTGAAAATGATTTTCTCAGACTCAAATTGTAAAATAATTTGTAAAGATTATATACATTCTTGTAAATAGTGGGTAATCAGCCATGTCAAATTTATCAAAGTTGAGCTTTTGGCCATTCTAAATTCCATGGCCTTCTTCAGGAACTGAATGAGATATATTATTGTTAGGTAGGTGAGGCTTGCACTGTTCCAGATCAACATGTGATCACAGAGGAGCGAAAATCGCACCCACTTATCAAGAGTATATATTAGGGAGACACCTAATCATTTTATTTGTTTCCTGAAGAAGGCCAAGAGTTTACAATGGCTGAAAGCTTTTATCAATTTGATATGGCTGATTACCCATGATGCAATAATCAATAACGCTTGTCATGAAAGCTTCAAGTCTTACTGTGTGTCAAATTATTGATGAAGCTATTTATACATATGTATATTATTTAGTAAATAAATTCTATTCTAATCTGTTATTAAGGAGAGAGCTGCAGTTTCTTTAAACACAGCAGTCATGAAGATGTAGAAAAAACTGAAATGACAAAATAAAATCAGACTGATGTAAGGGCTGGGATAGTTAAACATTATGCAATGCAATCTATGTATATAATTATGTGATTTAAAATTGGGATATAAGCATTAACAACCTAGAATATATGTACCTCATAAAAATGATGAAATAATAAAAAACACAGAATTCTAAAAAATGATGAAATAATAAAAAAAAGTCACAAAAATGATGAAATAATAAAAAATAACAAAATTATTTATTTTTGTCCATTATTTTTACGCTAAAAATCTATATTAATATATTTTATATTCTACCAAAGCAATAAAAATGGTGTAAAACTCGCCGATTTTGTAAACTGGAACTGCTGAAGTGACTTATTCTTCCCATTACGACATATAATGGAAATCAGTTTAAGGTTTGAAAACAGAAATGATTCTCTGTTACATCTAAAAATTGATTTGTAGTTAGCAAAATAATATTCAGCTATAACACGCATTACAGGTGCATGTTTAAAGTTTGCTATTTCTTCCAGTGACAATGATACAAGAGCAATGCATATATATATTTGGTAATCTTAATATTCTTAGGCACTACAAAATCCACTCATCTTATCTATCTTTGCAGATAAACATTTAGAGTAAGATCTGCTACATTTATGCTTGCTGAGATTGTTAGTCATCCAAGTTATGATTTTTTGCTACTGTAAGCTCACCTGTAATTCCTTGTTTTTATTTTTACAAAAGTTAGGAAATAAATTGTATATTCTAAATATTTTCCTGTGAAAATAAAAAAATTAAAAAATATGTACAATTGCATGTAAACCATCTAAATATTATGTGATTATGAAAGTATCCAAAATATGCTAAAACATGCATAATAAACTTTGTTTTCAGACTCAGGAGATATTATTTCCTTCACATATTACAATAGGTATGCATATGTTTTAATAAAAAAGAAAAAAGTTATTACATAACTATCCTAGCCCTACTTATGTACCATAAGTCATAACAAGATCTTTATCTTAAGTAGTTTTGTCTTTTCTGGAAAAGTATAAAACACAGTTGGGTATGTGTTGTTCTACAGAATGTAATAGTTTCAATAGAAAAGTATATTTGTTATTTCTTTGCTTCAGTATCCTGCAATATTGTGAATACGTGTCATCCACATGCACAGTGTGTCTTCACTTCTTCATTGGGCAGATACCAGTGCCACTGCAATGCAGGCTATGAAGGAGATGGATATGAATGCACAGAGATAGGTAATTATTATTCTACATTCATTTACAAAGTTTACTTGAACTTGCACTGCTTTATGCACACAATTATCGAACTAAATAACACACAAATGTACAACCTAAGACACAGAAATCTGTTGTATTACATTCACATGACTTTCTACACTTACTGTTCTATAAACTAGTCATGCAACTAAAACATGCAAAAATGTATTTGATGTTAAACAGGAAAACATTAAAATCACTTGAATTATTAGAACCTAACCTTTGTTTAGTTTTCCAAAAATGTTCACCGGCATCTCTTCTAATACTAGTTAAATTGTAATCTGTATAATTTTTTCCAAAAGTCAAATGTTAAAATCATTACTATTGGCGAATATTTGAATCTGAGTGAGACTCTATAAGAATATATAAGAAGAGTTACTGCTGTTTCATTGGATATTTTGTAACTTTGTGTTTTTAGGGAATCCTTTCCTAAAAATCAGCATGTCAATCCCAGAAAATATTTTCTCTTATCCCATTAGTTCATCTACTCTAGCATAAAAATTAACTTTAATTTGTTATAGATGTTTCCTGTTTACAAGTTGACATCTGTGACATTCACGCATCTTGCACCTTTGATGAATCTAGAAGCAAGGCCATCTGTGTATGTAATCCAGGATATCAAGGAGATGGAACACTCTGCACACCATTACGTAAGCTATACTCTTATGATGTATAGGGTGAATGGAAAGTTTGTTTACACTATCTTTGAAACTATATACTTATGTACACCTTAACTCCTATGTGTCCAAAATGTCTGTGTAGGTTCCTCCATGTTTGTAGCATAATTTAATGCACCTCCATATCCAATTGTTTATCTTCAACAGCATACACAAGCTGCATTTTTCATTACTCATTGGCTTTTTCTCACATCTTCTTTCTCAATACTCCACAGAGCATTATCAGGTGTGGTGAGGTCAGAGCTTCTTGCAGGCCAAAGTAATGGAGCCAGAGATTGTTCTGAGCCACATCCAATCCGGTGATTTAGAAAAATTTCGACCAGACACGGATGGGAAAATGTCCTGGTGCTCCATCATGTTGAAAGCAGATGGTGTCTGCACTTCCTTGTGTTGTCAACCACTCTTCAGTCATTTCCAAATAAGTGTCTAGATTGGCATGGCCATTGAAGATATAGGTACCCAGAAGGTGATCTGCTGTCATCCCTGCCCAAGCCATAACATGAGGTGGATTGTTGTTGATCTCTTCAAAACAGTGAGGATTATCTTTCACCCAGAAAAAAAAAAAAAACATTAGGGCTACAATAGCTACAATAAATTGCACACTCATCACAAAACATGGCATTCTTTTTGTCATATGCACTAAGAAAGGTTTCAAGCAATAACTGACATGCATGCACATGTTGATCCAGGTCAGCATCTGACAATTCATTAACAGTGGTTGGGCAAAAACATTTCAGTTTTAATTTTTCTTTATGTGATTTCGCATTGTCAACATCAGAATGCCCAACTCTGCAGAATATTTGCCTAATGATTTCAGTGGGGAATGTTCAATTGATGCTTCCACAGCAGCACAAATTTCAACTCAAGTGCTCAGTCGCCCACTGCATTGCACATCGAAAACACTTCCTGGGGCAAAAGTCTTTTTCTTCTACTATAATGACATAGGATGTGACAGTGGTGCTTTGCCAAAATGCACCAAGAAGTTGCTCTGGATATCCTGCATTGTTTGTCCGGGGTTTTGGCATTCATGGACCCACACAGAAACCACCAAACGATCTTCCACACTAAAAGAACTTATGTCAGTCAAATCTTTACCCCGCCATTTTGAGCAAGTATTGCTTCCAGTATCACTATTGACATTGCTAGATCTACCAGCCTTATTGATAATTATATTACACATTCAATAATTAATATTTGTATTACACATAGAACCAGGTTATGGCATGTAAAGGGATTTTCCACTCACCTAGTAATTTATGTAATATGATTCTTGATAGATTCTAGAACAGAAATTAAGTTATAAAAATATTTGAGTAGTATGGATTATTTGAACAATTGAGAAATTACAACAGACATTGAGTAGTTTGTTTCTTATATCTGAAGGTAATCTCCTACCAATTTTTTATACAATGAATATAGAATTCAAACTAAATTTACGTATATATATATATATATATATATATATATATTTTAATCAATTAGATTGCCAATATGAGGAATAATTTTAGGTGCAATAGCTAGTTAGCTCTTAGAGAAACATTCAGTAAAAATATCATCCTTGTATCTTAATGGGTTACACAGAAAAGTGCAACTAAATAAATTATTATTTTAAAACATATTATATTAGGTACTTATGATGTACATACATACATTAATTTTTAACATACATCTGTAATTTTACAAGGATTATGTTTGGAAAATATTTCTGCGTTCGGTGTCAAAGTTTCATTTCATTATGTTAAATAGTTTTCTAGAAAATAAAATCAAACTATGAAACAATAGTCAAAAACTTGGCTAAAACTACCCAGTGTCTTAATTTTTTTTATTATAAAACCTGTAAAACATTCTATAACTTTATTTATAAACATATTTTAAATCCTTTGAAGAAAAATCATCCAGCATTACAATTGTGGATTGCTTTGTTCTTACACATTCAAACGAATCAAAACTGTTTTCTATCTCACAGATGAATGTTCTTCACCAGAAGACTGTGGAAGTAATGCACGATGCATATGGAGTAGCGCACATGAACATTATGAATGTGTCTGTAATCCTGGATTTGTCAAAGAAGGTCCAATATGCATAACTGTACAAGGTAAATAGCTCATACTTGTTCACTTGAAAAGATATCACATGTTCTATTGGCTTAGTACATTTATAAATGTCTATTATTGTAATTAAAACACTTCATCCAAGCTGATAAATGATTCAGAGCTAATGGGTTCATATTTAATCAGGACTTAACACGACATATGGTTTTTAATTGCAGGAATACATCTATATCTAGTAACTCTGATAATGTAAAATTCTTAGGTGCTATAATACACAATAATTATCCTGAGTACCACATATTGACCATATAATGTCTAAACTCCCCAGAGTTATATATCTGATTAGAAATTTGAAAAAGCAAGTACCTGAAGTATATACTCGGTCAGCATATTTTGCATTTTATTTTGGGATAAAACTCATACATTTCCAAAATATTTTTACTCCAAAAAAGGTTATTAAAATAATGTCTGATGAATCAAAGCTAGCTCGCTGCAAACCATTATTTATTAAATTAAGTATAATGACAGTAATAAATCTATATACATTCACTGTATTATTGTACATAAAAAGGCCGAACATCAGGACTACAAAATTGACAAAATATACATTCCTATAATACAAGATCATGCCAATACTTTGATATTCCATACTGTAGACTGACTATAACTCAGAAGAGTTTTGAAGTACTAGGTTCTAAAATGGATACTAAGCTACCTTTAGAGTTAAGACAATGTCCTGTAGCAACTTTTATGCATAAACTGTATGACTGGCTTGTTGCAACATGTTTTTATGATCTTCAAGAATTTTTTTTGAAATACAATAAGTACATATGCTGTACTATGTTTTACTTTACATATTATGACTTTGTTGTAATCAGTATTATCAATTTTTTTAACATGTATTACTTTGTATAATATTGTACCTTTCATTCCTGTACATATTCTGTATTGTAAATGCAACATTATTTCTAATTTATTATTATTATTATTATTATTATTATTATTATTATTATTTATAGCCAAAAGAAAATTTATGCAAATATATATTTAGGTCTTTTTTCGATAATAAACGTGAGTTAAACCCAGTTACATGCTTGATATATTCTTCACCATCCTTATTACTTTCTCTAGCATGCATGTATTATGTACATAGTGGATAGAGAAGGTATTGCATTCCACCCAAAAATTTGATATTGAAATTTCACCGGAAATACATGTCTCAGGCTCCCCTGAACCCAAAAAGAATATTTTCAGAAAAGGGTCCGTGTGTGTGTGTGTGCGTGTGCATGTGCATGTGCGCCTGCTTGTGTGTGTGTGTGTGCGCGTGCAAAACAAAAAGTTGGTAAAATGCCAAACTTGATATTTAAGTTTACCATATTCCAAGGATGCGACACAAAGTTTTTGAGGAAAATCCCCCATACCA
The DNA here is from genome assembly GCA_030762935.1 of Hymenopus coronatus. NCBI lineage: Eukaryota > Metazoa > Arthropoda > Insecta > Mantodea > Hymenopodidae > Hymenopus > Hymenopus coronatus. Next base: position 102,722,163 of record CM060886.1, on the reverse strand, counting down.
AACTAACTGTAACATGGAAAAAATTTCAAAAATATTGTATTTTCTCAAAAATAGCTCTAACAATTTTGATTAAAGTACTGAGTATTAAAGATATTAACATTACAAATAAAATGTATATCTTGAATTTCCTTTGAAGATCTATTCATTCTGGATAACTTTTGCATTACTGGTAAATCATGAGAGATAGGTAGAAACATACCACACAAAAAATGTAGATCTCATTAAAAAACACAAATTATGTCATATACACTTTTTTTTTTTGTGGAGTTGACTATTACCGAGATATTCCTTATTATTGGTTTCAATTACCTTTCCTCATACGGGAATCAGTCAACTCCTGGCCATGCAAAAAATTTAATTTTGATCACACAGCAACAGCTTTTAAAAGAATTGACTACCACTTTAGCTTAGAGTATTCTCTTATTTCTCTTCTACTTATAAGGAAGTAATTAACACAACCATTTTTCCTATTTTCTGTTTGTCTTGATTAGCATGAAGTTGAGAGAAGGATCAGCTTTTGTTACAATAATCTGTTGCAGAATAGCTAGAGAAAGGCATATGAATGGAACACATCAACATTTTTAAATACCTTTTTTTTTAAATTCTGTATAAGTTACTTTCAATGTTTGCACAGTTATTCTTATCCTTTAACACTCCTTAAGCTCTGTTGTCCCTCCTTTCTATGTGCCAAAATTAAAAGAACACTGTCTCACTTCTGCAGCAATAAAGTAAGAAACAAAACAAAAAATTATGTGTTCCATTCACATGACTTTCTCTACCCTTCTACAAACTATTCTTATAAAAATATTCTTTTATCTACATCATGCTAATCAAGAAAAGCATTAGGAGAAATAGTCTTACTACTTGATTCCTTGTAAGCAGATAGGAATTATGGTTAAAGCAATAGTCATATTTTTTAAAACCTGGTCATTATGTGAACAATAAAGTTTGATTTGCATTGCAAAGCCAGCAGTAAACAAAAGCAAGATGTAAGGAAAGTAACCTTGTTTGAGAAAAGTTACTTAGTTTAAACTTGAAGCCAATAACAAGGAATATCTTGGAAATGGTAAGCTCTACAACAAAAATGCTAATGACATAAATTGTGTACATTAATGAGATCTCCATTTATTGCACAGTAAGTTTTTGTCTATTACTTGGTTTACTAGTTATGCAAAATTCAGCCAGAATGAACAGGTCTTCAGAAGCTATTCCCAAAAAATTCAAGATATATATATATTTCATTTGTGAGTAAATATCTAAACTGTATGCTATTTTAATGAAAATTGTGAAAGCAATTTTTGAGAAAAACAAATTTTTTTGGTATTTAACAGTCTTTTAGTTTGTGCTAAGCTGTCCACAGACACACATGGACCTTTTTCTAAAAATTCTCTTTTTGGACTCAGAGGACCTCAAAGCATATATTGCCAGTGAAATCTCAATGTCGAATGTACATAGTACATGTAGAGAAAGTAATAAATACTAACCTGTAAATGCTCTGGTCGATTTATTTATTCAAAAATTAAAAATAAAGAAGGAACTTAATTATTTTATGCATTTTTTTTTTTGTTTAAAGAAATTAATAATTCATTGGAATATATATTAATTTTTTTTGTTACCATTAGCATTGAGTTAGTTTAAGTAACATTTGATTAACCAATCATAATACTGCTCATATATCTATCTTTGCATGTGTGTTATAAATGCATATCAAAACAGTCTACCTTGGACATGAGCTTGTTAGCTGCTGTTTCCCTGCTTATATAGCTGATCTGTTCCAGACCTCCCTGCTCTGAGCATCAGTAAATTCCCACCCATTTCCTATTTCTAGAATGCTTCCTTCCGGTGGTTACATCTAATTGCTGCTTAGGCTTGGAACTTCCATCTTCTCTCCATCAAACTACAGCCTGCCTGCTGACTAGTATCAACAATAATGCTGAAATTGATACAGTATATATGTGTTTTACATATTATGTGCCTAGTGAGTAGCATATGTGCTTTACTCAGTAAATGTTGTAGTCATATATTGTTTACTTATAAGAAGTTATAGAATAAGACTGTAAAAATTATACATAGAACTTATGGCACTAGGTTATTCCTGGTTATGCCTCCTTAAAAGCAACATGAAGGGAGAACTGAGGGTGTGTGACAATGCTGGCCAGATGACTTGAGTTTGTTAACCCTTTGTTGCCTATCAGTGCCCATAAGTATCACTTGTTTTAAGCTTAACTATACAAATAGGGTTGTACTCTAGGATTAATTTGATGTTACACTAACCTTCAACCATAAACGACAAGTAATCAAGACTGTTTTATATTGTAAAAATATATACAATTTTTGCCCTAAAATTGCAGTGAAGTTTTTAAATAAATAAAAGAGTAAAACCCATATAACTACAGTCAAGTGTAACGCAATTAGCTTCCAAACATCATACCAATTATTTTACTTGCAGTCTCCCCATCCTTTATCACAGTCACTGGGATTTGAACTTGCAACATTTGGCTTTGAATGGCCTAACACTCATGGCTGTTTGAACCACTTTTTGGTAGTGCCTTTGGCAAGATTATGAAAACTAGTTTAGAGAATTTAAACTTTTAATTGGGAAGAAAAGGATTAATAAAGGATCTACATATATTTTCATTTCTATTATTTTTTCTATTATTTTATATAATAATGTTATAGGTTTATTCCCATATATTTTTACTAGAACTCCACTTTTAAACTTGAATTAAAGGAAAAATGGAATATGTAGTAGGTATACTAATGCAGGCCACTAAGGGTTACTAGGAGTGTGAGATTTCAGTTTTCTTCCAAAGATGCTTCTTGATTTTAGCCAATAATGGTAGCTGAATCAATTTAAAATATACAAAATAAGCAAATAAGATTTAATTTCTCTAAAACCTCAAGAAAGCTAGTGTCAGTAAGCCTTATGGCTAGTATCCTACAAAAGAAGTGTAGAGCTAAAAATCTGATTGTTCCATTCACATGACTTTCTCTACAGCACTGTAACAGATTCTTGTTCAAAAGCATATTCTTCTTTATGATAATCGAGATAAACATTAGCAGAAATTGTCTTAATTACTTGCTTCCTTGTAAGTAGAAGGAAAATAAGGCAATATACTAGGCTAAAACGATGGCCAAATCTTTTAAAATCTGGTTGCTATGTGGTTGAAATTTGTTTTTCTTTTCTATCCATAGAAACTATGCATACAACTATTCGTGTGAAAAAAGTTTGAAGTATTTTAAATCTGAAACGAATATCTCAGAAATGGTAAATTCCACGAAAAAATATATAGGAAATAAATTATGTGTTTTAATGAGATCTACATTTTTTGTGAAGTAAGTTTTTGTCTATCTCTTGTGGTTTACCAGTTACGCAAAATTCAACAAAATTCATCCAGAATAAAATGGTCTTTAGAGGCTATTTCCAGAAATTTCAAGATATGCATTTCATTTGCCATGTAAATATTTTTAATATACAGTATTTTAATTAAAATCGTTAGAACCATTTTTGAGAAAATCAAAATTTTCTAAATTTTTTCGATTTAAGGGTAGTTTGGGTTGGGGGGATTGCTTTCATAATCTTCATGTCGCATCCATGGAAGGTAATAAACTTAAATACCAAGTTTAGTATTGTACCGACTTTTTGTTTTTGAGTTATCCTGTTCACGCGCTTGCACGCACACACACACACACACACACACACACACACACACACACACACACACACACACACACACACATGGAAATTTTTCTAAAAATGCTTCTTTTTTTTTATTCAGGGGTCTCAAAACATGTATTTCTGGTGAAACCCTGGTATCTAATTTTTTGCTGCAATACAATCCTTCTCTATACACTATGTACATAGTACATATAGAGAAAGTAAAAATAAGTTTATGCAAAAATTGTTTATAGATCAGTGAGTAGAAAAACTCATGAGAATATAACATATCAGATTTTTTTTTAATTTGTGTTTATTTATTTATAAAATAGTTCCATTAATATCCATTAATTCTAATTTTATCAGTGAAAGTAGAAGTTTTATGCTGGTACTAATGCATGAAAAAAATTATGCCTTTCAATTACATCCAAATATTATTTTCACCTCTATGAAATAAAAATGCCCAAAATGCAACAAATTGATAGAGTGTACTAGTGTATAATAGTTATGCAGATCATATTCTAATTCTAATCATTATTGACCTATGCAGTTCTTATCAAGGTGAAAGAGTAGTTACTTTATCTTTTTTATCTCCTCAGATTCTGGATGCAACATCATCAATGACTGTGATTCCAATGCTCAATGTGTTTATGATCCCAATTCTGAGCAGCATCACTGTCGCTGCAATGCTGGATTTTCTGGAGATGGCAAAACTTGCACTGCAGATCCAATTGGCTGCAATATTTTAAACAACTGCGATCTGGCAGCAGATTGTGTCTATGATCAAGGAGCAGCAGGATATCGATGCAGATGCAGAGCTGTAAGTTGTGCTTCTTGATGATAATGTTACTCTAGTGATTGCAAATAATGCAAAAAAGGAAGAACCTATATAAATAATCAGAAAGGTGTATCAAAGATGTTTTTTCTTTATATTAGAAAATAATTGTATCCATGCTATTTTATTCATAAATTTTGCAGACTGTTTCATGCTAGAGGCACTAATTTATCATAAGTAATATAATGAGGGCTCCAACTTTTATCGACAAATTCACGAGCAACTTTTTGCAAGCAAATTTATCTAGAGAAAAGTTGTAGCTCAAGTTTCATGAATTTCATGAATAAAATAACAATGATTAGCCTATATGGACACGAAGAATAAAATTCCTAAAATCGCATTTGTCTTGACGTACATTTGTACCAAAATCACTGCACACTGATACTATTATTATGAAACAAACATTAGTTCAGAGAGAAAACAAATATATATGGGTGTGATAAATTTAGAAAAACAATTGCATGTGGATGTGATTTAAAAAAATGATTAAAATGCAGAGATGATGATGGTTGGGTTTTAAGGGTGCTCAACTGTGGTTATCAGCGGGGAAAAAAAAATTGCAGAGATGAGTTCCAATTTATTAGAATTTTATGCATCAGTGTACTGCATTGGCCACTTCCTAAGATCACATGTCAGGAATAAAATAGTCATATGCTATCTGGTCATTCTTTTGGTTTGCACCACTTATCGCTGGGTCATTCTTTTGTTTAATCAGTATTGCTAGGTTATTTTTTATAGAATTTAACATTTTATGGTCAAATCATTTGCAATATAATATTTAAATTCATATTTTATTAATGAAATGGTCTAGATAAATACCATTTATTGGTCAGACCTTCCTGGATAAATTTTTTGAGTGGAGGGAAAAAATTTATTCGTTAGATCAGACATGTTATATATTACTTGTGATAATTTCCAATTATAGTGTAAAGCTTCTACAAGTTCTTCATATGTACTTAGTATTATGGATTAGTTTAGTTCTTCATATTTCATCCATATTTTCTGTTTCTTAACATCCTCAATCTTTACTTACCACTTTTCAAAATTCTGCTATCTTGTTAATTCTCAAAACATATATAGATATTAAAATATAAATGAGATTAAGCATAAACAATGCTGACCCAGATACTGATAGATAGTGTATACAACTTTTGAATGATTGTCATATAACATTTTGTATCTCTCCACATTAACCTTGTGCCTATATCAGCATCAAAAAACAAGTACAAACAAATAAAAGCCACATTGACCCATGTCTTGTGTTTACAATGTAATAGAACTGTGTATTAATTTAATAATAATTATAATAATATCAGTGATAATTAATATGGAAATAAAACCTGAGTTGGAATTAAATACAGATACTTAAAATAAAACTAAATTTTAATCTGCAGTTGCTATTGCAAGAGGTGTAAAATCTGGGCCTTTATCAATAATTATATTCACTTTATTTCTCTTCATAAACTTAACTTCATTTCTAGCAATAATTAATATATGATAGGTGAATTGCAATGTAGGATCATTGTTGGCAAAATTTAAGACTGTCTAATGTTGGCAATTTGCTATTAATTTTGAATAGAATGGCTGGTATAGTAATCTGCTTTTTCTAATTCTGGCTAATGACTTTCTTTTCGTAATTGGTATTTCCAATTTTCCTTACACACATATGAAATCCTCCTCTCAAAAACACACTGTAATTTACTGTTAGCTTAATATTGTTATTCACAATGGAGTTGGATCCTCTGCATTAATTGTTAAAAACATTCAATATAATTCATTTCTTACTGCTTTTAATGAGTGCTTTACTATTTCACTATTTCACCTGTCTTGTCACACACCAACTAACAGACTTTTAGAACAACCAACTTCCTACTGACCATTTGTCATTGTTGTATGAATGCAAAAAAAAGGTGAGCAAAACTAAGCAGAATTAAATATGACCTTCTTTAGTTTTACTATTAATATTATCTACTATTTCATATTGCAACAAAGTGTTTATTTCAATGACTGTAAAAGAGTTTTATTTCTCATCACTTCAATGTTCATTAACTCAGTTGTTGACTGCTTCAGCTCTTTCTAATCCAACAGCATTATTTCACTTCTGCTGCCCTCCTAAAATGAAAATGAAATGAGTTTTATTTATGAATGCTCTTTAACTGCTGTGGTTCTCAGCATTCCATTCTATGCTGAGCATGAAAGACCCCTTAATTTTGCTCACAGACCTCTCTATCAGGCTTGAGGTTCCTTTACGTGTCATAAATTTATGACACAGAACCAATTGATTTACTTCCCTTTTGAAGGAAGCCATGCTAAGGATTTTTATGCCTGAAAAAGTCCAACGTCCTCCACCGGGTTTGAACCAGCAACCTTGGGTCCCATTCTAAATTGGGTTTGAAAGACCACTTAATTTTGCTCAGAGGCCTCTCTATCAGACTTGAGGTTCTTTTACGTGCCGTAAATCTACGACCCTGGACCAATGGCTTTACTTCCCTTCCGAAGGAAGCCATGCTAAGGATTTTTAACCTGCGACTTTGGGTATCTGGCTCAACTTTCCAACATGTGATACAAGATTTTTGCTTAGTTCAATGTTAGTGGCATTATTTTTCCAAGTAAAGCTTCACATTTTATGATTTAGTATGTATTTAGAATTATTTTTAGTATAATTTAATGCTGGAAAACAGTTTCTTAACACAATCTAAAGTTTGCACCTACCTACTGCACATTTAAGAATATTAAACAATGCATGCAGCCAAATTCTGTTTTTCTTTACTTAAAATCATGCAGACAATAGTCGTTTTTATCCCTAAATTAGACTGACAAGCTAACTTTGTAGGTCATCTCCTTAACATGGTGTCAACATGGTGTTTACCAAGCAGGAGGCCTGGTTTCAATTCTCAGTACTGGCATGAAGATTTTCTCCCATTGGGAGACTTGGTCTGGGGTGTGCTCAGCCTCAGGTCCCTGGAGGGCCCTTGAGGGAAAAGCAGTGACGCCAGTTGATGTGGATCACATTAACTAGCAATGGACATTAACTAGTAATGCACAACACCTTGTCACCTGTAATAGGTGAAGTGGGCGACCCAGCAGGCTATTGAACCACAGAGTTTATTTTTATTTTTAGCTAACTTTGTCCAAGACTCTTTGCACAGCTTTAACCAAATTTAATCACTTCATGACAAAGTAGATGTGTTTAATATCTACCATAAGTTCTTGGAAAGGGTCTACCGAATGGTTCTTGAATCAGCATGCCACAAATACTTGCAAATGTGAGTAATGATTTGTGCATTGGTGCCCACATGCTTTACATATATACAGGGAGGGGCATAAGTAGGTATACAGTTGTATGATTGGTATATTTGATGATTGAAATGAGTAATTTTGATGATTATGGCTATTTGTTTCATTATCAAGCTCTAAGTTTATCATTTGTCTATTCTTTTGTCTTTTGTTTATTCATATTACTGTCTCTTGTATTGCGATGGCTGAGAATTTAATTAATATACAACTATAGTCCTAATATACAATTGTAAAATTGGACAAACATTTTTGCAATTCATTAACTTAACTAAAGATCAACAAAATGTGGAACATTGAGAACGGGTTCAAGAGAAATGGTGTGAAGAATTTAACACTTCCTTCATCCAAGATCACAATTTACAGGTTGTCAACAAATTTCATCAAACAGGATCTGTTGGTAATGTGCCAAAAAGTTGATCGGCCACTTTCTGTTATAACTCTTGAAAATGAGATACCAGTTTCTCCTCAGATTTTGTCCAAAGTCCACAAAAATCAAAGAGAAGAGCAGCCATGGAACTGAATATCTTACGCAGATCTGTGAGTCATATAATGTTACGCCTAAAATTGAAACTGTTTCAACCAGGATTGATCTGTATACTTGCTTATTCCCATCCCTGTATCGTAGGGGATGCTTGCATCTTTATTGTTATTAGGTAATTTCATCATCCACATCTCATTTGTTTCCATGTCTATCATCGCAAGGATACTTCATCCTATTTTGCATCCTAGATTTAAAGAACAAGGTCAGGACTGCTAATTTTCTCTCTTGCAATAAATTTAGTGTTATTGGAGATTATGCACAGTTTATGATAATAACTGAACCAGTCAGATACTATCCACAAGTCACACATTGACTTACTGAACTTATGTTGCATGACTATTTATGTATATGCAACACAATTTTTCCAAGCAATGTTTCTTGTGAATGAACTATGCTCATTTGCAGATTAGGAGCATGATCAGGATTTTTGAAAAATGACCAGTTACCAGGGATGTTGCATTAGGGGATGCTAGTACACTGAGCATTCCCCTTATTTTTGTGTGTTTAATTGTTTTATATTTATTTTGTTTTCTAACAGCTTTAAAGGAGGACAATTATAGTATGCAATCACTTAATAGCGGTTTTTTTCGCAGACCATTATGTTGAACAGCTGTAATAAGCCTAACTAGCAAACACAAGATTTACAAGTAAATTTGTTCCATTCGAAAACAGTAGCTTACGCTGAGACGAGTCAGCGTTTCATTGCCTGTATGTGATATGGCTAGCAGGACCTCCCCGCAAACCCTGACCATTCTACCTGCCTTTGCCTCTCTCTCCTGCAAACCCCTCACATGCCTATCATGCATAAGCTAGCATTCAGCCATGTACCCTGGTGTGCTGTTGAAGTAATGTCAATTATGTTTCTTTGTGATGGATGGATTTTTTCGGGTGTAAAAATCCTTAGCATGGCTTCCTTGGGAAGGGAAGTAAAGCCATTGGTCCCATGTCGTAGATTTATGGCACGTAAAAGAACCTCAAGCCTGATAGAGAGGCCTCTGAGCAAAATTAAGCGGTCTTTAAGCCCAGTTTAGAATGGGACACTGAGAACCACAGCAGTTAAAGAGCGTCCATAAATAACACACCATTTACATTTATTTCTGCAGTCACTGGTTAATATAAATGCTTGCCATAATGAAATACAACTTGCCATTGCAAAACCTAAGAATGAGAGGTTTTCATTGAAGAGCGTGTACAAAATAATATCCAGTTGAATAGGAATGTAAATTTCAGTGACTTTCAAAAGGCTAAATTGAAAGTGATGACATATGAAATCCAGATTTGAAGATTTTTCACAGCTCGAGTTTGTAGAATTACTGAATGGAGAAAAAAAAAAAAAAGAAAAAAGAACATGGAACATAAGAAAGAATTTCCTCAGATGATAATTTCCAAACTAATAAAGCAGTATTCTGGTTATTTTAATTCAGACCAGCATGAAAATGAGCTCTTCAATATTTGTGCAGATGATCAAAAGCATCTTATCACCACAAAGTGTACTGAAGTATTTGGTTATAAATGGCTTAGACTCTGTATATGAGGAGGTGACTAAGCAATTGCGTTTAGTAGATAAAATTCTTATTATTAAACCTAACTGTCTTAAAGTAGACAAAGCAATAATTTTTTTAATTTTATCAATTCATTCTACAAAAACATAAATTTATTCAATTTAAATATATAAAATAAACTTAATAATTAAACAATTCTACAAGAATCCTGCTACAAGAAGTAGTGAGAGATCAATGAGTATACTCACGAGAATTAAAACATATTAAATAAACTCAATGACCAATCACCGTTTGTGCAACATAAGCATTTTAGCTCTAGAAAAAAAGTTGTTGGGAGAACTATTCTGATGCCACCTTTATTGACAAGGTAAATGACATGTTCTCAACAAAGAAGAACCAATGTATGGATTTGGTGTATAAGCCAGTTTAGGAGAGTGTTATTGTTTTCAATATAACCATTATATTAACATTGTTATTTGTTGTTTTCGTTGCCAATTTCAAACCTAATTTATAGGCACAGTATTCGATAAAATGTGCAACTGCCCACCTGCACCTTTTATTTCCAGCAGTAGGGCATTTAAACTATAGCATTCCCATTTTTTTTATTTCACGCTATGCCACTGCTGCTACTACATTGTTTTACATGTAACCTATTCAAACATTCTGGTAATTTCTTTGCAGAGATTGGCTAAATTGTTACAAGGGTTACCTATGCATGTAATGCAAGATGCAATTGTACCAATTGATATCTGCATTTTTGTCTGCTTGCATATGTGAATTCAGCAACCTTTAGACTTAAAAAATTTCTTGTATCACATGTTCAAAAGTTTCTCCAAACATCTTCTTTGAGTTTTGAGTATATCACAATAAAAGCTCCTGGAGAAACTTAACAAGAAGATAATAAAAATGTTATAATGCCATTCTTGATATTAAATGACCTATGGAATAATATTTTGGAGAAATTCAGTAAATGCAAAAAAAGTGTTCATTATGCAAAAACAAAGGTAATAAGAATAATGACAGGGGCAAGACAATCAACTCACTGCAAGCCTTTTTTCCTAAATGTTAGAAATGTTACCATTAGCCTGTGAATATATTCTAGCCATATTGTCATTTGTAATAAATAACCCAGAAAAGTTTACAAAAAAATGCAGATATTCATCCAGACATAGTTAGGACTTTATATAGACCAACAAATTTGCAGTCATTCCAAAAAAGAGTTTACTACAAAGGAATAGTTTTGTTTAATTCACTTTCCTCTTCCATAAAAGAATTGCAAATGTAAAAAAACAAGTTTAGATCATAATTAAAAAGATGCCTTATTACTCACACCTTCCTTACAGAGGAGGATTTCATTCAATCAAAAAATACTGGTAATATTGTAACAATGTAAATATAACAAACATGAATATTCTAAAAATGTGTGCGTACGAGTAGGTTTTTGGAAACAGATATGTAATTGTAAATTATGCATAACTGACACCTCTGAAAATTCATTGTCAGAGTTATTATTTGTACACAAATGTATTAATAAGTTTGAATAAATGTAATTCTTGACTTGAGCTACATTCTAGAGTTTAGGCATACAGTCTAACCTCATAATAGGATCTACAGATTGCAATGTTATGTATGTATATGTATGTAAATTTAATAATCTTTAATTAATTAATAATCGTCTGTATCATAAATATTAAAAAATACCTTGTGATATGGGAAAGCAGACAATAATTACCGTTTCTTTCTATCTGAGCCACACAAAATATTAAATACAAAGCAATATGCATTCTTTTCCATTCATTCCCATCAATCTATAGTAATGAAATATACAAAATAATTAAATTGAACATATCATAGTTGCTAACTTTGTGATCATGTTGTAGGGTTTCCGAGGAAATGGCTTGCAGTGCACTCCAGAGCTATCATGCCAGCAAGATTCACGAATATGTAGTTCAGATGCCAGCTGTGTTCTGTCATCAGTGGGACAATACGAATGTCAGTGCAATGATGGTTTTACTGGAAATGGAATTATTTGCAAAGGTATAATAGCTGCAGGCAACCTTTAATTTGGTGTTCCACTTTTTAATTTATTAAAGTCCCTTTTAACATTTTTACAGAAGATGCATGCAAATATAAGCACCCTTTAGAATGAGAAAGTATTTTTTTAATAATGTTGTTTATGTAAAAAGATATTGTGAAGGTTTCCTTGGGTTTGTACAAATCAAAAAACTAGAATTGTGCTAATTATAGGTATTACTTTGAGTGATAAAATTATAGATATTATTATTTTTCCCATACTCAGGTAATTTACAGTAAAATCATGATTATCCAAGCTATTAGGGACAGGCCTCAGATATGGGAAAACTTGGATAATACAGAAATAATATACCAATAGATTGTGAATGTTGAAAACATTCTTAAGGCTCTATACTAATCATTTATTACAATATAACTCCTTAAATTATACTTTAAATACTTTATGTACGAGGGCCATTTTTTTTTTCAACCTCCGATAGGCTATAAATAAAAGACAAGTTCATAGAAAACAATTATTTTAGTTTTGTACACTTATGGTTATTTTCAACATAATCACCGAAAAAATTGAAGCATTTCTCGTACCTGTACACAAGCTTTGCAATACCTGCTTCAAAAAATGTTGCCGCCAATGACTTCAAATAAGCATTGATGTTGTTTTGAAAGTGCTGCCCTCCTAGCCATGTCTTCAGTTCAGAGAAAAGGTGAAAGTCGCTGGGTGCCAGGTCAGCACTGTACGGTGGATGTCCCATTGAAATTGTTCAAGGAACTGATGGGTTGTGCCAGCAATAAGTGGACAAGCGTTGTCATGGATCAACACAATTCCTGAAGTCAGCATTCCTCTTTGTTTGTTTTGAATGGCTCTCCACAAATGTCATAACGATTCACAATAAACAGCTGCATTGATAGTGGCTCCATTGTGTCATTGGCGGCAACATTTTTTTAAGCGGGTATTGCAAAGCTTGTGCACAGGTATAATAAATGTCTCAATCTTTTCGGTGATTATATTGAAAAGTAACCATGAGTGTACAAAACTTTTAGTAATAAAATAATTGTTTTCTATGAAGTTGTTTTTTATTTATAGCCTGTCGGAGGTTGAAAACAAATGGCCCTCGTAGTTTTAATAAAACATAAACAAATTAAAAAATTAAATTAGAAGATTGCTTTTGAAAAAAAGCATTCGTGAGAATGGTAACTAGAACAAAAACAGCAAAATGATACTGCTGTATGCTTATAGATCAGCCAGACAGTCCTGTGGCAGCATTAGACTGGGTAAGGTGTGGTGTTATATTTTCTGTAAATATTGTGAACATCTCTTAATCTGACAATACTATGAATTGTTTATAAATGTTGAGCTCAATTTTTCAACATGTACCAAAATTATGTTTTTATTCAGTTAATGGATTTTATTGAAATTGATTAGTTAAGTAGTTCATTATGAAGTATGTTATGTATTCATGTGAATTATGCACTGAAATTACTATTTTACTTTATTTTGCTGTTGTATAAAATCTTTTGTTAGCACAAATGATATAATAAATCTAGGTCTGTAAGGTATATTTGTGGCCCATTAAACATTTTCAATTAATGATATTAATGTATCTTTGCATTCTGTTAAACTTGACATGTGCAATAACATGTACATGTTTCAAAGGATGAATGAATAAAGCAATTGAAAAGTATATGCTGCTTAAATAATTCTTATATTACAGCAATTGATCTTTTTGCTTTCCAGCTACTTCTAAACATGACAGCAATTTCCTACTCTTAAACCAAGGAATGGCAACACTCAGGATTCCATACAACCCTACTTCAAACAACCCAGGAAAACCTATAGCAATCCAATATTATCAGATGGCAATAGGTAAGTCCTGTAATGACTAAAGAAATCAAAACTTCATATAAATAACTATAAGATACAGTAAAGAATATATGACCAACACATAAACTGGGCTAAATTTGTGGTTATTGAACACTTTTATAAATAACAGCTCTTTTCCTCCAACATAACATTATGGTTAATTATGTATTATGATTTGATCTTGGCTCATATGAAATGAAATGAAGTTTTATTTATGGATACTCTTTAACTCCTGTGGTTCTCAGCGTCCCATTCTATACTGGGCATGAAAGATCACTTAATTTTGCTTAGAGGCCTCCTTTTTCAGGCTTGAGGTTCTTTTAAGTGCCGTAAATTTACGACATGGGACCAACGGCTGTACTTCCCTTCTAAAGGAAACCATGCTAAGGATTTTTATGCCCAAAAGATTCATCATCCCCTTGAGTTTATGAAGCTAGCATGGTAACCATTACACCATGGAGGGTGACTTGTGTTACAATATGGAAAGTGTCTTCAGTATAAATAATACATGGAGTATTAATTAAAAAAAAAAACATTCACACAATGTTAAAATTAAATATTAGAGTAGAGGGAAGAAAGCCAGCGAGAGGGGTTACCATATATAATAATGACTCTACATCTTAACAAACTGTGTAATAGCTACATATTTCTGCAAAGTTTATCATCATGAAGAACATGAAAAAAAATCTGATGTGTTACACTCACATGACTTTCTTTAGCTGCTCTACAAACAAACTTCTTACAAAAGATCTTTCTTCAACATGCAAATTGAGATAAACATTAGCAGAATGTTCTTATTATTCAGTTCCTTATAAGTATTAGGGAACTAAAGGAATGCACTATGCTAAAGTGACAGTCAAATGTTTTAAAAGCTGTTGTTATGTGATTGTCATTACAAGTCGCTTCTTTACTTGGCCAGGAGAGAACAAAAAATAAAATGTACACTTCCTGTTTCGCTACTGAAACTAATAAAAGGAATATCTCGAAAACGGTAAACTCCACGAGAAAAATTTATATGACATAAATTGTATATTTTAACAGCATCTACATTTTTTGCATAGTAAGTTTTTGTCTATCTCTTACAGTTTACCAGTTGTGCAAAATTCAGAATAAACAGGTCTTCAGAAGCTATTCCCAGAAAATTCAAGATATGCATTTTATTTGTGATGGAAATGGTTTAAAATATGGTATTTTAATCAAAATTGTTAAGAGCCATTGTTAAGAAAAACAAAATGTTTGTAAATTTTTCCATGTAAAGGGTAGTAAGGGGTGGAGGAATTTTCTTGAAAATCTTCTTGTCACATCCTTGGAAGATACCAAACTTAAATACCAAGTTTGGTTTTTAATCACCTTTTCGTTTTTGAGCTATACACACGCACGCATGCACACAGCTTTTCCTGAAAATGCTTTTTTTTTTTTTTTTGATTCAGGGGGTCCTAAAATATGTATTTCCGGTGAAATTTTGGTATCAAATTTTAGGTGGAATACAATACCTTCTCTATCCACTATGTACATTGTACATATGGGTCTAGAGAAAGTAACAAACTTTTGTAAGAATACTTGCTAATAAAGGATAGGGACAGAGAAAGTCATATGAATTTAACAAACCCAAACCAGTAAATAATTTACTGTTAATGCTTCTGACATTATATAATAGGTCAGGCAATAAATAAATTGAATAACTTTTGTTTAAATTGCAGGGATTGATATTGATTGCATAGAAGGCAGAGTATACTGGAGTGATATAACAGGACAAACCATAAAGAGCTCTAAGTATGATGGAACTGATGTGCAAAATTTTCTAACATCAGGTAACTAAATTAATACTTAGCTGCATTGTGTGGCAGTTCTCAATTATTTGAAAAACTGTACTCAAGGATTTTGTTCTTTTAACAACTCTTTTCAGATATTGGATCCCCTGAAGGAATCAGTATAGACTGGGTGTCAAGAAATGTTTATTGGACAGATTCATCCAAGGACACCATTGAAGTGGCAAATCTAGATACAAAATTAAGGAAGGTGATAGTGTCTAAAGATCTAGTGAATCCACGTGGAATAGCAGTTCACCCAGCAAGAGGGTATGTTTTTTTTATAAATATTATTGTTTTAAATCTAAAATTAACATAATATTTACTTTCTCCACAACATACAGTGTAGTAGAGAAGATATTGAATTCTGATACTGAGAAATAGCCAGAAATACATGTTTTGAGGACCCCCATATTTTAAAAAATCTTGTGTGTTACACTAACATGACTTTCTCTAGCTTCTTTACAAACTTCTTACAAAAGATCATTCTGCTTTCTACACAATACTAATTGAGATAAACATTAGCAGAATGTTCTTATTACTTAGTTCCTTATAAGGGATATGCTATGCTAAAGTTATAATCAAATGTTTTAATCTATCATTATACAATTGTCAATTCAAATCACTTTTTTGCTTGACCAGGAGTAAAACAAAAGAAAAATGGACACTTCCTGTCTGAGATAAGTATAAGTACTTAACAATTTAAACCAATAACGAGGTAGATCTCAGAAATGGTTACCTCCACAACAAAAACGTAGCGGACATAAATTGTGCATTTTGACGAGATCCACATTTTTTTGTGTAGTAAGTTTTTGTCTATCTCTTACAGTTTAGCAGTAAAGCAAAATTCGTCCAGAATTAAGAGGTCTTCAGAGGCTATTCCCAAAAAATTCAAGATACACATTTTATTTGGAATGTAAATATATTTAATATACAGGAATTTAATCAAAATCATGTCATTTTTGAGAGTATCAAATTTTTCAAAAATGTTTCCATGTAAAGAATAGTTTGTGGTGGGGGGATTTTTTGAAAATATTTTTGGAAGAGAGAGAGAGAGAGACAGACAGACAGACACGCACATACACATGCACGCACGCACACTGTACATGTGGGCTAGAGAAAAAAAAATGCCTTTTTAAGAAAAAGTTCAAATGGATTACTGTGTATCTGGGAACAGCATAACTCAAAAATGAAGTCAGTTTAACAACAAACTTGGTATCTCAATTTAGCATCTTCAAAGGATCTGACACAAACATTTTCACAAAAATTCCCCCACCCCAAACTACTCTTTACCAGAATATTTTTTCAAAATGTTCAGTTTGCTCAAAAATAGCTCTGAGGATTTTAATTAAAATACTATATATTTAGTTTACAAATAAAATGTGTATCTCAGAACTTCTGGAAATAGTTTTTGAAGCCTCTTCATTCTGGATAACTTTTGCATCACTGGTAAACTATAAGAAAAAGACAAAATTTAATCGCACAGAAAATGTAGATCACATTAAAACACAATTTGTTCCAATACATATTTTTGTGCAATTAACCATTTTCAAGATGTTCTAGTTATTGGTTTAAATTTTACAATACTTTTGTCAAATTGGAAGTTGACATTCATTTTCAGTTTTTTTAGGCCTAACTATGCAAAAAGAACAGAATTACAATGTCATCATTTAGCAACTACCTTTTAAAAGATTTGACTATTGCTTTAGCCTAGTATATTCCTTTATTTCTCTGTACCTACGAGGAATTAAGTAATAAGATTATTTCTGTTAATGTTTATCTTGGTAGCATGAAGTAGATGAAAGAATAAGCCTATGTAAGAATAATTTGTAAGAGAGTAGTTAAAGAAAGTCATCTAAATAGAATGCATATGATTTTTATTCATTCATTTTATTACTTTTTCTGCTACTTGCTTATGGTAGGCAGAAGAAGTACTGTAATCCACCTAAAATTTAATACTGAGAGTTTTTCTGTAAATACACATTTTGAGACTCCATGAATCCACAAAAATAAAAAATGTGAAGGGGGTGAATTCAAAAACAAAAATCAGTTAAATGCCAAACATGATATTTTTAATTTCTGTATCTTATAAGGATGCTAAACAAAGATTTTCATAAAATGTTTTCACCTAGATTTACTCTTTACATGGAAAACTTTTCAAAAAGCTCTAACAATTTTGATTGAAATGCCATATGTTTAAGAGATTTTCAAGGCAAATAAAATCTATAACTTCAGTTTTTTTGGGAATAACCTATGAAATCCTCTTCATTCTGGATGACCTTTGCATAATTGGTACATCAAAGAGAGAGAAATTTACTATGCAAAAAGTGTAACACACAAATGTAAGATATGCTTTTTGAGGGAAGGGGAGCATTAACCATTTCTGAGATATTCCTTCTTATTGCTTTAAATCTTCTAGTATTTATACTTTTCTTAAATACTTTCTTACACTTTTCATCAGAAATACATGTTTTGGGACCCCCCAAATTCAAAAAAAGCATTTTTAGAAAAATGTCTGTGTGTGCGAGTGTGTGCGTGCGTGCGTGCATGTATGCACAGCATAGCTCAAAAACGAAAAGTCTGTTAGACACCAAATTTGATATTTAAGTTCAGTATCTTCCAAGGATGCAACTCAAATTTTCAAGAAAATCCCCCCACCTCCAGCTACCCTTTAAATGGAAAAAATTAAGTGTTTGGTTTTCTCAAAAATGGCTCTAATGATTTTCATTACAATCTATTACATGACAAATAAAATGTATATCTTGAACTTTCTGGGAATAGCCTCTGAAGACCTCTTTGTTCTGGATGAATTTTTCTGAATTTTGCATAACTGGTAAACCATAAGTGATAGGCAAAGTCTCACTACACAAAAAATAGATCCACTTAAAACACAATTTAGGTCATATATAGTTTTCTCATGGACTTGACCTTTTTTGAGATATTCCTTGTTATTGGTTTCAGTTTTAAAATACTTGAAACTTTTTTCTTAGGAGAACCTGTCAACTCAAGGCCATGCACAGAAAGGGAGTTCAGTTCCATAGCAACAGTATTTTAAAACATTTGACTGTTGATTTAGCCTAATGTATTCCCTTATTTCCCTTTTACTTACAAGGAAGCAAGTAATAAGATCATTTCTGCTAATGTTTTTGTTGATTAGCATTAAGTAGATAGAAGAATACATTTACTAACAATAATTTGTTACTGAGATGCAGAGAAAGTCATGTGAATGGAACATATCAGATTTTTTTTCATGGTCATACAAATATAAAAGAATTTCAATGCCATGGCAAGTGACCAGCTTTTAAAATACTTACTATTTCCATTGAACCTATGAGAAAATGTGCATTAAAATCAATTTCTGCTAATATTTATCTTGATTATTTTATTCATCCTTTAAATATAGCCTTTTAAAGACACATCAAATACACACATATAAACATGTTTACAACTTAATTTACCTTGTATTACTTAATATATATTCTTTTAGACCATAAAAAGTATTTTATAATAAGTACTTTTTACCAATTTTAAAATACATTTGTTATTTTTAATGATTTTTATTTCTAAAGGTAACTTATTATGGTTATATAGTTATTCTTCCATACTTCTTACATCTTGATTGTTTAAGGTACCCCTAAAATAAATCTAAAATATACAATGTTGTTTCTTAAGCAGTACTTATGTACATTGTTATTTATGTGCCCCTTTTTGTTTAACATAACATGTTTTATGCTTTCATATATATGCATGCAGAGAACAGTTAAAATCGTAGTAGTTTGTTGCAAAATCAGCATATAAAGTCATGTAAATGCAACATAACACATCTTTTTATATTGCATCATTGAAGAAATCACCTGTTTGCAATGTCATAATGTTTCCTTAAGTTTTTCGAAGAAATCCAATGGTGTCTTGAAAAGTTTTTTATAGTTCTGCTGAATTTGTTTCCAAGTCATGTAAACAATCACACATGTGATAATCAATACAATGCCTCCACTTATCTATCTATATACATATAACTTCCATCACAAGAAAGAATTGGTAACAATGGAGATTTATAAAAAAGTTATTCTTCTGACTATTAAATAAAATAACTCAGAAGTTTTTAGACAAGCGAAATAGTTGAAGTATAATAGCATGAGTTGGAATAGTGACACTCACCTCCTTAAAATAAACTTTTCAAAACATATGTTTCAAGGATGTTCGCCCTCTTCTTCAGTTGAAGTGCAACTGATGGCTGGGAGTTGTGCTCTGTGGTCCATTATGGTGGAAGCATCTGGTATTCTCAGCAGCAGTTTGTACTCCTGTGGCAGTGTCATAGACTTTGAAATACCACCACACAAGCACACCATTACAGACAACAGAGGGCAACTCACAGCCATCGATTGGACTTCAACTGAAGAAGAGGGTGAATGCCCTTGAAACAAATGTTTTGAAAATTTTATTTTAAGTGCAGTGAGTGTCAGTATTCCAACTTACGCTACACTGAGTGTTATTCACAATCTACACTTTCTACTATGAGTGGCTCATGTTAAAAGCTCTACTTTTAGTGCCAAATATCCAGAAAATTTTTATATCATCTGTTTTATTATTTTAGAAAGGTTTTCTGGGCAGACTGGAACCGTGCAGCACCAAAGCTAGAGTGGGCAAACTTGGATGGAACATCAAGAAGCATTTTCCTTCAGGGTCCTGCAGTGAAACTTCCGAATTCTCTTAGTATAGACTTTGAGAGAGATGAGGTGTGCTGGGCAGATGCTGGTTCTAAGGCTATTGGTGAGTAACAACATGAATTAGTTCCAACTGGCTATATGACACAATTATCTTCCCTGCATGTATGAAGATGTCACACATAGTCAAGAAGCCCAAATAATATTAAATTAAGAGACAGTTTGACTCGGAATAGAAATACACACGCATGCATGCGTGCGTACATGCGTGTGTGAGAGAGAGTCGCCAATTATAAATTAGTTGCAATGTATTTACTGATTACAAATTATTTGAAAGTATATTTTATTCACCGATTAGAAATTAGTTGCAATATATGTTTTATTCATTGATTAGAAGCTAGTTGCGAATGTTTTGCCCACCTGAGTAGTGTGGTGGTAGTGTGTCTGCCTCACATTCCACAGGTTGCGAGTTTGAATCTTGCTAAGGGTGAATTACCTGGATAAGGTATTTTTTCAGGGTTTTCCCTTATTCTGAAAAGTAGCTTTAAGCTCCAAGGACCCCTAGTTCATTTGGGCTTCATTTAAGCAATTTCATTCATCGTCCAATATGACCAATCAGGTTAAAGAATGTTAAGCTAAAAAGTAACAAAAAAATTATGTTTTATTCACCTATTAGAAATTAGTTGCAATGCATGTTTTATCCATAGTTTAAAAATTAGTAACAATTTCATGGCTTCATCAATTACATAAAACTATACAAATTTATTCTACTTAGATTAATTAACCATATTAACAACTTGATGCATACAACTATATACAAACTGGGAGATGTATACAGAATAATGATCATTGGTGTATTCATTAATTATGGCTGAAGAACTCGAAAAAAACACTTGCACTTTATATAAATATTGATCTATTTAAAATCTCTTAGCCTTACTACATTTCTTTGTACTTGATCATTTAGAGAGCTACTTTGCTCTCATTCTCAAAAGAGAGCGACTGGCTCCTAATGTTGGTATCTATTGTGTGGTTGTGTGTGTTTACATCTAGTGGTGGTGTGATATACTTCCGAGCTGATTCAGTGGCAGTAATTCAAAATTCATTAAGCAGTGTTTGTGCTTTATTAGTAAAATCCTTTCCCAAGTATCCAATTCTGCTGTGTGTATTTTGTAGGTTTTATAGTGTAATGCTTGGCGTGATGTGATTGGTGATCCAGAAGTGGTGTGAAACTGCATATTTATTACTTTCTCTACACATAATATGTACATAGTGTGTAGGAAGATATTGTATTCCACCGGAAAATTCAATACCAAGATTTCATCAGAAATACATGTTTTGAGACCCCGTAAATAAAATGTTGTTTTAGAAAAATTGTCCATGCGTGTGTGCATGCACGCAACATAGCTCAAAAATGAAAAATCGGTGAAATATCAAAATTTATATTTAAGTTCAGTACCTTCCAAGGATGCAACACAAAGATTTTTAAAAAAATCCCCCATCCCCCACTACCCTTTACATGGAACATTTTTTGATTTTCTCAAAAATGGCTCAAATGATTTTGATGTTTAAGATATTTTTATGACAAACGAAATGTTTATCTTGAATTATCTGGGATAGCCTCTGAAGACCTCTTCATTCTGGATGACTTTTGTATAACTGGTAAACTGTTAGAGATATACAAAAACTTACTACATAAAAAAGTAAATCTCATTAAAACACACAATTTGTAGATTTAGCTGTTTTTAAGATATTCCAGATAATGGTATCAATTTTAAGCCACTTAAACTTTTCTCAAATGGGAAGACATCTTTTTTTTTTTCCCCCGTTTCTCATTTGTTTACTCCTGGCAACCAAAGAGATTGAGATTTCAATTGTTTCACCCAGCGACCGGTTTTTAAAGCAAAGACTATTGCTTTAGTCTGTGCATTTTTTTATTTCCATTTTACTTACAAAGAAGCTAGTAATAAGACTAATTCTGCTTATATTTATGTTGATTAGCATGATGTAGATAACAGATTAATGTTTTGAATAGAAGGTTTGTTTACCAAACAGAGGACACCATGTGAATGGAACACATTAGAATACAAGCAATAAGGACAATTTTTATCTTGATAAAGCTTTTTAACAATAATTTATTACAGAGATGTAGTGAGAGTAATGCAAATGGAACACATTAGATTTTCTTTCCGTTTGTATTACACTCTCAAACTGTACAGCAGAATTGGGTAGTTACGAAGAAATTTAAATTATGAAACACAAACACTGCCTAATGAATTTTGAACTATTGCCACCGAATCAGCTATGGAAGTACATCTAGATATCAGCATAAACACACAAACAAACACCACAAAATGGAAATTATACCAGGAGCTAGTCAATCTCTTCTGAAGGATGAGCGCAAGTAGCTCTGTAAGCTGATCAGATATACAAAAATGTAAGTGATGTATGTGTTTCTATTCCAACTCAAACTTTCTCTTTAAATTTAAATTTTGGATTACTATTATTAGCTTAACCAAATATTGTAGCCAAATAGTATGTTGTTTATTATTGAGATTTGTGAAAAATGTTACACAATGAAGGTTTATAGCTATAACACTTCTGATGCTTTATTATGTAGAAGCTTTTGATAGGATGAAAATGTAACATGTTATACTAAGTTTTACTTTCTCTGCCATGTACCTACAATAATTTGAGAAAGCATTGTGGCACCCAAAGATGTGATACCAAAATTTCACCTAAAATACATGTTTTGACACCCCTTAATTCAAAACAAGCATTTTAGAAAATGTATATATGTATCTCTATGAACAGCATAACTAAAAACCAAAAGTTGGTTAAATACCAAGGTTACTATTTAAGTTCAGCATTTTCCAAGCATATGAAATAGAATTTTTCAAGAAAATCCTTCCATCCTATCCTTTACATAGAACATTTTGATTTTCTCAAAAATGGCTGTAATGATTTTGATTAAAATGTCCAGCTTTTAAGATATTTTCATGACAAATGATTAAATGAAATGTTGAGAACCACGAGAGACAAAATTCTTGTTAGAGCACATAATTTATGTAAAATAAAATGTTTTGTGGCATTAACTGTTTCTGAAATAACCTTTGTCATTGATTTCAATTTTCAAATACATACAGTTTTCTTGAAAGGAGTATTTCTATTAATGACAACTTTACATGATAGCATCCAAATTAAGATGGTCGAAAGCTTGGATTTTTTCTCAATTGTTATCTCGTGAAGTCATCATTAATAACCAACACCAAGAAAGTTTAAAATCTTCAAATATTTCTATTTGTTTTCCCAGAATGTCTTAACCAAGATATTAAAATCTGCATATATTTGTGACCGCTGTCAGGAGGGAGCATTCAGAATAGGGGCAATGTGCCCACAGTCACCAACGAGTTGGATGATAACACCATTTTTACACTCGTCTATTTTAATGCTATTCCTTCTTGTACAATATTTTTTTTTTTTATAGCTTTTAGAAGAGAGATAAAAATAAAATGCAATGGCTAAGAAAGCCATGTAAATGTAAATCATCACATTTTTTAAGTTTATATGAGGGAATCTTGAATTCCAAATGAAACTCAGATTTAGTTACTTCCTTTGTTTCATTTAGAATGTGTGGGAATAAGTACAAACCTGAGGAGGACTGTTGTCGCCAACTGTAGTTATCCTTTTGGACTTGCAATTTCACCAGAGAACTATTACTGGACTGACTGGAACACGTATGTATTAAAAGTACTTGTTACCTATAAAATAACTTAAACACAATATGTGTTGAGTACCTCTGTGGTTCAGTGGTCAGTGTTCTGGCTTTTTCACCCAGAGGTTAAATTCCCTGCCAGAGTGGGGATTTTTTACTTTCTTTACATGTACTATTGTCACTCCTGCTGTTATAATTTCAAGAAACTCACTTGGCAACAGAGGGATTAACCAGGAAAATGTACTTTTCACTGCAGTCAGGCGTGCATATGAGAACACAGCTCTGTTCTATCAGAGACCACAAGGAAAATATGCTACATAATTATAATTTAACATGAATGGGGCTAAGTAACAAGAACATAAACACTTCTTAGTAACAATAGAGTTATTAGCCTGCCTGGGTAGTGTGATGGTAGTGTGTCTACCTCATATTAAACAAGGTGTGAGTTCGAATCTTGCTTAGGGTGAGTTACCCGGATAAGGTTTTTTTCAGGGCTTTCCCTTATTCTGAGAAGACAAATGTCAAGTAACTTTAAGCTTCATGGACCCCGAGATCATTTGAGCATCATTTCACCAATTTCAATCATCATTCAATATGACCAACCAGGTTAAAGGACGTTAAGCTAAACAAAAAATAGAGTTATTATTTTACCTTATACATGAATCTGCATAATACATGCTACCATCTTGTGGAGCCAAGCTTGGCTACCTGGAGGAACCAAAGCTCCTTGCTATAGCTATCCTATATGAAATACACGATACAATAGAGGCAGAAGCTACTCTGCAGTCTTTTTTTTATGAATAGTAAACTTGGCAATGTCGCTAGCATATGAATAATTACCTATATACAATATTACTACATCCTATGCATGTAGCCAGAATGTCACACTATGTACATAGTGTATAGAGAAGGTATTCCATTCCACCCAAAAAATTTGATACAGAGATTTCACTGTATTAAAAAAATGTTACATTTATTAAGTTATCTGTATTATTTGCTTCTGCTCATATCAGAAGATAAGATAGTTGCTATCTTGATAATATCACAAATGTTGGAGAAAAATGTTTAAACGAACAATTATGATTTATAAATCATAAAAATATTTACAATTAAGCCTTGAATTTTGAATGAATGAATTAGAAATAAAATGTTAGTTACTTGCAGTTTGAATAAAATTGATTTGGGAAATGCAGCAGTATTGTATCTAAAATAATATGTAATATTTAATTTTTTTCCTCTCCATAAATAGGAGCTCTCAGAGCCCTTCTTCATAAATTCTTGGTATGTCAGAGGTGTGTCTTATCTCCAACTGTGGACAGCATAGTATTTAGACTTAGTGTCTGCCAAGGATGCAACACAAACATTTTGAAGAAAATCCTCCCTCCTCAAACTACCCGTTACATGGAAAAATTTTTGAAAATGCTGTTTTTCTCAAAAATAGCTTTAACGATTTTGATTAAAATACAGCATAAATAATATGTATAATTTTAATATTCTGAATGAGTTTTGCAGAATTTTACATAACAGTTAAACCATAAGAGATAAACAAAAATTTAAAACACAAATAATGCAGATCTCGTTAAAATACATAATTTGTCATATACATTTTTCTTGTAGAGTTGACCATTTTTGAGTTATTCCTTGTTATTGGTTTCAGTTTTAAACTGCCTAACTTTTCTCAAATGAGCCCATGCAAAGCAAACCGAACCCCCATTGTTTCACATAGCGACCAGCTTTTAAAAGATTTGATATCGCTTCAGCATGATGTATTCCCTTATTTCCCTTCTACCTCAATTAAATGAAATGGCCTGTTATTTATGGACGCTCTTTAACTACTGTGGTTCTCAGCGTCCCATTCTATATTGGGCGTGAAAGATCGCTTAATTTTGCTCAGAGGCCTCTCTTATTAGGCTTGAGGTTCTTTTACGTGCCGTAAATCTGCGACACAGGACCCACAGCTTTACTTCCCTTCCGAAGGAAGCCATGCTAAGGATTTTTACGCCCGAAAAAATCCATCGTCCTCCGCCGGGTTTGAACCCACGACCTTGGGTATACCTACAATTAAGCAAGTAGTAAGACTGATTCTGCTAATGTTTATTTTGATTAGCATGATGTAGATAAAATAAAAATCTTTTGTAAGAAAAGATTTGTATTTGTATATGGAACAGCTATAGAAAGTTATGTGAATGGTACTTAGATTTTTTTCTTAGTGATGAATTTCACAAAGGATGCCCAAGAACTATTGTTACTGATAAAAACATTGCCTCTGTTCAACCAATGCTTGAAAAAAATTGAAGCACATCTTATGAATTTATTTGGGCAACATTGGATTTTGGTATGAGTCAAATCCAGAGTATTTGACAACAGATGTGAGAAAACTTTGCTGTCAATGGATTTCACACAAATTAAATCCTGACTAAAAACAACAACAGATTGGTGCAGAAAAGCTTTGAAAAATTCAAGGCAGCACTACAAATTTGGTTTGGAATATCATTACTGCTGATGAATCTTGGATTATTGTTATGATCCTGAAAAAAAAGAAAAGACAATCAGTTCAATGTTATGGGACTTACAGTTAAGTCTGAATTTGCAGTGCTGGTAGATGGTTGATAAGCTTCCCTTTTTTTCTTTTTCTTCTTCTTTTTTTTTGTGTGTATAATGGGCCATATTGCTACTACAACATTGGAAGATAGACATATGGTTTCTATCAACTGATACATAAACTTCTGTTTATCACATTTTTTTTTTAAAAAGCTTGTAAAGAAAACCCCAAATGAAAATAATTTTACATACTGAAAATGTATCATCATATATAGCAAAACTAACAACACAGTATCTGGGTGCTCTAAAGGTGAGCACCATGGGCCCCTCTACCACACAGATGTGACCTAACTCCTAGTGATTTCTTTTGATTTCCAAAAATTAAAAATAAAATATGTGGAATACTTATTCTTTCTTAGATGAAACAGTGGAAAATTAATAAAACATGGTTTTTGAAGCCCCTCAAGATAAGTGGCATCATTGCTTTAAGGACTGGTTTCATAGAATGCAAAAATAAGGGGAATATTTTTAAGAACAATAAAATTGTTTATATTTGTCATAATTGGTCACTGTTTGATTTTCTAAAAATTGTTCCATGCTGCCCTCATATTATAATGAATACATTAAAGAAGGGTGATATTGATTTCAGTATACCTCATAAGCATTCAGGTTGGGTTAATTGTGTTTTTTAAATATGAAGGAAATTAAATTTGCAAACTAATTTTCCATAGGCAGAAGATTGAAAGTGCCCAACGACCTTCAGGGAAAATGAACAAGGCAATTCATGTTCCCCTTGGAGGAAGTGGAAAGCTATATGGAATTGTATCTGTTCCTGAGCACTGCCCAAGATGTAAGTAGTTGGATTTGATATCTGAAATAAGGTATATGAAACAGAATTAAATTAACACAATAGTTCAAGTCCTGCAATAAATTAACCTGCCAATAGGTACAACAGAATATTTTGATAATTACAGTTCCCTAATATATATAAATAATGGTAACAATTAAACTTACTTGTTCACATATCACTCTGAATAGAATTCTGCCTGGCACCAAAATATGAACATTCATTCATTTTATTCATCCTTTGAACATATGTTATTGGACATGTCAAGCATAACAGAAATGTATACTTATACAAAGATACAATAAGCACATTAATAAAATTAATAGAAAATATTTACATGGGTCACGAATATACCTTACAGACCTAGATTTATCTTGTTCATTTATGCAAACAAAAGGTTTTATACAGTAAAATAAAGTAAAATAGTAATTTCTGTGCATAACTCATTTAATACACTTTCATAATGAACTACTTAACTAAACAATTTAAAAAAATCTATTAACTGGAAAAAAAAACATAATTTTGGCATTGTGTATATTGAAAATTGAGCTCAATGTTTATAAACAATTCATAGCATCCTCAAGTTAAGAGATGTTCACAATGTGTACAGAAATAACACCACACAAAATTAATATACACATAAACAGAGTTTTGAGTGATGCATTTTACAATTTTAAATTGATTGCAGTACATTACTATATAACTATATATACATTACATTATTATAACTTATATTTTGGAGGTTTTAATTTTCAATAAATCTTGTTTAGCTTACTCTGTCACTTTTGGTAGATATGTATGTTGTAACTTTGCCAGCCACTGTCACTTCATTAATGCTATCTAGTTCACTTTTTCCTGTCATTTCAATTTTCTTGACATAACCACATAATGAAACTTGTATGAAAGCTTCTTCTTCAGGTGATTTACACACTAGGGAACTAAATAAAAAATTTCTCTAATCTTTCATGGCAACAAGTCTCACTATATATCACAACTATAATCACAAACTCACTTGTAAAACTGTACTTCATGTCACGGCAAAAACGCTGTGACAACTCACCAACTCACTAACTTACTTGTAAGCATACTGACTTATTTATTGGCTGGAATTTTCCATAAAGATCTAGAATATTCTAGAGACAGAGAGAAGGGAAGCTTCCAGAAGATTCTGATTATCTCTTTATAGTATTTCTAATGTTTATGGTGAGCAAACATATTGCTTATCTCTTGCATCTCAGCCAGTTGATACCATCCAATTGATAGCTCATCATGTAGCTACCTCATTCAAGCATATATTCAAGTACACATTTTAAATATAAAAGTATACCTATACAATAGTGGTTAAGACACTAATTTCTTTTCTGATTATAGTAAATTATGTGTTTCTTATATCAAGTACAAATTTTGTATCATTTTCTCTTTTTATTTTTGTTGCAGTGACAAATGCTTGCCAGTTTGAGAGTGGTTCATGTGGTGAAGGTAGACTTTGTCTGCCAAATAGCCATGGAGGAAGAAGTTGCGTGTGTGCCGATTCTGATGGAGAAGGTTCAGGAGAAGCTGCCATTTGCAATGATGTCATTTAGCTCACTATAAAATGAAGCTAGTTTCATCATACTCAATATTCAAACATTTTTGTATCAAATTTGTACAAAAAACTACTTAAAATTATTACCTAAACTAAGAATACATGGTCATTTCTCAAATCTTTTATATTTTACAGCATAAGCACTTTTGTTTCTTTGCATTGTTACTGCCATGATCATATAAAATGTATGTTATTTATAAAATAAACAAGACTGATGGGACAAGTGAATTGCTGTTTATGGATCACAAATCTGCATCATTCAAAAGACTGTTGAGATATTCACTTCATAAGATGTGAATATTAATTGTATAGACTTATTTTCATGAAAAACAAAAGCCACCAGCATAGTCTGGATTTCTTCCTTTGTAAGCCTTGGCATTTGTGTACACTATAACAATTAATGTGAATGCAAAGTAAACACTGACAATCATTGTGACTTAATTTTTGATTATGGTCTAGTTACCATTGATGCTTTTGACAATCTTGTAAAATTAACTGGGGGTGGATGTAATTTCATATTACCTAGGAAGTATAACATTAAGCCTTGTAATTTCATTAAATACCTGTAGATGGATAGCATGACATTATGTTGTATTTAAAAGCACAAATTTACTAGTAACTATCAAGGTGAAGCTCTGAAGCAGTGTCTGAGGGATTCAAGTTACCCAAATTAAATGCAGATAAATTGTATATTATTTGTTGGATGTAACTAGCAAGAAAACAGTGTCCAAAAGTTGACAAGTTGCATGCATACTCTTGCAGCAACTTACACTAACCTAAAAATTTGGGAGTATGGATAACACCACATGTGCACATGCTGGCACATGCTGCCCTTCAAGTCAATGCTTGCAGGCATTCTTAGAATATAGACTCTGGCTTCTAGTGCACTGTGGAACTGCAGATTACAAGATGTGTTATTTTATTTTAATAGCATTTAATGCCCGCTTTTACTACTTTGGCACTGCAGGCAACAAGCATGTTAGCTTTCATTTTCTATTGTGTGGTGAATTCAAAGTATTTGCAGTTTTCTTGCACTTTGTGCCTTTCAATCATGCTTTGCAATGAGTTATATAATGATTTGATTGTCCATCTTACCATCAACACCATTATCATCCCTTTCTTTTGAAGAAATGAGTGCTCTAAAGGATTAGAGGCTGACACCAGGTTTGAATATTATGCAGAAGGATGGAAGCAAAATAAGAGGAAGTACCATTGCCCATATTAATTATATTGTTTTGTTTGCATATAATCTGGAGGAGAAAATGAATGGTGTAAAACTACCATAAGTAACATAAAAAAATCTAATGTGTTCTATTCACATAACTTTCTCTAGCTGTTCCATATCGATACAAACTATTCGTACAAAAGATTATTCCTTTATTTATGTCATGCTAATCAAAATAAGCATTAGCAAAATTGGTCTTATTATGTGCTTTATTTTAAGTAGAAGGGAAATAAATGAATACATTATGCTAAAGCGATAGTCAAATCTTTTAAAAGCTGGTCGCTAAGAAAAACAATTGAGATTCTGTTTGCTTTGCATGGTCCAATTTGAGAAAGGTTAAGGTAATTTAAAATTGAAATCAATAACAAGGAGCATCTCAAAAACTCAAGGACTACCATGAACTACAATCCTTCGTTAATGAACTCTCAGGCCATGATAGACAACTCCTCAAAATTGATTATTATACTCCCAATTAAAAAAAAAACAAAAAAAAAACAAAAAACATTGTGACCAGCTTCAGAATTATAAATGAAGAAAACATGAATATTTTAAAGCTACACTGTTCGAGGAATCGTGGGAAGAAATGTTTAAGCTAAATAATGTAAATAACAAGTTTAACTCCCTCTTAAACACTTTTTGTAAGAATCCATAGCTCCAGTTTTCCACTCCATGTAAAGAAAATTGATAACAATTCTAAAAATGACTGGCTAACACAAGGTATAAAAATATCATGTAGTCATAAAAGAGAACTTTATTTAGCAACTAGAAAATGTAAGTATGGTAGACATAAACAACACTACAAAATGTACTGCAGAATTTTGAAAAGGGTTATAAATTCAGCTAAAAAACTTTGTTATGAAAAACAAATACAGTCCTCTCACAATAAGCCTAGCACTATATGGAACTTTATTAAAAAAAAGAGACTGGTAAATATCACTCAAAAAATTATATAAAAGAACTTCAAGTAAACTAAGTGACCACAAATGATACCCAGCAGATAGCAAATGCATTTAATGAATACTTCATTCAGGTGGCAGAAAATTTACTGACAAAGAAACAGCTTAAGAGAGATCCAATTTCGTACCTTCAGGAATCCTGTATGCAAAAAGTTACATCCTTAAAGATAGTACCCACAAATGCAACCAAAATAAAAAAAGTAATACAATCCCTCAAAAGCAAGAATTCATCAGGATATGATGACATAAGCACAAAAACATTAAAGATATGTGCTGACATATTTGCAAACCTTTAAGTCATATATGTAACATATCCATTAAATATAAGAATACAAAACAATGTTTTTAAGATGACAGGAATTCTTCTGTGGAATAGAAGCTATATTGCAAAAAAAAAAAAAAAAAAAAAAATGTGTTTTACATTTCTTTTAAATATAGCCTCTGAGGTGGCAAATTTTAGTTTTTCAGGAAATTTATTATATAGTTTAATGCCAACATACTTGGTACTCTTACTGAATAATGTTATACTGTGACTGACTATGCTTAGCTTTCAGTTTACTTCTGGTGTTATGTTTATGTTTTTCAAAATTAACTTCAAATTGATTCAAGTGTTTTCTAACATATGCCACTACACATGAAAAAGTTAATATTGATAATAACTGCAATATGTATTTACATGAATCCATATAAATATGTATCACTATTGATACATAATTAATCTAATTATGTGTTTTTGTAACTTAAAGATAATATCTCCTCTGCCAGATTATACCAAATTTCAATAAGCTACTTACATATGCAAAATACAAACTCCTTAAAGTATTTAGATTTACTACTTTATTTATAGTTCCAAATACATAATAAACTTGACTTAATTTGGATGCCAAACTTTTGACATGTATGTTCCACTTAAGATGTTCATCTATCCATATACCCAAGAATTTTGTAGACAGTTTATATTGCACTGACTAATTGTCTATTTTTATTTTTGGTTTATACTCTTTAGAGTTTTGACTATGATGAGAAGAAACAGCAACAGATTTTTCTTTGTTCATAATTAATTTATTTTGTAGAAACCATTCCTGCATTTTTTGCTCTATAAGTAGTATGTTAGAATCCATTTCTTCTTTACTATTACCTATTCAATGGAAGTGTCATCAGCGTTTAATACAGTGTTACTGGGTTGAAGATAAGCTGGTAGATCATTAATAAAGAGTAGAAAAAAAAGGGCATTAGCACAGAACCTTGAGGAACTCCACAAGGTTGATTCTGAACAATATGATCCATATGTGTGAGTATAATTATTTGCTTGTACTATTTCAACTATCTGTTCACATTGATCTAAATAGAATCTAAACCAGCAATTTACTATTCCCCTTATCCCATAACATTCCAATTTATTTAACAATATATCATGGTTAACTAAATCAAATGTTCTAAAAAGGTGCAGAAAAAGCCCAATATTATGTTCTTTTTTGTCCAATGAGTGTAAACACAATCTAGAAAATTGTATATTGCTGCCTCAATTGATTTACCTTGCAAGAATCCATTTTGTGCTGATGACAACATGTTATATTTCAACATAAATTTCAAACATCTACTATACATAACTTTCTCTAATATTTTTTAAATGGAACACAATAGTGCAATTGGTCTATAATTTTCCATTTTCCCCCTTATCTTCTTTTTTATGCAGAGGGATTATTTTTGTAATTTTCATACATTCAGGGAACACACCAGCCAAAAAGGAGGCATTAAACAGGTAACAAAGAGGCACAACAAAATATTCAGAACATTTCTTAAAAACACAATCTGGAATCTCATCTATTCCTATTCCATGAGAGATTTTGTTTTCCATCTTAACAAGGACATTCCCAGACAGATTAAAATATTCAGTTGTTAAGCCATTATGCAAGAAATGTCAAAATATAGACCAGTAGCTTTATTTACAGCTTTTTAAAAATGTTTTGAAAAAATTATGTTTAAAAGAATTTATCACCATCTAGATAAGTACAATATTTTAGCAAAAGAGCATATCAATTAGTGATGCCATTTTCAAGTTAACTAACGAAGTTCTCAAGTCATTAGAATTTAGATGGCAAACTTAATACTCTAGGAATATTCTGTGATCTATCAAAGGCATTTGACTGTGTTAATCATGAAATACTTCTATCAAAATTATTACACTACGGTATTAGGGGCAAAGGGTATCAATGGATTACATCTTACTTATCGAAAAGAAAGCAAAAGGTATAATAAATACTTCAAATAATAGAATGCATATTCTGAATGGTCTGAAATAAAGCATGATATCCCACAAGGTTCTATTCTGGGTCCCTTATTATTTTTAGTGTATGTAAATCGTCTACCTGTAGTAATAAACAACAATGCCTATCCAGTCCTTTTTGCAGATGACACAAGTATTATAATTAAAAAATACCTTAAAAAATGTTATCATCTATAATTGAGTTGGTTGAAGCTGAGTTTTCTACCTTTTTTTACGAGCAGCAGTATTTTTCTAAAGATATTCTCAATTTCTCCTTATTATAGCTACAGCTTATTGCCTAAGCGTCGTCTGGGAGCTGCTCCCGTGTTAAAAAGAATGTAAGAAGTAAGCAGAATCTAATTTTAATTCCAATGGCTGCACTTAAATTATGGATACAAAATCGACTTTTTAATTTTTCAACTCAGGATTAATTCATGTTTACAATTTTATTTAATAAAACTTGTTTAGGAAATGGATCTCTTATATATAACCCCTCAATATTTTTTCTAGCTGCGCTACTGGCTTTTTGGAATGTTTATTTGCCAAAGTATCTCTTGTGGTTAGCGGTGTGCTTTTTGTCTACAACTCCACATGATGGAAGCCCAGTACATAGTTATTCTAAGATACGTATCGCAGTGTCCCATTTGTATTGTGCATACCGTAGAAGTCATCCGGATCTGATGGAAGGCAGTGTCTATATTCTAAAATTGAGATATACCTACCCTACATTTCTGAAAGTTTGGGCATATAACCGAAACGATGCAGTTAACCATTTTACGAATATCATAAATAGTTTTCGACTAATTAAGCAAAATAATTGTTTTAATAGGTAACTATTTGAAAAATACTTTGTAAGTGTGGAAGGGTGTTCACGTATTTGCATACTAAAAATGTCGGTTAAATTCATTACATAGCGATCCGCTTTTTAAGCAAATCAGACTCATGTGTGTGTGTATGTGGGGGGGGGGGCATATAATGTTGAAAAACCTACCGTTAATAAAATCTACTGCAAGAAAACGGCAGCAGTTGTTTCTAAAGCAAATCTCCCGACATTACATAGAAGTTAAGGGTGCCATATTCATGAAAAAATTAAAAGAATGGTGTGTGCTGTGTCCAATTGCTTCTTTACTCATTCTTCTACAAACTATTCTTACAAGAGTTAATTCTTCTATCTGCCTCTTGTTGAGACAGATCGCGTTTCGTTGCGCATTTACATATTTCGTTGAAGATGTACGAAGGATGCAGTAGGCAAGGTGAATCATGTGGAGTTGTGGACAAAAAGCACACCGCTAACCACAAGAGATACTTCGGCAAATAAACATTCCAAAAAGCCAGTAGCGTAGCTAGAAAAAATATTGAGGGGTTATATATAAGAGATCCGTTTCCTAAACAAGTTTTATTAAATAAAATTGTAAAAATGAATTAATCCTGAGTTGAAAAATTAAAAAGTCGAGTTTGTATCCATAATTTAAGTGCAGCCATTGGAATTAAAATTAGATTCTGCTTCTTACATTCTTTTCTAACAAGGGAGCTGCGCATCCATAATTTAAGTGCAGCCATTGGAATTAAATACATTCTTTTCTACCAAGGGAGCTGCGCCCCAGACGACGCTTAGGCAATAAGCTGTAGCTATAATAAGGAGAAATTGAGAATATCTTTAGAAAAATACTGCCGCTCGTAAAAAAGTAGAAAACCCAGCTTCAATCAACTCAATTATAGATGATAACATTTTTTTAAGGCAACGAAAGTTCGAAATAAATTAAATTGCAAGATTATTCTACTCTTGCGTAGCGCAATTCTGACTTTACAAGTTTACATGCTGCCGAGAACAAAATTATTGTACGCATAATTACGTCATGGTTGGCAACACTGATCCGCCGTGAAATTGGTTAAAGTACCATCGATGTATTTCAGATGTGTTGTTACAATAGAATAATACACTTTCAAATTATTATAAAGTTGCAAAATTTTACTCGTTTGAGGTACTATATGCGAATGACATTTTGGAATACAGAAACGATCGCAGTCTGAGAGACTAGGTTGGTGACCTTATGCACATGTTTGCCAGCTTATGAGCTTGTCGTTAAAGTGATTAGGCAAACATTATCATTGATGCGAGTGAAACAAAAATGAAATCCAAAGAATTGGAATAAGGGGCACATATTTTTTTTAATTTATGCTGCATAGATAAATATTTCTTGTTTCAGCCTAAACAAATATAGCTATTAATTATATTATTCTTTATCAGCGAAGAAGTTGGTGATCCCGGACCGTGCATTGTGGTTTTTCACTTGTTATATAGTGATTTTGGCGTTAGTATTGAGCTATGGTATTGAGTTATATGTTTACAACTTTACAGCATAAACCTTACGCTCAAGCTTCGGTCTGGAGTAAATGATAGAATAAAAGGAGCAGAATCAAAACTGTGGTAAGAAAAGCTAAATGCTTAAAGAATAATTGTAAATGGTTGGGCGGGAGAAGCTGCTATTTGATACATTTTAATTTGGGCCAACATTGAAAAGTGTGCCCAACAGCGTCTATTTTTCTCGCTCTTCTGTGTTATTTGGTTGATCTCTGCCCAAAAGAATCTCATAATTTTAAAGCCCGTTATTCGCTGTTTTGAATGTCTTCAGTGTTATAAATGTATTGTGCTTTATAAAATTATGACTAATGAGACATTCTTTGATACTTAGGTAGCGAGCGGAAATAATTTGCTGATATTGCCTACATTGTGTTTGTTGGACATATGATGTTTTGTTATTTGTGTTGATATACTTCTTTTACCCTAGATATTATGGAGCTTGAGAACGAAGTCGTAAGCACAGACAGCACGGATATTAAACCAGAAACAAAAATAGAAATCAAAGAAGAACCTTGGTGGGTGGAAGAAACAGCAGAAGTAAAACTTGAGCCGCAGGAGCATGTTGTTTCAGAATTTGAAATGCAGAATAAGATAAAGGTATGTTTTGTATAATGCTTCTAAAATGTAAATTATATTTGGTATAAACAATTGTTTTGTGTTTAACATCCATAGAGCATCTGCTATAGGGATTTCTTAACCAAAAATATAACAATGCAGGATAAACTTGTTTAAGAGTACATTGTTGCAGTATCTGGACTGCATACCCAATTACGTAAAGTTTCCAAGGGTGATGCATATTTGAAATTATTGAAATGTTAGCAGTGTCCAGCTTTGAAATTCACTGGATTGCCGAGGTATTAACATCTTGGGATCATTGGGGTTTAAGGTTTACAGATCCTCAGCTAACACAGAATGCACAACAACAAAAAATTGTGTCTGGCACTTGCATAACACTGAGAAACATTCTAAGGAAATGGTTCAATTTTGGACAGAAACCTGCTAGCAATCTGTGTTGTGAGAATGTGCAAATGGTTGTTACTTTATTGAAACCCTTTTAGTGTATATAACAGCAAAGCAAATAAGCCACTATTTGCAAATGGCTGTTTTAGTGATTTGGAACTTTTAGAAAGACTCCATCAAATGAACAACTTTTTCTTATCTTTGATAGAAATTAGTGTAATTTACTGGATTCAGGTTCTTGCATCTTTGAAAGTTCAGGAAAAGATACAGTTGTAAACATGGGAGGATTTACTTTTATTGACAACAAAGCTAAAGAACGCCAAGGCACACCTTTCTCAAGATATTGGTGCCACATGGAAGATTTGGTAAGTAAGAACTCACCTTATTTTGTCAAAAATATGTCACTGCAATTCCAAACCAATCTGCGTAAAGAGATTTATTTATTTGTTTATTTGGACTTGTCTACAAGAGTTAACTTTGATTTTTTTAAATCAGTTTTTTCTTAACCATTGTACTTTACAAGAGTGGTTGTACTGACTAAGAATATTTTATGTGCAACATTCACAGGACTTTCTCAACCCAATGTCATTCCATAACAATTCTAAAGATCACATAAAAGCTTATTTTTTCAATTTTTCGTATCATAAAATGGTTTGTCAAGTAACACACATTTTTGTGGAGCAAAAGGCTTAGATGTCAGGCAATATCTACTGCAAGTCTTTTAGTCAGCTCATAAGATGTAAAATAATGTAATGTTTCAAAATTGTGTGCCATAAACATTAGAAAGCTTTATTTCTTAAGTGAGCATTTAAGAAATTAATTTAGAAGAATATAAGTCAATAAATGACTTGTGCACCATTAGGGCCTGTACTATGATAACCATTTAATATGCATATTGCATTTTACCTAATTAAACCTAAATGCTTTCTCATGTACTACCAAAGGATTTTAACTGATACATTAATATCTGTAAGACCTTGTACTATTTTTATTATATTATATTATATTATAGTTTGTGTCAAAGTAAACTAATAAATAATAGTATAACACCACTCATTTGTTTTTTTTATATTAGATATTTCAGCAGCATTTTTGTTTGTTTAAATTCCATTGATAACCCCGCCTTTAACTGAAATGATCATATTGGTGGTCTTTTATCTTTGGAAGATATTACCTATTGGCATTGATGTTAGCTTGTGCACGGTTGCTTTGGATATCTGTTTGATTTTCTTTGGGTTTAAAAATTCTCACCTCCATCCAGGAATCCAATCCAAAACCATTCAAATAGCAGGCAGGTGCTCTACCGACAGCCACATGCTCTTATGAAGATTATTAGGACTAGAAGCAATACATTATTCCCATTATTATTTTCTCAGAAAATAACCAAAGAGTATCCATTAATACACATTTGTTAAGAAGTTAAGAACTTTTTAGATGTATGTATAATATATTATAAAGTGTAATTTAATAATTATTTGGGTGCTAAGTTCAATACAATGGTGACAACCTCTCGGGCCCAGACCATTATCTGGATATGCCACCAACTTTCATTTCACATATATACTTAATTACTATATTTTCTATATATAAAAAAAATCAGTTCACAATGTGCTCTTAGTAATTAAACCTCAGCTTTTGCCTTGTCCATTTCATCTTAACTTTCCATAAGACTTCACCTAAATCTCCTAGCTGCCCTTGGTTCTTGAAGATCTTCTTTATCTCTATTTCATTTACCTCTCTCTAACCAATTCCATTTAATTTACTCCACTCTCATTCGTCTCTTTACATTTAAACGTGTGCAGTTCATCCTCCTCCCCAAAAATTGGGCATAATCCCTGTCTTACTCCTCCTCCAAAACATTTTAGCTTCCATGTTCCTAGTCAGAACCATACCACCCTTAATCTCTCATTTCTATTACAAACTTTAAGACATTCTTCCTTTCCTACACATTTCTTCACCTCTTTCTACCACTGCAATGATGTTTTCTCTCTCGTCTGTGCCCGTAAATTCTGCTAATCCATATCCTCCAATCTGTCTCTTGCTTCTCTCTAAAAACTCCTATTAAAATTATCCATTCTGTACGACATCTCTCCTAAATTGTTCTTGATCAATTGCTCCTTAATCTTACCCAACCTTATATTTCTTTCCTTTTGATAGAGTGATAACTTATTGGATCTGTTAAATTTGATGTAATTTTAGTACCTTACTTGGCTAGAAAGTCAGCTGTTTCATTACCCTGTATTCTGCAATGTGCTGGTATCCATTGAAATATTAATGTTTTATTTAAATTAGTTGTTTTATGATTTTGCGGTATTCTACAATATTTAGGTTATTGGGTGTTACACCAGATGTTATGGATATTATAGTTGCTTTAGAGTCAGATAAAAATACAACTTTTTTCAAATTTATATGATATAGGTTTTATAAGCTCTGAAGTATTGCCGAAATCTTTCCTTCAAAATTTGTGGTATTTAAACTTAATTTTTTGTAGAAAGAGAAGAGAGTACATATTGCACCTGTGCCAGTACCACCATTATTTGGTAACCTGGAACCGTCAGTATAAACATGTAGCCATTCAAAAGAATCATTATATCAACTTATATAAAAAAAAGTTAATGTATCATAAACAAAAGGAAAACCATGGGAAAATTTATGTAATAACACGACCAGAATCACTACACTACCAAGAAAACCCTCTGTAGCAACTTTTAGACTCCTAACAGGCCATGAATGTCTCAATAAACAATTTATTCAAGATTGGTATAGTGAGATCTCCTCTGTCTTCTTTGTGATATGGATGTAAACCACCTACTGCGCTGCCCAAACTTTAGTCAACATAACATAACATCAAAATACTGGAATGCAAGAAAGTGAATGGCTTCACTGCCAACTGTTCAACACTAGATACCAACCAACCACATTTCTTTCCACCCAATTCCTTTGAAACCTTAAACATACTTTCAGTATATCTAATTCTGGCATTGCAGATTGTGAAATAACTAATAAAATATGACACTTAAGATACACAAATTAAAACAAAATCTGTAAAGCTCCTAGTACACGATCAAATTTTTTCAAATTCAATACTTTACAAGACTTGTCGTAACTTTGCAACTTTTCATGTCAAAGGGCTTCCAATACTTTTAAAGTCTTTGAAAGTCTTGAAAACACATTAGAACATCTTCTAAACAGTCAAAGAAATTGATGGATTTAGCCAATGGAATGCAAGTATTTACTATGTGTTACAAAATCTACAACATGGTCTTCAAGCATGTACCCAGCAACAAAAATGGCTACCTGGACAAGGGATGTTGTTTATGAATTATTTTCATCATGTGAAACCTGGCCATGTTTATACGCTGTGGGCTCTATGGATTATCACAAGATGAAGAAGGCAGCGTTATATAATGAAATTGCTAGGCAGATTTCCGAAGTAAGTATACATTGATATATAATGCAGTTTTTATATTGTGTAGTTTAACCTAGCAATTTGTGTATTTGCATTGTTTTAAATCGTAATGCGATTTTATTGGCTATAAGTAAATGAAAATACTCTGTAATTACATAAAGACCAATATTTCACTGTAAATGTGTATACCTTGATGCTAATACTGAAATACTTGGCATGTGATAAATTATCAGCATGTTCTAAAAGAATTCAGTTTGCATACAGCTACGGCATATCGTATAGAGGCCCCAATGTTATATACTTTTTGTAACAGTTTACATTGTTAATAGCAGCTAATAAGAGAACTCATTTAATGAAACAATTGTTATTAGTATACAATGGTTCCACCACTTGGCATTACTTCTATACGTGGGTACTCTTGTTATTTCGTCATTAGAGCAGCATTGTAGTTTGTTACTGGTCTGTTATAAACATTTAAGGCCCTAATCTGCAAAGCATAGCCCAACATGGTGGGCCCTAAGCCACAAAGCATAGCCGAGGGATATTTTTTATAAATAGAGCAGTGTAGGAGTTGTGGCCGAAGGCAGAACGATAACAGGGCATAGCTGAGGTATCTGTGAAGCTAAAACTCCAATGATCCCAAGAAGTCAAAACTTCGGCAATCTGGTAGCCTTCACATCTGAATAACTTAATGTTTTCAATACTTTCAAATATGGATCGCCGGTAAAAGTCACTTCAACTACTACTTAAGACCGTTTGTGTGTTTTTTTGCTGCAACTATCGTATAGCTTTGCTTGTATTAATTAGTACCACATTATAATGTAAAGGTATAAAAAATAATACATTACATTTAAATGTAGTCTAACTGCTGTTAGCAATGTAAACTAGAAATTTTACTATTTCTTACTTTCTAAAAGTCCTAAACATTTACTTTATACTAGTTTTAACATAAGTGCTGTAAATTACCAAGAAATTAACAGTTTACTTGTGCCATAAAAATATAAAATGCTATATTTATTTAAAAAAAAATGTAACTGAAATGAGTGCAGTTGTGATATAATACCACGCGGTTGTGCATATTTATATCTTTGCATAATGAGGATGCAGAGGGCTTACTTCAATAGCAAAATACAGAAAAGTTTAACCTTAACAAATACATAACTTGCTTAATATAATACACATATCAACATTTTGGTATACCTTGCAATTAGAGAGAAATGATGGAAATGTGATGGAAGGTTTCTTCCTATCTTTTGAATACTAATTATGGAAAACTTACCTCAGCTGCTTACTGAAAATTACAATGAATGAACACTATGTTCAGATATTATTGTAAGCAACAGCAATGATGATGATAATTTGCATTGCAATGCACTCAAGAAATGGCTATTACTTCCATTCCTTATAGCTTATTGAAACAATAAATATGCTGCCTGGGCTTCTTTATACCATTTCATTCTTCTATTAGGTACTCAATGTAGATATATTTAGCAGTTATCTTGCAACACAAGTTATAGAATGTGTTAAAAAGCCTTTAATCCATTCCGTACAGTAAAACGCAACTTAATAATAATCTTTATAAAATTATTGCTAGTACTGGGGTGCTGTAAATAAAGTATATGACTTTAACATGGTTTTATTCAAACTTATTTACTACTTTGCAAAAATACATCAGGTATAGTTAATTATTAGCATAGTATTAATGCAATGCAATTTTATTCTTTTGACAGCTTGCATATCTCAAGCCTTAATTTACATTTTACAGATGTGGCCTGGAATAACTGCTGACGACATAAAATCAAAAATTAATGGGTTGAGGACTCAATTTTTGGCTGAGAATGCCAAAATTAAAAAGTCACAATTAAGTGGATGCTCTACAGATGATTTTACAAGCCAGCATTGTGGTGTTATAAAATGTTGGCTTTCTTAAATGCACACATTAAGTAAAGAAGCAGCATTCAAATATGAGCTCACAGAGCAGCATCTACACCATAAGTCCTCAACAAGACACACATGTACCCATAAGCACTTTTCAGTTACCTTTATGCTGATGTTGCCTCCAACCTGGCTGTGTGCTAACTTGTTATAGCTTGTGTCTGCCATACCACACTCCCAGTAGAGTTGAAGTAGTCCATAAGCACATTTCTGACCATGATGTTGCTCATTTGATGTTTAATAGTACTAGGAAAATTCATGAATGAGTTAAGTTCAATGTATTGGCATGTAGCTGCTATCTTTTTCTGTATACAAGAAATTGTGTGGAGTGCATGCTGCCAAGGTTATCAGCTCAACCTTTTCTGAGGACAATGCAATTGTGGTCAGAAAGATGCAGAAATTGTTAGCTAAAATACCAAAGGCATTTTGTACAGTACATCGTGCTCTTCTCAGGTGATAATTGAAAATCTGCTTTCTTGGGATAAATTTCAACTTGGAAATGGTTTCATGATGTGCATGTGTAGAGAGAATGCATCATCAGCTACCATTTACATATGGAATTGGTGTTCCTCCTCGTTCCAAAGGTTCATTATTTGGCAGAAAAAGTGATCCTGCTTCCAAAGCTTCAGCTAGGTCACTCTCTCTAAATTCCTCCATCACTTACATGACTATTTACCCCAATGTTGACATATATGAACTTGTAGTTGCTATCTACTAGTCCAAGAAGTGCAGTGCTGTGTGTGTTCTTATAATTGTAGAAAGTTGAGCCAGCACTCCTTGGAGGCCAAAATTGCATATGTTTGCCATCCAGGGCTCCAATGTAATTGGGGAAATTCCACTTGCTTTTCATTTCTACTGCAATTTTTCTCCACTCATCACTAGACTGAGGCATCTGAAAAGCAATTTGTAAAAGAAATTCATGTAATTATTCTTTATTTCAGAATGAAGAGCCACAGCTACTGGTACTAGATGAAAATTACGAGAGTCAGCTGAGTGTTGTAGGCCCTGTTGCGGAACAACAAACGCCAAACATAAAAAGAAAGAGGAAGGAAACTGTTCCAGAGGAGCAGTTCCTAATAAAAGCAGCCAAACTCATGGAGAAATTTATCCCTGTGATGGAGGAAGAGGATGCGTTTGGGATTCTTGTTTCAAAAAAACTAAAAAAAAATAAAAAGTTTCCATAGAAAAGAAAATACAATGTTTCAAATACACAAAATGTTGCACGAAGCACTGCTGGAAGAAAATTCTGTTTAATTTTCTTGAATAAATATGAATGAAACAAACTTGTGTATATTTATTCTGCTCCTCATAACCACACTTTCCTTTGAAGTTTGAACTATAAAGTGTAAGTTTCGGTTATTAGCTTCAAATGGGCGGATGTCAGGGCACAAGTTAGAATAGGTATTTTAATTATATGAAGTAATGCTGTGTACAGTGTTGTGGCTAGGATTATTATGTAGTGATCTGCACTGATGTTTTTCAGCGGGGACTAGCAGCAATGGAACTGTCACAAAACTAACAACATTATCTACACAGAAAAAATATCACTAAAGGCTATAGAGCAAAATTAGTAATTTTTTGTAAGTAATAAAAAGCTATCATTAACTCTGTGAGACTATTGGATGCATTTTGACTCCCACCCATGACTATGCCACTGCTGGTATCATTGCAGCTACACTACTATTGAAATAAGAAAGAAACTACTTGAAGTAAACAAAAAGGCAACTCCAAGCACATGGCCATATTGAATATTACCATTGGTCCCTGGAAAGTATAAAATATACTTAAACTTTTCCTTGTGTTATTACTCTTAAAATGGACTAATTGCTATTTTAATGAACTACATTTTCTGTGTTATTTGGAAATTGCAATGAGTTTACTGAAACTGAACCGTTATTACATAACAAACACCTATGTTGAACAATTGTTGTTTTTTAAAGCAGATCCAGTATAAACCACCATCTCCTGATTGTCATATTTTCAAATGAAATGGATAGATAGGTACTTATTTGAACTGTGATTACTTCTTTGGAAAAGGTTTTAGCTTATTTTGTCTCATGTTAATAAGTAACAGAGAAAGTAATTTCAGATTTAAATGTTTTTTTATTATTTATTCAAAGGTATGACTCATTGAGTTTGTCAGAATAACATAACATTACATTCATATTAGAGTATTATAAATTAAAATCAAAATCTCCTAATAAAACATGAGCTGATATTTTGGTGTTAGTGAACCACTGGGATGGAGGTCGAAAATTTCAATTTTCTGAAATAGATGAAGTTAATGCAAATGTATGCATGATACTTGCTCAAAAACTGGCAAAGAAAAGAAAATTTTTTTTTTCATCATTGGTATTTGTTTCATGGTGAATTTTAATTTTTTTTTTTTTAATATTAAGGCATAATGCTAACTCTTCCACAATAATTTTGACCCGTGAGACGTAAAAGAAAAACAACCCATTAAAGTATTGAACTTATCTTTAAATATCTGTCTCTGAGACCATCAAATATAGCTTTGCATACATCTTGTATGATTTTGGCTATGGTTGTAAATGGTATCCTGGTGGTGTACAAACTAGTGAAACTTTCTCCTATGGCAAGAAACCTTAAGGTTAGTGCTAGTCTTAAATGAGCTGGTATGCTTTCTTGCATTACAATGTTCTGTTTGGTTATCCTATGCTCAATTAAGGACAGCAAGAATGTAAAATTAGTTTTATCCATTCATAAAAAGTTTTTGTAAGAGGATGGATCTTCTACTTCCAGTTCTTTGTACAGTAACTGAAACACTCCTCTGCTTGTCCTGCGCCGTATCCAAGGTCTTGTCCAACATTTCCTCTGCTTTC
Organism: Hymenopus coronatus; assembly: GCA_030762935.1. Lineage (NCBI taxonomy): Eukaryota > Metazoa > Arthropoda > Insecta > Mantodea > Hymenopodidae > Hymenopus > Hymenopus coronatus. The sequence goes on along the minus strand of CM060886.1, from coordinate 102,677,322 downwards.
TCCTTTTATTTTGTAACCTATTACCCACAGCCAGTCCTAGAGCAAGTAAAGTAAATTATCTTGCTTCCATTTTGTATTTATGACATTGAGATCTTGCAAAGTGTTGTACAATCTTGTCAAATGTTGAAAAATGTTTGACAATTTTTCTTGCAAACTCTTGAATTGAAAAAAAAATTGTGTACAAGGAGTTTTAGACATAATGAATAGTTTCAATAAAGGTCACTTACTATTTGATGTGTTAAGTGCTATCAGTTTACACAAATTATGAAGATATTTTTACTTTCTCTATACTCACTATGTATATAGTCTATAGAGAATGTATTGCACTCCACCAAAAAATTTGATACCGAGATTTCACCGGAAATATATGTTTTAGGGTCCTCTGTATCCAAAAAAAGTATTTTCAGGAAAAGGTCCGTGTGTCTGTGAACACGATAACTCAAAAACGAAAAGTTGGTAAAATTCCAAACTTGGTATTTAAGTTTAGTATCTTCCAGGGATGCGACACGAAGATTTTGAGAAAAATCCCCCCACCCCAAACTACCCTTTACATGGAACTTTTTTTGAAATTTTCGATTTTCTCAAAAATGGCTCTAACGATTTTGAATTTTCTGGGAATAGCCTCTGAAGACTACTTTATTCTGGACGCATTTTTCCATAACTACTAAACCGTAAGAGATGGACAAAAACTTAACACACAAAAAATGTAGAGCACATTAAAACACACAATTTATGTTATATACATTTTTTTTTCGTGGAGTTGATTGTTTTTGAGATATTCCTTCTTCTTGGTTTCAGCTTTGAAAAACTTATATTTTTCTCATATAGGAATTTGTCAAGTCCTGTCCATACAAACAAAGGAACATCAGTCACATAGCAACTAGCTTATGGCTTTCACATTAACCTATGGTACTCCCTTATTTCGCTTCTACTTACAATAAAGCAAAAATAAGACTATTTCTGCTAATTTTTCTCGATTAGAATGAAATAAATAAAAGATAAGCTTATTAACAATAATAATTTACAGAGATATAGAGAAAGTCATGTGAATGGAACACATTACATTTTTAACAACATTCAGAGTAAATAATAAGAATAATATTTTATGCTTTTGCATGAAATGTGGGACAAGTATTTTGTTAAACAAACCCTGAACATTCAGTTTTCTTTAAGCACTTGTGCACTGATTTTAAACAATCAACCAACTTAGCTACTCAAGATTAGCTTCTTATATAGTAACATCAAAATTTCACAAGGTCTTACAGATATTAATGTATCAGTTAAAATCCTTTGGTAGCACATGAGAAAGAATTTATCTTTCAATTAGGTAAAGTGCAGTATGCATATTAAATGGTTAATACTGCAGCATACTTTCTTTGCTTGAAGTTTAATATCCAGAACCAGGTAGATTATCTCAGATGTGAATGAATAAAATGGTTGAAATGAAGCTCATTTGTGCCTGAGGTCCCTAAGAGCTTAGAGTTACACAACATTCATCTTTTCAGGAAAAATGCTTACCAATATTAGTTAACCAAAATTTAATCATGGTATATCTTGTATATGACACAGACATGTTGCCCCAACACTAGGGAAAATGGGGCATAACTTAACATTGTTTTATGCAGTAGTCCTTTAAATTAAGTAGTCAGTAGCTTAACTACAGATTGTTTTTAAATAACTTTAGAATATTTGATGCATACTTAGAAATAAAAGGGGAAACAAAAGCACATTTTTGAAGTGATTTTCAAATCCTCCATAGAAGCTCACCTGAATAATAAAGATCTACAAAGGTGTGCATTTATTTTCTTGAAAGATTGTATGTGCAATTGTAAATGCACCTCTTTGCTAGAGCTTACAGGCTACAAACCCATCAACTGTTGTTGTTGTTTTTTTTTTTGTTTTTTTTCAGATATTTGTTAATAAGTAGGACCATGTTTTGGACTCTGATTCATTGTTGATGTTCCCCATTATTTATGTACTACTCTTTGGTTATATAGGGTGTCCAAAATAATTTAACTGGAGAGGTAGAGTCTGACTGAAAAATTCAATGCCATAGCTGAGATTTGAATCGCAAATCTTACAGTCTTCAGCCGGTTGCTCTAACTGCTGAGCTACCATGGGAACAGATTAAATTCCCCAACTGACTTGCATGTTTCCTGGTAAACCACAAGGTGATATCAAATTATTTTGAGATGGCACACCCCAATGTTGACTTAACAATGTTGTAAGTATTTTAAATCCCAGGCTTCATAGTTTTAACTATTAGGTTAATTAATGTAAATTGTTTTTTCAAATCCCAGCTATGGCATTGAATTTTTCTGTCTGACTCTACCTATCCAGCTTGTTTGAGTGGAAAAATAATTAGGTAATACAAATTTAGTATCTCACAAACTAATCTGTCTACATGCTGCCAAGCTGCATCACCACAAAATAATTTCTGGAAGTTTTGTTCTGTATGGTTGGCAAAGTTGCACCTATTGTTTGCTTTTGTTACACACAGTTAAAATGGCAATAGTGCAAGTGAAGTTTCAGTACATTTTGTGGCTGGCAGAATTTGTTATGAATGTCAACTGACTATGAGGAAAAATATTAGATTCTGGGACAGTAAACTCTGAACCATAGGTGGTCTTACATGTAAAATCTCCTCTGAAGAAAGTATTGATTACAATAGAGAAGCATTTCAACGAAGGCAGTGGAAATCCTGTTGCTGCTAGTTGCAAATATTATGTTGAACAGTGCATAATATATAGCACAAAATGCTCCATCTAAAGGCATACAAGATTCAAATGATTCATGCAATATAACCTAATGACGAAGTCGTACACATGAACTTCAAATGCTACAAAGACTTGATGAGTCACCCAACTACCTCCAGTGTATTTCTCTGACAAAGTGGCAGTCGTAGCTTTACAGACATAATATATTGCAACTCTGTCAGCCATCAAACAAGCTGAACCTGCTCTTGCACTGTTGTCAGTTTAGCTTCATAACAAAAACAAGCAATATATGCAACCTCAATAACTATGCAAACAAAAAAAATCGTCAAGAGTTTCTGTATGTAGTGATATAATTTGGCTGTGTTTATTTAAATTAGTTTGAAGATAGATACCTTCTCTTCTTTATTTTCAGGATTTTCTAAGTTTTGCAAGCTATTACTTTCTGCAAACAAACAAATGAAAGCAGAAGCTCAGAACCATGCTTGTATGTAGGGTTGCCAATTCTCCCAGAATGGCCATCTCCTGGAATTAAATGCAATCTCCCAGCTCACAAAACTGAAATGAATCCTCGCGGAATTATGTGATATCTCCTTACTCCTTTATTTTTATTATTATTGGTGTATATATACTATACTTTTATAAAATTGAGTATTTTATCTGTTATATTCAAGGGTTGGTAGTACGTAGAAGGAAATAGTAGTGTTTTGATTTGTATGCCGCCAGTGTTGAAGTTGGGAGGGAGAACGAAAACAAATTGTTGCATCAACTTCAAATCTATATGTGCTATATTTACAAATAGAAATCACATAATCAGTAATTATTAGCAGTTTGAGGTCTTTGAGTTCAGGACTTTGACAGTGGTCATAGTGGTAAACTGGTTATTGTAATGACTAATTCATTAGGAGTAGAAATGAAAAAGAAATACTGTTGCTCATTAAATGATGCCTGGAAAAGTTCATATGACTGATTGTTTATCTAGCTTTACTGTTATATATAATTTTCTCCCAGAATTCACAGTGCAGAAGTTGGAAAGCCTGCTTGTATGAGAGGCAATTTATGTGAACAAAATGCCAACTTCCTTGATCTAATTGAACATACACTATGTATTCAAATGAACCTGATGTTAGCCATCAGTAGCAAATATATGTGTTAAATTTTGTGGAGTCAACTGGACATTCAAAAGTTTCACTCACCATACAATAAATGCTGGAGCTTGTTTTTGTAAGCTTATGTCTGCAATATTGTTTGCTGTAGACTGGCTTGAGTATCCGATAATGGTAACGGCTGTGTTGGTGGTGTATTACCTGGCAGCGTAGATTGGAATCATTTTGAATAAAAGTTCATGTTCATGACTCATCCTTCATTCTTCTCAATAAGGATCTTCTCCCAAACTCCAACTCCTTAAAATTTCTTGTGGTGTTAATCTTAGATTTGTTTTTGGTGTGTTAAATTACTTTTCCATTGAATTTTAAAATACATGTATGCTTTACATGGGAAGCATTAAGCACATCTGATACAAAGTTTTGTTGAATTTGTATAAACCATATAAAAATGCACATTCATCTATAAACACAAGCTGTAAACTTTATACCTGCTTCTTAAATTTAAATTTCAGGTGGAAGCAATAGATATTCCTGAAATACCCCTCAGGAGGCACAGAATCTCGAGAGCATTCAGGTTGTATGAGACTAATAGTTCTATTAGACGTATGAGGTAAGAGCTTAAATATTTAGGCATGTAGGAGAGTGAGTTAATAAATAAGTAAAAAATTGATTTAGAGGCAATAATACTCAAAGTAACTTCCTGAAATTTATTTCACTTTTCTGCATATTCACCCTTCAACACACTAATTCCATCTCTCTATAAGTCCTTGAAAGCCAGTGGCAAAAAAGCCTTTTGGCTGATATCGCATCCAATGCATAACCTATTGGCCTATGGCATTTACAAAAGTTGTAAATGACTTAAATGATGTTTAGGGACCTTAACAGATTTTAATGATTGTCATTATAAATGATTTGTTCCACATCCCGCACTGTGGTTTCAGTTGACCCTTCTACAGGACAAGTAGGATACTTCTGATCTCTGATGCTTTGCCTTCCTATGCTCAACTTCTGAAGCCAATTGAACATGTTTCCATGATAAACAGTTCTCATTGTACAAAAAATAATGTTAAATATCATCCTCCATTTATAAAACACAAATGAATTTAAAAAATTAAATATAAAATATAATGGAACACATTTTGTAATGAACTTTTTCTGTGGACAGTCCTTTTGCTCATAAAAATGTACAGCCTCGTTCATCTCGTGTTCTTGTGTACACTCCTGTAACCACATGCCATCTTCTTCTGGCTGTCACTGACTGACTAGGTACCTATGTGGTGTCGTGCACTTGCTATGCCATGTATACATATTGTAATAAATGAGAAACATGAATTTCTGCTAAACTCACTTTATTCACCACTGAGGCACTCTACATAATACAGCTTGTCAGTCTTATGTACTGTCCACTGTCAGCTGCACACTTATTCTGCGCTCATCACTCACTAGATTACGTGCTGTCTCTTTCACACACCGCACACTTCAGTTGGCGCTTGTTGGCATAATCCCATGACTAGGCACCAAAGGTTCCAGTTTCAAAGCCAGGGGATACACATTCCAGAAATTGACTTTTCTTGAGAAAGAGCGATAGTGAACCTTTGGGACTGTTTTACAAGAAGCAACACTTAGGCCTTTGTTTGCCTGGCTATTTATTCGTTCATGCTATTGTTGGGTTAGGCAACGGAGGGCAGATGGCAACCTGTACCATCGTTACAATGTGCAGCCATCTACTGCAAAATACACGTGCAAAATTAAATATATTATATGGTAAGCTGACATTTGCAAATTATTTATTGGCTCACCTTTATATCCTATTTACATAAGTTGGGTACGACATTAGTGCTGCAGATGGAGAGAGAAGAAAATGCAGGAGGCCCGTTGCAATAGTAACACCTGCCTTGTTCTCAGAGTTACTGACACCATATTACCATAGGGTCATTCATTGCTTGTATTCAATCCTTGCATTAAGCTCTTGGCTCCACCTTGCAGTTACTGTCTTGATTTCATTGTTTGCAATTATTTTGTATCTGCATTATTGTTGCATTGTTTGTTACTCCCTCTGTCCCATATTAATGGTCCGGACCGTGTATCTCATATCTCTTTTGTCCCATAATAAATGTCCAATCTGCATACTGTGGTGGTTAGGAATGCGTAGGACAAAAATGAAACAAGGGAATGATTCCACAACTTTATTGCTCCAAAATCAGTACAAAATGACAGTAAAACAAAAACAACAAACAAACAGAATACTCCTACCATACTGTAGACTGAGTGTTAGCGTGGGAAGGCTGTCAATCCAACAGCTTGTCTTGTAGGGCTACTGAAGCTTCATTGTAAATGTATTGAGGACACTCCAAGTGAGATGGCAAGCTTACTTTTGCATATAGAGAATCTTGTAGTTGTTCTCACCATGCATTTGCATTATTTGAATAAGACAACTGCGAGAAAGATCTTGAGCTTGTCACGTGTCAGGTCATAGAAAGATGTTTCAACGGCGGTGATCAACTTGTCAGTAGTTTGTGGAGCTACCTGATGAGAGAGACTGAATTGCACAGAAGAATCCCAGATCTAAAACATTTATATCATTGCTGTTTGGAGGTTGGCATATGAGATCCATGGTGATTCCACTGGCTGCTGCAGCATCTAGCCAGGTGCGGTCATTGGGAACGAACAATATGTGGATGCACATTGTCCTGCTGAATGGACAATGAATTCTCCTTGAACACAGTTCTCACGGGCATTTTGCACCTATTGCTGGGATTAATTTGTTGAACATGTCCCGGTAAACATTTTTGGTGACAGCTAATGTTGTGATGACCATTGTATCAGCAGGATGGCAAGCTCCTTGCTGATGAATGACCAAATGCCTAATTTACCATCAAACCACTGATTGCAACCAGTATCCCACCAAGGCTGAGCTATGGCAGCCAGAAACATAAACTTTGGAATAAACTATTTTCTTTTGCATGTTTGCTTTGGGTCAGGTTCCTTTGGCATTAGGTAATTTTCTGACCCTCCATCATGAATGGTCTCCATCATCATGCTGAACTTCGGAGTTTTGTTTTCAGGATGGTCAATGGTAGAATCCAGCATTGAAGAAGCAAATTGTAGACGTTATATTTTCTTTTGCAATTGGTCAATAATGGCTTCAGTGCATTTGAACTCTCCCGTTTTCACACACCTATGTAGGGTACTTTTAAAGTCATTTAGCACTGCTGTTGTTGAGGAAATATTCCTCACTTTCACAGTGGCAGGTGCCATAGCTGTTGTAGGGCAAGATCCTGCTTCTTTGGACCAACATTGCCTTTCAACCAAGATGCAACTACAGCACAAACAGCTCTGTTGCTGTTCTTGTAGTAACATTAAATTTCTTGGCCACACCTGCCATGGCACCTTTCTTCACTGTTCTCAAACAGAAACTCATACATTGCCAGCAGTTTATTGTCTGAAAGGTTCTTGCTACCCCTGTTGCTCCCTGCTGCATGTTGTGTTCCTGGAGTGTTCATTGTTGTTGTTTACAAACCTACTCACTGTAGGGTTATGCTCGACTAACAATTTCCAGCATCTTTACTTCACCGAACTGCATACTGCGCCACACTAATATTATGAAAATCAATGTGCCCTGCTGCTTATCATCTTGACAGTGTTTGTTGGTCATAGTTGTGTTTCACTGACCTACTGCACATCTTTGCATGCATGTAAATCTCAAATACTTTCTTTGTCAGTAATTATTGTAATGCTATTTTAGCATACCGAAAATTATTATGGGACAGCAGGAGTCCATATTATTAGTTATTATTTTTTATTCATTTGTCTGTGAAAATGTTTTCCTGAAGAAAATTAAATTAAACTGATATTTATTTCTGAATGCTATTTAACTGCTATGGTTCTCAGTATCCCCATTTTATATTGGGCATGAAAGTCTGCATAATTTTGCTCAGAGGCCTCTTTATCAGGCTTGAGTTTCTTTTAAGAATTTTTATGCCTGAAAAAATCCATCGACCTCTGCCGGGTTTTCTTGAAGATAATGACCAAACATTTGAATTATTCTGATTATGACCATCTCCTTTGATTGAGAGTTCAGGATATTTGTTAATCATGCTCTGTGTTAAATGTTCGTTGGTCAGCTCCGTATTGTGATGGTAAACTCCTTCATTTATGCATAATTCAGTATACAAACCATGTATGCACAATTGAGATTCTAAGCGCTTTTTCCTATACAAAGAGTTGCTAACATACTATGAAATACATTAAGACCTAATACTATAAATGTGATTTGACTGGAGGATTGGTTAAACCAAACTAAAAGTTTAACTCAAGCTGTATTTATAACCTACTGGTTAATTGCAGTTACTTCCAGTAGTTATATTTTCTGGGGGGGATATTACTGTACTAATGTTTTATTTTAGATTATTTTTCATACGCAAATCCATTAAGTGAATCACTTTAAAACCAAACTGGCTGCCTTCTATGATACTCTTCCTGGCAGCATCAGTACAAATTCAATTTTCTATGGAAATGAGACGCTGGTGTATAGCTTCCTGCAAACCTCTTCATGATTCTGTGAATGAAAATGTAGGACCTTAGAGCACTCAAAAAAACTCAGTTCCTAATATCAACCCAAAAGTGAATACAATATATTTGCAAACAATATAAATCAGTATAACTTGAATCACTATTTTTTATTACAATTCAAGATTACAAAACATTTATTTTGCCATTAAAAACATTTCTTAAAACTTAATTTGGGAGCATAATTTACCAATGTTATCACATAAAACATTGTTTACCTAAGTGCAATCTTTAACATTTATAACATGTAAATAAACATTTAAGATTTATTTAAATGATAATCATGCTTTTCCTCTTACAGCAGCATTAAAATGATGCTGATGCAAATCTCTTGTGTGACAAATGTTTTAACAAGATCTTGGTGTTTGTTGCATTTAACAAACAAATCTTTTTTCTTAACAAAATTTTGTTTTGTTAGGAAGAATGCATGCATAGTGTGTAACAATTGGTTGGTAGCTTAAACCTTTTCACTGCTAACAAATTTTTAGGCGCGGAACATCTCCTTGCTGAGTTAAGGGGACACTATGGTGAAAAATTGTTAAAAACCCTAAATTTAGTTTTGACTAATAACATTTGGCCATAATTTTGTGTATTTCAAGTTGAAAATGCAATATTATGTAAAAATGCAATATTATGTACTAATAACTAAAAAAAAAAGTGAGTATAATAATATGTTTCAAAATTTACAGAACAGGTCTCACACCAGGTGCTTCTACCTGCCCTGTCATCATCCTGGCATGCTGTACCACCGATCATTTAGCATGGGCCCTCCCCATTCAAAACCACAGGCGAGATAGAGCACCTGGTGGGCCTCCCCACACCCCACCAACAGCATATTTCTGGCCGTGAAATGGAGACTGTTTGGTAGCAGAGTGCAGCTTGACTCTGCACAGAAATGATAAATTGCCACAAAAGATTTTATTTCCTATAAATTGTTTTCTTTAATAAGATCTACAGCTTTGTGTAATATGATTTTTTTATATAATAATTGTGTGGCAATTATAAAAACTCATTCTGGATGAAGAGGATTTTAAAAACTGTTCATATTCATCGAATATTCGAATATACATACACATTTCATTTGTCATGAAAATATCCTAAAATGTATAGTAATGAGGAGTTTTTTACAATTTTATGTAAATAAGCATTTGCTCTCTTGTACTCCACTGTTTTTATGTGATGTTGGAATATTGATTGAAAGTTGGACAGTGGAGCAGGAGATTTTTCTCATACCTCCTTTAATATCACAGAGTGAGCATACAGGAGATTCTGTTATGTCAATCCTGTGCAAATGTTTGTTAAGGCTGTCATGGCCTGTTAGTAGTCTAAAAACTGCTTGGAGGATTTTTTGGTGGTGTAGTAATTCTAGTTGAATTGTTATGCAGATTTTCCCATTGTTTTCCTTTTGTTAGAGTAATGAGATAGCAGGCCAGATGATTTTGATGTAATTTTATTATCTTTCTTGGATGCAGAAAATCAGCTGTTTTATTACCCTGTATTCCAAGGTGTAGGTACTCATTGAAGTATTACTCTTTAATTTTAATTATTTTATAATCTTACAGCATTCTGTGGCATTATCATCAGATGCTATCCCTATATTATAGTTGCTTTATAACAATGTATGGCTTTATTTATAGTTTTTGCTGTTATTCAAAATGTTGCAGATTTTCATGTACATTATATTGTAATTTTTTAATATAATAGTAAGGTATCTCTCTAGTTTAAGATTTCAGCTTGAATATATTTGTTAATGTACTGTGCAATGATAAGGCAGAACTTATCTTTTCATCTATACTTTATGATGCTTCCCCTTCACAAGGCTCCAACAAAATGCAGCATGTGCATATTTTATTTTGTATGATATAAAATTTTATTTCATCAGTAATGATCTCTAGTAATATTCAGCAGTAACCAGTGAGCAAGAAATGGCCGTGAACATTCAGTAATGGATAAAATAAATTAAGTCAACTCACCTTCATAAATTATTTATCTTATTCAAATACTGTGGTTGTGGGATAGACCTTTCATGTATTTTATGACAGCATTTGGTTGAAGTTTTGGCATGAAGCATAAAATATGGACTAAAGAGTTATATATAACAAAGGACGTGGTGTTCTTTGCTACCGTTTTAATATTGATCTGTGGTGCAAGCAAAAATTTCAGGATATGTCACAGAAAGAAGCAGGGCTACCAGGTCTTCAAAGTTTTTATTTTTTTCCACATAGTAAATGGTACGTAAGTGGAGAAGGTATTGCACTTCACCCAAAACTTTTATATAAAGGTTTCACTGGAAATTGCATGTTTTAGGGTCTCCTGTATATAAAAAAACATTTTTAGATAAAGGTCTGTTTGTGAACACGACAACTCAAAAATAAAAAGTTAGTAAAACACCAAATTTGCTTATTTAAGTTTAGTATCTTCCAAGATTGTGACAAAGATTTTGAAAAAAAAAAAATCCTGTCACTCCAAACTACCCTGTACATGGAAATAATTTAAAAAATTTTGATTTTTTCAAAAATGGCTCAACGATTTTTATTAAAATACTGCATATTAAAGAAATTTATGTGATAAATAAAGTATATATATACACACACACATGTGAATAGCATAATTAAAAAAAAAAAACAAGTCTGTTAAGTATCAAACTTGATATTTAAGTTCAGCATCTTCATAGAATGTGACAGGAAGATTTTCAATGGTTCTAACAATTTTGATTGAAGCCATGTGTGTAAGAGAATTTCATGACAAATTAAATATACATCTTGAATTTTCTGGGAATAGCCTCTGAAGTCCTCTTCTTTTGGATGGCACTTGCATAACTGGTAAACCATAAGTGGTAGAACATGAAGTAGATAGAAGAATAACCTTTTGTAACAATAGAACCTTTTGTAACAATAGTTTGTTACAGAATAGGTATAGAAAGTCTTGTGAATGGAACACATCTAATTTTTTAAATTGTGTCATTTATAAAGGGTAAATTTGTAACTTTATAATGAATAGAAAAAGTTGTGTGAATTACACCAGATTTTTCCTCTTTCTTTTTCAGAAGAAGATTGCAATGGTACCAAGAATATCATGATGCAAGAATGAAACTAATAAAAAGACAGAATGAGATAAAAGTAGAAAGATTGAGAATGAACACAGAACTATTGAAACTGGAGATACAACATTTGAAGAAAATGAATGAATTTCAACAACAGCAGTCAAAGACAGAACAAGAAATACAAGAGCAGCATGCATTACAGTTAGAGTTGTTAAAAAGCAAATGGGAATAAATTGTTTTTTGAGCTTTATTTTATTTTTTATTAAGCACCTTGTTTCATCTAGGGTTATCAGATCTTGGGAATACTCTTTAGTATATAAAGTAGTTAAGTAGTATTTTAGATAGTGGAGTACCATGTATTGACTTTTGATGAAATTGAGTCACCTTTTTTTACACTTTTAACTCCACTTCTGAGTCATTTGGGAAGACCAGTTTTGGAGTACATCTTCCCTATTCTTCAATTTGTGGTCGAATAATACAGCAACAGTTGGTTGTGTCCAGCTTGGTGTTTTGCTGCCCTCTGCCCTTCTTGTCAATAGGATGTAATCCAAGTCTGGCAATTCAAAATTCACATGACATATTTTATTTTTTAGTCATTAAAATCTTTTCAAACTTCCAGAAAGACAGTGAATTTTACAGGCAAAAAACAAAAGTTGTCGAGTATGAGCACATATTTCAAAATGAGCTTCCTATACAACTATCACAATTAATTTTTAACACTAAAAGTTGTCATAGAAAAATATTATCCAAGCTAAGAAAATATTTAATAAACACAATCTTTAACTCAAATGATTTTATTTCAGAGATTTTATAAAGAATATCATAAATGTTTTGTAACAGTATGTAAATATAATTGAATGAAAAAAAAAAAAAAAAAATCTGGAAATTTGAAAAGGTTTTTAAACAGTTAAGCATAAAACTGGCTCCTCAAAATAGATTTAATATCTGGAAGTTGTTAAATCTCCATTTGAATGATACCTCACCAAAAACTCCGCAATCTGGGATTTATAAAATGGGTTACCAAGACTGTAATAAGATTTATATTGGGAAGACAAAGAGAAATTTGGAAACTAGGATGAAAGAACACTTGAGGAGCATTAGATACAAGTACATAGACAAATCTGCAGTAGCACAACTCTTGATCTGAGAATCATAGTATAAAGAAAGAAATAGAGTTGTTAAAATATGCAAAGAAACCTTTGGAATTGCAAATTTGGAAAAGTTTCTTTATCACCAAGAAACAGGTCACTTTTATGAATTTTGAATTTATGCCATGGATGACGTCGTACTGACAAGAAGGTAAATGACAATACATCACCGAGCTGGATGGAACCAACTGTTGCATGTCAGTTAATACTTCAGAAGATTCTTCCCGAACAACGTGAAAATGCAATTAAAAGTATGTAAAAAAGATAACTCAGTTTTATCAAAACCTCAACATAAGTGTGTTTGTGAAAGCAAACCTGAAATATATAACAATAGCCAACCCTCTCCCCCATTCTTCCTATAGAGCGTTTTGGATATTTGGTTAGTCTTACAGAAATTTTCATGGCACCAGGAAGTACACTAAGTGGTCTGATATTCATAACTGCTTAAATTCAAGCATATAGATTTTTTCATGCTAATTCTAACTACAATAGCTGCACTTTTGTCATAGGTGATATTGATATGTTCTTGTGCCACCACATATCTTTCATACTTTTTAAAGAAATTTGCAGTAACACTCAATAATTCTTCATAGTCAAGTAAGAACAAAATAAGGTAATGTTCTGTAGAGGTTGATATGTCAGGGCGAGTATCGAAAAATGTCAGGCAGACTATGTCTATTATTATTCATTTGTGTTTTATTTGGTTATTGCGTCGCTATGTTTATTTTTACTTTGCTGCATTTCCTTTGTTTTGTGCTTTATGTCTTATTATTCATGCTATTTGTGTATCGCTTAATGGTGGTTATTTATTTGTACTAAGTTTCCTTTGGGTTACTCACACTTTTTTTCATTTATTTACTGTTTTGCAGTTTTATATTGCAGCAATGTATTACAATTTTGCAACTGTACAAACTACTGCATTTCTTATAACTGCAGCAGTTTTCTTGCTCAACAATTAGTACCTGACATTGCACATTAACAGCATCCATCATGACATGTCAACCTTTGTGTAACATCACCCAAAAACTAAATGAATATATATAAAAAAACTTGGCCAGTAGAGCGATCATTAACTTTATCCAACACCCAATTTCAGAAATTAGCTTTATACTCTCATTGCATTTTTACAATTCCTGAACTGAAGTTATCTTATATGGTTTTAGTTTTAATAGCTTATTGGCATTCCAAGCCGAGGTTCCTGATTCCTTTGCAAGGTTTTCTCAGAGTTTTTTTCGAGGTGTTTACTTTTCTTTGATGTGATTGGTTTCTCCTCTGTAAGAACATAATTTTCAATTTCTTATCAAGAATAGATCCTTCCCCAAAATCTATTCACAAGATTATGAATCTTTTCTCTGTGAGGTGCACCAACAGCAAGGAATCTGTCTAAAAATTACTCTTTCACTTTACTACAAGATTTTTTTTATGGGTAGTGTTTTAACACCTGCTTTAACTACTTATGGCACTGCAGGCGGTGACACTGGTGATACGTGAATGATGATGGAGCACCGGTGCAATGCGATGGCTGGGGAAACTGGAGTACCCAGAGAAAACCCGCCCCAGCGCCACTTTGTACACCACAAATCTCACATGCGGTCGCTTGGGATCAAACCCCAGCCGTACTACAAGCCTTTGTTGCCACATACTAATCATATATGAAGATTCTATGTGTTAAAGTTTATTTCTTGTATACTGATATTTAAGAATATAATTTTCTAGTATAAGATTAAATGATAGTCCAAGTCAAGATGCAATTGGTGAGTAAATAATATTTCAAATCAGGATGCAATTGATGGTCTCAAATCAAATTTCCCTATGCAAGATCCTTTTGTTTTCATCTATCATATGGGACCATAGGTAATTTAATCTTTTAATCCTTATTTATGGATCATAAAACTAATTAAAATATTATATTTTAAAAAGAGTTCATTTCATCTTTTAATCAGACTTTTTGTCATTATAACAGCACTCTCGCACTATAACACTAAAGCATGTAGTTCCTTAAGGTACAAATCTCTGTGCAGCAGGGACTTTGTGTAAGCTAATTACCTTGTACAGGAAGAGAAAGGAAAGTGGAGGAACAGAAGGTTAGAAACAGTTCAGTGCAAAGAAGCATTCCCTATAATATGGCCACACCTATAAATGAAGCCTCTATGTATACCAATGATGTGCAGTGACCATTCAATAGCTGAAGCAATGAATATTACAGTTTTTAAGTAAACAATAAGTCAAGGAACAGGTTGCCTTGATAAAAATCAACCAGCAATAGCAAAAATCAAAGGAGTAAATATTAAAGATAAAACACAACTGATGGTACTTTAAATTAAAGGTATGCATATTAAAGATAAAAATTACACCTAGAATGATTTAAATTAAAAGAATAATTGCTGAAATACTATATTTAATAAAGCTACCTTAAGTAACATTTAACAGAAAGTAGCTAATTCTGCATTTAAATCCACTTTTGACACTTTGTTAGTCACCTATGTAAGATCAAGGGAATTCAAAACCCATCCTCCTCTCTTGGGAAGCAAATTTATTAATTTTCTTTATTTTGCTTCTCTTAGTAAGCAAGCTTCATTTGAAATGATTGTAAAATGAGAAAGTCTCTATCTTCTCCAGGAGAATTCAGAGCGATTTTTATTCTCTTAGCACTGAAAATGTATATAGTCCCCCTATAACATCAATGGTCATATTGGGGGCTTCACTTTAGAAACAACTCGACTGTAGGACCTGTAACATTGGCTGTTGAATCATTTTCTTTTCTTCAAGCATATGCACATTCATTCTCACATACATACTACCAGATTCTGTGGGAGATACGGAGTAATTCTGGTTAAAAATATTCCTTTCACCTGCTGGGAATTGAACCCAGGTTGCTGACCACACAACCATGGAAGCAGTCTCTAAAGTCTTGTACTGTACACTACAATCAATTCTCTTCCCAAGTAAATGTTGAAGTACTTTCCAAATGTATATAAGAAACTTCGAAAGCTGGTTTTGGGGAATGGTACATAGTTTTCATGTGACAATAATTTGAAAATCTGAATTTAGAATAATCTTAAAATCTTACATCCAAACATTATCAAACACTTTGGAACAGAGAAGTTTTTATTCTATGTTTTCCTCTTCAAACCCTCTTGTAATTGAGACACCATTATTGAAAATTTGTCTGCAGTCATTATGTAATGCAGCTATTGAGCTGTGTTGTTGTTTTGTATTTACATTTGTTTTAAAGTATGTTATACAACACATCAATGAAAATGAATATTTTGTTGAATATGTTTAAAAGAAAGACAAATTTGAAATCTTCCACTGGTACTAAAATATACATTACAAACTTTAGTGATTTTCCTGTTCATGGTGCTTACCAACCTTGACAAATAATTCCATTGTGTTGAACAAAAGGAATATCTATAATGTCATGTTTTGTAGCTGGCAAACTGTTCTAACTACAGCTTGTATTATTGTCATTTTGAATTTAATTATAAATTCTTTTACACAGTAGAGGTTTCTAAGTAGGTACTGCGCTAAAAGAGGATCATACTCTGCAGTATACTTCAACCTTTCACGACAATTGCCTTGAGTAATAGAATTTGCTGCTTAACTTTGTCCTCTAAAGGCCAATTCTTGTTTTTTCAGAAAGCTTTCTACATTAATAAGACTTTAAGGAACAACCCTCTTTCCGCCTTTTGGATTGTGTATATTTCATTTTAAGCTGGTCATCAAGAGCAATTTCTATTCTAGTTTCTCTAAAAGGAGTTGTAGGTCCATACAATCTTAGTTGATTAATAAACAATCTATGTTCAGCTGGTGATCAAATTTCTCAAATGTGTTTACCTATACTGATACTCTACGTTACTTACTGTTAACTTCTCTCCAAAGCTTGCTTTGTTGGAGCATTGAAACATGCATATGGTCTTAAGAGATTCGCACACAGGTCTTTTCACTGCTTAGTTGCTTCCACTGGCTCAAAACTGTCTGTGGTGTAACTTATTAGATCTTTGTGTTTGGGAGAAGCATTATGGTTTATGTAGATATTATTCACTAACTGTGTGATTATAATGGCATTATTAGTAAGTCTGGATATTGTTTTTGCCTGTGTTGTTTGGTGTTAGTATGCTAGCTAGCCCTCAGAAACAAATTCTGGGTTAACTCTCCACTTATACCAAAACAGTGCTTCAGTTGCTTCCCCTAAATGCATACCACTGGTGTGTGTGTGTGTGTGTATATATATACAGGATGTTAATGAACTACACCAAAATAATTTGCGAGATTGTGCACGTGACTGATATAAGTAATTTGAGATCAGCAATGCATGGTCCCCGGATAAATATAACGCAGCTACATAGTGTTAAATGTGTGGGTATCAGGTGCTGATAAGTCAGTATTAAAGCAAAGCAGGTTGACAAAATGGCTTAGAATGTCTTTAAAACTGCTGCCCAAGTATAGAAATATCAATTTTTAGCAGCTCGTTAATCTCGAACTAATCACTTGACAGTGCGACACTGAATATTCATTAACTATGTTCTTGAGTTATGTAGCCTACTCTGGATGTGATTTTTCAACTGCTCTGGTGGCTTAATGCGTAATGTGGGAAGCTGCTATCCCAAAGATCTTGAGTTCGATTCCTGTCATAGAGTAAATGTTTTTTATTATTTTTTTCATTCCAGACGAAGTGCTGCAATATGTGAATGAGACCCAAACTCAAAAACTATCTTTCACTTGAAAGCCAGTATTATAACCACTGTGCTAGAGAGGTACGCTGTAATATGTTCCTTCGTTTTTCATGTTATGCTCTCGAATGGTTGATAAATTAGCCAGTGGCGTATTGGCACTTCAGAAACTTATAGCCATTACTTCGAAATTTCAATAAACAGGCCATAAGTCTTCTATCTCAAATTAGTTATTTAAGTAATCTACATATTCTGTGAAAGTATTTCGGTGCAGTTCATTAACACCCTATATATATGATAGCTGAAATGAATACATATTAGGAGATATGTGTTTGAATCCTACCAGGATCACCCTTTATACCTGAGATTTCTTCCAGTCCTAAAAACTGATTTGATATGTTACCCTCCCAAATTCCTTGATCAATTATTATGGTATGTATCATCCATCTACCCTTTGTGGTGCCGTATGCTGTAAGAAGAAATATTAAGACACTGATACAGATGGCAACATGCCTCAGAATCTTGAGAGGAGTTGATGCTGGAGGAAGGCATGGTTGAACTGTAGTGAAACTGATGCCACTTTCTGTATGTCCCTTTCACCTCGTCGCCCTCCGTGGTGTAATGGTTACCATGCTGACTTCATATACCCAAGGTCGTGGGTTCAAACCCGGCGGAGGACGATGGATTTTTTCGGGTGTAAAAATACTTAGCATGGCTTCCTTCGGAAGGGAAGTAAAGCCGTTGGTCCCGTGTCGTAGATTTATGGCACGTAAAAGAACCTCAAGTCTGATTGAGAGGCCTCTGAGCAAAATTAATAATTTCACGCCCAATTTAGAATGGGACGCTGAGAACCACAGCAGTTAAAGAGCGTCCATAAATTACAGGACATTTACATTTCCCTTTCACCTCACCACAAACAGCCAAGAATTCCTTGACCAGCTATATAGCATGCAGAGAAAATCTCCAGCTGTGGTAACATAGCTCATTTGTCCGTTATCCAGAAATACAGAATTTCCTTTTCTGCCCCCTCCCCCTCCGCTGTCATTTATACTCTTTTTCATTTTAATTTGAGTTAGTAGCAATTGTTTTTATTGACACCATTTATTTTATGATTTAGTGATTGCTTCATCCTTTTCCAACCTTTATTAAGCATAAAGGAGTGCTCCTGCCGTTGGTCATTGGGTCCGGTTGGAGGTTCATTTTCTTAACCACCAGCTTCTTCCCACATTCACCCATTGTGACTCAATTATTGTTCCATGGTAGGTCCAGAACAGTTAAAAGATGTATAGAAAGTAGAAGGGGTGAAATGATCCCCTAGGCCTCAAGTACTCTAATACATCAGAGTTTACAACAAGGAAGACTGGATAGGAAAGGTGAAAGAGGGAATCTGGTATGGAAAAGGAAGAATGCCAATTCAGTCATTAAACTCGTCAGGTTGACCAGTTTCATTTGATGAGTAGCCCCTCCCTTTAGCTCAGCATGCATACTAACAGCTGCACCACAGGAAGGTGAGAAATTAATGACTCTCCCCCCTGTTGAAAATAATTACCTTTTGCAGCGAAGAGGCAAGAAGGGGAATGGCTTTGTAGCTAAATCCTGTGCATTAGCTACAAACACACTCATTTATACTCTTAGATCTGGTTTCACCAACAATAATCATTTTATTTAACTCGTTTAAGGAGTGTTAAAACCATGTAGTTAACGAAAGAAAATGGTGCTGCAACAAAGAATGGATTTAGTTATGGACAATGAATATAAAAGTCATTGTATGATATGAAAGAAATTTGAGATTAGGATGGTTCAGAT
Source organism: Hymenopus coronatus (assembly GCA_030762935.1). Lineage (NCBI taxonomy): Eukaryota > Metazoa > Arthropoda > Insecta > Mantodea > Hymenopodidae > Hymenopus > Hymenopus coronatus. The sequence goes on along the minus strand of CM060886.1, from coordinate 102,658,263 downwards.
AGCTAAGCATTTAGTATTACAATGTACAGCATTACCTTTGTAGCATCTTGCACAGCATTACCTTTGTAGCATCTGTAGCTGAGTGACTAATATTCCATTGTACAACCTAGAAGACCTGGTTTTGGATACTACTTGCCACAGTCAAGGTTTCTTTTATTACAGATTTTCTCTGCCTTCCACAAAATCTGGAAGCATACAGCTGAAATTATTAAAAAGTCAACATTAAATAAGTATAAACAACAAATTGTTTTTCTAGCCAACATCCTCCATAATACAAATATTAAAGTTAATTATAAAAAATGAAAAAAATATGTACAGTATTCTATTTTATAAGAAAAGGAGCAAGAATTGGAATTCCTGTCCAACATGTAAACAGTTGAACAGTAGAAATTTTAATTAGCTTAATTTTATTGAAGCACTAAGAAATACATATATTTACAATATGTATCTTGTACTACCCACTAGAATTTGGCCCAGTCACTTTTTCAGTGGATAGTCCTGAAGTTATACAAAAAAAAAAAGCATTACAGTAGCTACCACTAAATGCTCATGAACTATAAGTTCTCTTTTAACAGGCCATTTCTATTTGTGTTATACCTTTTCTGAATATTTCCCAATGTCTCACAGTTTTTATCTATAAATTTATTTATATCAGATTTCATATTCATTTTTGATCATGTATTTTCTTTGCTTCATTTCTCAGTTTTCTTACAATCAAAAATGATATGGCGAACATCTTCCTTTCCCCCACATAATTGACATTCACCTTATGGGTACCCATTTTGTTGTCCTTGTAGCTTCCATATTGCTGCTCTTAACTGTGCTATCCCCCCTCCTTTCTTCCTGGCTAATGTTATCCATATATGTTTCTTTCCCATATGTTTCTTTTAATGGCTAGTGATCTCTTCTGTGTTAATGACAATTTTTATATCTTCAAATATTTTTCCTGCTCCCTTCTAAAGACCTTTATAATTGTTTCTCTTTACCTCCAAATATTGCCTAAATCGTTATTTTCTAAACTATTAATTAGAAATTTGTGCAAAGCAATATCTATTATTTTTTGCATCAGTATTTCTCTACCACATACAGTATTGTCTCTTATGGCACACGTTTCCACTGTTTTTTTTTTTTTTTTTTTGTTTTTTGTTTTTTTTTTGGTAGTATTTAATGCCCGTATTTACTACTTGTAGTGCTGCAGGTGACATTTCCACTACTCTTCACATACCACTAATATTTGTATGTTATTTCATTCTCAACATATTTATGGCACTATAAAATATAATCACTTTCAATATCCATCTTCTCTCTTCTTTTTCATAGCCACCTCTTTCATATGCGGACCGACATGGCACGTGCTGTCATCGAGCAGCTCCTGGATGAAGACAGACGATGTACGTTACGGGAGTTAGAAAGGACAAGTGGCATCGAGAAATGCTCAGTCCACAGGATATTGCGAAATGAGTTCCAACTATGCAAAATCGCATCTCAGTGGGTGCCCATGCACTGACAGAAGTTCAAAGGTGGGTGCACTATGCAATATGCTGTGACCACCTTGCATGCTGGCAACAGGACAGTGATCAATTCTTGTCACGAATAATCGCCAGAGCATACGAACCAGAACTGAAACGTCAGACCGTGGAGTGGCGACATGCTGGATCACCAAGGAGGCAGAAGTTCTGTCAGAATCCTTCCCCAGTCAAATTGATGGTGATCGTCGCATATGACGTCAAGGGTGTCATTGTTTGTCACTTTGTTCCACATGGTAGAGCAGTGACCACACATTACTACAGGGACTTCCTGGTGCAACAGGTACAATGTGTCGTTCGGGAGAAACATCCAGATCTTGTGGACATTGCAATAATCCTGCACGACAATGCAAAACCACATAAAGCAGAGTGTGTAGAGCAGCTACTGCGACGATGGGGATGGGAAGAATTGGAGCACCTACCGTACTCTCCCGACATTTTGCCCTGTGACTTTGATCTCAATCAAAAGATTACGGAACCATTACGCAGTAGGTGGTTTGTAACACAACAGGACATTGCTAATGTTATGCGTGAACAGATGACCCAATTCACATATGGTGTGGCAAATGCTGTGGCAGATGGTATTCAGTGCCTCCCACATCGTTGGCAGCATGTGGTGATAGTAGCAGGGGACTACTTTGAGGGTCTTTAGGCCCAGGTTTGTCATGTCAACTGTATGTGTACTGTGTTGTCATTTTTTGTACTGTGAAGACCACATTACCTGGTATACTACCATAATAAATTAGTGTGTTACAATATTCAGTGCTATTCATCGTCCACACATGTAGTTAACACCTTGTCCTTTTGTCTGTATATGTCACATTTTCCAACCGGACTGGTATCTTCAAGAAAATAAATAGTTGCCATGACTTTTGACCCAACCCTCGTATTATTGTTTTTATGAAGTATCCTGTGACTGTGTAATTAAGTATATAAATTATTTCACAAGTGATAGGCTTAAATTTGAGACCCAAAGCTACTGTTTTATTTATAAGAATAATCTCCAAACTGCACAACTTCAAAAACAGAGCGCATTTCCTATGCTTCAATCAAAAGCAGTTCAGACATGCACAAGAAAAGGCAGCAACTGGAAGCAGCAAGCATCATTTCTCACTTAATATGTTTGAGAAATTGCTGGCTTGTATAACACGCATAAACCAAAACTATGGCTTTCTGATCGGTTTGCAACCTTGTGATAAAATGTGTTTCAGGGTTTCAATAGTAAATATGTGTAACTGGGCTAACATAAATTAAAATAACATGAGAGATTATCGCTAATCAGCCTTTAAGGAGCAAATCTACCGTCATTGTTTGAGAGACACTCATACTCAATCATTTATTCAGTCAGTCAAGTATGATGCTGATTGTTCCTTAGTTGGGTGACCATAGAAATTTACTTTAGTGTGAAGTGAGTGGCCACTTGCTGCAAGACTGTTCAGCAGTATGGACATGTTATGATGACCTATGCATGATTGTTAAATAATCCATTTTACCAATAGATAACATTGGATGACTCCATTAAATAATACCAACCTCAACCTCTGGATTTATGGCCATGTAGTCTAAGGCATGATAGGAGTGCAAAATCGAATCCAGTCAAAATGTATGTACTGCATTCAAGAGAAACTGTGGAAAAGGACTGGGAGGGCCCAACTAAATCAATTGGTGTGATGGCATGGTTAGATGTTGAACTATCATTTTGCAGCATTATAAGATTATAAATCAGGTAATACTGTATACTCATGTGTCAAAATGGCTGTAAAGTATAAGGCACGCATGTGAGACTTCACCATACTGGTTTGGTTATAGATTCGATTCCCAAAGGACCAAAATATACATATTTTGTATTTTAACATCTTACCTCCATTATTGGGTATCCATAAATGGGTTAAATAACCATGTTTGGTCGATCATTTTTTTGTCTTTCTGGAACAAGTGTAAACTCTGAATGCTAGAGAGGACTGTGAATTTTGTGGTTAGTGCTTGTATTCACTTTTTGCATACTCTTCCACATGATTTATCCGCCATGGTTTTCATTTGTGGATTAAAATTAAGAACAACGTAAATATCAAGAATATCAAGACGGAACTCTATTTCCCTCCATGTGTTCCGCAGCATTACCGGTATGATGGAAGCACAAACGTCTATTATCTGCCATTGATGGTCAGCCAGGTCCTACTGGAGCTCAATAAACAATGCTTAGGTACCCTCACAAAAAGAAATATAAGGGGGTTAGGTTTGGTGACCTTGGAGACCATTCAATGGCACCTGCTCTTCCAATCCACTTGTTTGGAAATTGTGTGTTGGGATAGTGTCAAACTTCATGGACCTAATATGGAGGGGCTCCATCTTGCTGGAAAAAGACATGTGGGTTTTCTTCTCCCCATATTTTACAATTATGGTGGTGCACTTTACTAGATGTGTGAAAGGTTGCTTCGTCTGAGAATGCAACGTGATTGAGAGGAATTCATTGTCATCATCAATGTGAGATAACTGCAGTAATGAACTCAGTCCATTTGGCTTTATCATTCCAATGAAACTTTTAGCAATTTAAAATTGGCACAGAAAACTCATGAATTTCATGAAGGATGCCCCAGAACGATTATTACTGATGGAATATTGTTGCTGTTGAAGCAATGCTTGAAGAAATCAAAGGACATCTTATGTATTTAATTAAGCATTGGTATGATATCAAAGTTAGAGGTGAGAAAACTTTACAATCCACCTAAGCTGACTCCTGATCAAAAACAATGCATTGCTTTGTGCAGAATAAAAACAGGAAATATTCCAAGGCAGCTCTTCAAACTTGGTTTTGGGATATCATTACTGGTGATAAAACTGGATTTATTATTGTGATCTTGATAGGAAAAGTGATGGTTTGCAGAAGAGAAAGTAAACCAAAGCACTGTGATGTGGTTGTGTTGCTAATTAATACAACCAGCCTTCCCATATGTTCTCCCATTGAAATAATAAACAGCATTCAAAGGTTGTTTTTTTAGTTTTATTTATTTAGCCTCCCTTTAGCATCTATTGTCATATGGAAAACTTTGCTTTAGAAATGACTTGACTGTAGGTATTTTTTAATGTTGAGTTTTTAAATCATTTTATTTTCTTCAAACATACGCAGACACATTCACTCTCACATACACACTTACAGACTCTGTAGGGGATAGGAAATGATTGGATAAAGGAAAATTCCCTGCCCCAATGACGGATTGAACCCAGGACCTCCGGATGAGATGTCAACTTGCAGACCAGTCAACCATGAAAGCAGTCAAACTTTATTTTGTTCTTTGTTTACAAGTTTAATATGAAGTCAAGACAGCTTGTGACTGTGATTGAGCATTGTTATCTTTCTGGTATCAAGATAGGAGTAGTGTAAATATGTGATTTATATCCCTGCATTTATATGTGTGATACTCTAAACCATGAAATAGAACATCTACTAGAGAACAGTATTCAAGCTACTTTTATTGTCACTAGATGATAGGATTAATTTTTTGCAAACAAGCACTAACAGTACTGCCATTTAACGACCTTAGTCACCTAATCACAAGAGTATCGCATTAAGTGGGAGCTCCTGCTGCTGGAGAGACAATATCCAGCTCCACTCATCCTTGGCGTCACAGTAAGTATGATCTTCTGTCACTACAGGAACAGTACATAAGCTCACTTCAGCACGAAGGCATCAGTGATGACGTTTCTTATGTAGGAATTCACGAATAAAAATAAACACCTAGTATGGATAATGCGAGAAAAAAGCTGTAATTTAATTGAAATGCAGGCATTTCTCCATGGTCCAGTAAGCAGATGTGGCAATATTATGCTAACATAAAACGCAGCACCAAGAATGCCAGGTATGAAGAGCATTTAAAGTGGTTTAAAACTGCTGATGGAGACTACATTGAAACTAACGCCAAAGAAAGTGTTAGCACTGATTAAGGACCAAGCAGATGCCAACACAAATGCTGTTTGTTTCTTGATACAATTGCTTCAGAAACCTGTGGATAAATCCATGAACGGTAGCTTTGGAAATACCAGCATTATTACCTACCTTTAAATGAAAAATATTAGCAGCATAAAACTTTAAATTAACGGTTATATAGGAGACATGTTTCTGTTGGTGTTATTTTCTATAGAATGATGTTCAAAATTGCTTTAGAGCAGTCTACATCACTCAAAATTCCTCTTTTTGTAGGTTTTCATATTTATTAGGACCCATGGTTCTATTTTTACCAAAAAAGCAATTAAAAATGCCAACTACTGTAAACTCATATAAACAACTTAGAAAATGTGTCAAAATTTTGTTGAGTTGTAGAAAATTATAATGCACTACATCGAACTGTTATTTTTTCAAAAATGCTTCTGAGTGGTTTTGATTGGTATATTTATGTTTAAGATGTTTGCATCTCCTCATTCTCATACTGTATGAGCTTTGTAAAATTGGTAAATTACAAGAGATGGACAAAATCTTACTACATAAAAATGCAGATCCGTTAAAATACATAATTTATGTCAAAATTTGATGTTGAGTTCCAAGAAATCCTTTGTTATTGGTTTGAATTTTTAGTACTTTTAGTTTTTCAAATTGTAATAATTTGTTACTTTCTCTACTTAGTTCATAGGGAGAGAAGGTATTGCACTCCACCCAAAAATTTGATGCAGAGATTTTACTTGAAATACACACTTTAGGGCCTCCTGTATACAAAAAAAAAAATTTTTAGAAAAAAAGGTGTGTGTCTGTAAAGCTGATAACTCAAAAACGAAAAGTCTGTAAATTACCAAACTTGGTATTTTAAGTTTAGAATCTTCCAGGAATACGACACAAATATTTTGAGGGAAATCCCCCCCCCCAAACTACCCATTACAAGAAAAAGAAAATTGAAACTTTTGATTTTCTCAAAAATGACTCTTTATTGATTTTGTTTATAATACTGTATATTAAAGGTGTTCAAATGACAAACAAAATGTATATCTTGAATTTCCTGGGAATAGCCTCTAAAGTCCTCTTCATTTTGAGTAACTTTTGAATAAGTGGTAGACCATAAGAGACAAAAATTTACCAAACAAAAAAATTAGGATCTCGTCAAAATACACAATTTATGCCCTTTGTATTTTTGTTGTAGGGCTAACAGTTTCCAAGATATTCCTTGTTATTGGTTTCAATTTTAAAATATTTGTTCTTTTCTAAAACAGGAAATCATCTGTGTTTGTTTTGTTTTACTCTGTGCCATGCAAAGTAGCAAGTTTCAATGACAATTGCATAATGACAGCTTTCAAAACAGTTGACTATCACTTATGCGTAGTGTATTCCCTTAGTTCCCTTCTACTAATAAGGAGCTAACATTTGCTAACTCTTTTCTTGATTAGCATGGTGTAGAAGAAATATAATCTTTTATCAGAAATTTGTTTATAGAGCATACAGAGAAAGTCATGTGATTGGAACACATCAGTTTTTTTTTTTTTTTTTTTTTTTCCCTTTTTTTTTTTTTTCTTTCATGTGGTCATCCGAGAAGCTTGTAATTTCAAACCATCATATAGTGATTTGCTTTTTAAAAATCTGAATACCACTTTAGCCTACCATATACCCCTATACCTACAAGGTAAAATGTAAATGTGAAATTTTATCTCTATTATCAAGAAGTAGATAAAAGTATGTGTAGAACAGTGAATAGGCAAAGTCATGTGAATGCAACAAGGCAGATTTTATGTGAATATTGTCTTATAAAGGAGATAGAAATAGTATTGCTAGAGAAAGGCATGCAAGTTTTACAATCAGATTTTTGTAATGTGTTCTTCTGCTGGCTTACATTTCTATAAAAAAAAAAAAATGCATAATTTAAATAAATTCTCTATATATTAATAACAACATGACTTACACCACAAGACATTACTAACATTCTTCATTTTGAATGTTTGATTTTGTTTTACTTCAGTGTGATGGCTATAATGAATCTGAAATAAAATTGGAGAGAAAACGTGCTGTGAAAACCACGCAAGAACAGTATAATATATATGTTGATTTTTTGAATCAACATGATATAATAAGGTCAGGTCGGCTCTCTCCTTCAGTGGACCCCAAGGAAGTGGAACAAAAATGGGAGGAATTAGCCCAGCTTCTCAACAGTTGTGCAAATGGACCACAGAAGGATGTCAAGTCATGGAAAAGTGTAAGTACAATAAGGTTCACTTTTACACGATTTCAATGTTTGGAGGGTGACAGGTGAAATTACAGCCATTTTCGGTAAAAATATTCTTTTTGGATTTTTTGCATTGAAAAAGATTAAAGTACATATATTTAAAGTTTCAAAATCATATAAAGTCTGAAAATTGTGTATTTTGCAGCTTTTCGTAACAGTTTTTGCATTAATTCAAATTCCCGCTTTGTCCATAGAGCCATTGTAGTCTGTATACTATAATAATGGTAAAGCATTGTTAGATGACGAAGCAACAATTTGTTTTTTCCATAACGGAAGAAGGAAAATACTCATATTGGTTTGGATGCTATTTGCTTTGTCTGTTTAAAAGCACATGATTATTTTACCATCATGTTTGCAGTTAAATTCTGGAAGCTGCCAGGAGAAGTCAATGAGTTACATATAAAGCTGGACATTTCTAAAGAAGCCTGCAAGTCAGATTTTGTGTTCAAATTGCATGCAAAGTTGAAAAGTCGTTTTTCTAGACATTAATTTTCACAAGATTTCTAGATGTTCAAAACTTAATATGGACCACAAAGAACATGCTAGTAAGCTGAAAGTTACACTGCATCTTTCCAAAGCTGTTGTTAACAAAACTAAGTATGGGATTGTTTACTACAGCATTACTTTTTGAAATAAAAAAACAAAATGTGTGCAGTAAATTAAAAATGTTTAAATGTAGCTTTTGCATTGGATATAATTTTTTTGCTCCCTTTGTAATGAAGAGATCAAAACTCTGATATATATGCTTCTGTGGCATTGCCAAATTTTTATTCATTTATGCAAAAACTGTATAAGATAAGATGCGTTTACATATTTGAAACTAAAAATTTTAATTACTAAAAAACTATTAGAGTTGGAGAAATGAAAGTAAGCAGAGCATATCTTTCTATGTTCCTGTGTGTGTACCAAAACTGAAGTCTCTAGCAAAAAAATTGTGGAAAATCTAAATTTCACCCATCACCCCCCTTAAGGCTTGAATTTTGAGATACGAGGGTGGATCAGCAAGTAATGCATACAAAGTTCATACTCAACTGAAAGCACAAATCTTTTCAAATATGTAAAAAAGTAAGGGAAATAAGCTAATTTTCAGGAGATAAAAAAAAGACTGAAATGTTAAAACACTAAGGGCTTTGCAAAAAGAAGAAAGACATGCAAAATCATTGATAGTTTTTAATTGTGTTGTGTTATTAGTTGGACTAAAATATTAGTGTACATTGATATAAATTTTCTTTTTAATAAGCTTCTAGATTTGCTATTCTATCAAAAATATTTAGTATAATATTGTACTGTTTTGGTTCAGTTGTCAAAAGAAAAGAGTTTTTTTTTTTGTATATAGCAATTCTGTTTGTTAATGAATACTGAAATTAATAGAAAAATTCTGATAAAAATGCAGCTTGTTTCCATGAAAACTGAAAGGATTTGTATCACCCATATAATGCTAGCAAATGTGAGGGCTATTCATAGTAGATACAAGGAATCAACAAAACCAGAAAGAGGAAGAAAAGAAATGAGATGAAAAAAAAAGGAAGTATTAATAGAAATAAACACGAAAAACAAAGGAAAATGTAAATACCTCATACAGCTAAATAAAAAAGGCATCATAAAACCAAAGATTCAGGTATTGGAGAAAAGAAATTCATTAGGTTTATTGATATGTTTGTATTTTGAATGTATATATGTTTATTTAAATAGGACACAATGAAAGTAATTATATTATTATTCTTAATTTGTTATGTTGATAAGTATATAACACAAAACAAGGACATTGTCGGATGACTATGTGGAAGCTGGAAGCCGATTAAAATAATCAATGAAACAAAATTGAATATTTAAATTCCTTTAAATGTAAAAAAATAATGATCATATGGTGACTTCAATATATTTAATGACATTTGGAAAACATTTACAGCACTAATAAAAGGTCTTGACTCTCAAGGTAAAATTTCTTACTATAGTTATGAAAAGTCGGGGAAATCAGTATATGAAAATAATGTGAACTATGCACACAGTACTTACTTTCCCTACTTAGAACATAGGTAGGGACGATATTGTATTCCACCCAAAAAATTTGATACCAAAATTTCACTGAAAATGCAAATTTTAAGGTCCCCTGATTCCAAATAAAATCATATTTAGAAAAAAAAATGTAAATGTTTTGTTATTTATGGATGCTCTTTAACTATTGAGATTCTCAGCATCCCATTCTAAGTTGGGTGTGAAATACCACTTAATTTTACTTAGAGGCCTCTTTATCAGGCTTGAGGTTCTTTTACGTGCTGTAAATCTACAACACGGGACCAACGGCTTTACTTCCCTTCCAAAGGAAGCCATGCTAAGGATTTTTACACCCAAAAAATCCATTGACCTCCGCCGGGTTTGAATCCGCGACCTTGTGTATGTGAAGTTAGCATGGTAACCATTACACCACAGAGGGCACCTGTTTAGAAAAAGGCCCATGCATGTCTGTGAACACATTAACTCAAAAACAAAAAGTGGATTAAATACTAAACTTGATATTTAAGTGCAGCATCTTCCAAGGATGCAACATGAAGATTTTTCAAGAAAATCCATCCCACTCCAAATCCTTATAAATGGAAAAAATTTTGAAAATTTTGAAAATAGCTCTAACAATTACTGGAAATTAAAGAAACTTATATGAAGAATAAAATTAGTATGTTTAATAGTCTTGGATAGCTTCAAGTTCTCTTCATTTGGAAGACTTTTGCATAACTGGTAAACTGTAAGAGATGGACAAAACGTTACCACACAAAAAATGTAGAGCTCATTAAAATACACAATTTATGTCATATGTAATTTATTTGAGGAGTTAACCATTTCTGATATATTTCTTGTTATTGGTTTCAATTTTAAAGTAATTGAGCTTTTCTAATTGTCAGTTCCTGGCTGTATAAAGAGAATTAATTTCGATCACATAGCAACTGGCTTTTAAAAGATATGACTATCGCTTTAGGTTAGCATGTTCCCTTATTCCCCTTCTACTCACAAGGAACTATAATAAGACCATTTCTGCTAATCTTTATCTTGATTAGTATGAAGAATGTGTGAGAGTAACTTTATTCTGCTTGTTACAGAGATGTAGAGAAAGTCATGGGATTGGAATACCTCAGATTTTTTTTTCTAGCATTTTTATTCTGGCTAGTATGTTTAAATTTCATGGGGATATAATTTGAAGTTTGTGCTAGAGATAGCAATTCTTCAATCAGTGTGAAGAGAACCAAGAATAGTGTAGAAAAAATGTAATGTATTCCATTCACATGTTATTCCTGCATATAAAATATGTAAGAGTATTTTAATCAGCTCAATCTTTCAACAAATTGATGTAGCTTACTGTGCTAAAATTCCAAAATTTTCAAAAAGAAAATAAAAATAAAGTTTCACTGTAAACTGTAGTTCCATTCTATTTGAAAAATCTGTACTGTAATACATTGATGGTTGTGCAATACACAATGACTTGCTTTTATGCAAAAATTAATAGTATTGGTAAAGTTCACCTCTGCTAACATTTTTCACTTACCTATGTATTTTACCTGTGCTCTCCCCAGAGCTTGCAAGTTCTAGTGCTGCCACTGCAAAGAGAAGGATTTTTAGAAGTGTATTCCTTTCCCTATATGTTTATCAGGTGTACATTTTTATCAGTGATTTCCCACAGAAATTCTGCCATAGTTGATGAAACAAGTTCATGCACTGACCATATTGCAATAGGAGATTCTGTTGAATGTGAAGCCATCTTGAAGAGATGACTCCCTCAAGCAGTAGATGTTAATACCTGATGGTTTGGAGTTGGTATTGTGTCTATGCAGTGACATAATTATTCTTTTATTTTATACCATTGAACTTACAAGAGATATAGATAGTGTGAAAGAATATAAACAAAATATAATGCCCACCTGGATAGTGCAGTGTTAGCATGCCTGCCTCACATTCAACAGGTCGTGAGTTTGAATCTTGCTTAGGTGAGTTACCCAGATAAGGTTTTTTCCAGGGTTTTCCCTTATCCTGAGAAGACGAATATCGAGTAACTTTAAGCTCCATGGACCCCAAAATCATTTGAGCAAAATTTCATCAATGTCTTTCATCATCCGACATCACCAACCAAGTTAAAGGATGTTAAGTTATAAAATAAATAAATTAAAAAAAAAATCTGAGGTGTTCCATTCACATGATTTTCTCTACATCTCTGTAATAAATTATTGTTAAAAAGCTTATTCTTCTCTACTTCATGATAATTGAGATAAACATTAGCAGAAATTGTCCTTATTACTTGATTCCTTGTAAGTAAAAGGGGAAAAAATCTGATGTGTTCCATTCACATTATGTTCTGTAGCTGTTCAGCAAACAGCAATTCAAAAGATTAATCTTTTATCTACATTATGCTAATCAAAATAAATATAAGCAAAATTAGTCTTATTACTTGCTTCCTTGTAAATAGAAGGGAAATAAGAAAATGCACAGGCTAAAGTGATAGTCTAGTCCTTTAAAAGCTGGTTGCTATGTGAAATTCCATTCTCTTTGCTAGCCAGGAGTAAACAAACAAGAAACAAACAAACAGAAAGATGTCTTCCCGTTTGAGAAATATCTCAAAAACGGTTTACAAAAAAAAAGGTATATGACATAAATTATGTGTTTTAATAAGATCTACATTTTTTTTGTTCAGTAAGTTTTTGTCTAACTGTTATGGTTTGACAGTTATATAAAAGTATAACTGCTTATAAGGGAGCAAGTAATAAGACCATTTGTGTTAATGCTTACATAGATTAGCATGAAGTTGATGGAGGAATACGTTTTTTATCAATAATAATTTGTTACTGAGATGTAGACACAAAGGAACACATCAGATTTTCAGAAAAAAAAAGTCCGTGGATGTGGCTGAGTGCATGCATGTGTGTACAGCATAGTTCAAAAATGAAAAGCCAGTCCAGAATGAAGAGTCTTCAGAGGATATTCCCAGAAAATTTAAGATATACATTTCATTTGTCATAAAAATATTTTAAACATAGATATTTTAATCAAAATCATTAGAGCCATTTTTGAGAAAATCAAAATCTTCGAAAAATGTTCCATTTAAAGGGTAGTTTGGAGTGGGAGGGGGAATTTTCTTGAAAATCTTCATGTCACATCCTTGCAAGATACTGAACTTAAATACCAGGTTTGGTATTTAACCGACTTTCCGTTTTAGAGCTATGCTTTTCCCCCCTCCCCCTACACACACATGCACTCATCCACACACACACACCTTTTTTTCTAAAAATGTTTATTTGGGGAGGTCAGGGTTCTCTAAACGGTATTTCCAGTGAAATCTAGATCCAATTTTTGGGTGCAATACAACATCTTTTATATATATTATATGCATAGTATGTGTAGAGAAAGTAAAAAGAATATACTATGTGCATGATCTAGATACATTTATCCTAGGCAATGCAATTTTTGTAGATTTAGTTAAAATTATTTAGGTTCAGTCACCATCATTATGTTCAAGTAGTTTAAAGGACATTGCCTGTCTTCAGCTTCAGCTTGTGGTCTCATGAAACATAGGAAAATAAATAGTAATCAGTTTTGCTTATACAATATTCTAGATATTCATTCACAGTTTATGGCCATGCTGTGGCCGAGTGGTTAGACCACTCGCCTCTCACCTAGAAGGCCAGGGTTCGATCCCAAGCAACCGTATGTGAGATTTGTGGTGGACAAAGTGGCGCTGGGGTGGGTTTTCTCCGGGTACTCTGGTTTCCCCCACCATCGCATTCCACCAGTGCTCCATCGTCATTCATGTATCAACAGTGTCACCGCCTGCGATGCCATTAGTAGTTAAAGCGGACGTTAAACACTACCCAAAAAAAAAAAAATTCACAGTTTAGAACTGATTCTACTTTAAATTTAATGTTCTATAAAAATTCAGGCAATTGATTATATAGTTAAGCTGTTGTATTTGAAGGATGCTTCAAATAGTTTTGTTTTATGAGAAGTTATATGTAACTTGTTCTTGCTATGTGTACTGTGTGAATGAACTTCTGGATTTATGATGTAATTTGCTTCATTGTTCTTGACATGGACTACAGAGAGTGAGTGAGTGAGAGGGAGGTCATGGTAGAATCATAATATTCAACCTGTAAAAGTATTCCTTGCAGCTTTTTGTTTAAATCATATTTATATATTGCTATGTTGTTACCAGAATGATAATAAGTAGTCACAAACTGTCTTGTGTTCTTATTCATCCTGTCAACAAAGAACAGAACAGCATTTGAATGTCATTCATTACTGTGAGAGGAAAAGGAGTGGAAAGGTGGTTGTATTACTTTAGCAGTAAATTCATATCCAGCTTTTTCTTCTAGATCATTGTGATAGCTTTTGTTTCCAGAAACGAACGCTGTTCGTTCTTGGTAGAGAGCACCATGACTTCAATTTAGGCTCACTAGATCATCATTCTTGCACAGGATATCACAGATAAAAATGAACACCCAGTACTTTTGTAAATGGGGAATAAAAGCAGCTTATCATAAAACTGGATTTGCAGGTGTTCACTGAATGGAAAAGTGTTATAAAAAGGAAAGCAAGAATTCTTCTCGGAGATGAGAAGAAGTCTAATACAGTGAAACCTCTAACAGACCTGGAATGCAGGCTCCTTGCGGCTATTGGGGAAGTGATGGTATTTGATATTGATACCATATCTGAAACTACAGTTTTACCGGTGAGTGAAATAAGTGCTTGATAAATACTGATATTTATAATTACTTTATATGTCATAGCATATTGGCTATTCCATGTAATGAAACAGAAAGTTTACTACTTCCTCATTTCTCATTTCCTTTGTGTATATACAACATGCATACTTGTGTGTGGGAACAAGAATAACATAAATAACAAAATGAAAATTATGATAAATAACAAATATTCTTATGGGGAAGAATTTGAGTCAATTGCCCTTATACTCAAGGTGGATTTATCTGTAGGCCCACTAGGGGCAGGAGGTTTAAGGGGTGGCATGTTGTACCATATTTAGTTTTATTATCATCTTCTTTTAATTATTGCCTTAACATTTTGCGACAAATTATGAAATTATTTTCAAGCCTAGGCAACAATTGTCTAGCAATAATTTGAGACTAAATCAAACAATGAGCTTTTACTTTTTAAATCAATTCTTCTCCTCTGTGGTTTAATCATCTTAAATGCATTGCTGTAATTCTTGACTTCATTACATATCATTAAGCCTATTATTGCATACAAAATTTAGGTAGTATGGAGTCATGAAATGGAGTGACATTGCAGTTCAGCAAAATAATCCAGTTTACTGGTTATTGGTAGTAGACTAGCTTTCTGTTAGATTCACATCAGTAATGAGGTATGGTTTTAATCGCTAAGTTTTTATTTACACCAAATGATACTATAATAAAACAAAATGATCCTTTTCCTTCTGTGGTTGACATCACTTAAGCAAGCGACATTACCATGAATCATAACATCATGAGTAGAGGCGAGATTTGTGTGTAATTACACATTCTACTCTTATATGTGGACTTACACAAACAGAAAATCTCAACAAATTGAAACATGTGCTTGCTACATTGGTTTCATTTTACATATTTTCACATATTCCAGTGCATGTTACATATTTTGTATAATCTTACATAAAAATAAATATTTAACCATTTCTTTGCTTAATAATGTATTATATTTATAGTATGTTTTTATGCCTACCTCTATTTTTGTTCCTTTAAAAATGAAAATAAATACTTGGAGTTAAAGCTTCTAAGGTAATTTAATCTTTTAATCATTATTTATGGATCATAAAACTAATTGTAATAATTAAATTTTAAAAAGAGTTATTTTTAGCTTTTAATCCCCAATTAAAAGTTCCAGAATGTACCTGATTGATAGAAACATCAGCTACTCTACTTTTCTCACTAAAAGTTTTATCCTAAATGTTAAAGAGTTGCAGCCTCCAGAGAAAATACCTCCAGGAAAAATGGTCTTTTTCAATTACAGTCCTGTGACATCTTGTGATATTAACACATCATTTTTTGTATACAAGAGCATTTTATTAGAGAGAAAAAATATAATTTACCAGTAAATTATTGTAGTAAGAAGTATCTTATTGTTTACTCTATTAGGAAATGAACAATAAGATACAATACATCTGTATTATGTACTCATTCTCAATTTCTTCAATTATCTTTATGAAGACTGGCTTTTTTGTGTTTTTTTGCTTTGTTCAATGAATATATTTGAAGTTTTCACAAAATACCATGCAAAATGTGGTAGTGAAATTTGTGAATAGAGTTTAAAACAAGAAGTGTGGAGTAGTATGGAGCAATAAAAACAATAAATATGGTAGTACAAGGTATGGCTGATGAGTAAAATAAATTTTAATTCCGGACTTCAAATGTAATTTTAAATTAAATGTTAATATTGTTAGTTACATATTTATATGCTATTACATATTTCATTACATATTTTACCACATATTTATATTCATACTAGCGGAACCTAGCAGACACCCAGCCAGTGTACATTTTATCTCTGCATATTTAACTGTGGGTGGTTTGTATGTAACCTAGAATCTATAAAGTATTGTAGAAAAATATAGAAAAATGAAAGATAACTCATACTGAGAAGATTTGATTATTTAAGTGGATACATTAATAATGAACTATATACATTTTTTTAATAATCATGAATGAACAATATTTTTTTACAATTCAGCTGCAACTCTAGACATTTTAGATTGGATAGATATTTATAGTATTGAATCTCTCCATGAAAATTGTGAACTGCATATGTTAACAAGAAAAAAATCCCTAGGAAGCTTAGAAAGTCATTTTTGGTCATGTATTGAAAAATGCCTCCTTTATATAACAGTTTACCAAGTCTCTTTGACTTATAGCTGAGTAATCCTTTTCTCAAGGAGGAGATTCAACAATAAGAAAATCTGGAACACATAAAGTATCAATTGCCAACAATTTATCATGATATAATAGGACTGTTTTCTGAACGAGTGAAGAGAATTATCATTAGTAATATCAAACAGCTCAAATAGTCCTCTACAATAGAGTTTCTACATTTATTTTTCACATATTATCGAGCAACAATCAGTTATGTCATTTTCTGTGGTCTAAGATACCATGCTAACCTCTAGTTCCTGTAGATCATGGATTCTAACTTGGTGGAGAGAAATAGATTTTTTCGGGCACAAACATTTTTAACATGGCTTCCTTAAAAAGGGAAGTAATGCTGGTGGTCTCGTGTTGTAAATTTATGCTTGGAAAAGAATCTCAAGCCTGATAAAGACCTCTGAGCTAAATTTCTTATCTTTCAAAGCCAATGTAGAATGGAACACTTAAGAACTTTAGTAGTTAAAGGTGTTCATAAATAATAATACTTTTTTCTTTCTTCTTCTTCCTAGCAATTATTTTTCATATAAAGGGGGGGGGGGAGGTTATTTAACATTTCATTTTATTGTGTTAAACTCAGGACACAAGTCCGAATATCTAAAACCTATTCAGTCTTAAGTTGATCCTCGCCAAAACGAAACCCAGGTGACCAGTGTACAGTTATAATGTAACCTTCCACCATTTGCGCCAGAAATGCTGTCATACTTTCACGACCACGTGGCATATTGTAATGTAAAACGAATAGAGCCCTTATTCCCACAACCTAAATGGTGACTATAATATTCTGTTAATTATAATGGTGATAATATTGATAATAAAATAAATATATATATATACATACATGTAATACTTAACTCTAAAAAACATGAGCAAAAAAATAAATGTCATGTAAGGGATAACTTACATTAACTCGCTCTCTGGAAGCAACTCTATTCCTTCCAGATTAGAACCGTCGTCTGAAATATTTGTGCTGCCGATTTTCTCTCATAGATTGTTAACCAGGTTATCAATAATGGTGTCATTTAACTATCCATCTCCCAAAACACGCTTCTTCTTTTGTTACATGTAGCACTTTATTAACTGTTGACGGCTCATTTTTAAAAAAAGGCTTTGTGCACTACTACGCGATATGCGTTCTTCACAAAATCATCACATTCTTGTATCGTATATTTCACATGCTTTCTTTTTTTCCTGGGTGCAACCACTTTTTCCTTTTCAGATTTTTCTTTATGAGTACTTGTAGCCTAAACACCCACTAGTGAAGTAATTTCATCACTTCTTTCACAGGAAGTGTTGGATATTTCTCACAAAACTACCATACATTTTCAACACTATAGTTTTTTCACTACTAGTCAACGGTTTAGCAGCTTTATGCTTTATGTAAATCGAAAGTTGCAAGAGGAAACTCACGGCGACCCTCCTCCATGATTCGAAACAGTAGCGACCGTTACTGTGTAAACAATATTGCGGAAATCAGCTGACTTATAGGAATAGCCTATTGGGACATGTAGCTCTGTTTAACGGTACAAATCAATTTAACTCTTTGGCAGTTGTATAGAATATTGTACAATTTAAGAATAAATTCATTCTGTAATTTAGATTGTTAGCATGGATTACATTCTTACACGCATTACTACTGTGCTGTACCGCAGTGGACTGACCCCGTGGATCTGTTTTGGCGGGGATCAACCTAAGAATGAATAGAAAATAGCATATCTACTTATACCATTGACATTACCAACTGTAGAGACTAAGCTTACAACAATGAAGGAGGCCACACAGGTTTACAGGCACAAATTCCAAAAGTGCATTGTGCTGCACATTATTTAAATTTAGTTGGCACTAGTGTTGCGAATTGTCATGAAGCATGCTCATTCTTCAATCTACTGCAGTACATTTGTAATTTTATCTAAATTCTACACCACACTTGGAATTACTTTCTTCTTTCCTGGAATGAGGAAGCAAAATGGTAAAATGTTTATCAAAAATACCTTGATCAGCAGGAGAGGAAGCATGTTTAATTGTAAATGAAAATCGGAAGAGCATTATCATGCCTTCTCATGCATGTGACCAATGTCTATAAGAAACCACTTCAGGTCTACTGAATCAACTCAGAAAACTAAATCCAGTCTCAAAATGAAAACCTGGGTTGATACATTTCATAAATTTGATAGTATAAAGGTTAAATTGCAAAGTGGTAACATAGATACTGAAATAAGTTGTGGAAATGAAATTACTCATAGAATATAATAGTTTTATTTGTGGCATGTTTTACTAAATACAAAAATGTATGGAGAACTGTAATGGACTATGAATGCACCAGTGGCGGCTGGTGACTTAAATGACAGAGGGTTCACCACTTTTACTGCTTAATGAAGTTTACCTTTCCAAATAATTTGACTGTCTAAATTATTTAAAATATATCTATAATTCTAAAATTACCTTAAAATGATCCTGAAGACGTTGATGGGTTTGAATCTCCTGTAGAGGTATGTTTATAGAGAAAATCCATCCTCCTTTCTTTTTTCATGGCGAATCTGTCTATGACTCTGTCGTTGAAATGGATCATTTCCTTTTCAATGGATAACATGGCAAGAGCAGACAACCTATCTTCAGCCATGGTGCTTCTAAGAAACGTTTTTATCCGCTTCAAAGTGGAGAAACACCTCTGTGCTTCACACATTGTCATTGGGACAGTAGCTACCAATTTCAGCAATTTCATAACGTCTCCAAAGGGTTCTTGAAGGCTATTTTCAATTAAAAACTTCAGAAGTGCTACTGAACTTTTCATTTCCTGAAAATCATCTCGAGAATAAATGACCTGAAGTTCTGTTTTTAACTTAGGTTTATTTAAAAATGGATAAGACTGCACAACAGCAGAAAGCATGTTTTCAGGAAATTTATTCTTCAGTGAAGGGAAGAAGTGCTGGTCAAGTAAATTAGAGACCAATAAGTGGCTGGAAAATTCAAACCTTTGTTTGCTCTGCTGAATTATTATGTCACATACTTCTTTAGCTGCTACATTCCTTGTTATGTACACGTCCTCGCATCTTCTTTTTGCTACATTTGGTTCTTCCTTGATTATGATATTATCAACATTGTCTCTAATTTTCGAAATTTCATATTCGAATGCTGCTATTGCTTGCTTTATTGATACAGGATCAGTGGTGCGCTTTTGTAATTGGCTGTACAAGATATCCATGTGGGGCATTATTTTATAAAATACTTCTAACCAAAAGGAAAATGTTGGCTGTTGCAGTTTCAACCTTAGACCATAGTTTTGATTGACAGTTGTCGTTTGGTTGCTGGTGTCTTCAATTTGTTGGAGACATTCCAGAATGTCCTCTTTATTTTCATGAATTGTAAGAACTGTTCTAGATTTAAAGTTCCATCTTGTGGCTGATCCCTGAGGGACTCTTCGCTTCACAATTGCATCTAGAACAGCCACTCTTTGAGGTGAATGAGAGAAGAATATTGGCACTTCTGCAATAGTATTGAAAAACAATTTCATGTGTTTATTTTGACTGGTAGCTTGGGCAAGAATTAAGTTCAATTGGTGAGCATAACAATGTACATAATGCGCAAAATGATACTCTTCTCTTACGATTGTTTGCACCGCATTACGCTAGCACCATAATAACTTTGAGATATTACTTTCTCTTTCTTTTCTTGTACAACATCGGCGAGGACATTTTTAATGCAAGCTGCTAGGGAGGAAGCGTCATTACCAGGTGGATTTAAAAATGTCCAAAATCTTTCAACAGGCTCTCCAGTAGATAACAGATAATGAAATACTATAACCAATTGAAATTTAGAAGATACATCAGATGTTTCATCTGCTATCACAGACACGAAGTCTGCCTTTGCTATTTCAGCATTAATTTCCTCACGACACACATGTAACATACATTCTAGTAAATCATTTTGTATATCTTTGGATGTACCCTTAAAGACTATAGCATTGCTCATGTGCTCTTTTACAACTGAATCTAAAGCTGAAGTAAAATTTATTAGCCCTTTGAATATTCCAGGATTGTTAGATTCTGCTGTTTCATCATGTCCATGTAAGGCAAGTTCAAACTCACCGCAGAACTTAATACAATCAATTATTTTGGAAAGAACATAGCGATTTTTCCTTACGTTGTCATTGTGTCTTTCTATGTTCTGTCTAAAAGCCGAGCTAAGTTGCCGCCTAATTTCCGTTTTTCCAAGGACTGATAAATCTAAATAAGCATTCTTATGTGCAATAGATTCCTCGTGCTTTTTAATTTTCTGTGTTAGATGGCTTAGATCTGACACACCAAGGCATGTCCAGTTTGTATCTTTGCCCTTAGCAAACAGTAAGCACGGAAAACAAAATAGCTTATTTGTAGCAATACAACCGCAAATCCAACTACTTCTTTTGTATATATTTACATTGAAAGACCTGCAAAATGTCATACCTCGGTTGGTTTGCGCTTGTTTTAATTCGAGCTGAGGTATTGGCCTGCCAAGCTTCTTAACTTTACACTTCTCTTCCAAGCTTAAAGCTGTGAAGTTTGTTTTTAAAAGGTATTGAACGCTGTTCATTCTTCTTTGAAAACAAACACGAACAGATGAATATGCACATGAACACCAAAGTACAAGTATATAACTGAATGCACTGTTACATATGTATATTATTCAGTAAACAACTCTATTACAATGAAAACACACGTGCTATTTGTTGCAGTCCTGTAGCTCTTCATTTCGGATTAATTCGTGCATTTCCGCCAGAGCCGACTCGCAGCAGTGCTGGTCATCACTCCAGCTCAAATCCAGTATTGTTAGCGACGTTTCCCCTTACCCCTCTCCTCCGAAGAAGCACCAGCAAACTTATTCTCGGAGGTTCAGAAGAGAGATTGAACCTGGGCAGCGCGTTGGAACGTATGCGGCTATTGCCAAGACTTGAAGGCTTTTCATTCGATAAAATAGTTTGAAAATGCAAATAAAATGAATAATACGAGAAAGGATAAATATGTAAATTATAAATTTATGTATTTTAAAATGCAAATTTTTTTCTGAGGGTTCACTGAACCGCTGAACACATAGGACGCGTCGCCCCTGGAATGCACCTATAAAAGATCAAGGAACTGCAGACTTTATGCTGATGATAAAACACACTGAACTTCTTCTGATTGTTAGAAAGAAATTTAGATTTGAAATGTTTTACCCAATACTCAAAAGTTCCATGTGAATTAGCTAGGGAAAAGGAAAGTTATAAAATACTGTCAGACTCCTTCAGATCCTTAAGTAAACGTAAGCACTGTACATCAGAGGTTATTTATGAATGTGCAGCAAAATTCCAAGTGTCACATGGAAATAGCCTTCCCCTTCCCAAACAAATGTGTAAAACTTGCAGCACTTTCAAAGTCTTTTAGGATTAATGATGTACCATCGAAACAAGTGGCCGCGCCGTGGCCGAGTGGTTAGACCACCGGACTCTCACCTAGACGGCCGGGGTTCGATCCCAAGCGACCGCATGTGAGATTTGTGATAGACAAAGCGGCGCTGGGGCGGGTTTTCTCCGGGTACTCCGGTTTCCCCCGCCATCGCATTCCACCGGTGCTCTATAATCATTCATGTATCATCAGTGTCACCGCCTGCGGTGCCATTAGTAGTTAAAGCGGGCATTAAACACTACCAAAAAAAAAAAAAAAATCGAAACAAGTAAACTTCTACAAAAATAAAAGTGATTGTAGTTAATGTTTCCAAACGTTGATGTTGCTTTTAAAATATTTCTGTGTATCTATGCCTCACAAATTGTTCAAATGAACGATAATTTTCGGCTCTTAAAATGCAGAAGTCATACCTGCATTCAACTTTGTCTGAGAAGAGATTGAATGCCTTGTCCATTCCTCACATCAAAGCCAACCTTCTTACATGACCATCTCACCTATGAAGACATTATCAACAAGTATGGTACTATCAAAGCCAGGCAGAAACTTCTATGAGTGGTGAGTGTTTTTCCTTTATTATTGGTTGAAGGCTTTCTTATTGAAATTGTCTTTTATTAAAAGCTTTATATAATCATACTTCATAGTTGTTTTAAAGCTGTAAACATAGGTATTAAAACATATATTTGGAGAGAGGGAAAACATATTATACATTGTGCCTACTTATGCAAAAATATTAAATTTGTCAATGCTTATACTCAACTTGGAACATGTTTTGGAGATCAATGGTTTCTATTTTCAATTTGTATTTGACTGCTGGTTCATTGTTAATGATATGAGTTTGCTCTTTTGTTATGGTTCCAGGAACTTACAAGAAAACAAAAATGTTGGTGAAATTTCAAAATTGAAACATGTTACTTGAAATTATGAGGATTTTGGGACAGTAATGTATACTGTAAGTTAGGTATTGATTTGAGTCAATTGTAACACATTTTGATCAATTACATGTTTTATTACTTAGGTCATGTTTTGGAAGTACCATTACTAACCCTGTTTCATTTTCAGTGGAATGATGTATCATCAAAAATCCATACTGGCCATGGGAAAACCACTTTCACCTTTAACGGCAGGTTTATTCATAAGCATCACTAAAGCATTCCCATGGATATTCAAAATGTGATATAGGTACGTTAATGATTTTTTTGCCATAGTTCCAGAGAAATGCATAGAAGAAACAAATAAAACTTTTTAACATATGAGAAAAGACAATAAATTTTACAATGAAAAAGAAAACAACGGACATAGACTTAAAAATAATTAAAAAGCACAACAAATTAAAATTTGGTATACATAGAAAACTTACTCCGACAACTACATAAAATGCAACAGCTAAATCCTAAATCCCATCAACAGGCAGTAATTAACAGCCTTGTGCACAGATTAATCAACATAACAGTGGATGTGGATGAGAATAACAGTGAATTGAAAAGCATAATTGAAACAGCAGAAGCAAACAGCTTAACAAACAGCTGGTTCATAAAAACAAAACAAAAACAAAAAAAATGCATCAAAGACACCAGCACCATCACTACAAACAAGGATAAAAAAATCATGTTTAGGAAGTTCACATACCACCCTTTGGTGTTCAACAAGTTTTAAAAAATATTCAGAGATTAAAATATTATCCCAGCACTTCAAATAAGTTTTCAATTAAAAATATCTTAATTCCAAGTCAAAGATGAAATTCCAACAGAAAATGGAACAGGAATATACCAGATAAATTACTCAGACCATGAACATTTTTAAAAAGAAAACCAAAAAGAAATTTGGCTACTAAGAACAAGGAAAACCTTAGGAATATGAATAATTAAAATAGGAAGATAAATCAGCATGTTCAATTTTGTTAAAAGACACAAGAAACACTTGGGAATTGGAAACCGAGAAAGTATCCAAATCTGGAAGAACAAAAAACATTTTATAAATTTCAAAATCCTGCCTGGAGACATCCTTGTCCAGAAGTTCCTAAATCTACCACCAAAAGCAAGCTATCATCTACTATAACACCTGCCATGGCACTGGCAGTCAAAAAGTTAATAATGGAAGCAACAGTATTTCTGAAACATGTCTTAAGTAATTAACTAATTAAACATATAAGTGATGGAAATGTGTACAATCGACTCATCAATACTTAATGAAAACATGTTACTTGATTGGTTGCTAATGCTCAGCACATTGGAGTTCTTCTGTTTGCCTTCTTGCTTCCAGTAGTGTAAAAATAAATTTGCGGCTGTTAAATTTCAGTGAAATGAGTGATTTTCATTGTAGAATTTTCCTCTCTACAAAGTACACAATTTGGAAGGCATATGAGTTAATGTAGGTGGGCAGCCAAATGGTCATGACCTAATTTACAGTGAGAAACATTAAATATAATGACATCACTGTTTCAAATTTCAAAAAACATCTGTAGTTCCTAAAAGCTACTCTGAAAAAAATTAAAAGATCCTATCCCAGCAAACAACAAACCAGGAATTTATGAAATAAAACACTCAGACTAACCTATTGTACAGAGGAAGGACAAAAAGAAGTTTGGAACCAGGGTAAAAGAACATATACATCACCTGAAATACAAACAAACAGAAAAGTGACCAGAAGCCCACCATTTCTGGTCATCAAAATATGAAAGTGTACCTAATATAAAAATGTTAAAACTGACTTTCACATCTGTGAAAAAATCTACTATCACTGTGAAAAATAAGAACCAGATTATCAACTTTGTTTTATCACCACACGTCAACCTTTGGAAGTTCATCGACCCAGCACCAGATGCCTTTACAAGTGGTACATCACCACAATTGTCACTCTCTCATTGGTACCCAGTAACAGGAAATTCTGTCAAAATTAGTGAATGAAAATGGGAACAACATGCTTTCCTGAAATTGGTTCCCGTAAGTAATGTAATGCTTACTATTACAAACAACTCCACTCTTACCATCGACCATACATACATATTCATTGTTTAGCTTAATGTAGCTATTTTGGAATGAGCACCGATTTTATGTTTTGACAGCTACATCACTCATTCATAGCCTCCAATTTGAATGGAGGACTGCATCTACTGTTGATCATTGGATCACCTTGGCCTAGCTGGAAGGACTGAAAAGTTTTCAGCAATCTTATCTCTCATTGGCAATGTACATGCCATGGTAAGTCAACACATGTGATTGGAATTTCTTCCTTCTTGGTGATACAGTCAAATAACTGTTACTCAGGAGAAAGAAGAGAGACCAAAGGAGAAGAATTAAAAAATCTGATGTGTTCCATTCACACAAGTTTCCCTAGCAGAATTCTAGGTGCGGTATTCTTAAACACATCTGTAGCGCCACTTGTCATTGGCAAAATACTGCATTTGCTATATTATAGTTTTCTTTAATATTCTTAAAATGCTGTGCCACATTACTTACTGTCTCTCATGCAAGGTTGCAGCACAAAAATGTTCAATAGAATTTCCCCACCCCTAACTACCCTTAACATGGAAAAATTTCAAGAAAAACTTCTCAAAAAATGTCCATGCAAAGAATAGTTTGGAGTAGAGGGATTTCTTGAAAATCTTTATGGGGTATCTTGAAGATACTGAAGATAGATACCAAGTTTGATAGTTGATCAACTTATGCTGTTCACAGACATACACCTGCCTTTTTCTAAACATGCTTTTTTTTTTATTCAAGGAGTCTCAAAATATATTTCTGGTGAGATCTTGGTATTAAATTTTTGGGTTGGAATGCAATTCCTACCCTACTTACTATACATAGTAGAGAAAATAAGAATGTGTTCATCATCACGTTCCTGTAGATAGAACAACTTTTGCTATTTTAGTGTTGAAGAATCTGGCAATTTCCACATTGTGCTGCCTTCGTTTCCTTATGATGTAATCAAAATACTGGTGATAAGCTCACATTTGGATTTCCTCTGAAAGGCAATATGGTATTTGTTGCCATCAATCTCAACACTTTTGAGAGCAAAATGTCTTTATCTTATTGCATCTTTCTGAAAAAATATTTCAATTTTGGAAATTTGGCACCTCAACACCTTTGAGAATTCCAATCTATAGTTTTGTATCTGCTGAGATTCAATAAAATTGTCAAAATAATGCAGAAATACCATTCATTTGCTTTTGGTTATATCACAGATTGTGTATGCATAGTTCACCACTGCATTAACTTCGATAATTTTACTTTCTCTAGCCCGCATGTACGATGTACATAGTGGATATAGAAGTTATTGTATTCCACCCAAAAATTTGATACCGGGATTTCACTAGAAATATATGCTTTGAGGTGCCCTGAGTTCGAAAAAGCATTTTCAGAAAAAGGTCCATGTGTGCCTGTCTGTGGACAGCATAGATCAAAAACAAAATTTGGTATTTAAGTTGCGTATCTTCCAAGGATGAAGATTTTCAAGAAAATCCCCCACCCCCAACTACCCTTTACATGGAACATTTGTTGAAAATTTGAATTTTCACAAAAATGGCTCTAACAATTTTGATTAAAATACATATGTTTAAGATATTTTTATAACAAATGAAAGTATATCTTAAATTTTCTATAGCCTCTGAAGACTCTTCATTCTGGATGACTTCTGTATAACAAGCAAACCATAAGAGATAGATAAAAACATTCTAACAAAAAATGTAGATCTCACTAAAACACACAATTAATATTATATGCATTTTCTTTGTAGAGTTAACTATTTTTAAGATATTCCAGATTATTGGCTTCAATTTTAAGCCACTTAAACTTTTTTTTCGAACGGGAAGACATCTTTCTTCTCATTTTCTTGTTTGTTTACTCCAGGCAATGAAAGAGATGGTATTTCAATTATTTCACATAGCAACCAGCTTTTAAAGGATTTTACTATCGCCTTGAGCCTGTGCATTTTCTTATTTCCCTTCTACTTACAAGGAAGCAAGTAATAAGAGTAATTCTGCTTATCTTAATTTGCAAGATGTAGATAAAAGTTTAATTTCTTGAATAAAAGGTTTGCTTGCGGAACAGCTAGAGAAAGTCATGTGAATGGAACACATCAGATTTTTGCACTTTGCACTAGTGAGGAACAATCCGCTCAAGGCTATGTTTTATCAGCTGTTACACTCATACTGCATCAGTTACTACTTTCTGTTTGTGCATTGTGCATCTGAAAGCTAAAAGTTTATTCAAGAAATCTGTGTTGTATGTGATTTATTTACGTTGCTGCTCTTGTTTTGTTGTTAGACCACTGAAATGTCTACTGACAAATTCAAGCTTAAACAACAAAGTTTCATTGTCACTATGCCCTGTGGCTGTAAATGCCACACTAGTGTGAGCGGCATGCTGTGGAAGTCATAGCTGATTGTTGCCGCACATTGTTACACCTGTATAAGTGTACATGTGTGTTGTCCAGTATATTTTTCATCATCATGTTCAATTCTTTGGTTCTTCTGTTGACTCTTCCCTCCAGGTCATTAAGTGTTGGTCGTAGTCTTTTATCATTTCACCAAGTTCTTACATTGGCCTTTTTCCCACTGACCAATTATTCATTGATTTTTTTGATGCCTCAGTCTTCATCTTCTCCTTTCCCAATTCCATCTTCATGTCCATTTTTTACTTTCTCTAGCCGTGTATACAATAAACATAGTGGATTGGAAAGGTATTGTATTCCACCAAAAAATTTGATATTAAGATTTCACCAGCATTTTTAGAAACATGTCCGTGTGTGTGCATGTGTCTCTGTCTCTCTCACTCACTTACTCACTCACTCACTGGGCAGCATAGCTCCTTAAAAACTGACTTTTCACCACTTTTAAATACCAACCTTGGTATTTAAGTACAGCATCTTCAAGGATGTAACACAAAAATCTCCAAGAAAATTTTCCCACCCCCAACTACCTGTTACATGGAACATTTCTCAAAATTTTGATTTTCTCAAAAATGACTATAACTGGTAAACCATAAACTTTCTGCACAAAACATGTAGATCTCACTAAAACACACAATTTATATCGTATATAGTTTTTTTGTAGAGTTAACTGTTTTCAACATGTTCTGAGTTATTGATTTTAATTTTAAGGTATTTAAACTTTTCTCAAACAGAAGACATCTTTTATATTGTCTCTATTTTGTTTCCTCCTAGCAAGCAAGAGAGAATTGAATTTCAATTGTTTCACTTAGCGACTGGCTTTTAAAAGATCTGACTATCACTTTAACCTATTCCCTTATTTCCCTTCTACTTACAAAGAAGCAAGTAATAAGACCAATTTTGGCATTGTTTATCTTGATTAGCATAACATAGATAAAAGAATAATATTTTGTAAGGAAAGCTGTTTGTGGAATGTTAGAGAAAGTCATGTGAATGGAATATATCAGATCTTTTCCATTCCCATTTCCATTTTTGTGTCTTAACTTCTCAATGTCAGCTAATATGTTTACATCATTTTCTCCAGCTGATGTTAAATCCCACTTTCTGACACCAATATAACAAAATCTCTTTTAATTATTGAAACAAACAACTCTTTATTTCTTTCAACTGATTACAATAAATATCTTTATTCAATCCTTCCACAACAATTCTCCCGGCAGAGGACGATGGATTTTTTCGGGTGTAAAAATCCTTAGCATGGCTTCATTTGGAAGGGAAGTAAAGCCGTTGGTCCCGTGTCGTAGATTTACGGCACGTAAAAGAACCTCAAGCCTGATAAGAGAGACCTTTGAGCAAAATTAAGCAGTCTTTCACGCCCAGTATAGAATGGGACGCTGACAACCACAGCAGTTAAAGAGCGTCCATAAATAACACGCCATTTCCACAACAATTCTGACATATAGGTTCCTTTTGATGCTGGCTGCTACTGCTGCATGCACAAATTTCCCATCAAAGCTCACTCAATTGCTGTCCACTGTGCATTCCCAGTTAAAACTGAACTTTATGCACTATCCCCTTTTATACCTGTCAGTGACATGGCAAGAAACTTCCTGAAGAAGTTGTATGTGCAAATCACCACAGGTGTCACAAATTCATGCAGGTAGAGCATGTGCAAATTTGATGTTAAAGAACTTGCCGACAGCCACTCACACAGGTGTAACAATCGCACCAAAGGACTCACTAATGGCACACATGTCCTCTATGCAAGTGTAACAATGTATGGCAACAATCAGTAATGACTTTCAAAGCAACCTGCTCACACACGTGCGGCAATTACAGCTGCAGGGCATGGTCATACTTTGCAAAAACTAAATCTGTAGACATGTTCCACATCCATGGATGTCCATTCTGTGAAGTAGTCTCAAGAATAGACATCCATAAATGTGAAACATGAAATTTTTTGCTTTCAGTAGTGCTTCTTTTAATAGTTAATATAAAGTGGACATGCTCCAGAAGCTTGTGGAATTAAAAACACAAAATTCAGTGAAGAACCTCAAGAATGGATGTCCATGAATATGCATGTGAAATCTTCACTTTCAATAGTGCTTCTTTTAATAATTAATCAATGTAGACAGGTGTCTAGACAATTTTAGGAGACATTTCCTGGCAATCCAGTGCCAGGTAGAGAAACTTGGATAAGTTTAGGACAACAGTATTGCTAAACGCTAAACATAAAAAATCTGATGTGTTACACTCACATGACTTTCTCTACATCTCTACTACAAATTATTGTTAGAAAGCTTATGTTTCTATTTACTTCATGCTAATTGAGAAAGCATTAGCAGAAATAGTCTTATTACTTGCTTCCTTGTAAGTAGAAGCGAAATAAGAGAGTACCATAGGTTAAAGTTATAGTCAGAAGCTGGTTGCTATGTGACTGAAGTTCCTTTATTTGTATGGACACGAGTTGACAAATTCCTGTATGAGAAACGTATAAGTTTTTCAAAGCTGAAACTAAAAACAAGGAATATCTTAAAAACGATCAACTCCACAAAAAAAAAATGTATATAACATAAATTGTGTGTTTTAATGTGGTCTACATTTTCTGTGTGGTAAGTTTTTATCCATCTCTTACAGTTTAGCAGTTATGCAAAATTCCGTAAAATCCATCCAGAATAAAGTAGTCTTTAGAGACTATTCCCAGAAAATTCAAAATATATATAATATCAAAATCGTTAGTCATTTTATAGAAAATCAAAATGTTCGAAAAAAGTTCCATGTAAAGGATAGTTTGGGGTCAGAGGATTTTTCTCAAAATCTTGATGTTACATCCCTGGAAGATACTAAACTTAAATACCAAGTTTTGTATTTTGGCGACTTTTCGTTTTTGAGTTATCATGTTCACAGAAACACGGACACACACACACACACACACACACGCACACGCACACGCACACGCCCACGCCCACACCCCCACCCACACACACACCCCACCCCCCACCCCCACACCCCCACCCCCACCCACACCCCCACCCCCACCCACCCACCCACACACCCACCCACACCCACACACACACACACAGCCTTTTTCTGAAAATACTTTTTTTGATACAGGGGACCCTAAAACATATATTTCCGGTGAAATCTCGGTATCAAATTTTTTGGTGGAGTGCAATACCTTCTCTATACATTATGTACATAGTACATGTAGAGAAAGTAAAAACAAAAACAAGATGTTCTAATGGAGGAAAAAACTGACAAAATTGGTGCATCATTGAAACGTTTTCCACAGAAGTTCAAAAGATGTGTTGTTGCTTAACAAGTGGATGTTTCAAACACCTCTCTTCATACAGCTTTTAAAATTGAATCCTTACAGGGTGACTATTTGTTCATGAATTATATAACCCTATGTCGAATGCAAGGAATGTCTTAATGCAAACAACACCACTATCAATGCCAGTTATAATAAGGTTAGTCTTGTAATTCATGTTTACAAATACTCGTGATTTAGTATGGAAAACCCTCCAATGTAATATAAGGGTAGGTAGTTTGATTAGTTTGGTAAATGTCCATGAAGGAATTAAACATTTTTATTGTGATTTTATGCTGGTAAGCCTGATAATTCAAAGGATTGTATAAAAAATTTCACATTGTACAGTGTTGGCAACTGTCTGAATTGGCCAATGTGTCTACTGCAATTGAACAGCCAAGTTTCATGCTGTTATTAAACATTTTTATTTGACGTTAGACTGCCAAAAAAATCAAAACAGAATTGGATGAAGTTCACTTAAAAACCATTTACTTTGGATTGTCGAATCTAAAACGTGGTCAGAGAAGCACTGAAGATGAAGCGCGCTCTAGCCATCCAATTGAGGTCATCACTTGGGAAACCATTGACAAAATCCATGATATGGTAGTCAAGACTTTTGAATAAAAATTGGTGAGATTGCTGAGACTGTAAGCATCTCAACTGAGCAAATGCATAATGTCCTGCATGTAGAATGGAGTATAAAGAAGTTGTGTGCAAGATAGATGCCACGATTGCTCATAATTGACCAAAAATGCGTTTGGAACAACATTTAAACACAATGTGTGGTGATGTTTGATCACAATCCACAAGACTTTTTGTGCAGATATGTGACTTGATGAAACCTGAATCCATCATTCTACACCGGAAAGAAAACCACAAACAAAGGCTGTTAAAAGTGAACTGAAGAAAGTGAAGACCATTTTGTCAGTAAGGTGATGGCCGCTGTTTTTGGGATTCTGAAGGAATAATCCTCATAGATTACTTGGAAAAAGGCAGAACCATAATCAGATCATATTATGTTTCATTGTTGGATCGTTTGAAACTTGCATTGGCTGAAAAATCACCAAGGTTGGCATGCAAAAAGGTGCTCTTTCACCAGGATAATGCGCTGTCCCACACATCAGCGATAACAATGGCAAAAGTACATGAATTGGGCCTTGAATTGTTTCCTCAGTCACCCTATTCACCAGACTTAGCCCCTAGTGACTTTTTCCTGTTCCATAACTTGAAACATTGGTTTGGTGGGAAGAAATTTTCATCATTTGACAAAACCTATTTTTCCAATGGGATGAAAAAGATGAAGGATTGCTGGACCAACTATATCCCTCAAAGAAGACCATGTCGAGAAGTAAGATGGTTGTACACAAAACAAACATTTTATCTTGCTTTTTTACCAGACTTAATCAAACCATCCTTGTAGAAAACCACAGAGCATGCATATGCACAATCCACAGCCCCACAATAATGTGAATGCACTGTATTATGACTCATTTTCTGTTATATCACTTTTATTTTCACTATAACGATATTTTCTCTTAGATTTGCAATATATGGAATAATATATTTTGAGCATAAATCTTATAAATAATTACTATGACTAAGATTGTCTATATCTATTCTTTCCTTTTTGCAGATTATTAAAATATGCTATTTATGTGTTCCTTAGCCAAGAACAAGTGAAGTTGAAACACCTAGAGTGTTAGAGTGTCTACCGCTTGTCATCTCGGAAATACAGGAGCCTGTAGCTGCTTCCACAGTACCATCACATTCCTCAGCATCACCTCCAACAGATAGATCTGAAAGCAGACGTAAGAAAACTTTTTCCTTACATAATAGGTATGAATTATTATTTATTTCTCAGCACTCAACATGTAGCTTAATTGAATTACATATATCTTGATCTATATCATATTTGAAAATAGTGAACTTGCTTGCTTATTGACACTAAGTTCAATCTTGGTAGCTTAATGTAATAATTTGTGATCTCAATACATACACTGCTGGTTTTCTGTGTATTGATAACCCTCTGTTTACTTACCCCACTTGCTACTCTTTAGTCCCTTCTTTTTAGTCATTCTTAACCATTTCTCTCTGACCTTATCCAAAAAATTCATATAGCTTTGTACCAAATTGGCATTACAGATGGCAGTAACCTTAGGTGGTATTAGCTGCTAGGGTGGCTGCTTGCAATTGTTTCTCACCCAAATTATCTGCTAGTAGCATCTGGCTATAGAATTTTTTGTGGAGACAGTTCTCAAGAGAAAGGTGCCCGGGTGGAGTAGCTGGAGCATGTAGTTCTCATTAGTGCAGAATAAGTGTGTCTCCTCTCTCTTCCAGAGTTTTTCTCATAAATTTTAGGTAAGCCTAATTGTCTTGTGAGACCTTTCATTTTCTAAATGCTGACTTTTGTCATGTAGGTCCTGGTGATAGTGGCTTTGGGGTTTAGTAGTGCTGTAAATTGTGCTTGCCTGTTGCCAACTGTAATATTATTGAAGTCGGTGTCTTTGGGAACAAGTAGGCAGAAAGTTATAAATTTTGTGAATACAATGAACTCCAATAAGTGTAAAATAAGGGCTAGAGATTGTTTCAAATTTTGTTTAAAAGGTTATGGCATAATTATGTCAGTGCTAGGCTCATGTTTCACAGTATTTACTTTTACCATATTATTATAATTAAATATATTACAGTAGAAACTTGCTTATCCAGGGTGTTTGGGACCAAGGGTAGCTCAGATAGCAGAAAATGTGGTTAAGACAGAATGTGTAGGAAATTGTGGTTTAAGGTTATACATAATTTACAGAAGTGTTGCTTTTAAGGAAATACATACATATTTATTTAATTCAACTAATGTATGTATTGTAAAACAGAAGAGTAATAGTATTATACCTTTTATATCAAGTTGCATTTTATTGAGAAAAAAAAATCCTGTTTTGCTTGTTTGAGATTGTTACCCCTCTATCTTGCTGCTACGTTGCACCACTGTTTCAACCAAACTAAATTGTACAGTGTGGATGCCTCTTGTTCTTTGTAAGCCAGGACTGCCTCAATTGTGCATAGACCTTCTGTGTAAGTAATGCATTGCCTGCCTTCTTCATCTCCGTTATCACTTTCATCATGGTGTTCTGAACATACAACTTCAGCAATGTCATTGTTAATTCCTGCTCCTCGTCTTCATTCAACCAATCCAAGACATCCCCTTGGTTATAGGCTCAATAAAATGTATAGCACTTAATTTTGTTTTAACGAAACTACTACTCGATTACATTTTTAGTAACAAATCACAGAGTGACAATGTAACATATTACTCACTAAACAAGCAAAACTGTAATGGTAAGCCTGAAAATCTACAAATGGCTCTCATCGCTGCCAAAGTTTGTCTATGAACACACTTAACTTAAGGGGTTTTGAGTCAGTTCATTACTGCTGTTACTAGTAGCATCTTGTTATGAATTTTACCGTTAATTTAATTAATTATGTTAACAAAATGAGTTCCTCAGATAAGCAGGTTTTTACTGTATATAGTTTGTTGGTTGTTACTTTTCACATTAATTGCAGGACAGGGGGAATGATTAACTGTTATTTTTATGTTAACTTTGCTAGGGGAATATGAGTTTAAGATTCAAATTGTAGTTCTTATATGTAATAGTTTTCTTTAAAATATAAATATATGTGATTTCCTCTCGGTTTTGATCAGTTGTTTCAGTTTCATGAGATGTTCCGGTACACAGCCAGCTATGGCCAAGTCTTCATTTTGTATTGTAATACAGACAAAAGCTTCACATCTGTTTTCCTTCTGGTGTTTTCACTCTAGCTTTAGTTGCAAGTGCTTATCATTGTTAAAACGTAAAATGAATTTACTATTGTCACAATAACTCCTGTTATTGTGTCAATAAAGCTGGATTGTGTTGATGACGAAAGGTTTATTATTGAGTCTAGTCAGGAGGGACAACAGAATTACTTAAAATCCTTTGTTGTAACCTCTGAGAAGATCTGAAGGGTGGTACTGCTTTTATATAAGTTTCCACTTTTAATATTTCCCCACTCAGGATTTTTCATTTTGTTGCCAAACTTGTTCTTTCATGCTTACAATGTAATAAGTCAGTGAAAATGTGTTCATTTCAAACATCAGATGTCTTCATCATGCCTTATGCCAGCTATCTCCAACTGGTTGCTCTTTGAGAGCAGAGAGAGTAACCTTGCTGTTGCTTGCGCTGAATCACCTACTGTGTGCTGACTGACCTTCATCTGTGCAGAAATTCATTCAGTGCACAGTAATATGCAACATTTTGTGTTTGAAATATGTGAATCACTGTTCATAGATTAATGTACCTATTATAGGTCAATGATTGGGGAAAATAATTGGTCTATTATGCCTCTTACATTACTATTTATAGTTCTGATATGAACATATTATATATTCATAGGTTTGGTAGTCATAATATAAACAATTGCAAAAAATAATTATGATTAACATGGTAAAACAACAAATTCCATAACTTGTTGAGAATTAATCTGTAGCAAAAGCTTTCAGTTTTTCATAGTAGTAAATATGAATAGAATTGAAGCAAACCACAATTTAAATATTAAAAACAGAACCACTATTAACAGTGAAGTATTTTTCATGATAACATTTATTTATACTCACCTTCGCTTTTTAAATGTTGGAAAACATTGAAATATTTTCAAAGACATTCATCTTCATCCTCAGTGGCTAGATGACTGAAGCTCCTTCCTTCTTGCTTCCACTTCCTGCTCCAACCGATACTATTGTTATCTGATGTTAGGGGTACAAAGTTCTTACATTTTGTTCAATGCTGGGATTTCAAAATGTATTACATTTTTACTTTCTCTAGCACATATGTATAATGTACATAGTAGGTAGAGAAGGTATTGTATTCCACCCAGAAATTTGACATCAAGATTTCACCAGAAATACATGTTTTGAGGGCCCATAAATCCAATAAAATATTTTTTAGAAGAAGTGTGTGTTTGTATAATTAACTGTTTTATTTATAGACACTCTTTAACTGCTGTGGCTCTCAGCATCCCATTCTATATTGGGCATGAAAGGCCATTTAATTTTGCTCAGAGGTCTCTTTATCAGGTTTGAGGTTCTTTTATGTGCCTAAATCTATGACAGGGGATCAACAGCTTTGCTTCCCTTCCAAAAGAAAATGTAAGAAGTACACTTTACATGTAACATTTTTCAAAATTTTTGTTTTTTAAAAAATGGCTTTAATGATTTTGATTAAAATGTCATATATTAAAAACATAACAAATGTTACATAACAAATAAAACATATATCCGAAAATTTTTGGGAATAGCCCCTAAAGTCCTCGTCATTCTGAATGACCTTTGCACAACTGGTAAACCATAAGAGATAGACAAAACCTTACAGCACAAAAAAAATATAGATCCCATTAAAACACACCATTTATGTCTTTTATATATATTTAATTTTTTACAGAGCTAACCATTTCAGATATATTCCCTATTATTGGTTTCAATTTTCAAATACTTAAACTTTTCTCAAACAGGAAATCCTCACCATTTCATACCTCTTTTTTTTTTACTTCTGGTCATGGGAAGAGAACCTAATTTCAATGATGATTACATAATGACAGTTCTTTAAAGATTTGACTGTGACTTCATCCTTGTATAGTCCCTTATTTCCCTTCTACCCTTCTACTTATAAGGTTATAAGTAATAAGACCATTTCTGGTAATGTTTATTCTGATTAGCATTATACAGATAAAAGAATATTCTTTTGTAAGAATAGTTGCCCTCCGTGGTGTAATGGTTACCATGCAACTTCATATACCCAAGGTCGTGGGTTCAAACCTGGCAGAGGATGATGGATTTTTTGGGCATAAAAATCCTAGCTTGGCTTCCTTCTGAAGGGAAGTAAAGCCATTGGTCCCATGTTGTAGATTTACGGCATGTAAAATAAGCCTGATAAAAAGGCTTCTGAGCAAAATTAAGCGGTCTCTCACACCCAGTACAGACTGAGAACCACAGCAGTTAAAGTGTCCATAAATTAAACTATGTTTACATTTTTTTTTTTTTTTTTTTTTTTTTTGTAAAAATAGTTTGTTTGGAGAACAGATAGAGATATA
Organism: Hymenopus coronatus; assembly: GCA_030762935.1. Lineage (NCBI taxonomy): Eukaryota > Metazoa > Arthropoda > Insecta > Mantodea > Hymenopodidae > Hymenopus > Hymenopus coronatus. The sequence goes on along the minus strand of CM060886.1, from coordinate 102,621,399 downwards.
GTGAAACAGGTAGTGATTAGAACACATCAGATTTTTTCCTAAATGTCAGATTCTGTTAGTGACATCAATGGTTTTATATTTTGACCAACGTTGTAGTTTTCTGTCCAAAAATTGTATGATACTGCAGATTTGTCTGTTTGCTTTAGGTTTATGTTTCTCTTGTGTTCTCTCAATTTAATTTCAAAGTTTTTTTTTGTTTGTTTTTGTTTTTTTTATCTATGTAATATTTCTCACAATTTTCATGACTGAATCCGATAGATTTTGGATTATAATGTGTTTGGGATTATATTTTTAAGTGGTTTGTTAAGCATGTTGTTCAGGCTGACTTTGTTTTGTGGGGCTGGTCTTTCTGTTTAATTTGTTGAAGATTCATTCAAATTTTCTGATGGCCCAAGGATGGTAGGTTAATTTTTGGTGCAACCAGTTTGTGTTTGAGAGTGGTATTAATGTAGCAGTTTATGAAATTTCCTTGTTGACCCAACTTTACATCAACTTCAGAAGTCTGATCCACCATTTACACATTGTCCCATTAAGCAAAGAGGGTTTATAAAAGAGCAGCAGCAGATCCTAGAAACAACAGTGAAAATGGTTTCAACCCTGACATACTAAAAAGAACGTATGGAACATACTAACAAAATCTGATGTGTTCCATTCACATGACTTTCTCTATATCTCTGCAATAAATTATTTTTAAAAAGCTTATGCTTCTATTTACTTCCTGCTAATCGAGAAAAAAATAGCAGAAATAGTCTTATTTCTTGCTTCCTTGTAAGTAGAAGCGAAATAAGGGAGTACCATAGGTTAAAGTGATAGTCAAAAGCTGGTTGCTCTGCGATTGAAGTTTCTTTGTTTGTATGGATACGAGTTCACAAAGTCCTGTATGAGAAAAATATAAGTCTTTATAGCTTAAACCAAAAACAAGGAATATCTCAAAAACAATCAACTCCACGAAAAAAATGTATGCAACATAAGTTGTGTGTTTTAATGTGCTCTACATTCTTTGTGTGGTAAGTTTTTGTTTTTCTCTTACAGTTTAGCACTTATGCAAAATTCCGTAAAATTCACTCAGAATAAAGTAGTCTTCAGAGGCTTTTCCCAGAAAATTCAAAATATACATTTTATTTGTCAGGTAAATATCTTTAATATACGACATTTTAATCAAAATCGTTAGAGCTATTTTTTAGAAAAATCAACATTTTCGAAAAAAAGTTTAGAGTGAGGGGATTTTTCTCAAAATCTTTGTGTCGCATCCTCGGAAGATACTAAACTTAAATACCAAGTTTGGTATTTTACCGAATTTTCGTTTTTGAGTTATCGTGTTCACAAACACATGGACACACGCACACACACACACACACACACACAAATATACACACACGGACCTTTATCTGAAAATACTTTTTTTGGATACAGGGTACCCTAAAACATATATTTCCGGTGAAATCTCGGTATCAAATTTTTTGGTGGAGTGCAATACATTCTCTATACACTATGTACATAGCATGTGTAGAGAAAGTAAAAAGTACTCATGCCTGCATGCCTTTAGAATGTGTAGATTGCACCCTGAACTCAAATTGTGTTTAGTGCACATGTCGAAAGTCAAGATGCTCCAAACCATTGTACCATCAATTTAGGTTGAACTGAACAAATTTGCTGCAGAGACTTCTTGATATGACTTGTGAGGCTTAAAGGAATATGCAGGATTCAGAACACATTTTTGTGAGTGGCATAAAGATTTTAAAATGGCTGGAAAGATGTCAAAGACAAACAATGCACAGGCATTCAAGATCAACATGAAATGAAAATGTGGCTTAGGGTTTGCCATGTCCAAAGGTAGATCACTGTACCTGGGTCCTTCATCATAATAATGCAGCCCCAAACACAAAGTGCTCCTCCAACCACCCTACAGTCTAGATATGTCTCTCCTGACTACTTTTTGTACCCTCAGATCAAAAGGATCCTGAAAGGATATCATTTCAATTAATTGTGGCGGTCCAAGTGACTTTGGAGTGCCAGAATACCTTTGCAATTGCTGACTGTGTATTAATGGAGGAGGGTTACATTTTGAAGAATATTAAATACAAATATATTGAATAAATTATTAATTGGAATAAATTATAATTTTTATAAATTGATTTTTTGGTGAGGTAGATTTAAGTAAAAAATGCACTTATAGTAAATTCAGCCATTGATATTATTTTTCATGATACCTTTTATGTTGTAGCCCATTTTCACTACGTACTTTCCATATTTCAATAATTTTATTTATATTCTTCAGTCCTGGTACTTACTGGGCAAGCTCTGTATTAATGAGAAAATGTGTAATTTTCTAGATATTAAAGAAGAAAGTACAGAACATAAAAAATGTAATGCATATCTGTGAAAAATACAAAAGTGTGTAAAATGATCTGATGTGTTCCACTCATGTGACTTTCTCTACTTGTTCCATAAAACACTTTCCCTATTAAAGATTATTTTTATGCACATCGTGCTAATCAAGATAATTATTGCCAGAATTGGTCTTATTACTTACTAGAAGGGAAATAAGCAAATACACTAGGTTAAATAACAGTCAGTTTTTTTAAAAGCCAGTTGCTAAGTGAAACAATTGAAATTTGGTTCTCTTTGCTTGCTAGGAGTAAACAAACAAGAGAAGAAAAGAAAGATGTATTCCATTTGGGAAAAGTTTAAGTACTTTAAAACTGAAACCAATAACTTGAAATAATCCGAAAATGTTCAGTTCTAAAAAAATTAGAAGTGTATACAACATAAATTGTGTATTTTAAAGAGATCTACGTTTGTGTAGTAAGTTTTTGTCTATCTCTTACGGTTTACCAGTTATACAAAAGTCATCCAGAATGAAGAGGTCGTCATAGCTATTCCCACAAAATTAAAATATACATTTTGATTGTCATGAAAATATCTTAAACATTTGACATTTTAATAAAGATTGCTAGAGCCATTTTTGAGAAAATCAAAGTTTTTGAAAAATGTTCCATGTAAAGGGTAGTAGGCGGGTGGGGGGATTTTCTTGAAAGTCTCCGTATTGCATCCTTGAAAGATGCTGAACTTAAATACCAAGTTTGGTTTAAATGAATTGAGTCACCTTTTTATTTGATATGCCAAGTTTGGTATTTAACCAACTTTTTGTTGTTGAGCTATGCTGTATGCACGCACACATGCACACACTCACTCACTCACTCACACACACGGACATGTTTCTAAAAAGTTTTTTATTTATTCATGGGGTCTCAGAACATGTATTTCCTGTGAAATATCAAATTTTTGGGTGGAATACAATACCTTCTCTATCCACGATGTACACTGTACATAGCAGCTAGAGAAAGTAAAAAGTTTCACTGTATGTAAAAATTGAATGAGGGTTTCCACTAGACAATAATATGCACATTTTTTTCTTGGGTATAAAATCATTATCATAGGAATAACCATTAAGGCACTATACTTTACCAAAAAATATATGGATTATGAAGATATTCTGTGTTTCTTGTTACAGGAATAAACGGCCAGCTCCATACCACTGTAACCTCATTGAGGCATTTAGAGACAACCAAGCTGCAACTGCAAAAGCATTTAAGGAACTGAACGAAAATGTTAAGGGCATTCGAAAGAGTTTGGCAAAAATTTCCAAAGTAGAAATGTTGAAAATGAAACTAGAAATAGCAAAGGCTAAAGCAAATGGAATTTGTATATCTGATTTGTAATAAAATAATGTTTTTTCAATAGCTATCAGTAGTTTTTATTGTATTGGCATGTGTGTGTATGATAGCATATCCTGTTCTGTGCTATTATAGAACAGGAAGTTAGGTAATGAATGGTAAATAAAAGCGAGCAATGGCTTGTAGCAAAAGTGAGTCAGTAGCAGCGAGTCACAGATTTGATATTAAAAAAACAGTCCCCTCCATGCTGAGCCTTGGCTCTAGGATTGCAAGTTTCCGACTCGGTTTCCCCATCTTACTGCATTGCACTTTATTTTCGAGCGGCAGTAAATATTTTATTCAGCTTAGGTATTTTTGCAATAGTATATCCATTAGAAATGATTGAATCAGTTTGTATCTTGATTTATGAACTAATTCATTAGCCATAAAGAGAAATTTAGGACAAAATGCTTCTGCAAGACCAAAGTGCAGTGAAATCCAAAGAAAATCTGAATCTTTGCCTAACAGAAGAAAATCAAATAGGGAAGAAACTAAGACTTTGCTTAAAAGTGAGACTTATCTGCGACGGACAAGCACCAAGTCTTATAGCCCTGAAAAACTGCGAAAACTAGTTTTAGACCATATTCAAGGGTATTAAAATCCATCTAAAGTTTCAGTAACAGGTAAGAATAATAAAGATGACTTTCGATTATCTCCAAATTATTGGTACTACTGGTTAAGTCCCTTTTATGAAATAATTTAAGGTTACAAAACTCTTTACTATCTTTGAGAGGTTGCAATAACGTAAAATAATTGAAATAAATAGTCAACAGTAATCCATTTATATTTTAATGTAAATTTTTTATTGGTGTTTAACGCTTATCTACTATGGCACCCCAGAAAATGAGATTGATGATACATGGAATGAAGATGGAGCGCTGGTGGGGGAAACTGGAGAACCTGCGCCACTTTGTCCACCATAAGTCCCCATGCAGTCGCTTGGGATTGAACCCTGGCAGCCCTGGTTAGTGGCGAGTGGTCTGACCACTCGGCCACAGCATGACTCTGAAATGTAAATTAAATTCTTTTAGTTTTGGAGAAGAAATTGGATTTGATTATCCCCCAATAAATTCCTATGCCTTGAAAAACACCAGTGTTTCAAGAAAATGTAAGCTTTAATACTGATAATTAACCTCATCAGTATCTATTGCAAAATCTACGTATGATCATCCAGCAAATATGTAGGTAAAGGAGATTGGAAAGAGATTACAGAAGATACATATCATATGTCTTAAAGAATTAGAAAAGTTATATTACTGAGACAAGTAGCATGTTAAAAGTGCAAGAGGAATAGAGTGATATGTTTAGAGAGGCAAAGACTGCTGGGTATATGAAAAAGAAAAAACGGGAGCAAGCAAATGCTCAAAATGAAGCACTATATTTATAGTTATAAATTGTTTTGTTTAATATGTGTGTAGCCATAAATGTGTTATTTATAATTGTAGTCTTCTGAATTCCGGTGCATTTTATACTATTTTTCTTTTCTCAGGTTGGCATTTTCTTGTAACTTGCAATTGCCTTTTAAGTTTGAGATAGCTACTGAGGTGGCTTAAGAAATCATAAGCAAAGGCTCTTAAAATTAAGTCACAGTTCACTTTTATTAAACCACAACTAGAACTGTGGCTTGCTAGAAGGAGAGATTGAATCATTAAAAAGCTCAACGATCATGCTAAACTTGAGTGGTCATATTTTATTAATACTAAAGTGAGTCATGGCTCAGAAATTGAAGTTTTAAATTGTGGCTTGCTTTTATTAATACCATGCAATGTGTGATTCAATAATACATATTCCTGTTTTGTTTTTTTTTGTTTTGTTTGTTTGTTTTTTTGTTTTTCCAAAAAGAATAAAGAGTAGAAAAGGGAGACAACTTGAGTACTGCATCCATGCAGATCTATGGTTGGTGATATCTAATTTTAAACCTTGATAATGAAATCATTCTTTTTCTTGCATTCCAATATTTAGCTGGGAGGTTATAATCTTCTGTAAAAGTCAATGTAGAAGATGCTCACGATCCATTTCTTCATTTAAGTTACAGAAAAGATATACAGCAGTCTCTGCTATGCCAAATCTGTATAAGTATTTTTGTAAACAGCCATGTCCCGTTAGTAGTCTGAAGGTTGCTACTGCAGAATCCATTCCAGGATTCATATTGGAGTGTATTAAACAAATTATAACCATTAAGTAGTGGGCACCATATATTTTGCAGTTTTGTCACCCTAGTATTAGGAAGAATTTATGGGAAAGGAATTGAAATTATCCCATAGGCCTCAAATTCTCTAATACCGTTGGGGCCGAAGAAAACAAGAGTTCAGTCAAGAGAGACTGGATAGAAAAGTTTAAAGAGGGAATTGGTATAAGAAGAGGAAGAAATACCAATTCGGTCAGTAACTCATCAAACTGACAAGTGCTTATTGGTGAGCAGCCCTTCCCTTTAGTTCATCATGGTTCCTTTAAGTCTTCAAATATAGAAGGGATTAAAGGGTCTTCTTTCTGTTAATAACAAAATTATCATGTGACTACTCACAGCTGCACCATGTGAAGGTGAGGGATCGGACATTAGGCTTTCTTTCAGGGTTCATTCAGTTCCTTTAAACCTTCAATCTTCATTAAATATTAATAATAATATTCAGTTAATTATTAGAAGGAATCAAAGGGTCTCTTCTGTGTTATTAACAAAAGTCTTTCCGCAGCTCCATGCAGATCTATTGTGGCTAGCTACCCTCAGGAGGTTGGGATGAGGAGGTGAAGGAACTATAGGAGGCCATAGGCTGCAAGCAAACAGATCATCAGAGACATGGGGAAGTCTCTATCGTTTCCTACTGTTGGGCATGCATCCGTGCATCTGCTCAAATCAACCACCATGAACATGGAAGCACGCCAGAAAGATAACAGGAAAACAAAGTGAAGAGGAATTTGTTGGAAAGAAAATTATGGTAAATTAGAAACTACCCCGGCATTTGCCTGACATCCCTGGGGAAGCCAGAAAAAACCATGAGTCAAAGAGAGCATTACCAGGGATCAAATCTGGTACCTCTCAAATGCAAGTCACATATGTTACTGCAGTGCCACCTCGCATAGTTTTATTTTCACAAATTTATTTCTCACACTCTAAGTTACTAGAGGTGAATAACAGTGAAACCTGTTAACATATTTGTACTTGTACATGGATTGTTGATACTTTAGTTCAATTTACTGAGTTTTCACTGAGAACATGTTTTGAAGAAATTAGTCTCCATTATCGGCAAATGTCCATTGGTATCCGGAAGGAGATCCCAAACTCAGCTGTGGTTGTACTGTCATCTAGCTGTCTAATGGAGAACAAGCTATGTAATCTACTTACAGAAATTCAAATTCATTATCATTCTTGTGCATTTTTGGTGATGTGATTTACCCCATAATGTGAGTTCTCATTTATAAAGATATATGGTTTTAAATCATGCCATAACACTTAGAGAAATACTTGCAGTAAAATAAATCTGATGTGTTCCAGTCCCATAACTTTCTCTAGCTGTTCCGAATAGAAACTGTTCTTACAAAAGATTATTCTTTTATCTACATCATGCAAATCAAAATAAATATTAGCATAATTAGTCTTATTACTTACTTTCTTTATAAGTAGAAGGGAAATAAGGGAATACATTAGCCTAAAGCAATAGTCAAATCCTTTAAAAGCCCATCGCTATGTGAAACAGTTGAATTCGGTTTGCTTTGTATGGTCCCTGAAACTAATAATAAGTAATATCTCAGAAATAGTCAGTTCTACAAAAAGGCTTGTACGACATAAATTATGTCTTTTAAAGAGTTCTACATTTTTTGCATGGTAAGTTTTTGTTTATCTCTTATGGTTTACCAAATGGTAAATGGTTATGCAAAATTTATACAGAATAAAGAGGTCTTCAGAGGCTATTCCCAGAATATATATTATTTGTGATATAAATATCTTTAATATACAATATTTTAATCAAAATTGTTTGAGCCATTTTTGAGAAAATCAAAATGTTTCCATATAAAGGGTAGTTGGAGGTTGGGAAATTTTCTTGAAAATTTTCGTGTTGCATCCTTGGGAGATACTAAACTTAAATACTAGTTTGGTATTTAACAGACTTTTCATTTTTGAGCAATGATGTCTATACTCTCTCTCACACACACACACACACACACACACACACAGACAAACACACTTTTTCGAACTCAGGGGACCTCAAAACATATTTTGAGTGAAATCTAAATCTAAAACTTTTGGATGGAATACAATTCTGTCTCTATCCACCATGTATATTGTGCATACAGGCTAGAGAAAGAAAAAGGCCCACATCACCAAAAATGGAAATGTAATGGGTTTTGAAATTCTGCCAATAGAGGACATAATGAAGTTTTTTCCATTAGACCCATTATTGACAGAATAGTCTGAAAGCATAAGATAGCATGCTGCATAGCTGCATGAAGCATCTCCATGACTAAGATTTTGAAATACCATACCTATGCTTAAGATATTTTCATGACAAACAAAATTGAATTTTCTGAGAATAGCCTATATAAAGCTGTTCATTCTGAATGACTTTTGCATAACTGATAAACCCGAGGAGATAGACAAAAACTTACTAACAAAAAATATAGAGCTTGTTAAAACACACAATTTGTGTCATATGCATTTTTTATATACTTTTTTTATTTTGTAGAGTCAACATTTCCAAGATATTCCTTGTTATTTGTCTCAATTTCAAACAGAAAGTCATGTGTCATTTCTTTTATGTTTTATCCTGGCAAGCAAAGAGAACCGAATGTGAATTGTTTCACATAGTGATCAGCTTTTAAAAGATTTTACTATCCTATTTCCCTTCTGCTTACAAAAGAAACAATAATACCAATCCTACTAACATTTATCTCCATTACATAATGTAGATAAAAGAATAATCTTTTGTAAGAAAAGTTTGTTTATGGATCCGCTAGAGAAAAACATGTGAATGGAACAGCTATCTTTTAAAGAACAACAACTAAAAATCATGCAACTGCAGTCAAATGTAACCCCATCATCCAAATGTGCCGTCACACCGGTTATTTTACTTGGACCTTCCCTGTCTTTTACCTTAAGCATATTTGACTTGCAATTGCTGGAATTCGATGTTGCAGTGTTTGTCTTTGAATGGATGGCCAGTCATTTACCTCTTGTCTTAACACATCCTGAGATCCACTATCGTCTCTAGAGCAAAATACTTATGCCAAACCTTATGCTTACTCTCCCTCCAATCATGTCAAATTTAAACCGTATTAAGAGCAATTTAAGATCAGAGTTCCAGATCTCTTCTGTAGATCTCTTAAACTGTGCAGCACTGATTTTTGAGTGTCCTGTGTTTGGAAGATCAAGATACATGTTAGACAATATGCTGAGCTAAATTTATGAGCCGAGGTGTAAACACTTATTGCTTCGCTCACTGTTTTTTAAAACAGGATATGTTTCAAAAGGCATTGCTTTTATCTTCAGCTGTAGTTTTTCGACTGGCATGGATGGCATTGTCTTTTCTATATCTGTGGTGTAATGTATTTGTTGAATATGTCTGGTGGCAGTATTTCAAAATTCATGACCCAGTGTAAGTTTTGTTTGGTAAATATTTTTTCCCAAACATATAGGTCTATGGGATGATTCACATGCTTAACTCTGTGGTTTGTTTATTTCATGGTTGGAACTCCAGAAATGTGCTGCAACTGCTGAATTGCCTGTTTGTTTATTTTTTATGTTGTACATGTGTTCTTTGGTGCTGATGCTGATATTTCTTTTGGTTTTTCCAATGTATTATCTTATTGCAACTATTGCAGTTGATCTGATAGATTCCTGGTTTTTCTTTTTGGGGAATTGGATCCTTTGGAGGTGCTCTTAATGAATTGCAAAGGTTATATCTGTTTTGGGGTGCTAGAATGATGTTATGTTTGGAGAATAAGTTCTGAATTTTTTTGTGGAAAAATGGGTGGTATGAAAATTACTTTTTCTTTTCTTCTACTGGTGTTAGAGTGGTGGCTTTCTTTATTTTCTTTCTGCTATTGTGTTTTTGAATCATTTTGTCCACTACTTTTGGGTTGAAATAAGATGTATTCGACAAGTACATTATGCCATTTACAAGCCATAAATATGAAGAAGACAATGCCATCCACACCAGCCGAGAAACTACAGCTGAAGATAAAAGCAATGGCTTTTGAAACATGTCCTGTTTAAAAGCAGTAAATGAAGCAATAAATGTCTACACCTCGAATCATAAATTTAATTCAATGGTGCTTCATTGTCTCTAAGCTTCTACAGTATTACTTTACAATATGCTGAACTTTGTGACAATGAACTGACAAATCTTTAAATCATGTATTCAATAATCAGTGTGCTATTCTTACTTTCTAAGATTCATTCAATGCCTGGTGTTATTTTATTACAGATGACTAACTTAAATATGTGTGATACAAATGAAGTCTTGCCATCATCTAATTCTCAAGGGTAAGATTGCTAAATTGTTTCACAATGCACGTACAATCCTTCAAGTTTTATGTTCTATTTCATCTGGGTCTTTTTTTTTTACCCCCAGCATAAACTCATTGAGGTCCAAGTGCTCTCTCTACAGTAATACCTCAATTGTCCATCACTTGATTAACTGTTTGGTTCATTAACTGGCATTATCTTATTTACTTTCTCTATATGTACAATGTACTTAGTGTATAGAAAAGGTACCGTATTGCACCTAAAAGATGTCACCGGAAATACATATTTTGGGGCCCCCCTGAATCCAAACAAAACATTTTTATAAAAAGGACCATGTGGAAGCTTATCTCTAAAACGAAAAGGCTGTTAAATACCAAACTTGGTATTTAAGCTTTGTATCTTCCAAGGATGCGACACAAAGGTTTTCAAGAAAATCTCCTCCACCACAAACTACACTTTACATGGAAAAATTTTTGAAAATTTTGTTTTTCTCAAAAATGGCTAACAGTTTTTATTAAAATACCACACATTAAAGCCATTTCCATCACAAATAAAATGTATATCTTGAATCTTTATGTCACATCACATACTTGGAAGACACTAAACTCAAATACCATGTTTTGCATTTTACCAACTTTACGTTTTTGAGTTGTCATGTTCACAGACACATGGACCGGAGACTTTTTTCTAAACATGCTCTTTTTTGGATACAGGGGAACCCTAAAATATGTACTTCCAGTGAAATCTCAGTATCAAATTTTTGAGTGGAGTGCAATACTTTCCCTATCTATGTACCATGATCTTAGCCTATGATGCATTGGTTTCCACGTGAGCACAGCAACAATGTTACGAAATGAATACAGAATGAACATTGTTCTGATGTTCAGCCTTCAGCTGTGAATTTTAATTTTAGTTTCAAATTATAAGGTGGTCTTGCAATCAGATAATATTAACCAAAATGTACTATTTTGTACCTGCAAAATTGATGCAAAATGGAGTGAATGGGTTAGTGCATACATTTGTATTTACAGAACAAAACTCTTGTAACCTCTTACCATGCAGCATGCCCCTTGGTCAATAATCAATTTTATTACCACTTTAAATATATAGGCAGAGATGTAGTTCAGGGGCATTTAGGGTTTGAACCCCTCCCCCCTTTGTATTAAGTAATACAAAAATCTAACCTTTATTCCAATTGCTATGCCCTAATTTATGAATATAAAATCAATTTTTTAAACCCCCTTAATATTTTTTTGGCTATTTTGCTGTATATAGGAAATGTAACATAATTTGAATGTTTAATGGTTGTTTTTTTGTGTAATTGCTTTTTAAACCTACTGTTCATATTAAATAAGATGGATTCACTTATTTTTCATTAACCACACCAACTCCACCCCCTACATTATACAGCTTAATCCAGGTTCTACTGCATTTCAGTGGTTAACATTCTAAATAAGATGTACCTTTGTGTTCTTCGTGTAAATTCTTATTATTGCTATCTTTATTCATGATTCACACAGATCAGAAGTCAGGGAAGTTCACGGTAATCAATTCTGGTTAGCACAAAGTCACAGATTTTTACATGTGGCTGTAAATAAAATATACATTTTAGATGTGATGTAAATATATTTAATATAAAGTATTGTAATTAAAATCATTAAAGCCATTTTTGAGAAAAGCAAAATTATCAAAAATTTGTCCATGTAAAGGATAGTTTGAGATAGGGGGATTTTCTTGAAAATCTTTGGTTACATTCTTGGAAGTTGCTAAACATAAATACCAATTTTGGTATTTAACGGTTTTTTCGTTTTTGAGCTATACTGTCCTCCACCCCCCCACACACACACACACACACACACACACACATTTTTATAGAAATGCTTTTATTGGATTCAGGGGGCCTCAAAACCTATTTTACTAGTGAAATCTTGGCCTCAAATTTTTGGATGGAGTACAATATTTTCTCTAGGTATTATGCACATTGTATGTACATATGTGCTAGAGAAAGTAAAAATTAACAGTAACTTACCACTTCTAAAGAATATAAGTATATGAGTTGTGCATTACATTCCTTTAAATGTATCTCCTGAAGCTTTAGCAATTTCAATTGATTAGAACTATTTGCTGTCTGTGTTAGCTTTTTATCTCACACAGATCAAATCTGTTTACATTTTTCTAACATCCTATAAATTGCAAATTTGTTAGGAATAGTGACAACATGAATTTCAGACTAAGAGTCTACATGTGACTCCCTCAAATAGTTTTTCAGGTGGGTCAAATGATTAGGTATGGCCTTCTGATCCCAAGGTCATGAGTTAAAACCCAGTACAAAACAGATCATTTTTAAGTTTGCTTAAAAGTGACAGGCCCATGTCAAGTAAAACAACTCTTGTAGGGTAAAATTCCAACACACCAGCAGCACTGTTTTAATCGTGGCAATTAACAAATATTTATTTTATTTACGCCCTTCAAGCAAGCTTAACACAGTAAACACACAGTGTTCTGTAGTATACTCCATAACTATACACAGCTTTACATACTATTATTCCCACTATACATCACCACTCTGAACTGCAATTGTGATTGCCTTCCATAGGTGCACAAGATAGGTGATTGCAGAACAAGGTCATTCAATGTGATACTTCCAAGAGTCAGATAAAATGCATTCTTTCAGAAAACCTGGTTATTTTTAAAATTGTTTAATCCTCTTCTTCTCCTTGCTCTTTTTATTATCTCTCCTACATATAGTAAGGAGAGGATGTATTCCATTCCAACCAAAATTTCAGTACCAAAATTTAACAAGCAATATATATTTTGAGAGCCCCTTAATGCAAAAAGAAAGAAAAAAAAATCATTTTTAGAAAAAGGTCCTTGGGCATGTTGACTGTGATCAGCATTACTGAAAAAAGGAAAAGCTGGATTAATACCAAACTTGGTATTTAATATCACATCTTCCAAGAAAATCACCCTACTCTCAAATATCCTTTATATGGAAGGAGTTTTTAATATTTTATTTTATCAAAATTGACTATTAATGATTTTGGTTAAAATGCCTAATGTTTAAGATATTATTCTGGATGATTTGCATAACTGGTAAACTGTAAGAAGTAGACAAAATCTTACTACACAAAAATATAGATCTTGTTAAAACATATAATTTATGTCAGATACATTATTTTTGTAGAGTTAACCATTTATGAGATATTTCTTCTTATTTCTTCTTAAATTTTCCAATGCTTATGTTGTTCTCAAATGGGAAGTTGTTATTTGTTTGTCTTCTTCTCTCTTTATCTCTTTTATCTTTCTTTGTACCCATGACCTTGCAAAGAGAACTGAACACCTACCAATCAGCTCTTAAAAGATTTGTCTTTAGCCTAGAGTATTCCCTAACTAATAAAGCATTTGTGTTAATGTGTATCTGTGTTAGCATGAAGTAGATGGAAGAATAAGCTTTTGTAAGAATATTTGTTGCAGAGTAGGTAGAAAAAGTCATGTGAATATAGCACCTCAAGAGGTTTTTATCTGATAGTCTGTCTTGTAAACTTTCAGGTTATCTACAGAAGCTGCGGACATTAACAGCTCTGATGCTACACCTTTAATCAGTGCAGCTTCAGAAACGAATGGTACAAGTGTAACACAGTGTGGTCCTTATAGTAAGAGGAGCATTACTACTGAAGTCCATGAAACCAGTGTTACTGAAGGACCATGCACAGAAATATCTAATCTAAAAGAAGTTTGTAATTCTGAAGCTTCTGAGAACTGTTCTTTGGTTTCACAATCAGTTAGAGAGTGTTATAAGTGTGAAATTTGTGGAAAAACCTTTACTCAAATGTCAGACTTAAAAAATCATGATTCCATCCATGAGAGAAACTTGCCATTTAAGTGTAAACTTTGTAACAAAGCATTTACAATGCAGTCGCATTTGAAAAAGCATATTAATTTTACCCATGAAAGCAAAAGAAAACATAACTGTGATATTTGTAAGAAGAAATTTACTCAGTCAACAGATTTAAAACAACATTATCTTACTCACAAGGACGCGCAAGCTTACAAATGTAAAATATGTAAAAAAGTATTTAAAATAGTTTCAGAAACAAATAATGACAAGAGGCCAAGTATGTGTAATGTTTGTGAGGACTCTTTAACGGAACTGAAAGATGTAGAAAAACCATTCAAGTGTAGCATTTGTGACAGGCGTTATTCTGCAGCAGTACATTTGAAAAGGCATATTTTATATCATGAGGGGAAAAGACCACATAAATGTAAACTTTGTGACAAGACCTTTGCATTGCCATCGGACTTGAAAGTACATTTGGCGATTCATGAAAGTAACAAGCTACACAAGTGTGAAATGTGCACAAAGAGCTTTTTGAGGGCTGCAAACTTGAAAAGGCATCATTTGATTCATGAGAAAAAAACAAGTAAACATAAATGTGAAGTGTGTGAAAAGACCTTTGCTTATAAACACTCACTGAAAACACACGCTTTGATTCATAAGGCCGAAAGACCGTACGAATGTGATATTTGCAAGAAAACTTTTAATCAGATGGGACACCTGAGAAGGCATATTATGATGCATGAGGGTATAAGATCATATAAATGTGACATTTGTGAAAAAACTTATATTGAAAAGTCAGACTTGAGAATACATTACAAGTCCCATGAAACCAGAAAATCTTATAACTGTGAACATTGTGGGAAAGCTTTTCCTTCTAAATCAGCCTTAAAATCTTTTTGGGACCTTAAGGGTAACAGGACATATCGGTGTGAGATTTGTGAGAGGGATTTGCTCAAATTAAATTTAAAAAGACGTTATTCATCCCATGCTGGCACTGAGAAGGCAGCGTAATTGTGCTTGTGAGGAAAGATAATAATTTGAGGGCTACCATAACAGAATTAGATATTTTCCTTTAACTATAAAACAAAAAAGATACACAGGATACATTTTTACTTTCTCTACATAGTAGCTACAGAAGCTATTGCACTCCACATACAAAGTTTATGTCAAGATTTCAACATAAATGTATGTTTGGAAGTCCTCTGAGTTCAAAAAAATATTTTTAGAAAAGGTCTATAGGTGTGTGCGTGCGTGTGTGCACCTGAACTTGCCTGTGCGCGTAACTAAAAAACAAAAAGCTTGTTAAAAGCATGCCTTCAGTTTCTTGGGAATAGCCTCTGATGTCCTGCATTCTGGATGAGTTTTGCATAATTGGTAAACTGTAGAAGATAGACAAAACCTTGCTACACAAAAAAATATAGATCTTGTCAAAACGTTGTCCTCTGTGGTGTAATGGTTACTGTGCTAACTTAACACACTCAAACCCAGCGGAAGATTTTTTTGGACGTAAAAATCCTCGGAAGGGAAGTAAAGCTGTTGGTTCCATGTCGTAGTTTTACCTCAAGTCTGATAAAGAGGCCTCTGAGCAAAATTAAGTGATCTTTCATGTCCAGCATAGACTGGGATGCTGAGAACCTCAGCAGTTAAAGAGCGTCCATAAATAAAACTTTCATTTCTTGTCAAAACATACAATTTACGTAACATTTTTGTTGTTATTGTTTTCAGTTTTAAAATATCTGTACTTTCCCAAACAGAAGTCATTTGTGTTTCTTTTGGTTTACTCCTGGCCATAAGAGAACCATATATCAGTGACAATTGCATAACAACAGGTTTTAAAAGATTTGACTATAGCTTTATCCTAATGTGTTCCATAGTTCTCTTCTAGTTACAAGGAACTAAGTAATAGCATCATTTCTGGTAATGTTTATCTCAATTAGCATGGAATAGATTGGAGAATAATATTTTGTAAGAAATTTGTTTCTATAATAGGTAGAGAAAGCCATAGAATGGAACGCATCAAATTTTTTCCTCTTTATTGAAGAACTGTTGAAGCTTTATTAGGGCAAAATTTTGGTAAAATCTGTCTCTTACAAGAATAATGCTGATGTCAAAATATGGGAGAAAAGAAAGAGAGGCCACCAATTGGTGGAGCAACGTTCGTGGGTATTTTCTTTTATTTGCCATCATATAGTAACTGCCTCTAAGAAGTAGAGTTCTGTAAATAGGTTTTTTTATAGCTGCTCAATTGCGAATTAGTTGGAGAAGAAAAAGCATACAAATTACACTACAATGCTTTCTAGACTCGTGAATTCTGAGAAGAATGTTACAATACATGTTAACAGAAGTGTAAAGATTTAGATTAAATAGAAGACTGGTGCAGTTACACACTCTTAACTCATTATTGTGATTGTTAAATAATATGCAAACTTGATTTAATTGTTTTTTCACACAAGCCATGTGTAGGACAGGAGTTGAATAGGTAACATCAGACTGAAAAATTCAATGCCATAGCCCAGATTTGAACCACTGATCTCCCGGTCTCTAAATCAATACCAATTGACCATAATAGTTGACTATACTATGAATCCTGGGACTAAAAGTACTTACAACATTGTAAGTCGCCATTGGGGTTGACATCTCAAAATAATTTGATATCACCTTGTGGTTTACCTGGAAACATGCGAGTCAGTACAGAAATTCAATGCTATGCCAGCATGTTACAATGGTAGAGCAACCGGCTAGAGACCGGGAGATCGATAGTTCAAATCCCAGCTATGGCATTGAATTTTTCAGTCTGACTTTTCCTATCCAATATGCAAACTTAGCTTTGTGCTAGTGAAAACATCACAATCTACCACACTACATACACACTGCATTGTCAACACATCACAACTATATACCATGTTGTGCTAACTTTGATTCTGTCCTGCTATTGGTCCCCAAGATGCTATTCTTAGTTATAATCATCTCTGTGAAAGAGTTTGACTATGATAGGTGCAGAAGGAAAGGCTAAATCAATTACAACATATGAAGGTGATTCAAATATAATTGGCAATTGAGCCAGAGTTGTACCACTTTCTGTCACTCTGTCCTTCGTCAGCTTTAAAATCTTCAGAAAACTCCCAAGTAGAACCGTGTATTTCTCATAACAGAATTTACAGAAAACCAATTCATTATTTAATGAATATTATACATTTTTAGAGGGACCTATGAACTGTTCTATGGATTTATGTCAATGTTATATTTCATTGTGTAAATGTTTATAAATGTACTTTTTGTGTAAATGTTTATAAAAGTATTTTATTGTATAAATGTTTATAAATGTATTTTTTGTATTAACAAATATATAAATAAACTGAAGACTTTATATAAGTGTTAACTTACCAAAGAAGTACGCAATTTCACTGATGAACCTTTTGACATCCAACCTATGAACTAGTTATTTATTATTCCTGAATAGCTTTGGAAAAAAATAATCTGATGTGTTTCATTCACTTGACCTTTTCTACCTATTCTGCAAATAAACCATTCTTACAAGATATTCTATTATCTGCATCACGCCTTGCAAGATAAACATTAGCAGTAATCATCTTGCTACTTGCTTCCTTGTAAGAAGAAGGGAAATAAGGGAATACACTAGGCTAAAGCGATAGTCAAATCCTTTAAAAGCTGATCACTAAGTGATGTAATTGAAATTTGGCTCTCTATGCATGGCCAGGAGTAAAGCAAAAAAGATATGAAACGAATGATGGCTCCTATTTGAGTAAAGCTTAAGTATTTTAAAATTGAAACAAATAACAAGGAATATCTCAGAAATGATTAACTTTACAAAAAGAAATGCATATAACATAAATTTGTGTTTTAATGAGATATACAGTTTTTGTGTGGTACATTTTGCCTTTCTCTTATGGTTTACCAGTTATACAAAAGTCATCTATAATGAAGAGGTTTTCAGAGACTGTTCCCATAAAATTTAAAAGATACACTTCATTTGACATAAAAATATCTTAAACATAGGGTATTTCAATCAAAATCACTATAGCCATTTTTTTAGGAAATCAAAATTTTCTAAAAATGTTCCATGTAAAGGTGCTAGGGGGTGGGGAATTTTCCTGAAAATCTTCTTGTCACATCCTTAAATGATGCTGAATATAAATACTAAGTTTGATATTTAGCAGATTATTTGTTTTGGGGTTATGCTGTTCAGAGACACGCAGACCTTTTTCTAAAAATATTTTTGGATTCAGGGATCTGAAAATATATTTCCGTGAAATCACGGTGTTGAAATTATGGTTGGAACACAATATCTTCTCTACCTAATCTGTACATATATAGTCTAGAAAATAAGATCTGAATGAATACAAATGAACATGAGATACTCATTTAAAAATAAACAAAAGTGGCCATGATTTTATCTTAATGTTTACTTAATAAAAGTCCATAATCAAGCAGAATAAAAATGTGTTACATTCACATGAATTTTTCTTCAAATTCCACAATAAACTATTCTTATAAAAGCTTATTCTTCTACCTACAAAGAAGACAGACAAAATTAGCAGAAATGCTTTCATGTTGCCATTGGTTAAAACAACAACACTTAAGTCATGAATCTGTGGTTTAAATCCCATGGAATTGAATTTCTCAGTACTGTGCTCTAAGTTCAGCTCGAGAAAATGACATCATTTCTCGAGAAGTCCTGAGCTGTCATTCGTGCATGCTGCCAACTGATGGCATTTATTCAAATTATTTGCTTGAATCTTCTAAGTGTATTATAGTAGAATGTCTTACAGTCCCTGCTAACCTTGTTAGTTTTCTACCAATCCTTTGTTTAGATTCAAAATATATAGTCACATTTTTGTGATTTTTTCCCCTTAACTTAATAAATAAATTAAAAACATCAGGGTGCAAATATTGATTTATTACACACACTGAATTTCTTGCTCTTTTGTTGGTGCTAGTGTGCATATTCCAAAATGTTACCTAAAACAAGTGTAGCAACTTGTACATATAGAATATATTAAATAATATTTTTGCACTAATAATTAATAGTAATAATAGCAACAATTTATGGGATAATGTAGAGTTAGATCAATAATTATAATATATAATGAAACTGTAGAATAGAATAAAATTTATTCACTGAATATATATATGCATATGTATAAATGGCTTTGTCACTAATTTTATATATTATTTACAAGAATGTATACAATATTTACAAATTGCCTTACAATTTGAAGACTGTCACCATAAATATCTGGGATATGGCATACGTTATGACATTAAGAATAATTCAAAAGGAAGGAACATAATATTTATCTATCACTAACAGATACTCCAAATTATTTCATAGATTGATTTAGAATCTACCTAATATATAGCTTCAATATGACCATGAAATGGCTCCGTTTCAGTGGGGTTAGTGCTTATTGCTATTGAAAGGAATAAACGTGTGCCTTTTGAGATATGCGAAGTTCCAGGCGTGTTGTGATATACCTATGTTTGTACATCATGATCTAAGCACTTGAGCAATCTTGACACTGTATTAAGAATGCTGCATATCATATTTTCTCGAACCTGCTAGAGCAGCAGTATCATTTGCCCAGCCCTATTTCTCAGTCTGATTCTACCTTTCTAACTGAGGAGATATTTCAAGTTTATACACTAATAAATGTTTCAATAAAATTCATCTTAAGGAACACACTTTTGTTTCAGCAAAACAGATTAATGTTTTGAATAAAAGGCTTGTTTGCTGAACAGCTAGAGGACATCATGTGAATGGAACACATTAGATTTTTTCCCTTCTACTTACAAGGAAACAAGTAATAAGGAAAATTTCTGCTAATGATTATCTCAATTATTATGAAGTAGATAAAAGAATAAGCTTTTTAACAATAATTTGTTCCAGAGATGTAGAGAAAGTCATATGATTGTAACATCAGAATTCCCCCCCCCCCCTAAATGCATCATTCAATTGAAAGTTGTAGCAGCACATACTGTAAGAATGGAGGTTTGGCAGTGTGCATTTCACTGAAGCAACTCTCTGCTTCTGTATTAGATCAAGGCAAAACTAAAACCATCTTTACTAAATTGCAGAGTTCATGAAAAGAGTTCTTATTACTTGCGGCTTTATATTTTGACATTTCAGCACAAAAGTGTTCAGTGTTAAATTCTGCCATTCCACAAAGTCAATTTTCTGCCACAGGAATTCTAAATCAGCCAGCTTAGATTTTGGGATTCCTATCTCCAAGCTTAGAGGTGTGATGCTGTCCTTGATCCTTCTCAAATTAAATTAAACTGTATTTTATTTACTCTTTATTTGCTGCAGCTCTCAGTGTCCCATTCTACATTGGACATGAAATACTGCCTAATTTTGCTCAGAGGCCTCTTTATCAGGCTTGAGGTTCTTTTATGTGCCGAAAATCTATGACATGGGATCAACAGCTTTACTTCCCTTCCAAAGGAAGTCATGATAAGTATTTTTACAACTGAAAAAATCTGTTGTTCTCTGCCGGGTTTGAACTTGTGACCTTGGGAACCAGAGGTTAGCATTACCCCTTCACAACGGAAGATGACTTGATCCTTCTCAAGCACTTTGTAGGTGTTGCAAATGGCATTTTCCATAGGACTTCCACATTCTAGGGAAGACAGGATTGTAGTTCATTAACCAGGCTCACAATAAATTTCATACACATGTTTCTGATTCTCACTTCCATGTCCATATTCATCACATCACTGATATGTAGAATTCGTACTCTCTCTTCAAATGTGGAACCCAAATATGGCTGGGGGTTGCAGAAATATCGAAAACAGCTGTTATTATCCTTGTACATGTTAAAATCTGAGTCAGCACTTTTCAGTCACTGCGGCTTCTCTGAAGTACTCTATTAGGGTTCCCCACTTATTAAATACACTTCAAAGACTGGTTCAATTGAGATCCACCATGTTCCCACAATTTGTAACATCTTTAAGGGATCCTCAAGATACAGTGAGTTGTATAATTTTATTGAAGTATTTTTGTATTTATCAAGGTGCAATGAAATCAGTTGTGCGTTTTAGAAAAAATTAAATCTAGATGTGCTGGTTGCTGTTCTTTACAGGAATGAGAAAGGACTAACTGGATGAAGTGACATGCACATGTTATAGTATCAGATGAGGATTTCCCACTTAAGGAGGGCATAAACTGTATTGTATATTTAAACTATAGCCACATAGGGCTCAGTCAATTTTGGAAATTCAATAAATAAACCCTATTATCTTTGCCAAGCAGAACAAAGAGAATCACTACCTACACCACGTATTTTCAGCAAATCTAATCCAAAGTCAGCCAATAATACATTCATATACATTATATTTTTTATAACTTCACTGCATTTTGTGCAGTAGATTTTCAAATCACTTAATTAGAAATAATATATATTCAGTTTGGTGAGATGTTCTATGCAATGTATAGCATATGCATGGCCACAAAATGTCATCCCTCAGCATCAAATGTTGGCCTCAGCTCTAGCTATTGTAAGTGATGACACTTTAGGCTTAAAATTAAGTTTAATGATGACTTCACAGGATAATAACCAAGTTAAATTGCATTTTCACCACTCCAGCTTAACTTGATTGTTATTCCATTAAGTAGTTATTAATAATCTACACTAAGAAAGCTTCAAATCTTTAAAATAAAATTTAGTTTGACCAGCACAAGAAAACAGTTTTGCCGCTTTCAAATGTTTTTTTTAAATTTAGAAAGATCCTTCAGTCCATAATACTTTAAATTGAGAAGACATTGACAATAACACACTACGCTTTTGATTTATCTGTCAGTACCTTTTGAATCCAGTCTTTAAACATATCTATTAGCCACTCCTCTCTAAAATGTTGCTTGTATGGAAGTTTCTTTGCCATTCTGATGCAAAGAAGGAACGACTGCACTTGTGTAAAGAAGAAATTACTGAGAGCTTGAATTGAAAATATGATGCTAAGCATAATGACTGAGTGATGACTGACTGGTGAGTGGATAACAATAATGTTTCTTAATACATTTATTGTAATTATTATTGCTTTGCCAAGTGCATTATGCTTAAGCAGAGATGTCATGAATGACTAACCAGATGTAGCTCATGAGGTGAGACAAGAGCAATGCTGTAAGTTGCACAATGCCAGCTCCTCATCTGAAGAGCTAGTTGCACCAACATGTATGTGCAGAAATCACAATGCTTCTGTCCATGAAGGAGAGAAGTATGCTAGCATTAGTTTTAGTGTGGCATTCTTTACACTAGCAGATTATTCTTAACTTAGAAGAAGATAGTCATGCCAGTCATATGAATATTGATGTTGGCTATGAGGATGAAGTTGATGGTGCAGTAAGAAACATGTTATGAGTACAGTAATATTGCTTATTGTTTGACTATTTTCATGGTTGCCAACTCATTATGTGATAAGCTGGATTCCAACCAAAAATAAACATATCAACATTCCTTCAAGCAAAATACTGTCTCATGCTCTACATATTTCTAATGAATAAAAATTAGCTTTGTATCAAAGTGATTTCGCTCTTACTACAGCTATGTGCCAACAATTACTTTCATGTGGACTGCACGCTGTTGTGGTTGATTTTAGTCATTTGCGTCAAGCTGGCACTTTGTTCCCCCTCTTTGCTGTTGCAGAGAAAGGGAAGGAAGGCAGTTTCCCCTATGCATAAGATTTGTTCAAAACTCACCTCAAGATTAGGTTTTTCCCCTCCATTCGAAAAAAAATGTATTGTGCTATCTGGAGAAAGGTTATGTGTGCCAAAATTATGACCGCATGTGGAAAAAAATATGTGCCAAAAATCTGCTATAATTGTGAAATGTACCAGTTCCTAAGATATATATATATATATATATATATATATATATATATATATATATATAATGTGGCTTTAACGTCCTTTAACTTAGTTGGTCATATCAGACGATGAATGAAGTCTCTGTGAAGTGATGCTCAAACGACCTTGAGGTTCCATGAAGCTTAAAGTTATTCGACATTCGTCTGCTTAGAATAAGGGAAACCCCGAAAATCCAGGTAACTCACGTTCTCTTTAATGTGAATATTAAAAAAAAAAAAAAAAAAAAACAATTACTAGTAAGGGAGTGCAGAGAAATCATGAAAAAAGGGTAAATTAGAGGAAGTTTCATTTTAACATTTGGTTTTTGAGTCATTCTTAATATAGCGTGTCTTTTTCGAAAGAAATGTTGAAGTTGTGTGTGGGTTCATACTTCGCGGGTTCTCAAGATACATGCTGATCTATGATACTGATCTTATGCGAATATGAATGAGCTTAGAATTCAATAAATTGAAAAACTTTACACAGATGTCACTAGCTGACAGTGTACATGTGCGCTTCTTAATCAGTGGCGTTTGATAGAACTGCGTGAAAGAGGCTACCGCCACAGACTATACTGGACTGGAATCTTGAAAGAGAAGTGTGAAAATATAATGTAAAGCCTAAGAAAACTGTAATTGATATTTAAGTGTGAAATAAGAACAAGACATGGTCTGAACACATTTGAAACGTAAGTAATCAAACCTTTTGACGTACGAAACAGTGTTGCTTTACATGTCCCTCATAAAAAATACGTGACAATCAGTAAAACTGTAATGTCTGTGTGCAAATTAGGTTATATGCTTTTGTATGTTGAAGGTGTGAGAATTATTCTCGGAATTCAGAATGGGAAATGCCGGCAGTAATACTAGGGATCGACATAAGTCTGGAGACGCAGCTGCCCCATCATCCCCAGGAAAAGATGGCCAAGCCTTTGTATTTGACAAGAAACCAAATTCAAAATTAGTTTTTCAGTCGTCTCACGAAGATGAAGAACCGTACTATACAAAGGAGCAAAGCACAGACGAACTTGGTGCACCTCGGCAACGGTCAGCTACTGTCTCGGAAGGAACAAAAGTGAATGACAAGGTTCTGCCCACAGTTTTCAAATGGGAAGGAGGAGGGAAGCAGGTGTACATCAGTGGCACATTTTCGAATTGGAAAACGCTTCCAATGGTTAAAAGGTAATATATATCATTTATTACCTATCATTTTAAAATCTTTGTAATGAAATTATACTAAAAATGAACGTTTTCTTTTTGGATTTCATGAATACTTGCACACTGTTTCTGTACTTTTAAGCTATGTATCGAGCAAAATCATTTCTTTGTTGTATGATTGGATCTGGTTGTTCATAATAGAACAAAGGGCTGTCAAAACTAATTTGGAAATCAAGAGGAGCTTACATTTAATTTTAAGTGCCACAGTAAAGATATAGGATGATTGCATCACACAGACAACCCTCTTAAGTAGTAGTTTAAGTGGTGGGTAAAATTTCCATTTGTGATCCATATTTGAAAGTGTTGAAAACATTAAATTGTTCAGATGTGAAAATCATGCCAAAATTTTACTCTTCTAGGTTTTAGCTTTACAGATCCCTCAGCTACATTTTGTGGCTTACGACTCTAAACATCTAAAACAGCCCAGTAAATAACTACAAAGCAGCTCTAACGACAGAATAATAAAAGTACCAAATTCAAATCACATATTGAAGTAATGCTAAGTAGTGTAGAATAGAACATATAAAAATAATACCTAGGTATTTTATGGTATGGAGGTCCTTGTCATAAGCCTTGACTCTGTTGCAGTAAAATGTGTATTGTGTGTACTCTAGCAGTAACAGATGACTTTTGAGAAATATGTATACTTCATTGGTCATAGGATTATGAAACAATTTGCCATTGAACTGTGGTACTGATAGGCATTGTCAATAGCTTTTATAGTGTCTTTGAGAAGCAACTTTTGTATCTTGTATGCAGTTAATGACTTTTATTCAGTCGATAGCTGAAAATAATTAATGAAATCCAATAACAAAGTCTCTAGGAAAGCAGCTAAACCACTCACCCTACCTAATTAGAACTGAAAACATGCCATATTGTCCATTGCCCTCTGTGGTGTAATGGTTACCATGCTAGTTTCATATACCCAAGTTCGCGGGTTCAAACCCGGCGGAGGACGATGGATTTTTTTCGGGTGTAAAAATCCTTAGCATGGCTTCCCTCGGAAGAGAAGTAAAGCTGTTGGTCCCGTGTCGTAGATTTATGGCACGTAAAAGAACCTCAAGCCTGATAAGAGAGGCCTCTGAGCAAAATTAAGCGGTCTTTCACGCCCAGTATAGAATGGGACGCTGAGAACCATAGCAGTTAAAGAGCGTCCATAAATAACACGCCATTTCCATTTGCCAACCTAAAGTAAGGATAGAAATCTGCTAGAATGGCAAGGTCCCTTGGCTAAACCCTGAATTGTGATGTTTAGTTATGCAGATCCCCTGGCTACACTTTAGACCTTAGGACTCAACATTAGAGTATGCTTTGTAGCTTGGCGCACAGATGTTAACATCACCACTTCCCTGTGGTAATTGTTATATTTTGGCAGCTCAACTCAATAGAAGGCACAGCAGCAACTGCCGAGAAGTTTGTGCTGAACGGGGTAACAATTATGGAAGAATGTCAGAGCTTTGTAATACCACTTACTGTTTATAGGTTGAAATGTAATTAGCAAGGAGTTACAAATGCAAAGCCTTCTTGTCATTATTGATTCTTTAAAAAGAAGTTGCTTAATAATTATTTATGTTAGTACAAAAGGGATTTGTTGATTTCCTAATGTTGGAATATATTTACCATTTAATGTTGGTCATTTAGGTGCAAAAATTGCTTTCAGACATGATTAGTGTATGAGTAATTGATTTTTATACTTTTTACTGATTTCTCAGACTTAAAAAATGTTCCACCTGATGAAGCTAACATGCCACTTTGGGTGTATAATGATGTCATATATTGTTCTCTCAGTGGTGAGATGTTATGCCTTATATATTTGAGGATTTGAACTTTAATATCGTCATATTTTATTTTGGTAGGTGGTATTAGTTGACTATTAGCAGCTAAAGGAACATGTGTGTGGTGTGATGGCATCTGGATTGTTAACTATTTTTGTTGTGTTGCATTTTCAGAGTACATGATAAAGTGTAGATATCACCCATTGATTAGGAGTGTATATTTTTTAAAGCAGTTGCAATTTTGTATCTCAAATTATGTTATACCCAGCCTAACCCAGAAGTAGAGCTCTAAGCTGTAAAGCATAGCACAATATTAAGAGCCCTAAACTGTACAGTGTAGCCAAGACATGATTTAAACAAATAGAGGAGTGAAACAAACTAAAAATTATTTACAAAGCCATTGTTGACATGCCATGGGTTAGAAAATAATTATGCATGTGGAAATAAAGTTAATTTACATTTAATTCCAAAAATATACATAAACAGTAGGCAGAGCTTTAATAAATGACAATTGATCCTGTTTATATTGGTGCAAATTTTGTATTATATTTATTGGTTTGAATGTCATTTATCAAACATTGACAATTGATCCTGTTTATATTGGTACAAATTCTGTATTATATCTATTGCTTTAAGTGTCATTTATCAAACATTGAGGTTTTGTGTGTATTGAAACATTGCCAAAACTGTGAATAATCTTTATTCTTATTCTGTATGTGTATCACTGAAGTTTCTAATTTCATAACTTTCCAATTCGTTTGCAGGGCATTATATTAAAAGAGAAAATTACTAGCACTAGAAATCTATAAACTGATACTTTATAGTAAAAAATTGAGGGGATCATTTTTATCAATGTTTGCAGATTCTTTTTTTCGAAAGGAAATCAGTCTGTAGACACTGAAATTATTGTTAAAATTCCTAAGAAATATATATGCTGCATATTATTGCATGCATTTTTATGTTACTTAAAAACTCTAAGAAATTGCATATATGCTGTATATTAATACATGCACTTTTATGTTACTTTTTTGCTATATATTTTTCGAAAGTAAAATTTTTATTTTCATTCTCTTTCTGTTATTTTGCCTTCTAAATGCTTATTTTCTTTGGTTATTTTTTCTTTTTCTTTTCTTTCTTTTTAATGTTATTGAATTGTTATTGTCCTTTTGTTTCTTTAACTAAGGTTAACTTCTGAATATTGGAGAAGAAGAAAATGAACATAAATATACACTGTCCAGCATTCCCAGAACTTGAAAGATTTTAGGGAAGTTGGGACTTTCCCTCAATGTTTTGTCTCTTGTATGAATTTCAAGGGGTTTTTCATCCAATATTAGGAACAACAATTAGGATGTATGAAATAATTAAAGGAGTAAAAAATCTTCATGGGTGTGTTCCATGAGTTAGCTGAAAATCTGGTTAATTTGTGAAGAAGGAATTTCTATTAAATTTATAAACAGCAAAGAATTTATTCATAATCTGTGCATTGCATTCCAGCCTATCGTTACTGTGTAAAATGGGCTCCTTGGAATGAAACTCAATTCTATCTGCAATGTATTGTAGCCTGTTTTCTCAGGTGGGAATAGCATTGCTGACCAACTGTTATAGGTTGGAAAGTTGCTACAACAAACTTTTCATGTCTTCTTTTTTGTCATGCAAAGCCTAGGTGACTAATCTGGAGGATAGCAAACTGATATGTGCTGTATAGCCAGTCTAATGATTTTTATTACTGAAGATAGGGATTCTTAATTTACCTAATGGACACAAAATCAAAATCCATTAAAAAATAGATACAGGTTATTTTTCATTGTTTTGAATTTAAAAGTCTAATTATTAGGTAAGTATAACTGTTATATTCTTAAACCTATTATTATTGTTGTTATTATTATTATATGTATTAAATTTCATTGAAATTACTTGGTAAGAATAACTTTCATTAAATCTTAAACAAAAGGGAAAAAAAAAAAGCAAGACCAGAGCTTTGTTGCAGCATAATCTCTGAAAGTCCTCCAGAAAACTGTGCAAGAACATTCAAGGTTAGAAAAACCATACGACAATGCAGTACAGTGTACATCCATATTTGTTTCTCTTTTGTCTCTGTCTGTTGATTGCTCAATCTTTGGTTTTGGTATGCATAGGATATTATGTGAAACAGAGCTCATAGTTGCATCTTCAGTGTAATTTAAGATAAATTTGTAAACTGTGGACCAATTTTATGCTTTTTGTTTGTTTATTTGTTTGTTCTAGAATGGGACCTTAAAACTTTAATTAGTCTCTTATACATTATAGCTCATGCAATAGGCATTGATGTGCATTTTTCAGACAATAGTTTCTTGTGAAGTTTCTTCTGCAGAGATATTGAAGTAAAATATGTAAAACGATGATTTAATAACGTACTGAGCTTGTGCATCTTGCATGAATACATATTTTAACCTTAAAGTATGTGAGAAAAAATCATAGCCTGCCAACCCATAGCAAGCCATATTGAAATTATGGGCTCCTGTAGTTTCTAGAGATAAATCTGGTGGGGATGTGAATTTAAATGCACATAGCTGTAGAACATGCTGTTGTAATATATTACTTTTGTGCTATGTCAGGTTGGTAATGTACTCTTTGCTTATTTATTGGTAACAAAATTAATATTTGTGTTAGGTTTTAATAATATTTCTGCTATATAAGAAGGGAACTAAAGTATAATTTTAAGATGAAAAATGACTTAATTGCAGCTGCTTAAATAGCTCCTGACGTATTCTAAGCTAAAAAACCTAATTATTGAAGTAGTTGTAGGATTAAATCATTTTTCATCCTGAATTGTTCCATTACTTTAATATGGAGTTTCCTAGAGTAATTGATTAAGGACTAAAGTATGCCTGTAAATATGTTTGCATAGCACATTGAATATGGAAGACTTGCATAAATTGTTATAGGATGATAGCTTTCTTCTTTCCCATAATTTACACAATAATACTATATTTTAATTGATTGACATTTAAGTCTCACATATTAAAATCTCATTTGTTTTCTAGTCACGGTGATTTTGTAACAATAATAGATTTGCCAGAAGGAGAACACCAGTACAAATTTTATGTGGATGGAGAATGGAAACACGATCCAGGAGTGGTATGTAAGCCTTTCCTTGATTTTTTATTAAGGTACACATTGTTTTATTGATCAAATTAGGAGTTCATTTTATTAAATTTTGCAGAATTTTAATGGGCTTTTTTAAATAGTTATACTAATAATACTGATTATAAAAAAGTGCTTTATACTATCCAGAATTTTGATGGCAGCTGCATTTTATTGTCTTTATTAAAACTAATGCTTTGAATTAAGCACAATACAGTAGAATCCTAATAACTTGACCTAATGTGGATGAGAAAGTGACTAAGGTGACAAAATGACTAAGTTTTATGGAATAAAGGGTATGTTATTTACAACTCAACAAAATGTGTACTGAAAATTATGTAAATGCATAAACCTGTATCAGTACACGCTCTTTTCATACACCGACTCGATTCCGGGCTGCTTCTTTTTCCACCCTATTACAATAGTTTGTTTAATCCTAAACCTGTGATAATTTAAGTAATTATTTTCCCATTTGTCCAGATTCTTTAGTGCATCCAATTTAATTTCCAATATTCTGTTAACTTGTCTTTTCTTTTTATTCAACATTTTCACTGGCACAAACTCAACACAACCCTAACAATGAACCTGAAATCTGAGAAACTATACTGTAATTGGAAATAACTGCAAATTATCATTGTGGAAAAAATAAAATTAAGCTTACTAAAGCAATAAATTTTCAAACCTTTCAAACAAGGGTTCGTGGTATACATTATTGGCAGCAAGCTTTTGATTTTATGCTTATGTTTTGATTTAGATATTGAAGGTCAATATGCAGTCAGCCCTTTTGTTAGTGATAGAGAATGCAGTAGGCTGTATTTCCACAAAAATAGCAAAACCAAATTAGTGTCATAAATAAACTGTAAAACCTGAAAACCATATCATACCAAATGCCTGAACAGATCAGAAAAACACATGGACATTTATATCCACCAATAGGTACACTAATTAAAATGTACGTATATACTGCATAGTGGACTATAGAAATTATTACACTCAAGTTGAACAATAAAAATAAAGTTGTTGAGTTTCAGGATTTTACTGTATATGGATAAGTCAGTAAAAGGGTTGTGAATTCAAATTTAAGGAAAATTATAGATTCAGAATGGAAGCATACACATCACTTAGGTTTTTTCTGCTTGGCCAGTTGAGCTATTTGCTCTCATCCTCGGAGACCAACTGATTCCTGGTGTTAGTGTCTGTTATGTGGCAGTTGTTTGTACTGATATGTAGTGGTGGAGTTGTGTACTTCAATGGCTGATTTGGTATCAGTATCTCAAAATGGTTTTGTGATTGTAATTAAAATCTTTTCCCAAATATCCAACTCCGCTGTGTAGGAGTGTGATGATGTAGGTTGTCCAGAAGTGGTGTGCAAAAGCAGATTTATCTGTCTGTTGTATTTGATGTGTCTTGAATGCTTCTTTAATTTTGTTTAGTTTTAACTTTATATGGAGCTAAGATCAAATTTTCACTATTTCAACACAAGAGTATATTGGAACCAAAAATCAAATCAAAATATTTCAAATGTGGCGTTCCCTTCTGTTCCACGTTATCTCTGCTAAGTTATATTGCAAGTTATGTTTTTCATGGATTATTCATATTTGTTCTGGTTAATTGATATCTCTGTCGAGTAGGTATCTCTTAACAGGGCGTGAACGGCAAAGGAACTATTTCAGAGATAACTTTTAGTTTAAGCAATTTGTTTAAACTGTTACCAAGAGATTTCATAATTTGTGTATACATTATATTTCTATGTGATCCTACTGAAACTGTAATATGCTTTCCGTTACATCTAAAAATTAGATTTCGCAAATTGTAATACTTACATAAGTAATCTGAAATACTGTGGGAGAACAACTAACTTCTACCGAAAACAAACTTCACTGTACAGTAAATGAAAACAAACTGTGTTGTACAATAACTGAGGGTGAACTGTGTTGAGAACTGCATCTTATAAATATATATTAAAATACCTTGTTCTGCCTAAGCATTAAAACTATGCTCTAATTGGCTTTCTTTCCTGCTCCCAGTAGCATCTCTTTTCATGAGCACATAGAAACTATTCTACTACATTGTAAAAGATTTATTTTTTATGACTCTCATACAGTTTCAGCTATATCTTCTCTATCTTATAACTAAGCTTCTGCTGACATCCTCTAATAATACAGGGTGTACATAAATGAATATCAGGGTTTTAACTCTTTATAATATTTATTACATTCAACTTACAGTTATAAATGATATATCAAATGAAAAAGCAACTCAAACGGTTTTGTTTGTTGGCACAAGTGCGCATGTGTGTGCAATGTTTCTGCCGCAATCCGCTAGACAGCGGTAGTAGCAAAGATGGCGACTAGTAAACAGAAAGTGTTTTGTGTTTTGCAGTTTGCAAAGACCAAATCTGTAGTTACTGTGCAACATGCGTTCCGTAGTAAGTTCCGTTGTGATCCTCCTAGTGATAAAAACATTCGTAGATGGTATAATCAGTTTGAAGATACCAGCTGCCTTTGTAAAGGGAAGAGCACGGGACGACCAGGAGTAAGTGAAGATACTCTTGAGCGAGTGAGAGAGTCGTTCACTCGTAGCCCAAAGAAATCAGTCTGGAAGGCTAGTCGTGAATTACAAGTTCATGTGTCGACTGTTTGGAAAGTTGTAAGAAAACTCTTACAGCTATGTCCTTACCGTTTACAGTTATTACAGGCTCTAAAGCCGACAGACCACAGATTACGTGCCAAATTTGCAAACGACATGATGTTTCATGACAATTTTGTGGATCATGTTGTCTTCAGTGATGAATCGACCTTTCACCTTAGTGGACATGTTAACACTCATAATGTGCACATTTGGGGGCTCAGAAAATCCTCACGAGATGGTACAAATGCAACGAAATTCCCCTAAAGTGAATGTTTTTTGTGCTGTATCCCGGCGAAAAGTTTATGGGCCTTTCGTTTTTGGTGAACCTACTGTAACTGCACTTCTTACTTTGATACACTAGAGCAATGGCTCTTCCCTCAGTTGGAAGAAAATGAGCCAAGAACTTCATTTCCAGCAGGATGATACGCTACCTCACTGGCATAACGAAGTACGCGATTGGTTGAACGTCACTGTACCTGAGCGCTGGATAGGCTGCAAGGCCCCCCCAATGACAGGGCTTGCTAAGCATGGCCTCCACGTTCTCCTGACCTAACGCCATGCGATTTTTACCTTTGGGGCTTCATCAAGGATCGTGTGTACGTGCCTCCGCTACCAGCTGACCTCCCTGAATTAAGAAACCGGATTGAAGCAGCTGTTGCTATAATTACTGAATACACACTTATCAACATTTGGGAAGAACTCGGCTATGGACTTGATGTGTGCCGTGTGACAAAGGGTAGTCACATTGAACATTTATAAGCGTCTTGGTAAAACTGTTTGAATTGCTTTTTCATTTGACATATCATTCATAACTGTAAGTTGAATGTAATAAATATTATAAAGAGTTAAAACCCCGATATTCATTTATATACAGCCTGTGTAATCTTATTTTTATTAAATATATATATTTACATTATCTTGATTAATAATTATTTACAACTTCTTGCATTTACTAGTACTGCCTCACAAAGATTGGAAAAAAAAGAGAAAAATGCTTGTGAGGTCATGTTTTAAATCTTTGTTCCATTGTCACTCCAGATTTTTGTATAAAGAATAGTAAAATATGATAAGCAAATACCAAACACCAGTGGGCAGGTAAAAAATAGAAATAGAGAGAAATATTACATTAATTTCCAACATTTAGACCTAGAGTTGTATGCTTTCCACGTCAAATTAACAGCATTTCTTTGGTTTTCCTACTTAGCAAAATATGTTATCAAAATTCCGCTCCCATCATGAGTTTGAAAAATGAGAATGAAAACTTCAAATCTGAAGAAGAAACTTGAAAATTTTCACCATAAACAAAATTCATTACATCTTAATATACCAAAACCCATCAACCAAGAAATAGTCAGCCAGTTCCAGCATACATTCAACAGAACTAACAGTATTAAAAAAAGGTCTAAATCTTGTGCAGGCTACACAAATCCAATTATAGCCCACCTGTAGTGTGGTAGTAGTGTGTATGCCAAAGATTTATGAGTTTGAAACTTTGATAGGGTGAGTTCTGAATAATATATTTCCCATGGTTTTCCCTTATCCTGAGAAGACAAATGTGGAGTAACTCTAAATTCTATGGTCTTCAGGCTCATTTGAGCATCATTCAGCCATTTCATTAATCACCCAATATGACCTACTAGGTTAAGGAAGTTAAACTAAAATAAAAAATATACAAGTAATTGCAGATATAGATTTTGCCACATACCATTTAAATGAAATAGATGTCATAATAGGAATTAATAAAAAATGCACAGCAGTCCTTCAAGATATACAAACTGATTTTTCTTGGTCAAAAATCTGATTAAAGCTGTTAAATCCAAACCAGTAATGTTAAAAGAAGCAGATAAAAGTGGGAAGTTAGTCATGCTTGACAAAGAAAATTACATTACTAAGAGCAGAAACCCTATTATAGGATGAAATATATACAGAAATAAAATAAATCCACTAAACTCAATTAAAGGCTTTCAGCTCACCACAAATAAAATTTAAAGCTTAACTGAAAAATATAATCCAAAATTAAACAGATCATCCCACATTACCAAGACTATAGGTACTTCCAAAGATCCATAAACCAGGCAACAAAAAACAACTTGCCTCTTTAGTGTGGTGGTAATTTGTCTGCTTCTTATTCAAGAGGGCCTAAGTTCAAATCTCGGTTAGGGTGAGTTGCCCAGGTGCCCAGATAAAGTTGGTTGGTGTTTTTTATTTTTTTATTATCCCAGAGTTTTCTATTATTCTGAAAAAATGAACATCAAGTAACTCTTTAAGTTCAGTGGACCCTAGGCTCATTTGAGCATCATTTAACAAATATACTAATTCACCCACATGTAACTTGTCAAAACTTTTGGCACAAAAGTTCACATCATTACTAAAACACAACAGTTTAAGCTTCAGAAATTCTCAGGACCTAATAAGGAGAGTTGGAAATATAGAACTGAAATTGGAAGATAAATTGCTATCTTTTGGTGTCGCACATTCTTCCCAAGTATCCCTATAGACAAATTCTCAAGCCAGCTTATTGTAACAAAAATTCATGTTTATTTCTCTAACAAAAAATTGTTTATTCCTTCCACTGATTACAAATAATAATCTGTTCACAAATGATTGTCTTTCTTCGATGCTCAGTGGCTGCGCCAACTCCTGCATACTCTGAATTGCCCTTTGAATTTGACTCAACTGCTGCATATGATGCATTCCCAAAATCTCTGCAGAGCTGTTTTTTTATGCCTGTTGATGATGTGACAGGAAACTTCCAGGAGCAGTCGCACACACAAACCTCTGCATATGTAACGAGCTCGCTCAAGTGGTACACATTTCCACTAACACAGGTGTAACAATGGGTGGCGAAAGCTATGACTTCTGCAGCAAGCCATTCACACATGTGCAGTGATTATGGCTGCATGACTAGTTACACTGCTGCCTCCTCAGAGCTGGTCTTCCCAACCAGCACCATCGTATCGGACTAGACAATCCAGATGTATTACCAGCCTCTTCCCTTAGAGCAGTTTCTGGATGCAACATCATTATTTATCCTCTTCACCACAAGGTACAGCCCTTACCGTGGTTGTTGAAGCTTTCCTTGGTCTGGGTAGAGCAATATAGTTGCACCAAATCACCCTGCTGGAAATCTTTGCAGTTGGCCTGCCAGTTGTAACAGGTCTTCACCCACTCACCCACTATCTGAATGTTTTGATGTGCCATTTTATGCATGTCGTGAAGCCTAAATAAATGGCGTGTTATTTATGGATGCTTTAACTGCTGTGGTTCTCAGTGTCCCATTCTAAATTGGGCATGAAAGACCACTTAATTTTGCTCAGAGGCCTCTCTATCAGGCTTCAAGTTCTTTTACATGCCGTAAATCTAAGACACAGGACCAATGGCTTTAATTCCCTTCCAAAGGAAGCCATGCTAAGGATTTTTACACCTAAAAAATCCATCATCCTCCACCGGGTTTGAACCCATGACTTTGGGTATATGAAGTCAACATGGTAACCATTACACCATGGAGGGCAACATTGTGAAGCCAATTTATGAGATTCTCCAGGTAGTTGACTGCTGACTGTTCTGCTCAAACATCAGGTCGGATGGTAGATGCATCTTCCTGCCAAATACCAGTAGCTGGTGTCAATCTGGTAGTGTCATGGGTTGAAAAGCGTTAGACCAGCAAGAAAATTGGCACACTGACATCCCCATCTCTCTGGTGATTGGCCACAAATTTCCTCAAATGTTCTTCTAGAGCCTTTATGTACCAACCAACTATGTTGTCTAACTCTGGGAAAAGAGGTGTTGTGCACGTTTTTTCTGTTCACATGTGTTGACTTACTTTCTGTGTAAGATCACATGCCAGGGATCTTGGGGATTTATAAAAATCGTAGAAGAACAAATTTTGATGGTAATTGGTGCTTCTTTTTTGTGGATTTTCCATCCTTTATTATTCATTACCTTTTTTGTTATGTGTACTGTCAGTAGTGACTTCACAGGTTGCCAATTTAGCCCATATGTTTCATACTTTATAGTAATTGGTTGCTGCTTATGTTCCCATTTGTGATAATTTATGACAAATATTGCATTAAGTTTTTGCTTAAGTTTTAATTCATGTGTTAATTTTCAATTTTCATTGTGAATGACTTCTAATATTGTAAGGCATTGTTAGTTTCTTTTTATTATGAGTTCAAATAAAAATGATCTGCATGTTTCTACTGAGAGTTTAAATAAAATGTTTTTATTTTTATATTTACTCAGTGAATGTTTAGGTAAATACATATTTCTTACATGAAAAACTACTTCTTTTAAGTGTTTATAGAGATATGCGTACATGAAAACATTTATTTTGCCAACCTCCAGTCTGCTTCATATTCATGAAGCCCGGAGTTTCATCTCAATGACAAGTTCCTCATTCTACTGTAGGAATTTGTACTTGGCAGGTGAAAATTGTCTGATTCACTTGTAAAGGAATACGTGTGGTTTAAATGTCTTCTCTTTTCAAAATGTTTTTCTACATGTCTATAAAAGATGAAGGAGAAGTGCTAATTAACTGTCTCATTATAATTTATTAGTTCTCTATGATCTAAAGGATGACAATATACACTATCTATATGTGTGATAACCCTAAAACAGGCGTCACCAACACAATTTTGTGCTAGAGCAAGCAGGTTTACTCTGTACGCTGCAGTGGGTAAACTTATCAGATAGGCATGGTATTCTGACAGCAGTGGTGGGTATCTTGTTCCTTGTCAGTTCATAATATTAGGGACAGAAAGCAATCCAAAGCTCTTAACTCCTCCCAGTTAGGTAGGAATCTTTTTATAAAAATCAGATGTGTTCCATTCACATGACTTTCTCTACATCTCTAACAAATTATTATTATTAATAAGTTTATTCTTCTATCTACTTCATGCTGATCAAGATACACATTAACAAAAACTGTCTTATTCCTTAGTTACTTTATGTAGAAGGGAAATAAGGGAATACACCAGGCTAAACTGACAGTCAAAATGTAGTTGCTATGGGATTGAAATCCAATTCTTTGTGTGGCCAGGAGTTGACAAGTTCCCGTAAGAGAAAAGTTTTAAGTATTTTAAAACTGAAACCATTACAAGAAATATCTCAACAGTCGTCTCCATGAAAAAAATTTATGACATAAATTGTGTGTTGTAAGGAGACCTGCAGTTTTTTATGTATGTTTTTGTCTATGTTGTAAGGTTTACCATTAATGCAAAATTCAGAAAAATTCATCCAGAATAAAGAGGCCTTCAGAGGCTATTCCCAGAAAATTCAAGATAAACATTTTATTTGTCATGTAAATATCTTAAATATACCCAACTTTAAACAAAATTGTTACAGCCATTTTTGATAAAACCAAAATTTTGACATTTTTTCCATGTAAAGGGTAGTTGGGGTAGGAGTTATTTTCTTGAAAATCATCTTGTTACATCCAGGTAGATGCTGAACTTAAATATCAAGTTTAGTATTTAATAGACATTTTGTTTTTGAGCTATGCTGCCCACAGACATTTTTCTAGAAATGACTTTTTTTGGATTCAGGTAGTCCCAAAACTTGTATTTCTGCTGAAATCTTGGTAGCAAATTTTATATATAGAATTTTCCATACACTATGTACTTTGTACGTGAAGAGAAAGTAAAAATGTGATGTGTTCCATTAACTTGACTTTCTCTTCTTGTTCTGCAAGCAAAAGATTTTTATTTATATGTTCACCACCAATAACTGATTTCACTGTTTATCCGCAGATGCAGGTCAGCCTTTGAACTGTTTAATTCATTGGAATAAATTTTAATTTTGTGTTAATTAAGTTAAGTAAAATTCTTTAAAATTGGGAACTTCCATATATTTTAATAATTAAATTTAAATAACTTATGTCCTCTGAATTAAATTCATGTTTAATCTACATCATCCTAAACAATATAAACATTAGCAGAAAATCTCTTTATTATTTGCTTCCCTCTGAGAAGAAATCAAATAAGGAGATACACTAGGCTAAAACGATAGTCATATCTTTTAAAAGTTGGTCGCTATGTGAACAATTGAAGTTAAGTTTGCTCTACATGACCAGTAGTAAAACAAAAGAAAGCTGAAACTAAATGTGATTTTCTGTTGAAAAAATGTATGCAGTTTAAAATTGAAACCAATAACAAAGTATATCTCGCAAACTTCAACTCTAAAAAACAATGTATATGAGATAAATTGTGTATTTTAACAAGATCTACATTTTTTGTGTAGTATCTTTTTGTCTATGTCTTATGATTTACCAGTTACGCAAACTTCATTCAGAATGTAGAGGTGTTCAGAGGCTATTCCCAGAAAATTCAAATGTACACATTGTAATGTAAATATCTTTAATATATAGTATTTTAATGAAATTTGTTGCAACCCTTATTTAGAAAAACAAAGCTTTCAAAAATGTGTCCATTTAAAGGGTAGTTTGAGGTGGGGAGGGGGGATTTTCTTAAAAATCATCCTGATGCATTCTTGGAATATAGTAAGCTTACTACCAAGGTTTTAATGATTTTGAAATATGCTGTACACAGATACACACACACACACACTTGGGCCTTTTTCTAAAAATGCTTTTTTATTGTAATCAGGGGACCTCAAAACTTATATTTCCAGTGAAATCTCAGTATCAAATTTTTGTGAAGAATAAATACCTTCCCTTTAAATTATGTACATCAAATATGTAAAGAAAATAAAAAATGCATACATTGATTATGTTTTAGCTATTAGGTATGTTGTAGTTTGCTTGAATTGTGTTAGATACCATTTACTTACAGGTGGCCTGTTTATATTCATGGCTATAAATGTGAAACTTTTTTTGAATTGTGTTATATACCAATTAATTATCAAAAGGCTTGTTCATATGCACTCCTTTAAATGTGAAATGTTTTTTGTTACAAATGTATTCTCTACTGTTAGCATTATATAGTATTTACAGTGGTATTCACCAAATTAAGGAGTTTATTGTTTTACCATGTTAATACTATAATGTCATTTTTGCAATTGTTTATTATGACTACCAAACCTATGAAAATATGTATATGGTCATCAGAAATATCAATATTAATGTAAGAGATAGTATAATAGAGAGATTATTCTACCAATCATGAACCTACAACAGTGTATTAACCTTTAAATGGTGGATTTCATATTTCAAACCCAAAATGTTGCATATCGCCATTGCATGAATGAATTTGTACACAGTGCCCAGTAGGTGATTCAATGTGGCAAGGAGCAAGATTACTCTCTCTGCTTTACTCAAAGAGTAACAAGTTGGTGATGTCTGCACTAATGAGAAAAAATATGTTAACAAACATTTTAATTTGTGTAGCGTATGATAGATAATGGAATGGGGTCCAAGAACAACCTGGTTAATGTCAAGAAGTCTGATTTTGAAGTATTTCAAGCCCTTGCGATGGACAGCGAGAGTATGGGAGGCAACCAGCAAAGTAAGTAATATTGCAATGTGCCCCTTTAGTTAGGTTGTCTTACAGTTGCATGTCTGTATTGGCGACCAACTAACCTCACATGTTTTGTTTCCTTTTTGTTTGGTTTTCCACCAGGCAATCCAGGTGAATGCCGGAAAACATTAGCATAGTACAAGCCTGCAGCCCCAGCTTGCTTCACAAGATCAACACCTCATCCATCGCCTCTGCTTCTTTTGTTACTAAGCTAGGCTAGCTTTGTATAACATTGGTTGCTTGCCATTTATTAACACAAAGTCCAAAAAGAAAGAAAGGAAAAAAATTATTGCAGAGCAATTTGAAATAAAATCTTTACAGCAGTTCATTTATGTTATAGAAGTTAAATACATTGCAGCATATTTGCCACAAAAAAAGTGTTGCATTCACTGACTTTATCTATTCTTCTTCAAACTGTTCTCACAAAATCTTAATTCTTTTGTTTATTTCTTATTAATAGAGATAAACTTTCATTGCAAATTTACATATTCATTGTAGGTATAAAAAGGAATACAATGGTCTAAAATTATAGGGTTTTTTTTAAAGGCAGATTGCAATTATGATTTGGAAATTCCATACTCTTTGCATGACCATGAGAAAAAAAAATGTATGTATTCATAAGATTTTCTCTACCTATTCTGCAACAACCTATGTTTCTTTCTTCTCTCTCTCTCTCTCTCTCTCTCTCTCTCTCTCTCTCTCTCTCTCTCTCTCTCTCTCTCACACACACACACAGACAGACAGACCTTTTTTTTTCAGGGGCCTCTAAACTTGTATTTTCAGTGAAATCTCTGCATCAAATATTTGGGTGAAATGGAATAGTGACCAACCATTTGAAAAAAGGTATAAGTTATGGAAATTCAAACCAATAAGAGTATCTCAGAAATTAACATCACAAACATTGACATAATTTGTGTTTTTTTACAAGATGCTTTTTTTTTTTTTTTTTTTTAATATAGTATGAAAAAATGCACATCTCATTACAACACAAATTTATTTGAATAACATTTTCTTTGTTTATTTACATTAAACATTTCAGAGGTATTTTTTATTATTGCTTTGAATGGTTAAATATACTTTTTGCACAAAGTCACTATTAATTTTCTTCATGGTCATGCAGAGAGATTGGAACTTCAAGGCCTCATTTGCAACCTGCTTTTAAAAGATTTGACTATTGCTTAAGCTTACTGTATTTTCTTCGTACCCATAACAAAATATGTAACCTTTTTATGAAAAGTTTATATCAAATAATGTGAAGTGCATAGGAGAATAAGCTTTTATAAGAATAGTTGTAGAATAATGGATGGGAAAAGTCATGTGAATGTAATACACAATTTTATTTCACATTGCACTTAAATTAAATTATTTTTTTATATGAAACATGATTTAGTGATTATAAATTAACTGTAAATACTGACAAAGGTAACACAGTTTTCGAAAAGTTGAATAACTTTTAGCTGTAGGTTTCATTACATACTCAAAATGAAGTTTCACAAAACTGAGGTAGTTAGGTTTTTAGATGAGGAAGGGAAAAGATGTGAGATTAAAATCTAATATGATATATTCACTAGAGGTGTACAGTTTTCATTCTACTGCCTATGCCTGCAATATGCACAATATTTACCCTGGTGTGAGTGGAGACAGATTTTATCTTCTCCAACCCTCCCCTCCATATTGCCTAGTGCAGTCAGGACCTACCATATGGTGTCACATCATTCAGGATCTGAAACCTTACTGGATTGTCATCCACTCTTATATTGGATGTAGAGTAAACCAATGCTTGCTTTGGAGATACTTAAGAGTTAGTGAAGCATAATCATTCTTATTATATTTTCATCCTAACTTAAAATATGGCATGATTTTTGTAAAAACATAATTTCTTTCTTAATACTTCTTGAAAGTGCTGAGAATGTAAATGTAAATGGCATGTTATTTATGGACTCTCTTTAACTGCTGTGGTTCTCACCGTCACATTCTATATTGGGCGTGAAAGACTGCTTAATTTTGCTCAGAGGCCTCTCTATCAGGCTTGAGGTTCTTTTACATGCCGTAAATCTACGACACGGGACCAACAGCTTTACTTCCCTTCCGAAGGAAGCCATGCTAAGGATTTTTACACCCGAAAAAATCCATCGTCCTCCACCAGGTTTGTACCCGCGACCTTGGGTACATGAAGTCAGCATAGTAACCATTACAGCACGGAGGGCGACATGTTGAGAATGAAAGCTTTTAAACAATTATACACAATTTTACAATGTTTAACCATTTACTCTTTAACAAATTATGTTTCCACACGATGGTGCATTTTCTGATATTTTTTTAAATTCTTACATGTTTTGGGTAGTTTAAAAACATGCATTTATGGTGACAGATTAAAAAGTAAATTAATTCCTATGTGAGCACCTAATAAATTATGTGAAATATCTTCAACACAATTAAAAGGGGAAAAAAAAAATGAAGTCATTTGTATGCTTGTAAGCACAAGGAATAATGCTGGCAATAGTATAGTATTAGTAATAATAATAGCTTAGACACCCTGTGTTTTTCTTTCATTTTGTACCCACTGTACAATTAGGAAGAACTGTGGTGGGAGACTTGTTATATCCGAAATAAGCGGCAACAGTGCATTTGTGTTGTTCTGAACTCCACAAGGCCATGAATACAAATGGCAGTCCTTCGTCAATACAATGCACATCTTGGTTTCTGCAAGTGCAAACGGCAATGCTATGCTACGTGAATTAAATCAAGCCATTAATTCTGCCAAAGCCCGCCTGGGTAGCGTGGTGGTAGCATGTCTGCCTCAAGTTCAAAAGGTCGTGAGTTCAAATCTCGCTTAGGGTGAGTTACCCGGGTAAAGTTTTTTTCGGGGTTTTCCCTTATCCTGAGAAGACGAATGTCGAGTAACTTTAAGCTCCATGGACCCCGAGATCATTTGAGCATCATATCATCAATTACATTCGTCGTCTGATATGACCAAACCAGGTTAAAGGACGTTAAATTACAAAAAAAGAAAAATTCTGCCAGACTCCGATAATATACAATGGGTATATGTGAATTTGTAGCAGGTAGAGAAAAGCATGTGAATATATCACATCAGATTTTTAGATAATAAATGTATATGAGCATTTAAATGAACTCTTCTAGTTAGGTATTTGTTTAGTTATGTTCTTTGGAGGTAAACACACAGTGCTTTTTCTAGAACTGTGGGTGAAATCTTGACAAACTTTTTGGAGGAATATGTAAGACTGCCTATACCATAAGAATGAACAGAAATATTATTAGCTTAACGTTGAGTCTTAACCTATTATAAGTTTTGTTGAACTTCATTTCAGATATTTAGGATACTGCCCCTATAGAAGTTCTTTGCACCAATTAGACAATGTGCAAAGCAATACAAAGTTCTAAATTAAGGTTATTAAAAAAAAAGAGAGAGAGAATCACATTTTTCAGCTTTATGCACGGAAGCAGCATTTAGATTATTTTGAGATTAATTTGCATATACACATCTGAAAGTAGCTTGTGAAAATAAGTGAGCAATTCATGAAAGCATGCAATTATGTTTCTGTAGACTAACAAATACACGAGGCCATATTGATGGTACACATTTCTTATGCATATTTCTGGACAAGAAAAAACATATTTATTAAATACTAAGTGTAACACATAACTAAAATATGGGAGTTTATCATTATGTTCATTTTTGTATGAGGTTGACAATGAACCAAAAGAAAACATCCTAAGAAAGTTACAGGTCATTTCATGAGAAATACTGTGCTGTGTTATAGACAATTTGAGTAAGAGCCCAAGAATGTTCTTGTTAAGGCATCGACCATCTAATGGATGTGATATTCAAAAAATGAACATAGCGACAAACTATCTTATTTTGGTAATGTGTTTCACTTAGTATTTAATAAATA
Organism: Hymenopus coronatus; assembly: GCA_030762935.1. Classification (NCBI taxonomy): domain Eukaryota; kingdom Metazoa; phylum Arthropoda; class Insecta; order Mantodea; family Hymenopodidae; genus Hymenopus; species Hymenopus coronatus. The sequence goes on along the minus strand of CM060886.1, from coordinate 102,578,390 downwards.
TTTTTTCCTTGCCCTGAAATGTGCCCCATTAATATTGCCCACCCTGTATTTTTAGTTTACTGCTTTGAATTGCAGCAAAGCATTATTGAAGTTGAATTGAATTTGGATATAGTTTATTGCTTAAAAAATACAAGATGCCATCCAAAAGTACTCAAAGCGTCTCATTAAATGAAGTTACACTATACCTTGGCCTTATTCACCTCTATCACCTTTGAAAGTATAGTCTCCTTTTAAGTGTATATAGCGCTCCCAGTGCCTCTTCCAAGTATTGAATCCCATATGGAAGTCTTTTGAGAGCTTGTTAATCTCTTCCAGCTATTTTGCTTATATTTCCTAAACTAACTCATCTTCTTTCAACTTGATTTTCGACTTGGGGAACAAGTGGTCACTTGGTTCTAAATCTGATGAATGTGTTTGATGATAAATGGTTGTAATTTTATTTAACCCAGGAAATCTTGCCCAATGAAACTTGTATACAGTTTTATACTGTCATGGTCCTTGTCATGTTGTGTTCAGTGGATAGAATCCTTTGCTATGTGCCATACAATAGTCCAACAATTATGCAGGTATTGTGAATGATCTGCTTATGATTTTGCAAGATTACAGCCTGAAAAACAAACATTTTCAGGTGTAATGACTGTTATGGTTGTCCAAAATGATTGTTATCAACTGATGTAGAGCCATTTTTAAACTGTTTGAATCAAAGTAAGAGCTGAAGCTTTCCTGGCAATATATTAACTTTAAGTATTCTCGGGTTTGAGTACACTTAGTTAGTGCTTGAATCAATTTTAGGTTTGGCTACAGCCTAAAGATTGTCTCCCAAAGCTTTCTTTAACATTTCTGCAGCAGTTTTTCCAATAAATCATCTGTCATTTGGAAATCACAATGCACATCAGCAGATTCTGTTTTTGACACTACCTTAACTTCCTTCCAACTCTTGCCTGAAGCTTTTTGACTGTGTTCTATTCTTCTGGTTGTTTTTTGGCGATCCCGGTCAAAAGCTGCTATGGTTTCCAGAAAATACTACTACCACTGCTTGGTCATGCAACATTTAGGAATTTTGGGAATGTTTGGGTAGCATCTCGTATTTGCTGAAAACATAACTTGGGTAAGAAATTAAAGCATTGAGCTTGTGTTTCTATATTTCTGTTTATGATGTGCTGCATTCAAATGCATTTGAGCTGTTTGGTCATTCTGTGCTTGGGAGTGAACTTATATTTTTAAATTGATCCTTGGTTTATGCAGACAAAACTAAATTCCTATTTTAAAATTAGAAATCTCACGGTTTTGCTTTTATAAAAGTAAAACCGTGCTGTTAATGCTGTTGAAATAGTAGTGCATAAGACATTTGCGAATCTTTGTTTGGATGCATTTCCAGTGTAACAGGAATTTTTGGACACCCTGGAAGCATATTGTTTTTCTGCGGAGTCGGATATTTACTTAATTTTAATTCAAGTTCATATATTTCTTATGCAAATTATAACTGCAATAACTGGGTATCTTTGTCATAGATGATGCTGGAAATGATGACCTGGGCGGCCACACATTTCTCATGCCTTTCAACAAAATTTACATTAACACTTAATCCTTCATCGGATATAATTATGCAGGTCAATAGAACAATCGTTAACTTTATCCAATTATCTTATAGCATTTCAATTTTAAAAGTTTAGTGGTATTCCAAGCTAAGGTTTACAAATTCCTAATTCCTCTACAAGATTTCTCGGAGATTTCGTTGTACTTTGTTCTAATGCTTCTCTATAATTGGATTTTTTCTCTATAAGAACATATAATGTGATTTACTTTTGGTTTCTTATCAATAATCTATTCCATTTCCTTAAGTCCATTGAGAGATCATTTCTGGGAGCTGCACAAATAGCAGGAAACCTGTCTATAAATTGACTTCTGTCTTCTCTACTAGAATTTTGTTACTTAGGAATCATAATGAAAATTCTGTGTGCTTTTGGCATTATAGTGGCACTAGCACATTGTAACATTGAAATGTGTGGTCCCACAACATACTATGCACACCTTTTCTTGGGTGCTCAGCTCCCTTGTCTTTATATGGCAGGTTTCACGCAATGTTGGAAGCATTATTCACCATGATGACTGAACATCTCAAAGAAAAACTTTCAGTGTTTGATAACACTGGTGAGCAGGTGAGCTCACTCTTTTTCTCCCTGGCCCTTTCTTCACCATAAAACTAGTGCCCAAGAAAAGGTGCATGCATAGTATCAACTTCTGTAAAGCACTACTTTGTGTCAACTGATTAGTTAGCCATGTGGGAAAATTGGAGGGGAAACAGAACCGATTAGAAACAACACAATGCAGAGCAAATATTTACCTATAATATGGCCATGCATTCAAACAAAGGCACTGTACAAATTTATATCTTGATCTTTTAGTTTTTATAAAGTTTTGCAGGTAACTAATAATTGCATGCTGTATAGTAAATTGGTAAAGAACTGCTTTTAACTTTGAATTTGGATTAACATTGGCAGAACATTTGTAGAAAGATTACATTTTGGAATTGAGGAAAGAAACACAGAGGAATTAGAGCATAGTAATATATTGAGATCAGTAGAAAATTCTGGATACTTTTAATCACAAATGCGAAACTGTTTAAATTTAATGATACATTCTTTGCATAAGAACTGCTACTCACATAGCTGGCCATACACTGTAGGTTTTTTCTGGATGTTTTACAGCTGCAGAACAAACCCATATTTTTTATTGTGCACTATATCATTTTTTACAACACTTTACTGACTGCATGAAGTGTTGCTCCTAAACATGTGGACATAGTGCAAATCTCTGCATTAAATTTGTCAGTTGTTCAGAGGTCGAGAGCATACAACTTCATTTTGATGCATGTACATATCTTTTTTTTTTTTTTTTTTCCCCCATTAAAGGAAATAATTATTTAGATGACCACAACGAACCAATAGAATAATAATTTATGGAATATTAGGATTGTTAATGTAAAGTAGTTAAAGTTAGTGCTTGCTTTGCAGCAGGGTTGCCAACTTTTGAATGTAAATACATTCTACCAGGGATTCAAATTATAAATTTACATTTAAAATTATTCTACATCTAAACAAATTTAATAATAATTGTTCTTTCATACAAGCCATTTATGGGAGAAGGCTGGAAAGGTTAAATCAGAAGAAAAATTCAATGCCATAGCTGAGTTTTGAACCACAGATTTTCTAAGTTTCTCTTTGGTTCCTCTAACCAAGTTGATTAAACTATGAAGCCTACAACTTTAAGCACATTGTAAGTCATTGGGTTGTGTTATGTCAAAATGAAATTGAGATATCCTTCCTGGTTCAAATGAAACACAAATAGGAATGAGAACAAAGTTGAAATACATATAATAAATGAGTGTGTTCACAACTGATGTGAAACTTGCCTGGTAACAGGAAAGAAGTCTTGGCCAAGTTTTAACATTATCTTTCCTGGGCATGGCATATTAGATCCATATTACACATGTTAGACTTATTGCTGTAGAGATTATTCTAACTGCTGTATCATGAATCATCCACTATATTCCTCTCTTATTACAATTCTTTCAAATGTTGATGTTGGCTAACACTCATTATAACAGCTGAGTTGGAGGCAGGTAAAAATTACCATGGGTTTGTTGAAAACAAATGAAATCCCAATAAGCAAAATCAACTTTCCACTTTGAGATCACTACTAAAAAATCCTCCATAGCAGTTTTTAGATTACTAAGAGGACATGATTGCCTTAACAAACATGTACACAGAATTGGCACAGCAGAATCTCCACTGTGCCCATTCCGTGATGTTAAAGAAGATATGGGGAGAAATCACCTACTCCATTGTCCAGCTTAGATCAACATACTAACTCGCATCAAAATATCAGAATGCAAGAGAGTGGATGACTTCATTGTCTATTGTCAGATAGTGGATACCATCCAATCACGTTGAGATTGATATCATGTATTGGTAAGCATTCCTGTTCTTGTTACCAGACAATTTTGAGCCAAAATTTGCTTCCCATTCCATTTTGGCTACCATTCTCAGCATATTATGAACCAGCTTTTACTGAAAAAAGCGAAAATCAGTAAAAAGTTGGAGAGTTTAATGTTGTGCTGGGATGTTGCCATGGTCACTCACTTGGTTAGAGAACTCCATGGTTCAGAAATTACCTATGGCATTGAATTTTTCAGTCTGATCTCTTTTCCAAATATAATAATGCTAAAATAGCACTGATGATAATAATAATCTTCTTTTATATTCATTCAGGTTCCATCATGCCATTTTGGGCATATATTGGGCCACCTTTACAGTGGTTTTTTGATCAGGGAATTTCTAGTTTTCCACTATGTGCACATGGTGATGAAGGATCACTCATTGATCATAGATGATACTATAGGACAAAATTGCAACTTCTGAATATGAAACACAGCAAATTTAGCTCAGGGACCTTTTCTTTCAAGATATGGATTTTTTACATGTAAATAAACTATGTGGGACCAACAGCTTTACTTTCCTTCCAAAGGAAGCCATGCTAAGGATTTTTATGTGCAAAAAATCCATCACCCTGTTCTGGTTTGAACCCAAATCTTGAGTATTAGATGGTAACCACTACACCACAGAGGGTGACTTCTTTGTTATAGTGCTTCAATGACTGCAGGATGTGTTACTTGATCTGAACTGCTGCAGTGGCACACAAATTTGTCATTAAAAAATTCTCTGTGGCTTCAAAATCTCACTTAACTCTTTCACAATTGGAATGATTGAATAAGCCTGTTTACTGTATGTAGTGCCAGCCTGTTCTAAATTTTAGTTTTATTAAATCCATATTAGACAACACTTTCACAAGAAGCAACAAAATCACTGTCAGTGCAAATTTGCTAGTTCTTTGAAGCCATTAACTTTCAACAAGACCACACATATGTTTAATAGCACTGCAGAAGCTATCAGATACAAAACATGTTCTTTATTTTTTAAGAAAAGTCATTTATTCTGGGTTTTCTCCACTGATCATCAATTTTCTGAACAATGCTATGCTCAGTGGCATTGACAATTCTAGATATACTGGCAATGAGAAAAAATGCAGAAAATGTGTGGATGCTTTAGAGGGAAAATATTCAGGTGGAGTCAGGTTTGATTGCATCATTCAATAATGCAAGGTCCACAAGTTAGATAAAAGCTAGCATTGTCAGACTTGTTTCGTTTTGCTGTTGTGACGAACATAACTGGGATATTATTATTATTGGTATAATACAACTTACCATATTTTAAGTCTATAAGATACACCTTAATTTTAAGCAAATTTTCAAAAATAACATTTTTAGTATTTATCATATACCTAGATTGCATAGACAGACTAAAAGAATAAATCACCTTTAAAATCCCAGAAAATTGACATCTGAATTTGCTTCTTATTTTGGTTCGCAAGCTAAGCCCATGATGCTTCATAAGCCTGCAGCTTCAACCTCTCCACTGTTAAGTTATACTGTAGCACTTAGCTTATGAAAGTGTATTTGAACCACATATGTATTTTCATAGTGTCCTTGAATCCATTTCACTACATCATCTTCTGGTTTTGGCTATTCTACATTCTGTCCTCTTTTTGTACATTTGGTCTTAATTTTTTTCAGTTCTTGTTTGCTAGCCTGCCAACTTTGAGTGGTTTATTATGTTGCTGGTGTGTTGAAATGCTGCTGAGCTGCTCTGTGTCCATGTTCTTGTGCACCTGCAGTTTATAGTTTGCATCGTATGAACACCTTTTTTTGCTTTTTCTTCCATGAGGAAACTAGCTACTAGCAGAAATATTTTACTTGCACTGCAAACTAGATGGCTTGTGATGGTTTGTTGGGAGGGAAAGAGATTACATTGCATTGATGCTACTGATCTAGGATACAGGACAAGCAGCTTTACTTTCCTTCTGAAAGAAGCCATATTAAGGATTTTTATGCCAGAAAAATCCATTGCCCTCTGTTGGGTTTCAACCCACATTCTTGGGACTTAGAGACACATGTTAATCCTAGACTGAAGAGGTTGATATTTTAATGTTTGAGTATAACACCCCTAAATTTTGGAGGCAATCTCTCAACCAAAAAAAAAAAAAAAAAAAAAAAAAAAAAAAAATCAAATGAGTTTTATAGTCCTTAAAACACTGTATTATCATACATCATAAGAATAAGGTCCATTTTTATAGGCCATTAATTTTGAATAAAGCGCATATTATGAGGCACAAAGGCTCCCAGAGCCTTTGTGTATGGTTACTCTGTCAACTCTGGTCCCATTCACAATCATCCATTGTACAAGCCTCCACATAATTATGAGTTGGTAACCATGGTTGTCACTTCATGCTCACTTGCTTCATGCTCTCTTGCGATTCACTGCTTTGTATTTTCAATTTATATGTGATAGCAAATTTAAAGTCACTATCGACTTTTACAGATAGGTAAAGGTTTATAACATGTTTAAAACTGCATGTGTATGGCCGGTTATCCTGAGACAATTTGCAAATTGTACATCATATTGGCAAACCTGTAACTAAAGTAGCATCATAATCGTAAACATCAGGCCCTGTATCTAGATTTTTACATCCAAAAGCAGATGTAGATTTTTTTTAATTGATATCTTAGGCGAATTCATAAGTTAGGCTGAGCAATTATAGGCCCCTCGAGTTCATATCAGAAGCCAAGAGAAGCAATGAAACCAGCAAGATTACAAGCATCCTTTTTCAAGTCTGCTTTTGGTTTGTAATGAAGCTTTAGAAGATAAAGTGTTGTGAAGTTTACAGTAATATCTAAGAAAATGATATTTTCATGGTACAGCTGCTTTATAAAATGTAAGTAACCCTCTTAGGTAATAAATAAATTTATTGTAGGTACCAGCACTAGTGAAAAAATAATTTTACATTTCTTATAGCTATGTTGTATTAAATTAGCAACCATATCTCCTGTATTTTAAAAAAAATAATTACATACAGTATATTCTTTCATGTGGATACAGTTGCTATACTTGTTTCATCCTAAGCTGAATTGAATCAAAACAAATCAAGTACACACATCAAGCAACAAGGCTCTTGTTGTTTGCATGCTTAGAAATAATCTGCATGCCTATCTACTTTGGCGCAATTAGATGGCTAATACAGGTGAAATTGTCGTTGTTTTTATAGCTCCCACATTAGGGTGCCAATATGTTGTGGTTATATATATTTGGCATCCCACATTAGTGTGCCAATATGTCGCTGTATTGCTTGTGCAGCAGTGTGGCGCTACTTGGAGTTGGTCGAGGGTTAATACTCATGAAATTCTCTATATTAAGAGTGTACATACCTTGCAGATTCCCTTTGTTGTTATGGCTAAGCTCATTCATGTTGACCATGTGCTGTCTCTTGCTCAGGGGGTAAAGAATGACAAAGGTGTGTAACACTTGGTAGACTCAAATAAAAGAGAAATTTCACTTAATTTCCTGATGACTTCTTTTATTAATTATCTGTTGCTGGTTTGAGGCACTAACCATTCGAGCGACTCCCGACATAAACAATTGCGAACTTGATGACATAATTTTGTTTAAGTGCTAGTTCCACTCTTACTGAGTTATTATATTTTTACACTCGTCACCATAATCTTAAGTTTCACAGTCCTTATAACATGTATGGTAATAGTTGCCCATCAGATTACTTATAGCTCACTGATTTCTTATACTGGGCACCGTGCTATTTCTTAGACTGTGTATAGTCACATTTATTATACTGTCATATCGCGCGATTTCTTAAGACTGTGCATGTGCATCCAATTTCTTATACATGCATCACTTATATACCAATAGATCCTAACATTGGCCTACTTTTTGATTGGCTGAAAAAAGGTGCGCAAAGTAGCGTTGTCACGTGACTGTCTGGGATTTTTCATTATTTTCCACCCACGTGACCTTTTTCTACAATGAGAAATTCCCTCTATCCAGAATATAAGGGCTTAACCTTCCTTCCCCACAGGGGTTGTTACTTGTGTCCCTAATGCTCTAAAATTCTTGTTATTTTTAACAAAGCACGTAGCCTTGAAGAATACAATGCGAGCTTATACACACTAGGTTCTGCGTTCTACTGAGCAGATACTTCTTATATTAAATATGTACAAACTAATGATTAAACTAGTAATATATGTATCATACTAATATACTGTCGTAAAATATTAACACAATATGTATTAGGATAAAAGAAAAGTGACACAAGAATTATGATTAATAATTCCTTGTGCAACCCATCTGTTTTGCTCCAGTATGGGCATGTGCAGGGAAGACTCCACAGGGACCATGGTCCACCCAATAGTTCAGACTTTTTTTTAAAAACAAATAACCAAAATAGGAAAAATTGTAGAAGGAATAGCATTAAAATACATGAGTGTAAAAATAAATGTTTACATTATACACATGTGTGAGGATGCGAGGAATATATGTATAATTTTGGGTGTTTGGAATGGAGTAAAACCTCAGATTGTCATCGCAACTCATTGGTGATTAGATGTGATACTGTGGGCATACTGCTCCTATTCCCAATACTCCCTCCTACCAATGGTCACAGACACATGCAGATGTTATGTCTATTGTTCTGAGTGGCTCAGTTGGTTAGGTTTAATTCCAAGGTAACAGGTTGAAACACCTCCCAAACGATGGTTTTTAAGTATGTTTAAAAAATGACAGTAGATTTATAGCCATGTAAAAGAACTACAGTATGAAATTCTAGCACACTGGCAGTGCTATTTCCCCACTCTCAATTTTTAAGCGGTATTGGAAAACTTCCTTCCTTATTTGAAAATTGGATATATGTACATTTCAAAGTCACTCCATTCCTATACTGCAGAAAGCAGCGGCAAGTCATTTCAATGTTACCTTGCCCATGAGTGAATCATGTTCACCACAGCCTAGCATAAGAGGGTCAGAGCTCTCTTAAGACAGAAAACCCTCAGTTTAAATATACTGCAACAACAGATTTAAATAAGCTCATATGAAACATTCTGTATTTAATTATTTTTTAAAAAAATACAAAGCTAAAGTTACTAATTTAATGGAATTTAGGTTTTTTAAACTTTATCTCAATGTTATTAGCTTTGTTTATTATTTCTTTGAACTAATTTTGCTTAAATAAGAAGGGGAAAAGGTATAGAACTTTGATATAAACTTTCTGCTTGAAATTTTATATTCTAAAGGTGTGTCTAATGCAAGTAACAGCTTAAAAATTTGATTTAACAGCACCATTTGCATGTTCTACTAACAACACTTTGCACTGAATGACTGAATCAGCATGGTGTTTGCTAATATTTCATAAATACCTCCATGTCCACTATTTCAAAAATTTTCTTACAATGTGTATTAAATGTATCTGCATTCATAATGCTCTTTTTGTGACATCCCCAGAATTTTAAGTTCAGCAATGCGCACTCCTTCCCAAGAGACAATCCAAGAGATGGCAAGAAACTGTGCTAAGATGTGACTATTTGTCTTAGATAAATAATTAGTAATTCTGTTTAGATGCTAGGCTGGTTCATAATAATCAAAGAAATGAAATCAGAATGAGAACTACAGTTAAAATATAACAACTCCCTACAGTTAATGAGAAGCTTTTCCAGGTCCCAGAAATGGGAAAGAAGACTTGGTCAACTTTTAACTTCTCTTATTCTTGTTTCTGGGGATAGTATATTCCATATTGTGCATATTGGACTCTTTATTGTAGAACAGAGCATCCAAAATAGGACCAACAGTTACATTGTGTATTGCAATTATCACCCCATAATTACTGGTAATTACCAGTGTCCTTCTTCCCTGTATATGTAACCAAGCTACTTACCCGTACAAGCTCAATAGCTACAGTACAATTTTATAAACTCTGGAACTGAAATTTACAGAGTTGAAGTGTGTAGAAAACCATATTTGTGTATACACCAATCCATTCTCTTTAGACATCAGAAAAGCAAGAATAAATATTCAGGTGGAACTTGTTGAATAGCAAGTGGACATTCAGCAAAACAACAATATACAAACTGTAACCTCCTGGATTGTACAAAGGATTGGTAAAGTTAGAAATTTTGTGTGCTTCATGGAAGCTATTGGAACAACTTGAACTGTTCTCACAAGTGAAAATTGTAGAATATAAATGCAGAAGCCACTTGTCACATACACATTAGTGTGACCAGCTGCGATTGGCTGAACATGACACACACAATATATCTCTTGGCTTCCATTATAATGCAAACAACAAATGTGGAGGAGGAACGTAAAAAGCAGGTGCAAAATTAGTTGTGTTTCTTCTGTATGAAATATAGTTATATTTCTTAGCATATTATATGGTACATTAGCAGATACATTGATATGTGTGAAAACATAAAATTTTGGTGTTAATGCAAGTATTTTTTTGAAATTAACATTACTACTGTGTAACTACAAATACTTCAGTTTTGCGTATGAGTAAATTCATTTTACACAGTGATATGCATTCACTCTAAACCTTTTGCTGTCTGTGTCATGTGCAAACAGTGCAGCCATTGTGACATACGTATACCATGTTAGGATGCAAAAATCTTCCATAAGAAACCAAACTGACGTGTTTAAATTGTTAGAACTCCTAATTAGGTAGATACTTATCATACATTTTGATAGTACATGTCATTAGCTTTTATGCCCTTTAAATAACCTTTTATACTTACCTAACAAGCACTACTAAAGGTATACAATGAAGTGCCAGTACTATTAAACTATACTGGAAAGTCCAAGCAATAGTAACAATATATGCTAAATAAAATTTGTCAGTACAGATTCAGAAGATTTTCTTGAATACCCAGACCCAGGATAGCACTTGGATCTATCTTGGCTGGTCTAGTCGGTAGCGCAATTAATGAGCTCTGTAATGGTCTTTCAAGCCCAGTATAGAATGGGACTCTATAAAAACCACAGCAGTTAAAGAGTGTCCATAAATAAAATGCAATTTCATTTCTGTCATATGCCTAACAGATGAAATTTAATTTATTTCATACACTTGAATAAACTTTTATCTTAGCAATAATGACTATCATAAGTGAGCTAGATTCTATGATAATTCTTGATGCAGAAGATTCATTAACTTTTATTATAGCATTTATGGTACATTGCCTAACAGAAAAAAATACAGTGAAAAGCATCTGCATTTAGAAAATGCTTAGTCAATCTGAATTTGACATTGGCTGAATTGAAAGCTAATGGAAAAATATCATTAGAGAGTTACAAACAAATGACATCTCAGCGGGAAACTTGATGCACTTTGTTATTGGCATGGTAATCGATATGCCTTCCCTTTCTCATTCCTGTTCTTGGGTTATTGTGAACCAGCCTTTTTTCTTGTGCCTTATGTACCTTAGACTGTAAGACTGTTTATTGTATTTACTAAAGTAGTATGTGTTAATATCAATGTTTGAATGCTTTACACAATGTGTTGCAACTAAAGCATTATTCTATTGGTTCTTTCAATACAGGAGAATATTCACAAGAAATTCCAGCAAACAAGCCCTGGGAAAAAGTGTCTGGACCTCCAATACTACCACCCCATCTCCTACAAGTGATTCTAAACAAGGATACACCACTCTCAGTAAGTAGGGTAACACTTCTGCTTTTAAATGCCACAACAAGTGTCACAGAATAGAAAAATCTGACGTGTTCCATTCACATGACTTTCTCTACATCTCTGCAACAAATTATTGTTAAAAAGCTTATTCTTCTATTTACTTCATGCTAATCGAGAAAAAATTAGCAGAAATGTTCTTAATATTTGCTTCCTTGTAAGCAGAAGGGAAATAAGGGAATGCACTAAGCTAAAGTGATAGTCAAAATCTGTTAAAGGCTGGTTGTCATATGATTGAAGTTCCTTTGTTTGTCTGGCTAGGAGTTTACAAATTCCCGTATGAGAAAAGTATAAGTATTTTAAAACTGAAACCAATAACAAGGAATATCTCGGAAACGGCCAACTCTACAACAAAATATCAGATGTGTTGTTGTTAGAGAGGGCCAGTTAAAGAATTTAATGTTGTGCCAGCATGTTGCCATGGCAGATCTGTTGGTTAGTGCCAAAGATGTGGTGCAAATTCCAGCTATGATATTGATTCTTCAGTGTTATTCTACTTTATAAAATGTTGCATGTAACAAAAGAAAATATATAGCTACCTTTCAGAAAAATAAAGGAATATTTCATTATACATTATTTAAAAATATTGTGGATGTCATTCCTGTAAAATGATGGGTGATATTTTATTTGTTCTTTATAAAATATATCTTTCAAAATATTAAATTTGACATATCTATATGTTTCTTAACCCTTTTAGTGCCAGCCCAAATAGCAAAATGCTGTCCAAAAAGTGCCAAGAAATTTTAGAGGAGAATGCAGTGTATTAAATTGTTAGTAATAAAATGAGTACCAAATGATATAGAGAGCTGAATCTTTTTTCATTTTTAGTAATCCCTTTTGTTGAATTATATGGATGAGAAGTTCCTTCAATATTTTTAAAAAATTAAAAACAAAAGAAAACTTTGAAAATAAAATTAAAAATCTCAAAATAATCAATAATTAGGTATACAAAAGCTTACTACACAGAAAGTTCAGGGTAATTAAATGAAAGTAAAGATATGTCTTTACTAAAACAGCATCCTGTTTTGGTCTGGTGGTTTATTTTTTAAAATCCATAAAATAAATTCACGTAACCTGAAAAAAAAATCACAAAAAAAATAACCACACATGCACACACACACACTCGCGCGCGCACATTAATGAAAACTGTATAAAGCAATAGGTTATAAATGTAACATGGATTACTGTACAATTTAGCACTTGTGTTATTTTGTAGCTGAATAGTTGATTCACATTGTATTTGTCATCTGGTTACACCTTCGTTGATCCATTTTGATGACACCAATTATTTGCATGTGTACAGGGTCTGTTATCAAAAGCATTGTTTGCTAGAATATTAATATCTTCCTCTATGACGTTAATGTCAGTAACTCTTTCATGAAGCTCTGAAAATTCAAAATCATTCACTTTCTTCTAATACATCGCAAACTGTAGTTCTTATTTTCTCTTTGATTCGTAACCGTCAGCTAGACAACACAGTGTTTCAACCAGCATAAATGAACATTGACAAGAGAAATTAAATTTGGAGCTAATTTACTGCTTTGGAGTGAAAATAAGAAAGAGTTCGAACTTCTGAAAACAGCATCATGATTGGATCATGATTGACAATTTTCACAGAATTTTCAGATCACGATTAGATCATGATTGGCACTAAAAGATTTAAAAATGTGTAAAATTCACAATTTATACCCTGTATTGCCTTTTTTAAGGGGTATACAAATTATTCTTACAAAAGTTTTTGTGCTGCTTCATTTTAATCAAGATAAGCTTCTGCAGAAATAACGGTAAAAATAACATATTATAAAAATAATATAAAGGGAATAGCAAAGTCAAATGTAGACATAGAGGCCAAGAGATAGACAACTATCTCTTGGCCTCAGTTTACGACTCTTTGCATGCAATCATGAGAAACAACTGAAAATAGGAATTAAAAGAATAACAAATTCATAAACAAATCAAAACACTAATACTGAATTGTCACAGAAATGATCTTTGTCAGAAAAAAGTTATTTGGAAGAATTTATATATTTTTAATGGGTCTACATTTTTTGTGTAGTGCATTTTTTGCTTATCACTTTGTATACCAGTTATAAAAGATTATACAAAATCCTTCCAAATGAAGATTATTTACAGACTATTCCCAAAAATTCAAGACATACATTATGTCATGTAAATTTGTTTAATATATGGTATTTTAATTTAATTAAGTCATTTTTTCAGAAAGTAAAAAGTTTTGCAAACTGTTCCTTGTAAAGGCTAGTTGAAAAATCTTTGTGTTACATCTTTAGAAGGTATTCAAGTGACATCATGCCTTATTGGGTAGGTTTATTGATCAGAGAATTTCTAGTTTGCAAATTTACTGCTTGTGCACATGGTGATGATGCCCACAGATGGCACTTTAGGATGAAATTATGACTTGAGGACTTGAAACATGGCAAATTTAGAGCAGGGAACTTATCTTTTAAGGTACAGGGTTCTTTTACATGCAGATAAACTTACGCTGCACCAATAGCTGTACTCCCCTTCTGGAGGAAGCTATACTAAGGATGTTTACATCCAAAAAAAAATCTATCTCCTCTGCCAGGTTTGAACTCGCAACCTTAGAGGCTAGCATGGTAATCTCTATGCCACGGAGGGTGCCTTTGGAAAAATACTGTGCTTAAATACCAAGTTTGGTACTTGTCTGACTTTTATGCTGTTCACACATAGATGGGCATTTTTCTAAAAACTTCTTTTTTATTCAAGGGGCCTCAAAACATATAATCCTGATGCAATCTAAATATTGAATTTTTGGGTGGAATGGAATATCTTCTATACCTTATTAGTACATGGTAGAGAAAGTAAACATTAATTTTATTTTATTGGCATCATACATTGCTTTTCAAGCACCCTTGCATCGGTCACGTGGGGGCCAAGTATGTGACGTTCTCCACTGTGTGTAATGTGTGTGTGTGTATACTCCCCTACCTAATTACTTATAGCATGTCACTCCCCACATACCTGTTTATAGGGACAAATACTATAGTTGCCTCAGCTCTGCTCAAATCTCTAATGACATCGGCCGGTGAACATGAAATTGACTCGCTCAGGTTGGAGTAACAATGGGGGTAGTTAGGAGTTATGCTTATGATTGTCACAACCACTTTTAACTTGTATATCTAAATTTATTTGTGACTAGAACCTTTACAACAAGCACTTTTGCCTCACATACTAAAGTTACTTTGTTTCCTAGCACTTCCTGCAACTTAACAACATAAATGTGTGGCTATCTGACAACTATGCCTATAACTGATTATAACCGTGCATATCTGACGACTGATCCTTAAACTGTGCACATATATCAACTGAACATTATGTTGTGCCTCTAGCAACTGACCATTACGTTCTGCCTAAGCTGTCTTCAAACTGCCACTTATATAGAACAATGTGGTGTCATTGCTCCTTTATTTCTATTGGTTAAAAAGACTGCGAACTTGGTGTCTGTGACCCATAATGCAGTTCTTATTACCCATAATGCACTATAAATATCTTGTGACTACATTTATACAATGGAGAAAAACTCATTTCTTGTACATTAGAGACTTACCCCAGTTCACTTTCACGCGTTACTCTATTGCATGCACATGCATAAAGGAGGAATTGACTTTTACCAACTATCTTAACAAAGAATCTTCCCCTTATGCAGCGACCCAGTTTCATGAACACTCTAATCTGCTCTTGCTTCAAGCTAGCTTTCTACACATATTGAGAAATATTTTATTTGTACATTAAATAATAACCAATAATTAATAATAATAATAGTAATAATAATAATAATGACAAGGTCCACTAACGGTCTCATCTTGTATAACCTCTATGTTTGGATAAACAATGGAAATGTTAGCTTTTATTGAAACACAAAGAGAAGCTTTTGATAGGTGGAATTTTTTATCACAGTTTAAATTAAGATCCATGCCACACCTTACCACATTTTGGTGCTGTTTCAGTTTACACATAAATTTTCTTCTGTAACATATTGAAAAATAAGACAAGTAATTTTTTTGGTTTATATTCTCTGTTTTAGTGTGAACCAACACTGCTACCTGAACCCAACCATGTAATGCTGAATCATCTTTATGCTCTTTCAATAAAGGATGGCGTCATGGTGCTAAGTGCTACACATCGATATCGAAAAAAATATGTCACTACACTCCTCTACAAGCCCATTTAGCAATGTTCGCATGCATGAATTTTTTATACTTTTACATTAGTGCTTGCTTTTATTTCTCCACAATGGCACCTAGTTTGCTAGTTTAATATGTACAGCTCCACAATATTCAACTAAACATGTTGCAAATCAGAAGTTTTGAGCTGCATTGAAAGGAACTTGATTTTTTTACTGTTTTAAAGTCTGAGAAAGAGAAATTTTCCATAATTTGGAATGTGTTTTAGTGGCTAAGACATGCTATTGCTAACCATATTTATTTCTAAACTATAAGAATCATTATTATTATTATTATTATTATTATTATTATTATTATTATTATTATCATTATTAAAAGTAATCTGTAAGGGATATGCAGTATCATTATTTTAGGCAGCTTACACAAACAAAAGGGGCTATTTTATATCCAAATACCTTAACGAATTACTGAGAGCCAGTGCAAGAACGTAGAGAAGTATTTTAGTACTATCACAAATGACTGTAATGTGTTTCATATCAACGTGTAATCTTCAAGCATTAAGTAAATCCATAGCACTATTACAAAAATGATAAACTAATACCACATCATTTTTATACTTCTTATTATCTACTGTTTCTCAACAACAGAATAAAAAGTATTTTTGTTTTTGTTTTAGATCACTTAAATTATATTTATTTATATAAACAAATAAGTATATTTCCTCTATGCATGAAATGGTTACAAGTGTCACAAAAAATATAAAATAAACACATCAGAATGGGCCTGTGCATGCAGAATAGAATCAACACTTTTAAGCAACCATTGATGGTAGATAAATTAGAAATGTGAATATAAATG
The DNA here is from genome assembly GCA_030762935.1 of Hymenopus coronatus. NCBI lineage: Eukaryota > Metazoa > Arthropoda > Insecta > Mantodea > Hymenopodidae > Hymenopus > Hymenopus coronatus. Next base: position 102,561,735 of record CM060886.1, on the reverse strand, counting down.
CACCAGAAATCGTAAGTGATGATTTATTGAGAGAAAAATTGTGCAAAGTATTGAACTGTTCCAAAAATGTAGCTGATAATCTGAAACTGTAGATGGGTACAGTGAAGAAAATGTACAAATGCAACATAAAGGCGAGAAAAGCTTACAGCCTCCAAACTTTAATGCTTTCAACACTTATTTTAAAACTATGCAGCCATTAGGAGATATTTAACCCAGGTTTTCTTTTTGCTTCCAGTTGGCCATGCGTGATTAATTTTGCAGTGAGGGCTATAAATCAACTAAATATAGAAAGTACTCAATTATCCTCATCAGTTTGGGGGAAAAGTACTGTGTATAAAGCAAAACAGCAGTTAAATAAACTATCATAATCCCTTGTACAAATGTAAGATATGTTTTTTATATATTAAGATAGCTATATATAAATTATTATGTAACTGACCATTTTTTAGCACAATCCATTTAGCAAACACCTTTGTTGATCCATTTTGGATGCAAAATATTTTTACAATATTGTTATTCTTTCCTACCACTTGATATGTTATATTCACATGACTTTCTTTAACCTTTATTGTTTATTAGTGTGATACAAGCTATTCTTACAAAAGCTCATTTTCCTTCACTTCACTTTAATGGAGATAAATGTTTATGGAATAGCTACATTACATATTTTGTGTTAGATACAAAGGAAACAATGATTATCAAAGGTTCAAAAACTAGACACTATATCCTGGACTTAATATTCCATCTATACTCTTTCCATGTAGTTGCAAGAAACAACTGAAATCATCAGAACTTAAAAAATTAACAAAATATTGAATAACTGTTAGAAACAAAGTCTTGGAAATGGCTTAGACACAAAAAATTATTTTAAATAAATGTTGTGTTTTAAACAGATCTACATTTTATGTACACTATGTTTTTGTCTATTGATTAATGTTTGCCAGTGATGGTGATGAAAACTTTAGTTGTTTCTCTTGAGCCTTCGACATAGGCTCCTAGAGCACTTTGTGCCTAATAAACTAAGCTTCAACCAAGTCCAATGGTCCCAATATATTCCAGTTTTACATTCTGTGAAAAGCAAACACCTCATATTCTCATAGAATGTGCTGGGAAGTTTCAAAATCCATCCTGTATTTCCTACACATGGGGTGCTCAATAGCACACATTATGCACAAGTATCTTCTCAGAGTGTTGTGCCTAAGCTTGTCAGTTATACAGGTTATGCAAAATTTCTTCCCACTGAAGAGGACTTTACAGGCTTTTCCTAGAAAAATCAAGATATACTTTTAATTTTTCATGAACATGTATTTAATATGCTATTTTAATCAAAATTAAGTCATTTTTGAGAAAGTAAAAAGTTTTAGAAAAATGTTCCATATAAAAGTAGTTGGAGATTTTTTGAAAACCTTTGTCGCATCTTAGAAAATAATGAACTTAAAACACCAAGTTTGCTATTTGGCTGACCTTTTCCTTTTTAGTTATGTTGTTCACAGATAGACTTGACCTTTTTCTAAAAAATGCTTTTTGGTTTTATTCAGGGATCCTCAAAGCATATATTTATGGTGAAATCTTGATACCAAATGTTTGAGTGGAATATAATACCTTCTCTAATGGTACATGGTAGAAAACATAATAAGCAATTTGTACTCCATAAAAACTATATACTGTTTTAGTGGTATGTTTAATTTATTAGGTAATAATAAAAAACTAGGATGTATTCAGAATATTTTATTTCTCATTTTTTATAATTCTTGTTTCAGCATTTAAAAAACAAAAAGCTGCTTGTTAAGAGTAATTATAACATTTAATGATTGCATACAAAGAATAATTGTAATATGTATATTGCTTCTTAAATTACCTACAAATTTGTCAAGTCTGTTCCAAAAACATATAGTTGTACCACCCTTTGTCTTGCAATTTTGACTCTTGCACTTGTTCATACATAGTAGTCTGGAATGACATAGTTTTATGGACCACTGGTGTCCCAAGCAGATTGCTTCTTTCTGGTTCAATAAAATCTGGTCCTTGTTGGCAATCAAGTATGCTTGCTTCAACTCATCAATTAAAATATTGACTATCTTTCCTTTGATTTTAATAGAGAAATATTTGTCATTTTGAGCAACAACAGAAAAATGACCTTTATAGGGAGGTTCTAATGATTCAATAGGCAGAGTCACGCTGTTTCTAATGTTTCTTTCATCCTGTCAATATGCATGAAAACATGCATACATTTCTTCTTGTGCACAAATATGTATTTGCAATTAAAACCTTAATGGGAATGCACACTCAAATTTCATTAGTGAAAATAAATAGCCCCCATGTTCAGCGGAGATTTATTCATGGTAGAGGCCTGTGGAGCACTCTTCAGGGTAGCTGAATTTTGAGATCAGATCATTTGCTTTTATGGTATATCAAAATTTAGAATTAATAGGTTTTCCCGAAATCCAAAATTTTAATCCCCTTAGATTTAATAACTTGAGTTCTCTGTGGAAATTAATGGTTTTGAGTCCAAAAATGGTATGCTGCAGCTGACTTATCCGTCTGTTTATGCTTTATATTCCTCATGTGTACTTCAAAATGTTGTCCGATGTTTCTTTTTGTTTTTCCTATATACACTTTTTCACATTCCTTGCAGTTGATTTCCCCTCATTAAAACAATCTCACTGCATTATATTTTTCATCAAGCCCTTGTAATTTCAGCAATGTATTGGCTTCTTAAAATCATATTAAATCATTATAGAACTAAATGCTGTTATTTACTTTCTTATTTTTGTAGACATAATGTTGGCTTCATCTTGCATTTATGATGCATTTGTTAACTGATCTTTATTTAGCATTATTTACCTGCCCAAGTCCACAAGACCTTTAAATGCTATTGTGCTGAAAGTATCTTTGTTTATGCTCTTATCTTGTTCTATGGATATCACCAATTTCTACTTTTCACTTTAAGGAATCATATAATATTGAAAGTGTGTTTTAGAATAATTTCCATTCTTTACTTCTCATTTGATTCTTAGAATATCTACATTGTAAGGTATCATTTTTAAAAGCTGATTATAAATTTTGCTAAAATATATTTTGAGTACTGCCAGCAGAATTGTATTCTACAGGACTTAAACTGCTTACTCATTTGAGGCAAATTGGCATGTTCCTCAGATGGCACCACTAAGTAAATACAAAGATGCTGTAAAAAATAATTTGAATTAGAATGAGTTTATCAAACTTCACAAGTAGACTGTGTGATCAGTATTAATTCTTCCCATGTAATAAAAAAATGTGTTGTACCAAATTTATCCGAATTCAAGACAACCTCAAATGTAAGACAACACCCAATTTTCAGAACTTAATTTTGGAATTTAGCATATCATCTTCATATGTAAAAAGAAGACAGGATAACTTAATTTTTAAATAAATTTAATGGTTTGCCACATTTTAAATAAGCTAATGGACACAAGCCGAATAAGTTTCTTTTTTGTTTCTTTTAAATGCTTAATTTGCACAGAAATACAAGTTTTGAGTGGTTGACGGAGAGGTTAGTATGGAAGTATAGAAATTTATGGTGGTATGTGACAGCAGCAGTGTAGCTCTAAGGATGATAATGGATATTCAGATCTTTAATAATGTATATGGTTTTCTATGTACGAAACATAATATTTTTACCCAATTTGAATTTGTGTAGAAATTTGCATTCCAAGCACGAGAGAGGCGAAGAAGGGAAAAAAAAAATGTAACAGTATGTCTTGTGTTTATTGGTGACAGTGGCAAGTTAGCTCTAATGACGATTATGGATACAATTTTCAATTAAGACAACATACCATCTAAATTGAATTTGCGCACAAATTTGTGTTTTGAGCAGGAATACAGAGAGGTACAGAATGTGCAATGATAGAAATGACAACAGTAGCAGTGGCACTATGTAGCTGTAAAAACGTTTATGGATGCTATTTTCTATTAAGACAACATACTTAACATGTCACAAAATGTTTACCTAATTCGAATTTGTGCATAAATTCACGAAAGGAAGAGAGGTATATGCATTTATTGGGAGCAGTTGAAATGCACTTTATGCTTGACCATTGGCTTCCAATCATGGAAAGTAATCTTTTTTCCAATGAGAATGCTCATAGACAAGTTAATAGCCAATTTTTGGTGCGAAATGAAAATCACAAAATCTGCCGTATACATCACAATATATATGCAATTTCCCCCAAGCTTCGTCACTGCCGTTCCCGCGAAGTTTGAAACTTACCACTTCCCTGCATAGTATTCGGAAAACATACCTATGTCGTGAATGCAAGATGAGCCCCCCCCCCCCTATTTCTGAACATTAATATTTTGAGGAAAAACATTGTCTTGTATTCAGATAAATACTGTACATTACTCAGTTTTATGTTAAAGCACTATTTTATGGTTACAGCCAATTATAGTTTACAGTTTGTCTTACATTTCTTTAGCCCTCTTAACTGGGTTTTTTTAATGTTTATTCAGTGCCACATTCTTACTTTCAGACCTTCAAAGGATAGGGAATGAATGTAAAGAAATATCTCCTGTCCCATTAGAAATCAAACCTGGGACCTGCAGGTTGAAAAGCTGAAATACTGACTCCAGTTTACTGTGTCTGTGATTTAAGCGATTGATTTGTTTTCTTAACTTAACCATGGTGGAAAATGTTTATTTCTCTATGGCTATTTGGATATTTAGTGCTGCCCTCTAATTCTGGGAATTCTAAAACAAATTGTTACATGAAAACGAATGTAAAATAAATGGAATGAGAAAGCAATATAAGTAACATAGGAAACACTCCAGTGGACAGTAATTTTGACATACTAGACAATAAAGGAATCTATTTTTTTGTAAACCAGAAAGGCCTGAAAGCATTTTATAAAAGGTAGAAAAGCACAAACTGTCAGGATTTAACAAAAAGGATGTAATATCAATCATTAACATTTAAATGTTATTTTCATATATTTTGTTGTATTGTTCTCTGGAATTGCTTTTGTGTAAAAATGATCAAAGGTTTTCAGCTATAATTGTCCTTTGCAAAGAAAACCTTAGCTAGTCATAAAATACTTAATGATTTCAAAGAAACAGTTACTTTTGTGCTACTAACTTTGCATAACAGAACTGTAAGCCATATGGATTCACTGGATTATAGCATGAATGTATTCTATTGTGAAACATTCTCTGCTTCTTCAGCACTATGCAACAACTGATGGTGAAGGGGATAAATGATCATTAGAATGTGTAAATTGTATAAAGAAATGAAGTACTTTTCTGCATTTAACCCTTGCATTGAATGTATGAAATGTTTTCATTACCAAATAAACAACCGACTGTTAAATATCTAAGAATGCTTTCAGTAGAGTTCTAGCAATATATGCAAAACTAATAACTGTAATCAAAAAGGGAAAAGTTAAGATATTGGTAAATTGATTCCATTTTGGTTTTGTAGGTGTATTATAAAATAATAGCTCTCAATGAATGTATAAAAGAAACTGTCACAAAATGCCAGCCTGAAATGACTAAAACAATAACTGGCGACTGAAGAGAATATGTTAAGAATCACTCACGAACTTTAGCAAACAGAACCAGAGAGATACTGTAAAAAAAAAAAAAAAAAAAAAATTGCATTTTTTAGTTCTCTGCATATTCCCAAACAATGAAATGAAAGAACCTGATGTTTTGTAGCCAAAAGGTTAAAACTGATAATGATGCACTTTGGAATGTCATGATATTGATGCAAGGAACCTAAATTTCTTGTGTTCATTTTTTCTCATATTTTAAAGATATCAGCATTTATTAACATCATGATTTGCCTCATAGGCAGAAACCTAGGCAAGAAAAAAAAAAAAAATGAATAGTGCAGAAAACTGCAAGAAGTGTTAGTAGGGTAGCTTTAGGTATATTGAACTATTGTCGCCCATCATTCAGTCCCCTTTTTTTTTTTATTTCTTTCTTTAAGTTCTCCAATTTGTATTTTTTTATATTTGTGAAAAGAAAAACAGAAAACTTGAGTTATATTCACGTAGCTTTCTCTGTGCATTCTTCAGGAAATATGCTTATAAAAACAGATTACTGTTTTAGGTCAGGTTAATCCATATAAATATTTAATAAATACTTTTATTATATATTTCCTTGTAGATACAACGGAAGAAGGGAATCCATTAGGACTAAGTGACAGTCAAATCTTTTAAGAGGGGTCACTATGTGAAGGCTTTAAAATTATGTTCTCTTTGTAGGACCACAAAGAGAAAATCATGTAGAAACTTTCCATTTGACGACAGTATTAAGTATTTTAAAATTGAAACCAATAACAAGGAGTGCTAGAAATGGGTAACTCCTCAAAAAATAAACGTATTTCACATAAATTTTGTGCTTTAACAGATAGTACATATTTTTGTGTAGTAAGTTTTTGTCATTCACGATTAACCAGTTACGCAAAAGAATTTAAATGACTTCAGAGAATATTCCCAGAAAATTGAAGACAAGTATTTTATTTGTCATGAAAATATCTTAAACTTATGTTATTTTAATCAAAATCATTACAGCCATTTTTAAAAGTATCAAAAAATATAGACAATTTTTCCATGTAAAGGGTAGTTTCACATAGGGGGGGAGGGGATCTTTCCGTCAGATCCTTAAAATATGCTGAAATTAAATTCCAGGGCACATATACAAGGACCTTTTCCTAAAAATGTTTTTTTTCCACCGGGGGGTTTCAAAATGTGTATTTTTGGTGGAATTTTTGTATCTAATTTTTGGGTAACTTACAATGCTTCTCCTATTTATTTTATGTAGGAGAGAAGTAATTGCATGTAAAAGTGCAATGTAAAGGCATCATGAGCTTCGTGATATTTGTTATGTGACTTAGTAGTTTTCTATGTATAATAGAAGTGGGGAAAAAACATTTATTTTTCAGAAACAGTTCCAAGCAAGGAAAATGGAGTCAAAATAACAGGCAGGTGTGCTCACAAGCATTTATTCATTACTGTAACAGCAAAACATTTTTGATCTCTGTGAGTTGCCAAACTCAAACTTTACTTTTCATCTCCACATACTCATGTACACACAAATTCGTAACTCTTAACAATAATGCATTTGCAGTACTTGCCATTAATGTATGCTGCAAAACAATGGTGAATAAAGACCCCCATATAGAATGTGTATCATTGCATGCCACACATTGTTCATAACATGCTTGAAGATTGTTGAACATGCTTAGCAACAAAGGTAAGGACAACAAATCTTGTGTGTTCCATTCACATGACTTTCTCTACCAATTCTGTAACAAACTATTCTTCTATTTACTTCATGCTAATTGAATAAACATTAGCAGAGTTTTTTTTTTTTTTTTTTTTTAAGCCCCCTTTAACATCTAAGGTCATATCGGGGGCTTTCCACTTGAAACAACTCATCTGTAGGTTCTTTTACGTTGGTTTAAATCATTTTGTTTTACTCAAACACGCACACATTCACACTCACATACACACTTCCAGACTCTGTGGGGGGGATAGGGAATAATTCTGGCTAGAGAAAAATTCCCGGCCCCAGCCGGGAATCGAACCCAGGTGATACGTCAGCTCGCTAAACACTCGACTACGAAGGCAGTCAGAAATGGTCTTATTATTTAGTTCCTTATAAGTGTAAGGGAATACCCTAGGCTAAAGCAATAGTCAAATCTTTTAAAAGATGGTTGCCATGTGATTGAAATTTGGTTTGCTTTGCATGGTCGGGAATAAAACAAAAGAAACAGGAACAATAAATTCTTATTTGAAAAAAGTGTAAGCAATTTAAAATTGAACCAATAACAAGGAACATGACGTGTGTTTTAATGAGATCTACATTTTTGTGTAGTAAGTTTTTGCCTATCTGTTATGGTTTATCAGTTATGTAAAAGTCATCCAGAATGAAGAGGTCTTTAAAGGCTATTACCAGAAAATTCACGGTCTATAACTTATCAAGGAAATATTTTTAATATACAGTATTTTAATCAAAATCATTAGAGCCATTTTTATGAAAATCAAAATTTTTAAAAAAATGTATCACGTAAAGCATTGCTTGGCTTTGTATTTTCTTGAAAATAGTCATATCACATCATTTGAAGATGAACTTAAAAACCAATTTTGGTATTTAACTTTTCATTTTCGAGTTACTGTATTCACAGCAACACAGTATCTTTTCTAAAAATGCTGTTTCTGGATTCAGGCACCCTAAAACGTGTATTTCCAGTGAAATCTTTTTATAAAACTTTTGGGTGGAGTGCAATACCCTTCTCTATCAATGTGCTAAATAGGAAAGTAAAAATATGAAGATACCTTCTCACAAAAAGGAATATTTACAGGTGGGTCATCTATCTTGAGAATAGATTTTTTCAACAAGCCTCATACGTAGGAATTGGGGACTGAGGCATCTAAGGAATAGGCAGGGTTCAGGAATGAAGTTCATGAGAAAATAGGCAATTTCCAAAATGTTCTTTCAGTACGGCAAGTAACTTCGCAGTGCTGTGGACCGTTGTTTTCATCTCTTACCTCGGATCAATAGACCTATCATTCAAACAAATTTCAGTGATGTTCATTGGCAATGCTTAGGTCACGCCTACTGAAGTAGTAGTCCTGAGTCTTGTTGGTGATGTTCTTGGGCCACCTGTTAACCTCTTTTATTGACATAAGACTTAATGCCATATACAGAACTTGCCAACAACAGCTAATATTTATTTGAAATTTGTGAAGAAACTTGTGACAGTGATGTGTTGCATCCTTGGGATAGATATCAAGTTTGGTATTTAAAGGAATTTTCATTTTTTAGTTAACTGTTCACACACACAAACAAACTTATGTTACATGTGCACAGACCCTTTTCTAAAAATGCTTTTTTATTTCATATGGGAGCCAAGGGACTCCAAAATTGTATTTCCTGTGAAATTTCATATTAAATTTGCTGTGTACATGTTAGAGAAAGAAAAACGTACTTCTCAGGCTATTCCCAGAACATGTAAGATATACGTTTTGTCGTGCAAATATCTTAAGCATATGGTATTTTAATCAAGATGGTGCCATATTTTAGGAAATAAAAAAAAAAATATCGCAAATTTTCCATGTAAAGGGCAGTTTGGGGTGGAGGGATTTTCTTTCATGTCACATATTTGGAGGACACTGAAAAAATTTGTATAAATTGCATAAAATTTCAAATAAATATTTTTAAAAGCCAAATCTTTAATTTATTCCCTTTTAATAGAAATAGCAGTTAATAATCATTACTGTTATGTAAATAAAGTTTCTATGTTGAATTGCTTTCACATTGAGCCTACCTGAAGTTTAACTCAAGTTTTCTCTATCTCTTTAAGAACTTTGTGTGTTCCTTCTGATAGCTATATGTTTTATAAATAATTCTAGTTATGGCATACATCAGTATTTTTTTGCATGCCATCATAGCTGAATACATCATTTCATTCCAAATGTGCTGTTGAAATTGTAAATTACAGTCTTGCATGTGTATTTGTGGAAGAGGTCAACTTGTATATAGCCAGTAATTTGATAAAATAAACATATTTTCAGATATTGGTTACAAAGAATATACATATAAAATATGTGATATTGTATAATTAATGTTTTCTTGAAATACTGTTCTTTTGTATAGTGTTAACCATTAGCATTAACATGTAATATAATAAATAACATTTTAAGTTTGTTTTTGTTATTAATCATGACCTATCTCCTAAATTAGGGCCTCTCAGGGATGTGCTGGTGCATTGCTAGGAGCAAAGGAGGACTATTCTACATCAAACCACAATGCAACCCCTACTCTTTCTTTCCTTGTATTTGCCTCACTCGCTCCACCTGACTTTCCTTTCCTTTCCTCACCTTCATCTATGCTTCTTCCTCACTGCAAAAGTCGCCCTCTGTGGTATAATGATTACCATGCTAACTTCATATACCCAAGGTTGGAGGTTCAAACCCGGCGGAGGACGATGGCTTTTTTCGGGTGTAAAAATCCTAAGCATGGCTTCCTTTGGAAGGGAAGTAAAGCTGTTGGTCCCGTGTCATAGATTTACTGCACGTAAAAGAACCTCAAGCCTGATAGGTCTCTGAGCAAAACTCAGTGGTAACCCAGTATAGAATGGGAAGCTGAGAACCATAGTAGTTATAGAGCATCCATAAATAAAACTCCATTTTGTTTTTCCTCACTGCAAAGCTATGCCAAAAAAAAAATTAGACCGATGCATGGTCCACAGCATCTCTGCACCTTGGTTTACATGTGTAGATAACGGGCCTTGACCTGCCAACTCAACTGCCAGCCTCATTCCCACTAAGGCACAGCTGAGACAGACAATCATCGGATCTATGCAGGAAGAAGTTGTGGTCAGCATCACACATCACCCAGCCAGAAAGTTGGTTCTTATGACTACTGCCTATAATAGCTCCCCACATTCCTCATGATGCTAAGTGAGCACTGCTCCTATACCCAGAACTTAAAACCTGCAACCCCTTGTGTGGGAACCAGAGCACCCAAATTGCCACACCACAGGACCATACTTAAGGTTTCATAAATTACAATCTCCTTTTATGGTTATATTCCTAGATATATTTACCAGAATCCATAAGTATTTAGCTAGTAAAACCTTACTGCCCAGGAGTGAGAGTGAAACCTAAAATTGGATGAAAAATTTAAAATTATGAATGCTGGAAAACATTTAAGGCTGTGCCTTGGTGAAAGGGTAAAATTGTAACAGTTTTTATTGCTTGCATTTCTATTACAATTATAATATTTTATAATATTACAAGATATTTTCACTCACCAGTTTTGAGAATGACCAGAAGATAGATTTTCTCAAAGTAACATGTTATTGTTTAATTTTGACATTTAAGTCCATGCATATGGGTTATAAGGATATAACAAGACAGACTAATCAAATCAAAGAACATCACAAAATCATTAATAACACAAAAGGTTCTGGACATAGTTGTTTTTGATTGAACTGAAAGGACATAATAAATTTTGTTTGCATGAGAATGAGACAGACTCTTTGACTATAAATCAAGTTTGAAATATTATTTTAATAAGTAGATTATCCAACTTGAATGTAATTTGAGTAGAAGCATAGCTTGCAGTTTTACAAAAATAGAAAGTAAATCTTAAACATGGAAGCTCTTATCATTTTCAAACCATCACACACCACTTTCGTAGGTGGAACATTGCTGTGTTTGCAAGAATTCTATATTAATCACTATTTACCAATGCAAATTATTAATACTTAGATTGAATACAAAAAGCAATAATAATCATATTTTATCAGCTGATAACAAGACATGTTGGGAGTAAGTTTCTATGATGGTAATACTCTGATTGGATAAAGGTGTCAGAATCTTGTTTGAATAAATAGAGCAGTTGACAAAGTTGATTTCTCGATGAACAGTTTACTTTCAGATACCAATATCAATAACTAGGTTTGTTTTGAAAATAAAAAGACCTCTTGAGACCATGGGATAAACCTCATACGTAGAAAACAGTACTTAACTAATTTTTTTTTTTTTTTTGGACAAAGTCTCTTGAATGTAGGCTCCTCAATTATATGTAATATTTGTACAATTTATTATAATTTGTGCACATTTGGGTTTTTTGTTTGTAAAAAATTTTAAAATATAAATGCTTACTTAAGTGCACCATATAAAGCACTATGTCTAACTTTAAGGCTGGCTCACAATCTGAGAATGATAGCAACAGAATGGGAAGAAATGCAGCATATAAAATTTTGATTCACAGTAGCCCATTGACAAGAACAGCAATACCTATGGATGTCGAAGTGGAAAGCCAATTTTACATATTAGAATTTCATTTATTTTTAACTGACCATTTAATATCTTTTCAGCTGCCACAAATTTGGCCAACATAATGAGGATTAACCAATATTAAAATTCAAAAGGATTGTGACTAGAGTGATCTCTAGCAGCTGTTAATTATTTCAGCTGCCTAGAATACTCTCTACAGTGAAAAGTCTAATTTGCCCAATATCTATCTAAAATGCCATGCATGGGAATGAGAAACTTCAAACTTGGCCAGCCATCTTCCCTGTTTCTGGGGCCCGAGAAACCCTCCAGTCAATTAACATTTTCATTAAAACACATGTATTTTAACTTTGTCATTCTTGTTCTGGTATTTGTTATGAACCAACCTATAGACTCCATTTTTCTCATTTCCTTTTTATCAGTATTTTTCACTATTCAAAATTCCACTTGGCCATAGTTTATAACTAATTAGCTTGAAATTTTCAGGAGAGCTTCAGTAACGATTCAAAGGTTGTTGTACAGTAGTAAAAAATTGAATTATTCTGCTGAAATCAATCATTTTTAATAACTCAAATTGAAAAAGTTTAAAAATTCAATAACATGTAAATAATTTTTTTCCCTTCTTAAACTAATTTCCTTATAGGTGCAGGGAAAATAAGGGAACACACAAGGCTAAAGCAATGGCAAAAGCTTTCAAGAACTGGTTGCTATGTGATAATATTGACATTTGGATCTCTTAGCAGTCTTTGTGTAAATAGAAAAAAATGACAACTTCTCACTTTAAAAAAGAGTATAAGTATTGAAAAATTTAAAGCAACAAAAATAGTTCTGCCATAAAAAAAGTATCTGAAATAAATTGAGTGTTTTAATGAGATCCATATTTTTCATTTAGTAACATTTTGTTTATCTCTTACAGTTTACCAGATTTGCAAAATTTGTCCTCCATAAAGAGGTCTTCAAGAGCCTATTCCAAGAAAATTCAGGACATGCATCTCATATCTCTGAAAATAGCTTGAACATACAGCATTTTAATCAAAATCAGAGGAGTCACTTTTGAGAAGATCAAATCTTTTTTAAAAATTTGTCATTTAAAGTGTATCCTGATATATGGTGGACTTTGTGACAGTGATGTGTTTTAACAACTAACTTTCAATTTAAAATGTAGTTTGGGGTGGAAGATTATCCAGAAAATATTTGTGTTGCATCCTTGTAAAATGCTGTACTTAAATAACAAGTTTGGTATTTAATGTATTTTCATTTTTTGAGTTGTTCTTTACAGACACACACACCAGAACCATTTTCTAAAAATGCTTTCTTTTTTTAATTCAAGGGATCTCTAAACATCCAATGAAATCTCAACATTAAATTTTTGGGAGCAACAAGATTAACTGTCAAGTCCAAGGAGCATTTCATATTATCATATTAAAAAGTGAGTAACATTGAATTAAAACATTAATAACTAACAGTTTGACATAGCTCATTAAAATGTGTGCACTATATATTTTATGTTCTTAGTATATGGTAAAATTTCAAAGCAATCTGAATAATTGGATTTTCACAGAGGAGTGGAGAAATAAGAAATCTCCATTTGTTGCTATCTCTTAATAACACAGGAGCTTAAAACTCTATTAAGTACCTTTAATAAGCCGTTAGAATTGCCAAGCAAATATGAAAAGCAGTGTCCTTGATTGGCATATGAATCTAAAAGCTGTTTAAGTGCTCAGAAAAATAAGAAAGCTTAGAGTTTAATTCTAATTTCAATTTATATATGGCTCAATATAAACTCCACCTGCCCCCCCAGAAAAGGTCTTATTCCACTGTTTGCTGTGTTTGCAAAATAAACAGAGCTTTATGTTGATGTAAGTACAATGGCTGATATAATGCAGAGTGTTGGTTTTGTAAATGATTATCAACCAAGTTGTGTGACATGTGTAATTCATTTAAAACAATGCAGATTAATGGAATTAACATTCTAAAATTCTGTTTCCGTTTCCAAGCAACCCTGGCTCCTGGTCTGTGGGCTGTGACTTCGCATATCTCCTCGTCTACTTGTAGTGTCAGTCAGTAGCACAATTGTTGGAGCTTGTCAGTGGTTCAGTTGTGTCCCAAACGTCCTCCCAAACTCCCTGCATGTACTTCCTCTAGGAGTTGCACAACCTTAACAACTGTTCTTTATTATTGCTACAACGCTTTGTTTCTTCCAACTGATTACAATAAAAATCTATTTATAAATAAATAGTTATTTATAAATAGTTCGATGCCTTTGTTCGATGCTTTCGCAACAATTCGTCCGTGCAGTTTTCTTTCGGCGCTCGCTGCGGTTGCGACTGCACGCTCCGAATTTCCCATCGAAACTGACTGTCTGGATTTTTTTTTTTTTTTTTCGAGTGGAGTGGAAAAACCCAATCTACAGGCGACAGAGGGGATAGCTCTGCCAAGTGTGGGGGTCGCCCTAAACTGGCACTACCCACTAAAAAACCACTCCACCGGAGAGATTTCGGGTGTAGGAATGCTGCAGTACCGCTTGTTGCACCTGCGGATTCAAGTTGCCACCTTTTTCATACCTGTCGATCAAGAGGTCAGAAACTTCCAGAGGTAGTGCTTATTGTCAAAATGCAAACCACGCAGTCGTTACAAACTCGTTCACAGGTGCGACAATCGGAACTTAAATGTGCAGTGCTCGCCTACTGTATTCACCCGCACGTGTGTAACAATGCATTGCTAATGAAAAGAAGCAACGGGTAAATGGCAACAATCATCTACCTATTTCTCTCGAGGGAAGCCCCTCGCACATGAGCGAATATTACGGCCGGCTAATGGTGGTCACAGTTATCTTACCACAACTAGTCTGGGATAATTTTGTCTCGCCAGACAGAGTCCTGTATGCTTGAGTAACACTAAATACTGTTGGAGGTAATCAGGCATCCTAGAGACTTAGAGACACCTCTCCCATGTGCTGTGCATTACATTACATCGGCACGGATGGCCCAAAACCTCAGGGTTGCGTAGTTGGTTCGCGGTCTCCAATTGGTTATTTGGAGACAGGTCTGTCCAGTCAGCCGAATCCACCGGCTATCCACTGCCTGCCAACGCATCCTCAAGGTTCAGCGTTAAGGGCTTGCGGCCTATTAAGCCACGCCAGAGAACTCATTGCGGAACTCATTTCCAGAAGCCTGGTTCTTTTATTTCAGTTCTCTTTTGCGAAAATACAACCTATTACCTATGTATCTTATTGACAAAGAACTTATTTCGGGGAACCCGTCATAATACCTGTCTTCTCGATAAACATTTGGGAACAGTGCTCGCCGAAACATTAATGTGTCTTCTTCCTAGGTTCGTAACAGTACGGGCCGCACCGTGGCCGAGCGGTTAGACCACTAGCCTCTCACCTAGACGGCCGGGGTTCGATCCCAAGCGACCGCATGTGAGATTTGTGGTGGACAAAGCGGCGCTGGGGCGGGTTTTCTCCGGGTACTCGGTTTCCCCCGCCATCGCATTCCACCGGTGCTCCATCATCATTCATGTATCATCAGTGTCACCGCCTGCGATGCCATTAGCAGTTAAAGCGGGCGTTAAACACTACAAAAAAAAACAAAAAAAAACGTAACAGTACTGATTTTTGGATAGCTTTTTATTCTCCTAAATCATTTGCTCTTACCCTTTCTTTCAGTTCTTGGGTTTATTTGCATCGTTTTTTAAACACAAAACCTATCACTTATTGACTGCACAGCAGAGCAAGGTCTTGAAATAATTCCCTCAGCGATTTGCGTTGACTATGCAATTTAATAATTCATTTTCTTTTTTCCTGCTTGTATTGTTGGGGTTTTATTAGTGTAGTTATGAATAGGGACGTCGTTTTGGGGAGATAGTCAGTTGCCCCCCCCCCTCCCTAAGTAATGAGAAATAATTCACTAGGTACTTATTTCTGCTCTACCAAGAGAAAAATTGCAATGATACTTTTAATGCATTTATTTCACATTTAAGAAATAAAAGGTTTTATTTTAGGCTAAATGTGAAATTCACATGGAACTCGCATGGAAATTCGGAAAGCTGCCTCAGACATTCTTACTCCCCCCCCCCCCTCAAGCAAAAATTGAAAAGACGCTCCTGCTTATGAAAGGTAGCGTTTCTTATTCAAGTTATGTATTTTATCATATTACTTGAAACCCTTGCTCTTTTATAAAATATAATAAAAATAATATAGATGCAGGAGCACTGTTGCATCTCCTGTAGCCATTTAAGAAAAGTATTATAGAATGAACAGTAATAATGGGTAAAATAAAGGTTTCTCTTCATTTCGTTCTACACATTCTGACAAATATTACAAAGGCATATCATGTAGAGAACATAAAACGTTGCAGCATCTTTAAAAGTGCAAAGGGATCGCAATCCATCACCATTGTCAAACATAGCAAATTAAGGGAAATCGAATTTCATCTAACAGACAAACCATATATCTGAATGAGGCTTAAATTGTTCTCATTATTAGAGAATGTGTTTTTACTAATATAGATGGATAAGTGACTTCAGAATGAAGACCGAAATGCAGGGAACGGTGATAGGTAAATAAGTATTCTTTGGTGAATGTTCAGTTTCTTTGCATATTACTAGTTTATATTCTATGGAAAGTACAAAGAAGCAAAGCAAAATAGCGGTTGCCACTTGACAGTATTAGAAGGATAACTGTCAAATTGAGTATTTTACAGTAATACAGTTTGAAACGTGTGCTTAGTATTAGAATTTAAAATAGAATTCATACATAGAAATGAAAAATGAAAGTTATTATTAGAAGTAAGTGGATAATTCTGTATTTTGTTAAATGTATGAGGAATTTGATTTCACATCTAAATGCAGTTGAAATATTCGCAATTCAGAATTGTATTCATCTATTGAATAATGAACCTATTTTAGTATTGGCTATGTTAATTCAACAATTCTCATTTTAAGGGCATCAACCTTTAAATGTGAAACTCGTTATGATACGTTTCAAGTGTTCTGCGAAGCATCTTCTTCAGCGGATTCAGTATAATTAAAAATGATAGTAATTGCTAGGTCCGTTTGTAGCACACGATTAACAAGCATTTTGACATAGCATCTATAATAAAATAAAAGTATAGTAGAAGCTTTCATTATTTCTTTCTGTTCTCCAAAACCCTTAGTGAACAATGCCCGGGAATAATGAATACTTCATGCATGCAACTTCTTTAACAGCCTTTTAAAAAGCATTTAAAATCTTTTAAGGTTGGACTGGAGTTGCCACTTGGAGATGGGTAGCAAATGATGATAACTGTGGCATATGTCGAATGGCATTTGATGGTTGTTGCCCAGATTGCAAGCTACCAGGAGATGATTGTCCTTTAGGTAAGTATATGAGTATACTAAAGCAGTGCATATATTTATGAGTATATTAAATGTGTTTTGTGGTAGTATGATATAATTATTACTATTATTTATGATTATAATTTTTTTCTGATCATGGAGCATTTATACCTATTATACCTTAAAACTAATAATCAGAATTTGTATATGTAGCTTACTATTATTTTTTTTCGGTAAAAGTTTATTTTGATTACAGAACGAATTTCACTTTTGATTCTTTTTTTTCTTTTTTTTTTTCCAAAAACCCCTATATGCGTTGCTTTTTCAAAAACCCATAGAAATAATTTTCGGAAATGCCATTTTTAACCCATATTTTGATCAAGTTCATTTACACACACCTAACCTAACCTTGACAAAAGCTGGAAACCACAGGAACCTGTTTGCAGCGGCTCATTCCAGTAAATGGCCTTTGCTCACTTCAAGCTCATGTTTCAATAAACACTTCTAAAACACAAGATCCATTCAACTTTTGCTTACCTTAGTGTTTTGACTGATACAACAATCAGCTGCTTTCCTTAGGTTCATGTTTACATCAACAAATATTCTGCAGGTATCTGTTTATATATCCATGCTTAATAAATAGCTAAAAGATTTGCTGTGAGGAAAACTCAGCACACTGAAAAAAACTTGCTTTCGTTCGTTTTTACATGTACACTACATTATGGCCATTACTGTTTTTTTTTGTTTTTTTTTTGTTTTTTTGTTTTTGTTTTTTTTCAATTCACAGTGGTTAACGAACTCAAAATATTGTGTAACTATATCACATGATCAAGTCCTAGAATGTCATTGGCTCATACCACTTGGCAGAGCAATTAATCAATGAAATCATACGTTCTGCAGTATTGGGTTTAATTAACAAAGTTGGTACAAAATTTTTCTAAGTCCAAGAAATTGGTAAAACTGTTAAACATGGATTACTCAAGAACCAACCACTTCTGATACATACACCAAATAGGAACTATGGCTCAAAATTAAGCTTAAGTACATCCCACACTTGGAAAAATTCATAAATTTGAACTTTTGAAGTTAATGTAAAATGTTTCCTTTTTTTCTCAGCTTATATTTATACGAATCATATTTGTAGATAGTTTGCTGTATAAAATTAAAGTTATTACTAATAAACATAAATAAATAAGGAATGTAAATAGGCTTGCATGTTATGAGCTCTCAGACTGAAGTGTATATGCAGTAAAAATGAAAAGTACAACTTTTTCGGTGTTATCCACATTTTAATAATGAGCGGTAACTAAATTTTTGTTCTAAATGTGGAACTCTTAATATACAGAAATATAGGTTAATCAGATGCCTCTGGGTTTAAATAAGAAGAAAAGTGGAAATTTATTACTTCTGGATCATTGTATTTGAAACTGTATACTAGACCTTGGGAGAACTCAATGTCTTAATTTTATTGGAAGAGTTCATCATATTGATTTGTGCATTTATTAATAGGCCTGTGTATTTGCAGTGTCTGCTACAATTGGCATGTCATTACTGGGTAACACTGGAGACCATGACAGAATAATTAGAAATTATTTAAAAAAACATTTACAACAGTCAATTGTCAGTTTCAATCAGCACTGGTGGTGTGTCAGATTTGGTCACACAGCAGTTCTTTTTCATGCCAGTAAATCTACTGACATGAGCAATCATTTTTAAGCACACAAACCACCAGTCTGGTCAAGTTTGAACCTGTGATCTTGGAATCAAAAGACAAGTTCCTAACCAATTGAGCCACCTGGACACAGCGCGCCTCCAAGTCAAATAATTCTCATTAGGGTGACTAGTAAATTCTAATGTACTTATTGCTCCACTCCTAGAACCAAATCTCACATAAATGCATGATGACAATGACTAATCTGCAACACAAGATAAACAAAAGCTGACTATAACATAGAGTATGTTATATGTGTGCAATTATATGTGGATTTTTAGTAAGTATAATGCAAAACATTTTATGTACAGGGATAAGAGTATACAGATTTCACATGCTGGGAGATCCAAAAATGATGAATAATAAAGCCTATTAAGAATTTCATCTATCTTGAAAGGTAACAGAGATAATTGAACATTATTGAATACATTAACTGCTATCTGATAACAGAGTAGGACTTCAAGAACAGAATGTTTGGTTTTGGTTTGCAGTCAGGCCAATGTTTTGGTTTAGTTTGTGCTTTAAATCCACCTGAGTCCCCCTGGGTAGTGTGGTGATAGCATGTCTGCCTCACATTCAACAAATTGCAAGTTCGAATCTTGCTTAGGGTGAGTTAACCAGATAAGGCTTTTTTGGGGGATTTTCCCTTATTCTGGGAAGACATGTCAAGTAACTGTAAACTCCATGAACCCTGAGGTCATTTGAGCATCATTTCACCAATTTCATTCATCGTCCAATATGACCAATCAATTAAAGGATGTTCAGCTTAAAAAAAAAATGTGCCTCACCACGTGCCTTTGTATTTAAAATCTACTGCCAGTAGGTGGAGTGGGATGGTTTTCTTTCAAGCTCACATTCACAAGACCTAAACTAAAGATGAATAAGTGCTATGCTAATTGGCTAAGATTTAGTCTGATGATCTAAGATAAAACAAATTAAAATGTGAATTATGAAAATAACTCATTCAGGTGTATTATTGTGGAATAATTAAATAAAAACCACAGCTTTCCTAAACAGGATTATATTTTTTTTTTTTTTTTTCCTTTGGTGTAGCTTAACATCCTTTAACACGATTGGTCATATCAGACGATGAATGAAATTGGTGAAATGATCTCGGGGTCATGGAGCTTAAAGTTACTTGACATTAGTCTTTTCAGAATAAGGGAAAACCCTGAAAAAAACCTTATTCGGGTAACTCGCCCTAAGCAAGATTTGAACTCACGACCTGTTGAATGTGAGGCAGACACGCTACCATCACACTACCTAGGCAGGCAAGAAATTTATTAATGATACTGCAACATCAACAATGTAATATGTTCATTTACAGTAGATGCTCAAAATGTGCTCCATTAAAATCCACAGGAATCTTATTTTCTTAGCCATTTTTGCCTTACCCTCATTGAGCTTCTGCTTTCTGCTCAATCTCTGGGGCTGATTTTAATTTTAAAAGCTAAGGTTTATGAAATTCCTAATCCGTATGTAAACTTTCTCTGGGATTAATTATTACTTTTCTTAAACGTCAACATGTTTTACTTTCTCTAGCACAAGTGTACAATGTGCATATTAGATAAAGTATTTTATTCCACCCAAAAATTCGATGAGATTTCACTAGAACTACATGTTTTGAGAACCCCCAAATTAAAAAAAACACTCTTTTAGTAAAAGGTCTCTGTGAGCCTGTGTGCATGCATATATGTGTGTGAGATAACTTAAAAAGAAAAACTTGGTATTTAGGTTTAGTATCTTCCAAGGATACAACAGAAAAATTTTCCTCAAACTTTTACATGGAAGAATTTTCATACATTTTAATATTCTACGGCTATTGATTTTCATCAAAATTAAAGATATTTACATTACAAAAAAAATGTATATCTTGACTTTACTGGGAATAACCATTGAAATCATTCTGAATGACTTTTGCATAACTGGTAAACCATAAGAGATAGACAAAAATGTACCACAAAAAATGTAGATCTCCTCAAAACATATGATTTATGTCCTGTACATTTTTGTTGTGGGGCTAACCAGTTCCAAGATATTGAATTCAATTTAAAAAATACTTACAGGTACTTTTCTCAAACAGAAAGTCGTTTGAATTTCTTTTGTTTTACTCCTGGCTATGCAAAGAAGTGAATTTCAATAACAATCGCATAGCAACAGATTGTAGTACTAATTTATTTGAAAAGGAGAATCCTGAGACAATTTTTTCTTTGATATGGGATTGCTTATTACCATTTGGTATTCATAAACTGTACATATGTGCTCAATGCTAAGCCTTTATTTCAAAAGTGCATGTGACAGCATACCTCATCTGTTTTATAGCCCCTCGGGTTGTCAAAGTGATGTGTAAATGAACAGGTGGTCACATAGTCATCCGCTATTTCCTCTTCGTTCTTTTGTTTACAACAGCTGCCAACCATTTTGTGATAGTTTGAAAAATTTTGAATAGTACATTTATTTAGTTTACTTAGGTTAAAATCAGGTAGTTTGTAGAGCTATTTTAGAATATTATTAAAATAGTAATAATAACTTGAAAACATCCCCAAAATAAACATTTTAGTAAAAAAGAAAGAAGCTTGTAAAAATATTTGATGTTTAGGTATAAAAATATTATGGAATGTTAGCAATGGAATACTGTGCCTTCACAGAACAAAAGAGAGAGGTGGCAGATAAGAAATTTAATGCAATCTCCGAGAATATTCCTATGAGTATTGAGTTACTTCTGTTTTCATTTACAATGCTCTTTTTCTTCCTTTGACAATTTTTATTGTATAGTTTACTTTAACCTGGTAAAATATACCGAACAATGACTAATGAAATAGAAATGCTCAAATGATCCTGAGGTCCACACCTGAATGTTTTCAAGATAATAGAAAACCTCAGAAAAAACCATATCTGGATAACTCGCCCTAACCAAGATTCAAACTTGGGACTTCTTGTATGTCAAGCAAACATGCATCCCTGTATTACATTATTTTAATAATTTGTATACAGAAATATAGAAAAAAATCTGTTGTTACATTCACATACCTTTCTCTAGCTCTTCCATATAGAAATTATTCTTACTAAAGATTATTATTTTATCTACATTATGCTAATCGACATTAACATTGGTCTTATTACTTGCTTTCTTGTAAGTAGAAAGGAAATAAGAGAATGCATTAGGCTAAAGCGATAGTCTAATCGTTTAAAACCTGGTTATGTGAAACAATTGAGGTTCAGTTCGCTTTCCATGGTCCTGTTTTAAATAAGTTAGGTAATTTAAACTTGAAACCAATAACAAGGAATAGCTCAAAAACGGTCAACTCTACAAGAAAAACATATATTACATAAATTATGTGTTTTAAGGAGCTCTACCTTTTTTATATAGTAAGTTCTAGTGTTAAGGTCAGACCATAATCATGTGTATATTAGCACTATAAATAAATAAATAAATAAATATAGTAAGTTTTTGTTTATCTCTTACAGTTTAACTGTTATTAAAAATTCTGCAAGACTCATTCAAAATAAAGAGTTCTTCAGAGGCTATTCCCAGAAAATTCTAAATATACATTTTATTTGTGATGTTAATGTTTTTAGTGTATGGTATTTTAATCAAAATCGTTATAGGCATTTTTTAGAAAAACAAAATTTTCAAAAAAATGTATTGCTTAAGTGGAGGTCAGAGCCACCTTTAGAAATAAACAGACCCTTATTTGCCTGAAAGAATGACGCCTGTGAATTGAAAATTGCTGCTTTTTCCTTGAAATGAACGACAACTATGAATTTGACCATATGAACAGTTTCTTATGATGTTCCAAAAACAGCAGGGAATCTAGCTATAAATCATAATATGACTTCTCTAAGAAGTTATCATCACATAGGAATCGTACTTGAAGATTCTGTGTGTTGATGTATACACACTTTTTGGCATTATAACTGATTAGAAACTGTGTGAATAAAGGATTGGTGTGTTCTAGTTTAATTAAAATCTGCTGGAATACTATTAACACATCTGTAATGTTACTTTGCAGTGTGGGGGCAGTGTTCACATTGTTTTCACATACACTGTATCATGAAATGGCTCAATTCCCAGCAAGTGCAGCATCTTTGTCCTATGTGCCGTCAGGAATGGAAGTTCAAGGAATAAGCTGCTTATAGCAGGTAAAGTTTGATTTAAGCTACAGCACATCTAAATTGTACTTGGCTAGTTACACCAAATGAGTAAATGTGGAGAAACAATGAACATTCCGTGGTACATCCGTTGCAAACATGCACAGTAATTCACCTTTATTGGTATTGAATACCACGTATATTAAAAATAAGGTAGCTTTTGTGCAAATATATTTTTTATTTTATTGTTAGAACCAGATGAAGAATTCAATGTTGCAACCAGAATTTATATTATTTTATATGGTGACCATGATCATATCATCAGGTCCCTCTGAAGCACTGCATAGATATTTTTTTAATTATTTGACAAGTTATTCCAATGAAATACCAGAATTTTTTTATTTTTCTCTTTTGTATGCAAATATATTTTCTAGTTCTAGTTTGGAACCAGATGAAGAATTCAATGATGCAGCTAGGATTTGAACATGGTTCTCCTGCTCTCCTCTTGATTGCTCTAACCGTTGAGCTGCTGATATACCAATATGACATTCAATCCTCCAACTGGTATTTCTCCCTTCAGAGAACACCTTAATGAAGACTTACATATAGCAGATTGTTTGACTTGGGTAAAAAACGTGAATGAGTGGGAGGATTGAATCCTCAGTGGTCTAGGAGTAACATGCTAGCCTCAGGTTCCCAAGGTCCAGGATCAAACCTGGCAGAGGACAATGGATTTTTGTGAGCATAAAAGTCCATAGCATGGTTTCCTTCAGAAGGGAAGTAAAGCAGTTGGTCCTGTGTTGTAGATTTACGGAATGCAAAACAACCTCAACCCTGATAAAAGAGGCCTCTGAACAAAACTAAGCAGCCTTTCATACGCAGTATAGAATGGGACTCTGAGAACCATAGCAGTTAAAGAGCATCCATAAATAAAACTCAGTTTAATTTGTCATAATACTAGCATTTGCTACAGTAGCTCAGTAGTTAGAGTAACTACACAGAGAATAGGAGAACTGTGTTCAAGTCCCAGTTGTGGCACTGAATTTTTCATCTAGTTCCAACAGTAAAAATGTATACCCATGGTAACATAAATATAGGATCATTACCAATACAATAATGTTTTCTTGTGTTTTTAAGTTCTGTTTATTTTTTGTGTTATTGAAGGTATAGAAAGGTAAGATATTTTTATTATTTTAAGTGACAAGCATAAAATAGAAACATGCGAGAGTCATTTCGAAAGTAATGCCTCCTACTTTTATTCATGAAAACTACAGGAGATACATAAATCACAATAGAACAGCTAAATAGAGCAATATTTCAGCTACTGATGGGTCATTTTCCCCACATATTCATCAGCATTCGTTATGACTTTTGCCAACAATGAACCTGAACGTGCATGCCGTGCTTGTAAAAATCTGAACCTGCTGTGGCTAACATTTCTTACAGCTTTGACAACAGCATTTGAGTCTTGAAAATGTTTACCACATAGTCCATCGTAGGCCTAAATTGGGACTGTACAGTAGATGTGGTAAGACAGTCTAGGCAAAACTGGTGTGGGGCCTGGCATTATGTTGCAGGTGAAAGTTGGTCTCGTTCTCTGGCCATATCCTGGAAATGCAGGCTTTCAGTTCAGTCAGGAGCTCAGATGTCGTTTAGTGTGCTGAATTGACAGTTACCCAGGACATACAAAAGAAGCACACCCTGGCTATCCCAGAAGACTGTGCACATCACTTTGCCTGCAGATGGCTGTGTCTTGAATTTCTTCTTTGACGGAGAATTTGCATGACTCCATTCCATTTGCATTTCAGCTCATATGGTGACACCATGACTCATTTCCAGTGATGAAGCTATTCAGAAAATTGTCACATTCAGCTTCATATTGGTCCAGCAGGTCCCAACAAATTTCCATTCGATGATTTTTTTGTTCTTCTGTAGACATCTGTGGGACCCATCTCACACAGACTTTACGATAACCAGATCTTCCAACATTGCTTCCAAGGCATTACAGCCGACATTCAGCTTTGCTCACAATTCTTTGGTCATTATCCACTGATGAGCATGGATGATTTGATCAAGGTGCTCTTCATTGCGAGGGGTGACAGCTGTGCAGGATCGACCGGGTCGTGGCTTGTCATGCACACCATTTTCACCACCTTTAAAATGTCGTACCCATCAACTCACATTGCTTATGTCTATTGTATCATCTCCATACACCTTTAGCAAGTGCTGATGGATTTCAGTTGGCGCAATTTCTTCAGCAGTGAGAATTCAATCAGAAGTATTTTATATGTGCGTTCATATCAGACTCCATTTTGGAACACTCCTCTGCTGGCACCAACTACCACAGAACAATGGAACCACCTGCAAATGAAAGAGGAAGGTTTAGGTGTGTGTGTATATCGGAGTCTGCAGATTCTGTTTCAAGTTTACTTCCCCGTAGCTGCTGCATAACAAAACCAATTTAGGTTACTTGTCCACAAGGAAAGAAAGTACCTTTACTAAGGGTTCAGTTTTCATGGCGACAAAACCAGATTCTCATAACCTGACAAGTCCATTCTCTGCACTATTAAAGTATACTATCTGTGCAAGTGACTGTGGAGCTCCTTGATTCAATATAGTTCTGGTTTTGAGTGATACAAACTACAGGATTAACCAACCCAAAATAGTACCAAAGAGAAATTTAGAATTTGGGATTAAAAGGCATATGTCTGCTCTTCTGGCTCAAGACACTTAAAAAAAAATTTGAACGAGCATCAGGATCATGAATTACAGGCATAGTAAATACTGTGAATCATGTAGGTGAATTATTTGTTTATTTGATAAAATCAATTGTGCATCCCTATCAAATAATTTCTTTGCCATCTTTTTGTATCTGTTTTGTTTCTTTGCTCTTGTTCTTTACAGTAGTTTGTTAATGTTGTACCAGCATTTGCCTTTTTCTGATTTTATTCACTCTAACCTCACAATGAACTTGTTTAGGAGTGAACATGTGATATGAATTTATTATAAGGTCTGGTTCAAAACACATTGGTAATGGTAACCAGAATGAGACTGAGAACAGGAAGGTAGGCAGCGTGAACATTTTAATTCTTAATAACCTGGTAACAAGAACAAGAATACATTCATTCGTTTTTTATTGACCAATGAGATTTTTTCACCTGCTCTCCAGCTTAGTCAGCATAATTTGTGAATTCAGTCGACATAATACATATTCACCAACTTCAAATTTTGGTTGAGAATTTTCTAAATGGAAGCCACTGCTATTTCTGATTCCTTAGAACTTCTTAAACAGCCAAACTATGCTTTCGATAAACAACAGCGCTCAAACAATTTGAAATTCTAAATAAAGCACTTTTTCGAGAATTCCTTCCATTTGAATTTCCTAGCTTGTAATTACTACAATGAAGATTCCTTAAAATGAAGAACAAGAATCTGATATACACAATATGGATCAGATATGTTGTAAATGGGAGTGGACCATGAAACTTAAACAAGGGCAAGTCTTGCTTCTCAATCCCGGGACCTGAGTTATGAACCAGCCTTAATGGTCACATGACCAAAGCAAATGTTATGTCTTGATCTTGATCATTTATAGTGTATAAATTATGACAATTTGGTTTGAATAATTCACACTGATTTATAAAATATTCATTGATCATAAATTATGACCTTCAGTATGAACTTGTATAGTTTATCACATTGTTGGATTACCACTGAAAATATTTGTTTGTGTACTTTTTATTCTTTAAGCTAATTTTTGTTATTATTATTATTATTATTATTATTATTATTATTATTATTATTATTATTTTGATCCCTAAGTTAGAATAGAACATCAGCACATCTAGAATTAGTGTGCACAGCATAAATGATCTCATAATCTTCACAGTGTAGCTTGATACTCATAAAATTAATTAACATTATCAGTTTTATTTAATATTGCCTTTGAGCCAGCTTGATGACAACCTTGTTACTGCAACTATGTGTGTGATAGCCAATCCCCATTGATACTACCCAACTCTCTTTCGTTTAATCTCCAACATAACATAACATTTCCATTGTTTATGGATTTATTTATGCTGCTGCCATGCAGTGGGTTGTTCTCCGTGGTGTAGTGGTTACCATGCTAGCCTCTTAAAGCCAAGATTGCAGGTTAAAACATGATGGAGGGTGATGGGTTTTTTTGGATACAAAAATCCTTGCTTTGGAAAGGACGTAAAGTCAGTCTTTTGTAATGTTTATTTGCATGTAAAAGGATCCCAAACCTTGAAAGAAGAAGATTTCTGGGCAAAATCCCATCATTTTGCATGTCTGCAAGTCCTGATTTTGACCTACAATGTCATCTGTGGGCGGCGAGCTGATCCCTCATTACCATGGTACATAGCAGCATACTCACGAACTAGAAATTTAATCCGATCAGGAAAACATTGTAGCAATGCGCTATGCTTCACTTAGGAGCTGCAGGAAATTAACCACCTGCCATGCTGTGCCAAAGCTGTTTCAAGGGACAAACTGTGATTATTGGTATATAGACCTGGTTGGTGCATACTAGTCAACTTTTATAGTTTGTCTATAAAATGTACAGGAGCGGAGGCCTTTTTACAATTTCACAGCTGTAGACAGATTCAAAGTTAGGTTTTCAGAAAGGAATAAAGGACATGACAAAGCATTAAATATTATTGCATTATGTTGTAACTTAAGATTATATACTACATTTATTGATTTACAAAGCTGTGGTAGTACAGAGCTTATTATTTTTTCCGTGGAAAAAAACAAAAAGCTGAAATTTCACCTATCACCCCCCTTTAATCCATTTTTATCTAGGGTACTACAGAAGAATTTCAGCAAGAAGCAATAATCTGGTCCTCTATTATTCTTATAAAATGGAATTCCTATTTATTTTACATGAAATGTTTGTATATTTATAGCACTGCCATTATTACACATTGTAAATTTCATATCATCTGAAAATTACTAGCTTTTCTGGAAAAGAACGTTTTATGGGTTTTAAAATCAGTAAGTTGGCAAGTATAAGTGCTTTACAGTGTATTTACATATGTATAAAACTCAATTTATATTTGTATATTCACTTGGTTGATGTATTGCTTACACCAGTTGTTCAGATGCTTGTAATTTTTTTCAGCATTATATACTCTAGCTGGGCTAACATGCATTTCTTTCTATCTTTCTTTCTTTCTTGCTTTCTTTGAATACTGTTCCTGAAAATCACTCTCTTCTTTTTTAGAAGCAATTACCTACAAGAAGAGAAACATAGGTTGAAGAACACTACATTCACTCACTCTACAGCACATTTTGTATAAAACATTACAAACCTTCACATGTATGTACACAGTTAAGAAAACTAAATTGCATGTCACTGTTTAAAACGTTTAGCTGAGAAGTGTCATTGTTTGTTTTAGAAAAACTGTATTAAAATTACAAAAAAACATGTTTTAAGAATAGTATAGTTAGAAATTGAAAAATTGGTAACATACTATTTTAAACCAAGTGTTTGGAAAATTTAATTACTATATGTTTGAAAAGCAATAGAATTTATTTAGTTAATTTGGAATAGAGATTCTGGATGGTATTGGGTATTATGTCATTTACTTTTAGAGAAATTTAAACTATAAAGGTACTCAGTTGAGTGTTTGTACTAGGCAATAGCCAGTAGCAAAGCTATTTGCTAGTAACTTCAAATTAGTGTTGAGAGCCATTCACAATGAAAATTAAGCATAATTTTTGTGCACTATGTTTTCATTCATAACTACAAATGTAAATACTGGCTGTTCATTTTTATCTGTGATTTCCTGCATACCTATAGGGCAAGAATGATGTCATAGTTAACTGGTGAGCCTACATTGAAGAGCTTGAAGTTCCAAAAAGATGTAATAAAAAACAGAGTTGATATGGAGAGATAGGAAAAATATTAGAAGAAATTGGCATGAAGAATATTTGGCTATTAGATAAAAGTGGATTTTGGAAAGAAGTGAGGTTGAGGGTGGAAGACATAGAGAATCAAGAGACAGGGCAAATTTTGAGGATAAAAGTTCTTTGAGATTGTATAAGATGATGAAGACAAATTGGGGAAGGAAGAAATAGATTGACTTATGTGAGAAATCGAAAAATTAAAATGATGGGAAATGTAAGGGAAGTGGATAAGGATTCTGAAGAGGGAACAAGAGATTAAGGACAACTAAAAAACTGAAGAGTTAGTAGACTAGCTCTACACCACACATACAGTGTAGGGGTTAAAAGTAATGGGGAGCTCAGGTAGATGCACTAGTTTCTAAAACTTTGTTATTCGAATATAAGTTATACTTGTAATATTGCAGTAACAAAAGATGGAAATAAATCATTCATTCACATATTTAAGCCATATTCTTAGCTCATTTGGTGAAATGGAAATAATTACAGTGATCTCTCCTTCGAAAGTGTGGTGATGGCTTCTGGAAGAGAATGCAAACCATAGAATCGTAGTTGTGGTTACATTGCTAACTAATATAACCAGTCTTCTCATGCCTACTCCCATCACAGATTGTTGAACAATCTCAAAAGTGTCGTAAATAATTCTGGTTGCACATAAAGAAATAGCTTCTGTCAGCATTGATACATTTGTGCCTATGTCAAAATGTGAACTTACATCTACTAGTAACAAGTTTGCTTGTAAATTGCATGTGTTCAACAAGTGTAATCAACATAAAATTTGTAAAAAGTGGGACTAGTCATGGTACCAAAGAAAAGAAGGAAATATGAAGTGAGCTTCAAGTTAAAGGTTCTAAAACAGGCTAATGAATCGAACAACTCTGCTGTAGCAAGGGATGAAAGTTAGGATGTACTTGAGGTGTAGGCTGTAGATGACGAATGTAAGAATTTTGCAGGATATTAAATTTCAATCTAATTTTCTGTATATCTGTCTTCAGGTTTTGGGGGCCTTTTCTATGATTCAACTATCATGTCATCTGCAGTAGAATACCATAGTTTTTGCATACCTTTTTTCATTATAAAAAGAGTTTCTTTGCGCTTCTCAATCCACATTCAAAACAAAATTATTAAAAAAAGTCTTTCTGAAGCAAGGTCTGATTAGTAGCAGATATCAGGATGTTTATGGTAGTCTAGTCATATACGTATGGAAAGCACTGTCACAATTCAAACTAATGTTGTTTGGCTTAGTGAGAATCCACAATATTTGTTTTTAAAAGGATTGAAATAAACTGTGTCCATTCTAGACTAAAGGAAACGCAGTTGTAACCAGAGAAAAAATCTGATGTGTTCCATTCACATGACTTTCTCTATATCTCTGTAAATTATTATTGTTAATAAGCTTATCTTTTATTTATTTCATGCTAATCGAGAAAAATTAGCAGAAATAGTCTTATTTCTTGCTTTATTGTAAGTAGAGGCGAAATAAGGGAGTATCATAGGTTAAAGCGAAAGCCAAAAGCTGGTTGCTATGTGACTGATGTTCCTTTGTTTGTATGGACAGGAGTTGACAAATTCCTGTATGAGAAAAGTATGTTTTTCGAATCTGAAACCAAGAAAAAGGAATATCTCAAAAAGATCAACTCCACGAAAAGAATGTACATAACATAAATTGTGTGTTTTAACGTGCTCTACATTTTTTGTGGGTTAAGATTTTGTCCATATCTTACGGTTTAGTAGTTATGAAAAATTCATCCAGAATAAAGTAGTCTTCAGAGGCTATTCCCAGAAAATTCAAAATCGTTAGCCATTTTTTAGAGAATCAAAATTTTCGAAAAAATGTCCATGTAAAGGGTACTTTGGGGTGGGGGGATTTTTCTCAAAATCTTCGTGTCGCATCCCTGGAAGATACTAAACTTAAATATCAAGTTTGGTATTTTACCGACTTTTCGTTTTTGAGTTATTGTGTTCACGGACGGACGGACACACACACACACACACACACACACACACACACACACACACACACACACACACACACACACACACACACACACAGACCTTTTTCTGAAAATACTTTTTTTTTTTGATACAGGGGACCCTAAAACATATATTTTCGGTGAAATCTCGGTATCAAATTTTTTGGTGGAATACATTCTCTATATACTATGTACATAGTATGTATAGAGAAAGTAAAAATTAGATGAGAATCACAGTAATAGAATATTCAAAATATCACTGTTAGTGAATACAAAACCGGGTATCTAAGTTCTTCTATTTTCAAGAAAATTCCTACACCCTAAAGTATCTTTCACATGGAATATTTTTCAAAAGTTCTGATTTTCCCAAAATGGCTTTAATGATTTGGATTAAAATACCACATTTTAAAGGTATTTATGTGACAAAAAAGTGTATATCTTGTACTTCCGGAACTAGCCTCTGAAGTCATGGTAAATGTAAAAGATAGACAAAATCTTACTACATAAATATGTAGATCTCAGTAAAAGACAGAATTTATATCAAATATATTGCTTTCTCTACATGTATTATATACATAGTGTATAGAGAAGGTTTTGTATTGCATCCAAAAATTTGATACCAAAATTTCACTGGAAATATATGTTTTGAGACCCCCTGAATCCAAAAAAAAAAGCATTTTTAGAAACATGTCCATGTGTGTGTGTGTCTGTGGATAGCATAGCTCAAAAACGAAAAGTCTGTTAAATACCACACATGGTCAATATCTTCCAAGGATGCAACATGAAGATTTTCAAGAAAATCCCCCCTCCCCCAACTACCCTTCACATGGAAAATGTTTCAAAAATTTTGATTTTCTCAAAAATGGCTCTTAACGATTTTGATTAAAATATTGTATATTAAAGATATTTATTTACCTGACAAATAAAATGTATATATTGAGTTTCCTGGGAATAGTCTCTGAAGACTACCTTATTCTGGATGAATTTTATGGAATTTTGTATAACTGGCAAACCGTAAGAGGTAGACAAAAACTTACTGGACAGAAAATATAGAGCTCGTTAAAAGAATTTATGATATATATATTTTTTTCCTGGAGTGGAATGTTTTTAAGATATTCCTTGTTATTGGTTTCAACTTTAAAAACTTAATTTTCTCATATGAGATTTTGTCAACTCCTGTCCACAGAAACAAAGGAACTTCAGTCACATAGCAACCAGCTTTTGGCTAATACTTTAGTCTATTTTACTCTCTTATTTCCCTTCTACTTGCATGGAAGCAAGCAAATAGACTATTTCTGTTATTTTTTTCTTGATTAGTATGAAGTAAAAACAAGCATAAGCTTTTATATAATAATTTGTTGCAGAGACGTAGAGAAAAACATATGAATGTAACATATCAGATTTTTTTTGTGTGGTTAACCATTTATAACATTTTGCTTCGTTTTGTTTTAAATTCCCTAGTACCTATACTTTTCTCAAATGGCAGCTGTAATTTGTTTTTGTTTTATTTTTTATCCATCCTGGTCATACAAATAGAATGAAATTTCAACACTATGTGACCAGCTCTTAAAAGATTTTACTGTCACTTTAGCCTAATGTATTCCCTTATTCCCCTTGTATCTATAAGAAAATATGTAATAAAACCATTCTGCTACTGTTTATCTTGATTAGCATGATTTACATAGAAGAATAAGTTATGTAAGAATAGTTTGTTGTAGAATATATATAGAAAGTCATGTGAATGTAACATATCAGATTTTTGTTTAGTAAGCTTTAGTCACTCTTTTAGTTTATCACTGACAGATTTATACGACGTTCATGTACAATAAGAATTCACATGCCATTTGCAGAAAATTCAAAGTGTACATTGTATTGTCATAGGCTTCTGCGGTTGGTGTCATTAATAGTATTTCTGGCCCCAACAGGAGGCCAAAACTTTGGTGTAAAAAGTATGATGATGCTGCATCAACCAGAAGCCAGAAATACTACTGAACATTGATGATATTAATGTAAATTCAAAGGATTTGATAATTTCATAATCATCCAAATCATTTCAGGCATTTGTAAGAAAGCAACAAAATTATATCTATATATAGTAGGCATGGGCATTAACTGGTTTAGGAACCACTATAGGGCCTGTATGACATAGCCTATTATCAAGCAGTGAGGGGCCACACTTGAGTTCCAATTGGAATGTCATCATGACAAACTCTAAGATGTAAAGATTTGGCCTTCTGTGATGAACATTACTTTCTGCAATTAGGCTTATAGATTGATAAAAGAAAACACTTAAATGAGCTTAACCAACAAGGAAGAAATCAAAGTTATAAGTTATGACGCAATTAAAACCTTTGCAGTGCAGTTAGAACTATTGGAGAGATGGTTACTAGAGGGGCAGCAGTATTATTTTCCCTCTCTGCAATCTCTTCAAAATACAAATGAGAACAAGAAGTGAAATAAGTATACTGCTTTACTAGAAATTCTAAGGAGTAAACCATTTGCTGGGAAATGATTCTGGCCTTTTGTAAAATCTGTACCCCCAAGGGTAAGCCTGGATTTGTAGCTACAATTAATATCCACAAAAAGAATATGTTTTTGAAATATTTGTGCCATTATAAACATGTGTTGATCTATTTAAACCGTTGCAAAACACACTCATATGAGATTCTTTGCTGTTAAAAATTGATTATGGTTGGTTCTACATTTATTGGAGTATTTGCTTTCACAAATAAATTAGGCCAAATCAAAATACAGATCTTATGACGAACATCTATTAGCACAGATGAAAATAGCTTTATCAGAAGTAAACGTTTTAATGAAATAATTATGTTTAAGAATGCAGTGTTTTTTGTATTATTTTACAGAAGTTTAAACCATATACAAAAGAAATTGGTACTATTTATTCAAGAAACTGCAACTGCCAAGATTTAACTAATCAAATTCTGTTGCTTTATGGGCTCTAGGGCAATTACCATTCTACAAATGCTTGGTTTTTAAAAGATGTACAGCACTTTTATTTACACTGTACCTTCATTTCTATAATTACCACTTGTAAACTTGTAGTTCTGTAGAGATTATAATATGTAAAAGCTATAGCTTTTAGCTTTTGTAACTGTTTTGAAATATATTTGGCTCTTATTTAACATTTTATCAGCTGCTTTATTTCTTTTATTTCTCATTTTAATCCCTTCCTTGCACTATTGCATGTAAACACCTGTGCATAGTAAACCTCTGTTAATATTTAGAGCATAGTTTGTAAAGTAGACATGGGCATTTGCTGGTTTGGGAACCAGTGTGGTGATTCTCAACCTTCCCACATAGAACAGAAGATGGCATTGCGCAAGTTTGGTGTATTTAAAGGTATATGCTCTGCTGTGATGTAGCCAAGCAGTATGTATGTAGTATGTTAGTAAGCAATATCAGGTAAATCACAGACTTATACCAGTTATAATTGAAAGTGCTGTAGCTGAATTTCAGATATTTGTAACAGATTAAAATGGATAGAAAATAGATAAAGTAGATTTTAAACCTATATACAGGATGGACCATTTAAGTTTTGATGGTATATCATCTCCAAAGTTAAGTTTTGTAGAAAGAAAAAATTCAATACCAAGATTTAACTGGAAATGCACATTTTAGCAGTTTTAGAAAAAGATCCATCTGTGATGATAACTCGAAAACAAAAAGTTGGTAGAATACCAAACTTGGTATTTACGTTTAGTATCTTTCAAGAATACGACACGAAGATTCTGAAAAAATCTCTCCACCCCAAACTACCCTTTACATGGAAAAAAATTTAAAAATTCTGATTTTCTGAGAAATGGCTCTAAAGATTTTGATTAAAATGACATACATTAAAGATATTTACGTGGCAATAAAATGTATATCTTGAATTTTCTGGGAATAGCCTTTAAAGACCTCTTTATACTGAATGAGTTCTGCAGAATTTTACATAAATGTTAAACTGTAAGAGATAGACAAAAAAATTACTACTCAAAAAATTTAGTTCTCATTAAAACACACAATTTATGTCATACACGGTTTTTTTTTTTCTCATGGAGTTGACCATTTTCGAGATATTGGTTTCAGTGTTAAAATACTTAAAACTTTTCTCAAATAGGAATTTGTAAACTCCTGGCCATGCAAAGAAACAGATTTCAACCTCATGGCAACCAGTTATTAAAAGATTTGACTATTGCTTTAGCAAGTGTATCTCCTATTTTCCTTCTACTTACAAGGAAGCAAGTAATAAATACAATTTCTGCTAATGTTTATCTCAGTTTTCATGAAGTAGATAGAAGAATAAGCTTTTTAACAATCATTTTTTACACATGCAGAGAAAGTCATGTGAATGGAAAACATCAGATTATTTTTAATGGGATCCTATTTTTTTATATTATTTTTTCACACCTCAAAAAAAATTTTTTTATAAAGCACTGTGCAATTGTTCTTGCACCAATGTAAATAACAAAGAAAATTCTAAATGGCTGTGTACAAGAGCACTGTGAGATGTTGTACAACCAACTTAAATGGTCTACCCTATATAAACATCTGTCCTCCCTTATTGACAAATTACTTTGTGTAATTAGAATTATGTCCTGTGGAAGGTAATAAATAAATGAGCTTAACCAACAAGAAAGAATCAAAATTAGTAAACATGTGTGGTGAAATTAAAACCTTTACCATGCAGCTTCAACTGAGGAAGGGACAGTTTCAAGAGAAGTTGCATCTTTCTCTTTGCAATCGCTCCAAAATATGAGCTTTAATGTATTCCGATACTATAAACTCTAAAGAGAATATAATTTCTAGTAAATGATTTTGTAAATACTAAGTATGTTGAGCTTTCAAGGGTAAGGCTGGATTTGCAGCTACAATATATCTGTGAAAAATTGTTTCTTAAATATTGCCACTGTATATATAGTGTTGATGTATTTAAATACTTCTTAATTGCAAAACATGCACAGTTAAAATTCTTTGCAGTTAAAAGTTTGGCTGTTTGTTTTTACATATTTGTGTGAGCAAGTGTGTTCACAAATGCAACTCAAAATAGCTCATCAGAGGTAACTCGTATTTTAACAAAATAATTGCAAATTTAATGAAGGTAATTCAAAATATGATGTCTTACTGATGTCTAAATTGTATGCAAAAGAATCAGTACTATTTATACCAAGTCGGATGGCTTAGGTGTTGGTGTCTGTGGTTCTGCATTTGGAAAGTCCTAGGTTCAAATACATTGGGTTGGGTTTTTTTCATAGTTTCAGTCACCAAGGTAAATGCTGGATTGGATATTTAATACCAATAGATGGTAATAATGATTGTGCTGGCATCTATCCATAAATAGGAAGTCAATAGACTAGATGGCATCCTAACACCATCTGCTTGGCATGGAGCAAGGTGGTATGGTATAAAGGGATGAGGCCTAGCAGGCTGTCCACCACATACCGATCAACAAGATATCTCTTAGCATAAAGTAGATAGAAGAATAACAGATAGCCTAGTGTATTCCTATATACCTAGAAGGAAGTAAAAAATAAGACAATTTTTACTTTCTCTACTACTTACATAGTGTGTATAGAGAAGGTATTGCATTCCACCCTAAAATTCAATACCAAGGTTTCATTTGAAATAGGTACATGATTTAGGGTCCTTTGAATCTAAAAAAAAAGAGGGTCCATGGTCTGTTTATGAACATCTTAACTCAAAAACGAAAAGTCAATTAAATTCCAAACTTGGAATTTATTTAAGTCAGCATCATCCAAGGATGCGACACAAAGGTTTTCAACAAAATCCTCCCCACCCCAGACTACCCTTTACTTGGAAGATTTTTCAAAATGTTCAATTTTCTCAAAACTGAAGAATTGTTTTGATTAAAATATTATGATGACAATTTCTATCACAAAATGTATATCATGAATTTTCTGGGAATAGCCTCGAAACTGGTAACTTTAAGAGAGAGAAAAAATCTTAACTATGCAAAAAATGTACACATAGATCTTGTTAAAACACATAATATGTTATATGTTTTTTTTTTTTTTTAGTTGACTATTTTTGTGATTTTTCTTATTTTTGGTTTTAAGAGTTTAATACAGACTTTTCTCAAATGGTGAGTGTTATTCACTTTTTTCATCCTGGTCAAACAAAGAGAACAAAATTTCAATTGCAACACTAAGCAATTTTAAAAGCTATTAAAACATTTGACTTCACTTTAGCTTAGTGTATTCCCTTATTTCCCTTGTAATTTAAAAGACCTAAGTAATAAAGGCCATTTCTTCTGTTTTCTCTTTCTGCATGAAGTAGATACACGAGTAAGCTTATGTAACAATAGTTTCTTGCAGAATAGGTAGAGAAAATCATTTGAATGGTACACATCATTTTAAGAATAGTTTATTGCAGAGTAGGTAGAACAAATCATGTGTGGATTCTAAACTATGTATTTTTTTTTCCAAAACGGTAACGTGGTGTGATAATATTGCAACTTTTATATTGTAACAAATGTCTTTATTGACTCAAATTGTTTACAAATAGTCTTATATTCACTCCTGCAAATAATTCACGTGACGTTTCAATGTGTAGACAGCTTACTGCTGCATGCCATCCATGGCTCATGCACCCTGTGATTCATGACTCAGTATAATTCATAACATACACTGCACTGCAATCGTTCCACCTATTATAGCAGAAAATAACATCACAGATCTTCCTGGAAGCTTCTGGAAGCCAAAGCTTGGAGAAGAACGAGAAGAGTGATGTTCTCACGAGAAGTGTCTCGCGTTCCAAAAGTTCCTGTTATGCTGTGATACTCTTTCGTGTTGTTTATGCATCCCAACTGTGATGACTCACATAACAAGGTGAACGTGAAAACTATTGTATAAGATGTGCCATCTTATACAACAGTATCACAATATTATTAAATATCTATGAGACCAAAGTGAAGTGTTGCTTACTTGATAATTAAAAAGTTATTCAACCATTCTCAGATATAATTGTTCCAAAGTAACATTTCCAAGACTTGGAAGATGTTTGAGGAAGACAAGAAAGTCAGATGTTCTACCAAAACTTCACATCTTAATGTCACTAATGTGTGAATATCGGGGGACTTTTCTGGCTTTTTTGGAAATAAGCGAGACTGTGCAGAATTACAATTATAAGGGTTAGAGAGAATAATTCATTGCCTTCTTCATTTATGGTACAGATCCCGTCATTTTTCCAGATGCATTTCAGCCTGAGGCTTATTGTGCTATCTGTATCATTTAGAGTATCATTACACCTGCATCACTTAAAAAGGAGTGCAGCCTTGCAATGGGTAGGGATGATATTTCTTTTGGTCTTATGAACATTTTCATCATAGTCTTCGATCATTGTACAATAATTTCATAAATGTGAGTGTCAATTTATGTGAAACACACTTTGTTTTATTTATTTTGGAGTTAACCTCCTTCTGAGATATTGCTTGTTATTTGTTTCAGTTTAAAAATACTTCTACTATTTTCAAATTTGGAACTATTTTATTTTCTTTCTGCTGTTCAAGCAAAGGGAACAAATTTTCATTTCAATCACGTAGTGACCAATTCTTTAAAGATTTCACTATTGCTTAATCCTATTTTATTTCCCTGTTCCCATTGTGTCTACAAGGAAATATATGATAAAACAATTTCTCTGAAAGTTTATCCCTATTAACATGAAGACAAAAGAGTAAGCTTTTATAAGAAAAGCTTGTTTAAAAACAAGTAGAGAATGTCACTTGAATGTATCATAACAGATTTTTTACAATGGTGAAGAATAACATCGTCAAATGATATCAGATGCATTAAAATACCAATGTAATACAATACTCAATTATATTTTGAGCCTTGGCTGCCCTAAATCACATGGAGAGATTCTTTGTTTTCATCTGGCGAATTGCCATTGCCATATTATTGAATCTTCTAACATTTGGATTTTTTATAATTAACATCTTAGTTGTTCTTACATTGTATTCCTCAACTTGAGGTAAATTTCATTCTTTACACACAAAAGATAAACTTGCTTAGCATTGTGGGATTATTTAGCCACAATTCATTTTTTTTTTTTTAGACCATGAAACTTGCCCTGGAAGGGTATCATGAGGCATTTCAATAAATACTGTGATTTAAAGAAATTGATGTTGCTAAGATAAGTTGGTGCTACCATTGTGTTTCATTTGTTATAACTCGCCAAAACGGATGTGGTACTGATTCATAGATTAGTTTGCATTTGGCAGGCATTTCCGTTAGTTGTTCATAGTGTTTTTGCTAAAATGGAAAAAGTGAAGTATTGTTCAGTGATCGCTTTACACTTACGAGGAGATAAAGCAAAATTGAATGCTATTATGGGGCCTTTTGCCTTCCATGACTCTGTTTTGGAGAAGAGCACCCAAGACACCCCGCAGATGTGGTTACCAAGGATGATATTGAAAACATCTACAATATGATATTTACTGATCATCGAACCAAAGTTCGCAAAGTGCCAGAGGCAACATGTTTTGACAGGAATGGAAATTCATATTTTGAATGATAAGTTAGATATGAAAAAGTTGTACGTCCGATGGTCCAGGATGACTCATAGTGAATAACAAGCAGGCGAGGCTTTTAACTTCAATGTTGTGTTTGGAGCTATTTAAGTGAAAACTGAAGGCCTTTCGAGTTGTCATTGTCGATGAGACCTGGTTTCATCATCATATTCCAGAAACAGTGGGTTGCTTTCAACCAAAACAGAGTGAATCGTCGTTCTTTTCTGAGCTCTGCTCTGCCACAAAGTGAGACAGGGTTTACAGTGCAGCAACCACACTGTAAACCATATCAAGCATATATCTAGTGTGCAGTGTTCAACAATAGACGTCACCTTAGCTTTATGACAGCATTCCCTTCTTAAGCTTATTCTGCACAATTGTGTTACAAATCTCTATTGACTCGAGTAGTTAGAAATAAAGTATTTAAATCACTGCTGCAAATAGTTCACTTGAGGTTAGACAATTGACAGTATATGGCTGCACGTCATCCATGGCTCACGCTCCACTGCGGCTGGTACTCCAATCACTCACGACACAGTGCAATTCACAACACAACTCACTGCACTTCTTTCTCCTTTTTAATAGCGAGAAAATGTCGCAAACTTTCTGGAAGTTTGTCAAAGGTAGTAGAAACCGAAGCTTAGAGAAAAATTTGGAATATCAGAAGGATCGTGAAGTCGCGAGAAATCTCGCATTCCGAAGGATCCTGTTGCGTCGCGTCGTTGTTTAGCATCGAACTGCGATGCCTCACGTTCCAGCTTCACTGCCGCATGCCAGAGCGATCACGTGCCAGACGTCACAGTAGACTGGTTTCACTAAAGGGTGCTGAAACTCAACTCCGCTCTATTGCTTGTATTCACTTCAGTTGGGAGGTTTGCTATGGTGTACTTTCGGCACAGTTTTTTAGTGCAGAAGTTGAATAGTGCCGATTAACAAAAAGCACTGACGAATATAAATGTCACTTATAAAACTATAGTACATCTGGGTTATCTTGAAACATAACGTGCTTCTTACTAAACTCTAATTGAATAGGTGGCAAAGGTCGTGCACATGTATCGTTACTGCCTAGTCTTAAGTCATACAGCGAAGCGTGTTGTGACCAGTTCTAGGACTGCTGATTTAAACTTTTATTGACAGGCTATATGGAAAGGTGTATGTTCCAAGCGGTCAAAATGTAGAAACTTTTATAAATATTATGCGCGCACCTTTTCTTGGGCGCTCCATAGTTTTTATTTGGTAGGTTTCGTGCAATATCGGAAGCAGAACAGCATTGGCCCTGAAGTACGCTATACACCAATGCATCTAGTAGTTTCAATGCTAAGGTTTCATTTTGACTGTAGATCCCAGAGTTTACGCATTTGCACTGTGTTTCGTTTAATAATTCAGCTAGTTCCCGGTAAATTAGATAATCTATTCACCATAATGGTTGAGGTTATCAAGGAAAGAAATCCTGTTTGGTTGGCATTACTGCGGAAAGACAGCGGGCGAGCTCTCTTCTTCCCATGGCTCTCGCTTCCCCGTAAAACTAACACCCAAGAAAAGCTGCCCGCTTAAGTACGTATATTTCATATTTTCATAAGTGTTCAAATAAAAACAGCAACCGTTAAAGAACATTAACAATTATAATTGTGTAAAGTGCATATTTTGTACAAAACATCTGACTTTGATACATAATCGTTATATTTTAAAACTTAAAAATTTGAAGATATATTTTATTAGAGCAATATATTTGAGTCAATTGCCTTCTTCTTACGTTGTCTACTGTGTTGATCAGTGAAAAAAATATGTGTTCCGTTCATATGATTTTCTCAAACTCAGGCGCGACCTACTTTTTTTTGGGAAAAGAGCCACTATCGTTAAGGTGAATTAATTTGCAGGCCACACGATTCGAGTTTTTTTCCGTATTAAATATCTAAATTATAAGTAAACCGATTATAGCTAATATATTGCTGTTATTTTACTAAAACATTAATCATATATTAAGTAATTTTTAAAATTAAACATATAATTGTTGTATTAAAACAATTGAATTAGTATTTTACCTTTCAATGCGACACCCGCCACTGCTTCTCAAGAACAAGGCATCAATATCTGGTTTGATTGATGCTATAGCAACTCGAAGCGAACTTTCCAGATGAGTGTAGGTGAGTCGGGGTTTTCGATGCGCACTTCACATGTTTCATCCCGGAGAAGACTTGTTCTCAAATATTTTTCAGAACATAGTAATCCTGACCCTCTTTTCTGCCAAAGGCGTGACTTTAAAGTTTGGGATTAGGAGGAATGCGGCTGGAAACGAACCCTCGCTGTTGGCCAAGTGTTCCACTTACTGATCCCTTAACTGAGGCGCGATTCTCAACTTGCAAGCAGAGTCTTCAGGTAACATATTTTACTACGTTGCCTCTCGCCCCTAGTACAGACTCGTCATTTGTTTGCTAATGGTTATTGCCCAGTGGCAGGGAGGAGCGGTCCCGTTTGAAGGCCTTCATGTTTTGGAGAAAACTATATGCATGTGCTATCGAAACGTGAAGCGAAACAGAAGTGCATGTCTATTAATGCCCGGATGTTTTTCTCTTGAAAAGTAGTCGCAATTATAGTATGAGATATTGTTAAATATATTATTTAGGACAGACGCACATTGAAAATAAACGCACTCCATCTACAGATTCTCGGGAACTTCGTCTATGTTAATGGAGAAAGGGGAAGAAAACAGATTGAAACTTATAAGTTTTCTTGTTAAAGTCTTGAAATCTATTATAACGCGGAATTCGTTTATTAATTTTTATATATTTTCTGTATATTTTTTAGAATTTTATTACAGTTTTGTAGGGCCGGGAAATGCACAACATTTTTGTTTTTTATTTGTAGATTTCCAAAGTCGCAATTGTGTTTCAAAGGCTTTAACATGATCAAACATATTAGTGATTAATTGGTCTTTACCTTGTTATATCTACCAGAAAGGCAAAATCAAACATCCATTCTGTGTCTTTAATTTCAACAATGGGTTTGCCTTTTTCCTCCATAATGTTTGTATTTCGTTTTTAAGATCAAACACTCGCTTCAATATTTTGCCACGACTCAGCTATCTTATTTCAGTATAACATACATAATATTCTAATTCTGAATCGAGTTTTTTTTTAAATTTTGAAATTCTCTATGTCGAAAACCATGTAAAGAATGAAATTCACTACTTTTAAAATGACTTTCAGAATACTAAATTTAGGGATTTAGCACAAGGTTTTCTTTCTTCTTCTTTTTTTAATTTATATAGCCCACTTTAACATCTAAGGTAATATCAGGGGCTTTGCATTAGAAACAACTCTTGCCTGTAGGTTCTTTACGCTCGCTGACTACTCGACTGTGGAGGAAGTAAGATTTTCTTGTAGTAAGCAGTAATATTGCATTACAGAAATGTTTCCTACATTAGCTGCCTCTTCTTGCAGTAATTTAACTAACCGTTCTAGTTTTCCTGCAAATGCAGGAGCTCCGTATGTTGTAGATTATTTCAAGCCAAGCCGGTTCAAGACTTCAGTGACATTCCCCTTTAAATCATTGGTTTTAGTGGCGCCTTTAAGAGGGACATGAGTAGCTAATTCTTCTGTAATCTTTGCCAACTACTCTTAAGAAAATAGTTAATTGAACAATGTCGCTAGCATCACGATTCTCGTCGAGTGCCAGAAAATAGAACTGGAAACTTGTGGATCGATATTTTAAAGCTCTCTATATTTGGACGCTAATTCGTAAACTCGTCGAGCGAGTCTGTCGCGACAAGCTAAGGTAATTTTGCAAACTGCGTTTTTTTGTCAGGACATATATACCACGTTTCCATGGGGAATTGAAATCAATTTGAGACCAATTCCATCTCAATACGATCCGCGTTTCACATGTTAAATTCAATACAAACAGATCGTTTTGAATACGTGAGCTTCGAGAATAATTGAATTCGCCATTTATGTTGGTCAACTTGGAACTGCGTTGGCGAACCTGTGTATTACATGCAGGTTAAGTAGTTAAATAATTATATTTGAGAGTACATTGCAAATTATAGACACCATAAAAGTGGTTGTTATAGTCTACCACAGATCAATTAAAACAAAGTATTATCAAACGACTACCGCGAGCAACAGTATAGCAGAATAACAGTTTCTTTACCTTATTCAAAACTGTTTGAATACGGAGGTGTTTCCATGCAATATTTTTCGATCCAGGATTCAATACTATTTGAATCCACGTTTCCATGCAATATTCAATACGGTAAGTGTATTCAAATCGATTTCAATTTCCCAGGAAACGTGGTAATTATATCAGCAATACTTGCAATGCATTCTTTAACAAACTCGCCAGCTGATAATGGTTTGTTTATTTTTGCGTAATTTCTGCAACTGCGTAAATCGCTTTTGCCAGAGATTCTGTTTGAGGTGACACATTGTTAAAAATTAACTACTGACGCGAAAGTTTCTAAAATTCGGATATCTTGACTTCACGAAATTGATCCTCAAATTTATCCTATGAAGGCGCATGTTTGACGTCATAATGTCGCTTTATGTTACACTCCTAAAACACTGAAACTGTTTCATTGCGAATTAAACACACTGTTGTTGTTGTTTTTTGTTTTTTTTTGTTTACCTCAGTAAAAGAGTACTTGTTTTGTCCACTTTATTTGAAATTATCTCTCTTCGTCTGAAACTTTTCTTGTTTTGTTGCTACACTTAGACGCCATAATTATCACTTATAAAAAGTCACAATTAATTAGATATATTTTTCAAACCTCTCACTAGCACTGCAATGTGAGCAAACAACTGCAACTGGAAACTAACTTGAAAGTTCTACGATATACCGATAGAAAACATCTGATGCACACTCGCCTTTGAAGGTAAAGTTTTCTCCAAAACAGGATGGCTTACAAACAGGACCGCTCCCCCTGAGCAATAGCCATTAGCAAACAAAAGACGACCCTGCATTTTGTGGGGACGAGAGACAACGTAATAAAATCTGTTTCCTGGAGACTGCTTGCAAGTCGAGAATCGCGCCTCAGTTAACCCTTAATTACATGGTGTTGCACAAAGTGATTAATCAAAGGTTTCAACATTTCTATTGGACTTTTTTCTAATTTCGTATTACATTAACCTTCATCAATAAAATTAGGCTAGTCATAGCTGTTTTGTATTCTGAAAGTATTAATATCTTTACAATAAAACCGCAAACTGCAGTCAAATGTAACCCCGTCGGCATCCAAGCGTGCCATCACACCGGCCATTTTACTTGGGTCCTCCCCATTCTTTACCTCAGACACATTTGAACTCGCGA
Source organism: Hymenopus coronatus (assembly GCA_030762935.1). Taxonomy (NCBI): domain Eukaryota; kingdom Metazoa; phylum Arthropoda; class Insecta; order Mantodea; family Hymenopodidae; genus Hymenopus; species Hymenopus coronatus. The sequence continues at coordinate 102,517,098 of CM060886.1, read as the reverse complement.
GGCCCGGCTTTGAAAGGATGGCCAGTCCATTATGGATCGCACTAACGATCACGGCCAGTGAACTGAATATAAATACCAGTTTGCAAATTAGAGGAAGAACGGCATATGTAGCAAAATAAAACATGCAATTAAGGTTTAAGGTACCAATAAGTGGAAGACTTGTCAACAGCGAGGGTTAGTTTCCAGCCGTACACTTTCTAATCACAAACTTTAAAGCGAGCCTTTGGAGGAGTGGGGCAGGATTATTATTATTATGTTATTATTTTTATTTTTTGAAAAATACTGTAGCAACGTTACCGCGCGGTCAACAGTATAAGGAAACTCAGAGCGATGCGCAGTAGGTAGGATCATGAATAAAAATAAAAATCTCATACATAAAATATGGGATGAGTATTTCTTAACACGAATGATTCCTCCATGTTTTGAGTAAGAGGATGACTAATGTACTTGGCAAACACATGTGTTGGAAACGGAAAAGTCTTGCTCTTTTAAGTTTATCTTATTCAAAATAGAATTACTTTTTCACAAATAATGTATCTTACAAATATCACTGCGGGCCGAATGTGATGGGATCAAGAGCCGCGGGTTGGACACCTGCTCTTAACTGTTCTGCAAACAAACTATCCTTACAAACGATTATCCTTGTATCTGCAACATGTCGATCAAGATAACCATTAGCATAAATTGTCTTATTGCTGCTTCCTTGTAAGCAGAAGTGGAATAAGGCTGAAGCGATAGTCAACTCTTTTAAAAGACGGTTGCTGTGTGAAACAATTCCGTTTTCTTTACACGGACAGAAGTAAAACAACAGAGGGATGAAACGAAAGATGACTTCCCGTTTGAGAAAAGTTGAAGTAATTCAAAAATGAAATCAATGATAAGGAAAATCTCAGAAGCGGTTGACTCAACAAATAAGAAAAGAAAAGAAAAAGTGTGAGGAATATGACAAATTGTGTGTTTTAACGAGATCTAATTTTTTTGTAGTAAGTTTTTATCTATATTTTACTGTTTACCAGGTATACAAAAGTAAACCAAAATGAAGAGGTCTTCATAGGCTATTCCTGGAAAATTTTATATATATAATTTTCACAAACACACACATTGTTTGTCATGAAAATATCTTAAACGCGTGGTATTGTAATACAAATCATTACAGCCATTTTTGAGAAACTCAAAATTTTCGTAAAATGTCTCATGTAAAGGGTAATTAGTGGTAGTGGATTTTCCTCAAAATCTTCGTGTCGCATCCATGGAAGATACGGAACTAAAATACCTAGTATGGTTTTTAACCGACATTTTGTTTTTGAGTACACACACACAGACGGGCGTTTTCCTAAAATTTTGATTCAGGAGGCTTTAAAACATTTATTTCCGCTGAAATCTCGGTATGCAACTATGTTCATTGTACGTAGTAGGAATAGCAAAGTAATTCCACAATTTTCAACATATATCTTTCTAATCCTTCTCGACCTGCTCATCAAGAACATTTATATTCCTTAAAATTTACGGTTCCAGATTTTTCAGAAATTCTTCCCCGACTCCAGACAGAAGATAAAATAAAAGGGTACCTAATTTCAGGATTTTTACTTTCTCTAGCCCTGTATGTAGAATGTATTGTATTCCACCGAAAAATTCGATGTCGAGATTTCACCGGAAATACATGTTTTAGGACTCCCTGAGTCCAAAAAAAGCATTTTCAGAAATAGGTCCCCGCGCGCGCGCGCGCGCGTGTGTGTGTGTGTCTGTGGACAACATAGCTTAAAAACGAAAAGACGGTTAAATATCAAACTTGGTATTTAAGTTTGGTATGTTCCAAGGATGCGACACGAAGATTTTCAAGAAAATCCCCCACCCTAAACTACCCTTTATATGGAAAAGATTTCGAACATTTAGATTTTCTAAAAAGTGGCTCAAACGGATTTGATTAAAATATCGTATATTAAATATTTATATGGCAAATAAAATATTTATCATGCATTTTCTGAGAGAGGTCCCTAAAGGCCTCTTTATTCTGGATGAATTTTGCTAAATATTGCGTAACTGATAAACCGTAAAAGATAGACAAACACTTACCACAGAAAAAAGCAGATCTCGTTAAAACACACAATTTATGTCCTATACTTTTTTTGTGGAGTTGACCATTTTTTAGATATGCTTTATTTGTTTCAGATTTAAAATACTTACACTTTTCTCATTTGTAAACTCCTGACCATGTATAGAAACGGATTTCTAACACATGGCAACCAGCTTTTAAAATATTTGATTATCGTTTTAGCCTAGTGTATTCCCTTATTTACCTTATACTTACAAGGAAACAGATATTTAAGACAATTTCTGCTAATGTTTATCTCGATTATCATAGTAGATAGAAGAATATGCTACTTAAGAATAATTTTACAACGATGTAGAGAAAGCCATATGAATGGAACACATCAGATTTTGTTTTGTTGTAACAATTAGCACAACCTGTAGCTTCGTAGACAGAAAAAGAAACTTTCGCAGTTTGCAGACTCTCTATTTAAAAATGTTTTATGTCTATTCACAGGCTTTTCACTACACATTCTTCTCTTATTTATTTTAAAGCTTATTCTCTTATCTGCTTCACGTTAATCGAGATAAACATCAGCAGAAATGCGTATATCACATTTCGTTATAGATACAAGAGAATCAAAGGAATACGGTATGCTTAATCGATAGTTAAAACTTCAAAGAGTTGGTTGCCATTTGATGACTTAAGTTCTCTTTACTTTACCAGTAGAAATAAAACGAATAACGACTTTCCATTTTAGAAAAGCATTAGCATGGGAAGATTGAAACCAATAACAAGGAATGTCTCGGAAAAAGTTGATGAGATCTACATTTTTGTGTAAGAAGTTTTTATCCACTTCTTACGGTTTACCAGTTATGGACAAATCGTCCAGAATGATAGAGGATATTCCCAGGAAATTCTAGTTGTGCATTTCATTTGTCATGAAAATATCTAAACATATCTTAACATTCTGAAGTTTTACAAGAAAATCTCCACCCCAAAATGCATTTACATCGAGTATTTATCAAAATGTTGATTTGCTCAAAAATGGGTCTTAATTTTAAATTACTTTTGCATAACTGGTAAATTGTAAGAGTTAGATAAAAATCGTACTACACAAAAATGAACTCGTTAAAGCACACAGGTTATGTCAACATTTTTTATAGTGTTAACTTCTTTCTAGTTATTCTTTGTTTTTTCTTTGAATTAATCAGATACTTTCTTTATATTTACTTTTCTCAACTGCAAATCACTACTATCTCCCCCCCCCCTCTATCTCTCGCAAAGAGAACAGGATTTTAAAGCCAGCGCATACCGACCTACTTTAAAAAAATTGACAATGGCTGTAGTTATTCTTCCTACACCCTTAACGAAATGTGTAAATGAGCAATGAGGCTTTATGTGATTTAACAAGAACTAGTTAGAAGCTTTTGTAAGGATAATCTGTAACAAAGTGAGTAGAGAAAGTCATGTAAATGCAACATCTCATATTTTTAATTCAGGGAATCTCAAAATATACATTTCTGGTCAAATTTCCTTTTTTTGAATTTTTTGGGTGGAATACAATGCTTCCTCTTTTTGATAAGTACATGGTAGGTATTTGGTAATTGATGTGTTATATTCACATGACTTTCTCTGCCCAGTCTTTTAAAATGTTTAGTAAAAGTGTATTCTATCTACGTCGCGTTAATCGAAATAACATTTGTAGGAATGTTTTTATTGCGCATTTCTTATAGACAGTGGAATAAGGGAATACAGAAGGTTTAAGCAAACGTCAACATTTTGAGAGTTGGGTACTATGTGATTGTATGAAATTTCGTTTCATTTCCTTGACCAGGAGAAAGGATTACGAATAATGAATGATTTCCCATGTGAGAAAAGCATAAGTATTCAAACATTTAAACCAAATAAACTAATAATTCGGCAATGGTTAACTTCACAAAAAAAAAAAAAAAAAAAAAAAAAAAAAATCTGATGAGTCCATATGATTTACATCTCGATAACACGTTACTGTTAAAAACTTGTACTTCTACTTCATGCTAATCGAGATAAACATCAGCAGAAACAGTCTCATTAATTCCTTGTAAGTAGAAGGGAAATAAGGGAATAAACTAGGCTAAAGCGATAGTCAAATCTTTTAAAAACTTGTTGCCATGTGGATGAAATCCGTTTCTTTGCATTGCCAGGAGTTGACATATTCCCGTATGTGAAAAGGTATTTTAAAACTAAAACCAATAACAAGAAAGATTTCAAAAAGTGTCAACTCCACAAAAAAAAAAAAAAAATGTATATGAATAAATTGTGAGAGTTCACGAGATCTACATGTTTTCAATAGAAGTTTTTGTCTATCTCTTATGGTTTACCAGTTATGCAAATTCAGTCAAATTCATTCAGAATAAAGAGCTAATCCCAGAAAATTCAAAATATACATTTTTAAAATATAAATATGATTGAAAGCTATACTGCATTTTAATCAAACTAGTTAGATCCATTTTTGAGAAAATCAAAATTTCCGAATCTTGTTCCAGGTAAAGGGTACTTTGTGTGGAGCGGACCCTAAACTGTGTATTTCTGGTGAAATACCGATATCGAATTTTTGGGTGGAATAGGTACAATAAGTTCTCTACCTACGTACCATGTCCAATGTAGAGAAAGTAAAAAACATAAACAGTGATCACTATAACGATATCTATAGTTCAAGAATTAAGATTCTGGTTATCTCTTATGGTTTATGCAAAAGTCATCCAGAATGAAGAGGGCTTCAGAATTTATTCCCAGAAAATTCAAGATATACATTTCATTTGTCTTGAAAATATGTTAATCATATGACATCTTAATCAAAATCATTAGTTATTTTTTAGAACATATAAATTTTCGAAAAACTTTCCATGCAAAGGGTAGTTTGGGGCAGAGTAATGTTATTATTTAAAATCTTCGTGTCGCATTCTTGGAATTTATATTTCACCTCTTACCTTTTGAGTAATACTGTTCACGGTCACATACGCGCGTTGACCTTTTTCTAAAAAGCATACGTGTTCTATTCACATGGCTTTATTTACCTATTCCGTAACGAACTATTTTTATAAAAGCCTATTCTTCTACCTGCTTCATGCTAATCGAGATGAACAATAGCAAACATCGCCTTATTAACAGTAGAAAGGAAGTATGGGAATACACTAAATAAGCGACAAAAAAATCTTTTAATTAATGCTGATTGCAATGTGATTGAAATTCTGTTCTCTTTGCATGGCAAGCAGTAAAACAAAGGAATGACAAATTTCCGCCTGAGTAAAGTATTTTAAAGTGGAAACCAATAACAAAGAATATTCCGGAAATGATTAACTCAAAAGAAAGTACCTACCTATGTGACACAAATTGTGTGTTTTAACGAGACCTATAATTTTGGGTGGTACACTTTTGTCTATCTGTTGCGGTTTGCCAGTTACGCAAAAGTCATCCAAAATAAAGCTGTCTTTAGAGGCCATTCCCAGAGAGCATTTTATTTTTCATGTGAACATTTTTAATATAGGGTATTTTAATCCACCGTTAGAGCCATTTTTGATAAAATAAATTTCGAAACTTTTTGCATGTGAATGATAGTTTGTGGTTTTAAGATTTTCTTGAAAGTCGTGTCATATCCTTGGGGGATGCTGATGTTAAATATGAAGTTTGGCATTTAACCTACTTTTCGTTTTTGAGTTATACTGTCCACAGATACGCGCGCGGACCTTTTTCTAAAAATAATTTTTATTCAGGGGTCCTCAAAATGTAATTACGGTGAAAGCTCGGTATCACATATTTGGGTGGAATAACCTACTTCTATTTACTGTACCAGTAGAAAAGTAAATAGAAACGAATGTATGTTGTGATAAACTGAAGTCCACGGCTGCAACAGCATCTATAAATTCAGCATTGTGTAGTTATCATTTTTGCCGGATTTGAAAGTCATAAAAAACCAAACGGGCCAACACCGCAACGTTGAAGCTAGTGCAGCTAATTAGGCAGATATTGCTGCCCTGTAAACAAGCAAATGAAAGGTTAATTAAATAGAATGAAATATGAAAGCCTGAGTCAACAAGATCATTCCCCTCTGTGACCTAATGTAGGACTGTGTAGGATCCTATAACGGCAGGGCACACCCACATGTTGGCATCCGATACAAATGTGAAGGAACCTTGACCTTTTACTCCAGTTTTTATCCTCTCCCTTAATGCTCTTTCCTGGTGCTTCGGACGCAACATTTTGTGCCAGTGCACCAAACCTCAAAGGGGCTTCTATCCACTGCTCTGAGAGATATTCCGCCCTTCGTATGTTTCATACTTCATGTACATCAGAAATGAAGTAAATAATATCTACATCTGTCGTTCTACATCATGGGATGTATTAAAATGAGAGATATCCCACCTATTGCTCTACTTAGAGCAATGAGTTTGTTTATAAGATACGAGAATTAAAAAAAAAAGTTCCTTTCACTAGGCTTTTTCAACAAACTTTGACACAAAAGATTATCTTGGTAATCGAAATAAACATTAGCACAAATGATTGGGTTACTTCATTCTAATTAGAAGGGAAATAAGGTAATACACTAGACTAAAACGATAGTCAAATCTTTTAAAAAGCTGATCTCTATGTGAAACAATTGAAATTCGGTTTGCTTTGCACAGCCAGGAGTAAAACAAACGAGATGAAATGAAAGATGAGCTCTCGTTTTAGGAAAGTTTAGGTAGTTTAAAATTAACCCATTAATAAAGGATGTATGGGAAACATTTAACTTTACCAAAAAAACAAAACAAACAAAAAAAACTGATTTGTTCCATTCACATAACTTTCTCTAGCTGTTCTTAAAAAAACTTTTCTTACAAAGGATAATTATTTTATCTACATCATATTAAACTTGCTTCTTTGTAAATAAGAAGAGAAATAAGGGAATGCACACGCTAAAGCGATAGTGAACCCTTTTAAAAGCCAGCCGTTATATGAAACAATTGAAATTTAATTCTCTTTGCTTGCTAAGAGTAAACAAAAGAGAGACAAAAACATATCTACATCCCGTTTGAGAAAAGTTTGTATGTACTCTAAAACTGAAACCAATAACTCGGAATATTTCGTAAACGATTAACTCTAATGAATAAAAAACAAATGACAAATTATGTGTTTTAACGAGATATACAATTTTTTTTTTCTTGTATACCAAGTTTGTCTATCTCTTACAATTTAACAATTATTCAAAAGTTATACCAGTGTCATCCAGAATGAAGACGTCTTCAGAGGCTGTTCCTAGAAAATTCAAAATATATATTTCGTTTGCTATGAAAATATCTTAAACATGTCATTTTAATGAAAATCGTTATGGCCATGTTTGATAAAAATCAAAATGTTCGAAAAATTGTTCAATGTAGAGAGTAATTAGGGGTGGGCGGTTTTCTTAAAAATCTTAGTGTCGCATACTTTGGAGATAACTGAACCTAAATACCAATTTTCGTATATATCCGACTTTTCGATTTTGAACTATGCCCCCCCCCCCTACCCAACCCACACACATCGGACATGTTTGTAAAAATGCTATTTTTTACTCAGGGAGTCTCATAATATGTATTTGCGATGAAATATCGGTATCGAATTTTAGGTGGAATACAATACTTATCCACTATGTACATTGTACAATGTGCTAGAGAAAGTAAAAATGTTTTATAAGGGACCCTAAAACGTGTATGGTGAATTCTACGAACAAAGTGTATAGGTATAACATAAAATGTGTGTTTTAACGATATCTACATTTTTTGTGTAGTAAGTTTTTTTTTTCTATCTCTTACGGTTTACCAATTATGCAAAAGTCATCCGGAATGAAGAGGTCTTCAGAGCCTATTTCCAGAAAGTTCAAGATATATACCTATATTTTGTCATGTGAATATCCTTAATATACGGTATTTTAATAAAAATCGTTTGAGAAATTTTTGAGAAAATCAACATTTTCCAGATTTTTTCCACGTAAAGGTAGTTGGGGGTAGGGGGATTTTCTTGAAAATCTTCGTGTCGCATACTTGGAGGTTGATAAACTTAAATATCAATTTTGTAATTTAACGTGCTTTTCGTTGTTGGCTATGCTGCACACATCACATATACGTGGACATGTTTTTTTTTTAGAATCAGGCGGGCTCAAAACATGTATTTCTGCTGAAATCTCGGTATCGAATTTTTGTGTACATTTACGTGCAACGAAAGTAAAAATGTGTATAATCTAAACTGGGTGTTTTATGTTTTGTATAAAAAGTTAAGTTTTTCTCTCTTACGGTTCCAGTTATTTATGTAAAATTCGTCCAGAAAAAAAGGTCTTTAGAGGTTGTTCCCAGAAAATTCAAGATGTACATTTTGTCTTGTAAATATATTTAATATGCAGTATTTTAATCAAAATCGTTAGCTATTTTTGAGAAAAAAATGTTTAAACATTTTTCCAGTTATTGATAGTTTGGGGGGGGGGTTCTTAAAAATCTTCGTGTCGTATCCTCAGAAGATACTACACTTAAGTACCAAATTTCCGTTTTGTTGTTGTTTTGTTTTTTGCGTTATGCTGCCCCCCCCCCCCCCAACACACACATACACGGAGCATTTTCTAAAAAAAAAACATTTCTGCTTCAAGAGACCTCAATACACTATTTGCGGTTAAATCTTGACATTGAATTTTTGAGTGGAATTCAAAACCATCTCTACCTATATGCATAGTTCGTGTAGCTAACGTAAAAAAATCTGATGTGCTAAATTCACATAACTTTCACTAGCTGCTCTGTATACTAATCGAGATAAACATTAATAAAATTGGTCTTATTACTTGCTTCTTTATAAGTAGAAGGGAAATAAGGGAATACACTAGGCTAAAGGGATAGTCAAATCTTCTAAAAGCTGGTCGGTATGTGAAGCAATAGAGATTCGGTTCGCTTTGTATGGTGCATTTGAGAAAAGTTAGGTAGTTAAAAATTGAAACCAATAACAATAAATTCCTCGAAATCGGCCAACTCTACAGGAAAAACTTATCTGACATAAATTATGCAGTAAGTGTTTGTCTATTTCTTACGGTTTAACCGTTACGCAAATTTCTGCAAACCTCGTTCAGAATAAAGATGTCTTCCGAGGCTATTCCTAGAAAAGTCAAAATATGAATTTTATTTGTGGTGTAAATATCTTAAATACCTATACGGTATTTGAATAAAAATCATTAGAGCCATTTTTGAGAAAAACAAAATTTTCAAAAAAATGTTCCATGTAAAGGGTAGTTGTGGTTGGGGATGTTCTTGAAAATTCGTGTCCCATCCTCGGAAGATACTAAACGTAAATAACAAGTTTGGTATTTAACGATCTTTTCAATTTTGAACTATGCTGTCCACAGACATACAAGGACCTTTTTCTAAAAATGCTTTTCTCAGACTCAGGGACCTCAAAACATATATTTCCGGTGAAATTTCGGTTTAGATTTTTTGGGTGAATGCAGTACTTTCTCTATCCACTATGTACATAAGGGCTAGAGGAAGTAAATTTCTGATGTGTTTCATTCAGATGACATTCTCTACCTGTTCTGTAACAAACCATTCCTACAAAAGCATAGAAGGGAAATAAGGGAATACAGGCTAAAGCGATAGTCAAATACCTCAAAAGCTGGTCGCAATGTGTTTGAAATTCCGTTTTCTTTTCTGGCCAGAAATATAAGCAACAGGTATGACAAATTGGGTTTGAAAAAAGTTTAATATTTTAAAATTGAAACTAATAACAAGGGATAGTTCGAAATTTTCAATATACAGTATTTTAATCAAAATTTTAGAGCCATTTTTGAGAATATCAAAATGTTCGAAAAAATTACCATGTAAAGGGTAGTTTTGTGTGAGGGGATTTTCCTGAAAATTATGTGCATCTTTGAAAGATGCCTAATTAACCTAAATATCAAATTTGATGTTCAACCGACTTTTCGATATTGAGTTATGTCCCTTTCACCCACGCACAGACACATGTGGACCTTTTTCTAAAAATGATATAATTTTGGATGAGGGGTCCTCAAAAGATGCATTTACGGCAAATCTCGGTATCGAAGTGTAAGGTGGAATGTAATCAATACCTTCTCTATCTTGAGGTAGAGAAACTAACAAATGGAAGACCTGAATACCAAAGATATTAACGGAGGTATAAGACAAGGGTGCTACCACTATTTTGTGTGTGTGTGCGTGTGTGTGTGTGAGTGATTACCAAAAACTTTTAGAACTATCAGAACTATCTTAAAGTAACAAAAAACGTGTTACATTTACATAACTTTCCCTACCCATTCTGCAAGCAACTATTCTTAGAAGAACTTATTCTTCTATCTACTCTATGCTAAGTAGATAGAAGAGAATAAGCTTATTAACAATAATTTGTTACAGAGATGTAGGGAAAATCATGTGAATGGAACATATCAGATTTTTTTGTGGTTCAGACACTTGATTTTTGCCCAAAAGTCAAAAACAAAGGATAGAGGTAAAAAAATATATTGATGCAATTAGTTGGCTATAAAATGTTAGGCCATACTCACAATGAGATGTAAGAGTAGACTTTGCACCCATTTTATTCGATGGAAGCATTTTCCCACTCGTGTCACCGGTGGCGAACGCTCACACTGTTACGTCATAAACTAGACAGGTGCTGTTGAAAATCAGTGCTCATTACACGAGTGTTCGAGCACAGTGGTATGTTAAAGGGACGTGTTCACTCATCGTGTAGGATGCTCCATTACAACACTGCTGACATTACAGTAGGTGAGTTATAATAAATCCGATAAATTTTGTCAATCGTCCAGTGTTGATGAAATAAATGGAACGTCAACATAAATGTCCGCTGTTTATGGCATTACGTGACGGACTGTGCCGTGCGCTCGATCCCCGCAATCCCGCACTAGTCTACATTCGTTAGACAACACCAACACTAGCGACACTGGCTTCAACGGTAGCCTGAACTGGAACGGACTATACAGTACGGACGGTAGTCTGTGCTTCTAAAGCAAGAATACGCATTGGCTATCTGGACATGAGCGAGCCACAGTTCTCGGGCATGCGCAGTAAATGCAATCAGTTCAGTCCAGCAATAGTAGTGGCCCAAGTAATATCTCCCGCCTCCATCCGTCTGTTTATGCTTATTTTGAACTGTCTCGAGTATTAAATTAGTTTTATATGTTTCTGTGATTAAATAAGGAGTGTATATATAGTGTGCTTTGATGTTTATTAGAAAATCTTTCTTTTTACGATCTTAACGAAAATGGCTTCAATTTTATCAAAGCTTGGGACAAAAACTTTGCACAGTGAATAAAGTCCATGCATTCATGAAACGTGAAGCAGCTTCTTGTGAATTTTTGATTCCTTTGAAAAAGGTGCAAGAAAGAGCAAGTGCTGCAACTAAAATGCCTGAAAAATATACGAAAAAATTTCAAGTAAAGGAAACAATGTGAAGAACAGGGTACTTCTTTGGAACTAAGGGCATGGTCGATATAGACGACTTTGACAAATGTATCATCCGACGTATTATTTACAATTTTACATTGTTGAGAAAATGCTGTCCACCATTAATAAATTTGTACTTAAAATTAGGGAGACCAGAAATATTAACGGAGATATCACGAGCTTGAAACTAATTTTGAGGGATATGGGGGTTCAAGTGGAGAAAAACAAGAAAGAACATAAGAATATTGCAGGAAAGGCACGACATTCCAACTCTTCTTGTTTCATTCTTGCGGACAATTACGCAATACAAGGAAGAAGAGAGGTCCATAGATAATATATGAGGATGAAACCCACATCTATAGCACTCATACGAGACCTAACAGCTGATGTGATGACAGCACCTCAGGTTTCCATGTGCCTGCTGCAAAAGAGCCAAGAGCAATCGTTCATGCAGCAGGTAAAACTGGATTTATACCTGGGACATTTTTACTTTCTCCATACGCACTATGTACATAGTGTATAGAGAAAGTATTGCACTCCACCAAAAATTCGATACCGAGATTTCACCGGAAATATATGTTTTAGGGTCCCCAATATCCAAAAAAAGCATTTTCACAAAAAAGTCCGTGTGTGTGTGTGTGTCCGTGTGTCTGTGAACACGATAACTCAAAAACGAAAAGTCGGTAAAATACCAAACTTGGTATTTAAGTTTAGTATCTTCCAGGGATGCGACACGAAGATTTTGAGAAAAATCTCCCCACCCCCAACTACCCTTTACATGAAACTTTTTTCGAAAATTTTGATTTTCTCAAAAATGGCTCTAACGATTTTGATTAAAATTTCGGATGTTAAACATATTTACCTGACAAATGAAATGTATATCTTGAATTTTCTGGGAATAGCCTCTGAAGAGTAGTTTATTCTGGATGGATTTTACTAAATTTTGAATGATTGCTAAACCGTAAGAGATGGACAAAAACTTACTACACAAAAAATGTAGAGCACTTTAAAACACACAATTTATGTTATATACATTTTTTTCGTGGAGTTCGTCGTTTTTGTGATATTCCTTATTTTTGGTTTCTGCTATGAAAAACGTATACTTTTCTCATACAGGAACTTGTCAACTCTTATCCATATAAACAAAGGAACTTCATTGACATAGCAACCAGCTTTTGACTATCACTTTAACCTACGGTTGTCCCTTATTTCGCTTCTACTAACAAGGAAGCGAGTAATAAGACTATTTCTGCTAATTTTTTCTGATTAGCATAAAGTAAATAGAAGTATAAGCTTTTTAAGAATTATTTGTTGCAGGGATATGGAGGAAGTCATGTGAATGGTACACATCAGATTTTTAATGTACAACAAACAAAAAAACTGAAATGAATGGGGAAAATTATAAAAAAAAAATGGTTAATGGAAAAATTAATTCTTAATTTGCCTCCCAAATTTGTGATTGATAACGCGTCGTACAGTTAAGTGCAGCTGGAAAAGGCCCCAACAGCGTCATCTACCAAAAGCGAGATGTAGAACTTTCTTGCAACAAACAGTGTACCATTTCATGAAAAGATGCTAAAGTTGGAGCTTTACAACCTAATTAAACCTGCTCAGAAGAAATAAGTTATTGACAGTTTTGCCCATGCATGAACACAGTATCCTCAGATCTCTGCCTTGTTCACCAATAAAACGTATCTGGGCTGATATCAAACAATGGGTAACTGTCATAACACACTTTTAAATTAGATGATGTTATGAAGCTTTGTCAACAGCGTGTTGATAACATTAGCGTGGAAAAGCGGGACAGTGCATTTCAGCACGTTATAAAGTTGGAAGGCCCGCCTGGGTAGTGTGGTGGTAGCGTGTCTGCCTTACATTCAACAGGTCGTGAGTTCCAATCTCGCTTAGGGTGAGCTGCTCGAATAAGGTTTTTTTTTCGGTGGTTTCCCTTATCCTGAGAAGACGAATGTCGAGTAACTTTGAGCTCCATAGACCCCGAGATCCATTGAGCATCATTTCACCAATTTCATTCATCGTCCGATATGACCAACCAGGTTAAAGGACGTTAAGCTACAAAAACAAAACAAAAAAATCTGATGTGTTACACTCACACGACTTTCTCTAGCTGTTCTACAAACTTCTTACATAAGATTATTCTTCTTTCTGCATCTTGCTAATTGAGGTACTCATTAGCACAATGTTATTACTTAGTTCCTTATAAGTAGGAAGAAAAAGGAATACACTACGCTAAACCTATAGGCAAATGTCTTAAAAGCTGTCGTTATGCGATTGTCATTACAAATCCCTTCTTTTATTGGCCAGGAGTAGAACAAAAGAAAACCGCACACTCTCGTCTGAGATAAGGATAAGTACTTCACAACTGAAACTAATAACACTGAATACCTCGATAACTGTAAGCTCCACGAGAAAAAGTATGTGACATAACTTGTGTATTTTAACAAGACCTACATTTCTTGTATAGTAAGTTTTTGTCTATCTCTTACGGTTTACTAGTTATGCCAAGTTAAGCAAAATTCATCCAGAATAAACAGGTCTTTTGAAGCTATTCCCAGAAAATCCAAGATATACATATTATTTGTCAGCTAAATATCTATAGTATACGATATTTTAATAAAAATCGTTAGAGCCATTTTTAAGAAAATCAAAATTTTCGAAAAAAGTTCCATGTAAAGGGTAGTTTGGGGTGGGGGGATTTTTCTCAAAATTTTCGTGTCGCATCCTTGGAAGATACTGAACTTAAATACCAAGTTTGGTGCTTTACCGACTTTTCGTTTTTGAGTTATCGTGTTTACAGACACACGGACACACACACACACACACACACACACACACACACACACGGACCTTTTTGTGAAAATGCTTTTTTTGGTTACAGGGGACCCTAAAACATGTATTTCCGGTGAAATCTCGGTATTGAATTTTTGGGTGGAATACAACACTTCTCTATCCCTATGTACATTGTACATGCGGGGCTAGAGAAATAAAAAAAAAAAAAAAAAAAGCTTTTATTAGAATACTGTGTTGAAGAGAGGTACGAGAATGTGAAAGTAGCACATCTGAATCGTTTCTTTCTTTAGTTGTTTGTTTGTTTTTTTTTTTTTTTGTTTTTGTTTTTGTTTTTTGTCATCTCCTTTGTTTCTGTCTGTGAATACTGTTCACATCGTCTCTATTCATAAAAGTGAGCGGTATTCATTTTGCTGTTCATTGCTATGTATGGAATATACCAGAACAGGGCAGGCCTCTGTGTTTAATACCTTTTAAAGCAGCGTGGCATTTATGAACGGTTTACCAAAGTAAACACCAGCTAACGTTTTAAAGCCAGCGTGTATGTGAATGAATGAAAGCTGTCTTTCATTACCCGACGAAGTAAACTTTTGAATGCGCTGCTGCAGAACAAATAAATGGAAATCCCATTTCGACGCTTAGACTTTGAAATTTTTGTATTTCTCGTTTGGAAAACGTGCAGCGCCTGCAGCAAACGATCTTAAACTCCGAGATCACATGCTAGAGGCAACGCTATTATTGGATAGGAAGCAGCTAAATGATGTGTGCAGCACTATTCTTTCTTCTCCATCGAAACCAGCAGAAGGCAAAGAAATGCGGAATTAAAATGGATCGAAAGAACTGGAAAAGAATGAATGAATGTCCTTACAGAAGAAAGAAACGGAAGAGAACAAAGACAATGGAGGGGAAGGATAAAAAAGAAAAGGGACAAATAAATAGGGAGAAATAGCGGTACAGTAGAAATCGTAATAAGAGTGGAAAGAATTTTGAGAGACCAATGAGAAAGAAGAATAGAGGAAATATATACGACTGTGAATGAGACATACATTCAGGAAGCAGTCTTTTCGGACCCAGAGGGTGGTCAGCGGTGTGCGGATTTTGTTTCCTAAAATCTTAGAAAAGTAACCTATGTCATCACCTGGCGGTTTCGTCTGTGTTTCGCATTCATGAGGTCACAGGTACACCCCGTGGCCAGCCTTCCTGACTAATGGTTTTTGTTTCCACTGGTCGCTAGACGAATGCTGGGTAGGTTTCTTTCATACCCGGAATTTCGAGTCCCTGCGTGTCGTTTCCCTTGTCATTTGAGTCAAAATTCATCCCCTTGGTTTCTTTCAGGGCTGGAAGTGTCGGTGATGGTGCTTGGTGTGGCGTGGCAGGGAAACAGAATATTCAAAGTTTTTAAAATTATCAGAGTTTTTAAAATTATTGTGTCATAGTTTTAATTTTAAGAGTCATTATAGGTTATTACTTTTTCTAGCACGTGTGTACAATGTACACAGTAGTTAGAGAAAGTACTGTATTCTACACATAAATTCTATAAGTACCGAGATTTCATCGGAAATTCGCATCCCCAAATCCAGAAAAAGGATTTTTAGAAAAAGTCAGCCTCTCACACTCTCTCTGTGTATGTGTGTGCGTGTGTGGATTGCTTAACTCAAAAATCGTTAGAGCCTTTTTTGAGAAAAACAATTTTTTAAATTTTTTCTCCATGTAAAGAGTAGTTTGAGTGAAGGAATTTTTCTGAAAATCTTCGTGTCGCATCCTTGAAATATACTGAATTTAAATACCATCTTTTCATTTTTGAGTTAAGCAATCCGCTGACATTTTTCTGAAAATCCTTTTGCTGGATTCGGGGATCCGAATTTCCAATGAAATCTCGGTACCTATAGAGTTTTTGGGTGGAATACAGTACCTTCTCTACCTACTGTGTACATTGTACATACGTGCTAGAAAAAGTAATAACCTATAAAATGAAATAATGACTCTTAAAATTAAAATATGACACAGCCATTTTAAAAAATCTGATACGTCACGTTCACATGAGTTTATCATGGATTATTATTGGGTATACTATTATTATCAAGGTTTATATTTTTATTATCATCTTTTTAATCGAGAAGTCTCTGGTTTGTTGGTTAGGTGCTGGCCTTGTGATCCTATAGTCGCGGGCACAAACCCGGCCCCGTCCGGTGATTTTTTTAAGTGTGAACTAAAGCGACACTGTATGTCAGTAGACTTACTGGTATGTAATCGGAGTCCTGCGGGACGAAATTCCGGTACGCCGGCGGCGCTGATATTATTCTGGTAATTGGTAGGGTCTTTAATTTATTTAATCGAAATAAAACTTTGTAGAAATAGCTAGCAGATTTCGTTATAGATACAAAGAGAATGGCGACCGTCAAATGTTTAACAACTGGAATCTATTTATATAAACTATATACTAAATACTACTTAAAAACAGCCAGTATTTATACTGGCTTAAAATGCCATGCTCTTTTCATGCAATCGTGGAAGAAAAAAAAAAACATCGGAAGGACTTTGATCAAGTATTTAATTCATACCATTATTAACGTCTGTGGCTTATGACATAAATTTATATTTTTAACCCGGCTGTGTAATGTGGTGAAAGTGTGTCTGCCTCGCATTAAACAGGTCGCGAGTTCGAATCTTGCTTAGGGTGATTTACCTGGATAAGGATTTTTTCGGGGTTTTCCCTTATCCTGATAAGACGAATGTCGAGTAACTTTGAGCTCCATGAACCGCGAGATCATTTGAGCATCATTTCCCCAATTTCATTCGTCGTCCGACATGACCAACTAGGTTAAAGGACGTTAAACTACAAATTATAATAATTAAAAATAATGATGATAATAATAATAATAATAATAAGAAGAAGAAGAAGTTCTGTTCTAGAGATATACAGTGCAGTATGTTTTCGTTATCGCTTAGTATTAATATACAGGTTATTACAAAGTTCCTTCAAGATGAAATGGACTTCATAGGCTAACATGGAAAATTCAAGATTTATCTACATTTTAATGTCATATAAATCGAAAATTTCTAAAAATGTTGAATGTAAAGGTTAGTTTCGGATGGGGAATTATCCTGAAAATGTTTGAGTTGCATGTTTAGAAGTTACTGAATTAAATAACAAGTCTGTTATTAAGGACATTTTCGTTTTTGACTTATGATATTCACACAAATTCGCATGTTTCCCGGTAAACCACAAGGTGATCTCCAAATATTTTTGAGATGACAGCCCCAGTGACGGCTTACAACGTTGTGAGTACTTTAAGTTCCAGGATTCGTAGAACAGCCAACTATTATGGGCAATTGTGATAATTTTAATAGTTTTCAAAATGTCAGACTGAAAAATCCAATGATGTGAAAATTCAATTGTGGTTTACCGGGAAACATGCGGGTCAGTTCAGATATTCAATGCTATGGCGCCATGTTGCCATGGTAGCTCAGTGGTAGAGCAACCGACTAGAGACCGGGAGATTCGTGGTTCAAATCCCGGCTATGGCATTGAATTGTTCAGTCTGACTCTACCCATCCAACTCCTGTCCTACACATGGTTTCTGTGAGAAAACAATTAAAATTATCAGAATTTTCTTCTGCCTAAATATTATTTCTTTGTTCTACAGCAAACAAAACAAAACAAAAATTAATCAGTGGACAATCTTTAGTACAAGTAATTAGTGTTGGTGACAATCCTTTAACAAAACGCTCTAACAAACGAATTTCAAGCACATGTCTATATTGCAACAACAAATTTTTATATTGCTCTTTGTTAGTCAAATCTGGTTACAAATAAACTTCCTTTATTATTAATTTAATGTGTGTGTTTTTTTCTGGTTTTTTTTTTTTTCATACAAGTGTGTAAGATAGGATAAGCAGAGTCAAACTGAAAAAATCTGATGTGTACCATTCACATGACTTTCTCTATATCCCTGCAATAAATTATTCTTAAAAAGCTTATACTTCTATTTACTTCATGCTAATCAGAAAAACAAAATAGCAGAAACAGTCTTATTATTTGCTTCCTTGTAAGTAGAAGCGAAATAAGGGACCACCATAGGTTAAAGTGATAGTCAAAAGCTGGTTGCTATGTCAATGAAGTTCCTTTGTTTATATGGATAGGAGTTGACAAGTTCCTGTATGAGAAAAGTATACGTTTTTCATAGAAACCAAAAATAAGGAATGTCTAAAAAACGAAGAAATCCACGAAAAAAATGCATATAACATAAATTGTGTGTTTTAACGTGCTCTACATGTTTTGTGCAGTAAGTTTTTGTCCATCTCTTACGGTTTAGTAGTTATTCAAAATTCAGTAAAATTCATCCAGAATAAACTACTCTTCAGAGGCTATTCCCAGAAAATTCAAGATATACATTTTATTTTTCAGGTAAATATCTTTAATATACGAAATTTTAATCAAAATCGTTAGAGCCACTTTTGAGAAAATCAAAATTTTCGAAAAAACTTCCATGTAGAGTGTAGTTGGGGGTGGGGGGATTTTTCTCAAAATCTTCGAGTCGCATCCCTGGAAGATACTAAACTTAAATACCAAGTTTGGTATTTTACCGACTTTCCGTTTTTGAGTTATCGTGTTCACGGACACACGGACACACACACGGACCTTTTTCTGAAAATACTTTTTTTGGATACAGGGGAGCCTAAAACATATATTTCCGGTGAAATCTCGGTATCGATTTTTATGGTGGAGTGCAATACCTTCTCTATACACTATGTACATAGTGCGTATATAGAAAGTAAAAATCAATGCCATAGCCTCTAGCCGATTGCTCTAACCACAGAGCTACTATGGCAATATGCCGGCACGACTTTATTGACTGAATAGTTGTTTTAACTATGAAGCCCGGGGTTAAAATACTTACAACATTGCAAGTCGCCATTGTGATATGTCATCTCAAAATAATTTGATCACCTTGTGGTTTACCGAGTTAGTTGAGAACTTGAATGCTGTGCCGGCATGTTGCCATAGTAGTTCAGTGGTTAGAGCAACCGGCTATAGACCGGAGATCCGTGATTCAGATCCCGGCTATGGCATTGCATTCTACTTGTCCAAACTTTTTTTTTTGTACGAGTAGCTTAATGTCCTTTAACCTGGTCATATAGGACTGTGAATGAAATGCTGCTCAAATGACCTTGGGGTCCATGGAGCTTAAAAGTTACTGGACATTCGCCTTCTCAGTACAAGGGAAAACTTCCAAAAAAGCCTTATTCGGGTAACTCAACCTGAGCGAGATTCGAACTCGCGACCTGTTAAATGTAAGGCAGACACGCTACCGCCACACTACCCGGGCGGATTTGCCAAATGCTTTTATTCTCATACTTTCACAACTCTTCGAGAAAATTGTAAACTGCTGTCTCCCCCTCCCCTCTCTCTCTCTCTCACTCAACGCAACTGCACTCGCAGAGAACTCCGGTCGAAAACTGACTCGCCGGGGCTTGCAATTCTGTCTTTTATAGCTGGCGATGAGTGGCCAGAAATTTCAAAAAAAAAAAAAAAAGTGAACCTTCCTACAGGTGTCCAGGCATGGTATTTCAAGGTTTTGAAGTTCTGTTGACGCTCTTCACTTGCTAAATTTACGGCCCCTACGACAAGAAGTGCGGCTACATAAAGGAAGATGACCGAACACTTGGCAACAATAAAGTGTAAGCGTTCCAAAGCAAATCGCGGACACACGTGCGGCGATTACGGGCTAGCAAGGCGACTCACAATTTTGTTTACTGTTTTAATGATGGGAGGGCGACCTCGAAATATTTGACACCACCAATAGTATACCTGTATTTGTCATATAAATAACTTAAAATATTTTAATCAAAGTTGTCAGAACTATTTTGAGAAGCAATCTTATCTATTGCATTTACATGACTTTCTCCACCTGCTCTGCAAACAAACATTATTCTATCTGCATCATGATAAACGAGATAAACATTAACACAATTGGTCTTATTGCGTAGTTCCTTATAAGCAGAAGGGAAATAAGGGAATATACTTGGCTAAAGTGATAATCAAATCTTTTAAATCTGGTTGCCATGGGTTGAAATCCGTTTCTATGCATGGCCAGGTGTTTACAACTTTCTCTGTGAGAAAAGTATTTAAAATCTGAAACAATTAACAAGAAGTATCTCAGAAATGGTCAAAAAAGCTTATATGACATAAATTATGTGTTTTAACGAGAACTACAGTTTTATGTAGTACATTTTTGTCTATGTTTGATGGTTTGCCAGTTATGCAAAATTCATCCAGGCTTTAGAGGCTATTTCCAAAAAATTCAAGATATACTTTTTATTTGCCATGTAAATATCTTTAATTTACGATATTTTAATCAAAATCGTTAGAGCCATTTTTGAGCAAATCAAGATTTTCGAAATTTTTTCCATGTAAAGGGTAATTTGGAGTGGGGGAGTTTCTACTCAAAATCTTCGTGTCGCATCCCTGGAAGATATTAAACTTAAATATCAAATTTGTTATTTTACCGGCTTTTCGTTTTTGAGTTATCGTGTTCACAGACACACAGACCACTCATACACACGGACCTTTTTCTAAAATGTGTTTTTTTTATTCAGGGCACCCTAAAATGTGTATTTCCGGTGAAATCTGGGTATCGAATTTTTGGGGACATGCAATACCTTCTCTTTACACTATGTACATAGTACATGTAGAGAAAATAAAAATAGAACAGTACGAGCAGCTTCCTGAACTTCTCCATTTTAAGCAATGTTAGAAACGCCATGTTACCTCCTGCAGTGTATATACGTGTATATACGTAAGCAGTTGCGGATTCAAGTAAGCTGGGTTCGAAATTACGTCTCCCCCAAGCTTTTGCAGCCGGCTGTCGCGCTATACGTGGCGGAAGTGGGAGTTATTTTTATTGTTATTGCTGCTGCTGCTTCTTCTTCTCTTCTTTATTGTCCCTCCCCGTCGGTTACCATTCTGAACGACGTGTGCTATTAGACAGATTTCGCATTGCAATTAACACGAAAGCTGACGCTCAGTTGTTTATTATACAATGCCTTTCTGCCACAACCCTATCTATAGAACACAACCAATGACCGTTATTAAAGGAGAAGGTTCTGTTAATGCAGCACTGAACTTTTTGATAACTATTCAACACAAAATTATTTTTTAAAAATGCTCAGAGAAAAAAAATCTGATGTCTTCCATCCACATTACTTTTTCTACCCGTTCTACAAACAAACTATTCTTACAAAATTATTTTTTTATCTACATCATGCTAATCTAAATAGGCATTAGTAGAAATGGTCTTACTACTTGATTCCTTGAAAGCAGAAGAGAAATATGGCTAAACCGACAGTCATATCTTTTAAAAGAGCGTTATGTGAACAATTGAAGCTCTGTCCACTTTGCAAGGCCAGAAATAAACAAGAGCGAGATGTAACGAAAGATAATTTGAGAAAAGTTACATAGTTTAAACTTGAAAACAATAACAAGGAATGTCTCAAAAACGGTCAAAACGTATGACATTTATGTATTTTAACAGATCTATTTTTTTGTGTAATACGTTTTTTCTTTCTATCTCTACGGTTATGCAAAATTCTGCAAACTCATTCAGAATAAAGAAATCTTCAGAGGCTATTCCCAGAAAATTCAAGATATACATTTTATTTGTCATGCATATACATATATACACGGCATTTTAATCAAATTCGTTAGAGCCGTTTTTGAGAAGAAAAGTTTACGAACATTTTTCCATGTAAAGGATAGTTTGTGGTGGGGGGATTTTTTTTCCTGAAATCTTCGTATCGCATCCTTGGAAGATACTAAACATAAATACCAAGTTTGGCTGTAACAGTGTTTTCGTTTTTGAGTTATGCTGTCTAGGGACACACACGCACTCACGGATCGTTTTCTAAAAATGTTTTTTTAGGACTTAGGGGACCCTAAAACATATTTCCGGTGATATCTCTAATATCGAATTTTTGCGTGGAATACAATACCTGCTTTAGTTACTATGTACATTGCATGTACATACATATACATGCTAGAGAACGTAAAAATACATTACACAAACATGTATTCTCTTTAAAGACACAGTTTATCCCAAATAACATTTTGATAACATAAGCCATTTCCGAGATGCATTGTTTGTTATTCAAATTGTTCAATACTTTTCTCATTCTTTTAAAGTCATGTAGATTTTAAGTTGGGTCTCACAATTGCATGAGACATTTTAGAACTTCAAGGCCAGCATAAAACATCCAGCTCTTAAAATTTGAATATTGCTATTCCCTTTGTATTTATAAGGAAATGTGTTAAGACTATTTTGCAAAAGTTTACTTCATTTAAAGTGAAATAAATAGAAAAAAAAAACTTTTCATAAAACTGGTTTACACACACTAATAAAAGATAGAGGTAGAGAAGATGGTGTAAATGTAACACATCTGATTTTTATGTAACTTTTACAAATTATTATTAGGAAACCTTTATTCTTTCCCTGCTATGTATTGTAGGGGAAGTGTTGAATTCCTTCCAAACATTCATGTCGAAATTTCGCCGGAAATATATTTTGAAGTCCCCTGAGTCCAGGGGACCTGTAACTGTGCCTGTGAACAGTATAACTCAAAAACAAAAAGTTCATTGAATATGAGACATAAAATTTAAGTTTTGCATCTCCAAAGATGCGACACGAAGAAAATCCCTGTCCTCTTTATGTAGGATTTTTTATCTCGAAAATTTCGATTTTCTCAAAAATGCCTCTAACGATTTTGATTAAAATACAATATGTTTAAGAGATGTTCATGACAAATGAAATGATTATAATGAATTTCTGTGAACAGGCACCGAAGTCCTCTTCATTCTGAATTACTTTTGCATAACTGGTAAACAGTAAGAAATTGACGAAAACTTAAAGGCATTAAAAATGTAGAGCTCGTTAAAACGCACAGTTTATGTCCTATACATTTTTTGTTTCTTTTTGTAGAGTTAACCATTTCGGGGATATTCCTTGTTATTGGTTTCAGATTTAAAATACTTAAACTTTTCTCATGCGGCAACTTGTCAAAGAATCGGATTTCAATCCCAGAAAAACCACGTTTTAAAATATTTGACTGACGATTTGACTGTTTAACGAGATCTTAAATTTTTGGAGAAGTAAGTTTTTGGCTACCACTTTCGGTTTACTAGTTGTAAAGAATTCAGAAAAATTCACCCAGAATAAAGAGATCTACACAGGCTATTCCCAGAAAATTCAAGATACACATTTTGCTACGTAATGTCTTAAATATACGTGATTTTACTCAAAATCGTTAGAGCCATTTTTGAGAAAACCAAAATGTTCTATTTGTTTTAAAACTGATTGTCGCATCCATGGAAGATACTGAACTTAAATATCAAGTTTGATATTTAATGTACTTTTCGTTTTTGAGCTATGCTGCACGCACACACGAACATCTTTCCAATTTTTTTTTTGGATTCAGGGGGTCCCAAAACATGTATTTCCGATGAAATCTCGTTATCGAATTTTTGTGTGCAATACTATACCTTCCTTACACCATGTACATAGTGCGTGTAGAGAAAGTAAAAATATTATTTTGCAAATGATGTAAGTAGTGCTATAATGTTATTCATCGGACTCAATTGTCATTACAAAAATATCTACTTACATCTCTAACATCCTATTTGTTTATAAACTAGGTCCAGAAGCTCTATGATTATGCTAAAATTCTATTTATTTGACAATAGCAACGTTTATTGTATAAAACAATTTATAGTTTATACAACAACTCAATAATAAAATGTTTTGAGATGGTATACTAAAATATATACAGTTTTATATAAAAATATTTCCGATGACATTAAAACTTGCACTTTGTATGAAAATATTCAGTTTAAAAATACCATTTGATGCGAATTGGCCTTTTTAGTTTCTCTACCTGTGTACAAGGTAGAGAAGGGATTGCGTTCCATTAGAGATTTCCCTGAAAACACATGTTTTAGGATCCCCGAGTCCAAAAAAAAAGTATTTTTAGAAAAAGGTACCGGTATGTTTGTTATGTGTGTGCGTGTGTGTGTGTCTGGACAGCATAGCTCAAAAACGAAAAAACCCGTAAAATACTAAATTTGGTATTTATATTTAACATCTTCCAAGAATGCGAAACGAAGGTTTTAAAGAAAAATCCCCCCCCCCCACACAAACTATCGTTTGCATGAAAACATTTTTAAAAGTTTTGCTTTTTTTCAAAAATGGCTTTTTGGAATAGCATCTGAATACCTTTTTACTCTGGATGAGTTTTGCAGAGTTTTGCCTAACGGTTGAACTGTAAGAAGTAGACAAAAACTTACCAAAAAAAAAAAAAAAATGTATATCTCGTTAAAACATATTATTTCTTTTTTTCTTGTACGTTTGACCATTTTTGAGATGTTTCTTGTTATTTGTTTCAATACTGAAGTAACTTTTCTCAAACGAGACCATTCGAAGTGAGCCGAACCTCAGTTGTTTCATTGCGACCAGCTTTTAAAAGATTTAACTATCGCTTTAACATAATGTATTTTCTTTATTTCCCATCTACTTACAATGAAGCAGCAATAAGACCAATCCTGCTAATGTTTAGCTCGATTAGCATGATGTAGATAAAAGAATAATCTTTTGTAAGGTAGTTTGTATTGGAAAAGCTAAAGAAGTTATTTGAATAGAACACATCAGATTTTCTTTTTTAATACGAAGGGTGTGATATTTTGATAATTGATACCTTAATATGTACCCACTTCATTAAATTAAATTGAGTTTTATTTATGGACGATCTTTAGCTGCTATGGTTCTCAGCTTCCTACTCCAGTGGTTTGAAAGACCACTAAATTACTTCCCTTCCGAAAGAAGCCATGCTAAGGATTTTTACGCCCTCTGCCGGGTTTGAACCTCAGACCTTGGGTACTAGAAGCCAGCATGTTACTCCTAGATCACAGAGAACGACTGTATACACTTCAGGTGTTAGTTTTTTTTCCTCTTCATCTAACAGTTTTTCCACAAACACACAATACAATTTACTACTTCCCGTCCCAACTCATGATACCGGTGACGAAAGCTCGCTCTGTTTTGCAGGTGTTGTGGAAAAAGCAGTGTGCATTAAACGAATGTTCAAGTATAGTGGTGTGTTAAACGAATGTGACTCATCGTGTACGATGCGTTTTTGTGTTAATGAAATAAATAGAAAGTCAACATAAATGCCTACTGTTTATAGCATTGCGTGACGGACTATGCCATGCGCTCGATCCGAGCAACGCCCCTCAATAGTCTAGTCAACAGCAAAACTAGCGACACCACCGCCAGCGGTAGTCTGAATTGGAACGGACTATACCTAATTTTTGTTTGTCTGTTTTTTGCTCAGTGCCGTAACTCCGCCGCAAAATGAACAATGCCTGTCAGTATACAATCTGTTTTGTTCCACGTGTTCACATTTCAGTGCCTCACGCTGTCCCAGGTAGTCTTCTTTCAATAGATTTATAAGAAGCATTCGCACTCGGTTACACATTAAAGTAATCAATGAATGTAATGGAAATGCAAAGACAAGCATTAAGTCCTCAATTAACTTCCTTTGTCATTTCTTTCTCTATGAAGTTTTAGATAACGTAAATAATGAATATTTCGGTATGTAAGGACCACGAGTGACGCCTCTATTTTTACTTTCTCTGCTTCGCACAGCGTACATAGCATTCCACCCAAAATTCAATACCGAGATTTTACTGGTGATACAAGTTTTTGGGTCCTCTGATCTCAAAAAATTATTTTTATAAATTTCAAATTATAGGTAGATACATTTTATTTGTCATGTAAATATCATTAATACACGCTATTTTAATTAAAATCGTTAGGGACATTTTTGAGAAAATGAACATTTTCAGAAATGTTTCCATATAAAGGGTAGTTTGGGGTGGGGGATTTTCTAGGAAATCTTCTAGTCATATCCTTGGAAGATACTAAATATAAATACAGTTTCAAACAGCAAGAGTCATCCTCTGAAGATGCCCGGCCGAGTCACGAGCGAAACGTCAGGTGACATTTCATCTAATCGACCACAGTCTACAAACCCGAAAACCTCTTACATTTTACTGGAATTGGAAATTGACGTTTTATTTATGGGCGCTCTTTAACTGCTGTGATTCTCAGTGTGAAAGACCGCTTAATTTTGCTCAGAGGCCTCACTATCAGGCTTGAGGTTCTTTTACATGCCGTAAATCCACGACACGGGACCAACGGCTTTACTTCCCTTCCGAAGGAAGCCATGCTAAGGAATTTAAGCCCGAAAAAAATCCATCGTCCTCCGCCGGGTTTGAACCCGCGACCTTGGGTATATGAAGTTATCATGGTAACCATTACACATTTTACTAAGCTCGGTATTTATTTATTTATTTATTTATTTCGTTTTTGAGCTATACTGTCTATGCAGACACTCGGACTTTTTTTTTTAAAAAAAAAATTTAGCCTTAGGGGACCTCAAAAAATATATATCCGATGAAATCTCGATAGCAAATTTGGGGTGGAATACGGTACCTTCTCTACCTACTAAGTGCATAGTGCGTGATGAGAAAGTAATACTTCCGATGGCATTAAAATTTACACATTCTATGAGAAAGTGTCTTTCAGAAATATCATATGCGAGCTTTTTTATCCATTTAGTAGAAATTATGTGGCACTTTTGAAACGCTCTGTATAATTTGAAACTTGCGGTATTCTCATTAATTCTTAGGCTTACCGCATTCGATACGATAGCAATGACGTTTACATTTAATGAAGTGTAAGGATTATAACGTTAGACATAAATAATATCTAAACCAAAGTCATAGCATCAGGGCTAAAGCTATGTGACCATGACCCCGCCATTTGTACGCAGCTGTCAACAATAGAAGAGACATAAAACCCCATCCCTCCCCTGCTGTGTATAGAAAGAAGCCATTATCCCTTCATAATATATTTCAGCCCTACCCATGCACAGGAAAGAGGGTGCTTGTGTATTCCAAATGCCACTTCCAGTCCCTCCTCCCATTCTTTCCTCCCTTCTTAGCGACTTGGGCGTCAAGAAGATGAAGAAAAAGAGTGTCTTCTGACGGTTGTCGTCTTTTGTCCGCACAACTCATAGCTTCCCTTCAGTTAGGGCTTATAGAAGAAAAATCTGATGTGTTTCATTTACAAGACTTTCTCTACATCGCTGTAACAAATTATTGTTAAAAAAGAAGTTATTCTTCTATCTACTTCATGCTAATCTAGATAAATATTAGCAGAAATGGGCTCACTACTCGCTTCCTTCTAAGTAGAAGGGAAATAAATGAATACGTTAGACTAAAGCGATAGTCAAATCTTTTAAATAAAGCTGGTTGCTGTGTGATTGAAATTCGTTTGTTTGTATGGCCAAAAATTGAGAAAAAATGAAAGTATTTTAAAACTGACAAATAACAAGAAATATAAAATAAGAACTGAAGCTTTCCTGGCGACGTATTCAAAATCTTCTCGGGCTTCTAGCCAGGTAAAAAGGTTGGTGTCAAGCCAAGTTTTTACCTGGCTAGGAGCCCGAGAAGATTTTGAATTAACAAGAAATATATCGGAAATCACCACGAAAAAACTGTGTATGACATTAATTGTATTTCATCGTGATCTATGTTTTTGTGCAGTAGGTTTTTGTCTAGCTCTTACGGTTTACCGGTTATGCTTAATTCAGCAAAATTCATCCAGAATGAAGAGGTCTTCAGAGGCTATTAATAGAAAATTCAACAAATACATTTTATTTGTCATATAGACATATTTAACATACAGCATTTTAATCAAAATCTTTAGGTCTATTTTTAAGAAATCAAACATTTCAAAATTTTTTCCATGTAAAGGATAGTTTAGGGTGGGGGAAATTTCGTCAAATCTTTGTGTTGCATCCTTGGAAGATACCAAACTTAAATACCAAGTTTGGTATAACGGTCTTTTCGTTACAGACACACACACGCAGGGACCTTTTTCTAAAAATGCTGATGCTTTTTTTGGATTCAGGGGATCCAAAACAATAGACAACCTTCTCTATACACTATGTACATAGTCGTGTAGGGAAAGTGCAAATCTGGCACGTTCCATTCACATAACTTTCTGTGCATCCCTGTAACAAATTATTGTTAAAAGGAGGCTATTCTATGTACTTCATGCTAATCGAGATAAATATTAGCAGAAATGGTCTTACTACTCCCTTCCTTGTAACAGGAGAATAAAGCAATACATTAGATTAAAGCAATTGTCAAATCTTTTAAAAAAATCTGATGTGTACCATTCACAAGACTTTCTCTATATCCCTGCAACAAATTATTCTTAAAAAGCTTATACTTCTATTTACTTTATGCTAATCAGAAAACATTAGCAGAAATAGTCCTAGCACATGCTTCCTTGTAAGTAGGAGCGAAATAAGGGACTACCATAGGTTAAAATGATCGTCAAGAGCTGGTTATATGTCAATGAAGTTCCCTTGTTTGTATGGATAGGAATTGACACGTTCCTATATAAGAAAAGTATAAGTTTTTCATAGCAGAAACCAAAAATAAGGAATGTCTCAAAAACTACGAACTCACGAAAAAAATGTGTATAACATAAATTGTGTATTTTAATGTGCTCTTAATTTTTTGTGCGGTAAGTTTTTGTCTGTCTCTTACGGTTTAGCAGTTGTTCAAAATTTCGGAAAATTCACTCAGAATAAAGTATTCTTAAGAGGCTATTCCCACAAAATTCAAAATATACATTTTATTGGTCAGGTAAATATCTTTAATATACGAAATTTTAATCAAAATCGTTAGAGCCATTTTTGAGAAAATCAAACTTTTTGAAAAAAGTTCCATGTAAAGGGTAGTTTGGGATGGGGGGAAGATACTAAACTTAAATACCAAGTTTGGTATTTTACAGACTTTTCGTTTATGAGTTATCGTGTTCACAGACACACGGACACACACACACACACACACACACACACACACACACACACACGGACCTTTTTGTGAAAATGCTTTTTTTGGATATTGCGGGCCCTAAAACATATATTTCCGGTGAAATCTCGGTAGCGAATTTTTGGGTGGAGTGCAATACCTTCTCTGTACACTATGTACATAGTGCGTATAGAGAAAGTAAAAAGCTGGTAGCTTTATGATTGAAATTCGTTTCTTTGTTTGGCCAAAGTTTTAGGTATTTTAAAACTGAAACCAAAAACAAGGAATATCTCGGAAATTGTCACCACGAAAAAAATGTGTAGGCATAATTAGTGCTTTAACGGATCTACATTTTTTGTGTTGTTACGGTTTACCAGCTATGCTAAATTCGATGCAAAATGAACAGGTCTTTAGAGGCTGTTCCTAGAAAATTCCAGATATACACTTTTATTTGTTGTGTAAATATCTTTAATACACCTACTTTAATCATTTTTGAGGAGAAAAACAAAATTTTCAAAAAAATTTCCCATTTAAAGGATAGTTTGGGGTGGAGCGATTTTCCTGAAAACCTTCGTGTTGTATCGTTGGAAAATACCAAACTCAAACATCAAGTTTGGTATTTAAAAGTATTTTAGTTTTGACCTATACTGTTCAGATTCACGCGCGCGGGCCTTTTTCTAGACACTTTGGGGGACGAGCTCAGGGTACCTCTAAAAATATATTTCCAGTGAAATCCTGACATTTATTTTTGTGTAGAATACAATACCTTTTTATACACTATGTAGATAATGCGTATAGAGAAAGTAAAAATCGACATATTTCAGTCGCTCAAAATAAAGATTTGAGGACCTGTGAATTAATTAAAACTGTGATATGGTACATTCACATCAGGATCTTTGCCTGCTCTGCAAAAAGACTATTCTTACAAAACCTTATTCTATCTACTTCATGCTAATTAAGATAAACATTAGCAGAAATTGTCTTATTACTTACTTCCTTTTAGGTAGAATGGGATAAAGGGAACGGGCTTAAAGCGATAGTTAAATGTTTTAATAGTTGGTCACTCACTATTGGTGACATTGAAATTCGGTTCTCTTTCCATAACCAGAAGAAAACCAATAACGACTTCCCATTAGAGAAAAGTCGTGGAAAATATAAACCAATAATTAGGAACATCTCTGAATGTTTAAATTCATAAAGAGAAAAAAGTGACAAACTATATGCTTTAATCTTATATACATTTTTGTTTGTTTAGTAAGATTTTGTCTTTTTTTCGATTTACCAGTTATTCAAAAGTCATCCAAAATGAAGAGGATTACAGAAAGTATTCACTAAAATGTCTAAACATATAGTATTTTAATCAAAATCATTACAGCCATATTTTAATCAAAATCATTACAGCCATTTTTGAGAAAGAAAAACAAACTCATATAAAGAGTAGTGTGAAGTGGCAGATTTTCTTGAAAATTCTACTGTCGCATCCCTGGAAGATGTTGAACTTATCAAGTTTAGCATTTAAACTACTTTTCATTTTTTTAAGTTATATTGTTCACACACACACACACGCATAACTTTTTTCTATTTTTTTCGGGTAACCTCAAAACACTATATCCGGTTAAATATCGACGTCGAATGTTGAGTGGAATACAATACTTTCCCTACTAAGTTACTATACTAGTAGAAAAATCTGATGTGTTACACTCACATGACTTTCTCTAGCTGCTCTACAAAACTCCTACAAAAGATTATTCTTCTTTGTACACAATGCTAATCAAGATAAATGTTAGCAGGATGTTATTACTTAGTTCCTTATAAGTAGAAGGGAATAAGGGAAATGTTTTAAAGTGATTGTCAAATGTTTTAAAAGCTATCGTTATGCGATTGTCATTGTAAATCACTTCTTTGCATAGCCAGGAGTAGAACAAAAGAAAAACAGACACTTCCTGTTTGAGAAAAGTTTAAGTACTTCACAATTGAAACCAATAACAAGGAATATCTCGAAAACGGTTACCTCCACAACAAAAACGTAGAGGACAAAAATTTTGTGTTTTGACATGAGGTACATTCAGAGGCTATTCCCAAAAAATTCGAGATATACATTTTATTACGGACATAAATAATTTTAATATACGGGATTTTAATCAAAATCGTTAGAGCCATTTTTAAGAAAATCAAAATTTTCGAAAAATTTTCCATGTAAATGGTAGTTTGTTGTGGGGGAATTTTTTTGAAAATCTTCGTGTCGCATCCTTGGAAGATACTAAACCTAAATACCAAGTTTGGTATTTAACGGTCTTTTTTTTTGGGGGCTATGCTGTCCATAGGCCACACACACACGGACCTTTTTTAAAATGTTTTTTTTCGGACTCAGGGGACCCCAAAACATATATTTCCGGTGAAATCTCGGTATTGAATTTTTAGGTGCATTACAATACCTTCTCTATCCTTATGTACATTGTGCATATGGGGCTAGAGAAAGTAAAAAATAAGTATTTTTAAAACATAAAACTTATTTCCGAGAGATTTCTTATTATTAGTCTGAACTTGGTGCTGTCACCATTATAGTTTGTTACAGATTAGGTAGAGAAAGTCATGTGAATGGAGGACATTCTACTTTTAAGAATTTGAGTAGCACTTCAGCCTCCAGTTCTTAAACATTTGAATATCACTATCACTACGCACTTTGCACTTATAAAGAAATGTGCACTGTCAGCTGTTTCTGCAAAAGTTAAATCGATTAAAATGACAGATGGACAAATAAAATTTCGTAACAGTAGTTGGTTGAGCTACCAATAAACATGTTGTAGAGAAAATCAATCAAGGGTCCTCAAGGAAGCATATGCGATTAAATATCGGTATGAATGTTTTGTGTGAAATGCCAGTAGGGAAAGCAACAGAGCTGTTTTATTGAGGGGTTCTCAAAACAGGTATTTTCTGTGAAACCTCGGTCTTATATTTTGGATGAAATGCAAAAACTTCAATAATATGTTCCGGATAGAGAAAGCAAAAATGTTTTTTTAATTTCTCTATACGCACTATGTACATAGTGTATAGAGAAGGTATTGTAATGTACCCAAAAAATCGATACCGAGATTTCAACAAAAATATGTTTTGAGACCCCCTGAATCCAAAAAAAGCATTCTTAGAAAAATGTCCGTGTCTGTCTGTGTATCTGTGTGTTTCTATGGGCAGCATAACTCAAAAACGAAACGACCGTTAAATACCAAACTTGGTACTTAGGTTTGGTATCTTCCAAGGATGCGTCACGAAGATTTTCAAGAAAATCCTCCCACCCCAAACTACCCTTTACATGGAGATTTTTTTCGAAAATTTTAAAATAAAATGTATATCTTGAATTTTCTGGGAATAGCCTCTGAAGACTACTTTATTCTGCATGAATTTTGCGGAATTTTGCATAACTGCTAAACCGTAAGAGATGGACAAAAGCTTAGCACACAAAAAATGTAGAGCACTTTAAAACATACAACTTTTCCCGAGTTGATCGTTTTTGAAATATTCCTTGTTTTTGGTTTCAGCTTTAAAAAACATACTTTTCTCATACAGGAATTTGTCAACTCCTGTCCACACAAACAAACGAACTTCAGTCACATAGCAACCAGCTTTTGACTATTACTTTAACCTATAGTACTCCCTTATTTCGCTTCTTCTTACAAGGAAGCAAGTAATAAGACTATTTCTGCTAATTCTTCTCAATTAGCATGAAGTAAATAGTAGCATAAGCTTCCTAACAATAATTTGTTGCAGAGATGTAGAGAAAGGCATATGAATGGAACACATCAGATTTTTTTGGCTTCATATGTCCCCGAAACGTGCATTTCCAGTGAAATTTCACTATCAAATTTTTGAGTGAAATGAAATTCCTTCTCTGCCTACTACCTGATAGAGAATGTAATAAGCTTTTGTTAGAGTACTTTGTAGAAGAGTGGGACATTTTAGTTTAAAATGCATTGATCCTCCACAGCAAACGGTGGTTTGCACTGATTTACGCGCTTACTAGATAAAAGTTGTAAGATGTTTGGAGACAGAGATTTGTCGAAGTGTGTTTAAAAGAAAATTGAATGCGTATTTTACTGTACTAGTATACTTGTCTTTTTGTTTTGTAGAAATATCACTATGTGTATAACCAAAGTATGACGTATTCAATAACATTGTATTATTGCTAAACATCAGTAATAAGCGCCCATTATAGCTCTCTTGAGCAGATTAAATCGTCTGCACTCTGCAGTGAAAATTGTAAGAAATGCAGGCACGTCACAGAAACCCACGCGGTTTACCTGAGAACGTTTTCCTATGCCGCTTTGACAGCTCACTGCTAGGTTGCGCTCGTGTTGCAGTGCGTTCCCCCTCCCGCTGTAGGGTCGGCTGCCGCGCCAGTCGGTGTTCTGTTGTTGACGTGAGCTGTGTGATCCTTGAGGCGCGGGAAAGTGTGAGTCAAGTTTTCGTAACATGGATAATGTTCACTGTTTTCGGTAGCGATGCTAGTGTCCAGAGTGCAGGATCCGTCCCCGGCGGCAGTGGTCGGTAAACTGGCAACTCGCCCTTTGCCACCCCCTCCAGTGCCCCCTAGACCAAGTAAAGCCCTAGTAGCCGAGGCCCTTGCTAGAACTAGATCTGATCGAACTGCCTTTACCAGTGTGAGTGTGGATCGCGTTAACGCAAAGGCAAAATGTGTAGAAGAGCTGTTTGTGAAGTCATCAAACATCGCCAAACAAAATATATATGAGTGTGCAAAGGATATTAAAAATAAAAATGACTCTGGAAAGATTAATGATGCACCTAAAAGTGGCGGTGTCAATGGAAATGTGGTCAAAGATGGTGTGAATGTGAAAACTAGACATGCAGTTCCCACCCGAAGGGCACCTCCGCCCCCTATCCAGAAGCCCTCAGCGCCCAAGGGAAGGTCAGGAGAAGCACCTTATACCTCCCAGGTCACGGTTACACCTGTTGCCAAAGAAAGGACGCAATCACATCACGTGACAGCCTCTCGTTCAGCAGAGGCAGAGCATGTTGGTAAACAAGTCACGCAGCAGCAACAACCAGCACCCAGCGGCGACGAAGGACGAGCAGCGAAAGGTGACTCTGAAAGTCATGTACTGAAGAAGACCTCAGCCGAGGAAAGTGTGGTGCGTGTGGAAGTAAGGAATAACAAGGAACGTGACAATGAAACCGGCACTAAACCCAGCTCGAAAACTGAAGCCGATGAACTCGAAGTTGAAACGGAAAAGAATATCATCCCCGTAATGACGCAGCGATTCAAGACGGACGAATTTTTGCATGCAAATGTTGAGAATACCGGTCCTCACGTTTCTTCCCACACAAAACCGCAAGAAACGGTGTCGTTCCCACCAAAGAAGAATCCTGTTCCAGAACACGATAGGGCCACAAACTGTAAGAACCTACATCACAGCCAGCAACATAACATCGTGTTCAATGGCAGTGATGAGTACGTCAAGACGACTTACTCCAATAGGCTCAAAGAGGAAGAACCTTACGGGCGCACCAAAAATAAAACTGGAAGACACATCCATGTCCTGGCCACAGGACAACATAAACACGATACTGCTTTAATCAACTATTCAACTGCAGGTAGTAGAAATACTGTGCTACATATAGATAACGCTAAACAAAAGTGTCAAGACCACAGAAAAGATCTGATACACAACGGAAGTTTTGCTGACCGTAAGCCTTTAGTCGAAAATTTAATTGTAGAACTCAAAGAAAGTGCTCAACAGCGTTCTCAGCAGAAAAAGAATAAATATAGCAAGGAGGTGAACGACTCCAATCATGATAGTAATCAAAACGGCTTCATAGAGGCCTTGTATAGTAAAAATAGCCCACCCAGAATCCAGCACTCGGATTGGTTTGAACTGGAAGACAACGGAAAGCCAGTTAGATACTCCAGTTGTCATATCACGTTAGAGGATAATTCACCCTGTAACAGTTCCCACTACAATGAACTGAGTGTACAAGTTGACGATGTCCATTACAGGCACCCTCAGAACTTCTCATCCCCACCGGCGTTCATCAGGAGCTACAAGAGAACGATGACTTCTCTTCAAGGATTGCCACCGTTGCCTAAGAGTTTGAGTGGCATCAACCTGTTCGAGAGCAGTGGAGGGCTTCATTTCGGACCCATGGACGTACAACAGCAGCAACAGCAACAGAAGCAGTTACAGGCCCCACAGCAGCCGCCGCCACCGCCTCCGGAAAGGGGCATGACCAAGAGTGGCAGTTATCGCCAGCTCACGGCCCAGCAGACATCTGTTGCTGGAGCCGGAGGAAGTAACACCAGTAGAGCAGGTCCTTCTTCAGTAGTGCGGGGGTCCACACCCCCGACCCCTGGAGGAAGCGCGTTACTTCATCATCAACATCTCCGCGGTCTCCAGCAGTCCAACGGTACTGTCGTAGACCCGTCACCTCCACCTGTAACGCCTCGGGTACGGAAACCGACCGGTCTGGACGCCCAGCTGGCCATCCTCAGGAAGGAGATGGTAAGTACACTTTTCCTTGCTATTACATTACGGTTAATGTTGCATATTTTTTCTCAAACAGTGACAGTTTAAAAGTTTATTCAACTTTAACAGTAAGTAAGTTTTGTTCAGCAAGTCTTTAGATGATTCGCACTTGTTTTGCATTATGTCAACTTGAGCCGCAATTGTTTACAATAATTTAAACCCACAATGGCTTTGCACTGATAAACAGCAAGAATAATGCTTACTCGACCATAAGCAAATATTTTATTCTAAAAATGCAAATAATATACATTATTACATTGTTCTCAAAACTGTGCCAAAACTTAAAATATAAAAAAGAAATCTGTTGTGCTGCATTCATTTAACTTTTTCTACTCGTTGTTTTCCAAACTATTCTTACAAAATCTTATGGTTTAATTTTTGTTTATTCAGATAAACTTTGCATTCGCAATTACACTTTTCGTTATAGGATACAGTAGATAAGCGATAATCAGATTTTTAAAGAACGTGTCACCATGTGATGGCTTTTAAGTTGTGCATTTTGTATGACCACGAGACAAAAAATCACAAGATTATATGTTGTGCAATAAGCTGTTTCTACGCAATTATTTATCTACTTCATGCTATTCGAGATAAACATTTAGTAGAAATTGCTTTATTACTTTCTGATAGGTAGGGG
Source organism: Hymenopus coronatus (assembly GCA_030762935.1). NCBI lineage: Eukaryota > Metazoa > Arthropoda > Insecta > Mantodea > Hymenopodidae > Hymenopus > Hymenopus coronatus. The sequence goes on along the minus strand of CM060886.1, from coordinate 102,480,701 downwards.
AAAACTAAGGGAATACATTAGGCTAGAAGGAGTAGTCTTTTAAGAGCTTTTGAGAGCTGGTCGCTATGCGATAGTTTGAAATTCGGATAATCGGTTCTCTTTTTCAAGGCCAGAAGTAAAAATAAAATAAAAGCAGTTAAATTGTAAACCAATAAAAAAAAATCCTGAAAATAGATTACTCCATAAAAATAAGAAGTATCTAATATGAACTATGTACTTTAAACAGAGCTATATTTTTTGTGCACTACATACGTATTGTCTCTTACGGTTTACCATTATGCAAAGTCATCTAGAATGAGGCTATTCCAGAAAATTCAAGATAAATATTTCTTTTATCATGACAATATCTTGGTATTTTATTCAAAATCTTTTCAACCATTTTTGAGATATCTTTTGAGGGAAGGTATTCTCTCGAAAACGTTCGTGTCGCATTCTTGAAAGAGGCTGAATTAAAATAGCAATAATGCTCTCTCCCTCCCTCTCCCACAGACATCTTTTTCTAAAATAATATTTTTGGGGGGGATTCAGGGACTAAAAACGGCATTCTGTTGCAATGTCGGAATCGACAATTTGGATGTGATGCAGTACTTTTACTTAGTAGAGAAGGTAAAAAATGCGTCTCAAAAGGTTATTCTACTACCCACTTGTTGCTATAGATAAATATATTTTCGACTAGTTGTAATGATCTCTAGCGAAATAATATGGACTTGATACACGCACAAACGGAAAACAAAACACAACTGTGCGCATATCGTTATTTAGTCAGTTCGTGCCAAAACCCGAGCGAGAAAAATAACAATTATTATTATTATTATTATTTATTATATTTAAAACATAATAATAATCGGATAAGATACTTTATACTGGATGTTCAGATATATTTGGATTCATTACTGTTTTTATCTTATCAGGAACTCTTTCACGTGGGTTATTATAGTTTAAAGTTTAAGTTCTTGGTTTATTTCGTGCTTGGTCACCATTCATTTATTTCCTATGATGCCACTCAAAGAGTTTGGCATTTCTAAGTTAGCATATAGTTATCCACATTTTAAGGACTTTATTATCGCTTCAACCTATTATAAACACAGATAAATAAGTAATGAAACCATTTCGGCAAGTTATGTGCTTGAAAGAAAATTAAGCTCTACATGTGTTTTCAAAACATGCGACTGTCAATTTTATACATTTTAGTGTTTCCGAATTACTTTCTGTAGCACGTATGTACAATGTACATATTAGAGAAGGTATTGTATGGTGATGGTTACTGTTTAAGGACGCTCAACTACAAGATCATCAAAGCTTTTAGACACTGTATTCCACCCGAAAATTCGACAGCGAGACTTCACCAGAAATGCATGTTTTAAGAACCCCTGAATAAAAATATTTTTTTTATAAAAAATTCTCTCAAACTTGGTATTTAAGTTTAGCATCTTCCAAGGATACGACAAGATGATTTTTAGATTAATTCCCCCACCCCAAACCAACCCTTAAATGGAACATTTTGCGAAATTTCGGTGTTTCTAAAAAATGCTAACAAATTTGTATAAAATACCACTTATTAACGATGTTTAGATAGTAAATAAAATGCATATCCTTAATTTCTTGGAAATATACCCTGAAGTCCACTTCATTCTGTATGATTTTTTGCACTACTGATAAACTGTAAAAGATAGACAAAAACATACTACCCACAAATCTCGTTAAAACACACAATTTATGATATATACTTTTTATATTTAGAGCTAACTATTTTAGAGATTTTCCCTGTTATTGGTTACAATTTTAAAGTACTTACATTTTTCTCAAACGGGAAGTCTTCATCATTTATCTCTCTCTCTCTCTCTCTCTCTCTCTCTCTCTTTTGTTTTACTCCTGAGCATAGAAAGATAACCGAATTTCAAGAGGAATCGTAGAACAACAGCTTTTAAAAGATTTGACTATCGCTTTAGACTAGTACATTTCCTTATTTTCCTTCTACGAATAAGAATCTGTGTAATAAGACCATTTCTAACAATAACTATCTTGTTTAGCATTATGTAGAGAAAATAATACTGTTTTCAGAATAGTTTGCTTGCAGAGCAGAGAAAGTTATGTGAATGTAACATATATGCCATTTTAGAACTGCAAACTTAATGTAACAAAATATTCCAGCCTCACCTAATAAACAGGCGATTTTTAGGTTTTAAAAACTGCGCATTCTTTTGTTTTTTACGAAGAGAGACGATAACTGTCGATTATAAACGAAACAAAACCACTCCGGCTGCAGAACAAATATTCTTGTCAGCGAATGCTTTTCGTTTCGATTCGATGCGCCTCCGTTTGCTTGTTTCCATTTAAAACCATTAAAAACGGATATCTATGCGATTCGATTCCGCCAAGTGGGAACAGACCCTCAATAGACTGCACGTTACGTCATCTATGTCGGCCTGCAGTCCATTGTACGTCTCCTGCTGCTCCTCCATCTCATCCGTTCCTCCCAGGGGGTATACAAATGACCCGCTGGGGGTCGAAATGCTAGGCTCGCCTCCTTCACTACTAATTATGCAGGGGTCCTCTGGTTCGAGTCACTCCTGGGACATGGGTGTTTGCGGTGTGTTTCTTACTTTCTCTACACGTACTATGTACATAGTGTATAGAGAAAGTATTGTATTGCACGCAAAAATTGTATACCAAGATTTCACCGGAAATACATGTTTTGGAACCCTGAATCCTAAAAAAGCATTTTCAGAAAAAGATCCGTGTGTATTGAACTTGGTATTTAAGTTCAATATCTCCCAAGGATGCGACACGTAGATTTTCAAGAAACCCTCCCAACCCCCAACTACCCATTAAATGGAAAAAAAATCGATTTCTTTTTTTTTTTTTATTTCTAAATAATGGCTCTAACCATTTTAATTAAAATCTCTTATATTTAAGATATTTACATGACAAATAAAATGTATACCTTAAATTTTCTGGAAATAGCCTCTAAAGACCTCTTTATTCTGAATGATTTTTTTTTTTTTAATTTTGCGTAACTAGTAAACGTAAGAGATAAACAAAAACTTACTACATAAAAAATGTAAAGCTCCTTTAAACACACAATTTATTACATATAGGTACATGTTTTTTCTTGGAGTTGGCCGTTTTCGAGATATTCCTTGTTATTGGTTTCAGTTTTAAAATATACAAACTTTTCTCATACAAGAACTAGTCAACTCCTGACCACGCAATGCAGCGGATTTCAATCCCATTGCAACCACATTTTAAAACGTGTTACTATCGGTTTAGCCTAGAGTATTCCCTTATTTCCCTTCTACTTATAAGGAATTAAGTAATAAGACCGTTTCTGCTATAGTTATGTCGATTAGCATGAAGTGAACAGAAGAATAAGCTTTTTAATAATAATTTGTTGCAGAGATATAAATGGAACACATCAGATTTTTTTTCTTAATATTATTTATTTTGAGTCGCTTTAACAGTATGATCATATCGCGACCTTTCAAATTGTACATTAAATAGTTCTTTACATAATGGTAAAATAACAAATGGATACTTTTATATGTAACAAAAATTTAAAAAAAAAAAAAAAATCGCCCGCCTGGGTAGTGTGGTGGTAGCGTGTCTGCTTCTCATTCAAAAGGTCGTGGGTTCGAATCTCGCTTAGGGTGAGTTGCCTGGATAAGGTTTTTTTTTCGGGGTTTTCCCTTATCCTGAGAAGACGAATGTCAAGTAACTTTAAGCTCCATGGACCCCGAGATCATTTGAGCATCATTTCCCTATCGTCCGATATGACCAACCAGTTAAAGCACGTTAAGCTACAAAAAAAAAAAAAAAGAAAAAAGAAAAAAAAAGAAAGAAAAAAAAAAGAGAGAGTTTACATGTTCTTATAAATATTATAATATTTTTAATTGTGTGGTGGTTGTGTAGAGCACTTGATAAGTCACTAAAGCCGGCCTGAAGTCTCTGTTTGGTATATTTCGGACATTCATGTATTGCAGGTCTCTCATTTTGGTGCTGGTTTTTTATTAATGATGAAACAGTGTGTCAGCTTGCAGTTGCGGGTAATTAATGTTTGCTCTCAATGTTCTAATTTTCGGAGAGGTTCGAAGAAATTGATAGATCCAGCACAAACATCAAGCAGTTTGCTGTGGGATGTTGACCCAGTCGTCTTCTATTTTTTTTTACTTTCTCTACACTTACTATGCACATGGTGTAAAGAGAATTTATTGTATTACACCCAAAAATTCGATGTCGAGATTTCAACGGAAATATATGTTTTGAGCTCCCTTGTGTCCACAAAAAGCATTTTTAGAAAAAGGTCCGGGTGTCTGTGTATCTATGGACAGCAGAGCTCAAAAACCTGGTTAAGTTTGGTATCTTCCAAGGATGCAAAACCAAGATTTTCAAGAAAATCCCCCACCCCAGACTACCCTTTATATGGAAAAAGGTTTGAACATTTTGATTTTCTCAAAAATGTCTCTGACAATTTTGATTAAAATATCGTATATTAAAGCTAATTACATCACAAATAAAGTGTAGGCATGTCTTGAATTTTATGCGAATAGCTTCTGAAAACCTGTTCATTCCAGATGACTTTTATTTAGTTTGGCATAAATGGTTAACTATACGCGATAGATGAAAACGTACTATACAAAAATGTAGATCTTGTTAAAATACACAATTTATGTCATACATTTTTGCTGTAGAGCTGACCGTTTCCGAGATAATCCGATTTATTAGCTTCAATTTTACACTAGGTATCTTCTCAGACGGGGTCACCTTTCGTTTCATCTCCGTTTTGTTTTCTGGAAATGCAAAGCGGACCGAACTTCAATGTTCACATACGACCGGCTTTTAAAAGATTTGACTATCGCTTTAGTCTAATGTATGTCCTAATTTCCCTTCTGCTTACAAGAAAGCAAGTAATAAGACCATTTTTGCTAAAGTATATCTTGATTAGCATGATGCACAAAAAGGAATACTCCTTTCTATAATAAGAACAGTTTGTTTGCAGAACAGATAGAGAAAGGCATGTGAATGGAACATATCCGATTTTTCTATAAATAGTTGCTTGGTGTAGCCAATGACGTCTTGATGTGAAGTTATTCCGTGATCACTGATAGGATGTTGGGTGGCTTCCTTTGCAGCTTTATCAGCGTTTTTATTTCCATCAATATTTGTACCAGGGCCGTTTTTTTTCAACCTCCGATAGGCTATAAATAAAAGACAAGTTCATAGAAAACAATTTTTTTATTACTAAAAGCTTTGCATACTTATGGTTACTTTTCAACATAATCACCGAAAAGATTCAGACATTTATCGTACCTGTACATAAGCTTTGCAATACCCACTTCAAAACATGTTACCGCCAATGATTTCAAATGGTCATTGACGTTGGTTTGAAAGTGCTGCCCTCCTAGCCACGTCTTCAGTTCAGGGAAAACGTGAAAGTCTCTGGGTGCCAGGTCAGGACTGTGCGGCGGATGATCGAAAGTGTCCCATTGAAATTGTTCAAGGAGCCGATGGGTTTTGCCAGCCAGTGTGGACGAACGTTGTCATGGATCAACACAATTCCTGAAGTCAGCATTCCTCTTCGTTTGTTTTGAATGGCTCTCCGCAAACGTCGTAAAGTACGAAGATCTTCATTTTCTATATTTTTGTGTGTAGTAAGATTTTGTCTATCTCTTATGGTTTACTAGTTGTGCAAAAGTAATCCAGAATGAAGAGGTCCTCAGAGGTTATTCCCAGAAAATTCAAGATATACATTTTATTTCACATGTAAATGTCTTTAATATAAGGTATTTTAATTAAAATCGTTATAGTCATTTTTTAGTAAATAAAAATGTTCGAAATTTTTCCATGTAAAGGGTATTTTGTGTAGGTGGAGGGACCTCGAAATTTTCGTGTTACATCCTTGAAAGATACTAAACTTAAATACCCAATTTACTGACTTTTCGTCTTTGAGTCTCGTATTCACACAACGCGCGAGGAGCTTTTACCAAAAGTTTTTTTCGATAGAGGGGACCTTAAAACGCGTATTTCCGGTGGAATCTGAGAATCACATTTTTGGAATGCAATATCTACCTTCTCTGTATACTATGTAGATTGTATATACGTGCTGGGGAATATGTTTATTTTTTATAGTGTATGACGCCCGCTTTTACTATATACCTATGGCACCGCAGTCAATGACGCTGATAATGCATGGAATGAAGATGGAGCTCCGGTGGAATGAGATGGCGGGGTAAATCGGAGAAAACCCACCCCTGCATCGCTTTGCCCACTACAATTCTCACACGTGGTCGCTTGGAATCGAACCTAAGTGAGTGGCGAGTGGTCTTTCGGAGCTGATAGCACTTTGATTGTAGAATTAAATGCTCAGAAGTGTTATTGTTTGCGGAAATGCTGATTGGCGTATCACGGTCGAAGGTCACTTCAAAAAGTTGCAGCGAAGCTACTTAGTCACCCATGACGAGAATCTTCTTCCAGGAATAATCGTCTATATTGTTATGCATGACTAGGTTTTTCCTGACTCACTGCCTCATTGAAGCGCGTGGCCAAACCAGTCTGCTCTTATGTGTAGATACGGTTACAAAACTCATCAGTATATAGAGAGTGTTTCAGTGGAAAGACACTGGGGCTCTGCATTCTTTTGTAATAATTATATCCAATGAGTTACATTTATATAACTTTCTTTACCCATTATTATTATTGTTATTATTATTATTATTATTATTATTATTATTATTATTATTATTATTATTATTATCATCTCAACTCGTACTGGGTACATATGTATAGAGAAGGTATTGTATTCCATCCAAGTATTCGATACCGAGATTTCACCGGAATAAAATCGTTTTGAGACCCTCTGTATCAAAAATAAAAAAATAATCTTAGAAAAAGGTTAATGTGTGCGTGCGTGCCCATATCGAATGAATTATATTTACATCACTTTTTCTGCCATTATTATTATTACTATTATTATTTCCCAAATCGTACTATGTGCATATGTATAGAGAAAGTATTATATTCCCTCCAAAAATTCGGTTCCGAGATTTCATCGGAAATAAAATCTTTTCCCCCTTAATCAAAAAAAAAAAAAAAAAAAAAAAAAAACTATAAAAAGTTCCATGTGTGTGCATGTGCGCATCACGAATGAGTTACATTTACACTTTCTCTACCTATTATTATTATTATTATTATTACTACTTTCTCTACACGTACTACGTATATGTGCATAGAGAAGGTAATTAAATTCCATTCAAAAATTCGATACCGAGAATCCATCGGAAATTACATATTTTGAGACCCCCTGAGTAAAAAAGAAAAAGCATCTTTAGAAAAAGTTCAGTGTGTGTGTGTGTGTGTGTTCGCGCGCGCGCGCGTGCCTGTGAACAGCATAGCTCAAAAAAGAAGAGGCCGTTTAATACCAAACTTTGTACATATTTAAGTTAGGTATCTTCCAAGAAGAGTTTGAGGAAAATCCCCGCACCCCAAATTGTCCATTATATGAAAAAACTGATTTTCTCAAAAATAGTTCTTTTATCGTATACCTATTAAAGATATTTACATGCCGAACAAAATGTATATATTTAATTTTCTGGTAATAGCTTATGAAGACCTTTCCGAGTTTTGCTGAATTTTGCATAAATGGTAAACCGTAAGAGATAGACAAAAACTACTACACAAAAATGTAGATATCGTTTAAAACACACAATTTAGGTCATATGCAGTTTTCATGGAGTTGAGCATTACCGAGATATTCCATTAAGTCCCAGAATTCATAGTTAAGTACAACATTGTAACTCACCTCGGGGCATGTCATCTCAAAATAATTTGAAATCATATTGTGGTTTACCGGGAAACATGCGAGTCAGTTGAGAAATCCAATGCTATGCCGGCATATTGTCATGGTAACTCAGTGGTAGAGCAACCGGCTAGAGATTGGGAGATCCGTGATTCAAATCCCAGCTATGGCATTGGATTTTTCACTCTTATTCTGCCTATCCATACTTTTCACTTGTCATGAAACTATCTCAAATATGTGTTATTTGAATCAAATGCATTAGAGCCATTTTTGAGAAAAATCAAAAGGTTCGAAACAATTTGCACGTTAACGGTAACTTTGGGTGGGAGATTTTCCTGAAAATCTTCGTGTTGGATAATTGGGAGACGGAAAACTTTAATGTCAAAATTGGTATTTTACCAAATGTTTGTCACACGAACATACACAAACGGATCTTTTTCTAAACTTACTTTTTTTTTTTACAGGGGGCTTTTAAACATATATTTCCGGTAAAATCTGGACATCAATCTCGGCAATTCTTCCACAATTTATTATATGTAGTACAGAAAGAAAATTTGATGTGTTCCAGTCACATAACTTTCTCTAGCTGTTCCATGTACAAAAAATTATTCTTGAATTTATATCATGATAATCGAAACAAACATTAGCAGAATTGGTCTAATTATATGCTTCCTTGCAAGTAGGGGAAATACATTACAGGCTAAAGCGACTATCAGATATTTTAAAGTTGACGCTATGTGAAACATTTGAGGTTCGGTTCGCTTTGAGTGGTCCCGTTTGAGAAAGGTTAAGGTTGATTAAAATTGAAACTAATAACAAGGAATACCTCCAAAACAGTCAATTCTACAAGAAAAACATGTCATAAACGATGTATTTTAACCAAATCTACTATTTTTGGGCAGTAAGTTTTTTTTTTCATTAGGGTTTGGCGGTTATGCAAATTTCTGGAAAACTCATCCAGATCCTATTCCTAGGAAATATACATATTATTTGTGCAGTAAATATCTTTAATATACGGGTTTTTAATCAAAATCGTGAGTCATATTTGAGAAAAACAAAATGTTCAAAACTTTTTCGATGTAAAGGATCTGAGGTGGGGGGATTTTGTTGAAAATCCTCGTTCACGTCCTTGGAAGATACTAAACATACATACCAAGCTTGGTATTTAACGGTCTTTTCTTTTTAAGCTATGCAGTCCACAGACCCACACGCACACACAGACGGTCCTTTTTCTAAAAAAAATCTGATGTGTTGCATTCACATGACTTTCTCTACATCTCTGCAACAACTTATTGTTACAAAGCTTATGCTTTTTAAGCAATGCCCAGGGAAGAAGCTCAACATAAGTTGCGCGAATCGTCGGCGAAAACAAATGGCCAATACCGGAAGCAGCCACCAGTATAGCTTATGCTTCTATGTACTTCATGCTAATCGAGAAAAATTAGCAGAAATAGTCCTATTACTTGCTTCCTTGTAAGTAGAAGCGAAATAAGGGAGTGCCATGGGTTAAAGTGATAGTCAAAAGCTGGTTGCTATATATGACTGAAGTTCCTTTGTTTGTATGAACAGGAGTTGACAAATTCCTGTATAAGTTTTTTAAAGCTGAAACCAATAGCAAGTTATATATAAAAACGAACTCCACGAAAAAAATGTATATGACATAACTTGTGTGTTTTATCTGATCTACATTTTTTTGTGTAGTAAGTTTTTGTCTATCTCTTACGATTTACCAGTTATGCAAAATTCAATAAAACTCACCCAGAATAAAGAGGTCTTTAGATAGTATTCCCAGAAAATTCAAGATATACATTTTATTTGTCATGTAAATATCTTAAACATAAGAGATTTTAATCAAAATCGTTAGAGCTAATTTTGAGAAAATCAAAATGGTCGAAATTTTTACAAGCAAAGGGTAGTTTGAGTTAGGGGGATTTTCTTGAAAATCTTCGTGTCGCATCTTTGGAAGATACCAAATTTAAATACCAAGTTTGGTATTTAACGGTCTTTTCGTTTTTGAGCTATGCTGTCCACACACGCGCGCGCGCGGACCTTTTTCCAAAAATCCTTTTTTTTTTATTCAGGAGGACCCCTAAACGTGTATTTCCGGTGAAATCTCAGAATCGAATTTTGGGTGGAGTGCAATACCTTCTATATACACCATGTACATAAGTACATTTAGAGAAAGTAATGTTACTAGACACCTATTTGGTAACCGCAAAAGCGAGAAGTTTAACCTAAATAGAAATCCAGGACTCGTTTGAGGCTTTAACAGATAGGTGACAAAATCAAGGTTACACGATCACGCATTCGTTAGGCATTTGTTACTTAAATCAAGAGGGGAGTGGCAATGAAGATCGCCTGGAGCAAAAGAGAGGCCATAATTACGGTTAAATATAAGGCGACCTTCTATAGGCAGCAATTTAGTGTGAATAGGCGCAGGCGCGGTTTTGTTGTACATAGGCGCGTGTTTGCATCACAAAACGTGAGGCACGTACAATGATACGATATTCGCCACTTCCCCAAACTGAGCTCTCGAGAAACAAAAGAAGAGAGCCTACGTAATATCAATGTAGCCAATTAAATTTTAGCCTAGACATACATACAACAAACTTTTCTAAAACTGTTTTTTTCTTTCTCCAACACCTATGTACATAGTAGCAAGAGGAGTTATTGTATTCCATCCAAAAATTCGACACCGGGATTTTACCGGAAATGTATGTTTTGAGGTTTCCTGATTCCGAAAAAAAGCATGTTTACTTTCTCTAGCCCGCATGTCCAATGTATATAGTGGATGGAAAATGTATTACATTCCACCCAAAAATTCGATATCGAGATTTCACTGGAAATATGTTTTGAGGCCCCTTGAGTCCGAAAAAAAATAGGAAAATGTCCATGTAGGCCTGTGGACAGCATAGCTCAAAACGAAAGGTCCATTAAATACTAAACTTGATACTTATGTTCAGTATCTTCCAGGGATGCGGCACGAAGATGTTTAAGATACTCCCCAATACAAACTACCCTTCACATGGAAAAAAAAATTGAAATTTTGTTTTTCTCAAAAATGGCTCTAACAATTTTAATTAAAATACGGCATATTAAAGAAATTTATATCACAAATAAAATGTATATTTTGAATTTTCTGTGAATAGTCTATGAAGACCTCTTTATTCTGGATGAGTTTTGCATGACGGTTAAAACGTAAGAGATATGCCAAAACTTACTGCACAAAAATGTATATCTCGTTAAAACACATAAATTAAGTCATATGTTGTTCTTGCAGGGTTGACCATTTCCGAGATATTCTTGTTGTTGGTTTAATTTTAAACTATCTTTCTCAAACGCGAACATGCAAAGCTAACCCTCAATTGTTTCACATAACGACCAGGTTTTAAAATATTTGATTATCGCTTTAGCCTAGTGTACTCCCTTATTTCACTTCTACTTGCAAGGAAGCAAGAATTAAGACCAATTCTGCTAATGTTTATCTCGATTAGCATAATGTAGATAAAAGAATAATATTTTGTGAGAATAGTTTTCATATGAGACAGCTAGAGAATGTTATGTGAATGGAATACATCAGATTTTTATTCAGGGACCCTCAAAACATGTTTGCGTTGAAACTTTGGGTTCGATTTTTTGAGTGGAATAGAAATCTTCCCCTGTTTACTAGACGTAGTGTACTGTCTTTTGTTACACGTTGCCAATTCAAGTTTAGTGCTGATTCATTGATTAGTTTCAATAGAGCAGGCATTTCAGTCATTTAACGTGATTTCGTTAAAATGAAAAAAGTGTAGTAGAATCATTCGGTGAGTAGCTTTTTATTTTTTGAATGGGAAAACTTGCGAGAACATAAACCGAAATTGGGTGTAGTTGATGAGAATCTTTCACCATATAGACAACAGTTAGATATTAGATCGACTTTAAACTGGTCAAACATCCGCATTTGATGTGGTTCGCCCAGGACTTCTGGCAGATATGATTACTAAGGAACTAATTGAAAAAGTCCACGATCGTCAAACGAAAGTTCGCGACGTGACACAGGCCATAGGTGTGCCGTCGGGAACAGCAATTCTTAATTTGCATGAGTTGGAGATGTTTACCGTGTTTGTTCATAGTTAACAACAAGCGGGTGTCGTTCTCAACTTCGAAGTTGTGTTTGGAGCTGTTTAAGCGAAATCCAAAGGACTTTTTGCATCGAGTTGTTACCGTCGATGAGACTTGGATTCATCATTATACTCCGGAAACCAAACAGCAATCCTTCCTGTGTCTGTGCTCCAAAAGGCAAAGACGAACAAGTGATGGCGACGGTTTTTTTGGATGTGAAGTGCGTGTCTTTGACTCTTTAGAAAACGGAAAAACACTTACAGTGAACAATACTACAGTGGGCTAAGGGGAATTTTGACTTCAATTGGTCAAAAAATCTAACATTGTTTTTTTATAGTAAATGGTTGCTGGAATCGATGGACATCCATAGATAATCAACGTTTAGCTGCCTCGCTTTTGCTTCGTGGTCTGCAGCCTTTTAAAGTTTGTATAATACACATATTTCCTAGCATACTATTTCAAAAAAAAAAATCTGATGTGTACCATTCACATGACTTTCTCCATATCCCTGCAACAAATAATTCTTAAAAAGCTTATACTTCTATTTACTTCATGCTAATCAGAAAAAATTAGCAGAAATAGTCTTATTACTCGCATCCTTGTAAGCAGAAGCGAAATAAGGGACAACCGTAGGTTAAAGTGATAGTCAAAAGCTGGTTGCTATGTCAATGAAGTTCCTTTGTTTATATGGATAGGAGTTGACAAGTTCCAGTATGAGAAAAGTATACGTTTTTCGTAGTAGAAACTAAAAATAAGGAATGTCACAAAAACGACGAACTCCACGAAAAAAAATGTATATAACATAAATTGTGTGTTTTAATGTGCTCTACATTTTTTGTGTAGTAAGTTTTCGTCCATCTCTTACGGTTTAGCAGTTATTCAAAATGTAGTAAAATGCATCCAGAATAAACTACTCTTCAGAGGCTATTCCCAGAAAGTTCAAGATATACATTTCATTTGTCAGGTAAATATGTTTAATATCCGAAATTTTAATCAAAATCGTTAGAGCCATTTTTGAGAAAATCAAACATTTCGGAAAAAGTTCCATGTAAAGGGTAGTTGGGGGTGGGGGGATTTTTCTCAAAATCTTCGTGTGGCATCCCTGGAAGATACTAAACTTAAATACCAAGTTTGGTATTTTAACGAGTTTTCGTTTTTGAGTTATCGTGTTCACAGACACACGGACACACGGACTTTTTTGTGAAAATGCTTTTTTTGGGTATTGGGGACCCTAAAACATATATTTCCGGTGAAATCTCGGTATCGAATTTTTGGTTGGAGTGCAATACTTTTTCTATACACTATGTACATAGTGCGTAAGGAGAAAGTAATAAAAAGCGTTTTTCTCAAAACAACATTTTCACGGTTTCTAAATGACAAATGATCCCAACATTTAACAGTATTATTATGGAAGCATCATTAGGTAATTTTAGAGATAAAATGTGTAACCTTATTAAAATTTATAATAATTGAGTAATCAAAATTACTAAAATATTCCCGTTTAAAGTTTTTTGTGTGGTTGAAAGCTCTAATTCAGAAAATGCCAACCAATTTTTTTCTTCAAATTTTGAGGCATGTGGAATATTTTCGTTTATGCAATATATTTTTACTTTCTCTAGCCCCATATGTACAATGTACATAAGGACAGAGAAGTATTGCATTCCACCCAAAAATTCGATACCGAGATTTCACCGGAAATACATGTTTTAGGATCCCCTATATAAAAAAAGCATTTTCAGAAAAAGGTTCGTGTGTGTGTGTCCATGTGTCTGTGAACACGATAACTCAAAAACGAAAAGTAGCTAAAATACCAAACTTGGTATTTAAGTTTAGTATCTTCCAGGGATGTGACACGAAGATTTTGAGAAAAATCCCCTCACCCCAAACTACCCTTTACATGGAACTTTTTTCGAACATTTTGTTTTTCTTCAAAAATATGGCTCTAACGTTTTTGATTAAAATGTCATATATTAAAGATATTTACCTAACAAATAAAATGTATATTTTGAATTTTCTGGGAATAGCTTCTGAAGACCTGTTTATTCTGAATGAATTTTGCTTAATTTGGCATAACTAGTAAACCGTAAGAGATAGACAAAAATTTTTATACAAAAAATGTAGGTCTTGTTAAAATACACATTATGTCATATACATTTTTCTCGTGGAGCTTAGCGTTTTCGAGGTATTCATTGTTATTAGTTTCAGTTGTGAAGTACTTATACTTTTCTCAGACGGGAGTGCCCGTTTTTCTTTTGTTCTACTCCTGGCCAAGAAAAGAAGCGATTTGAAATGACAATCGCATAACGACAGCTTTTAAAACATTTGACTATTACTTTAGCCTAGTGTATTCCCTTATTTTCTTCCCACTTATACGGAACTAAATAATAAGAACATTGTGCTAATGAGTACCACGATTAGCAAGGGCAGAAAGAAGAAGAATCTTATGTATGAACAGCTAGAACAGCTAGAGAAAGTCATGTGAGTGTAACAAATCAGATTTTTAAATAAAAAAATCTAATAAAAAATGTAATCTTGCTAAGTATTTATCAAATTTGAATGAGATTCGGCATTCATATTAACACAACAGTAATGTACAGTCACATTTTCATAAAAATCTATAAGAAATATAGAAATTTGAAATTTGACTCTGTGACCCTCAATCCTCCCACCCAAGCGTTCGCATGTGGGATTTGTGGTGGACGAAACGGCGTCTGGGCGGGTTTCCTCCGGATCCTCCGGTTTGTCTCGCCACTCATTCTATCAATTGCTCCATCATCATTAGGGATATCATCTTGAGGACCAATAGCAGGACAGAACCGAAGTTAGCGCAGCAAGGTATACAGTTCTGATGTGTTGACAATGTAGTTTGTACGTAGTGGTACTAATAGAAGGAGAATGGGGCAGTGGTCGTGTGGTAGACTGATGTTTTCACTAGCAGTGGAAGGCAATTGAGGTTGGGTGGGTGGTAAACATATACCTTATATTCGTAACGTTTCAAATGTGAATCGTCTCCGATTGGCACGTAAACAGGTTTTATACTGTGAAAAACTTCGTTCCACATCACAAGATGTGGTTGGAGCAAAACAGAAATAGGATACATCATCGACTATTGGGTAAGATACTCCATCAGCAATTATTTACCTCGTAGCATGTTTCGTATTTCATGCATCATTGAAAATACATTTTCCTCCCAAACACTGTCTTAATTTTTTCTCTCCACACGTCTAAAACAGTGTCACGGGTTTCTGATTAATTGCTTCCACAAGTTCATTGACAGCTTTCAAGGCTTGAGGCATTTCAATGTTCAATGTTTCCAAATATGTGCTATTGTCGTAGATATGCAAAGTTCTTCTGGATGAATTGCAAATCTTCATGCAAGCCATTAGAAGCAAAATATTTTACAATCTTGATTGAAGTGCATGCATTAATTATCTGTAAAACAGTATTGTAATACACAGAACAATATATTGCTGCGTCGAGCCACGTTCCCCAACGCGTTACTACAGGTTGTTTGCATGCGGCGTCTGCACTCGCCAATACTCTACTCGATAGGTATGCAACTGTTATTCGTATGTATCCTTCTATCGGTCCCCAAGATGCTATACCTAATCATCACCTTCCCTATAATCCATTTTGCTTGCATTTCATATTATCCACTTCCTCACGCTCATGCCTGGCTACAGACCGAACACTCGTTGCAGGTTCTCCATTCTTTGGTTGCGTGTCGTTGGCTTTCTGACATGTTCTAACCCCTAGGCATCCTCTTGGAAGTCTTAGGGGGGTGTCAGTCCTAAATGAGGGCAGCCGACTAGGAAAAAAAAGTCTGGTGAGCTACATTCACATGACTTTCTCTACAGCTCGTAACAAATTATTATTAATAAGCTTATTTTTATATCTATTTAATGCTAAAACATTAGCAGAAACGATCTTACTACTTAGTTTCTTTATAAGTAGAAGTGAAATAAGGGAATACACTAGCGTAAAACCGACAGTCAAATATTTTAAAATATGGTTGCTATGGGGTTGAAATCAGTCTCTTTGCTCGGCCAGGAGTCGACAAGCTTCATATGAGAAAAGTTTTAGGTATTTTAAAACTGAAATCAATAACAAGGAATATCTCAAAAACGGCCAACTTCACGAAACAAATGTATATGACCTAATTGTATGTTTTATCGTGAGCTACATTTTTGTGTCTTAAGTTTTGTCTATCTCTTACGGTTTACCAGTTATGCAAAATTCAATAAAAATCATTCAGAATAAAGGGGTCTTTAGATGCTGTTCCTAGAAAATTCAAGATATACATTTTATTTATCATGTAAATATCTTAAAATAAGAAATTTTAATCAAAATCGTTACAGCCATTTTTGAGAAAATCAAATTTTTTTTAAAAATTTTCCCTGTAAAGGGTAGTCGGGGGTGGAAAAATTTTCTTGAAAATCTTCGTGTCGCATCCTTGCAAGATACCAAACTTAAATACCAAGTATGGTATTTAACGGTCTTTTCGTTTTTGAGCTATGCTGCCCACTGACAGACTTTTTTTTTAGTGTATTTTCTCTTTTTTTTATATATTCAGAGGGTATCAAAACATGTAGTTTCAGTAAAATTTCGATATCGAAATTTTGGGTGCAATACATTACCTTCTGTATGTACTATATATAGTACGTGTAGAGAAAGTAAAAATAATAGCATCTTCATTCCTAATATGCGTGTTTATTGAACCGGTGAACCATACTCGCATTTTCTAGTTGTCACCCAGTGAAATACAGAATCCTGCAGTCAATATTTAAAATATGCAGGCTTACAATGAACGACTCGTGCTATCTCGAATATCGAAGCATCCTTTTCCTTTACGGCAGAACAAATGACTTGACATGTATAGATACGACTTACCGGATAAGTGAGTGTAGGGAAATCCGTTGTTGAAGGTTACGTGGAGTTTTAATAACCGTGTGCCCAATTTCTCTGGCACCCAGGTGTGATCCTTTGTGTACATAAAGAAAACAAAAAAACTAACCTTATCCTGGAGTCAGGAAACGAAATTAAACATCTTGGGAAATGAAAAATCTCATTCGTTACAGTCACGTGAATTTCTCTACCTGTTCAGTAACAAACTATGTTTATCAAAAGTTGGTTCTTTTATCTTCTTCATGCTACTCGAGGTAAACATTAACAGAAATTGTCTTATTACCTATTGTCTTCTAGGTATAAAGGGCATAAGGGAAATCAGTAAGCTAAAGCAATAGGTAAATAATTAAAAAACAGACATATGTGATTAAAATTAACTTAACTTTTCATGCCAAGGAAAAAGGAAAACGAATGACGACACCCCACTTGAGACAAGTGTAAGTAATGGAAAATTTAAATCATCTTTTTGACATATATTGTATATTTAGACGATCTATACTTTTACTTTCTCTGGCGCTGTGTATAAGTACATACCTAATAGGTAGATGAAGTATTGCATTCATCCTAAAATTCGAGACCGTATTTCACAGGAAATAAAAATCTGATGCGTTCCATTCGCATGATTTTCTCTACATCTCTGTTACAATTTATTGTTTAATAGCATATTATTTTATCTACTTCATCCTAATCCATATAAAATTAGCAAAAAATTGTCTTGTTTGCTAAGTAGAAGAGAAATTAGGGAGTACTATAGGCTAAAGCGATAGTCAAATCTTTTCAAAGCTGGTTACTATGTAATTGAAACGTCTTTGTATGGCTAGGAGTTTACGTACGCCCATATGAGAAAAGGATAAGTATTTTAAAGCTGAAACCAATAACAAGGAACATCTCAGAAACGGTCAGCTGTACAAAAAAAAAAAAAAAAAAAAAAACCTACATATATGACATAAATTTTGTGTTTTAACGAGATTTACAATTTTTGTGTAGCAAGTTTTTGTCTATCTCTTATGCTTTACCAGTTATGCAAGATTTAGCGAAATGCATCCAGAATAAAGTGGCCTTTAGAGGGTATTGCCAGAAAAATATCTTTAACATACGATATTTTAATCAAAATTGTTAGAGCCAAAATTGAGAAAATATAAAATTTTGAAAAATTTACCATGTAAAAGAATTTTCGTTTTTGAGCTATGTTATCCACAGACACACACGGACCTTTTTCTAAAAATTCTTTTTTTGGACTCGGAGGGTCCCAAAACATGTGTTTCCGGTGAAATCTCTGTATCGAATTTTGGGTGCACTACAACACCTCTATTCACTATGTACACAGTACGTGTAGAGAAAGTAAAAGACATTTTAGAAAGGGATCCGGCCCCGCATGTGTGCGCGCGTGTGGTGCGCCTGTTTGTCTGTGGGCAGCATAACTCAAAAACGTAAAGTTTTTATTCAAATTTAGTATCTATCAAGGGTGTGACACGAAGATTATCAGGAAAATCGTCCACCCGAGCAATCTTTGACATGAAACATTTTTAGATGTTCTCAAAAACGGCTTCTACGATTTTGATTAAAATACCATATACTAAAGCTATTTAGATGACAAAGTGTGTATGTTTAATTTTCTGGGAATAGCTTCTGAAACTCTCTATTTAACTGGGAGATCATAAGAGAGAGAGAGAGAGAATGAGAGAGAGAGAGAATCTCATATACATCTTTTTTGTAGAGTTAACCATTTCCGATATGTGACTTGATTGGTTTTAAAATGTTCAATACTTTATACCTATTTTTCTCAAATGAGAAGTCGTTATTCACTGTTTTCACCCAAGTCATGCATGGACAAAGGAATTCCAGTTGCATCACATAGCGACTGACTTTTAACAATTTTGACTATCACTTAACCTGGTGCATTCCCTTATTTCTCCTCTGCTTAAAGGAACTAAGTAATAAAACAATTTCTAATAGCGTTTATCTCGATTAGCGTCCGACAGAGAGAAGAATATTTTTTTAAAGTATGATTTATTGCAGAATAGGTTGTGAATGGAACATACCGTCCTTTTTTGTGTAGTATTTGTCTATGACTTGCAAATTACAATTATGTAAAAGTCATCCAGAATGAAGAGGAGATCGGAGATTATTTCCAGAAAATTCAAGACATATGTGATGATTGGTAAACTGTAAGAGACAGTCAAAATGTTACTGCAAATATATACATCGTTATAACACATAATTTCTCGCAGAATTAACCATTTCCGAGATATTCCTTGTTTTATTCCTTAAATTTCCAATACTTATTTTTACTTTATCTAGCTTGTATGTTCAATGTACATAATAGGTAAAGAAGTTATTGTATTCCACCCAAAAATATAGTTTTGAGACCCCCTTTCCCAATTCAATAGAGAAAGCTCTGTGTCTGTCTCTTACGGTTTAACCGTTTTACAAAATTCTACAAAACTCGTTCAAAATAAAGTAGTTTTCAGAGGCTATTCCCAGAAAATTCAAAATATACATTTTATTTGTGATGTAAATATCTTTAATATACGTTTATTTAAATGAAAATCGTTATAGCCATTTTTGAGAAAAACAAAATTTCTAACATGTTTATACGTAAAGGGTAGTTTGTGGTGGGGAAATGTTCTTGTAAATCTTCGTGTCGCAATCTTGGAAGATACTAAAGCTAAATACCAAGTTTAGTATTTAACGGTCTTTTCGTTTTGGAACTATGCAGTCGCCTCACACACGCGCGCGCGCGCGCACACACACACACACACACACACACACACACACACACACACCTTTTTCTAATGCTTTTTTTCGGACTCAAGAGACCTCAAAACATATATTTCCGGTGAAATCTCCACATCGAAATTCGGGAGGAATACAATATCTTCTCTGCCCACTATGTACATTGTACACATGGACTAGAGAAAGTAAACATTTAATCAGGCTATGTCTATCACAATGTCGATTGTTGGAGTGGGTCTGAATTAGGATAATGGGTCGTGAATTACAATGGTACTACACACCGGCAAACAAACAAAACACAAACACACACGCACAGTGATGAGCGCATAATTAATTTCCGGTTTCATCTCTAAACAAAGGCTACACGATTTTCTTTTCAATGTCAAGGCCTCCACCATTATGTTTGCAGCAGACAGATCTCACGAAGCCAAGCATGAAACATCAGTCAGTCCAACGCTATATTTAAATATTAGGGTGAAGAAGAAGGGAGTGATTTATTTTAAGTGGGTGATTTCTGTAGCTCAGATTGGGGTTGGTATCTATTTTTAGAAGACATTGAGAGTAACTAGCCGTGCGTGAAGTTACGGTGAGTGATTCAAGGCGTAGATGATTCCCAGATTCGTTCCAAAGAACTCTCTCCGTGAATCTCAAATATCTTAATAGCTAATCGACGTTTAAAATTTCTGCTTGCAATATAATAGGTGAGTTTTGTGCCATGGAAGAAGCCAAGTTATGTAGCGCAAAACCTTAGTTTAAAAAAATCTGAAGTGCTCCATTCACATGACTTTCTCTACATCTCTGTAAGAAATCATTGATAATAAGCTTATTCTTCTAACTACTTCGTGCTAATCAAGATAAACATTAGTAGAAACGGTTTTATTACTTAGTTCCTTAGAGGTAGAAGGGAAATGAGGGAATACACTAGGCTAAACCTGCAGTCAAATACATTAAAGGTGGTTGCGATCGTATAGAAATCCAATTCTTTGACTGGTGTTGAACTAGTTCCCATGTAAGAAAAGTAAAATTATTTTAAAACTTAAATCTATAACAAGGAATATCTTAAAAACGGTCAACTCCAGGGGACAAAAATGCATATAACATAAATGATGTGCTTTAATGAGCTCTGCATTTCTGTGTAATAATTTTTGTCTATCTCTTACGGTTTACCAGTTATGCAAAATTCATCTAGTATAAATGTGTTTTCAGAGGCTATTCCCAGAAAATTTAAGAAATACATTTTATTTGTCATGTAAACATCTCTAATATACGACATTTTAATCAAAATCGTTAGAGCCATTTTTGAGAAAAGTAACATTTTCGATCATTTTTCCACGTAAAGGGTAATTGGGAGTGGGGATTTTCTTGAAAATCTTCGTGTCGCATCCTTGGAAGAAACTGAGCTTCGTTTTTGAGTTATGCTGTCCACAGACACAAACACGCGCGCACATGGACTTTTTGCTAGAAATGCTTTTTTGGATTCAGGAGGTCCCAAAACATGCATTTCCGGTGAAATCTCGGTATCGATTTTTTGGTGCAATATAACACCTCTATACATTATGTACATAGTGTGTGTAGAAAAAGTAAAGAAAACTAATACATTGCATTCATATGACTTTCCATCTTCACTCTTCTATAAATGATGCTTTATAAAATTATTATTCTATATACTTTTCATATAAGCTTTGATGAAGAAAAGCACATTTCGTCAAAATTCAGTAGCTAAAGCGATTGTCAGATTATTAAGAGCGTGTCGCTATGTGGTGGTTTTGGAATCCCATCTCTTTACAGGTCACAAAAAAGAAAAAGGAAAATCGAATAACGAACTTTCTAGTTTAGACATGTGTAGCAATTGAAAAATTAAAACCAATAATAAGGAAAAGCACGGAAATGCAGTTAGTCCATATGCTGCATTCGTATGGCCCAATCTTCTATAAATTATTCTTACAAAATTGTATTCTCTTTCTTCTTCGTCTTAATCCAGATGTCATTTGCAGAAAGGTTTTTATTTCATATTTCCTTTTAGGTGCAATGACAATAGTCAAATCCTTTAAGGACGGGCCTCTATGTGGTAGTTAGAAGTTCCGTTGTTTTCGCATGACCGAGAGAGAGAGAAAGAAAAACATCTGATGGGTTCCATTCGTATTACTTTCTCTAGCTGTTTCACAAATAAACATGCCTTACATGAGGTTATTCTTTTATCTACGTCAAGCTAATCAAGTTAAACATTAACAGAACTGGTCTTATTACCGGCTTCTTTGTGAGTAGAAGGGAAATACTGGAATACACTAGGCTGAGGCGACACTCAGATCTTTTAAAAGCCGTTCGCAAAGTGAAACAATTGAAATTCGGTTCTCTTTGCTTGCTAGGAGTATACAAAAGATGTGTCCCGTTTGATAAAATTTTAAGCACCTTAAAATTGAAACTAATAACTCAGAATATCTGAAACTTGTGTGTTTTAATGAGATCTACATTTTCTGTGTACTAAGTTGTTTTATATCTCTTATACAAAAATTATACAGATGTCATCCAGAATGAAGTGGTCTTCAGAGGCCATTTCCCTGAAAATTCAAGACATGCATTTCGTTTGTCATAAAAGTATCTTAAACATGTAGTATTTTAATCAAAATCGTTAGAGCCATTTTTGAGAAAATCAGAATTTTCGAATAATGTTCCATGTAAAGGGTAGTTGGGGGTGGAGTGATTTCTTGAAAATCTTCGTGTCGCATCCTTTGAAGATACTGAACTTAAGTACCAAGTTTGGTACTTGCCAAATAGTTAAGCGATGTAGTTAAGCTCTTCACGTGGATTACATGACCCTTGTTGCATATATAGTGAATAGCGCCTGATTTTCAAAGTATCAGGAAAAACTCTGATATGTTACATTCATATGACTTTCTCTTGCTATTTTAAAAGCTTGTTACGAAAGATTCTTCTTTCTACATCATGCTAATCGAGATAAGGTTTAGCAGAATATTTTTATTACTTAGTTTCTAATAAGAAGGTAGTAGTGCTGGTGGCGTGTCTGCTTCACATTCGAAACGTCGTGAGTTCGAATCTCGCTTAGGGTAAGTTGCCCGGATAAGGTTTTTTCGGGGTTTTCCCTTATCCTGAGAAGACGAATAAAAAAAATAAAAAAAAAAAAAAAAGGGAATGCACTATGCTAAAGCATTAGTCAAATGTTTTAAAACCGTCGAGATACGACTGGCATTACAATTCGCTTCTTTGCTTGGCTAGGAGTAGAAGAAAAGGAAAACGGATACTTCTTGTCTGAGAAAAGTATAAATATTAGAAATTTGAAACCAATAACATGGAATATCTCGGAAACGGTTAACTCCACAACAAAAATGTAAAGAACATAAATTGTGTGTTTTGGCGAGATCTATATCCTTACGATTTACCAGTTATGCAAAATTGGGCAATATTCACGAGGATGAAGAGTTCTTTAAGGCTGTTCCTAGAAAATTCAAGTTATACATTTCATTTATGATGTAAATATCTTTAATGCCTATACTATATTTTAAGGAAATCGTTAGAGCCAGTTTTTAGAGAAAAAGGAAAATTTCAAAACTTTTTTCATGTAAAGGGTAGTTTGTGGTGGAGGGATTTACTTGAAAATACTTCTGTCACATCCCTGGAGGATACTAAACATAAATACCAAGTTTGGTATTTCACGGTGGTTTTGTTTTTGAGCTAAGCTATCCACAGAGGGACCTTTTTCTAAAATGTTTTTTTTTGGAGGGGGCTCAGAGGACCTCAAAACATATATCTCTGGTGAAACCACGAAAGTTTGGATGGAATACAATACCTTCTCTAACTACTATGTACATTACATTTGCAGAACTGCTAGAGAAAGTAATAAATATCTATATTCTGTTTTATGTGCAACCTGTTGGGTAACAGCCGCTATCGGACCTTTTTGTAACACGGGCAGATTAACACTATCAGGGAAACTAAACCGGAAGTCTAGTAAATTGCTGGTAGCTTTCCCTGCTATTTATTACCTTCATTTGTGTTTATCGCTGTTATTCACTGACGGCAATTGTTTTATGTTTTGATGCGAACACACTGCCCTCAAACGTTTTAAGGGACCAATTAACAGAAATGGTTTCGTCAGTTTCTCTAAGTAGAAGTTAAATAAGGAAGTATACTAGGCTAAACTGATAGTGAAATCTTTTAAGGGCTGGTCGTTATGTGTTCCAATTAAAATGTCTTTCTCTACTTTAACTACTTTGCATTTTAAACTCAATAACAAGGAATATCTGGGGAATTGCTAACTACACGAAGAAAACAATATGACAAATTGTATGTATTCACGAGATGCACATTTTTTGTGCAGTAGGTTTTTATATATTCTCATACGGTTTATTAGTTATGCAAAAGCATCCAGAATGAAGAACGGTTAAGATGCTATTCCCAGGAATTTTAGATACACATTTTATTTGTGATTAAAATATCTTAAATACGCGGTATTTTAATCAAAATCGTCAAGAGACATATTTGATAAAATTAAACATTTCGAAAAAAGTTCAATATAAAGAAGGAGGGGGTATTCTCTAGAAAATCTTCGTGTCACATGATGGAAAGATGCTGAACTTAAACACCCACCCAAAAAAAAAACAATTTTTTTTGAAAAAAGTCCGTGTGCGTCTGTATGTGTGTCTATGTGTCTTTGGACAGCGTAATTCAAAAACGACAAGACCTTTAAATACCAAACTTGTTATTTAGGTTTGGTATCTTCCAAGGATGAGACGAAGATTTTCAAGAAAATCCCCCCACCCCAAACTACCCTTTACATGAAAAAATTTCGAAAATTTTGATTTTCTTAAAAATGGCTCTAATGATTTTGTTTAAAATCTCTTATATTTAAGATATTTACATGCCAAATAAAATGTATATCTTGAATTTTATGCAAATAGCCTCTAAAGACCTCTTTATTCTGGATGATTTTTATTGAATTTTGCATAACTGGTAAACCGTAAGAGATAGACAAAATCTTACTACACAGAAACGTAGATCACGATAAAACACCCAATTTATGTCATATACATTTTTTTCGTGGAGCTGATCGTTTTTGAGATATTCCTTGTTATTGTTTTCAGCTTTAAAAAACTTACACGTTTCTCATACAGGAATTTGTCAACTCCTGTCCATACAAACAAAGGAACTTCAGCCACAAAGCAACCAGCTTTTGAGTATCACTTTAAATTATGGTACTCCCTAATTTAGCTTCTACTTATATGGAAGCAAGTAATAATATTATTTCTGCTAATTTTTCTCAATTAGCATGAAGTAAATGGAAGCATAACTTTTTTAACAATAATTTGCTGCAGAGATTTAGAGAAAGCCATGTGAATGGAACACATCAGATTTAATATTTTGTTTTCTGGATCTAGTGGGTAGTTTAGAGGAATTTGTTGAACTAGTGGGTTGCTGTGATGGTCAAAAGAGTTATGAAGTTTTCTGTAAGGTCTGCTGAGGACATCTGTCACTTCTGGAACTGTGTGAATAGTGGAGTTTCTGACATACCATGGTGCATTGGTGATTAAACGGAGACATCTGTTCTGAATGGTTTGTGTTCTTCGAATTTGAGTAGGTGAAGCTGAACCCCAGATTGAGCAACTCTACATCTATATAGGTCTGATCATGAAGAATATATTAGCCTTTTATATTGTAATTCATTAGATCACACACATTCACACTTTTAATTCATAGCTCCAGACTCTCGGGAGAGTAGGGAATAATCTTGGCTAGAGAAAAATCTTCACTCAGGCTGATAATAATTGAATCCGAGAACCCTCACACAGCAGGCAGATGTTCTGCCGACTGAGCTAAGGGGCGAGCTTAAGCATTTCATAATAGGTATAAGAAGAATACTTTAAATAAAGTGACAGTCACACGTTTTGTATCATGTCTTTGAAATTCCATGTACTTTGATGACCGTGAGAACAAATTAGCATGACTTACAAGTCGAGAAAAGTATAAATATTTGAAAATTGAAACAAATTGAACACCTGTCTCGAAAATAGTGTGCGCCTTAAAAAGAAATTGTGTGACAAAAGTGTGTCTTTTAATGAGATCTACATGTTTTGTGTAATAAGACTTTGACTATCTCTTACGTTTTATCAACTACCAAAAGTTGTTCAGAATGAAAAGGACTTCGGACGTTATTCCCACAAAATTCAAGATATTTATTTCATTTGTCATGAAAATATCTTAGACATATAGCATTTTAATCAAAATTGTTAGAGCCACTTTCTAGAAAGTGATCATTTAATAAAAATAGTATATTCTTCCGTTTATTTTACTGTTAAACGCCCGCTTTTACTACATTTGGCATCGCAGGCGATGGCGATGATATATGTAATGAAGATGGAGCACCGGTGGAATGCGATGGTGGAGGAAACCGGAGAATCCGGAGAAAACCCCCTACGCCGCTTTGTCCACCACAAATCCCACATTGTAAAGCTTCTTGCGCATCCTTGAAAGATACAGAACTTACATATGCACGCGGAACCTTTTTCTATTTTTTATATTCAGGGAGCTTCAAAATATGTATTATAGGTAAAATTCAGATATGAATTTTTTTGAAATAGAACACTTCCTTTACTTGCAATAGGCATCCAGGAGGAATGTTGTTTCAGTAGCACATTTGGTTTTTGGTGTTTTGCGGTGCTCCAATGGTTTATAAAGGTCTGTGATGCAGTTTGGCTGCCTGATTCTTGAATAATATTGATAAACGCCTTCATTTGGCCATCTGAAAATACATAGGAACGCTGAGAAGGCTATTTATTTAAAAAAACATTTTTTTTTTATGTACCTCGCATGTTTGCAGCTTTTCATGGTTGGCCTTGAATCTTCGCAAAATTACAGATTTCAGCAAAAGCCTCCGACATACGAGTTTGTTTAAGTATGTAGTAATACATTCCCTCTACACAGTCATATATAGGGCATTTGAAGGAAAGTCGATGTAGGTAATCATTTAATTCTCAACAGTTTCTCAAATATTATTTTGAGAGAATACCAAGTAACAACAGCTTATCCATGAAAGCTGTTGTTCTGGGTGGGAGAACTTGAACTGCCCGCCTCGGTAGTGTGGGGTAGCGTGTCTGCTTCACATTCAAAAGTCGCGAGTTCAAATCTCGCTTAGGTTGAGTTACTCGTATAAGATTTTTTCGGGGTTTTCCTTTATTCTGAGAAGACAAGATGAATGTCGAGTAACTTTATGCTCCATGGACCTCTAGACCATTGAGCATAATTTCACTGATTTCATACATTCATCCTTTATTTATTTAGAGGTCCTCAAAACATATTTCCAGTGAAATCTCGGTATGGAATTTTGGGTTAAATACAATATCTTCCCTACCTACTATGTATATTATACATACTGCTAGTCATCCTCCGTGGTGTAATGTTTACCATGCTAACTTCATATACCCAAGGTCGCAGTTTTCGGGCGTAAAAATCCTTAGCATGACTTCCTTCAGAAGGGAAGTAAAGCTTTTGGTCCCGTGTCGTATATTTACGGCACGTAAAAGAACCTCAAGGCTGATAAAAGAGGCCTCTGAGCAAAATTAAACGGTCTTTCACGCCTAGTATAGAATGGTACGCTGAGAACCACAGAAGTTAAAGAGCGTCCATAAATAAAATTCCATTTCCATTTTACATTCTGCTAGAAAAATAATACCGTGCTACGTGTTGTGAATCAGCAGTATGAATGTTCGCCTCTTTAGTTGGGGACGCCATAATAGCGCACCTCTAATTTATTGTTCTAACTTCACTCGAAATGTAAAAGAGGGTATATGGAAATGCAATACCTTGTACCGCGTTTGCTAAAATGAAAGCTCGCATAACTCTTTCCTACCCAAGATGTCTGCGTAATATTTGCACTGCTGCTAAAAATGATCCGTGAATAATTAATTTCGCACTGAGATAGCCGCAACACTAGCGACATTGTAACTTTGGGATGTAACTAATAAAAATAACTACGGTGTGCATTCAGAAAGGCTGGTCATTATCTTTTGCGGTCGCTATATAGGTACTAAAGAGTGCAGAAGATGACGTCAATGCAGCAGTATTTTCTTGACAGCAAGTCTCGTTAAAACCGCAGCATGTATCACATCCGACACAGGTCGACTATACTTGGCGCCGCGTGGTGTCCGATTTCCATCTCCATTAGGAAACATGTTCATGGGCAAAATGACGTCCCTTATTTCATCTCAAGTACTACATCATTTCTTTCCGCATGCACATATTAATTTACATCTGCTTCCAACCTATCTCGCTTCTTTTCTTTTTCAACATGAAGCAACCTTTAGAAATGTTCTGCTAGATGCCAGAGGGAGACAGAAACGATGACCAAAAATTTACTTTCTCTAGCACGAACAATGTATATAGTAGGTAGAAAAGGTATTGTATTCCACCCAAAAACTCAATTCCGTGTTTTCACGGGAAATACATGTTTTGAGACCCCCTGAATAAAAAAAGACGTTTATTTTAGAAGTGTGTGCAACATAGCTCAAAAACTAAAAGTCCATTAGATATAAACTTGATATTTAAGTTTAGTATCTTCCAAGGATGCAGCTCAAAGATTTGCAAGAAAATCCCCCCACTCCCAACTCTCTTTACATGGAAACATTTTAGAGAATTTTCATTGTCTCAAAAATGACCAATGATTTTGGTTAATATATCATATAATAAAGATATTTGCATGAGGAATAAAGTGTATATCATATATTTTCTGGGAATAGCCGCTGAAGATCCCTTTTATTCTGGATGAATTTTGTTGAATTTTGGATAACTGGTAAATCGCGAGAGATAGACAAAACCTTACTGCACAAAAAGTTTAGATCTCCGTAAAACACACAATTTATTCCTTGTTATTGACCCGCGTTTTAAAATATTTTAAAAAACTTTTCTCATATGGGAATTTGTCAACTGACAATGCAAAGAAACGGATTTAAACCACATGGCAATTGGCTTTTAAAAGATTTGACTATCGCTTTAGCTTAGTGTATTCCCTTATTTCGCTTCTACTTTCAAGAAAGAAGACATATTCTGCTAATATTTATCTCGATAAGCATGAAGTGGATAAAAGAAATACGTATTTTAACAGTAATTAGTTACAGAGATGTAGAGAAACTCGTGTGAATGGAATACTTAAGATTTTTCCTTTCCCCTTTCACTTTGAAATGTGCAATCTTTCAGAAATGTTCGTTTCTCAGCATGTCATGGTGCCACAGGGAGACTGAAACGATGACCATTGTACTTTCTCTAGCACGTGTGTACATATGCACAGTAGATAGAGAAGGTAATACATTCCACCCAAAAAGTCAATACAGTGATTTCACCTAAAATATATGTTTTGAGGCACCCTGAATAAAACAAAGTATTTTTAAAAAAATGTGTGTATGTGTGTGCAGCATAGCTCAAAACGAAATGTCCATTAGATATAAACTTGGTGTTTAAGTTCAGTATCGACCAAGGATCCGACACGAAGATCTTCAAGGAAATCTCTCACCCCCATTTACCCTTTATGTACTTAGGACATTTATCAAAAGTTCTGATTTTCTCAAAAGTGGCTGAAACGGATTAGAATAGCATATGTTTAAAACGTATGACAAACGAAGTGCATATCTTGAATTTTTTGGGAATAGCCTCTGAAGACTCTTCATTCTAGATGTCTTTCAGGTAACTGGTAAATTAAGAGATGGACAAAAACTTACTATTACAAACGATATAGATCTCATTAAAATACACAATTTATGTCATAAAAATTTTTAAGAGATAACCGGTTCCAAGATAATACTTGTCGTGGCGGGAAGTCATCTTTCGCTTCATATCTCTTTTTATTACTAACCAGGCGAAGAGAACCGAATTTCAATTGTTTCATTTAGCGATCGCTTTTAAAAGAATTGACTATCGCTTTAGCCCAGTGTATTCCCTTATTTCCCTTCTGCTTACATGGAAGCAAGTAATAAGACAATTTCTGCTAAAGTATATCTCGATTAGCATGATATAGATAATTAATAATCTTTTGTAAGAATAGTTTATTTGTAGAATAGTTGCCTTCCTGTTTGAAACCAATAATAAAGAATATCTAAAAAAAATCGTTTAATGTAAAAAAGCAAACAAACTATATTACATAAAATATGTTTTAGTACATTTTTTGTGTAGATAATCCTTATCGGTTTCAATTTTAAATCACTTAAACCTTTCTCGAGCGGCATGTCAATTTTCGTTTCATCTCTATCGTTTTACTCCTGGGAATTCAAAAGAAAATCGAATTTTATTTGTTTCACATAGCGATGAGTTTTTGAGAGATTTGACTGTCACTTCAGCCTAATGTAGTTCCCTTCTACTTACAAAGAAACAAGTAATAAGATCAATTCTGCTCAAGTTTATCTCGATTAGCTTGATAGAAATAGATAAAACAATTTATTGTAAGGAAAGTTTGTTTGCGGGACAGCTAGAGAAAGTCATGAGAATGGAACACATCAGATGACTTAGGTGTTTGGTTGTCTCTCTTGTTTCACAAAGAAGAGCGTTGGTAGGGAGAGAGAGAGAGAGAGAGAGAGAGAGAGAGAGAGAGAGAGAGAGAGAGAGAGAGAGAGAGCGCGCTTTGCTAAGAATTTGGTGGAGTGGGCAAATAAAGTCACCTGAGTAACACACAATTCTGTATTGTTATGCGTAGAAACAGTTTGCAAAAGGACACGTAATCCCATATATATTAACTGTTCCATTCACCTAGCTATTCCATATACAAACTATTTTTACGAAAGATTATTCTTTTATCTACGTCATGCTAATAGCGATAAATATTGTTCTTATTCCTTGCTTCCTTGTAAAAAAAAAAAAAGGGAAAAAAGGGTATACGTTAAGCTAAATCGATAGTTAAATCTTTTAACAGCTGGTCGATATGTGAAACAATTGAGGTACGATTCGCTTTGCATGGTCCCGTTTGAGAAAGTTAGGTAGTTGAAACCAATAACGAGGAATATCTCGAAAACAGTCAACTACAAGAAAAACGTATATTAATTTAAATTGTGTTTTAACGAGATCTATGCTAACTTCGTATACCCAAGGTCGCGGGTTCAAACCCGGCGGAGGACGATGTATTTTTTCGGGTGTAAAAATCCTTAGCATAGCTTCCTTCGGATGGGAAGTAAAGCTATTGGTCCCGTGTCGTAGATTTACGGCACGTAAAAGAACTTCAAGCTTGATTAAGCTCTTAGCAAAATTAAGCGGTCTTTCACGCCCAATTTAGAATAGGACGCTGAGAACCACAGTAGTTAGAGAGCGTCCATAAATAACACGCCATTTCCATTTAACGAGCTCTATATGTTTTGTGCAATAAGTTTTTGTCTATCTCTTATGGTTTAAACGTTATGGTTAACTCATCCACAGTAAAGATGTCTTTAGAGACCATTTCCAGGAAATTCAAAATATACGTTTCTGTTTATGATAATATGTTTAATATACGGCATTATAATAAAACTCGTTTGAGCCATTTTTGAGAAAAATAAAATTTCCAAAAATGTATCGTAGTAAAGGGTAGTAAGCTTAGCATTCACGCTGTTAATTTGTTTTGGTTGTTACGTGAAACCGACTTCGCTTCCCCAAAGCTTTACAGCACTACTGAGATAGAGTTTGTAGTAGCTTGAAATGCTTGTTCTCAGGATTACAGAATTCCCAGGTGCTGTCCCACGATTCTCGTTCCCAAACCGGTATCATTCATTTTAGATAGCAACAAGGGTGCTGAGTGATACTGAAGACATTATAATGGCGTTCGTTACACCTCAAGGAGTACCAATTGGGCATATACTTGGTGTAGGCTGTCGCCCTGCGTGGTGTAAGGGTTACCATGCTAACTTCATATACCCGGCGGAGGACGATGGATTGTTTCGTGGGGAAAGTAAAGCCGTTGGTCCCGTGTCGTAGATTTACGGCACGTAAAAGAACTGAAGCCTGATAGAGAGGCCTCTGAGCAAAATTAAGCGGTCTTTCACGCCCAATTTAGAATGGGACGCTGAGAATCACAGTAGTTAAAAAGCATCCATAAATAACACATTTACAATTATATTTGTTGTAGGCTAACTCTTCAAACTCACGATTTATATACAAACGTATATACCGCAAATCTAACTTTTACTTTCTCTAGCAGTATGTACATACAATGTACATAGTACCTAGAGCAGGTATTGTATTCCACCCAAAAATTCAATGTCGAGATTTGACCGGAAATATATGTTATGGCGTCACCTGAGTCCGAGGAAGGTCCCTGTGTGCCTGTGGGCAGCATAGCTAAAAAACGAAAAGACCATTAAGAAGCAAATTTGGTATTTATGTATAATATCTTCCAAGGATGTGACACGGAGATTTTCGAAAATCCCTCGAACTTAAACTACCCTTTACATGGAAAAATTTTATAAAATGTTGATTTTCTCAAAAATGGCTCTAACAATGTTGATTAAAACACGTATTGGCTAAAGATATTTACATCACAAGTGAAATGTGTATTTTGAATTTTCTGGGAATAGCCTCTGAAGACTTTTTACCTTAGTGAATTTTGCAGAATTTTGTATAAACCGTAAAAGACAGGTAAAAACTTACTAATACAGAGCAAATGTAGGTCTCGTTACTACACATAATTTATGCCATACGTTTTTCTTATAGAGTTGACCGTTTTCGAGACATGCCTTGTTATTGGTTTCAATTTTAAACTACTTAGTTTTTCTCAAACGGGAAGGCATCTTTTGTTTTATCTCTCTTGTTTTACAGCTAGTCATGCAAAGCGAACCGAACCTCAATTGTTTCACATAGAGAAGAATTTTTAAAAGTTTTGACTATCATTTTATCCCAGTATATTGTGACATTTCCCTTCTACTACCACGGAAGCAAGTAAAGCCAATTCTGCTAATGTTTATCTTGATTAGTATGATGTAGATAAAAGAATATTTTTTCATAAGAATAGTTTGTATATGGAGCAGCTAGAGTAAGTTATGTGAATGGAACACACAAGACTTTTTATTTCCACTATCGCGCACCTAAGAAGCAGAGGAAGTATAGTATTCCTCCCAAATATTATATATGTGAAGAAATTTTACCGGAAATAACATGTGTTGAGGCCCATGAATAAAAGAAACAACTAGAAAAACATCTCTGTGTGTCTATGAACAGCATTACTCAAAAGCAAAGTTTCGATAAATGCTGATACCGAAATTTTTTGCATTAAATTAATCATGTTTATATAGAAATAATGGCAATTAGTAATTATAAATTAAAATCATCAAATAATATAAAAGCACGTTATAATTCCGTTGCTATGTATGGGTCATTAGCGAGGAAATGTATGTATTGAGGAAAAGCAATTAGTTTTAAACGCGAGGGTAATTAGATTTCACGGTGATCTTGGTAAAGCAGAAATCCATTAGCTCATATTGAGACCATTAGAATTAACATGTTCAGAACTGTTAAGATGGCGTGAGATAGGTGTTAAAGAGTAGAAGTAAATTGAGAATTAGTCATAGTAAAACGCTGTATCAGATGTAATATGAAGTGTGAACTTTGGCAAGAATAACATAGGAACCTTGGTGGGGAGCCATGTCGTAGGCGGGACTTAGGTTAATAAAAGAACGCGAGGGTAATTAGATATTTCGGTGAAATCGATAAACAGAAATCCAATGGTTCAAATTGAGATCGTTTGAATTAACATGTTTAGAAGGCTTAAGCTCGCGTGAGACCGCACGTAGACCAGTTTATGACAATTAAAGAGCAAGAAGAATACTGAGTAGAATAAATTGCTTTATCAGATTTAATATGAAGTATAATGTAATAACCTTGGTGGAGAGTCTAGATAAGGCGGGACTTAGGTTGATAAAAGAGCGGTATTTCGAACATTTAGTTCCTTCTACTGCGTCTTCCTCATGTTACGAGGTTTTCAGATGATCAACTATCTGCAACAGCACGCAACTACACTGCACCGGCTACAACTGTTCAACCACGGCATTATACAAAAGGCAAAATTCATACGAACAACTTCCTTATTGCAACTGTTGCGACACCTAGCGCAACAGCACTAACCGAACAACTGACTGCAACGTCACACCACGTGCAATCATCTTAATGTCTTATAACAGGAGGCATACTAATTGAAAGTAAACCGGCAATATGGAATTATTGAGTCATAGAATATTCTAATAATAATTCATATTAAATAAACAGGGGAAAAAATAAAGAACTTTAAACCGCATTGCAGCAAGCGGCCTTACATATTGTAAAATGACGGGGCCCATTATTTACAGAATTGTAAATAAAACATTGTAAATTGCAAATAAAACCATGATTCAAAATGCAATGCTATAGTCGGCCATGTTGATTATTTATTGTGTCTCTTGATTATCTACAAATTCCATACTGTTTATATGACCTCTGTATATTGCTGGCGAAGGAAGCCGTAGGAGTTAAGAGACTCTGTGATCGGAGGAAATGCAATTAACACCATCAAATATGCGGATTACCCGGTGCGTCTAGCAAAGAAATAAATACTGCAAGAAATGATCGAAGGCTGATGGAAGGAGGAAAAAGTATGGAATGTAAATCAATAAAATCAAAAGTGATGAGGATCTTAAACACAGAAGGGGCTCTACAAATTGCCATTGAAAATCAAGAATTAGAAAATGTGAATCAGTTCAAATACTTGGGAATTTACTTTCGGAGAATGCTTATTGTACTAAGGAGATAAGATTGCGGGTTGCCACGGTCAAAATCGCCCTCACGAAGAAGAACACATTGCTGACTAGCAATTTGAATCCAGAGCTACGTAAAATCGTGGTAAAAATTACCCTGGCGCATTGGTCTATATGGATTGGAAACGTGGAGAAGGAAATGGTTAAAGGATACTGCGATATATTGTTGGAGGCGAATGGAGAACATAAAGTGGACAGAAATGGTGACAAATGAAGAGGTTTTGAGAAGAGTGGGCGAGACGAAATTAATTCTACACACAAATCACACGAGGAAAACAAGCTGCTCCATAGAAGAAAAGCTAGGAGGAACAATTAGACACGGAAGAAGAATTCAGTTACTAGACGAGACGTCTCTGAAACTGTACTCGCGAATACAGCCCCTGTATGAGGGGAAGATGGTGTGGCTATGACGCAACGTTATAGTCCATTCACCCCTTCCTTGAGACGTACAGGCTGTGGACTGACTTTCGTAGTGAAATTGTTGCTCCAAATCATATTAAGAATCCACAGAAACGGTATGCACATTTAAGAGCGTAGAGCAATTTTTTGACGAAAATGTGAGGTGCGTTATTTGTTGTATAAGTTTACTGGAGATATTCAAGGATAATATAAGACATCATTATATCACAAAGACCACTTGAATATTATAGGCAAGTAATTTTAACAAAATGAATTGTCAAGTGTTGGTACACTGATTATCTTACACAATCATATATTATTATTATTATTATTATTATTATTATTAATAGTTATTTACTATTACTATCACCTTTATTGACATTTTTATCATTAAATGCTATCTACGAATATAATTTAATAAATTCATTGAGTTTTAAGCATACTTCAAAATATATTTTAAATGGAAGCTTAATATTATCTTACGGATGTAGGACTGAGATAATGGATAAAAGTGTATAGTTTATAATCATACCATAGGCATGGAACGTGCAATCCAATTACAGGAACTACAGAATTTTTCAAAATTGAAAACAATATAATCGCACTCACGATCTCGGATACCAGTTGCAAATCTGTGTGCGCAGTCGAATGTGACAGTGAAGTATGTTTGAACATTCTTGTGTCATAATTCCTCTACCAAATTCACTCTTCACAGGCTATTCCTAGAAATTTCAAGATTACCTTTTATTTGTCATGCAAATGTAAAATAATATATGGTGTTTTAATCATACTCGTATAGAGCTATTTTTCAGAAAATCAATTTCGAAAAAATGTTTCATACAAAGGTACTTGAGGGGATTTGCTTTTCTTCAAAATCTTCTTGTCACATCTTTGGAATATACTGAAATTAAATACGCAGTTTGGTGATTATCTGATTTTCCGTTTTTGAGTTATTTGTTCACACGCGCGCGCACGCATATACCATTTTACCTTTTTATAAAATGTATTTTTATTAGGCGGGGGGCCTCTTCAGCGTGTATTCCAAAATCCCGATATGCAAATTTTGTTTGGAGTACAATACCTTCTCCATTTACTATATACGAGGCAGAGAATGAAAAAAAAGAAAGAAAGAAAAGAAAAACAAAAGGAAAAGTTTTCCATGTTACAATTTGGAAAGCCCCTTGCTCATATAAGATATTTTTCTGTTCATTTAAGAGATGTTTATTTATAACGTTTCAAATTAAAAATAAAATTTTAGTTGACAAGAATACACTATAAACAAAAAACAAAAACAAAACTAAAAGGAAAAATCATTTTTGACAACTTTCGCCATTTAGTTTCCCCATAACAGAATTCTGATTTGATGTGCGGACAATCTTACAATACCGCATTTCAATGAAGTTAAATTTAATTTTAAAAGATCTTATGGGCAACATTCGCGTGACTTTCTGTACGTATTCTACGACATAACCATTCTTGTAAAACTTTCTTCTATCTACCTTATACTAATCAAGAATTGCAGATACCATGGGCAAAAAAGCTTGAGCGATAGTCAAATCTTTTAATTCCGCCTCTGTAGTGTGATGGTAGCGGGTGTGGCCTCACATTCAAGAGTTCCTAAGTTCGAATCTCGGTTAGGGATTTTTTTTGTCCGGCTTTTCCCTTATCCTAAGAAAAGGAATATCGGTTAAGTCTAAGCTCTACGGATCTCGGACTCATTTGAGCATCATTTCACCCATTTCATTCATTCTTCGTCCGATGTGACATACCTGATTAAATAACTTTAAATTGCAAAAAAGAAATAAATAAAATTAAATTAATAAATAAAAAAGAACTGGTCGCTATGCGAGAGCATTGAATTCCGTTTTCTTTGCATAGTCAGAATGAAAAAAAAAATGATGTGCTACATTCACATAGCTTTCTCTTCCTAGTCTGAAACAAACTATTCTTACAAAAGCTCATTCTTCTATCTACTTTACGCTTATCAAGATAAACATTAGCGGTAATGGTTTTATCACGATATTGTTTCTTATACAAGCGTTATAAGGAAGTGCAATAAGCGAAAGCGATAGTCAAGGCAGTTAAAAGCCGGTCGCTATGTGATGGCATTGAAATCCATTCCGTTTGCTTGACTAGAGAAACAAATAGAATAACGACTTCCCAGTTGAGAAAAACAAGCTTTAGAAACTTTAAACCTATAACATATGTCATGGATGGTTAGATAAAAACCGAAGTAACAACCATCTGATATAAATTGTCTGCCTTAATAAATGGTATTGGGTGTGTGTGTGTGTGTGTGTGTGCAGTAAAGCTTTGTTCATCTAATGCGATTTACCAGATATGCAATCCAGAGGATAGGAACTTCAGAGGTTATACCAGAAAATTCAAGTCTATTCGGTGGTGTTTTAGCTAGTGGGATGGGGCATCCTTCCAAGCAGGTAGGGGTTTAGGAGGTGGTAGGAGGTAGTGTTTTCTTAGTCTGAAGCAAGCGAGGAGTAAAGGCACTTGCCAGAGTGAAAGAAGGAAGTTCTGTTGCCGATAATATTTGTGTGTTCGCTGTGTACTGTCTGGTTCCTGTAGATTTTGAAGACTCGTCATCCGACTCTGAGTAAAGTATTGTAACACTGTTGACTCGCGGAACGAGTTCAGCATACGTGTATTTCTTCCACAAGTGTTACTTGATAAGCCACCCCAACCCACTAGCTATAACACCGCTGTACAGACAGTACCTATATGTCATTTGTCACAAAAATATAATTTTTGTACAGTATTGTAATATAAAAAAGTTTTTTTTTATAAAGTCTAAATTAAAAAAAAAAAAAAGTACTCCATACAAGGGATTAATTTGGGATGGGGAATTTTCTTTAAAACCTTCATGTTGGATCTTTGGAGGATGTTGAATTGAAATATCAAGTTTGTTATTTAACTGACTTTTCAATTTTGAATTATCTTGTTCATGGACATTGATACGCATATACGGACCTTTTCTATGATTTTTCTGGATTCTGGAAATCTCAAAACATGCATTTCCGATGAAATCTCCGTATCGAATTTTCTGGTGCTTACTATACAAATGTATAGTAGGCACCAAGTATTAAATGGTGTATTCATACTAATGGTTCTAATAAAATACCACGCAGGACTCTAACCCAGACATGAGCATGTCGAGTGCATGAAAAAGACCATTAGGCAATATAATTATACAAGCCTGGGTCCGCTATTGCTTGCGGTGTATTTGCCAACGGCTGGATGGTTTTTTTGCACTCCGTGGATTTTTCGACAGGTCGAGAATTGCTTCATGCTTTCAAGGGCAATGAACCAGCTTGCGACAGAAAAATTTACGAAGGTTAGCGTCTTACATTTGTTTTTCTGATGATGTATGTGGTTTTGAACTCAAGCATCCGTTGTAAAGATTAATCAAGGAAGTATTATACTTAAAACTATAGCAGTTTTTTTCTCCTAGTAATTTGCAGTTTGTCTTTAGAAACATTCTAATAAGACAAAAAAAATTCTTCTTTGTAGCGTTTTCACGTATAAAAAAAGGTTTCAACTCAAATGAAATATTAGTAGGCTGTAAAGCTGAAATATAGAAGATAAAAGAAAGAGGGTTTTTCACATTCTTATGACTTTCGCTACCGATTCTGCAGCATACTATTCTTGCAAAAGCAACCTGCTTCATGTTAATTGAATTAACCGTTAGCATACATACATATTCCATGTAGGTATAGGTGCTTTCTTATGCTATCAATTTTTAAAAATACAATAACTAGTCAAAAATGCATCGAACTGAAAATGTTTTTATTTTCATCTACATACACTCATTTAAATGCGGAAAATTATATTAGGCATATGTCCACCTCCACTGTCTCGGCTGGCAGTTTACTTGATCTATGAACTTCTTGGTGATAGCCTTTTCACAGATATCTCTGTAGATGACACGTTGAATTTGTTCCTGAAATTGGAGAACTGTTCGCGTAAACCTTGAACTTAAAATAACCCCATAAAAGAAGTTGCATGGTATAAGATCACAAGATCTTGGAGACCATTCCAATCGCAACAGACTGGGTGAATTTTATGGTTGACCTGAATTTCTTTTATCAACCGCAGAACTGTTGGTGCTGTGGGAGTATTGATGCGTCCGAAGATCCCGTAATATCTTAAGAACAGTCTGCATAGCACTCGCCTGTTGCATAATGGATTATCACAATAATAACACGTCCCTGCTTTGTAAACCTCACCATGTCAACTAAGATCCTAAAATACACAAACAACTGATGAAGTAATCGGAATGACAATCGATATTAAAAGTAATAAATAGAGCGCTGTAAACTTGAAAACAAAATTTACACTAAAATTGCGTAATATATGAAAGACTCTATACAAGCGAAATAAGGGATACATTGGGCTAAAGGGACAGTCAAATGCTTTAAGAGCTATTCGCTAGTTACTGGGGTGATATTTCTATTTCTTTGCATGACGGTCCTGCCATTAGTGCTGCCATCCTCAGCATTCAATTACAAATTAACAAAGTAAGATATCTTCATAAAACAGTTTTGTGGGCGACCAAAAGCGGTTGTGTGCAACTTAGTAACTAAACGCTCAAATGAAAATTACGAACCTCGTATGAAGCTCGTTTCATAAGCATACTACCATTATAGTCTTGTTGCATAATTTACCATTCCACTTGAAGTTCGAGTTTGTTATTGATTTTCCTTAAAGGCAAATGCTTGGTTCGCTAAGGCTTACGCGATTATTTTGTTTCCCTTTTGCCACTTTTTGAAATGCAATCTCTGCCGATTTTTTTTTCTTTTCTCATTTCCCGCAAAGTTCAGAATAGGGACGACCAAAAAATAACTGACGTATGCTTAATAACATGCCCCTTTAAAATGAGCAGGAGGCGTTGGATAGCCGGTGGTCAGTTTAAACAGAACTGCGATTCTGAATATATTGCAAAGATTAAAATCAACCGATACTCATAAATCAGTAGGAGAAACAATGTTACCCTTTCTATAGGCGAAATGTGAACAGAAATGCTTTCCAAAAGAGCAGTAATCGAAAATAAAGCACACATATTCAGTTTGTCCTGTAAAAAGATTCCAATATTTACAGAGGAGGTAGTAAACAGCAAACAGCAAAAGAAGAAAAATAGTTCCGATAAACATTCTTTGACATACTCTTCTCAATATGTGCTCGATGTGGCCACCACTTATGGAACCGCATATATCATGGTCTTTAAAATTTAGAGTTTAAGGTCAGGAAAACAGGAAGGCCAAGATGTAGTCCTCTCCGACCATTCCATCACCCATGAAAGACTCGTATTAGTTGTCGCCTGAACATATCATGAAAATGGATTGATATACTGCATAGTAACTAATTTTCATGTGCAATGTGTTCTCATTCGTTCTGTGTCAAAGCGCTCGGAGTGCAAGATATGCTCCTTGTACAACATAAGACCATAATCAATAAGATATTAGAATCACAACCAATGTTTATAGGGATTCTTTTCTTCTAGGTTGCATACTACCTCGTATGTAACTACTCGAACCTTTTTTCTGTATACCTAGTGTATATATAAGTGGAAGTATATGTCTTGAGGACCTCTGAATAAAAAAATCTGATGTGTACCATTCACATGACTTTCTCCATATCCCTGCAACAAATAATTCTTAAAAAGCTTATACTTCTATTTACTTTATGCTAATCAGAAAAAAATAGCAGAAATAGTCTAATTACTCGCTTCCTTGTAAGTAGAAACGAAATGAGGGACAACCGTAGGTTAAAGTGATAGTCAAAAGCTGGTTGCTATGTCAATGAAGTTCCTTTGTTTATATGGATAGGAGTTGACAAGTTCCTGTATGAGAAAAGTATACGTTTTTCATAGCAGAAACCAAAAATAAGGAATGTCACAAAAATGACGAACTCCACGAAAAAAATGTATATAACATAAATTGTGTGTTTTAATGTGCTCTACATTTTTTGTGTAGTAAGTTTTTGTGCATCTCGTACAGTTTAGCAGTTATTCAAAATTTAGTAAAAATCATCCAGAATAAACTACTCTTCAGAGGCTATTCCCAGAAAATTCAAGATATACATTTTATTTGTCAGGTAAGTGTCTTTACTACACGATATTTTAATCAAAATCGTTACAGCCATTTTTGAGAAAATCGACATTTTCGAAAAAAGTTCCATGTAAAGGGTAGTTTGGGGTGGGAGGATTTTTCTCAAAATCTTCGTGTCGCATCCCTGGTAGATACTAAACTTAAATACCAAGTTTGGTATTTTACCGACTTTTCGTTTTTGAGTTATCGTGTTCACACACACACGCACACACACACACACACGCACACGCACACGCACACACACACACACACACACACACACACACGGACCTTTTCCTGAAAATACTTTTTTTGGATACAGGGGACCCTAAAACATATATTTCCGGTGAAATCTTGGTATAGAATTTTTTGGTGGAGTGCAATACATTCTCTTTACACTATGTACATAGTGCCTATAGAGAAAGTAAAAAGGGGTTATAGAAAAACTTCTCTGTGTGTGTGTTTGTGTGTGTGTGTGTGTGTGTGTATGTGTGTACAGCATCACTCAAAACACAAAACCCCGTTAAATATCAAACTTGGTATTATAAGTTTAGTATCTTCTATGGATGGCGCGTGAAGATTTTCAGAAAAATCCCCTAAAACAAACCATCCTTTATGTGAAACATTTTTCAAAATTTTCTATTTTCATGCTCTAACGATTTTGATTAAAATACCGAATAAAC
The DNA here is from genome assembly GCA_030762935.1 of Hymenopus coronatus. Lineage (NCBI taxonomy): Eukaryota > Metazoa > Arthropoda > Insecta > Mantodea > Hymenopodidae > Hymenopus > Hymenopus coronatus. The sequence continues at coordinate 102,439,240 of CM060886.1, read as the reverse complement.
CCCGCTAGATTATTTTGAAGAATAAACAAATCAAGTGATTAAAGGTTTAATTGAGTAATCATTAAGTATTATACTCTAAAGACTCCGTGTACATTTAAATTACCCTCCGAATGCTAATAAACATCGCCTGACACCGGCACGCATAACAAAAGCTGCGGACACTAGGCATGCATGTTTAATATATATATATATATATAAAAATCTGATGTATTCCATTCACATGACTTTCTCTACAGTAAATTGTTAAAAAGCTTATTCTTCAATTTACTTAATGTTAATCGAGAAAAAAATAGCAGAAAGGGTCTTATTACTGGCTTCCTTGTAAGTAGAAAGGAAATAAGGGAGTACCATAGGCTAAATCGATAGTCAAATCTTTGCAGAATTGGTTGCTATATAATTGAAGTACCATTGTTTGTATGAACAGGAGTTGACAAATTCCTGTATGAGAAAAGTACAAGTATTTTAAGGTTGAAACCAATAACAAGGAATATCTCAAAATCGGCCAACTCCACGAAAAAAATGTGAATAACTTTAATTGTGTGTTTTAACGAGATCTACATTTTTGTTATGCAAGTTTTTCCCTATCTCTTACGGTTTACCAGTTAGTCAAAATTCAATAAAAAGCATCCAGAATAAAGAGGTCTTCGAAGGCTATCCATAAAAAATTCAAGATATACGTTTTATTTGTCATGTAAATATCTTCTATTTAAGATATTTTAACCAAAATCCTTAGAGCCATTTTTGAGAAATTCAAACATTTTGAAATGTTTTCCTGTAAAGGGTAGTTTGTGCTGGGGGAATTTTCTTGAAAATCTTTGTGTCGCATCCTTGGAAGATACTAAACTTAAATACCAAGTATTTAACGGTCTTTTCGTTTTTAAGCTATGCTGTCCACACACAGACACGGACCTTTTTCTAAATTTTTTTTTATTCAGGGGGTCCGAAAACATGTATTTCTGGTGAAATCTCGGCATCGAATACTTGGGTGCATTACAATGCCTTCTCTATCAGCAATGTATATTGTACATATGGGGCCAGAGAAAATAGAAATCGAAATATATGTTAAATACGAGATAATATATATAATATTTTTGAAGGATTATAGTCAAAATGTCACTCTCATTGTGCCTTGGAGTTGAAAGAGAGCTGACATTGCTGTATGAAAGCTGAAGGTCGTGACGCAGTTTGACGAGTTGACGGAAGTGCAGATACCATGTCGAACGTTTGCTGACCGCCTCTTGGGCCTCTAGGTTTTCGTCATGCAATGTGCCGCGCTCACGGAAAATTACAACCTCCGTTTCCTGTTTCAAGAGTTCGTCAGCCGAATGGTCATTCTCCGTTACGTACGTTTGTTGTTTCTGCGATATTTACGTACTCGGGAAGTGAAAAAGAACACCTCGCTTTCTACGGTCTTGTTCCATAAGTGTCTGAGCTTCAACTGTTGTCGAAGATTTCACTTTGACACGAACGTCATTCTGATAATTGAGCAAAGGTACACGTAAAAAAAAAAAAAAAAAAAAAATTCGGATATATTATACTCACATGACTTTTTCTAGCTGTTCCACAAACAAATTTGCCCAACATTCAAACTTGAAGAAAAAATAAAAGAAACAAAACATTGATTCTATAAACAGTACTTTTTTTTTTTTTAATTCTTCTTTTCTGAAGTAAAAAATTGTATCGCGAGTATTATAAAAAGCTAAAAGTATTGTTTATATAACCAATGTTTTATTTGTTTTCTTCTTTTTTTTTTAATTTAAATTTTGAGCATTTTCTGTCTGTCTCTCTCTCTCTTGGGTAGTTCACCCCTCACCAACCAAACCAATTCTTACAAAAGATAATTCTGTTATGTACGACAATATCACTGCACAGTGATAGCTATTATTACGAGCAGAACATCTGTTCAGAGAAAAAACAAATGCACGTGGGTGCGATAAATTCAGAAAAAACAACTGCACGTGGGTGTGATGAAAAAAAAAAACAATTAAAATGAAGAGGTAATGCGCTCCGATTGGTTAGTATTTTATGCCCCAATGTACTGGATTGGCCACTTCCTACAATCACTGTCATGAACGAAATAGTCATTGAAATTCTCTTCTTTTCTTGGCCAGGTGTAAAACAAAAGAAACAAGGGCGGCTTCCTGTCTGGGAAAAGCATAAGTATTTTAAAATGAAACCAATAACAAGAAATATCTCGGAAACGGTTACCTCCACAGCAAAAATGTGATATACATAAATTGTGTTATTTTGACACACCTGATGTTTAAATTCTTATATATCCAGGAACTCGTTCCAGGATCTCCATTCTGTGGTTTCGTGCCATTGACTCCCTGACAAGCTTTCCACCACTAGGCACCCGCTTATAAGTCCTAGGGGGTGCCAGTCCTAAATACGGAGAAGGTAAGCCACTATGAAATCTATCCAGGATACAACCTGAAGATTTTCAAGAAAATCCCCCCTCCGCAAACTGTATACTTTACCGAAAATATTCCGAACATTAGATCATCTCAAGAATTTCTATAACAATTTTGATTAAAATTATACATGTTTAAAACATTTTCATGACAATTAAAATGTGTGTTTTGAATTTTCTGGGAATAGCCTCTGAAGTCTTCTTCCTTTTTGTGTATTTCATTCTAATCTAGATAAACTTTTTCAAAAATAGCTGCATTATACATTTCGTTAACGATACAAAGGAGTAGCGATAGAGCTGCACGTTATATACTGGCCTTGAAATTCCAGTGCCCATACAATCGCGAGAAACAACTGAAAATCGAGAGGTCTTGAATGACAAACTATTGTACATTTGAACTATTAATAGCGGATATCTCGGAAATCGCTTATGCCACAAAAACGTTATTTGGAATAAATTGGTGTTTTAAAGAGATAAACGTATTTTGTGCAAAACGTTTACGTCTATCGCTTAACTTTTACCAGTTGAACAGGATTATACAACATTCCTTTCGCGTGAAGTAGACTTAACAGACTAATCCCAGAAAATGCAAGATATGCATTGTATTTGTTAGTATATATCTTAAATACTTGATTTTTCAATGAAGAGCAATTTTGAGAAAATCAAAAGTTTTCGACAAACGTACTATGTAAAGCGCAGTTTGAGGCGAGAGGATTGGCTTGAATCTTCGCGTCGCATCCTTGGAAGATGTAGAACATAAATACCAAATTTTGTATGCAACTAGTACATAATATATTTAAAAGTTAATTGGCATTCAAAGCCGAGGTTTGCCAAATTTTTTATTATTCCTATGCCAGCATTTTCAGTTCTGTATCACGTTTGTTTAAATATATTCACAAAACGACCGTTTTTCTGTGAAGAGCACGAACGGCAGAGAATCTATTAATCACCATCTCAATTCTCTACAAGAGTGTTTCGTCTTAGAGGAATCACACATGAAATTTCTGTGTGCTAAAGTAAATGGAAGTTTTAGCATTAAACGTTAAGCCAGAGTTACACTAAAAATGTAGTCGTAAGTTGAAAAATTAGCAGTGTGTGTTTTTATTTTCTCTGGTACTTCAGAACATTTACTATCATAAGATGCGTTTGTTTTCTGGCATATTAATGTTTCAACATTTTTGGGCGTGTAAAATGACGTAAATTCACGTGATGCAAATTTTGATCTATCTCAATGGCATTTTAAGATAGAGGTAGAGAAACAATTTCGCATTTCTCTTAATTTGTGGATGGTTTCTTATTTATAAAACTAAAAACTTTGAGAATACGGTTATTTGGAAAAAAAAACTTGTAACTAAAGACAATTTTTGCAGAGTTTTAAATATGTATTTGAAAGAAAAAAAAATCTGTGTGGTTAATGTTGTGTTGCTCTATAGTAGTCGGAGAAAAAACATCATGCCACATATTTTAAAACGTGAAGCATTTTCAATGTTTATCGACTTCGTTAAAGTACAAAATTCCACCATTCAGAAAATCCATATATAACAATCAATACTTTCGCGTCTGCGCACATCACGTAACGCTACCAGTCACCAACTGTTGAAAGCGCAACTATCGATTATTCTCATATGTTTAATGGAAGAACAACTAACGCAAGTTGAGAAAAAGTAGAAATGTCGGAGACGAGTTACAGTGGGATGCATCTTAAACAGCTGGACATTTCTGTAAATGGTTGATTGCCTAAAAGTCAAGAAACATGTACAAAAATGTCTATGTACAATACATAGATTGGAAATTCAACTCTTTCACTGCTTAAGGTAAGGTCAGAACTCTTATTGACTCACGCAAGCATAGACTATTAAAATAATTTATAAATATTTTAAACTTAGAGACATAGTCGAGTATAAATGGAATCAAACTTGACTATAGTGGCAATTAAGATGCTCGTATGAAAGATGTTCGCACTTGGATTACCACCATTATACTCTCGTTATATGAAGTGGGAAATATATTTATTGATTCAAAACTGCTTACAAACAAAGTACATATTTAATTTACTGCTGGAAACAATTCACTCGACTCTTCGACGCGTAGAGAGGTGTTCTCACGCCACTGCCTGCACTCTACTGCGCGCTAACACCAGACTCACGACTCAGAACTTGAGCCAGGAGCAGGAACTAGTCGCCCGAGTGTACTCGGGCGGGGGCAAATCACCACGGTACCTATCCGCTTTTCTCGCGGATTTACCCGTGTGATATGTGATTACAACTCTTCTACCTTTTATAGCTAGAAATGACGTTACAGAGCTTTCTAGAAGCTTGTCGAAGCAATGGAAAGATTCGGGCGAATGCCAGATGTGTCGCGTTCCAAAGCCTCCGGTTACTGTTTTGTGGTTACCACATTCCAGCAGCCCCGCCATCACATACCAAAGCTTCTGTGAACTTGGAAACGGCTGAACACGGCACTGTCAGAATAGTACTCTATTATAATGTTAATAAAACGAATTTCCTGGTTCCACGAAAATTTAGATCAATTAAAATTTAAACATTTTGGTTCGAAATTAAGGATTTTGAAATGTTTAGTGTAGCCTTGCCCTAAGAGGGAATTCAAATGGAATGAACTATAAATGCATTTCAAAATCTTTACTACTTACTATTGATAGGTAACCATTATTACACCAGTGCAAGAAATACTTGGATCAAAATGCAATGTGTATATAGTGCTGGGATTGATAAACTAACTTTTTGGAGCCCCAGTAGTGGATGTTCCATATTATCAAACACACGTGTTCGCGAAATTATAGTGTGCACGCTTGAGAACCCTGGGTTGTTAGATCTGCGAGTTATATGAACTTTTTCCTTTGTTTTCTGTTACGCCTGAATAATTTCCTTCAAACTGCAGAGTGCTGTATAAGAACACGTAGTTTTAAGATTATATAGGTGTGATAACCAAACACAAAAACCTCGGTAGTTATGTTGTGTGTTATCTAATAACTGTTTGAAGCTATTTTCTCAATCTAGACATTCCTTCGCTCACAGGTAATTTCTGTACATCATCACTCAGCAGGCGGTGATCTCATTAAAGCTTGATATAATTGCAGCAATTCATTCAAGAATTCGCCGCTCCGTAATGCAATTCCATTACTTCGTTGCTTCGCTGTTGAATATTGATTCAAGTTCTTGAAGGGAAGATGCATGTCACAGATGACTGCGTTGCAGGTGTTGAGTGACGTCACACCTGCTGCGCTGTCAGCAAAGTATCCTTCTGAGGTTTGCACGTAAATAACAACAGTGTTAAATATGTTGGGTAATTCGTTAAATTGACTACAGGGACAGATACATTGCTCAGAAATTTCATATCGAAATTTTATCTCAAGTGCATATTTCGAGGTCCCTGAACTTCTCCCGCCCTTCGTGAAAAAAGAATGATGTTGACTTAAACAAGTCTACCCATTACATTTTGATAATCTCTACCGTAATCATATAATTAACTGAATTTCACCCAAAAATTCAGTATTGAGATTTGACCGGAAGTACATGTTTTGAGGAACCCCGAATTCAACTTTTTTTGTTCAAGTTTATTTCTTCTGCACTTTTAAGGAAATAGGTAATAGGAGTTTTTCTAATAATATATATCTCAATTAATATGGAGTAGATAGCTTTTTTAATAATAATTTTTTGCGGAATATGTGAATTTAACATCAGATTTTTAAACACGAATTTCAATGAATGTCCGGAAGTACAACATAAATTGTGTGATTTAGCCAAATAAATAATGTATATTTGTTTTATATAGTTAGGTTTACCGTTGACATAAGTAAACACAAAAATAATTCAGAGTAATGGAATTTATTGGCTATTTGCAGAAAATTAAAGATATATAGCATAAAATATCCTAATTTAATCAAAATTATAGATTTATTTTTGAGAAAATTAAAAATGACGACAGATTTTTCAAGTAAAATTGGGATAGGCCATAAATATTATATATACACACAAAATCTGATTTGTTCCATTCACATGCTTTTCTCTAGCTATTTCACAAACAAACTTTCCTGACAAAAGATTATTTTTTTATCTACGTCATGCTAATCTAGATAAACATTGCCCGACTTGGTCTTATTACTTGATTCTTTGTAGTAGAAGAGAAATAAGGGAATACCTAGGATAAATTGATTTTTAAAAGTCAGTATCTAAGTGAAACAAGTGAAACAAGTGAAACTCTGTTCTCTTTCCTTGCTACGAGTAAACAAAAAGGGACGAAAAGAAAGTTGTCTCCCGTTTGAGAAAAGTTTAAATAACATATAACTCGGAATATCTCAAAAATGGTTAACTCTAAAAGAAAATGTATGTGGCATAAATTGTGTGCTTTAATGAGATCTACATGTTTTGTGTTGTAAGGTTTTGTCTATCTCTTACGGTGTTCCAGTTATATAAAAGTCATTCAGAATGAAGAGGTCTTCAGAGGCTATTCCCAGAACATTCAAGATATACATTTCGTTTGTCATGAAAATGCCAAAAACACAATGCATTTTAATTAAAATCGCAATAAAGCCATTTTTGAGAAAATAAAAAAATTGTGAGATGTTCAATGTAAAGGGTAGTTGGGATTTTCTTGAAAACCTTTGTCTCGCATGCTTAGAAGATACTGAACTTAAATACCAAGTTTGGTATTTAACCAACTTTTCATTTTGAGTTATGTTGCCCACACACACACACGTACGCACACACATGGGCATGTTTCTTAAAACCTTTTGTGGACTCTGGGGGTTTCAAAACATGTATTTCCGGCGAAATCTCGATATCAAAATTTTGACTGGAATACAATATCTTCTCTATCCACTACATTATATACGGGTTAGAGAAAGTACAAAAGACTTTTAGTTTTTGAGCATAATAACAAAATAAATCGCATTTAAGTTCAGCATATTCCAAGGACGCTACAAGTAGCTTTTTAATAAAGGCTTCTCATCCCAAGCTAACTTTACATGGACAATTTGTAAAATATAAAAATATATGTCGTTTTTTTTTTAATTTAATACAATGCCTGCTCTATCAGTTAATTGTATTGGTGGAGAAGCAATATGGTTCTGTTTGGATAATTCGTAGAATGACTGGAAAAAGCCATAGGATTGTTAAACCTTTAAACTATTAATTTTAATGTAATACAAATTCCAAAACTTAACATTATATATTACCTATAAGCAAAGTATAAAAGATAATACAGGAAATATTCAGGACATTTCATATCAATAGGAAGGACAGCAAAATACTTGACCATTCATGTTGACACAGTATAAAGTCATAGATAACATAAGTTATGTCATTCACTTCCCAAATCTTGTTAAAACCCCAGCAAGGTTCATTAAGTGATGCATAAATCAAATAGATGATAAATCAGAGCTGATAGTTTTTTGTTTTTTCCCTGCTGTTGTTAGGGTCATTTGTTGACGCATGATGTTAATGCACTACGATTTTGCACGTCTCAGGGAAGAAAATCTAATTTAACTGTCATAGATGTCCTTCTCATCTCCATATTAATTTGAAAGGGTTTGTCCACCATCACGATTCCTATCTCGCAGTAGACGAGACATGGCGCCGAGAACAACTTTCCCTGTACGGGCACGTTAACATTTCGCCGTTACGGTTTGCTCATTAGTCATCCATTTGGAATCTCCTCCATCAATGACATAAAACAGCTTTGCACAGTGAAGAAGCCTAAACGAGCTCTTCCTGTTGTAAATAGCCAGGGATGGCAAGAGATGCTTCATTATAATTATGTACGGTTGGTATGTCTGAATGCCATGAGGAAACAAAAGGTAAAAGCGAGTAGTTTTTCTTTACCATCCCCTTCAGAGATTTTGCTGGATTGGAAAAGAGAGCTGGAATATTCATTACTTAGGAAAGAAATATTGGAATTCAACAAGTGAATATTCCTAACGAAATCATTCGTTAGTCTTTAAGTATAAATTTTAAATAAAAATGTAACAATTTTCTACGCTTCTGCTTACTCATGCTGGGTAGAGTGTAAAGCCCTTAGACTTTCTCTTCCAATCTCTGAGATGAAAACACTTTACAACATGAATTTATTATATACTAAGATAAAAATGCACACAAAAGATTACGAGAAATAAGAAAATAAGTAACTAAATAATATTAGAAAAAAATCCGTGCTCAATTCTCTTGACTTTCATTACTCTTACAAAAGCTTATTCTTTATTTACAATATGCTAATCAAGATAAAACTTAGCATAAATAATCTAATGACTTAGTTCTTTGTAAGTAAAAGAAATTAGGCAATACACTATGCTAAAGCGATAGCCAAATCTTTTAAAAGCTGTCGGTATTTTAAAATGAAATCAATAACGCAGAGTGTCTCGGAAATAGGTAACCCTATTAAAAAGAAAAGAAAAAAGTATACAACAAACTGTTTTAACGAAATCAACATTTTTTACTTTCTCTAGCACTCGTGTACAATGTACAAATAGATAAGGAAGGTATTGTATTGTGCCCAAAAATTCCGATACTGATATTTTACCGGCAGTACCGGTTTTGAGACCTCACAGAATCCAAAAATAGCATTTTTAGAAAAACGTGTGTGTGTGTGTGTGTGTGTGTGTGTGTGTGTGTGTGTGTGGACAGCATAACTCAAAAATAAAAAGTTGGGTAAATACCAGACATGGTATTTAGGTTCAGTATCTGCCAAGGATGCGATATTAAGATTTTCAAGAAAATCCCCACCGCTACCCTTTATGGAACATTTTTCAAAAACGTTGATTTTCTCAAAAATGGCTCTGATGATTTTGACTAAAATGGCATATGTTTGTTATTTTTATGACAAAGTGAATATCTTGAATTTTCTGGGTATATACTCTGAAGAGCTCTTCATTTTTTATGACTTTTGTATAACTCTTAAGCCGTAAAAGATAGACAAAACTTACTACAGAAAAATATAGATATCATTAAAACACAATTTATTTCATACCTATATGTTTTGTTTTGTTGTTTTGTTGTTGTTGTTTTTTTTTTTTTTTTAGAGATAACCGTTTCCGAGATATTCCTTCTTATTGGTTTCAGTTTTAAACTACTTAAACTTTTCTCTAATCGGAAGTACACTTTCGTTTCATATCTCTTTTGTTTTACTCCCTGAAATGCAAAAAGCGATGAGCTTTTAAATGATTTGACTACCGCTTTAGCCTACTGTACTCGCTTATTTCCTTGTATTTGCAAGGAAGCAAGTAATAACATTTGTGGTAATGTGTATTTGATGTAGATAAAAGAGTAATCTTTTGTCAGAATAGTTTGCTTGGTTAACAGAAAAAGTCGTGTGAATGGAGCTCATCAGATTTTATTAAACATTGTTTTATTTATATATCCCGCTCTAACTTCTATGGTCACATTGGGGCCTTTGCTTTAGAAACAACTCTCAACATGCATATTTACAGACTCTGTGGGGGGACAGGGAGTCATTCTGATTAAAGAAAAAATCCCCACACCAGCTGGGGATCGATTGAGAAGCCAGAACGCTGACGACTCGATCGCAGAGACAATCCTACATTTTTTATGTAGCAAGTTTTTTTCTGTCTCTTACGATTTATCAGTTGTACACAAAAGTTATCCAGATATGTTACAGATATTCTCATGACAAACGAAATGTATATCTTGAATTATCTGGGAATAGCCTCTGAAGACCTCTTCATTCTGGTTGACTTTGTATAACTTTTGTGTAACTGGTAGACAGTAAGAGACAGACACAAACTTACAACACAAGAAAGTGTAGATCTCGTTAAAACAGACAGTTTATGTCGTATACATTTTTGTTTTAATGTTAATTGTTTTCGAGATACTCCGAATTGTTGGTTTCAATTTTAAGCTTTTCTAAAACGGATGTCGTCTTTCTTTTCGTCTGTTTGTTTGCTCCTGGCAAGAAAAGAGTACCGAATTTCAGATAATTCACTTAGCGACCAACTTTTAAAAGATCTTACTATCGCTTTAGCCTAGTGTTTTCCTTTATTTTCCTTCTACTTACAAATAAGCAATTCTGGTATTGTGTATCTCGATTAGCATGACGTAAATAAAAGAATAACCTTTTGTAAGAAGAGTTTGTGTGCGGAACAGTTAGAGAAAGTCATGAAAATGTAACAAATAAAAATGTTTAAATCTCAAAATGTCTTCTTTATAGTTGCCATGTTTTCATGGGGAATTGAAATCGATTTGACTGCACTTGTATTGAATACTGCAGGGAATCGTGGATCCGATCCTCAAAGTGGGATCGGAATGAGATCGGATCGAAGTATGTTGCATGGAAACACCTGCGTATTCAAATCGTTTTGAATGCGGTAAAGAAACTCTTCTTCTGCTATACTTGTTGCACGCGATAGTCATTTGTTAATATTTTTTTAATTGCTCTGTAGTAGTTAATACATGTAGCAGTTAATAACAGAACCACTTTTATGGCTCCTATAGTTTGCAATGTATTCTCAAATAGAATCATTTAACTTCAAAACCTGCAAGTAATACACAGATAACAAATATATGTTTAACAGGTTTGCCAACGTAATTAAAAGTTGACCAACATGAATGGATTAATAAAATTATTCTCGAAGCTTGCGTATGTAAATCGATTTCAATTCGTATTGAATTTAATAAGTGAAACGCGGATTGTATTGAGGTGGAGTTGAAACCAAATCGATTTCCACATATTTTCTTTACAGGCTCGGTTTTGGAAACCTAAATCACATGGCTTATAGATATCGTACGGCTCTTTATCGTTTAAATATATAACGTTGTTTGAATTACCTGTTAAGTTGGGTGTGTGGAAGTTTATTCACCAGTGTTGGCTGAGGTAAATAGAAATATTAACAAAAGTTGTCCCTGGTGGAGATAAGAATCTGGAACGAAGAGAGGAAAGTTATTACCTTGTGCCAGGGAAAACCTTTCACGGGGAGAATTTCCTGCCGCCTAAGGTCCTTGTGGGTAGAGATGCCTGTTTTAGATTTAAGGGGCTCTATCTAGAGGGTGTATCAGAATAAAAGCTAGTTTACATTACACTAGGTTTAACAAGTATGATTTGCAATTATTACTTTCTCTATACGTACTATGTACATGGTGTATAGAGGAAGTATTGTATTCCATCCAAAAATTCGATACCGAGATTTCGCCGGAAATATATGTTTTAGGACCTCCTGAATCCAAAAAAAGCATTTTCAGAAAAAGGTCCGTGTGTGTGTCTGTGGATAGCCTAGCTCAAAAACGAAAAGACCGTTAAATACTAAACTTGGTATTTAGGTTTGGTATCTTCCAAGGATGCAACACGAAGATTTTCAAGAAAATCCCCCCACCCCAAACTACCTTTACATAGAAAAGTTTTCGAAAATTCTGATTTTCTAAAAAATGGCTCTAACGATTTTGATTAAAATCCCATATATTAAAGATATTTACATACCAAACAAACTGTATATCTTGACTTTTCTGGGAATAGCCTCTGAAGATCCCTTTACCCTGATGAATTTTGCTAAATTTTGCTTAACTGCTAAACGGTAAGAGATAGACAAAAACTTACTACTCATTAAATGTAGATCTGATCAAAACACACAATTTATGTCCTTTATATTTTTGCCGTGGAGATAACCGTTTCCGAGATATTCCTTGTTTTTTGTTTCAGTTGTGAGTACTTATACTTTTCTGGGACAGAAGCAGTCCGTTTTTCTGTTGTTCTACTCCTGGACAAGCAAAGAAGCGATTTGCAATGACAATCGAATAACGATAGCTTTTAAAACATTTGACTATCGGTTTAGGATAGTGTATTCCCTTATTTTCTTTCTACTTATAAGGAACTAAGTAATAAAATTATATCATTAGCAAGATGCAGAAAGAAGAATAATCTTATGTAAGAAGTCTGTAGAAGAGCTAGAGAAAGTCATGTGAGTGTAACATATCAGATTTTTTTTTTATTTCAGTGTGCATGCGCCAAAGTTAGTGGCGACACTTAGTACTAGTCTGTTTAAGCTATTTCAATCTTTTGTGAAAGCAAACTTCTTGCGCTTACTTTTGAGGCTATGTTGCGTTTACGGTTTACAGAAAGAAGCGGAGAAGTGAAGAAATAGTTAAATGCTAGGATTTATATGCAGCACAGAAGCGCTTGTGGGAATTTACTGATTGAACTGTAAAATGTTTATACTATCATGATGCAAATAAAAGAATATTGTTTTGTAAGAATTTCTTTTTTGTAGAACAGTAGAAAAAGTCATGTGAATGAAACACATCAGGTTTTTATTTTTTTATTATCAAATAGGGCTTTATTTTTGTGTTTACAGTAAAAATTAAAGGAAACAATCTTATTATAAAACCTGAGGAAAATAATTCCAAAATATTAAACAAATGTTAAAAAAAATCTTGTGTACCATTCACATGAATTTCTCTGCATCGCAGCAATAAATTATTATTATAAATCTATTCTTTCATCTACTTTATGATAATCAAGATAAACATTAGCAGAAATTGTCTTAATTATTTGCTTCCTTGTAAGTAGAAGGTGAATAAGAAAATACACTAGGCTAAAGTGATGAACAATTTTTTTAAAAGCTGGTTGCCATGTGGCTGAAATCCGTTTCTATGCATGGGCAGGAGTTATAACTTTCCGTGTGAAAAGTTTAAAGTATTTTAAATCTGAAACAAATAACAAGGAATATCTCAGAAATGGCCTATTCCACGAAAAAAAAAGTATATGACATAAATTGTGTGTTTTAACGTGATCTACGTTTTTTGTGCAGTAAGTTTCTCTTACGGTTTACCAGTTACGCAGAATCCTGCAATTCTGCAAATTCATTTTGAATAAAGAGGTCTTTAGAGGATATTCCCTTAAAATTTATAATATGCATTTTATTTGCCATATAAATATCTTTAATATAGGTAGATATTTTAAACAAAATCGATAGACATTTTTGTGAGAGTCAAAACTTTCGAATTTTTTTCTATGTGAAGGGTAGTTTGGAGTGGGGGGGATTTTTCTCAAAATCTTTGTGTCGCATCCTTGGAAGATACTAAACTTATATACTAGGTTTGGTATTTTACGCACTTTTCGTTTTTGAGTTATCACAGACACGGACACACACGGACCTTTTCCTAAATATTGGATGCAGGGGACGCTAAAACGTGTATTTCCGACGAAATCTCGGTATCGACTTTTTTGGGTGGAATGCAATACCTTCTCTATACTCTGTTTATAGTATGCGTAGAGAAAGTAAAAATAACTCAATTTACACTTGATAATCCTTTCAAACACAATGCTATACACTGTTTGTTAGTTGATGCCGGTAGTAGATATGCCGTCCATTAGAGGTTTCTTGGAGTTCGAAGTGTGAAATACACCGGTGACTGCGGCAGTTCTTTCCTTAACCGTGTCACAAATTTTGGTTTTCCAGAGTTCAATACTTCCATTCGTCAGCAAAGAGCTTTCGTACCAAACCATTTCCCTTACATCAGATTGCAGAGGTTTCTCTCCTCTTCCAACATCAGCTTGGAACAATACGAAACCCACAAATAAACAGGGCTATATATTTCAATATTTTTACTTTCTCTATACGCACTATGTACATAGTGTATAGCGAAGTTATTGCACTCCACCCAAAAATTCGATACCGAGATTTCACTGGAAATATATGTTTTAGGGTCCCCTTTATCTAAAAAAGCATTTTCAGAAAAAGGTCCGTGTGTGTGTCCGTGTGTCTGTGAACACGATAACTCAAAAACGAAAAGTCGGTAAAATACCAAACTTGGTATTTAAGTTTAGTATCTTCCAGGGATGCGACACGAATCCACCCCAAACTATCCTTTATATGGAACTTTTTTCGAAAATTTCGATTTTCTCAAAAATAGCTCTAACGATTTTAATTAAAATATCGTATATTAAAGACATTTACCTGAGAAATAAAATGTATATCTTGAATTTTCTGGGAATAGCCTCTGAAGAGTAGTTTATTCTGGATGAATTTTACGGAATTTTGAATAACTGCTAAACCGTAAGAGATGCAAAAAAAAAAAACTTACTGCACAAAAAACATAGAGCACGTTAAAACACACAATTTATGTTATATACATTTTTTTCGTGGAGTTCATCGTTTTTGAGACATTTCTTGTTTTTGGTTTCTGCTTTGAAAAACTTATACTTTTCTCATACGGGAATTTGTCAACTGCTGTGCATACAAATAAAGGAACTTCTGTGACATAGCATTCAGATTTTGACTATCACTTTAACCTATGGCACTCTCTTATTTCGCTTCTACTTAAAAGGAAGCAAGTAATAAGACTCTTTCTACAAATTCTTTTCTGATTAGCAAGAAGTAAATAGAAGTATAAGCTTTATAACAATACTTTGTAGCAGACATGTAGAGAAAGTCATATGAATGGTATACATCAGATTTTTGTGTCAATAAAATCACTATCCAAATCAGGAGACGTAGAACTGCGCAGGATCTTTGGCTACCCCTCCCTTTTTACAGAGCGATGTAGTGAGAAGTAGGTCATTTTTCAAGATAATCCAATGTACAACAGTCTCTGATACGGCATTATGCATCTACAAAGAGTAATCATCTTAAATATGTTTTTGCGGCTTGTAACACCCTGTGCTGTATTCGACGTAACGTGTACTACATTACCAGTAACACACACTTTGCCCTTGCCCTGTTAAAAGCCTAAATAACCTTTCAGTACAACAGATGGCATGCGCGAAATAGAAAGTCATGTTACTGTTATTATCGAGTATTTAATGCTGTCACGATTTACACTCTTCCTTAATTGGCTTGTATTAGGGCTCCAAGATCGTTAAAATAAAATTAACTCGTAGAGCAGGTGGGCTACACTTGATCAAAAGCAGCACTGATACACTGACTTATGAAATATCCCTTTAGTGGCATATATTGTGGTAATTTTAATTTCTTGCCAAAAAGTGTGGTTAAATTTGGTGCCAATATTTGCATTAACTGAATTATAAGACAATTAAAACACATCATAAAAATCTAGTATGTTAGATTCGCTTGCCTTTCTTTGTTCGCCCTTCTACAAACAAATTTCTAAAGCATGTCATTTTACGTTCTTCTTAATAGAGATAAACTTTCATTGCACATTCGCTGTAGCTAAGATATACTCAAATCTTTCAAAACCATTCTTTATTCAAGAGGCGCCAGCATTTTCGAAATATGTGCCCTTATATCAACTTAAGTCCCGCCTACTGCTGACTCCCCACTATAATTGTTTGTTCTACGTTTCTGTGTTTCATTTTCTTTGACGCTCAATCCCAAGTATTTTTCCACTTTGTGAACTCTTAGAAATGGTTAAAGTGGTTTTTCAAAAACATTATTTTAGGTTTGTGAACACGCCAATTTGATGAATAGATTTCCTCTGAACTTTATTATCTTTACTAATGTGACTTCGGGCTAATTGCTTCTTTTAATGCAACTTGATTTACTAATGACTTCTTACCTAGCAACTGAATTATTCTAATTTGTGCCTAATTACATACAACAAAATGATAACTTATACATTTTTGTATTACTTGTTGATTTTAATATATGAAATTATTTGTCGCAATTATTTATGTATTTCCCCATCATTTATTTATATGTATGTATTAATTCCTCTGCAAGTGGGTATTACCCGGTGGCAGAGGTAAAAATATATGTACAAAATGTCACAGGAATAATGCAATGAACAATAAAGAAGTGTATGAACAAAACAATTCAATATACATTACAGTCCATTGATAGATTAATTACATTAAGTTTAAAAAAAAAAATAAAAAAATTATATGAACTAATAGTTTCGAAACATTTTTATAGATAGTTACCAGTTTATAGATTTGGTCTACTAATTATAATCGTTAATTACAATTATCAGCCGATTCATTATTTTATTATTTCCATTTATTTATCTAATCAGTAGCACCAATAGGTTACCATTAGTGTTTAGAACAATATTAAATCAGCAACATAACGTGCCTTTTACAATATATTATCCTAAATAAAATCGTTATAGTTTGAGAAAATCAGAATATTCAAAATATTTTCAACATAAAGGGTAGCTTGGGGTGGGGGGATTTTCCTCAAAATCTTCGTGTCACACACTTGGTAGATACTAAACTCAAATAGCTAGTTTGGTATTTTACCGACTTTTCGTTTTAACAACCGACACACACATTTCTAAACAAAAATTACTTTCTCTATACGTATATATTGTATTGTATTGCACCCAAAAACTCCATACCGAGATTTCACCGGAAATATATGTTTTGATACCCCCTGAATCCTAAAAAAGAATTTTTAGAAACATGTCCGTGTGTGTGTGTGTGTGTGTATGTGTGTGTCTGTGGGCAGCATAGCTCAAAAACGAAAAGACCGTTCAAAACCAAATTTGGTATTTAAGTTTGGTATCTTCCAAGGATGCGACACGAAGATTTTCAAGAAAATCCCCCCACCCAAACTACCCTTTACATGGAACTTTTTCGAAAATTTTTATTTTCTAAAAAATGGCTCTAACGATTTGGATTTAAAAACCGTATATTACTGATATTTACATACCAAATAAAATGTATATCTTGAATTTTTTGGGAATAGCCTCTGAAGACCTCTTTATTCTAGATGAATTTTGCCGAATTTTTCTTAACTGCTAAACGGTAAGAGATAGACAAAAGCCTACTACACAGAAAATGTAGAGCACGTTAAAACACACAATTTATGTTGTATAATTTTTTTTCGTGGAGTTGGTCGTTTTTGAGTTATTCATTGTTTTTGATTTCACCTTTCAAAACCTTCCCTAAAACGTGAATTTTCAGTGAAATCTAGTCATCTAATTTTTGGGTGGAATGCAATACCTTCTCTATACATTATGTACATAGTATGTATAGAGAAAGTAAAATGTTTCCAGGCGGTTGCTGAAAGAAAATGTTTGCGTTAATACCATAAACGCCGTTTTACTCTACAAGCAAGGTATGTAAAGTCGAGGAATCTGTTTGAAGCAAGAGGACGAGGTGGGTTGCAGGTGCTTGCTTCTGTTGAATTCTTTTCGTCTACTAGGGCGTGTTAGCTATGCGAACAGTAGCAGTTCTGTGCTTTGTGGACAGACTTCCAAGTAGGTGGCATTCCTTGGCAATACGTTCACCAGAGTCCTGTTTTATACAAATGTACCTTTCATTAACGTAATGCGAAGTAACTGTAGGCGAAGTTGTTTTCCTCTCCACCCATTTTCTTAATTGCTTTTACCCAAATTATTATTAATTGTTGAATTTTAAAAGCGCCAGTTGCCTTGGTAACAGCATAACATATTTCAAGTATGTGTTCCAAATGGAAAGAATCGATTTCGTATACTGAGGGTACTGGGTTTCCATATAACCTTCCAGTTCTCGAAAATATAAACTCTTCAGATTTATTCGGCCTTTGCCATCACTCGTTTGTCTGCTCATGACGTCAATATTACACGAGTTTATATGCATTGCCTCTTCAGAGAACTAGTGAACGATGAG
The DNA here is from genome assembly GCA_030762935.1 of Hymenopus coronatus. Lineage (NCBI taxonomy): Eukaryota > Metazoa > Arthropoda > Insecta > Mantodea > Hymenopodidae > Hymenopus > Hymenopus coronatus. The sequence continues at coordinate 102,421,317 of CM060886.1, read as the reverse complement.
TAGAAGGGGTGGATGTCAACAGTTTCGAGGTGGCCTTAGTGAAACGGGAATATCGATTGCGTCTCGTAAACTCACAATCGCAGCATTTATGCTATAGGTAAATGAAAATAGACATACAATGAATAAATTAAGAAAACACAGAACTACTAAAGAACGCGCTAAATGTGCTGGTGAAACACAATTCTGGTCCGCCCAGTACAAAAACCTGTATATGAGGTCGGCAATGCATGCAGTTCAAGGTTCAATTCCGCACCTCCCCTTCGAGACAAGAGGTTCGCTGAACTAATGACACCATGCATTTAAACCCATTAGCGCTAAAGGCCGAATAAATCTGAAGACCTAGTATAAGATCAATTAGTTAACTTTTATGTACGCTCACACAACTCTGCACTCATTGTCATGTGACCCGATGGTTCTAACCCTAATGCTTTAGAAAATCCCTTTTATTACTCGGTGTCTCCTTAAGAAAAAATCGTAGGCGAGGAGCATGATGACCATAATAACTCTTACGTAATTTTTGAATGACCCTTAAAGCAAAACACAAAGTGAAAAGTCGTCAGTTTGCTTCATGTGGGATTAAGAATGCAGTAGTGGATGACTTAACAAGTTAGGTGTATTTGCCTGAGAGAATCTCATCTTTGACCCCACGCATGTAAATGTTGTAATGTTACAGAGCCTACCCAACACTTTCTCATGCTTCCTACCCATCCGACCTTTCACCCACAACGCCTGCAAATTATACCCTTCTGTTCCTACTCCGTATTTGCATATCAATAAAGTGTTGTCGAATTGTTTCCGCCACAAATAAAGAAATCTGATGTGTTCCATTCACATGACTTTCTCTATATCTCTGTAACAAATTATTGTTAATAAGCTTATTTTTATTTATTTCATGCTAATCGAGTAAACTTAGCAGAAATAGTCTTATTTCTTGCTTTATTGTAAGTAGAAGCAAAATAAGGGAGTACCATAGGTTAAAGTGAAAGCCAAAAGCTGGTTGCTATGTGACTGAAGTTCCTTTGTTTGTATGGACAGTAGTTGACAAATTCCTGTATGAGAAAAGTATTAAGTTTTTCAAAGCTGAAACCAAGAAAAAGGAATATCTCAAAAACGATCAACTCCACGAAAAAAATGTATATAACATAAATTGTGTGTTTTAACGTGCTCTACATTTTTGTGTGTTAAGTTTTTGTCCATCTCTTACGGTTTAGTAGTTATGCAAAATTCACCCAGAATAAAGTAGTCTTCAGAGGCTATTCCCAGAAAATTCAAAATATACATTCTATTTGTCAGGTAAATATCTTTAATATATGATATTTTAATCAAAATTGTTAGCCATTTTTTAAAAAATTAAAATTTTCAAAAAAAGTTCCATATAAAGGGTAGTTTGGGATGGGGGGATTTTTCTCAAAATCTTCGTGTCGCATCCCTGGAACATACTAAACTTAAATACCAAGTTTGGTATTTTACCGACTTTTCGTTTTTGAGTTATCGTGTTCACGGACACACACACACAACACACACACACATTGACCTTTTTGTGAAAATGTTTTTTTGGATATTGGGGACCCTAAAACATATATTTCCGGTGAAATCTCAGTATCGAATTTTTGAGTGGAGTGCAATACCTTCTCTATACACTATGTACATAGTGCGTATAGAGAAAGTAAAAAGAAAGCAAGAAAAACGATATCCAAAGTTTAAAGTAACTCTGGATATGTTTTCTTACTCTGATGACTTTCCTATACTATATTTTTAATTGTTTTCTCGCAGAAACCGTGTGTAGGACAGGAGTTGGATAGGTAGAGTCAGACTGAAAAATTCAATGCCATAGCCGAGATTTGAACCACGGATCTCCCAGTCTCTAGCCGGTTGTCATCTCAAAATAATTTGAGATCACCTTGTGGTTTACCGGGAAATATGCGAAGTGGGTTGACAAATTCAATGCTGTGCCAGCATGTTGCCATGGTAGCTCAATAGTAGAGCAACCGGCTAAAGACCGGGAAATCCGTGGTTCAAATCTCGGCTGTGGCATTGAATTTTTCAGTCTGACTGTACCTTTCCTATACTACTTTCGACTAATGAAACGTTAGGGAGGTTAGGATTTAATTCAGACATTTCATGGCTCAGTCGGCAGTGCACCTACTTGCTCTACCATCTATGTGTAGTATTGTGTTCTATTCAAAATTAAACGTCAACATTTTAGCGGGAACGCGTGTTTTTTGAGACCCCTGAAAAATAATAGAAAACGGTCCTTTGAGTGTTTTTCTAGCGCATATGTACAGCATACATAGTAGCTAGAGAAGGTATTGTATTCCACCCAAAATTCTTGATCGAGATTTTACCTCAAAAATATATGTTTTAAACCCCCTGAATGAAAATTAAAAATAAAGGCATTTTTTAAAAAAAAAGTCTGTGTGTGTGTGTGTGTGTGTGTGTGTGTGTGTGTTTCTGTGTGCGAGTCTATGGACAGCATAATTCAAAAACGAAATACCAAACTTGGCATTTAAGTTCAGTCAGTATCTCTCAAGGATACGACACGAATATTATTAAGAAAATCTCCCTACCCTAAACTACTCTTTACATGGAAAAAGTTCCGAAAATTTTGATTTTCTCAAAAATGGCTAACGATTTTGATTAAAACCGATACATTAAATATATTTACATGACAAATAAAATGTATGTTTCGAATTTTCTGGGAATAGCTTATGAGGTCCTCTTCATTATGAATGACTTTTGCACAGCTGGTAAATCGTAAGAGATAAGACAAAAACTTACTGCACAAAAAGTGTAGATCTCGTCAAAACATGCAGTTTGTGTGCTTTACATTTTTATTATGGAGGTAACCGTTTTCGAGATATTCCTGATTATTGGTTTCACTTTTAAAATATACTTTTGTCAGCCAGGATGTTTCTAGCGTTTCTTTTATTTTACTCCTGACCAAGCAAAGAAGCAAATTTCAATGACATGCCCATATCGACAGCTTTTAAAACATTTGACTATCGCTTTAGCATAGTGCATTTTTTTAGTTCCCCTCTACTTGTAAGGAACTAAGTAATAAGAACATTCTGCTAATGCGTATCTCGATTAGCATGGTATAGAAAGAAGAATAATCGTTTGTAAGAAGTTTATTTATAGAACAGTTAGAGAAATGCATATGAGTGTAATAAACACACAGTTCTTTTTCTGCGTATAGCACATCCGAAAGCAAAGAACGCTAAATACCAAACTTAGTATTAAGGCGGCACACAATTTTTTCAAAAAAATTCGCAATTCCAAGCTTTACCTTAAATAAAATATCTTACGTTATTTTTTATTTTCTCAAAGAATGTTTTATTAAAACATCATAAAGATCGAATCAGATCGAAAAATGTAATGTCAAAGCAGATTCGATCCACGGATCTATGGCTTGCTGTACCTCTGTTCTAATTGAGCGACCATAGCAACATGCCAACAGGATATTAAACTCTCCAAATGATTCATTTTTACTTTCTGTAGCACTGCATAGTGCATACGTAGAGAAGGTATTACATTCCACTAAAAATTCGACTTCGAGATTTCATTATTAAAACAAATCGTTTTAGAAAAAGGTCAAAAACGGAATCTTCCAAGGATGAGACACACAGATGTTTAATAAAATCCCCCACCCCAAACTACCCTTTACATTAGACATTTTTAGAAAATTTTGAGTTTCTCAAAAATGTATTTAACGATTGTGATTAAAATAATATGTCTAAGCTATTTTTATGTCAAATGAACGGTATGTTCTGAATTTTCTAGGAATAGCTTCTGAAGCTCTTCATTTTAGAGGACTTTTACAAAATCAGTAAACCATAAGAGATAGGAAAAATCTTACTCTACAAAAATGTCTGGTAAAAATATACAATTTATGTTCTATACATTCTTTGTGGAGTAAAGTAAACCGTTTGCGAGATATTGGTATTTGCTTTTAATTTTAAAATACCTATACTTTTATCAAGCGGGAATTCTTCATTCGTTTCATATCTCTTTTTTTTTACTCCAGGTCATGCAAAGAGAACTGAATTTCAATGTCATCGCATGGAAACAGCTTTTAAAATATTTGACTATTGCTTTATCCTATTGCATTCCCTAAATTACCTTATACTTACAGGAAATGTAATAATATAATTTCGCTAATGTTTATTTTGATTAGCATGAATGAGGTGGAGGAATAAGCTTTTGTGGGAATACTTTGTTGCCGAATCAGTAGAGTGGAACACATCAGATTTTTTTCGGTAAACTTCAAGTTGTTCTCAAATTTATTTTAAAATAATATGGCATGTGTGAAGAACAATTAACTAAAATGTGAGTTTAAGATACTGGAAATTAGATGGACTGATAAAGTTGCCAGCGAATAAATTCATGAGAGAGCAAAACCAAAAAGAGAAATTGTAAGCAAATAAGAAATGGAAAAAAAAAAAAAAAAAAAAAAAAAAATCATGGGACATTTATTAAGACACCAAAGTATTTTGAAAATTATAAGGCAAGAATAACAAAGTAAGAGAAAGACTTGCTATACATGGAGTAAATTTGGAATGAGATGAACAGCAGAACGTATGAAGAATTCAAAAGGAAGGCAGAGAGAGAGAGAGAGTGAGAGAGAAAATCGCTGTAAACCGATCCCAAAATTGACGACTAACGAGAGCAGTAGTTTAAGATAATAAATGACTAATAAATGCATGTTTTGAATATTCTGCGAGTATCTTTATTTTCTTTTTTACTTTCTCTAACCCATATGTGCAATGTAAAAAAAAAATCCACCCAAAAATTCCAAATGGAGATTTCGCCGATGATATCTTGTTTTGTAACCTCCTGAATAAAAAAAATTAGCATTTTTAGAAACATTTCCTACGTGTGTCTGTGGGTGGCATAGCTCAAAAACGAAAAGTCAGTTAAAAACCAAACTCGGTATTTTCAAGAAAAATCCCCAACCCCAACTACATGGTACATTTTTCGAAAGTTTTTATTTTCTCAAAAATTGCTCTAATGATTTTTATTAAAATCTCATATATTTAAGATATTTTCATGACTCGTGAAATTAATATCTTGAATGTTTTGGGAATATCCTCTAAAGACCTCATCATTCTGGATGACTTTTGTATAACTATTATGTAACTGGTAAACTGTAAGAGATAGACAAAATTTTGCTAGATCTTATTAAAACACAGTTTATGTGATATTTGATTTTTTATTTTGTCTATCTCTTTACAGTTTACCAGTTACATAAAAGTTATACAAAAGTGTATATATATATATATTTTTTTTTTTTTTTTTTTTTTTTTTTTTTTTTTTTGTAGAGTTAACCGTTTTAGAGAAGTTCCGAGTTGTTGGTTTCAGTTTCAAGGTACTTTTCTCAAGTGAGAGACATCTTTCTTTTCGTCTCTTTTGTTTACTCATAGCGAGTAAAGAGAACCGAATTGAAATTGTTTAACTTAGCAACCGGCTTTTAAAATATATGACTATCGCTTTAGCCTAGTGCATTCCCGTATTTCCTATATACTTACAAGTAATTAGACCATATATGGCAATACTCAACTTGATTGGCATGACGTAGATAAAGGCATGATCTTTTGTAAGGAATGTTTGTGGAACAGCTAGAGAAAGGCATGTGAACGGAACACATAAGATTTTTTATGTTTTATTTTTACTGCGTATGTTAAGTAGAGGAAGTATTTTAGTCCACCACCCAAAACTTCAATGTAGAGATAGAATTAGAAACATGTTTTGTGGCCCCCCGAACCCCACCAAAAAAGGAACACTTAGAAAAAAATCCGTGTGTCTGTGAGCATCATAACTCTAAAACGAAAATTCGAATAAATACCAAACCTGCCTAGGTCGGTTACGTGTATCGGAACTTTGAGTTAGCCACCGTGCGCCACGTAACATCTGCATCTCCTCCTTCCACTGTCTCAAATTACGCTAAGCAAACAATAACTTGAAAATGTCTGGTGAGATTATCACAGCATGCAACTTTGAAACAGTGTACATTTTGGATAATATTTCATTCTGTTTTACAAGATTGCACCTTGAACAAACAAGCGATGGTAAACGCATAAGAATTATGCAGAAGACGTAAAGCGGAATCCATTCGAAGTCCAGAGGCTTTTTCCTTATGAACTTTGTGTTCTTTCATTTATCAGAGTTCACATTTTTAAACCTCTGTTTGTGATCGGCTTAGCTAGAACAAACATTTCAAATCCACTTACGTAGATAACACTACTTTCATTTCCAGTAGAATAATCGTAATAGTGTATTTAAAATTTTGTTGAAAAGTCGATCTTATAACTTAAATTATATATATATATATATATTAGATTTGCATTATTAACTAGAGAACTGCGCTTACATTGATAAGTACGGAGATTCTTATCTCACTCTCCATTTTCCCCTCTACTCTCTAATCGAGAAACAATTAGAGAAGTGGTCTTATTACATGCTTCCTTATAAATAGAAGGCAAATAAGGGAGTAGCATAGGGAAATATATAAGTTAAATCTTTTAAAAGCTGGTTGTTTTGTGATTGAAGTTCCTTTGTTTCTATGGCCAAGATTGACAAATTCCCATATGAGAGAGGTATAAATATTTTATAACTGAAACCAATAGCAAGGAATATCTAAAAAAATGCTTATAACATAAATTGTGTGTTTTAACGAGCTCTGCATTTTTTGTTAAGTAGGTTTTGTATATCTCTTACGGTTTACCAGTCATGCAAAATTCCGCAAAATTCATCCAGAATAAAGATGTCTTCAGAGGCTATTCCCAGAAAACTCAAGATACACGTTTTATTTGCCATATAAATATTTTTAATTTACGATATTTTAAAAAAAAAATCGTTAGGTGCATTTTTGAGAAAATCAAAATTTTCGAGAATTTTTCCATGTAAAGGGTAGCTGGGGGTGGGGGATTTTCTTGAAAATCTTCGTATCGCAACCTTGGAAGATACCAAATTTAAATACCAGTTTGGTATTTAATAGACTTTTCGTTTTTCAGCTATGCTGCCCACAAACACACACGAACATTTTTCTTTTTTTTTTTTTTTTTTTTTTTTGAATCAGGGGATCTCAAATATATATTTCCAGTAAAATCTAGTATCGAATTTTTGGGTTCAATATAATACCTTCTCTATACACTACGTACAAAGTACCTGTAGAGAAATTAATGTATGTATATATATATATATATATATATATATATATATATATATATATATATATATTTTCATGTAAAGGATAGTTTTATTTGCGGGGATTTTCTCAAAAATGTTTGTGTGGAATATACTCACTTTCAATGATATGAGCTCACTTTTCAGTTAAGGTGTTCACAGATATCAGAAAAGCGTCTTTTTTATAATTGTAATATCTAACTGATAGTAGTGTATAGGTTCTATAAGAACAAAGAAAAATGAAGTCTTCGATTCTAATTGCCGGACTTTCAGTTCTAAGTAGGGTGTAAATCCATTATTACGACCGTGCCCCCGAAACATGTTATAATTCCTTAGCGTTTCTAACTTTCTACGCCATTACCGGTAAGTTTTCATGGCTTTTTAAAAGGAGATTAAAGAGCACACTGCCATCAAGCAATTAAACGTATCAGATTAAGTGCTGACAGTGTAACGGTCCATATTTCGATACGCAGTGGACAGTTACAACTTCCACTTTCTCTTCGTTATTTTGATTACTACTTCTTTAGAAATGTTTCAATCGATGTTTAAGACAAGTGGAAATAACTTGATGACAGCGCTAAAATGTAAACCATAGCTGCTACAAGTTCCATTTAAGCAGTGTGAGTAATTATAAATATTGAAGTAGGCATAATCATTTATTCATTTACCGATTAAAATATATTTTGACATGACAAAACAGTAATATATGTATAAATATCAAATAGTTTTATCCTATATATTACTTTTACTAACTTTCACTATTCTCTTAAGGAAGTATAAACTGTAAATTTTATTTCTTTAAATTTGCATGTTTTTGTTGGTTGGTTGAACTCCTTAAATGAAGCGTAGGGCATCGTATCGATATTTCCTTGATTGGTTTTGAATTTCTAGTTCATGAGTTCGCCGCTATGCGTCATGGTGACGTGGGATCAGCTCGCCACCCACAGATGGAACTGTGGGACGAAATCACGACTTGCGGATGCGAAATAGCGGCATTTTGTCCAGGAACCTTATTTCAAAGTATGGGGTTCTTTTACGTGCAAATAAACATTACGCGAGACCACCGGCTTTACTTCCCTTCCGTAGGAAACTATACTACGGAATTTTGCGTTCTACCTCCGCCAGGTTTGAACCTGTAATTGTGGGTTTTAGCGTGGTGACCATTACACCACGGAGGGCGACCATATTTTACTTACTACTTTTTATTCCAGATCCTTTACAAGTTTTAAGTAATTTCTCTCTAGAGTACTACGTTTTACTCCCACGCTGATTTATAATTATTATTGGGTCTGCTTTGTACCTACTGTTAACTGACACTGGGAGTGAAATTTCAAATTGTTTATTTTTGTATGCATTTTCTGAAAACTTTACTGTGAATTGAAGTAAATGAGTACCAAATGTAATTCAAATTGGATAATTACTTGGCAATTATTTAATAATTTTATTTTGTAAATGTATTGCATGAATGAAATGTTCCACACACCTCATAATTTGAGAAAATGGAATGTCTTTTTTTTGAATTGGAGCTTTGTGTAAAAAAACTTTACGCGTGAATTATGATAATGACTGTAAAGGGTTAGAAATGTTAATCTAAATTTAACCTCATATTAAAGAGTTCCCGAGTCCGAATCCGTTTATGGTGTTAACCGAATAAGGGTTTTTTTTTTTTTTTTATGGGCGGAGGGGGGCGGGAGTTCCCTTATCCAGAGACGACAAATGTCTAGTAACTCTAAGCTCCGTGATGCCGAGATCATTTGAGCATAATTTCACCTATTTTATTTATTGTCTGATATAAGCAATCAGGGTAAAGAACGTTATGCTACAAAAAAAAAAGTTTATAAACTTTTTTAATTTTACTATTGGTATTAGGATAGTTTTGTCGACTGTAATGCTGCAATTGGTACTTCTGCAAATTCTGGTTGTATCTATACAAAAACTTTGACGCGTGGAACATTTTGAATGTATGAAAATGTACTTTTGAGAAAGACGCTGTTTTATAAAATAGTATGCTAAGAAACAGGTGTATTGTACGATCTTTAAATGGCTTTATAGCCCGAAGCATGTTGATTTTCTGTGGATGCCTAAGATTCCAACAGCCCAACTATTTTAAATTTTATATCGATTTTAGTCAAAATTTCACTTCCAGTATCCCTTAAAAGTTTGCTTATATTCAAACACTATAATCTGGCAAATTCTGTAATTTCCATTATGACATCTTAGTGAAAAAGACAGATTGAATATATTCTCTTGGATTGGGTTAAAGGCTTTAGATTATTATTTTACTATTAACAATTGTATAAACGTTTCTGAATTTCCCATAATTACTCACTACTAAAGTAAACATATTCAACAATTTGTTTTCTTGATAATGTAATACGTAGGATGCCATTAAGTAGTACAGTTGACCAGATTTTTCTATTTTTATTGCAAAAATATTTTATTGGACACTAAGCATAGGGCAGAATACTAGACATTCGTAAAAAAGAAAATTTGGGTTCCTTTTGTGACTGTTTTCCACTGCGACGTATGGAAAAAAATCTTGTTACTTTTTCAGTGACCTATTCTGCTTTATTAGGACTATTGCTGGATGGTAACCAAACCACATGTTACATATCTGTTCTGTATCTGATCTAGCCCAACTATGCTGTACCTAATTGTACAAAAGTTTCCTTTTAAATAAAAAACCTATGTATTGTTAATCAAGATAGATGTTAACAACAATGGTTTTATTGCATATGTTATTATAGGGGATATACTAGGCTAAAGCGATAGTCAACACTTTTAAGATGTGTTAGCTTGGTTGTGACATTGAAACTCCTTTCCGTGTGCATGACCAGAATGAAAAAGGAATAGCGACTTCTCATTTGAGAAAAGTGTAAAAATATTGAGAAACTTAACAATCGGGAATATTTCGGGAATGGCTAACAGAAATGTGTTTTACAAATTTGCTAAATCTTACGGTTTACCCATTATTGAAAAGTTATGCATAATGAACAAGACTTAAGAGGTTATTCCCAGAAAATTCAGACATGCATTTTATTTGTCATCAATATCATAGTATACGGCATTTTAATCAAATAATTGAGAAAATCAATAGTTTCGAAACATCTTCCATGTAAGTTTGATATAGGATTTTCCTCAAAATTTTCGTAACGAATTCTTGGAAGACTCTGAATTTAAATACTTGGATTACCTTTCAGCCGATTTTTAATTTCTGATTTGTCCTGAGCGCTATTTCAAACGCTGATTTTTGATTCACGGCTTCTCCAAATATGTAATTCCCATGAAATCTAGGTATAGAATTTTTTTTAGTGGAATGCCATACCTTCTCTTTCCGCCGTGTACATTGTTCGTGGTAGAGTAAAATAATACGTGATGAATTCTAGCTTTGATTGTGTAGCAGGAGCAACATATTAAGATGTTTTAAAGAGAATAGAATATGTTCTTTTATGTTACAAATATTCGTTTTGAACGTTGCTTCAAAAAGTTTTCACCTGTGATCATACAAGCTCAGTAAATAAAATAGTAAGTGAATGAAACTCCGAACCAAGAAGAGTAGAACTGAGAGATGGACTCTCTATCACATAGCCCCATGTTAATTTCAAATTAGTTCACGTCAGGGGCGGCTGGTTACTCTGAATTTGGTGGTTCACAAAATTAACCTTCAATTTGGAATATTTGAAGTAATGAATACCATCTAAGTTTTCCAATATAGGCTGATAAATTTACGCAAACAAACAAGTAAACTAAATTCACAAGCTATAACAATAACTGACCTAATAGTTGGTTAAACTATGAAGCCCGGGACTTAAAGTACTTACGACATTGTAAGTCACCATTGGGGTATGACCTCTCAAAATAATTTGAGACCACATTGTGGTTTACCGGAAAACATAGGAACAAGTTAAGGAATTTAATGTCATGTCGGTATGTTGTCATGGTAGCTCAGTGGTTAGAGCAACCGGCTAGAGATCGGAAGATCTGTGGTTCAAATCCAAGCTATGACATTGAATTGTTTTAGTCTGACTCTGCCTATCCATCTCCTTCCTGTCCTACACACAGCTTGTGTGGAAAAACAACACTATTATTAACAATTATCAATTATTACTGATATATTTCTACCCTGATTGCCTTGCAAACATTAAGACAATAGGAATTGCGATGCAAGCGATCCGCATTGGTTGTTCCACGATCTTGAATGTAATGAAACTTGGAAAGTGTTAAAAGGGATAGTTCTTATAGGGCACATAAAGATCCAATATCAATAGCAGGTGTTACATTTCTGTGATAAAATGTTTAAAAGAATGATACGAAGAAAAATACCTCGAAACAATAAAAAGGATTATTCTTGTTGTGATTTCAGATTTTAAGTGAAATGAACCCCTCTCTCAGTTGTACGCTCTTGTATCGAATGCTTAGTAAATTGAATTAAATTGAATTTTATTTTTGGACGCTTTGTTTTTGATGGTGCTTAACGCCCGCTTTTACTACTTTGGCACCGCAGGCGATGACGCTGATGATATATGGAATGAAGGTGGACACCGGTGATATACGATGGTGAGGGAGACTGGAGAACCCAGAGAAAACGCGGCCCTGCGCCACATGTGGTCGCCTGGGTGAGAGGCGAGTGGTCTAACCATTCGGCCACGCCTCAGCCTGGACGCTCTCTAACTGCTATGTTTAGCGTCCCATTCTATATTGGGTGTGAAAGACCGCATAATTTTACTCAGAGGCTTCTTTATCAGGCTTGAGGTTCTTTTACGTGCCGTAAATCTACGACACGGGACTAACCCTTCCGAAGGAAATCATCCTAAGGGTTTTTACGCCCGAAGAAAGTCCATCGCCCTCGGCCGGGTTTGAATCTGCGACTTTGGGAACCAGAGGCTAGCATGTTACCCCCAGACCACGAAGGACGATTGCTGACGAAAACTACTGAATGAATGAGGTTGCTGGCGACAAGCATTTCCAGATAATGGTGAACCAACACAGCGTCAGGTCGGCTGTGAACTAGATTAGTAATACTGCCATTGCATAAAAACGTGCTCATGGTGACATGAAAGACAGTTTGGGGGTTGATCTGTCATGTCAAACTGGTGCAGTAGTGTAGTGTTTGCTTTCGTATCAATGGTTCTAACCTCCTTGGTTTGAACTTGAAGGCGAGCATTGCTCTGTATCAGTGGCAATAGTTGCTTTCACTTCAGTCAATTTGCAGGAACAGGCAGTGGGTTGTCACAGTCTTATGTCGTCATCGCATTCCACCTGTTGCCTTGTAAACAGAGTGACTCATAACTTGTTGCCCGAGATAATGAAGAATGGTATTTGTTTGTTGACTTTTGGGATCGGTCCAATTCTCAGGTGCAAGCAAGAGAGCGAGACATAGTGTACCTCCGTCAGAAAAACCCAGCACACCTGCACTGTGATAATATACTTACATTCATAAAAGCGGTTTCTTATTACTTTCTCTACACGCACTATGTACATAGTGTCTAGAGAAGGTATTGTAATGCACCCAAAAATTCGATACCGAGATTTCACCGGAAATACATGTTTTGGGTCCCCCTGAATCCAAAAAAAGCATTTTTACAAAAAGATCCGTGCGCGCGCTTGTGTATGTGTGTATGGACAGCATAGCTCAAAAACGAAAAGACCGTTAATACCAAACTTGGTATTTAAGTTTATCTTCCAAGGATGCGACACGAAGATTTTCAAGACAATCGCCCACCCCCAACTATCCTTTACATGGAACTTTTTTCGAAATTTTTGATTTTCTTAAAAATGGCTCTAACGATTTTGATTAAAATGTCAAATATTAAAAATGTTTACCTGACAAAAAAATGTAATTCTTGAATTTTCTGGGAATAGTCTTTGAAGACTACTTTATTCTGGGTGAATTTTACGGAGTTTTGCCTAACTGCTAAAAAAGAGACGGACAAAAACTTAACACAAAAAAAATGTAGAGCACATTAAAACACACAGTTTATGTCATGTATATTCTTTTCGTGGAGTTGATCGTTTTTTGACATATTCCTTGTTTTTGGTTTCAGCTTTGAAAAAATTATACTTTTCTCCTACAAATTCCTCTCCATACAAATAAAGGAACTTCAGTCACATAGCAACTTTTTTTATACGAATATACTAGTTTGTTTTATGTCTATGCAAGGTTTCACGGTTTAACCTGAAGCTTGGAATCAAGAAACGACATTGGTGACGAAGAAATGCAAATTATGTCACCCAGATGTCTAATGAAGACTGTCTAGAATGCGAACCATTCTCATGTATGGAATAACCGAGAATTGTACGAAATTTTGATTGAGTAACCAGTGAGTGGCACCTGAAATAAAATTGAGGTACGATAGACGTATGGTAGGCTTATCACTTGGGCTATCACTAGACCTACAAGAGGGATTGTTCATTAAATGTTATTTTTATATGTGTTGTTAATCTCTTGTGTTTATCCAGAGCTGTGATCAAATACATCAAATTAGCAAAACCGTCGTTTTCTCTGTTGGAAACAAGTGTGGTCAGCAATAAAACTTATTTAGTTCGCATGAACCACAGAGCCACACATAGTTGTCGTAATTGAATATATTAAATACTTTCTGTAAGATTTCTTATTTTCTCTCCTTCTGCTCATACTACAATGCGGAAGTGCTGGTGTAGGTCTCACCATATATGTGTATATATAAACACTAACACTCAGAACTATTAACGGCCGTAGCAATAGTTAGTCGTACAATAACTTCAATTAAAAACACACTCACATTCTTTCATTCGTATAACACCACGTCCGTTGCAGAATTCCAAACAAGGAAGTGTCGAACGATATTATTCGGAGAGGTTCGTGTGTGATGTTGCGATTTCGGTTTCTGCTTGCTGATTCCTGCGTTCCTCCACCCGAATCTCTCTGGCTGTATCGTAATGTAGGGCTGCAGCTTAAAGCATCCGAAGTTCTATTTTTCCCTCGGTTCGATAGAATAGGCAAACAAGACGTGTTCCACCCACAACCGTGGACACTGGCTGGTATTGCAATTATTATTATTATTATTTGTTAATTTCTAACTTACTTTAGAGATTGACTTTGGTGATAGCTTTGATAGCCCACAGTATATGCCACTGGATTAAACATAAACCCCAGTGGTAAATAAAACTTAATTTTAAATTAATACTTCATATCTATATCGTATACTTTGTAGTGATGGGCGCAATCGAATTTGAAAAATCTGATTGTGTTCCATTCACATGCCTTTCTCTACATCTCTGCAACAAATTACGTTAAAAGGCTTATTGTTCTCTTTACTTAATGCCAATCGAAAAAAATAGCAGAAATAGTCCTATTACTTGCTTTCATGCAAGTAGAAGTGAAATAAGGCAGTACCATAGGTTAAAGTGACAGTCAAAACCTGGTTGCTATGTGACTGAAGTTCCCTTGTTTGTATGAAAACGAGTTGACAAAGTCCTGTGTGAGAAAAGTATAATTTTTTAAAACTGAAACCCAAAACAATAAATATCTTAAAAAAAAAAAAAAAAAAAAAAAAAAAAGCATATAACTTAAATTGTGTGTTTTACAGTGCTCTACATTTTTTATGTGTGGTAAGTTTTTCCATCTCTTACGGTTTAGCAGTTATGCAAAATTCCGTAAAATTCGTCCAGAATAAAGTAGTCTTCAGAGGCTATTCCCAGAAAATTCAAAATATACATTTTATTTGTCAGGTAAATATCTTTAAATACAATATTTAATCCAAATCGTTAGAGCCATTTTGGAGAAAATCAAACATTTCGAAAAAAGTTTCATGTAAAGGGTAGTTGGTGGTGGGGGTATTTTCTTGAAAATCTTCGTGTAGCATCCTCGGAAGATACCAAACTTAATTACCAAGTTTGGTATTTAATGGTCTTTTCGTTTTTGAGCTATGCTGTCCACACACACACACACACACACGACAGACACACACACGGACCTTTTCCTAGAAATGCTTTTTTTGGATTCAGGGGGACCGAAAACATGTTTTTTCGGTGAAATCTCGGTATCGAATTTTTGGGTGCATTACAATACCTTCTCTATACACTATGTACATAGTACTGTAGAGAAAGTAAAAAAAAATCGGTAAATAAACATCGTGGAATGCGTCATTTACATTTGAGAACTAATGCATTACAATAATAACCTGATAAAAATCACCCTTCCTATATATTTTAAATTATTAATACTCTATTTTGCTGAATTGTCTTATCAAATACAACTCGTTTTTTCATCTCTTAGGACAATTCACTCCCGTCGCTTCGCTCCGTTCGTGAACTATCGACAAGATGAAAACATTCGTGGTGTTACTTACGACAATCGCATAGACAGCTTTTAAAATATTTGACTATCGCTTTAGCCTAGTGAATTCCGTGGTTTCCCATCTGCTTATAAGGAGCTAACTAATAAAACAATAATGTATATCTTGCTTAGCATTATGTAGATAAAAGTATACTCTTTTGTAAGAGTAGCTTACAGAACAGATAGAGAAAACCAAATAGAGGAACACATCTGATTTTTACAATAAAGTAATACCGCGGATGAGTGTGTGTGCGCGTGCGCGCGCGCGCGATGCTGTCATAGCAATTCTAAGTGACTGATATCGACTGGAGTTAATCGCATTTTTCTTTAGCTTTAATTGTTCACTGGTTCTACCATTGTGCACATTCCGCTAAATGTATGTACTCTCTTCAGCCACAAAATAGGCAGATTCTTCGGCCCCTGAATCACAAGTCATTTTCTCTGTTTTCCAGCGCCCCAGGTCCAAACAATGACATTCCTGATCTTTTCTTTCTTTCTAAATTATGTAGCTGCGCTTCTTTACTCTAATTCAATTTTATTACGCGTTCTTTGGTCTCTATTTCGCATTAATGCTCTGTTATCAAGGCGTCTCTCAAGGACTACTCTAGCGATTTCGTTTCCTGAGGCTTTTGCCGGCGTTGATGGGCAGTTTTTAACAACTGTAACCTAGCTCTAATGAGTGCTTGAAGTTGTTTCGCATGACCAGAAAAATGATGTGAAATCGAAATATTAAGTGAAACAGACCGTAAATAACCACTTGGATCATCCGCTCATTGCTAAAGGCTGTTCTGCGTCACGTATCTGTCTACTTAATGATACGTTCTATTCTCTAATGAAAACCCCATTAATAGTACCTCTTGAGTCGTCCTAATTCATCTCGGAACGCATTTTCCTAAAGCGCTTAAAGTGTGTGAAACTATTTCTTTTCGTAATTCAAACTGTGAGGCCCTTCGCTTGAATTTTAAGTGTTTTGTTTAATTCTAGTGTATTTTACGTCACTTCTACAATTCGGTCATATTGCGACGGAATTGTTCGGTAAGATACCTTGTATACGGTTTGTGATGGGTAATTGTCTTTTAAAGTACCTGCCCCCTCCGTTCCATACAACCAGCGCTTAGCGCCAAGCAGATGGCGTTAGAGTCTATCTGTAATACTACTATAGTCAGATAGTGTCGTTTGTAGTCAGAGAGCAAAGTGCGGCTAGCTTCGTGATAGGTGCTGTCCAGTCTATTACCATCTATTTTCAGTTTTTGCTATTGTTTTAGACCAAAGGTGAAACTTTGGATCGTGGTTTTAAATATACAATCCGGTATTTACCTTGGCGACTCAGGGAAGCAACGAATAAAAACCAGCCAGATTGGTCGATCCATGGGATTTGAACCCAGGATCTCCTGAATGTGGACCGCAGATGCTACCGCCTGAGCTACCCCGCTCGATTTTAAATCATTAATACGATTTTTTGTTTGCTGCTTCTTATTTTAAATGTATATCACGAAATTATTCAAATGCCACTTAGGAAAATAAGTTTCCACCTTATATTCTCGTTTATCGCAAGGAACAACTAAGTTTCAAATTTAATTCATTTCTATTAACATTTTTGGTTAGGCAGTGACATAGCTAGATTCTCGAAGGTTCCGGTGAAAAAGGTCCAGGATTAGGATATGGACGGAGAGGACTCGGCACCGAATCTAGGTGGTTATTGTACTTATGCGCCACAAAGGGACCCCCCCGAGAGAGAGAGAGAGAGAGAGGGAGGGAGGGGGGGAGGGAGGTTGAGGTGAGATGATACACCAGGAGGCCGGAACCATGGAACCAAAACGGGCGACTGCACAGCTATGACTGGGACCCTGCAGTTTCCAGATTGAAGCATCAAGCAGAATGGGCCCTAAATACTTAGATACAAAATGTATATCATGAAATTTCTGGGAATAGCCTGCGAAGTCCTTCTCGTCCTGGAATACTTCTGTTAAATTGGTAAATCGAAAACAATAGCCAAAATCATACTACAAACAAACAAACAAAAAATGCAAATCTCGTTAAAGCACACCATTTATATTAAATGACAATTTCTGTGTTGTGGCGTTAATAAATATCCGAGGTATTCTTTATTATTGTTTTGACTTTTCAAGTGCCAAGTGGTCCAACTGACGTACGTATTTGACGTTTGCAGATGTCTCTTCGTGCATTGAAAGAGTCTTCGTGCATTGAAAGAGCTGCATACTCAACGGGGCTATTTCGAGTTAAAATCGGCCGGTAGGGAATAAATGAGCGCAATATGGACAACATAATATGTATGCAAGATGATTCTCCGCCAACATATATAAGCCCTACAAAGGAATTAACTACACAAATGTTTGGCGATAGTGCCATCAGTAGGCACTTCCCAAGAATCTGGCCTCTGCGATCTCCAGATTTTAATCCGGCCGAGTTTTGGTTGGTTCTGTCTGTCTTAGAGAATGACTTCTCCTGACACATCCAACAATCCCACTGCAACCGAAAGACTGCAAAGCCCACTGCCATCTCGCAAGAAATTGCCTATATTCCAAGACAACATCTGCAAAATGCTGTGGATATTGACGCCGACAGCATGCTATAGGTATATTGAGCAAGTGGATGGCGGACATCTTTTATAAATCACATTGTTTGCCCAACATTGACCTTCTTGGAGATCTTCCTAAATTTTGTAAACCCCATTGTTTGCTTAAAATAGCAATTGTTTTCCCTATCGCGCTTAGTTTAATATTTGAGGTGGTTTAATTGCATTTACTCGTACTTTTGAAAGACACTGCATAGATAATGATCTGGACACACAAGTAGAAGCGAAAATAAGACATTATAAGAATAGTTTATAGAGGAGAGAGTAGAGAATGTTAGATTTAGGCCTCATATTTTTAATTTCTTACCACGAATATAGAGGAAATTCGATGTTTATATTTCACTGGAAGTATATGTTTTGACATCCCCTGAAAAAAAATTTATTCCATTCACATAACTTTCTCTATCTGTTCCACAAGCAAACTTTCCTTACAAAAGATTAATCTTTTATCTACATCATTACTAATCAACATAAGCATTGCCAGAATTGTGTCATGAAAATACCTTAAACATGTGAGATTTTAATAAAAATCATTACGAGTCATTTTTTTAGAAAATCAAAAAAATTTAGAAAAATGTTCCATGAAAAGGGTAGTTGGGATTAGCGGGATTCTTTTTTAAATCTTCTTCTCGCATTCTTAGAGAATATTGAACTTGTTACCAATTTTGGTATTTTACCGACTTTTTGTTTTTGAATTGTCGTGTTCACGGACACACGGACCTTTTTCTAAAAATGCTCTTTTTACTTTCTCCATGCGCACTATGTACATAGTGTATAGAGAAAGTATTGCACTCCACCAAAAATTCGATACCGAGATTTCACCGGAAATATATGTTTTAGGGTCCCCAATATCCAAAAAAAGCATTTTCACAAAAAGGCCCGTGTGTGTGTGTATGTGTGTGTCCGTGTGTCTGTGAATACGATAACTCAAAAACGAAAAGTCGGTAAAATACCAAACTTGGTATTTAAGTTTAGTATCATCCAGGGATGCGACACGAAGATTTTGAGAAAAATCCCCCCACTCCCAACTACCCTTTACATGGAACTTTTTTCGAAAGTTTTGATTTTCTCAAAAATGGCTCTAACGATTTTGATTAAAATTTCGGATATTAAACATATTTACCTGACAAATGAAATGTATATCTTGAATTTTCTGGGAATAGCCTCTGAAGAGTAGTTTATTCTGGATGAATTTTACTAAATTTTGAATGAATGCTAAACCGTAAGAGATGGACAAAAACTTACCACACAAAAAATGTAGAGCACTTTAAAACACACAATTTATGTTATATACATTTTTTTCGTGGAGTTCGTCGTTTTTATGACATTCCTTATTTTTAGTTTCTGCTATGAAAAACGTATACTTTTCTCATACAGGAACTTGTCAACTCCTATCCATATAGACAAAGCAACTTCATTGACATAGCAACCAGCTTTTGACTATCACTTTAACCCACGGTTGTCCTTTGTTTCGCTTCTACTTACAAGGAAGCGAGTAATTAGACTATTTCTGCTAATTTTTTCTGATTAGCATAAAGTAAACAGAAGTATAAGCTTTTTAAGAATTGTTTGTTGCAGAGATATGAAGAAAGTCATGTGAATGGTACACATCAGATTTTTATACAGGGGACAAAACTTATATTTCCGATAAAATCTCGTATCTAATTTCTATATAATATGTACCTACATAGCACGTGTAGAGAAAGTAGGAACGAAAAGTCGGTTAAACACCAAACTTGATCTTTATGTTAAATGTATGCGTAGGCTTCCACGACCTGTGTCTTGATTTGTCTTCTTAGTTTTCGGAGAAGGCCGCGTTATCTTGCATGGGATTGCCGATGTTTCGTTCATCTTGCCGTGAGCTTCTTCTGGGCTCTTGTGGTCTTCTGATCTTTATGTACCCAGTATATACGAAGTAGCGAAATTAATAAAAATCATTTATAGTGAGTAGAAAAAGTTGTGAAAACGTTACCACTCATAGTGTTTAAACATGTTTTGTACTTCACTATTAATACTAATCCGGGTTTTAACTAATAACTTGTATTTTACTAGCGGGATACTCGCGCCAAATTGCAATTAGTTCCGCGTATAACCTCTTTCTTATAATCTACAACAAAATTAGATATCACGCCCAGCACTTAAATAAGCACTCCCAATATGCGGGTCTACGGGCCTGTGAAAGTTCAGAGCATCTAAACCTGCATTTATATGGAACATAAATCACTTATATATGCGTTAGAAATTGACGTGCGCTCGTTAAAAACATGAAATTTTGTCATAAAATATGTATAGCTTTTGGCCTTAAAGCTAGGAGTATAAGGGAAATAAATTTCTGACAGTGACATCTGTGCACAAGTGGTTTAATTCATTTCTAATTTCACTGCCAGAGGCGCCAAAATATGTGTTCATTCTACCTCACTTTGCCGTGTAAATGCATACTGGTAAATTTCTTGATTAAGTACAAAATAATACACGAATTTCGTAACAAAAACAATACATGTGTTCTATCCATGACTTTCTCTACCTGTTCAGCAACAAACTATTTTTACATAAGTTTACACAAGAATAGTCTTTTTAATACTAGTTTATTTGCAGAAGAGGTAGAAAACGCCATGTGAATCGTATTAATTTTTTTTTTATTCGGAGAGTCTCAAAACCTGTATTCCCGTTGAATCTCAGTGTGGTTTTTGAGTGGAATACAATACTTCCCCTACTTATTATACACAGTAGAGAAAGAAAAACTACAGTTATATAGGGTCTTTCAAAAGTTACATCAAACTTTAAATCACCATAAATAAAAATTTGGGTAGGATAAAAACGAAAAAAGTCGCATATTGGGCAAGAAGTGGTGTTTGGTTTTCTTACTTTCTCTAGACGTACGTGTGTAGAGACGGTATTTATTCCACCCAAAAATTCGATGTCGAAATTTCACCTGAAATACATGTTTTGTGAGTCCCTGTGTTCAATTTTTTTTTAGAAAAAGGTCGGTGTGTGTCTGCAAGTCTGTGGACAGCATAACTCAAAAAATCTGATGTGCACCATTCACATGACTTTCTCCATATCCCTGCAACAAATAATTCTTGAAAAGCTTATACTTCTATTTATTTTATGCTAATCAGAAAAAATAGCAGAAATAGTCTAATTACTCACTTCCTTGTAAGTAGAAGCGAAATAAGGGACAACCGTAGGTTAAAGTGATAGTTAAAAGCTGGTTGCTATGTCAATGAAGTTCCTTTGTTTATATGGATAGGAGTTGACAAGTTCCTGTATGAGAAAAGGATACGTTTTTCATAGCAGAAACTAAAAATAAGGAATGTCACAAAAACGACGAATTCCACGATAAAAATGTATATAACATAAATTGTGTGCTTTAATATGTTCTACATTTTTTGTGTAGTACGTTTTTGTCCATCTCTTACGGTTTAGCAGTTATTCAAAATTTAGTAAAATTCATCCAGAATAAACTACTTTTCAGAGGCTATTCCCAGAAAGTTCAAGATATACATTTTATTTGTCAGGTAAATATGTTTAATATACGAAATTTTAATCAAAATCGTTAGAGCCATTTTTGAGAAAATCAAAATTTTCGAAAAAAGTTCCATGTAAAGGGTAATTGGGGTGGGGGGATTTTTCTCAAAATCTTCGTGTCGCATCCCTGGAAGATCTAAACTTAAATACCAAGTTTGGTATTTTACCGACTTTTCGTTTTTGAGTTATCGTGTTCACAGACACACGGACACACACACACACACACACACACACACACACACACGGACCTTTTTTTGAAAATGCTTTTTCTGGATATTGGAGACCCATAAACATATATTTCCGGTGAAATCTCGGTATCGAATTTTTGGTGGAGTGCAATACTTTCTCTATACTTTATGTACATAGTGCGTATGGAGAAAGTAGAAATTAAGAGCAATCCCATGTTTCTTTCTCAAGTTCAACAAAATGGCCGCCGCGATCTCAAGATCTCAGTCCGACCAACTTGGGTTGAGAGGTTATATAAAAGGACGAGTTTTCCTGGCACATCCAACAACCCGACAGCAACTGAAAAATGCTATCTCGCAAAAATTGCTAACATTCCAAGACATCATTGCAAAATGCTGTGCATGGAGTCGCAGAAATAACGGTGTACTCTGAACAAGTGAACTTTGACTTCTACCCAATGTATTATAAAACTCAGTATGCGACTTCTTTTGTTTATTTTTACTTTCTCTAGCATGTATGTATATACAATGTACATACATGAGCTAGAGAAGGTATTGTATTCGACCCAAAAATTCGATGTCGAGATTTTCAACAGAAATATACGTGATGAGGAGCCTGAGTCCGAAAAAAATATTTTTAGAAAAAGGTATTTATGTTTATTATCTTCCAAGGTTGCGATACGAACATTTTCAGGAAAATCCTCCCTCCTCAAACTACCCTTTATGGTGAAAATGTTTTGATAATTATGTTTTTTCCCAAAAATGGCTCTACGATTTTGATTAAAACACCGTATATTAAAAATACTTACATCACAAATAAAACGATATTTTGAATTTTCTAGGAATAACCTGTGAAGACATCTTTATTTTGGATGAGTTTTGCAAAATTTTGTAAAATGAATAAACCGTAGGTTATAGACAAAAACTTAATACACAAAAAATGTAGATCTCGTTAAAACACGTAATTTATGTCATATGCGATTCTTGTAGAGTTGACCGTTTTCGATATACTCCTTGTTATTGGTTCCAGTTTTAAATTACCTTACTTTTCTCAAATGAGACCATGCCAAGCGAACCTTAATTGTTTCACATAACGACCGGCTTTTAAAAGATTTGACTATCGCTTTAAACTAATATGTTCCTTTATTTCCCTTCTACTTATAAGGAAACAATTAATAAGACCATTTCTGCGAATGTTTATCTGGATTAGTATAATGCAGATAAAAGAATAATTTTTGTAGGAATACTTTGTGAATGGAAGAAAGACTCTATATATTTCCTAAGGAATTCCAAATATTGGAACCTCTAAAGAAATCTCGTGTAAATACAACTATTCCTATTATAAATATGTGGTGAGCTCAAACTACAAAACCTATGAATGCAGTAGCTGATATAGTCCAAATTATACCATAATTTCCAAATGCTTCCTTTTTATCTTTCTCATGGGAAATTATTCCAAATCCTGGAGAATTAAAATATAAATTTCTGGATGTCCAAAAAATCAAAATGAATGTTGATAAACACTTGGATCTCCACCTCCTGCTGAATAAAACGGTACATTAAGATTTCGGTCAGTTAGAAGTACAGTAATAGCTCCTGCTAAAATTGGAATATATGATGATAATGATAATAACAGTAATAATAATAATAATAATAATAATAATAATAATAATAATAAAAGTTCAGTAATTACAACTGATCCAACGAATAGAGATATTTGAGCTTGGGGTGTGTAAGTTCGTTTTATATGAATCATAGTGGTAATAAACTTTACAGCCCATATAATTCTTGATATGCCTGCAAGGTGTAATTAGAAAATAGTTATGTCTACTGCGGGTCCTGCATGAGCAATACTTTCCGAAAGAGGTGGATATATTGTTCATCCTGTTCCAGCTCCTGTTTCAACAGTTCATCTAATAATTAATAAGATACAAGGAGGTAAAAGTAAGAAATCTAATGTGTTCCATTCCCATGACTTTCTCTACTTCTGTGTAACAAATTATTGTTAGTAAGCTTATTCTTCTATTTACTTCAAGCTAATCGAGAAAAAAATAGCTTGCTATTACTTGCTAGCTATTACTTGCTTCCTTGTAAGTAGAAGCAAAATATGGGAGTATTATAGGTTAAAGTGAAGTCAAAAGCTGGTTACTAGGTGACTGAAGTTCCTTTGTTTGTATGAACAGGAGTTGACAAATTCCTGTATGAGAAAAGTACAAGTTTTTCAAAGCTGAAACCAAAAAACAAGGAATATCTCAAAAACGATCAACTCCTCGAAAAAAATATATATAACATAAATTGTGTGTTTTAATGTGCTCTACATTTTTTGTGTGGTAAATTTTTGTCCATTTCTTACGGTTTAGCAGTTATGCAAAATTCCTCCAGAATAAAGTAGTCTTCAGAGGCTATTCCCAGAAAATTCAAGATACACATATTATTTGTCAGGTAAATATCTTTAATATACGATATTTTAATCAAAATCGTTAGCCATTTTTGAGAAAATCAAAATTTTCAACAACAAAAATTCCATGTCAAGGGTAGTTGGGGGTGGAGGGATTTTCTTGCAAACCTTCGTGTTGCATCCTTGGAAGATACCAAACTTAAATACCAAGTTTGATATTTAACGGTCTTGTTGTTTTTGAGCTATGCTGTCCACAGACACTCACACACACACACACACACGAACCTTTTTCCATATATGCTTTTTTTTGGATTCAGGGGGGCCCAAAACATGTATTTCCGGTGAAATCTCGGTATCAAATTTTTGGGTGCGATACAATACCTTCTCTATACACTATGTACAGAGTACGTGTAGAGAAAGTAAAAATGTACTATTTATTCGGAGAAATGCTATATCTTGTGCTTCTAATATTAAAGGTACTAGTCAAATACCAAATCCTCCAATTATAATAGGTATAACTACAATAACGTTATAGATTTGACCATCTTCAATTTAAGATCCAGGTTTGTCCTAATTCAGTTCGAGTTAGAATTCTTAAAGATGTTTCTAATATACCTGCTCTTGTACCAAAGATAAAGTATTATGAGAGAGTGGATAGGTAGATAGATTGTAAATCTATTAAGGAATTTTTCCTTTTCACCAAGGAGATTCTAAGGTCTTATTATTCATTAAATGATATCAAAGTGCAATTCTAATGTTGTATTCATGTACTAAGACCTAAAGAGGAGTTATTTATAACTTTGAAAGGTGGGCTACAAACAGGTTGGTGTATTCGATACTTTTAACGGTCACGGTCGCGTGACGGGCAGAAGAAAATGTATAAAAATGAAAGTTAACAGCGGTTGGGCGGAGGAATAAGAACACAGCAACGAGACCACAATACCATGACTTCTCATTCTGATCTACAAATCACAATTTACAATTTTATTCTTATAAACGCAAAGCTTGTTGAGAAGGAAATGCGTTGGATAAGGATGAAGCGAGTTCCGCAATGAGGATAGACTTTAATAAGGATCTGATGACGGCCTCTTCTTCCTGCCATATCCCAAGAAGAAGGGAAGTCCTTTCTGATTTATCAATGACTTACTTTCCTCAGTACGTCATGTGTGTATTTCGCCTTCGTGCCTAACGTCACAAATGCTGTTTTAGCCCGCCTCTATTGTTTTGTTAGCGTGTTTGCCTCATACTCAAGAGGTCCCAAGTCGAAACTCGGTTAGGGTTTCTCTCTCTCCCTCCCTCCCAGGGTTTTTCCTTATCCTGATAAGACACATGTTGGGACCTCTATGGATCCCGGAAGCTTTTGAACATCATTCATCGTGCGATATGGCCTATTAGGTTAAAGGACATAAAACTTAATTTTAAAAATTGCTATTTTATTTCTTTACTAGTTACCTACTACTAGCTACTTAAAGTACTTAAAGAGGGAATATTGCATTCCACCCAAAAATTCTTTACCGTGGTTTCACCAAAAATAAACGTTTGAGCTCTCTGGATCCAGAAAACGAATTTTCGGTTTAGAAATCATCACGTGCGCCCGTGCGAGTGCGCATGTCTGAGTCTGCCTGTATGGTCCCATTCACAATTAAAATTAATCGTAAGCGAATGGGTGTAAAATCTTCTAGAGTTTTAAAGCTAGGAACCTATTTCTGTACACTTATGCTGCATTGAAGTTTCAAACTTGGGACTTAATTATTAATGCCTTAGTGTTAAAAACACATGTTTTCAAAATTAAGTTTGAATGTAATGAAGCTGAATTAATTTTCTAGAAACTTGTTTTTTGTTCATGTTTTATTTTTATTGTGAACCTTGTAATATATCAAAAGTGCAATATATAGTTTTATTAGTCATAGATTCTTGAATATTTACCGGAGTTTTCAGTCTCTTTACAAAAAATTGCAGAAAGCGATTTTTACTTTCTGTACACGCACTATGTGCATAGTGTATAGAGAAGGTAATTGCACTCCACCCAAAAATTCAATACAGAGATTTCACCGTAAATATGTTTTAGGGTCCCTTATATATATATATATATATATATATATATATATATAAAAAAAAAAGCATTTTCACAAAAAGGTCCGTGTGTCTGTGAACACGATAACTCAAAAACAAAAAGTCGGTAAAATACCAAACCGTATATTTAAGTTTACTATCTTCCAGGGATGCGACACGAAGATTTTGAGAAAAATCCCCCCACCCTAAACTACCCTTTACATGGAACTTTTTTCAAAATTTTGATTTTCGCAAAAATGGCTCCAACGATTTTGATTAAGCCTTTGACTGAGCGATTGATAATGACCTTGAAACGGAACCGCTCCCCCCTGCCACTGGCAATAACCATTAGCAAACAAAAGACAACTTAGTAAAATCTCTGTTTCCTGGAGACTCGAAGACACTGCTGGAAGACTTGGCAACTGGGAGGATTGATTTCCAACGCAAACCCGTTAATCCCAAACATTGGCAGAGGGTTATCATGTCCTGAAAAATAATGTACATCTCCTAACCCAGTATACAGTGAAAGCAAACCGACGGTAGTTTTCTAAAGTAGCAATAAACCAATCTGGTTACGTTGCTCCCATTTTCCAGACTACAAATACATTTTTTACACTACATTTTTTCTTGAGAAAGTAATTCCGGTAGCCTTTCCAAGCTGTTGAGACGTAAACCACAAGAAAATTGTTTGTCGGTGTGAAAAGTCATGCTTTCTGTGTTGTGGCTTATTTTTACAATGCTTAAGCTTCAAGAACATCTAGTATTCGTTTGGGTCATCAGGGTTTATAGACATATTCTAAACCAGGAGTTCCGAACCTTATTCTTCCGACGCCTCCTAGCATTTTTCAATATTTTGAAGAGAAGAATGCAAATTAAAACAACAACCATGTGTCTCCGTGTGTCTGTGAACACGATAACTCTAAAACGAAAAGTCGATAAAATACCAAACTTGGTATATAGATTTAATATCTTCCAAGGATGCGACACATCTTGAAAATGCCCCCACCCCAACTACCCTTTACAGGGAAAAAGTTTTTAAAATGTTAATTTTCTCAGAGATGGCTCATACGACATTGATTAAAATATCTATATTAATGGTATTTAGGAACAAATAAACTGTATATCTTGAATTTTCTGGGAATAGCCTCTGAAGATATCTTTATTCTGGATAAATTTTGCGGAATTTTGCATAACTGGTAAACCATAAGAGATAGACAAAAACTTAACTCATTAAAACACATCATTTTTGCTATTTAATTTTTTTTTTTCGTAAAGTTGATCGTTTTTGTGGTATTCCTTGTTATTGGATTTAGTTTTAAAATACTTATACTTTTCTCATACGGGAATTTGTCAACTGCTGACCGTACAAACAAAGGAACTTCAACCACGGAGCAACCAACTTCTAAAATATTTGACTATCGCTTTAGCCTATATGACTCCCTTAATTCCCTTCTGCATAAAAGGATACAATAAGAGCATTTCTGCTAATTTTTTCTCGATTGGCATGAAGTAGATAGAAGAATAAGCTTTTTAACAATACTTTGTTGCAGAGATGTAGAGAAAGTCAGGTGAATGGAACACATCAGATTTTTACTAACATAATTCTAAATCAACTAGTGAGACTAATGATTAATGAAGTCTAATTATAAAGAACAAGCTTAGAATTCGAGTACTATTATTATATCACTGGGACGGTTGATTGTCTTGATTAGATCTTGTATGTTTGGCATCAAATTTGACAGTGCACAACGGAGAACGTTGGTGACATCTAATCGATACTTGTTTCGATTAACTCATAGTCGAGAGTCCCGCCTCACATGAGTATGTGGACGAAAATCGTACTATGGTCACCGCAACTGGTTATTTGAGAATAAAATACAAAATGATCAATTCCAACTTCCTCCAGATTTGAAGTTTTGAAATATTTTTTATTTTCTCTTTAAGATAGTGTATAGGTAGAAAAGTTTTGCATTCCAGCCAAAAATTCGATACCTAGATTTCACTGGAAATGCTTACTACACAAAGAATTGGATCTCCTTAAAACACAATGTCATATGCAATTTGTTTTTTGTTTGAGTTAACCATTTTCGATATATTCCTTGTTATTGGTTTCAATTTTATAATAGTTAAACTTTTCTAATAAGGGAATTTGTAAACTTCTGTCCATCCAAAATAACTGAATTTCACTCATATAGCTTTAAAAATATTTGACTATCGGTTTATAGGCTAGTGTATTCCCTTATGTCCCTTCAGCATGTAAGGAACTAAATAAGACCATTTCTGCTAATGTTTATCTTTATTAGCATGAAGTAGATAGAAGAATAAACGATTTTTAAGAATTTGTTACAGAAAGGTAGAGAAAGAAATGTAAATGTAGCGCATCAGATTTTTACTTTCTCTAGCCCCGTATGTACAATATACATAAGGATAGAGAAGTATTGTATTCCACCCAAAAATTCGATACCGAGATTTCACCGGAAATATATGTTTTAGGGTCAAAAAAAAAAAAAAAAAAAAAAAAGCATTTTCACAAAAAGGTCCGTATGTGTGTGTGTGTGTGTGTGTGTGTGTCCGTGTGTCTGTGAACACGATAACTCACAAACGAAAAGTCGTTAAAGCGCCAAACTTGGTATTTAAGTTTAGTATCCTCCAAGGATGCAACACGAAGATTTTGAGAAAAATCTCCCCACCCCAAACTACCCTTTACATGGAACTTTTTTCGAAAATTTTGATTTTCTCAAAAATGTCTGTAACGATTTTGGTTAAAATAACGTATATTAAAGGTATTTAGCTGACAAATAATATGTATATCTTGAATTTTCTGGGAATAGCTTCTAAAGACCTGTTTAATCTGGATGAATTTTGCTTAATTTGGCATAACTAGTAAACCGTAAGAGATAGACAAAAACTTACTGTACAAAACATGTAGGTCTTGTTAAAATACACAAGTTATGTCATATACATTTTTCTCATGAAGCTTACAGTTTTCATTTGTGAAGTACTTATACTTTTCTCAGACGGGAGTGTGCGGTTTTCTTTTGTTCTACTCCTGGCCAAGAAAAGAAGGGATTTGTAATGACAATTGCATAGCGACAGCTTTTAAAACATTTGACTATGGCTTTAGCCTAGTGTATTCCCTTATTTTTTCCTACTTATAAGGAACTAAGTAATAAGAACATTGTGCTAATGAGTACCTCGATAAGCAAGATGCCGAAAGAAGAATAATCTTATGTAAGAAGTTTGTAGAACAGCTAGAGAAAGTCATGTGAGTGTAACACATCAGATTTTTTTGCTTTTGAATCACACACCAGTTCCATGGTTTCTTGCACATGTTCTGTGGCAGTACGGCAATATACGCTACTGCCTAGGTCAGTCAGACAGCGAAAAGATCTGGGTTTACTGATTTAGAAATAGTGCTTTATATTGGCAGAGAAATATGGAAATGTGCATGTCGTGTCTAACCCTGTTTATTTTGTTAACTTTCGAATTATTCCAAGCTGGAACCAAAAATATAAACCAAAAGTTCAATACCAAGATTTCACTGGAAATGGACGTTTTTGGGCCCCCTGTATAAAAAAACATTTTTAGAAAAAGGTCCGTGTGTCAGTGTGTCCCTATGTATGTGAACACGAGAATTCAAAAACGAAAAATCGGTAAAATACCAAATTAGTACATAGTTTAGTATCTTCCAGGGATGCGACACAAAGATTTTGAGAAAAATTCCCCCACCCCAAACTACCCTTTCCAAGGAAAAAATTTCGAAAATTATGATTTTCTTAAAACCAGAAGGTATTCCCAGGAAATTCAAAATCGTTAGAGCCATCTTTGAGAAAATCAAAATTATTGAAAAATGTTCCATCTAAAGGGTAGTTGGGGTGGGGTATTTTCTTGAAAATCTTCATGTCGCATCCTTTGAAGATACTAAACGTAACTACAAAGGACACACACCTCAGACGGTCACACACGGACCTTTTTCTAAAAAGGCTTTTTTCGGACTCATGGGACCTCAAAACATTTATTTCCGGTGAAATCTGGGTATCGAATTTTGGGTGATATACAATACCTTGTTTATCCACTATGTGCATTGTACATACGGGCTAGAGAAAGTGAAAAGATTTTCCAGTTTTTGACACATCATAAAAATCTGATGTGCTCCATTCACATAACTTTCTCTGCATCTGTGTAACAAATTACTCTTTATGAGCTTACTTTCTGTAAATGTGGATAAACATTAGCAGAAATTGTCTTAATACCTAGTTCCTTATAAGTGGAAGGGAAACAAGGGAATGCACTAGGATAAAGCGATAGTCAAATCTTTGAAAATCTGTCGCAATGCGATTAAAATTCAGTTCTTTTGCGAGGCCGGGAGTTGGCAAAATCCCGTATGAGAATTTTTTTTAAGTATTTTAAATGTTAACCAATGACATTTAATATATCTAAAATGGTTAACTTTACAAAACATTGTCTATGACATAAATTATGTATTTTAACATCTTCACATTTTTGTGCACTAACTTTTAGTCCATCTCTTATGGTTTACCAGTTATGCAAGTCATTCAGAATTAAGAGGTCTTCAGAGGCTATTCCCAGAAAATTCAAGATATACATTTTACTTATCATATATGTAAAATGTGGTATTTTAATCAAAATTTTTAGAGCTAATTTTGAGAAAATCGAAGTTTTCTAAATATTTTCCTTGTAAAGGGCAGTTTGAGGTGAGGGATTTTCTTTAAAATCTTCGTGTCGTATCCCTGGAAAATGTTGAACCTAATATAAAGTTTAGAAAAAGAATCATAAATTAAAAGTATAATGCTCTTAAATAAGATATTAATGTTCATAAAATTAAAGATAAAACAAAGAAAATACAGGATAGGTGTAATATAATAAATAACTAGATTTTGAAGAATTTATATACTCTTCTTGTTTTTGAATCAGATACTCGGACACACATTATAAACACACACTTTTTCTAAAACTGCTTTTATTGCATACAAGGGACTCTAAAACGTGTATTTTCAGTGAAATCTCGGCATCAATTTTTTCTTTCTCTATACGTACTATGTACATAGTGTATAGAGAAGGTATTGTATTGCAACCAAAAATTCGATACCGAGATTTCACCGGAAATATGTTTTGAGACCCCCTTAATAAAGAAAAAGCATTTTTAGAAAAATGTCCTTGTGTGTGTGTGTGTGTGTGTGTGTGTGTGTGTCTTGGGGCAGCATAGCTCAAAAATGAAAATACCGTTAAAAGCCAAACTAGGTATTTAAGTTTGATATCTTCCAAGGATGCGACTCGAAGATTTTCAAGAAAATCCCCCCACCCCACACTACCCTTTACATGGAAAAAATTTCGAAAATTTTGATTTTCTTAAAAATGGCTCTAGCAATTTTGATTAAAATCTCGTAAATTTAAGATATTTACTTGACAAATAAAATGTATATCTTGAATTTTCTGGAAATAGCCTCTGAATACTACTTTATTGTGGACGCATTTTACGGAGTTTTGCATAACTGCTAAACCGTAAGAGATGGACAAAATCTTACCACACAGAAAATGTAGAGCAACTTAAAACACACAATTTATGTTATCTACATTTTTTTCGTGGAGTTGATCGTTTTTACGATGTCCCTTGTTTTTGTTTTCAGCTATGAAAAACTTATACTTTTCTGATATATGAATTTGTCAATTCCTGTCCATACAAACAAAGGAGCTTCAGTCACATAGCAACCAGCTTTTGACTATCACTTTAACCAATGTAACTCCCTTATTTCGCTTCTACTTACAAGGAAACAGGTAATAAGATAAGTTTTTCTCGATTATTATGTAGTAAATAGAAGCATAAGCTTTTTAACTATACTTTATTGCAGAGATGTAGAGAAAGCCATGTGAATGTAACACATAAGATTTTTTGGAATAGCTTATCAACTTATGTACTATGTACTAAGTAAAGAGGGTAAAAACACTCACATTTCCCATTAAGATTTTTGAAATATGGCAGCCTACTCAGAATAATATCCATTATAAAAGGTAAAACAAGCATAATATAATGGTTCAAGTGTTGTCGGATAAGTTTATACAATGATTTATGGCAATAGCTGCGTGGATGTAGTTCTGCAAATTGTTTTGAGCAAATGCGATTGTGTACAATGCGTTGAAACTGAAGGATCGTTCAGGCCTCGGTATCGCATTAAACCCTTTGAGTTCATAGCACCATGTACACATTTGGACTTTGATATGTTGACAGCGCAAGTTGTAAAGTGTGATAGGACAGACATAACGGTTATTTTATCACTGTGATAGAATGCAGAGCTTGCGAAAGTTGACGTAATCACCAACCAGAAGTTTCCTAGTGGCAGTGAAATATTAGCGGCCTACAATTTTGTGATCATGCGTGTTTATAACGAAGGCTCTTTGTGTACCTCGGAGTAACAAGGCTGCAAAAAACAGCTGCAGCGCGCCGTGGCCGAGTGGTTAGACCACTCGCCTCTCACCTAGACGGCCCGGGTTCGATCCCAAGCGATCGTATGTGGTGGACAAAGAGACGCAGGGCAGGTATTCTCCGGGTTCCCCCGCCATCGCATTCCACCGGTGCTCCATCTTCATGTATCATGCATCATGACGCTTATGTGAGCTCTTTGGTCCGAAGATCAAGGTCCAATCAGATACTTTTTTTTTCTTAGTTGGCTTACCCTCCCCGTATTTAGGAAAAACACCCCCCCCCTAGGACTTACAAGCGGATGCCTTGGAGTCAGAAGCCTGTCGAAGAGTCAACCACAGAATAAAGAATCTGGAACGAGTGGTCGGTCCGTAGCCACGCATGAGCGCGTGGAAGTGGGTGAAATGAAAGGGAAATGGATGATAGGAAAGGTGTTGATGGATCAGTTGGTGAAATGAGTGGCGGGGAAACTGGAGGACCCGGAAAAATCCGCCCAGACGTCGTTTCGTCCATTACAAATCCCACATGCGGGCGTTTGGGATCAAACTTGGGGTGCCTAGGTGGGAGGCGAGGGGTCTAACCACTCAGCCATGGCGCCGCCAATCAGGTACTTATGTATGTATTTAGTCCACTCCTACAACAACACATTATATGTTAGATCCCCATTTAATTTGAATTCTTGATGGGTACATCCACCTTCCAACTTGCTCTTCTTCGCCAAAGCGGTTAGCTTTCGTTCTTTACTGATATTACCGACTTCTACCAGGTTTATTTTGAATAACTCAACTGGCGGCAACATGGTTTGGTTCGTCAAGATATTGGGCTGAATGACCTGGTTCTGCGGTAACCTATCTGATCTCCCTACGGTTCAGTCTTGTGTTGTTTGTTGTGTATGTCTAGTTATCATAGTATATAATGTGTGTATTGGGTTAAGGTTTCCTCGAGTGGAGTTACACGAGGGCTTGAATTTATACAGGCATAGGTTGCTAGAAGCATTTAAATCAAAGGGTCCGTGTTAGACAAAAAGAAGCATAGACAATAACAATTTTAACCGAGGAAACATTAAGACAGGCCTTTGAACTTAACAGCTCACGGATCTACTCCGGAGCATTAGCGACCCTAATGCTTAAGCGTGCAGATATGACAACTAAACTGCTAGGCCAGATAGGTGTTAAGGAAAGACTTGTCTAACCTAACATTTCCATAACAAACGTGCGTTTGAACATAAAGTGAACTTAACAGAATTTATTAAGCATTTAAAATTTAAAAAAAAGAAGATTTTTTCAATAAGATCAATAATAATAATAATAATAATAATAATAATAACGTGTTTAGTCCAAAATCGAAACACTAGTTCTATGTATCCATTTTAACACATCTATAAACTAAATTAATTATATAAAAATATACATATAAATTATATTTTATTCCACTGAATAAGAAATAACACATTCGAATTTAACACAAATTAAGTTATAGGATTATTATTTGAAAGTAAAAACGTTAATTACATTAATCTGATGCAACCATTAAAAACCAGTAGCATTTTAAACAAGCGACATTGTTCAAAAAATGTATAAACGCAAATGATTGTATCTCCCAAATTCAAAAATGAGAAATATAACATTTTCCATGTACATATCTTTTTCTAGCTGTTCCAAATACAAGCTATTCTTACAATAGATTGTTATTTATCTAATCATGCTAATCGAGATAGTGGAATTGGTCTTATTACTTGCTTCTTTGTAAGTAGGAGAGAAATAAGGAAATAGATTATGCTAAAGCGACAGTCAAATCTTTTAAAAGCTGGTCGCTGTGTGAAACAATTTTATTGAAGTTCGGTTCGATTTGCTGGTCCCTTTTGAGAAAAGTTAAGTATGTAGTTTAAAATTGAAACCAATAACAAGTATCTCAAAAGCGGTCAACTCTACACGAAAAACGTTTATGTGTTTTAACGAAATCTGCATTTGTTAAGTATTAAGTTTTTGTCTATCTCTTACGGTTTAACCGTTATGCAAAATTCTGCAAAGCTAAATACCTTTAACACACGGTATTTTAGTCAAAAACGTTAGAGCCATTTTTGAAAAAAAAATCACAAATAAATGCATGTAAATGGAAGTTTGTGGTAGAGGAGTATTTTTTTTAATCTTCGTGTCATATCCTTAGAAGACATTAAACATAAATTTCAAATTTGGTTTTTAATGGTCTTTTCGTTTTTGAGCTAATCTGTCCAGACACACAGGGGCCTTTTTCTAAAAATGCTTTTATCGGACTCAAAGGACCTCAAAACACATTTCCGCTGAAATCTCGATATAGAATTTTTGGGTGGAATGCAATATTTTCTCTAACCATTATGTACATACGTATTAGGTAAAATAATAAGTTAGTTAATTTAAACATAACATTGATAGATAATTAAAAATGTAATAGACAAGTATAATGCATGAAAATCTTTTTTTTTTTTTTTTTTATTCCAATCCAAGTAGAAACTTGGCACCTGCTGGATTTTACCGATTTAGTTATGTCACGAAAAAATGTTTGTGCCGATTGAATACGTTATATAGCTTCCAAAGCTTCATCTGTCACGCTTGGTATTCTTTTTGTCTTATAAGGTTCATTGCTGAAAAAATTTGCTCACAAACATACGTCGAGCAAAATATTGCTGCAAACCGTCATGCCTCTGTATGTAAAATGCATTTTGTTATATGCCGCGAAGCGGTGCCAGCGAATGAGTCAGAGAGGGAATGGCTAGGGCAGTGAAGGCTGCTGAGTCGGGTCGGGGCGCCCAGCTCGATGAGTGCCAGTTGATAAGGTATACGTTAATGGACGTTGGGGCGGAATGTTCTGTTTTAATTTTAAAGTTATGTACTTGAAAACTCACATGCTTAGTAAATAAAGAAATGACTGTGCTAACTCTTCGAGTTCTAGCTTAGATAATGCAATTGATGTGCTTAGGGAACAAACAAACAAAAAGAAAACAACAAAACAAAAACCAAGAAAGAAATTTTCTAAAATTCCTTGTCAGAGAAGTATGATGGTGGCATTTTCTGATGCTTTAGAAAAGTGAAAATAAATGTAAGGATTTGTTTCAATTGATATCATTAGTGGCAGAGAGAAAAATGATTTAGTGAACCTTTTGGTGTTATAACTTTCCTTGTTTTTTTTTTTTTTCAGTATAAATAATTTGTTTGAGCCAATGAATAAAGCAATTATAAAATGCACTACTAAATCTTTAGAAAGCATATTAAGCATATATTATATATGAAAATTTTATATCAAATTAAAACAAAACTGAAAAGCAAGGAATAAATACCATGTGCAAAACTGTAAAACACACACAGAAAAAAACACATACATATACACACACACATACATACATTACATACATACATTACATACATACAAAAAGGAGATTTAGGGGTACGTGTAGCACATGGGTGGTTGAAATATGTTGGGCTTTTAAAAATGGTGGATCGTGAACAATTTTCGGTCAAAATTACTCAAAGGTGTCTTTAGAATATCTGTGATTTAATTACAATGTCGAAAATATTGCCAACTGTCCCAATATCAGTTTCAATGCCTCTTAAACGATATACTCCTGATGCAAATCCATATGGTTTATTATCTGAGGGGAATAGTTAAAAGATATGATTTATGTAATAGATCCCCGTTCTGCGCAATCTGTGTGTGGGTGTGTGTGTAGATGACCCAATCTAGCAATTAAGAGATAACAAAACAAACGAGAATCGGATCTGTACTTTAATAACCCTCAAATAAGAAAGTGTTGCTAAAGGGATAACTTAAGCGCTAACTTCTTCAGCTCAAATTCGAGAGATCCTGGGTTCAAATCCTTTGGACCGACCAATTGACTGGATGTTTTTTCGTCCCTACCTCAGAGGTCAAGGTAAATACCGAATTGGATATTCAATACCACGACCTAACGGTCCACCTACAGTTTAAAACAATTAGCACATTCCCATCGGGAATAGAAATCGATTTGAGTCCATTTCCATCTGAATTCGATCCCCTTCTCCATTTTAAATTCAATACGGATTGAGATCGTTTGAATATGCAAGCTTCGAGAATAAATTTATTTGGTCAACTTGGAATTGCATTTGACGCACCTGTTACATATTTATTAGTTTGTTATACTCGGTGTATAATAAGCAGGCTTTGAAGTTAAATAATTATATCATATTATTTGAAAATGTATTTCAAACTACAGAAATCATAAAAGTGGTTCTTCACAGAGCAGTAAACAAAAAACACTATTTTTATTCTTTTTAAAAATGTTCGGGGGTTTCCCTCATCCTGAAAAGACGAATGTCGAGTAACTTTAAGCCCCATTTGGACCTCAAGATCATTTGAGCATCATTTTAGCAATTTCATTCGTCGTCCGATATGACCAACCAAGTTAAAGGATGTTAAGCTAAAATAATAATAATAATAATAATAATAATAATAAAATAAAACAATTGATATGTGACTACCGCATAGAGCAGTTACTAGACTACCACGTGCAACGAGTATATCAGAGAGGAAATTCTTTACCGTATTAAAACGATATGAATACGGAGTTGTTTCCATGCAACATATTTCGATCCGATCTCCTTCTGATCCCACTTTCAAACAGGATCGAATCCAAGATTCAATACGATTTGAAGAAGACAGATTAATAATTCAATACTTTTTAGTACAAATCAAATGTCATTTTAACTACAAGCCTAAAAAATGTTATTAAGAAGCTCATTTTCAGATTATCCAGGGGCCTATAAGTGCTTCATGAAATAGTATTTCACCAATAAGATCAATAATTTCATATATTGTAATTTTTATATTCAGTGGTACTTACATCTTAAATTAAATGTATATAGTTTAAATAAAGCACAGTTTCATTGTAAAAAATAAAAACTTAGATTTTCCATGCAGTATTCAATACGGTAAGTGTAGGTACTAAAATTGATTTCAAATTGTCATGGAAACATGGTAATTGCGATTGCGCTGCTAGTGAAATCTGTACACTGGACGGCACCCCAACCCTATCTACTTGTCGCGAAGCTAAGTGGTATGATCTAAAGGGATGAATCCTCGAAACCTTACAGCACTTCGCCATCTGACTACGGTTGTAGAACAGTTAGACTGAATGGCACTCTTGACACCACCCGCTTGGTGCGAAGCAAAAGTAATATGATATCGGGATGAGACCGTAAAGGCTATACTTACTGTCCACCACACAACGTTAACGAGGCATTCTACTGAAAAGATCCCTCGGAATGTGACTAAGTTGTTAAAGCGACGTAAAATAAAATGCAATACAAAAGTTTTGGTTATTTCCTTTCTGTTATAATCAAGACCGTTATCAGGGTTTGTTAAATAATTGTATAGAAACAAAATTGTTGCAAGCTAACACTAAAAATAAGACCATCGTTATTTTATAATGAACTGCGAATATTGCTTTTTTCAATTATTTTTTTCCAAAGAGGTTAATTTAGTGGGTTGTAAGTGAGGAAGTTCTATTTGAAAGAAACGGAGGTGCTTATTTAGACGATACAGACCATTCAAAGTGTAAATAATATAATTTACAACATAAACTTATGTTTTTAATAGATTCCTCGCATTGATACAATCGATAGTACAGAAAGCACATTAAGAATGTTTGTTGCAATGTAATAGGTAAACTATTATAATCCCGAGAAATTGACACGTGAAGTTGGCGGCTGAGATACAACGAAAGAATAATCCTTAATTTATCCTCACTCCGCCTTTTTCTTTATTACTTTCTCTACACTTAACTATGTACATATATAGTGTATAGAGAAGGTATTGTAATGCACCCAAAAATTCACTACCGAATCTCGCTTAGGGTGAGTTATCCGAATAAGTTTTTTTTTTTTTTCTCGAAGTTTTCCCTTATCCTGAGAAGACGAATGTCTAGTAACTTTAGGCTCCATGGACCCCGAAATCATTTCACATATTGTATTCATCGTCCGATATGATCAATCAAGTTAAATGACGTTAAGTCTAATAATAATAAAAAAATAAAAGAAAACTGTTAAAATGTATTACAATAATTAATGCATCACTTTTATCTAATCTTTCTTTCCTTGTTTCCTTAGTTATGATAAGAAATGTAGTTGTTAGTGTGTATAAACATATTTCCTTATTTGCTTGACGCTTGTTTCCGTGCCTGAAATCCTTATTTACATTTATTACTTAACCTTTCTCAAGAAACAGTTTACTCAACGGCGAAAACCACAAACATCCGCGCTGTGATTCCCGAAAGGAGACTAACGAACTAAAAACAAATGAATGTGCATTGATGCAAAGATATCACGTTTACCAGCACTTTCATAATGAAACTCTTGCCAATAAACACGAAAACAAGTGTTGTTTCTAGTAACTGCTGAACCAATAACCGAGTAAGCTATTCACGCTTATATTACATGATCTAGAATCAGCAACCGAAAAATATAAACTATAGTAATTGTTCCTCTTACAGATTAATGCACATTGGGAATGTACGAGATTTTCCTACTTGAGATAAACAAATGCCGCTTGATTCTTAGAGGTTTCGCAAGGAAGTTCTACAATTTTTTATGAGAATTTTTCCTCCATATTTGTGACGCTCAAGAATAATAACCTTATGCATTTGTGGCGAAACTCGAGGAATGCTATGAAATTTCCTCTACGAATACTAAGGAAATGTTACAAGCAAATTCCTTTCGGTTATGCATGAGAATTGTGTGATGGAGATGGCATTTTTAATACTAATTACGCATTCTTCAGAACCAAGAAAGACAGTACGTCTTGGATGAAAAATTGTATGTCTTACATTCTCATGATTTACTTTAAGCTCTATGATTTGTTAGTAGGTATACAAACTGTTATTTCGAAAGCCCCTCACTAAGCGCTGTTTCATTTTAAAGGAGAAACTCTTTTCAAAAATTGCCACTTTTTACATTTTGGTATAGATACAAAGGGAATAACGACAGAAGAAAGTTTGAAAACTGCAAGCTATATGCTGGTCTTTAATTTCATATTTTTTCCATGCAATTACGAGAAACAACTGAATATCGGCAGGACTTAAAAAAGAATAGTGCAGTACTGAACACTTCGAACCATTTACTAACAGGCATCTCAGAAATTGCTGATGCCACAAAAAGTTATTTGACATAACTTGTATGCAGATATTTATTTATTTATTTTCTGTAGCACGTATGTACAATGTGCATAGTAGGTGAGAAGGTATTGTATTCCATCCAAACATTTGATTTCGATATTCAATTGGAAATATATTTTTTGATATTCTCTGAATAAAAAAAGAAGCATTTTTAGAAAAAAATGTCCATGTGTGTATGTGTGTGTGGCAACGGAGATCAAAAACAAAAGTCGGTTAAACTCCAAACTTGGTATTTAAGTTCAATATCTTCCAAAGATGCGATACGAAGATACTCTAGAACATTCGCCCACCCCCAGCTACCCTTTACGTGGAATATTTTTGGAAAAAAAAGTTGATTGGTTCAAAAATGTCTTACGATTTTAATTACAATGCCACGTGTTTTAAGATATTTTCATGACAAACGAAGTGTATAGGTATCTAGAATTTTCTGGGAATAGTCTCTGGAGAACTTTTCATTCTGGACAACTTTTGTAAAACCGTAACAGATAGACAAAAACATACTACACAAGAAATGTAGATCTCATTAAAATACACAATTTAACATTTTTTCTAGAATTAGCCGTTTCCTGTTATTGATTTCAGTTTTAAACTACTTACTTTTCTCAAGCGGGAGGTTAACTTTCATTTCATCTCTGTTGTATTACTTCCGGCAATGCAAAAGAGAACCTAATTTTAGTTGTTTCACATAGCAACCGGCTTTTAAAAGATGTGGCTATCGCTATAGCCTAGTGTGCTCCCCTATTTCCCTTCTACTTATAAGGAAGTAAGTAATAAAACAATTTCTGCTAATGTTTACGCCGATTAGCATACCGTAGATGGAATCATCTTTTGTAAGGAAAGTTGTTTGTGTAACAGCTAGAGAAAGTCATGTGAATGGAACACATCAGATTTTTTTTTATTAAATAGGTATATATATATATATATATATATATATATATATATATATATATATATATATATATATATCGATTAACTTGAAATAGATGACTCAAGTTTTTATGAG
Organism: Hymenopus coronatus; assembly: GCA_030762935.1. Classification (NCBI taxonomy): domain Eukaryota; kingdom Metazoa; phylum Arthropoda; class Insecta; order Mantodea; family Hymenopodidae; genus Hymenopus; species Hymenopus coronatus. The sequence goes on along the minus strand of CM060886.1, from coordinate 102,380,437 downwards.
AATTGTTTGTTGCGGGATGATTAGAGAAAGCCGTGTGAATATAACACATGATATATAGCATTTGTTTCCGACGCAGACGAACGCACCACAAAGGTAATTCCGTTGCATTTGACCGTCTTGCTGCAGCTTTTCCACATTCGCCGTACTGGACTGGGGTGGGAGGTGTGTCCGGAACTGGGCATGACGAGTTCAAACAATGTAGAAATAACAGTACTGTAAAACAATTGACGGTCGCCTCGCACAAATTATTCCCATGCATAGAGAAACAAACGAGCAGATGGATACGGAATGCATATTCTAGAGAGGAAGGCATTCACATTAATGTTAATTATACTTCCCGGTTTTAATTACAAGTAGAGAGGTTCCTTCAACTCTTGTGTGTTTATTGTGTTACCTGCAAACTGCTGCTGTGTTCTTATGTTAGTTTGCCGCTTTCAATATTCCAGTATTATATACTTAGTCAAGCCCGGAAATTTATTGAGAACTGTTTCTACTTGTACTGTGCATATAGTAGGCACAGAAAGTATTTTAATCCACCCAAAAATACGATGACAGATTACACCGGAAATGTATGTTTTGAGGTCCACTGAGTACAAAAAAAACTTTTTGGAAAATTCCACGCGCGTGTGTGTCTGTGGACAGCATAATTCAAAAACAAAAAAGCCTGTTAAATACCAAAATTTGTATTTAAGCTTAGTTTTTTTTCAAAGATGCAACAAAGATTTTCAAGAAAATATCTTTATCCCAAGCTACCCTTTACAGGGAAAAATTTACGCAAATTTTGATTTTATCAAAAATGACTAACGACTTTGATTAAAATACCATATGTATAAGATATTTACAATACAAATAAAGTGCGTGTCTTGAATTTTCTGGGAAATGTCTCTGAATGCCTCATCATTCTTAATGAATTTTGCAAAAATGGTAAACTGTAGGAGATAGAAAAAAGGTCGATACACCAAAAATGTAGATGCAGTTAGAACACACAATTTATCACACACATTTTTGTTTATTTTTGTAGAGTTAACCGTTTCCGAGATATTCGTTGTTATTGGTTTCAATTTTAAGCAATTTAAATTGTTATCAAATGGTTATCAAATGGGAGGTCAACTTTCGTTTCATCTCACCGAATTGCAATTGTTTCATATAGCGACTGGCTTTTTAAAAGATTTTACTATCGCTTTAGCCTAGTGTATTACCTTGCTCGTATTTCCCTTCTGCTTAGAAGGAAGAGATACAACCATTTCTGCTAATGTTTAGTTGATTACCAGGATATAGATAAAGGAATAATTTTTTTTAAAAATAGTTTGTAGAGAAGGTCCTGTGAATGGAATTCATCACATAACTATTAGGTATGGATCTACTAAAATATTTACGTTCTGCGAATTTTTTGTAACTTTTCTTTATTTTATTTTTATTATAGAACAAACATCACCATACTTGTTTGTTTTTTGTTTGCTTTCTCCACCAATATTATGTAAAGGAAGTATCTATTGTGTTTCCCCCAAAATTCGATAAACGAGACTTCACTGGAAGTTGAGGGCCCCTGAAAAACATTTTTACTCTCTATTTTCCATACTGCGTATAGTTAGTAGGGGAGGTATTCTATTCCACCCAAAAATTCGAGGCCAAGATTTCACCAAAAATGTAAGTATGTTTTGAGGCCCCGTAAATCAGAACAAAATAGTATTCCACTTATTAGATCCAGATTTGATACTTTTGTTATTCGGCCATTAGAGCCACTTTTCGTGTTATTTGCTAGATCTGCTGTTCAAATGCAAGAGCCCCATAAACTCTTAGGGCCCTAAGCCGCAAAAGTAACCGAGGACTGTTATTATATGTAAATAGAGGAGTGGAACAGTGGTGGTCATAGGCGTAGCGCGGATGCCAGGGTATAGCCGAGGGATCTGTGAATATAAAACCCCAATGATCCCAAGAAGAAGTTAAAACTTCGGGAATCTAGTGAACATCTTTAAAAATCTGGACAACTTATGGAAGCTTTACCAAAGCATTTTTAGGTTTTAGATGTGTGAGTTCGAGTGTGCATCCGTGAATGGCATAACTCAAAATTGAAAAGTCGTTTAAATACAAAACTTGATATTTAAGTTCAGCTTCTTCCAAAGATACGACACAAAGATTTTTCAAGAAACTCTACCACCCCTAACTGCCCTTTGCATGGAACTTTTTTCAAAGTTGATTTTCTTAAAATATCTTTAAAATTTTTGATTAAAGTATATGTAGTTAAGATATTTACACGACAATTAAAATATATATGATGAATTTTCTGAATAACCAGTGAAATCCACTTCATTTGAAATTACTTAATATAATTGGGAAACTGCAAGGCCAGAATTTTAGGCAAAACATCTGATGTGTTCCACTCACATGACTTTCTCTAGATGCTCTACAAACTTCTTACAAAAGATTATTCTTCTTTCTATACAATGCTAATAGAGATAAACATTAGCAGAATGTTATCACGTAGTTCGTGTTAAGTAGAAGGGAACTAAGGAAACACACTAGGCTGAAGTGATAGTCAAATGTTTTAAAACTTATCGTTATGCGATAGTCATTGCCAATCGCTTCTTTGCTTGGCCAGGAGTAGAACAAAAGAAAAACGGACGTTTCCTATAAGTACTTCACAATTGAAACCAATAACAAGGAATATCTGGGAAACGGTTATCTCCACAACAAAAACGTAGACATACATTTTGTGTTTTGGCGAGATCTACATTTTTTGTGTATCTCTATCTCTTAGAGTTTATTACTTAAGCAAAATTTGGCAAAATTCATCCAGAATAAAGAGGTTTTTAGAGGCTATTCCCAGAAAATTCAAGATATACATTTTATTTGGGATCTAAATAGTTTTAATATACGAGATTTTAATCAAAATCGTTAGTCATTTTTAAGAAATTCAAAACTTTCGAAAATTTTTCCATGTAAAGGGTAATTTGTGGTGGGGGATTTTATTGAAAATCTTCGTGTCACATTCTTGGAAGATACTAAACCTGTATACCAAGTTTGGTGTTTAACGGTCTTTTCGTTTTTGAGTTATGCTATCCACAAGCCGACACACACACACACACACATACACACACACTGACCTTTTTCTGAAAATGCTTTTTTCGGTCTCAGGGGACCCCAAAACATATATTTCCGGTTAAATCTCGATATCGAATTTTTTGGTGGAATACAATACCTTCTCTATACACTATGTACATAAGTACGTGTAGAAAAAGTAAAAATTGTGTTTAAAATTTCCGAAATATTCTTTTAATAAATTGATCTGAATTTTCAAATACTTATGCTGTTCATTTTTTGGCTTCTTGGTCAAGCGATTTGCTTGTTTACAAATCTGACAATCACTTTAGTGAAGGAAAGCTGACTATAGAAATTAGTGTACCCACAAGGGCATCACTAATCAGGAGAAACCATGGCAGGTCATGGTTGATAAAACTCTTGGAATAGAAATTAAATGGAACGGTTAAGGTGAGAGTGAAATGAGACAAGATGACACGATCTTGAAGTTTTGGCTTAGATGGTTCATGACCGTGTTGCTTATCGAAACGAAAAATCGCCTGATACAAAGTCATATCGATCTTACCTTGCATGTCAGCTTGCGGTTTACTCCTTGCTTATTTCTCTTTGGCATTGCACGTGATCGCCGGATCTAGCTTGACAGGAAAGCGGCTGGTTGAGCAAACCAATCAAACGGCGGTTCACCTTCATGAGATAATGGTCCATCAGAAAGAAGATACTTACTTCCGTTCATCTGTCGGCATTATTTTGGACAATCACCATTATCACTTGATACCGGAATTGAGGTTATGTTAAATCAATAATCACTTTATAAATAAATAATGAGAAAATAGAAAAATAAAATAATTTCGTGTATTAAAACTTAGGCATAATGTTGAAAAATCACAAGTTAGCATTCTGTCCTCATTGTAAGAGACATTGGCAAAGTAAAGTGTTAGACCGAAGTATTAAGTAGAAGTCAAGGTAGTGAAGGTAAATTAGGTTCCGGGAAACTCAGTAAGCAAGAACTCCAACAACTCTTGGAAACAGAAGAGGCACGTAGCGTAATTCTGAGAATTAGCAAACAGTAATGATGCTGAGAAAGTAGCAAGTCAAAGATTAAATGTTGTTAGTACTCATATGCTTCAACACACTGTATTGTTGCAATTTTTACAACTTACAGCAGTGTTATTCCAATCAGTAGCATTTAGCGGTGATCGGTAAGGGATTTTTTGTTTAGGAGTCACGGAACTTAAATTGGTTACTTTACTAAACTAAACTCAGTAGCACAACACACGACCGCTGCGTCCCCCATCTCTGACCATTACAGCGTCATAGATGGGATGCAATACTGGAGGATGGTATGTTAACGCCCCGAGTTCCTCCCGGTTAATGCGGTCTACGCAACCTGCAGCCGTTACTTTTTCAAGTAGCTCCTCAATTGGCCCCTCAGGAACCTCACGAGGCTGAGTGCACCCCCGATCAGGTCACCCTGCGGGAGAAAATCCCATGTTGGTACCGGGAATCCAACCCGTACCTTCCGCTTGGTAAGCAGCTTTGCTACCACCGCGCTAAGAAGACGATCTTAAACTAAACTCCGTGGAACAACAGCCCAAAGTCAGGCCAAGGCTTACCGTCCAACCCCATCTGTGCCCATTGCAGGTGTCATGAATGGGGTGCAGAATTGGAGGGTGGGACGTGGTTAGCGCTCCGAGTCTCTCCCAGTCGGATAATGCGGTTTACACAACCTTGAGCAGCTACTTTTCAAGTAGCTTCTCAATTGGGTCCTCTTCAGACCTAGTCTCCCAGCGGGAGAAAATCCCCATGCCGGTACCGGGAATCGAATCCAGGCCTCCACTTGGTAAGTAGCCGCGCTACCACCGCGTTAAGGAGACGACCGGCTATTTTACTAAGAATTGTTTTCTATAACGTCAAGTTCTTAACATTCTGAAAGATACGATACAGCCCTCGACGGCGGGTTGGCGCTAGTGGTTGTTTGCGCAATCGGGTGGTCTATCCGGGACTGAGTGGCGGGCACCTGGCGCTTCCTGCGTCGAGATGAACTGCTTGTGAACTGTAAGAGACCCTCCTCGACGGCTCTCTCCCTGTCCGGATGCCCGTCGCACTATGAAATCACACTCATCTCCTCTAGGGATCTAGCGTACATTAAGCTCATGGCTGCTGTGCGGAATATCCCTGCGTAACGCGCCCGCAAACACACGCGCGCGCGCGTTCAGCCAACTAGTACCTACATTTATATAAATTGCGTTGATTCTAAGATTAATAGGACTTGGGTATCTACATAATAAACAAATGAAAAATGACATTCTTCTGACTTGAAGATCAAAGTAATGTGGTAGTGGCCAGTGAGCGAAAATAAGTTCTTTTTGCAGAAAATTAGAGGAATGAGACAAACAGAAGAGAACAAAGACATAAAGCAGCTATGAATAAAACGAACGTCTCCGTAAACGAACTCTGTTTCTGACTTTGTGATCAGTAGCAAAATTCTGCTCCTTTTCATTTTAGAAAGTCTTTTGTCAGGAAGTTTCTGAGGTGGTTGAACTGCGTCTCAGTTACTATTATAAACGAAAGAAAAGCGTATAGTCGTTTTCATCAGTCTGACAAATGAAGCATGAAATGTGGCTGCAAATGAACGTGCATTCCTCCAGCAGTGAAACAGTTGAAAGTCTCACAGCATGAAATGACATACAAGAGGCATCCAAATCCCAAACTTTGTGTGTCTACTTTCCCTGTGACAAAAATAGATACGATCTCGCCCAGTGGCGGCTCTTGCATATTTTAATGATGAGCACAATTTATTAAAATAATTGCATAGAACCCACGAACATGAATGTACCACACTGTAAAAATGGGTCAGGAAAAAATAAACATCTTTGGCGTGTAGTGACAATTTATGGTGTGCATACTCGAAACTTTGATACTCGGTGGAATCGAAGAACGTCTATTACTTTGATATAAACCTTCGGTACTTTTGGACGTTTTTAAATATTTAAATTTTGCATTATAGAAGCATTATTTTTGTTTCCCATTTATTCCCTGTTTTTAACTGCATGATCATATCGGCGGTATTTCCCTGTGGAAGGTGTAATGCTGTTTAATGTTAATTTATAAGGTTTAATGTTATACGTCACACACATTCAAACACTCACACTCCCCCTGGGAGGAAACGGAATAATAACCTTGGCTAGAGAAAAATTTCCCACTCACCAGACGGGAATCGAACCCGGGACCCCTCATATATCGAGCAGGTAATCTACTAACTGAACTACGGGTTATTGACTCGTGCGTGTCCCCAAAGAGCTGCTGGTCTATTTCTGACACATCTTGTTTTGTGTTTCTTGTGGGTTAAGGAATGAAACATTCCATAGTGTCTTGTGTATAAATGAAAACATGCAAAACAATGGGGGAAGGGGAGTAGAGGTATACTCGTGTAACTTGCAGCGTTAACTGAGTTGTGAAGGAGGCTGATTGGGCTGACACACTAAATCGCATTTAGTTTGGCTTGATGACTCACTCTCAGCCATTACCATTTACCTAATTCGGTAACCAAAGTCTGTGAATCCAGCAGAAAAAAAATTGATGTGTTCCATTCACGTGACTTTCTCTACATCTCTGTAACAAATTGTGTTAAAAAGCTTTTGCTTCTATTTACTTCATGCTAATCGAGAAAAAATTAGCAGAAATAGTCTTATTACTTGCTTCCATGTAAGTAGAAGCGAAAAAAGGGAGTACCATAGGTTAAAGTGATAGTCAAAAGCTGGTTGCTATGTGTCTGAAGTTCCTTTGTATGTATGGACAGGAAATGACAAATTCCTGTATGAGAAAAATACAAGTTTTTCAAAGCTGAAACCAAAAACAAGGAATATCTAAAAAAAAAACAAAAAAAAACAACAAACGCCACGAAAAAAAAATATATATATAACATAAATTGTGTGTTTTCATGTGCTCTACATTGTTTGTCTTGTAAGTTTCTGTCCATCTGTTACGGTTTAGAGTTATGCAAAACTCCGTAAAATTGATCTAGAATAAAGTAGCCTTCAGAGGCTATTCCCAGAAAATTCAAGATATACATTTTATTTGTCAGGTAAATATCTTTAATATACCATATTTTAATCAAAATCGTTAGCCATTTTTAAGAAAATAAAAAATTTCGAAAAAAGTTCCATGTAAAGGGTAGTTGGGGGTGGGGGGATTTTCTTGAAAATCTTCGCGTCGCATCCTTGGAATATACCAAACTTAAATACCAAGTTTGGTATTCAACGGTCTTTTCGTTTTTGAGCTATGCTGTCCACACACACACACACACACACACACACACACACACACACACACACACACCTTTTTCCAAAAATGCTTTTTTTTTTATTTTTTGGATTTTGGAATTTTTGGGTGCAATACAATATCTTCTCTATACACTATGTACATAGTACGTGTAGAGAAAGTAACAAATCCGAACTTAGGAAGTGAGGTAATTCATAACGTGGAAATATTTTTTCTTTCCTTCCACCTCTTAGTTTGTGATTAGACAGGACAAAACAGGGGCCACAAGCGTAACTTACAGGTATAAAGCGTAATTTCCAAAAATATTTTGTTTTACTAATGTACAAGCGATATTTAATAAAATATAGGTGAAGCGTCAAACTATTTTGAAGATAGCAGAGCAATTGTAAAATATGTAGAAAACGCTTTTGTGCATTAGTAAACCACAAGCTCAGGTAAGTATGTTATGTACATTCATACACAAAATGAAGTTTGCATAACCTCTAATGAAAAACAGTCTAAGAGTTACCCGTTACTATCAGAAAATGATGCCTCAACATCCTTAAACAATAAGCAAAGAGAAGTCCTTATGCAGTTGTGCTTTCTACTTTCTCTACACGTACTATGTATATAGTGTATAGAGAAGGTATTGTATTCCACCCAAAAATTCGATACCGAGATTTCACCGGAAATATATGTTTGAGGGCCCTCGAGTCTAAAAAAACATTTTTAGAAAAAGGTCCGCGTGTGAAGCAGCATAACTCAAAACGAAAAGGCCGTTAAATATCAAACTTGGTATTTAAGTTTGATATCTTGCAAGGATGCGACACGAAGATTTTCAAGAAAATCCCCACACCACAAACTGCCGTTTACATGGAACATTTTTCCAAAGTTTTGATTTTCTCAAAAATGGCTTTTGACGAATTTTTGGGTGGAATACAATACCTTCTCTATTCACGGTGTATTCTGTACATACGGGGCTAGAGAAAGTAAAAATGCATAGTGACTGATAAGTGAAAATTTAAATAATGTTTACTGTTTGCATGTCTTTAAGATAATATTGGAATGTAGTTTGTTTAATATATGGGTATTTGATATTTGTGTACTGTTCTTTCATTTTAAGTTTTTAGCGCCTATCACGGCGAGCTCTAGTAATAAAGTTGACCTAATAACAAATCGCTTAAGAAAGCTCCCTTTGCAGATGCTACGATAGGGAGCGCAGGCTCAGTGTGCATGTGCAAGAAAAGTCCGCAGATTCCGCGTGTGATCCCTCCTGCAATTCCCCTGCCATCCCCGTGCTGATGTAATTCCCTTTAAAGTTTAAATCAAACCATTGAGCCTGCTTAGACTGGATACTAGGAGAATGTATTCGTATTGTTACCAACCATATTTTACTATGCGTACTATTAATTTATTTTGTACTTGGTAGAATGTACGTAGCATAATGTTGCGACTTAATTTAGTTGGGACTTTACAGAACGTAAGGATTTGATGTCAAAAATTCAGTTGATCGTAGTTCTCAAATATTTATAAGAGATGGAGAAAAACTTACAACACAAAAATGTAGAGCACCTTAAAACGCACAATTTATCTTACATAATTTTTTTTCGTGGAGTTGATCGTTTTTGACGTATTCCTTGTTTTTGTTTTCAGCTATGAAAAACTTATACTTTTCTCATACAGGAATTTGTCAACTCCTGTCCACATAAACAAAGAAACTTCAGTCACATAGCAACCAGCTTTTCATTAATAGTTTAGCCTATAGTACCCTCTTATTTCCCTTCTGTTTACAAGAAAGCAAGTAATATGACTATTTGTGCTGATTTTTTTCTCGATTAGCATGAAGTAAATAGAAGCATAAGCTTTTTAACAATACTTTTTTGCAGAGAGGTAGAAAAAGTTATGTGAATGGAACACATCAGATTTTTTTTATAATACATATCAATAAAAATAGCATGATAATGATCATCGTTGGCTTAGGGATTTCGCAACATTCGAAAACATGTAAAACGGTATTACAATAAATTGTACAAAATATACAAGCATAGGATTTTCTCAGTACAAAAAAGTGCTTGCCCATCGGACGGTTAGAGTAAAACTTGCGAGTTAGTGAACATAGAAGCATTTTCGCTCAAACAGCATAATTGTTAGAGATTATTTGGCAACACTTAAAAAATGTGTCCTGGGCCCTTCTCTTCACGAAACACACACACACACACACACACACACACACACACACACACACACACACACACACACGTCTATATTGGCCTAAGAAACACACATCTCGTGATTACAAATGCAGGTGCGGAAACATTCAGTATTTTACTCTGTAATTCATTGAGTTAAAATGTTGAAAAGTTAATAATTCCACATATACGTTGCAACATTTTTCAGAACTCGTGCATAAATTTATTACAATTACCTCTACTATGAATAGCAGATTGTCAATGGCCAAGTTTAAATTTTAAGTTTAAAAAGTAGATCCCAAATTTGCACCAAATAATTGGGAAATTAAAATTTATTATTTTAAAAAGTAATTAATCAATGGCTTTGAAAAAGTGTCATATAGCGGTTAGTATAATGCGTGTCATTTTCTAAAACTGTTATAATGCTATGTTCAATGGGATAGAAGTTGGATAGAATAGAAGCATGTCTCTTTAACATAATATACATTACACTGTAACACGTTTCTTTACTCCTTGTATACGATCAAATTGTTGTGAAATTCAATGCTTTACAAGACTTTCAAAGAATTGTCACGGCGTCATAAGTTTACTTGTCAGATTGCTTCCAATGCTCTAAATAGTCAAAGATGTTACAATGACTTGATGGTTAAATCATTGAAATGCGAATATTTACAAGTGAGTCATGAAATCCGCAATATGGCTGAAAGCGAAAAGTAAACAAGGGATGCTACCTGCAAGGGATGTCGTATACTAGCTAATTGGGTTTTAGTTTTAGTATCCACCTTATGGTCTCCGTGGATCACCATGACAAGATGAAGACAGGACACATGAAATTGCCAGACAGATCACCAGAGTAAACAATGATGCAATTTAATATAGCGCAGTTAACCTAAGTGTTATTTCTATTGCATTCGAAATCTGATGTTGAACGCGAAAGTGCCGTGCAATTATGTAAAGAACACTATTTCGTTGCACTTCCATTCGTGGCCCAGATTTGATTACTATGCCATTAGAGCGCTTGTAGCTTACTGATCTGTCATAAACTTAAGGACCCTAAGAGCCAACTGTAGAGCGACGACAGGGCGTAGCCGAGAGATTTGTGAAGCCAAACCCCCAAATATTCCAAGAAGTCAAAGCCTTGGCAATGTAGCGGATTTCAAATATGGACATGTTAATATTTTCAATACTTTCGAATCGGGATTGCCTGTGGAAGTTTTATCCAAATTGTTATACCGTGATGCTAATAGTAAATTACTTTGTACGTAATAAACTGTAATTCAATGAGTTCTGAAGTTTGACAAAAAGACAACGTGTAAATACACATTTATTATTGTCCGCTCTTGTCAAACCTTGTTCATTGTCAAATATTATTTTACATTTGATAAGTTTCTTGTAAACGCTTGAATTGAAAAACAATTTTGATCTTTGAGCTTTAGATGTGGAAAGAAAATAAAACGTTTCAGTGAACTATTGTCAGTTTTGGAAAGCTTACAGATCGGCTCCCTAAGACTTGAAACAGTATCTACGGCACCGGAGGACATCGGAAATCTTCTGAGATGGGTTGACGACGAAATGCTACAAGTTTTGAGTATTTGAAGGCCACATACCTGCTTGTTTTGCCCAACCTTGCCGAGGGCATCTGAGCTCTACTTGAGAGCGATGGCTTCTTTTCGCTTTTACTTCTTATTGTTCTCTGTCGGCTAGCGAGGCAAGGTGGTAGACCTTGAGATCGCTACCAATACGTTACACTTGTTAACGTGCACCTGTGTGGCAGTTCGATCTTGTCTGTTCACTCCATTTACATTTCATTCAGGTCCGCAGTGTTGTGTTTGCAGTGTATATCGACCTGTTGCGACATTGTGTGCAGTCTTTTGTTTCGCCTGGATATCTCTATCAAGCCACGTCTCCGCCGTGGTTTCAAAATTATAAATAATAATTGAGAACGTTGCCGAGATACTTTCTGTTTTCTATGCACAGAGGAGAGATATACTAAGAGAGAAGTGACGGATTGTTGTTTATTCATGACGCTAAGAATTCCTATAGCATGGGCGGATCCAGGATTTCTGTAAGGGGGCCTCAACGGATGGTTTGGGGGATCTCAGAAAACGTTAGCTTTCAATGTTTAGACTTTGAGATAAAAAAAAATCTGATGTGTTCCATCCACATAACTTTCTCCATATATCTGTAACACATTATTGTTAGAAGGCTTATGCTTCTATTTACTTCTTGCTAATCGAGAACAAATTAGCAGAAATAGTCTTCTTACTTGCTTCCTTGTAAATAGAAGCGAAATATGGGAGTACCATAGATTAAAGTGATAGTCAAAAGTTGTTGCTATGTGACTAAAGTTTCTTTGTTTGTATGGACAGGAGTTGACAAGATTTTTAAAGCTAAAACCAAAAAATAAGGAATATCTAAAAAACGATCAATTCCATGAAAAAAAAATATATAACATAAATTGTGTATTTTAACGTGCTTTTGTTGTGTTCCATGGTGTAATGATTGCCATGCGGGTTCAAACCCGGTGGGAGACGATGGATTTTTTCGGGTGTAAAGGGAAGTAAAGCCGTTGGTTCCGTGTCGTAGATTTACGGCAAGCCTGATAGAGAGGCCTCTGAGCAAAATTAAGCGGTCTTTCACGCCCAGTATAGAATGGGACGATGAGAACCACAGCAGTTAAAGAGCGTCCATAAATGAAACGCCATTTCCATTTCCATTTTGTTAACGTGCTTTACATTTTTTGTGTAGTAAGTTTTTATCAATCTCTTACGGTTTAGCAGTTATGCAAAATGTCGTAAATTTCATCCAGAATAAAGTAAACTTCAGAGGCTATTCCCAGAAAATTGAAGATATACATTTTACTTATCAAGTAAATACCTTTAGTATGCATTATTTTAATCAAAATCGTTAGAGCCATTTTTGAGAAAATCAGAAATTTCGAAAAAAAAGTTCCATGTAAAGCGTTGTTGGGGCTGGGGGGGGGGGTTTCTGAAAATCTTCGTGCCGCATCTTTGAAAGATACCAAATCTAAATACCAAGTTTGGTTTTTAACGTACTTTTCGTTTTTGAGCTATACTGCCCACATTTTTCTAAAAATACTTTTTATTCAGGGGTCTCAAAACGTGTATTTCCGGTAAAATCTCGATATCGAATATTTGGGTGTATTACAATACCTTCTCTATACACTATGTACATAGTACGTGTAGAGAAAGTGAAAAGGCACAGGCTGTCCTTTGGTTCATACTTGAACATGTACTCTACCAAGTATCCATAAAAGCATCCGTGTTTAATAAATAGCTAAACAATTTGCTCTGAGGAAAACTTAGTACTTTAAAAATAGCTCACATTCACTTTCAGATTGCAGATATCATGACCATCTAAAATACCGCATGACCATATCACTAATCAAATCCTCGAATATGATAGACCACATAATCGCTCATAGTATTGGGCAGAACTGTCTGAGAAATTAATAACACCTTTAAACGTTAATTTCTCAAGAACTAAACATTTCTAAAACATAATCCAGATAGTAATATTACTCAAAATTAACGTTAAGTACATCTATCCTTGGAAAACATCTGAAATCCTTTCTGTAGTTAAGGTAAACTTTTACCCAAAAAATAAAAATAACGGTAATAAAAAAAGTTCCCTTTATTTATGGATGCTATTTAATTACAATGGTTCTCATCCTATTTTTGTGGTGAAAGACCGCTTAATTTTGCTCCCTTAGATTGAAGGGTGATTGGTGAAAATGATAAGATTTTACGAAGAAAAATTTGATTACCTAGCCCTGCCATAGCTCCAATAAAAGTGGAAGAATTAATTATAAATTGAAGTAATAGAATAAAACCTATAAATAAAGAATGCTTTAAAAATAAGAATATAGTTCTTACGGTTAATATAGTTCTTAACGGACGAAACACACACACACACACACACACACACACACACACACACACACACACACACACACACACACTCTCACACAAAGGAAGTAGACAATGGAATATTTTTATAAGAATAGTTTGTAGAGACAGAAGGAAGTTATGTGAATGCAACACATCAGATTTTTGTGCGAAGTTTTTAACTGCTTCGTTATTGCTGCTTCGTTATTGCTTATAAGCGACAGTTTCACAGCGCACGGTGAAATATAAAACGCTGCCTACCTGGAATACTGAATGTTTTTTATGAGTCCGGCAAGAGAGTACATAAAGCAGAGCTGGAACAATAAAGCAAACCTTTGAAAAACACGTAAACGGCACAACAATGGTCCATTATGAATATAATGGGCATTGTGCAACTGTCAAGTGATGATGTTGAGAGCACCTGTTGGTTACGTCACCGTCTCACGGCTCGGGCAGAAGGAGATGCTGCGAATTATGAACAGTAATAGGATAATACGTTCTCACGGCTATCTTCACAGTGTAGCGAGTCTCGTTCTCGAGATGCATTCTCACCAGCTCACTGCTGCAAAACTTGCAAAATATCTAGCAAGGGATTTGTTCATCAGCCCATTCAAAGCCTCGCGAGAACACAAGTTAAGATTGCAAGCGACGTTCGTAAAGTAGAGCCTCGGAATTCTACAGAGCCAACATTTGATACTTGGATATAGCAAACAATTCATTTGTTTACATACTTACTTACATAACGTTGCAATCTGTAGATCTTTTTGTGAGATTAGACTCTATGCCCAAACTGTAGGATGTAGATCATGTCAAGAATTACATTTATTCAAGCTTATTAATACATTTATTTATAAATAATAACTCTGACAATGAATTTTCAGAGGTGTCAGTTTTGAATAATTTTCAATTACATGTCTGTTTCCAAAAGCCTACTCGTACACTTCTTTGTTATATTTACAATGTTACACTATTACCAGTGTGTTTTGATTGAATGTAAGGTGCGAGAGTAATAAGGTATCTTTTTAATTCTGATCTAAACTTGTTACTTTCTCTATACGCACTATGTACATAGTGTATAGAGAAGGTATTGCACTCCACCAAAAATTCGATACCGAGATTTCACCGGAAATATATGTTTTAGGGTACCCTGTATCCACAAAAAGTATTTTCAGAAAAAGGTCCGTGTGTGTGTCCGTATGTCAGTGTGTCCGTGTGTCTGTGAATACGATAACTCAAAAACGAAAAGGCGGTAAAAAACCAAACTTGGTATTTAAGTTTAGTACCTTCCAGGGATGCGACATGAAGATTTTGAGAAAAATCCCCCCACTCCCAACTACCCTTTATATAGAACTTTTTTTTCGCAAATTTTGATTTCCTCAAAAATGGCTCTAACGATTTTGATTAAAATTTCGTATATTAAAGATATTTACCTGACAAATAAAATGTATGTTTTGAATTTTCTGGGAATAGCCTCTGAAGACTACTTTATTCTGAGTGAATTTTACGGAATTTTGCATAAGTGCTAAACCGTAAGAGAGAGACAAAAACTTACCACACAAAAAATGCAGAGCACATTAAAACACACAATTTATGTTGTATACATTTTTTTCGTGAAGTTGATTGTTTTTTAGATATTCCTTGTCTTTGGTTTCAGCTATAAAAAACGTACTTTTCTCATACAGGACTTTGTGAACTCGTGTCCATACAAACAAAGGAACTTCAGTCTCATAGCAATCAGCTTTTGACTATCACTTTAACCTATGATACTCCCTTATTTCGCTTCTACTTACAAGGAAGCAAGAAATAAGACTGCTAATTTTTTCTCGATTAGCAGGAAGTAAGTACAAGCATAAGTTTTTTAAAAATAATTTATTGCAGAGATATAGAGAAAGTCATGTGAATGGAACACATCAGATTTTTTTAATTCTGATCTAAACTTGTTTTTGTTCATTTGCAATTCTTTTATAGAAGGGGGAAGTGAATTAAACAAAACTATTCTGGCACTCTGGAATAAGTCGAATATCCCTGAGCTTCCAGGACGCTTCAACACATAACATTTTGTCAATGCAATCTAGGAACGTGAGTTTTGCACTTTGTTTCAAAATAAGACGGCCTTGCCCCACACCCTTAACCAGAACCACCCCCCTTCCATTTAGCAATAACCATTAGCAGACAAAAGGCAACCCTCATAGGAGGGTAGGAAGCTTCGTACTTCCTCCAGCTTCGACAGCAGTCAGTCTAATTTTGTATTTCATGTACGTTTGCAAACCGGTGAATTAATGTACATGTGTCATTCCCGGGACTTGAATCAGATGATATGGATCAACTTAAGAGAACTGGAGCTTCTTCACCCCAAATTCCCGTGGAAAAAATATAATAAAAAATCTTATGTGTTCCATTCACATGATTTTCTCTACATTGATGTAAAATAAAATAAAAATAAATGGCGTGTTATTTATGGACGCTCTTTAACTACTGTGGTTCTCAGCGTCCCGTTCTAAATCGGGTGTTAAAGATCGCTTAATTTTGCTCAGAGGCCTCTCTATTAGCTTGAGGTTCTTTTACATGCCGTAAATATACGACGCGGGACCAACTGCTTTACTTCCCTTCCGAAGGAAACCATGCTAAGGATTTTTACACCCGAAAAAATCCATCGTCCTCCGCCGGGTTTGAACCCGCGACCTTGGGTATATGGTAACCATTACACCATGGAGGGCGACTACACATTGCTGTAACAAATGATTGCAACACATAATGTTTTTTAACATTCACATGACTTTCTCTACATCTCTGCAACAAACTATTGGTAAAAAGCTTAGGCTTTTATTTACTTCGTGCTAATTGAGAAAACATTAGCAAAAATAGTCATATTTGAGGATCCTTGAATTCAAATAAAGCATCTTTGAAAAAGGTCCTGTGTGTGCGTGTGCATGTGTATGGGCGGTGGGAGTGGCAGCATAACTCAGAAACGAAAAGTCGGTATATACCATACTTGGTATTTAAGTTCGGTATCTTCCAAGGATGTGACACGAAGATATTCAGGAAAATCCCCCCAGTCCAAAATTCCCTTTACATGGAACAGTTTTAGAAATTTTCGATTTTTTCAAAATTGACTATATGAGCCATATATTATATGACAAAATAAAAATGTATATCTTGAATTTCTTGGGAATAGTCCCTGAAGCCCACTTCATTCTGAATTATTTCTGCATAACTGGTAAACCGTAAGAGATCGACCAAAAATTACTATACAAAAAATGTGATTTTGTTAAAATAAATTATTTATGTCATTTACACCTTTTTGTAACGTTAACAATTTCTGAGATATTCCTTGTTATTTATTTCAGTTTTAAAACACATACTTTTCTCAAGTAGAAGGTTGTCATTTGTTTTATATCTGTCGTTTTATTCCAATCCATGCAAAGAGACTGAATCTCAATGACAATCATATAACCACCAGGATTTAAAAGTTAACTTCGTTTTAGCCTAGTTCATTTGCTTATCTCTCTTCTACTCACAAGGAAGCAAGTAATAAGACCATTTCTGCTAATGTTTAACTCGATTAGCATGGTGTAAAGAAAAGAGCATTCTTTTTACTTTCTCTAGCCCCATATGTACAATGTACATAGGGATAGAGAAGTATTGCATTCCACCCAAAATTCGATGTCGAGATTTCACCTGAATTACATGTTTTAGGGCCCCGCGAATAAAAAAAAAAAAAAAAACATTTTCGGAAACAGATCTGTGTGTTGTGTGTTTGGGTGGGTGGATAGGTTTGGACAGCATAGCTCAAAAACGAAAAGACGGTTAAATACCAAACTTGTTATTTAAGTTTGGTATCTTCCAAGGATGCGACACGAAGATTTTCAAGAAAATCCCCCCAAATTAACTAACTACCCTTTACATGGAAACATTTTCGAAAATTTTGTTTTTCTTAAAAATGGCTCTAACGATTTTGATTAAAATCCCGTTTATTAAAGCTTTTTATGTCCGAAATAAAATGTATATCTCGAATTTTTTGGGAATAGCCTCTGGAGGCCTCTTTATTCTGGATGAATTTTGCTGAACTGCTAAACCGTAAGAGATTAAAAAAAAATGTACTGTACAAAAAATGTACCTCATGACAAAACACACAATTTTTGTCTCTTACGTTTTTGTTGTGGAGGTAACCGTTTTCGAGATATCCCTTGTTATTGGTTTCAATTGTGAAGTACTTAAACTTTTCTCACACAGGACGTGTCTGTTTTTCTTTTGTTCCACTCCTGGCCAAGCAAAGAAGTGATTTGCAATGACAATCGCATAACGATAGCTTTTAAAACATTTGACAATCACTTTAGCATAGTGCATTCCCTTATTCCCTTCTATTTATAAGGAACTAAGTGATGACATTCTGCTAACATTTAATATTGATTAGCAGTGTGTACAAAAAAGAATAATCTTTTGTAGGAGTTTTGTAGAGCAGCTAGAGAAAGTCATGTGAGTGTAACACAGATTTTTTTTCGTGAAGCCTACCGTTTTTTAGGTATTCCTTGTTTTTAGTTTCAATTGTGAAGTACTTATCTTTTCTCAGACTGAAGTGTGAGTTTTTCTTTTGTTCTATTCCTGGCCAAGCACAGAAGCGATTTATAATGACAATCGCATAACGCCAGCTTTTAAAACATTTGACTATCACTTTAGTCTAGTGCATTCCCTTAGTTCCAGTCTACTTAAAAGGAACTAAGTAAAAATATTGCTAATGTTTATCTCGATTAGTATGGTGTTGAAAGAAGAATTATCCTTTGTAAGAAGTTTGTTTGCAGAGCAGCAAGAGAAAACCATGTGGATGGAGCACATCAGATTTTTCACTCATAAATTACTATTTCGATCCTGACAGAAACATTTGCGCATCCTAAATTGCCTGATGAAGTAATTATGTACGCTCTGCTCGCTGCTACCAATTAAATGATTTTGGAGTCGAGAGCTGTCACCTGCGCTTGCGTAATGCCCACGTGTAGCAACTTGGAAGCAGCAGGTGGGTTGAGGTTGACTGGCATGTGAAACCACGTTAAATTATTGCACTTTGTAACCGAGTTGCTAAACACGAGGCAATTATGTGTCACTTCGTTGCGTGAATGACTGAAACAGAGCATGTTATGAATGTGAACTTCGACTCCTGGGATCAAACAAGATACCAAATCCTCCTGTCTAGCCTAAATAAATATATTTGCATAGTTTGTGCAAGTTTTATCATCTTAAGAAATCACTCAATTCAAGTTCCGTCATGCTATGTTGGCGTATTGTGACACCTTTTACGGTATTTTCTTGATTAAATGAATTTATAGTTCGCAAGTTCGTCCATAGAAGCCACTCTAGGTGACATCACTTTTTTACTTTCTCTATACGTACTATGTACATAGTGTATAAAGAAGGTATTGCACTCCACAAACATTTTCGATACTGAGATTTCACCGGAAATATATGTTTTAGGGTCCCCTAATCCAAAAAAAAGTATTTTCAGAAAAAGGTCCGTGTGTGTGTCCGTGTGTCTGTGAACAGTATAACCCAAAAACGAAAAGTCGGTAAAATACCAAACCTGGTATTTAAGTTTAGTATCTTCCAGAGATGGGACACGAAGATTTTGAGAAAAATACCCCAATCCCAAACTACCCTTTACATGGAACTTTTTTCGAAAATTTTGATTTTCTCAAAAATGGCTCTAACGATTTTGATTAAAATGTCGTATATTAAAGATATTTACAGGACAAAAAAAATGTATATCTTGAATTTTCTGGGAATGGCGTCTGAAGACTACTTTATTCTGGATGAATTTTACGGAATTTTGCATAACTGCTAAACCGTAAGAGATGGACAAAAACTTACACCACAGAAAATTTAGAGCGCCTTAAAACACACAATTTATCTTATATAAATTTTTTTCGTGGAGTTGATTGTTTTTTAGATACTTCTTGTTTTTTGGATTCAGCTTTAAAAAACATACTTTTCTCATACAGGAATTTAACAATTCCAGCACATACAAACAAAGGAACTTCAGCCACATAGCAACCAACTTTTGACTATCACTTTAACCTATGGTACTCCCTTATTTCGCTTCTACTTACAAGGGAGCAAGTAATAGGCCTATTTCTACTGATTTTTTCTCGATTAGTATGAAATAAATAGAAGCATAAGGTTTTTAACAATAAATTGTTGCAGAGGTATAGAGAAAGTTATGTGAAAGGAGCACATCAGATTTTTATGATTCCCTTTTAGCTTCAGTGGTCATATCGGGGGCTTTGACTTGTGAAACAACTATTACTGTGAGTTTAGAACGTTAGGTTAATCAATTTTATATTACTGAACACAGGCACATTCACTCTGTGGAAGATGGGGAATAATTCTGGTTAAAGAAAAATTCCCCGCCCCAGCCGGGAATCGAATCCGGGACCTCCGTGACATCATGGCTTGCGGACGTGAAAAACGGTGAATTTAGATACCAGGGATAATTTCTTTCAATGTATGGGGTTCTTTTGTGTGAAAATAAATATTACACGGGAGCAATGGCTTTATTCCCTTCCGAAGGAAGCCATGCTATATTTACGTCCGAGAAAATCCATCACCCTCCATCGGGTTTGAACCCGTAGCTTTATTACCTCGGCGGTTAGAAAAGGTAAAGGGTAGACAACGGAAGGGACATCTCGCGCACAGATATGTAGTGGCGAACATCTTCCAGGAGGAAAGGATAAAGTGAGGATACCATAGGAGGTTACAGGCCGCAGGTAGAGACACGCGGAAGTCCCTAACATTTCCAAGCCTGATGATCTCTTGTATTCTGGATCCGCCAGAGAGGGCGATCAAGCTATTCGATCTCATAACTGTCTAGTGTCCACGGAGAAAATTGTAACGTTATTTAACCACGGCGATTTCCCAATTATATATAGCCTTGAGCTTCAGACTAGATATGTGATGTGATTCTGCAAATAAGGAGCATATCTCCTACACCATTGTTACTAAAACTGGCTATTATTCTTGCAAACAAAATTATTTATGGCTGTAGATTCACTGTAGAGTCATACTCAGGATACTTAAGTTGGCTGAAATAGAAATTCGTCAGAAATATACTAACGCATTTATGTATGAGTTAACATTTGTTGCATTGTAATCTACATAATTATCTCTACTTCTGCACACTACATTTTTAAACAGCTACGCAAGGTGCTAAGTTAGGTCCCTTCACGCATTTCCCAATACGTGCATCGCTTCGGCGCTCTTCATAGTGATTCCCCTCGGCTTTCTCTTTCACACAGCCGCCTACCATAATCCCCGAACGCTTCCTTCGATGTATAAGGTGCTTCAGTCGACAAATTCAGAAACAGGGGTCGTTTGACTCAAGAGAGTTACAGTGGTATGTTATAGTCTCTGCTCTAGCGTTATCATCCGATAGTGACGTACCACTGCTCTGAAATGTTTTTAAAGAACGGCTAAGAGACTTGCGGATGAGTCTAGATACGTTATTTCCTCATTTTTGCTCAATGGGAGAGTAAAGTAATGGCACGTTTACTAACACTGATCGGGACCAGATATAAACATCAGCAGTATGCTATAAAATGTCTGATTCGAAAATACGGTGCCTTTTGCGCTTCTGGTTAACTTTTATGGCTATTACACGAAAGCTTTTACACTTAGGAGATAAATTCTAAATATTTTATCATTATTTGTCCTCAGAATGCAATCTTTGAGAGACAGTGCATGCATCCTTGAATATAAATTGTTCAAAATGAGAAAGTGAGGTATATACACATATGCATACAGGTGTGTGAGTATTTCATAATCATCACACTGACTTTTTAAAATAAAAATTGTTATCGATTTTTAAATTCTGCAGCTTAACAAAATCTGATTTTTGGGAGGAAGAAAAACACTTATCAATGCCACGTCACAATTTTTCTGTAAGTAATCTGAAAGTTTAATAGTCCAAGGATTTTTCCTTACGTGATGTGAAAATATAGTAGCTCTAAGTACGTTTTACTCGCTTGGGAGGGTTTCAAAATCTCGGAAAGCAAATATGAGTAGGGAGTTACTTATAAACAACAAATGTATGCTAATTAGTTTTTTGGATGTAATTTTTTTTCTTCCAAAAATGAGGGACATTTTAAATGCTCGTATCTCAACTATCATTAAGTTGCCCATTTTTAAGTGGGATGTAACCCATGCAGACATTCGTAGCACTCGGTCATTCTTGAGGTACCCATTTCTTAATAATAATTTTGATTTTTTCTGTAGAACTCATGTTACTTAGGCAATATTTGTACTGTCTTGATGAGAAAACCTAAATTCCTTTTTCTTCTTTCTTCTGTTTCCTAGACTTAGTAAAAGATGACTCATCATACAGGAGTCTTAAGAGTAAGGGAGTCCCAACAAAGTTAATGTTCCATTCAGGTGGTTGAAGGCGCATAATTTAGCCGTCTTGTATTGTTCAGCTTCTCAACTTCCAGAATTTCTTCAGTCTGTCGCCCAAGCGTCTCCTCGACGGCCCTCTCTGCTCATCAGCCGTCAGTATTTCCCCTAATTAGCAACCCATTGTCTGTCATCGCGCTTCCGTGAATCGTTCTTGGCTTGAACATTTGACAGAAGTTCTGTCGTGCCGGTGATAATGTTTCCTGGCCGTAAAGTTGACTATGCGAAGGTCAATGCCGCCGCTCTGTTGTATGAGAACAAAACGCTGCAAACAAAAAACGTTCTGAATTAATCAGGAATCTGTTATAATGATTCTAGTCATGTATGGAAACAAATGTGCAAACAAAAACGATCTGCATTGGTTGGGACCTGCTACAATGAATGTAGTTATGTATGGGCATTTTAAATGACAAAGTGACTCCTCTTGATTCCCACGTCTCTAGTTTTCAAATTCGCTGTGGATTGATAAAATTCAATTGAATGAAATGCAGTTGTACATTTCAAAAGCACAGCATATATTACGTGCCTACAAGGTATACATAACTACATATGGAAATTAGGTTTTACTCAAATTCTGAATTATTAATATTTAAGTTAAAACTATAAATAAAAAATAGTAAATTCTATTAATTTATTTGCTAAGTAAATAAAAAATAATGTGTTACCAAGCTTTTATTTGCAAATCAAAATAAAGTATGCATTTTGTGTAGATGTGCATCTAAAGTATAACAAAATACTTTTATCTATTATTAAAATAATCAACAAAATCTATTCTAAGAAAACACGTTATCAAAACCTAAAATACAGGTTCAACAAAACGTAAAATGCACTTTAATGATGATCATCTAATCTTATTAAAGAGTTAATCTCACCATGAAATACCCACTCCAAAGATTCGAGGCTTTAATATTTTTCTACTTATAGAAATACGCCAGTAAATTTCTTCATTATCCAAACACTAGTCCTTGATTTTCGCATAACTGCACACTACACTTTCCTTGATTTTTCTGGAAGTATATCATTTGCATCTTGGACTGCTTTTAATTTTTTTCCCCGATGAAGCGTATCACCTTCGTTCATTTTTACCTAAATTCACATATGAAACTATATCCGTAATTGCAGAATATAAAAAGCTGATGTTACACTCACATGACTTTCTCTTGCTGCTCTACAAAAGATTATTCTTCTTTGTACACAATGCTAATCAAGATAAATGTTAGCAGAATGTTATTACTTAGTTCCTTATAAGTAGAAGGAAATAAGGGAGTGCACTATGCTAAAGTGATTGTCAAATGTTTTAAAAGCTATCGTTATGCGATTGTCTTTGCAAATCCCTTCTTTGCTTGGCCAGGAGTAGAACAAAAGAAAAACAGACACTTCCTGTGTGAGAAAAGTTTAAGTACTTCACAATTGAAACCAATAACAAGGAATATCTCGAAAACGGTTACCTCCACAACAAAAACGTAAAGGACAAAAATTGTGTCTTGTCATGAGGTACATTTTTTGTACAGTACGTTTTTTTTCTCGCTCTTACGGTTTAGCAGTTAAGCAAAATTCATCCAGAATAAAGAGGTCTTCAGAGGCTATTCCCAAAAAATTCGAGATATACATTTTATTTCGGACATATAGCTTTAATATACGGGATTTTAATCAAAATCGTTAGAGCCATTTTTAAGAAAATCAAAACTTTTGAATTTTTTTTCCATGTAAAGGGTAGTTTGTGGTGAGGGGATTTTTTTGAAAATCTTCGTGTGGCATCCTTGGAAGATACTAAGTCTAAATACCAAGTTTGGTATTTAACGGTCTATTTGTTTTGGGGCTATGCTGTCCACAGACACACACACAGACAGACTCACACACACAGGACTTTTTTTTAAAAATGCTTTTTTCGGACTCAGGGGACCCCAAAACATATATTTCCGGTGAAATCTCGGTATCGAATTTTTGGGTGCATTACAATACCTTCTCTATCCCTATGTACATTGTACATATGGGGCTAGAGAAAGTAAAAATGTTTGCTGATTTATCGTGTCTTTTTTTTTTTTTCCCCCCCCCAAAGCCCACATTACTCTTTCTTCAAACATATCGTTTCCGCAATAAATAAATTCCATCAAATATACTAAATATACAACATATGCTAAAATACTCTGAACGTAGATAAAATATTGTAGACAACACGTTGCAAAATTAGGTATAGTAACTCTAAATAACTATTAACTGCATTTTTGCGGAAAGGGTTGATCACATTTGAACTTCATCACGGATTTTTGACTTCCCGTGCCGGCGTTCCTAGGATCGAATCTGACATTGCATTAAATGCAATCACCAATTTCGTTCATCCATTACTGCGCATTTTGGAAGATTGGAAAAACTTCTCAGCTTGCGACTACCTTTTGTGCTGGACTTCTATTTTCGCCATCAATGAAATATATAGAGGTTAATTTTGATTTAAAATAATTAATTTAATTTACCTATAAAGCTAAGCTGCATCTAAAATATTCTAACGATAAAATCTACCATACTTAATTTTGTGAGAAGCAATGGGGTATATTGCGGGCTATTATGATGATGATGATGATGATTATTATTATTATTATTATTATTTATTGCAATACCAGCCAGTTTCCCACATAGAAAATTAGCACGCTGTGGGTGAAATATGTCTCGTTCTCTATATTCGGGAACTGAGGGGAGGAAAAACTTCGGATGCTTGAAGCTCGATCAGAGAGGGAAGTTCGGGAGGAGAAACGCAGGAATCTGCAAGCGAAACTTCAGAAAATGAAATCGCCACACCACACACGGACGTCCCCGAATAATATCGTACAGACACGACTGGCTTGTTTCTTTGTTGGGAATTCTGCATAGTGTGTGAGGTTAAAAGCATGAACTAGCGTGTTGTGTTTTTACTTTCTCTATACGAACTATGTACATAGTGTATAGAGAAGGTATTGTATTCCACCCAAAAATTCGATACCGAGATTTCACCGGAAATACATGTTTTAGGGTCTCCCTGAATCCAAAAAAAGCATTTTCACAAAAAGGTCCGTGTGTGTATGTGGATAGCATACCTCAAAAAAGAAAGGTCCGTTAAAAACCAAATTTGGTATTTAGGTTTGGTATCTTCCAAGGATGCGACACGAAGATTTTAAAGAAAATCCCCCACCTCCAACTACCCTTTACATGGACATTTTTTTTGAAAATTTTGTTTTTCTAAAAAATAGCTAACGATTTTGATTAAAATATCGTATATTACAGATATTTACGTGACAAATAAAATGTATATCTTGAATTTTCTGGGAATAGCCTCTGAAGACTACTTTATTCTGGATGAATTTTACGGACTTTTGCTTATCTGCTAAACCGTAAGAGATGGATAAAAACTTACTACACTGAAAATGTAGAACACATTAAAACACACAAGTTATGTTATTTACATTTTTTTCGTGGAGGTGATCGTTTTTAAGGTATTCGTTGTTTTTGGTTTCAGCTTTGAAAAACTTATACTTTTCTCATATAAGAATTTGTCAACTCCTATCCATAAAACAAAGGAACTTCAGTGACATAGCAACCAGCTTTTGACTATCAGTTTAACCTATGGTTTCCCTTATTTTGCGTCTACTTACAAGGTAGCAATTAATAAAACTATTTCTATTTTTTTCTTGATTAGCATGAAGTAAATAGAAGCATAAGCTTTATAACAGCAATTTGCTACACAGATGTAGAGAAAGTCATGTGAATGGAACACATCAGATGTTTAATGTAGTTGTTGTAGGATAAACTACTGTTATAGCCCCTAACAGTTCTGAGTGTTAGACGTTGGTATATATTAGTATTATCAGTTCATAGTATACAGTGTACCAAGACAATTGCCAGCGATAATTCTTCAAAATGATCGAGTAATGTGTAATTAAACAATTAGTGAACATACCATTCTCACAGCTGAAATATAAGGATAAGTTGGCGTTCGTCAAACAGGGGAGGCCTACACTAGTATTTCCGCACTTGCAGTATGAGCAGAAGGAAAAAAATAAGAACCCCCCAAAAAAGTATTTTCGTCTAAACGATTACGAAAAGTGGTTCATGCGAACAAAATAAATTTCATTTCTGGCCATACTTGTTTGCAACAGAGAAAACGCCCTGAAATACGCTAATTTGGCGTATTTTATCACAGCTCTGGATAAACACAAGAGATTAACAACGCACATAAAGAAAATCTGATGTGTTCCATTCACATGACTTTCTCTACGTCTCTGCAACAGATTATTGTTAAAAAGCTTATGTTTCTATTTACTTCATGTTAATCGAGAAAAAAAATAGCAGAAATAGTCTTATTACTTGCTTCCTTGTAAGAGAAGGGAAATAAGGGAGTAGCATAGGTTAAAGTGATAGTCAAAAGCTAGTTGACCAATTCTTGTATGAGAAAAGTATAAGTTTTTTCAAAGCTGAAACAAAAAAGAAGGAATACCTCAAAAACAATCAACTCCACGAAAAAAATGTACATCATATAAATTATGTGCTTTAATGTGCTCTACATTTTTTTTTTTTTTTTTTGTAAGTTTTTGTCCATCTCTTACGGTTTAGCAGTTATACAAAATTCCGTAAAATTCATCCAGAATAGTCTTCAGAGAGTATTCCCAGAAAATTCAAGATATACATTTTATTTGTGAGATAAATATTTTTGATGTACGATATTTTAATCAAAATCATTTGAACCGTTTTTTAGAAAGTCAAAAATTTCGAATAAAGTTCCATGTAAAAGGTAGTTGGGGCTGGGGGGATTTTCTTGAAAACCTTCGTGTCGCATCCTTGCAAGATACCATACTTAAATACCAAGTTTGGTATGTAACGGTCTTTTCGTTTTTAGCTATGCTGTCCACAGACACCCGCACACGGGCCTTTTTCCAAAAATGCTTTTTTTGGATTTAGGGAGACCCAAAACATGTATTTCCGGTGAAATCTCCGTATCGAATATTTGGGTGGAATGCAATACCTTCTCTATACACTATTACATAGCATGTGCAGAGAAAGTAATAAATTTTATGAACAATTCCTTATATTATCCGCCTCTGCTAGGTCTAGTAGTAGCCTAAGTCATAACCCAGCATACGCCACTGATGAAGAGGAAATCGCATGTAATGGTAGGTTTAAGAGAGATGTGAATACCTAAAGAGGCTGTAACCCACTATTTTGACACTGTCTTATTTAGCAAAACCATCGCAATATGGCAACAAACTACGCCGTTTGTACGCGCGGAGGAAATTTCCCACGCAAGCTTATTAGAGTAATCCGCGAGAAAAATGTTGTTAGACATAGTGAATACTCTGTTACAGCTGCTATCATATTTCAATCCAGTTCACATGTGCGCACTAACCTTAACGTAACCTCGGGTAAATCTCGAAATCGGAATATTTTATTTTCAGTGTGCCTTACTATGGACTGACGGCCAAAGCGCTCGCCCTATTCGTTCCTTGGCACTTCTATTCAGTATTGCCAACACATGATTATTTTTTCCGTCATACCAACACCCAAAAATCCGTCAAAATTAGATATTTCCGTATTTTCCTTAAAAAAATCTGTTGTGTTCCATTCACATGACTTTCTCTATATCTCTGCAATAAATTATGTTTAAAAAGCTTATGCTTCTATTTACTTCCTGCTAATCGAGAAAAAATTAGCAGAAATAGTCTTATTTCTTGGTTCCTTGTAAGTAGAAGCGAAATAAGGGAGTACCATAGGTTAAAGTCATAGTCAAAAGCTGGTTGCTATGTGACTGAAGTTCCTTTGTTTGTATGGACACAAGTTCACAAAGTCCTGTATGAGAAAAATATAAGTTTTTATAGCTTAAACCAAAAACAAGGAATATCTCAAAAATAATCAATTCCACGAAAAAAATGTATACAATATAATTTGTGTGTTTTA
This sequence comes from Hymenopus coronatus, assembly GCA_030762935.1. Taxonomy (NCBI): domain Eukaryota; kingdom Metazoa; phylum Arthropoda; class Insecta; order Mantodea; family Hymenopodidae; genus Hymenopus; species Hymenopus coronatus. The sequence goes on along the minus strand of CM060886.1, from coordinate 102,352,689 downwards.
ATGTACTCTACATTTTTTGTGTGGTAAGTTTTTATCTCTCTCTTACGGTTTAGAACTTATGCAAAATTCCGTAAAATTCACTCAGAATAAAGTAGTCTTCAAAGGCTATTCCCATAAAATTCAAAATATACATTTTATTTGTCAGGTAAATATCTTTAATATACTATATTTTAATCAAAATTGTTAGAGCCGTTTTTTAGAAAATCAAAGTTTTCGAAAAAAGTTCTATGTAAAGGGTAGTTTGGAGTGAGGGGATTTTTCTCAAAATCTTCGTGTCGCATCCCTGGAAGATACTAAACTTAAATACCGTTAGGTATTTTATCGACCTTTCGTTTTTGAGTTATCGTGTTCACGGACACACACACGGACCTTTTTCTGAAAATACTTTTTTTTTTGATACAGGGGACCCTAAAACATATTTCCGGTGAAATCTCGGTATCGAATTTTTGGGTGGAGTTGCATACATTCTCTATACACTATGTACATAGTGCGTATAGAGAAAGTAAAAATGTGAAGTTAAAACTCAAGTCAGCAATTAGGAAAAATTTATTAGTTAGATCTAAAAGATAGTCGAGGGATCTAATCGTAAAATGATTAACTGCAAACAATATAAGAGCAGCTTCTGCAGCTGCACGTTCACACGTGTGTTGGTTGGCTGAAATTGCAATTTTCACTGTGCGGAAGTTAAAAAAAAAAGGTTTAGCTGCTTTTAAACGTTTCTTATTTTCCCCCATGAATAAGTAAATCTGACAAGCGCACATTGACGTTGCATTGGAAATATTTGCACCGGGCACTTCTAGATTTCACGGGCATCTCTAACACTCATGCCTTTAATTGTTGATTATTGAGCCATTCTTTTCTAAAAATTCGTACATACTGCTTAGCCTTCTGTTCAATGAGGCAATTCAAAATGAGAAAAAGCTCTATAAAATAGGCAACTTTAAAGATGCAACGAGGCACTACAATGGAACACCATATATACTACCTTTGAGGTACACAAAAATTAACATCGCGAGTTTTTCTAAAGAAAGTCAATATAACATTAATCATTTCTAACAATATCGGTCAAAAAATCCGTCAACCGTCAAAACTAAATTTTGCTCGTCTTACAACTCGAAAATCAAGTTGGCAACCGTTGGCAACCGTGCTTCTATCTCGCAGTATTGTTTGCTCAAACGTTGACGACTCTTCAGAAAGAACTGCATGAATTCGTATAGACATAAGCGCTCCCCTACTGGCCGAACCGTTAACTAACCAGGGAAAGACAAGTATGGTAGAATGTCGCGATATTTTTACTTTCTCTGAAATAGAATGGAGTTTTACTTATGAACGCTCTTTAACTACAAAGGTTCTCAGCGTTCCATTGTATATTGGGCGTGAAAGACCTCTTTATCAGGCTTGAGGTTCTTTTACGTGCCGTAAAACTACTACACTGGACTTCCGAAGGAAGCCATGCTATTTGCTTTCTCTATACTACCATGTGCATTATAATAGAGAAGATATTGAATACCACCAAAAAATTTCATGTTGAGATGCATTCAAAACGATATGAATACGGAGGTGTTTCCATGCAACATTTCGATCCGATTTCATTTCGATCCCGCTTTCTAAGAGGAACGGATACAAGATTCAACGCGATTTGAATCCGCGTTTCCATGCAGAATTCAATGCGGTAAGTATACTCCAAACGATTTCAATTTCCCATGGAAGCACGGTAAACAAGCCAGGGCCTAATGCTTCATTGAAAGGAAGAAAATTAGAGTTATATACTCTTTCGAATCATCTTGTGTTTGTGACATCGCTATGGGAAAAAGAAATGTGCATTTAATGAAAAGCTCCAAAAAGAAAATCAATTTGTTGTGGCAAATGAAACGATCGTCAGCAATGTTTACAATACAATTTGTTCACCAAAGTTGAGGAGACATCGAAGATCATCTAAAAGCAGATAAACATAATAACTATGCATGCCGCTTTATCATCCAACATGGCGGTTACTTCAAAACTAGATTACAGCGTTCTAAAATGTCCTGCTCCTTGAATTGCTAAGTTATATGCAACCAATTATAAGTGATTATTTTCTTCCGTTTATGTATAGAGTCTTTATGTTAAATGTTAACTAAATTTCCACTCTCTCGCTACCAGTAAACTTTTGGCCATGTAAAAATGAACAATAAGTTCAAACACTATAAAACGCGACTGCCTCCGTGGTCGAGTGGTCAGCGAGTTGACTTCTCATCCGTAGGTCCCGGATTCGATTCCCGGCTGGGGCGGGAAATTTTTCTTTAACCAGAAGTATTTCCTATTCCCCACAGAGTCTAGAAATATGTATGTGAGAGTGAATGTGTGTTTAAGGAAAATAAAAAAAAACTATTAAGAACCTGCAGACAACGATATGACAGATGTTAAAGGGGGCTATATAAATGAAACAGTAACAACTATAAAACGCGTAATTTTATGTGAAATCCAAAAACAAGTGGGACATCCTGCAGCACTTTTCTTGGGTTTGGCCTTTAAAAAGTATGATGTGTTCCATTCACATGCCTTCTCGGCATATTTTGCAAACAAACTATTCTTGCAAAACATTATTCTTGCGTCTACACCATGCTAAAAGAGATTAACATTAGCAAATATTATTTTACTACTTGCTTCCTTCTAAGCAGAAGGGAAATAAGAGAATACACTTACACTAGGCTAAAGCGATAGTCAAATCTTTTAAAAGCTTGATGCCTTGTGAACAAATGAACTTCGGTTCGCTTTGCAAGGCCAGCAGTAAAACAAGAGAGAGATGAAACGAAAGGTGTCTTCCCGTTTGAGAAAATTAGCGTAGTTTAAAATTGAAACCAACAGCAGGGAATATCTCGGAAATGTTTAACTCAAAAAAAAATGTATATGGCATAAATTGTGTGCTTTGACGAGCTCTACAGTTTTTGTGTAGACTTTTTTGCCTTTCTCTTACGGTTTACCAGTTATGCAAAAGTCATTCAGAATGAAGAGGACTTTAATATACCCTTATATATCTTTATTTCATTAGACTATTTTTGAGAAAATTAAAATGTTCGAAATGTTTTCCAAATAAAGGGTGGAATGGGGAGGGGGATTTTCCTCAAAATCTTCGTGTCGCATCCTTGGAAGATATTAAACTTAAATACCAAGTTTGTGTTTTTCTGTTTTTGTTGTTGTTTTGTTTTGTACAAGGGACCTTAACACTGTGTTTCTAGTGAAATCTTGGAATTGAAGTTTTGGGTACAGTATCTATATATCATGTACTAAGTAGAGAAAGTAAAAATGATAAGCCAATCTAAGGTATTTTTTCCTTCGTTCATCCTTCTTCCCTACCCTTGCGCCCCTTCATGTGTCAATTCGATTTAACCATGTTTGAATTAAGCACGCTTTACTATTTAATACGAAATATTGGTGGGTTAATTTCTCCTGATATGTGCTGACGAACATATAATATAGAAAATCGCTACCGAACGCATTTTCCATACTTTCCTCTGTTGATTCATGTTCTACTGATGTTTCCGCAACGCTACGGACGTTTTACAACAAAACATCACGTCATGTGTGCTGAAGTTTGCGAGAGGTCTGTTTTTACGCAGGCGGTTGGGCTGCATGACTCATATTTGGTGTTACCCTGCAGCGCTGTTAAATTCATTGAGTTACATCACATTAAGGATGCCAGTTTGGGTGGCACATTAATCAGTGACCATGTCCTTTCCCTCTGTTGGTCACATGGCCGTGACTGATACCTTTCACAGCATTCGTTCCCACACACAAAGACGGGGAAGATCGTGCGTTGTAGCGGGACAATTTAATGAGAACTTGGTTTGGATATCTTAGCATTAAATTCCTACACTGTGAAAGTTAAAATCACGTGATCACAGATAAAAGCAGTTATTACCATTTACTCTTGCTTTTAGAGTTGAGAGGGCTAGAAGCAAAGGAGTATAAGCGCCAAAAACATAATTGGGTGAAAAAGAGCTGCAAATGCTGTTTGAATCCTATTATATGTGCATTCTGGCGACGTTAATAAAAACGTTATTGATACAACAGTATTATGTATTGCTGTGCATTTGTTTATGAATACTTAATAATAACAATAATAATAAATATTACCCTTGGCGAAACACTTTTTCCTTGAGGCCTGTAAGAGTTGTACATTACATTACATTCCAATCTGCGGGTCCTGTTTTGGAATTAGACGAAAAATCCAACTCCAGGATGCAGATCAAGTCAGAAATTACTTTTAGTGTTAATTTAATTGTTGTTTCACACAAGTCATGTGTAGGACAGGAGTTGAATAGGTACAATCAACTGAAAACTTCAATGCCATATACATGGTAGCTCAGTGGTTATAGCAACCGGCTAGAGACTGGGAGATTCGAAGTTCAAATGGCATTGAATTGTGCAGTCTGACTCTACCTATTCAACCGCTCTCCTACACACGTCTTGTGTGAAAAAACAATTAAGTTAACAATATTGATCGAATAGTTGGCTAAACCAAGAAGTCCGGGACTTTACGACAAATAATTTGAGATCACATTGTGGTTTACCGGAAAACATGCGAGTCAGTTGGGAAATTTAATGCTCTTCCGGCATATGGCCATGGTATTTCAGTGGTTAGAGGAACTATCTAGAGACCGGGGTTCAAATCCCGACTATGGCATTGAATTTTTCAGTCTGACTCTATCCAAATCAGAAATTACGCTTATTGAGTACTCTTGATAATTATTAGTACATTTGTTTATAAATATTAACTCTGGTATTTACATTTCAGAGGTTTTGAATAACTTACAATTATATGTCTGATTCCAAAAACTAACCCGCACAGTATGCATTTACAGAATATTCATGTATATTATGTTGTCAACACTGCATTAATTATTATTAGCATTATTCTTTGATTGAATGAAATCTTCCACTGTATAGAAGATGTGAATAGTGACCTAAATTTCCGTTTGTTCATATGCATTTTTTTTTATAGGAGATGGAAATGAATTAAATAAAACCATATCATTGTAGTAGACCCCTTTTTAGAATGTCTCCAAATTATTGTTGATCTATGTTAAGTCGTGTCTGTCTAATTTCTTTGTTATGTATATACACATTTTTATAAGCTCTCCTGGATTATTTATTATAAATAACAATGTACTAGAATATACTCACAGGCTAATGGAAAAATTCCAATTTTTTTAAATATTGGTTTGCAGTGAGTTGATTATCTTAACCCTGTCATTATTCTTATAACCTTTTTACTTTTTCTACACATACTATATACATAGTGTATAGAGAAGCTATTGCACCAAGGAATTTGATGCCAAGATTCCACTGGAAATACATGTATTGGGACCACTGAATATAAAAAAAAAACATTTTTAGGTAAAGCTCCGTGAGTGGGGGGGAGGCTGCATAGCACGAAAACCATAAGTCCACTAAATACTAAACTTGATATTTAAGTTCAGTAACTTCCAAGGATGCAACACAAAGATTTTCAAGAAAATCCTTTACATGGACAACATTTTGAGAATTTTGATTTTCTCAAAAATGGTTCTAACGATTTAGATTAAATTACCATATACTAAAGATGTCTCATGACAACATGATGTCTACATGCATATCTTAAATTTTCTGGGAACAGCCTCTAAAGACCTCTTCATTCAGGATGACTTTTGCATAGCTGGTAAACAGTAAGAGATACGTAAAACTTACTACACAAAACATGTAGATCTCGTTAAAACAAACAATTTATGTTGTAGGTATATAATTTTTCTGGAGTTGACCATTTCCTCATAATCTTTGTGTCACATCCCTGGAAGACCAAGTTAGCAACTTTTTGTTTTTGAGTTATTGTGTTCACAGACACACACACCCATATGGACTTTTTCCAAAATGCTTTTATTTACATAGGGGATCCTAAAACGTGTATTTCCGATGAAATTTCGGTATCGAATTTTGGGGTGGAATGCAATAGCTTTTCTATCTACTATGCACATTCCATATATGTGCTACAGTAATAAAAAAGACATTTTAGAATTGGAAGCTGTTTCCTTAGAAGACTAATATTGAATATCTGAAAATATATAACAAGTTCAGTATAACTTAATGTTTTGTCATGTCTAACACAAGTGTAAACTTTTGTTTGTTCCAGTTTGGATTGCGGCAACTGGATCTCTCCTTGCTTTCACAACTATGGTCTCTCAACGAGTCAATTCAAGAATTTCGGCAGCTTCTTCAGGAGCAGGAAGACAACGCAGCTTTGTCACCACCTTCACCATCATCAGCTGATGAAGGGGAGGAGTTCTGTTCTCCTCTGAGATATCAGTCTGCAGTTCCAGGAGGCCTACCCCTCTCATCGGTGCCAGAACAGTATAGACTCTACAGCAGTTCCTCGCAATCAAGCATCGAGTACGGTGATGTGTAAAGCTACAGTGCTTACAGAAACACTTTGGTGCTTTCATCTAAAAATGGGTTAAGAATGGCAACTAAAACTAGCACTTTAAAGTCCTGCTAAAACTTAACCCATTTGTTGCCCAAAATTGCCAATTTAATAGTTATGTGTCCCTAATTTGGAGAACTTGAGTGTTTTCTGAAAGAATAGATTTACCTGCCGATTTGGCAGGATCATGAGAAGTGGTGCAAGAGTGCCTGAGACGTTTATAATCATAGCAAGAACCAAAGAACTTATGTTGCCATTTGCAGCAGGCAGAAACAAAAATGACATACAAATATTAGGAGTTTTTTTTTTTGAAAGTGCTAAGCAGAAATTGTATTTCTTCCTTGTTACTGCAGTTGGTAGTTTATAGTTATAATACTGGAAAGCCATATTTCTGGTAGGGCATGTCACGTAGAGTAGCGTCTCGTGGTCAAAAAGTACTAATATAAATTCCATGTCTTGGGGTGTAAAATGATACATTGGCAGTCATGTGTTTTATGACCTAAAATCCTGAAAAAATTAATTTTTTTTATTTTACTACTGAGGTTTACTCTGTTACATTTTGCTTCTGTTTAATTTTGTGGGCAGGTTTTGGCTTGAATAATAATTTTTTATATTCATAATTTGTTCTTAGTGTAAGGTTATATTTTGAGTTTATTACTTGAAGACATTCTGTTTAAGGAAAATATTAGTTGTATGAAAAGTGGTTCAAAAACAATCTATGCCCCACTCCCTTTTCTTAGTAATGGATGGAAATATTAACAAATTTCAGGAAAAATTCCTGCTATCTTCTCAGGTTGGTAACATGAACTAAATCAGCTTCCAACATTAATTTAAGGGTACAAAGTTTGAGATTTAATTGTATTTCCCTTTCATAATAGACTGCATTTGAACTTCATTAACAGAAACATATAATCATTTCTTGTAAAGCAGATCCAGATCAAATTTAACCTCCAGTGGTGTTTTTTATACTTTTTAGGTAGTATTTCTCTGTGATTTTTTTGTTTTAACATTTATGTCAAGCTACATTAAAGAGGTGGTGTTGGGCAGGCAGTCCTGCTGCTGTTATCTCCAACTCTGCCTGTTCTTTGTTTTAATCAGGAGCGAAGCAGCTAGACACAAATAGTAACAATCAAACTTTAAAATTAAAAATTCTACCTTGTTACTTTAGTAATTAGTAGTTAAAATATGAGTATAACATTAATATGTCATATTAAAACTATTAATAAATTAATACTTTTTGTATGACAAAAGGAAATTTAATGTAAGAATAATAACATATTGCAAAATTATATTCCTGAAGCAGAATTTAAAATTAAAAATTGATTCTCTTAGTTCCTATAGGTTATATTCATAGCTTGCAGTTCTCTTTTGAGACACTGCTTTTAGGATTAGATCAGCAAGTGTGTTTGTATTTCTGTGTTAAAAACGTATACTCAAGAACATTTCAGTTATTACTGAGTCAGTATCAATTTTAAGCCACCACTTAATATTACTACATTGTCAAATACAGTGTGATCTTTTAAGTCCCTTCGCAGTGGTGGAATAAGTGAGATATAGGCATGTGTGGTAGCCCTAACTTCATACATCCATTTTTAGGTATGAAAAAAGTTGAGCAATTCTTGCTGAATGGAAATGATATATGGACCTAAACTAGAGCTTGGATGTATAGGCATTTATTTCAGTTAAAATAGGCAGTATAATAGGCATTTATTAATCACAGAAACATACAAAAATAGACAAATACTTAATAAACTCATATGTACTCACTTTGTTGAAGTATAAAATACCTTTTTCATGGTTAATTGTTTTTTCACAAACATTGTACATCAGAACAAACCATCGGTAGATAGCATATCTGAACTGAACTCGCGGACATAACCATTCAGTTTACTACTTAACTGTGCACTCACTTTTGGCATGATAAATATTGCAATAATCATGGAGTTGTTTAATACAAGTTCAGTCTCAAACTACAGATTCTACTTGCTCAGGCCTGAGTGTATCTACTTTCTTTCAGAGATCAGGAAAATCCGACTATGTATTGTCTCAAAAAGAGGGGCATGAGAAGAGATTAGAGAGTTCCTAGTATGCAATTACGGGAGCTGGAGAAAAAGGTAACTTTGCAGAGTTACTTTGAAAAATGGCATGTTATTTATGGATGCTCTTTAACTACTGTGGCTCTCAGCGTCCCATTCTAAATTGGGTGTGAAAGACCGCTTAATTTTGCTCAGAGGCGTCTCTATCAGGCTTGAGGTTCTTTTACGTGCCATAAATCTACGACACAAGACCAACGGCTTTACTTCCCTTCTGAAGGAAGCCTTGCTAAGGATTTTTACACCCAAAAAAATCCATCGTCCTCCGACCTTGGGTATATGAAGTTAGCATGGTAACCATTACACCACGGAAGGCGACAGCTACTTTGAAAAGGAATGAGTTGACCATCAGGTGAAGGAGTCGAATAATACAAATCTTACAAAAGGTACTTGCAAACATGCATTCTTTTCTACACCCTCCATGTGATACTTCCTTTCGCTGGTAAACTCCGAAGTAACCTGTTATACTGTTCAAACACTTCTTGGAAATATTGCTGGAGAATAAGGTTCTCAACAAATACCTATGTGAGGTGAATACATATTTTTAATTTGTACAACCATTATTTTTTGTTTTTTGATATAACCCATGCAAGCTTTTTTAAAATGTATTAAATATAAAGAGAATTTACAATAATGAGGTAAGAAGGCTAAAAAAAGGTGGTTGGTTAACTTTAAAATAAGCAACAAGAGCTAAAATAGGCAAAAAAGGCAAACTAAAAATGTGCCTATCGTCACCAAATGTGTGAAAATGTGTTTATCCCTAATAGGTCTTTCATATATACCCTCCAATTAAAAAAGGCATTTTGTCTAACATCCGGGCTCTAGTTATTACTAATGCCTTTGAATGGCTATGCCAAGCCTATACTTTAAATTTGTTTTTCTCTCTTAAAACTAATTTTTTTTTCAATCTTCTATGTTTTATGTCACTTTAACTTTTTAGTCATAATGTGACGGATATGTTCAGTAAGTTAACCTGTTGATGGTAAGTTGTGGACAGTAGCCTTTAGAACTCATCCCCATACCATGGTTGTCAGATGGTGATCAGCTAGCCCTCAAGGACACTTCCCTTTATATCATACTACTTTGCTCAGTGTCAAACAGATGACATTAGGGTGCCATTCATTTAGCTACTTTAACTATCTGAGGATATGTGGCATTTCAATCACTATTACCACCTTTTTTCAGGTTTTTACTATTGTTTTAGACTAATAGTGGAACTTTGTTTCATTGTAGCAAATATCCAATCTGGTATTTACATTAGCGACCAAGAGAATCAACGAAAAAAACCCAGCCATATGGGTTTTGAAACCAGAACCTCCTGATTTTTTTTTTTTTTTTTTTTTTTTTTTTTTTTTAATGATATATTGATCGATCAGCGCATGTGCGCTCTACAGATCATTGATTTTAGACATTATTTACATGCATGATACTGAATAACATTGAAATGAGGTAAGCCCCATTGGGCCCCTCTTAAGTAGGTACATTTTTTGTTTGTTTTTATTTTACAGAAAGTCTTGCTGTGAGAGCTGGTCCAGTGGTAGGCGACTCTTGATGCGAGTTGGATAGCTAGATTTTCTGCCAAGAGAATAGTGAATGGCTCCTGAGACGTCTTTTAGCTTGCTGTAAAACTGTTCGGCTTGTGAAGAAATTGACTGTTGAATGATGCTGATTCCAGTTTCTCTATGTAGTTGACTATTTCTGACAAACCATGGTGCATTCGTTGAGATTCGCAATATTTTGTTTTGAAATGTCTGGATATGTTTGATTTCAGAAGGACTAGTTCCTCCCCAAACTGGACAAGCGTATAGTAGCAGTGGTCTTAATAGGGTCGTGTAAAGTAGTGTGCAGTTTTTTAGTTTGAGTGAAGATCTTTTGTTGAGGATGGGGTAGAGTTTTGCCAGTCTTGCTCGGGCTAGTTTAAGTTTGTTGCTTATATGTGGTTTCCATGTGAGTCATCGATCCAGGAGTACACCGAGATATTTCAGTGTTTCTGAATTAGTTTTCCAGGGTATCTGTTTCGCTGGGAGCGTTACTGGTGGTGGATAGTTTTGTCTGCATAGTGTAAAGACCATTGCTTCACATTTTTGCTGGTTGAGCGAAATACGCCAGTTGTCTAGCCAGGGCATAATTAAGTTTAAGGCCTCTTGAAGGTGATTTCTGGCGGTGTGGATATTGCGATGTGTTGAGAAGATTGCAGTATCGTCCGCATACATAGCGATTTGAGCTGTAGGCGTTGCAGGCATATCAGAGGTGTACAGGTTGAACAGAGCTGGTCCCAGGATAGATCCTTGAGGAACTCCAGCTGTTATAGGTTTTGTAGAAGAGTGGCAACTACCTATGTTCGTTGTGACAGAAAGGAGGAAATTATTTTATTATTTTATAGAGGTAGTCTGGAATGCCGTTGTTGAACAGTTTGTATAGAAGACCCTGATGCCAAACCCTGTCAAATGCCTGAGTGAAGTCAAGGAAAGCTGCAGTTGTGTGTTCTTTCTTCTCGAAGCCTTGTGCCACTTGCTCTATAATCCGGAGAATTTGATGGGTGGTTGAATGTTTACGACGAAAACCGAATTGAAAGGGAGGTAATACTGATGCTTCATTGAGAAATTTTGTTAAACGCTTCAGTATAATCTTTTCATACACTTTGGACAGAGTTGGTAGCAGACTTATAGGACGATAATTGTTTGGGTCTGAGGAGCTTTTCCCAGGTTTATGAATAACAATAATTATAGCGTGTTTCCAGATTCTGGGGAAGTAGCCCATACGTATCAAACTATTGAAGAGTGAGGCCAGAATAGCAAGTGCTTTGCGAGTCAGTTGTTTTAATACAAAATTTGGAATTAGGTCATGACCAGGCGATTTTCTTGCTGGTAGTTGCTGGATTATGAACAAGATTTCTTTTGGCGAAGTGAAGTCAATGGGAAGTGGAGCAGTGGTATAAGAACCAGGAAAACGTTCAATCCTCCTGAATGCAGGCCACAGACATTACCACTGGAGCCATCCTACTCAGTAACTGTATTTTCTTTTGTTTTATTTACCTTTTTCTCAGGTCAGTAGTATAAAACGTTGCAAGAAGTTGTAGTTTGGATTATCTTTATATATTGTTGACCTTGCAACACTGCAGAAGAAAAGTGAGGTCTACCACTTCTTGTAGTGTCATGAACAGAAACAGAGTCATGAAATCTATTTATTAAATCCTAAAAGCATCCTCAAACTGTAATCTGGAATTTGGAAACTGCTCTATAAATTTTTGTTTCAATTTTTCTCTAAAAACCTTCTCCATTAAAATACACACTGTTTAATCAAAAGCATTTTCAAGTTAAATTTACATACTGCATACTGACAGACACATTGTCCATGACTCACAACTTAAAAGATCACATTATATGTGCGAAGCTGAAATGAGTAAAAAGTCTCTACGTAATTTCAAATTCACTGCCTGTGAGTGATATTGTTATGCTTTGAAATTTCTGACTGTACTTTGTTGATTATGGTGGTGCATATCAATAATATGCAAAGATAAACCCTAGAAAGTATCCATAATTATTTCACAGACTAAGGTCTTTTCGAAGTTAATCTAAGACTGTGGTCTTTAAACTATGCACATTGCATATATGTACATAAAAACATCGAGCTTATGCATTAATATGCAAAATCGAATTCTTTGACTGATTATATTTATGTGATGGGAAATGATTGACATGAGCTATGTGCGATGCAGGCACAAGTATAGGGTGTCCCAGAATGTTGCTCCAAATTTATAGTAGATATCTCAGTAACTGTTAAGATTAATAATAACAAAGTGAAAATAGTTTTATTTCATACATGACATTTATATAGGAAATATTTTGCTTTCTCCCACACCCTATGCAAGGGTCAATGTGAAAGTTATGGGAATACACAACGATCAATTGTGGCAAGCCAAAACAGGTCTAGCTTCAACAATGTGCAGCATCAGACTTCTACGCATGTTCATACAGGTGTTGCTATGCCATATTCTGTGATGGATCTCAAGCAAGAGCATTTCCCTGCAATGATGACCATGCAGGACAGTCGCTACAACAATGGATAAAAATGTGAAGAGAGCACATGTTGCTCAAAGAGCATTGTTATCTGAATATTGGATCAGTAGCAGTGAACATCACATTAGAAAGCTTTGCAGTCATTGGATTCCTTTACAAATGAGCACATGTGTCAGGAAATAATAGGAAAATTTGATGGGTGGAATTCCAAAAGCATATTTAATATCAGCTGACAAAAGCTGGGTATACACTGTGATCCAGAAACTAAGTGATAATCATCGGTCAGAATCTTCCCAGGAGAGGATCCTCCAACACCACAACGCCAACTCTCCACTAGAAACAACTGTTTCTGCAGGGGTCTGTCCAATTCTCCCTGAAGTACAGATTCAGTCCCATGAGAATTTTTTCTATTCCTCAAAATAAAACAAAAGATGCAAGGTCAATGAATTCATTAACCTGAAGCTGCAGTAGCTCCGAAGAGAATGGTGTTAATCAATTTTAAAAAAATCATTGAAAGGATGAGATGTTATAAAGTACAGACTACTTTGAAGAGATGCAATGACCAGACATAAGTTTTTACAATGTTATTGTGTTCATTCTCAAAACTTTTGAAGTTACCCTTTTAGAGTGTGATTTTTTGTTGTAGCACATATGGTGATATGCTGTATAGAGTATGTAAGAAAATGGAATATCCATTTGACTGAAGGTTCACAGAGCACTTGTAATGCATAAAGTAAAAATAGATGTAATATCTACCTATTGCCAATTACTGCATTGCTCTAACATCAACAATATTAGCACTGTAAAATTGATGCAACCATTCTGGGTTACTCTGTATAGTGTACCTTAAGTACTTGCTTTTATTCTAAAATAATTTGATGTCTTAATTTAATCTTAATGTATGTATGAATTTATTTTTGTTTAAAATAATACTTGTAAATTTTTAATAATATTCTCAGTGTTGTGATTAGTATAAAATAATTTTTTATGAGTATGTATTGCTTAAAAGTGGGTAATTGAAATATGGCAAATAAATAATCTGTATGCCATGAGAAATTTGATTTTGCTTTTTAAATCTTTAAAATTTGTTGGCCAATTTTTTCTCCATATTGTACAGCTATAACCCATGGGAAATAATGGTAAAAAATGGTTCTTAATGTTGCAGTATGGTTTCTGAAATTAGAGCAAAAAGCCGAAACACTATGTTTCTCAAAACATGCTAGATTTAATGCATGCAACATGCACAACCTTGATTTTGATTGTTGCAACTTGGTTCCTATATTGTATATTTTCTTAGTTAACATAGTGTTCAGCTCTCTCTCTTTTTTTTTTCTTTTTTTTTTTTTTTCTTCTTCTTCTTCTCCTCCATAGAAGGCACTCTATGCTTGACTTATGTTGATATTACAAATAGCTGCACTACTAGGCATTGTAATGTTTTGAAAGTTATAATGGAACTTTGTTTGACACCACAATAAATAACACAATTTTATTGTTGATGAATGGCAACTGTCAGAATTCAGCCAATAAACATGTGCATTTTTGGCAGTAATCTCTATTAACAAAATCATTAATTGACACATTACAGACAGTTAATAGCTACCAATAAACAACCATTCATGATAAGCCTTTCTAAATCACATTAACAAATAAGCCCCAGTCACAGTAAATGTGGCAAATGTCACTCAGTCCAGGTCCATAGCCTTATTTATCAAGGCTCAAGGTATCTTAAAAACATATTACATATGCATGACAAATTTGGAGATAAGTTTTGTGAAATTCATAATCACAGCCAGCATACATATCCTAACTTCCATCCCAGTTTAGTTTTTAATTAATAATGCTTGTACTTAATAGCATATAATATTTTGAATGTGCATTCTAAAAAGCAAAATATTATTTAGAAACAGCTCTGCCTGGGTGAAACTATTGCTGTACTGCTGTTGCATGGAGCTGATGAATCATGGTTTATAAAAATTTGAAACTTATGTTCATTTTCTAAATGCCAACTCCTACAATGAGCATTAATATTTTTAATATTTTAACAGGCATTTGCTTAGCTTTGTGTGTCTTTTCTTAAGTATATACTTTATTTTGCTCTGCATTGTAATTCAGATTATATTGCAACATTTTGGCATTAGTTCACAAGTACTAATTGGAAGTAGTTCCCTTTAGCTAGACAAATGGTCTAGATTTGTCTTCTACAATTCAGAATGTTTATTGCTTTTGCTGTGAGCAACCTTAAACTTTCTCTCATGGTTTTCACCAAAACTTTTAGTTTGTTTTAATAATTTTCTGTGACTTTTTTTTGGGTGAAAGAATGTTTATGCTAACCAGCATTCACCTTTACAGCAAGAAACCCTTGTCATGCTTGTTAAAACAAGGATTTTTTAACTTTAGTAGGTACTCTCTGAAAAAAAATCTTGTATCATATTACTCAATAAGTTTTGTTTTACTGTCATCGCACTTTCACAAGCATTTCTTTCTTTCATTCATTCTTTCTTTTTTTTTTTTTTTTCTTCAAATATATTGCAGTGGCAAAGAAACGAAAGAGAAAATTATTAAGCTTGCATTGTATTTTATTCATTATTAGAATTAGCATGCAAATTACATGCATGCTTGCTATAATATCAATTTGTGCAACAGTGGATCAAAGGACTCTTTAACCCAAACTTCAATCAAACTAAAGTCTGTCAGGTAAAATTCTGTTTTGTGAGAAAAACTCTTAAAAACATAAAATTTTAATTTCTTTTGCTTCAAGCTGTATGGTAATAATAAAATGGAGTATAATTTTTTATGCTTATATCTGCTATGTTGTTGAAGGTGCTTGTTCTATATATGCATATTGTATTTTATTTTTCGCGTCTGTAAGTCTAGGGTGGGGGGGGGAAGGCTTCCCAGGTATTAATTAGTCTGGTATAATGTAAATTTGTACTTTGTTATGATTACCACGGTGATATTGTAATTAGGCAGGTTTAAGTCAAGTATCATTCTCACTTTCATAATTTCATTTCTAATAAGACATGTGAGAACAGAAATTGGGTGCGACTTTGGTAGTCAAGGATGAAATGCCCTTGTTTGTGAAGGTTAATATGTGGTTAATTTAATGAGAAATGATTGTAGCATATGCTTTTATTTGCAAACCACAATAAAAATTAACAATAAACAGATTCGTGAAATAAAAATGATGCATATCTTAGATCTATGTTTAGGACCCATGTAAAGCATAAACATTATTGAATAACATACACAGCATGTCTAAAAGAGGAACTCCCTGTTTAAGAACTACATGTTTGGTCCAAATATGCACTTTTTGCCCTTTAAATGTAAGTTAGTTATGCTGTGGTTTTCTTATGGTTATAAATAAATATGATAAAGCAGACTAGATCCATTAAATTATATACTTACATTTCCTAATAGCATTGAAACTTTTTTAAAAATAATAAAAATACAAATTCAAATTTTACAGAATTCAATTGTGGCTTTACAACAGTTTTATTTATTATGTAAAGAAACTGTCTCCAAATTTGAATGCCAAATCAGCTCTGGTACATAAAACAATCGTTATCCACATCACAAAGCTGCATTTAGGTGATACAAAATGGCATTTAGATGATACAAAATGGCTGCAATGTGTAATCATGGACTAATATTTGAAGTGAAACCTTAAAATGATATTTGGAGTTTCTCAGTAGACAGAGTGCAAATTTAAACCTTCAGTCAATTATGCTTGAAACTGAAAACTGATGGAATTAGCAATAATAATTGTTTAAATTTCAGATATATAATGCAAAATATTAATTGTTTAATGTGAGAAGCTAGCATTTTTAATAGTGTTGTACTGTACAGCAATTTAGTGAACTTAGCATTAGGATTCTTACAGTAATTGTAATATAGTCTTTTCTGATAACATAAGAAATACATTTCTCTTTGTGTCTTTATTGACTAAGTGCTACATATGGTAACTAAAATTGTGCAAATTCAATTTTGTATGCAATGTGCTGGAATTTGTATAATGTAAATTAGATAGATTGCATATTTCTAGAAAATGTGATAAAGTATGTATAATAATCAGTGTAATTTGTGTGTATGAGAGATGTCTGATTTTGGATTTCTCTGTTGTTAGGCTTTCTACCCTCGACTTATCTTAGATACTGTTCCTGTTACAGAATGAATTATAATTTAGATATTACTGTAAATATTTGCTATTACAAAAAAAAAAATCTGAAAACAAATCAATATAAATGATGTTGCTAAAGGCACATTTTCTCATTGTGATGTAAATATAGGATAGTTTAGAAGTATTGTATCACCTCTCACCTCCTTCCAAACACTGTGTTTGCCTATTTTATGTAATGTGAGGGTAGAAGTATGTACCATTGCAGCGATATTGAATTGTGTTTACAAGAGTCCAAATACTGTTTTGGTACCCATCTACCTACCTCTCCTTCCAGTATAACCTTAGAGCACTAACATATATTTTTACCAATGTTAAATACTAATGATACATAAAACTTACATAGTGGGTCTTTAAATGATTTTTAATAAATGCTAATTATTACATATATTTATTATTTTATGCCCTTAATAATGAATATTGTACAAAAGTATTTTCAAACAATACTGTAAGATATCTTCAGTAAAAGTGGGTGCAAACAGCTCAGTGGAATAGAATTTACTAGAAAGAAGAACAGGTGAAACTTAAAAGTTAAGATTTTCATTTACACGTAAAATCAATAAAAATTAAGACTAGCATGGGTAAAATTGTTCAAAGGATTTCTATTTCAGGTAGGTACTCTTAGGTTCACATGTATTATATTTTTATTTGCTGTTAATGCACTCTGCTTAATGATTGTGTCTTTCAATGGTATCCAGCTTACTAATGAATTCTCTGCATTCATAAACACTTAACCTAAAATATTGTTTGACAAATTGATTTATTGCAAGCATAAGAAAACACCCAAGCAGTATGTATAGATAACATTTAACACTAATGATACTTATTCTTTACTTAAGCACTTTTCTTAACTTAATTGTTTTTCGTCAACCCTAACTATATGTAAAATGGCATAGTGAACTTAATAGACTTCTTGTTGCCATCCCAACAAAAAACTGAATCTATTCCCTCCATACTGCAATGCCAATTGAAGACTTGATGCAGTTGACATAGAGATGAGAAGCAAATGGTTATGGAACCATAACTTGTACTGCTATAAATAAATATTTATGTATAATTCAGTAATGAATCTCTAGTGGTTTTTACTTGCAACAAATGTAGCAATTATTCCTGTTGTTTTAGCAAGTACAAGGTGGTATTCAACATTTTTGGGACTGGTGCTGTCATCTGGTCAAAAACTTGCTGTGAGAATAATGACCGCCATCACCCTCAAAGTATTTCCCTTCACATGTATACACTGATCCAACTTTCCAAATGTATCTGGAAGTCATATTCTTTGAGAGTGTTTAGCACAGACATCAATTCATCTTGAATCCTCTCAATTGTGTCAAACCGATGTCCTTTCAACTTCATTTTCAGTTTGGGGAATAGAGTGAAGTTGCAGGGTGTCAAATCAGGCAAATATGGTGGGTAGGGGACAACCATCATGTTGTTTTTCATCAAAAGGCTCCTGGTGAACAAGGAATTGTGACAGGGTGCATTATCGTGATGCAATAGCCAATTCCCTTTTCGCCAAAGTTCGAGCCTTTGTCTCTGCACATTTTCACAGTGTCATCGCAAAACATCACAGCAGTACATGGAAATCACTGTTTGATTTGGTGGGACAAATTTTTTGTGCACAATTTCTTTGGTATCGCAGAAAATGAGGAGCATGCTCTTGACTTTGCTCTTCACTTGTCTCGCTTTTTTTTTGGTTGAGTTTGGGCTCTTTCTCTTGGAGGGTTGTTGTTTGGTCTCAGGGTCCCCCAAACATTTGTTGAATTACTGCGAGGGTCCCCATAGCATTTTTTTCCAGAGATTTGCATTGAATTTGATGCACATTCTGTGTACTAATCTTGGATCCATCATAAAATCACCACACACTATACACAGAGTATCATGAAAAGTACTATAGATTTTCAACACTTCTACAGCAACATGAAACTTTTAAACACTCGCTCATCAGACATACTAGTGTTGCCACCTAGTGGTATAAAACTGTACTATAACTACTGACGAGATGGCAGCACCAGTCCCAAAAATCCATGCTAAATTTCCAGAGTAATATAGTTAGTGTTCTAGGGTAAAACTGACCACAGAATAATTCTGCTTTAGGACTGATATTTTAAAATAGTTTGTTTACAGTTTTGTATATTCATTTTAAATTTTCTTTCACAGATTATGTTTATAGGTGTTGATTTTGTGCTATCAATATAATATAGAACGTAAACATTAGGCAATTGTAAAGATTTGCTGCAGGGATAAACCTGCATCTTCCACACAGTCTTTGCATTTATACGTTATTAAAAATGAATGAAATGTTATAAATGAACTGCTTTTATTCAAAATGTTTACCCAGTATTTACCTGTCTGATCATTCTTCTCTTAATACAGTTGTTCTGGTTACAGTTAAGCATGTATATTATGCATTTTCAAGGTGCATTATTTATTTTTATTTTTTGTAATAAATGCCTTCATAGAGTAATTACTTCTTTTAAAAACATGCTGTAATATATGTGTAAATAACATCAATTTCACAGTTATTTGTACTTCCAGTTTAGTGTTGCATTGAGTGATGGGTAGTCATGTAAGAATCATTCAAAGTGAACACTTCACTCTTATGATCTGTGTACTAACAACTTATTTTAGTAGAGCGGTAGTTGCATAGTTCTCACACTTCATAACATTTACAATTGAATGGGTGAAAATACAAAGGAAAACATTTCATAAATCACAGTAAGAAATAAATATAACATACTCTTTTAAACTTCAATTAAGTAAATAGTGGATAAACAAAGTTTTTACAAAGTATAAACGTTTAGTATTATGGCAATAATTGTTTCGTTAGAATGGCACAATGTAAGCATGCTGGGCCTATAGCCTGGAGTTCCATGGATCAAAACTATGCTCTGCTACCAAAATTGCATTGGGTACTTGCAAGTTTACACTTTCAAGCTTAAATGGAACAAGGAATGCTCGCTCTCCCACTCAAAACGAATCAGGGTAATTAAATTAACATAAGAATTTAGAATGGTGGTCATACCAATACACTTGTTAATTGCTTTATTGTTTCATTTAACTTCTGGGGTTATATCAGGAGTTCTGCTTTAGAAACAAGTGCTGGTGTTTTCTAACTGAACTTTATTAACATTAGATTATTTCAGTATTATACTAATAAGTATATATATATGTTCTCTCATATGCATTCTTCCAGACTCTGTGGGGTGTAGGTAGTGATTCTAGATAAAGAAAAAAATCCCCACCCCAGCTAGGAATTGACAGAGCTGTATAATTGCTTTACAACTAAGTCACTTAGACAAAATATCTTTGAACAATTTTGACAAATCGCTAGTCATTACAAACTTGTAATGGATTTAGCATAGCATATAATTATTTTTAACACTCACACTCAAGATTAGATGAGCAAACAAATGTGTGAGTTCTGCCTCTAATACCTATCACGTGTTCCTATGATACCAATATAGAAAGTTAAACCCGATTTCACTCCCAGGCATTAATGCCATCCAGCAAATGTCATTATATACATATGTGTGAATTTTTTACAAATATTGAGGATATAAAATCCCCTATTAATAATAAATTAACAATGGCAAATTTAATAACCCATCCCATAAATCGAGGTCAAAACCCAGAGATATATTATGATTTACATCAAAATATTTTAAATAGCAGCTTCACCTTCTAATTGAAGGCTTTTCCAGATTTTTCTCAGTCTTCATAATTGGCAAAAGCTAGGAAGGTACCCTAAATTTAGGCCTGGATGATTTCCATCCCAAATTATGATTTCATTTCATTATTACCAACATCCACAATCTGTGGTGCCCGTAAACACTACTAGAAAACTAAAAGATAAAATTCATCCCTGCTTATAATTTTGTCTGCTACTGAAGTTCATGGCCTCTTTACAATGATAATGGATAGTAGAATAAGTTTTTAGGGGAATACAAGACCATGACCACACAAATAACAAAAGTCATTTTAAATGCTTGACACTTCCGAGGTGTGAGGATAGTCATGAATTCAAAAAATGGATGCAGCATGATTCCTACATGTGGGTTTTTCATTATGTAAAAATTTAATTGCATTTTGCTTCACACCTTACTTTGAACACTCATCACAGATATTTCAGCTGCAAGCTATTTTTTTTTATAATAGAATTCAGTATTTGTGTATTCTGATCTGATGTTAACTGAAACTTAGGTTGCATTGTATTGTATAGTTTAACATTTGTTTAACAAGTGATCTTGGAATTTTGCAAGGGGAGGCAGGCTCCTTCAGTAA
Organism: Hymenopus coronatus; assembly: GCA_030762935.1. Classification (NCBI taxonomy): domain Eukaryota; kingdom Metazoa; phylum Arthropoda; class Insecta; order Mantodea; family Hymenopodidae; genus Hymenopus; species Hymenopus coronatus. The sequence goes on along the minus strand of CM060886.1, from coordinate 102,331,686 downwards.
AATTGTTGGAGGGGCAATGCCCTTGGCTTTGCAAATTAGGGAGACCAAAAGTACCTTTCCCCCTCTCTCCAAGTTTGCACCTGTGTTACCAGGTCTTCAAGGTTCCTATAAAATGGAATTCCCATTTGTTTTACATGCAATTTTTGTACATTTTACACATAAATTTTATGCCATTGCAAATTTATTATGCTTTGCTGGATGAGGATAAGCTTCATGGATTTCAATTTCAGGAAATTGGCAAATCTGTCACTGTATTTGTACCTTTAGTTATGCTTAAATACTTCATGAACTGTATCCCACATTTAAATGATTCAGTAAAGAGTGAAGTTGTTCCTAGGAATGAACTGATAAAACCCATCACTGATTGTGTTCTTTAGAACCTGAAGTGGATATCATTTCATACACAGCTGTGTCATATCCAGGGTGTAAATCAGGTACCTATTAACTTAAAAAACGTTGAGTGTCAAAGGCTATAGCAGAATTACATTTTTCATACACATACCTCTAACCTCTTGATAACAAATATTAATTTGTGTGTTAACTTCAACAAGTTATAATGAAGTACAAGTGTCTTCTGTTTTAGTACACTGAAAATGTTGATTGTTGTTAAAGTAAAGTTATAAACTACATAATTCTATCTTTTCATTTGTTGTAGTCTATTTGGCACTCATTAGCACAAACAGTAAGGCAATAATGATGTTGAAAATGTTCAAAAGTCAATTATTGAAAGCCTGCATTTCATATCCCATGAAGCAGGACATTTTTCTTCATCCAAAGAAAACAATCAAATTAGGTAATTGTTAGATATATAATACAGATTATGCATATTCCTTTTAGTGCACAATAACAATGTATAATTATTATATTTAAAATATCTTTAACAATTGCTGGAGATAACCATTTCTTCTTCTGTTATGTAAGAAATAAGTATCCTTCAACAGTGACAATGAAGTCATGTGTTTTAGCACAAATATAATCATGTTTAGTAGAATTTAGAAATGTGTGGAGGTAAGCCTTTGATAATACTAAAGAAAGCACTTTACATGATTATCATCTTTTGTTTATATTTGATTGCTCATGTGTTTGCTTTCTGCATTGATATAAAGCAGAAAGATGATATACTTGAATAACAACTTATTCACATTTTAAAATGTCTTTAAATGAATAAAAATGAATAAAGTATTAATTTACCACTTGTTTGGTGTTTAACCTAAACCATAGAGTTCCTTTCAGATATGATCCTATAGTCTTTTGCATTATTGTTTATCAGCCATCAGCATCGTCCTCCGTGGTATAATGGTTACCATGCTAACTTCATACCCAGCGAAGGACGATGGATTTTTTCGGGTGTAAAAATCCTTAGCATGGCTTCTTTCGGAAGAGAAGTAAAGCCATGGGTCCTGTGTCGTAGATTTACGGCACGTAATATGGCTGTCCCTTGGGCCAATTAAATTGGTGGTCACAAAACAGGCTAAAAATCACTTTATCAAAACAGAGAAAAGTCATCCAGAAGTTATAGCTTACATTGGGATAAAATGTGTCGTCCTGTGTAAAGTTTTAACGTGAGTTTAATTTTGCTATAACAAAATTGCATGTTTTCAAGAACTGTTATAAAGTTAAAAACTTTGTATCTCATCAAGTTAACCAAATTCAAAAAGGATATATTGCATTTCTGCAGTAGATTGAAACATTAAACTATTTTTTTTTTGTTTGTAATAAAGTTGATGGTTAACTCATTTTGTGAGTACCCATTTGATTTTTCTCTTTTATAAAACAGAAAAGTTGGTTGTGGGAAATCTTCTTCTGGTTTTATTTTTCTATCTGGTAGGCAGTTGCAGGCTTCAGATGTACATTTTACAAAAGTGTATTTTGAACTGCTTGGAATCAGTAGCTTTTCCAGAAAAATATTAAATGGGAGTATAAAATCAAATCAAATAAAGAATTTTAATTAATCCTGAGTTGATATAATAACCCCTTCAGCTACATGAACATGATTGGTGCATGACTGTTAAGCAATCCATTTTACCAATGAATAACATAGACAACTCCATGAAATAATACAAACCTTGATTCTGGATTTATGGTCATGCGATCTGAGGCACGATAGGAGTAGTTAAGCTATCAAACCAAGGATCACGGGATCAAATCCAGTCCAAATGTTCAACTTTCAAGAGAAACTGTGGAAAAGGATGGGGAGGGTCCAACTAAAGCAATCGGTATGATGGCACTGTTGGATGCTAACGGGTTTTGATTAAATGCAGATACATGCATTTTACAACTATTTTTTGTTGTTGTAAAAAAAATTAGTTCACTCATACCATTATGCAGCATTATAAGATCAAATAATATTGCAGTTACAGTGTGTCCAAATAGCTGCGCGGTATAAGGCATGTATGTGAGAGTTGACCATATTGGTATGGTTGGAGATTCACGTCCCAAAGTGCCAAAATATTTTTATTTATTTTCATACCTCACCTCCATTATTGGGCATCCTGACGGGTTAAAAAAAATTGTATTTTATATTCAAAGATTAAGCACTGCAATTGGAATTCAAGTTAGATTTTATTATTATTATTTTATACATTATTTTATTCTGGCTACTACTCTGCTTGGAGTAGCTGTCATAATGTCTAAAGTGTAATATAGGACTATGTCTGTTCTTAGATCGGAGCTTGGTTAAGTTTAGTTGATTCTGAGAATCTTGGCTGATGAAGTAAGGCCAGAAGATGGGCTGGAGTCTACCCAAAACTAACTTAATCTTAAGCCAAAATGGTTACTTAAAAATGTGTGACAAAGTAAATGTTTAAAGTAATGGATAACGAAGAAGACTACGTTAAGTATTGCATCATACAGAAAGAACAACCCATTTTACCTTATTAGGTAAACATAAAATAATGAGAACACTTAAGTGCTCATATTAACCATCGTAAAGCAATACTACTCCAGTTTAGACATGATATTAAATGTAAAATAAAACAGCATGGATAAATTTTGAACTTAGAAAATGTTTTACAAATAGTATTAAATTAGAAATAGATGGAGTAAGTATCCCAGAAACTGAGTGTGCAAATTTTCTGGGTGTAATAATCGATAAACACCTAAACTGGAAGCCATACATATGTAGAGCATATCATGAAAAAACTAAATAAAGGCATCTATATTATGAGGCAAGTTAGGAAAGCATACATTAAAACAGGTTTACTATGCATTTATATACTTGGACATTAAACACAGAATAACACTGTGCAGGAATATTACCGCAGTGGAAATGAAAAAGAATCTTTAAACTCCAAAAAAGGCAGAATATTAGAAAATGTAGATAGAAGACTCAGTTGTGGGAATATTTTTAAAAGTTTGAATATCTTAACTGTTCCATGCATATATATTTATGAGAGTGTAAAGCAAATTTTACAAGATCTAAGTGTATCCAAAAATAGTTATATACATACATATGTTTTGAGAAACAATGATGACTATTACAGAACAGCACTTAGAGGTACATTAAATAATAGATAGACTTGGATAGCATGGGAAAAGAATTATATAACAGATTACCAAAAAGAAATAAAAAGAAATTTGTATCACTAAAGTGGCTCTAAGCACAATAAAAAAATATTTAATTGAGAATGCATATTATAGCATGGAAGAGTACAAATGTAAATTGTAAATACATATTGTAAACATGTACATTTAAACACTGACATGTCCGTTATTGTACATTTTAAAGGATGAATAAAATGGCATGACTTATTTTGGCATTTCATGAGCTTTTCAAAATGGCAACAATATTAACCATTTATGCATCATATGACACTTTTGAAACAGCATGGAAAGATAGAATAATTATGAAAAATTCAATGTCATAGCCAGAATTTAAATTATGCCACTGCTCTAACCAGCTGAATTACTACAACATGCTGGTACAACATAAAATCCCCATTTGTCCAGTAAGTAACAAATTGATCTGAAATTCATTCTGAGATGATGATGCTGACTTAAAAACTTGCACCTTCAGTCCTGTGCTTAATCTTGCCTGTAGCACTGAATTTTTCAGCCTGATTATACCTTTCCAACTTTAGCTTGCAGATGGCAGATACGGACAGGGTTTGAATTAACCAGAGGATGGGGGAGATTTCTCCCTCTCATTAAATAATTTCCCTGGCTCGAAAGGAATTTCTTTATTCAAACCTTCAGAAGTGAATCATTCACAGATTTCAAAGAGCAACTTATTCAAAGATTAATGATTGCATTATACTGCAAGATTTTTCTCTGCTAGTGCTAATTTGTTTTTGAAAGAGTGTTAAGTTTTAAATAAAATGTGGTGGGCACAGGAAGATAACAAGTTAATGCTACTTGGTGAAGACAAAATTGAGTCTTGATGTAAAACCATAAAATTAATCAGTGACAGTTCTATTGTTATAAAAAGCATTGCTTGACAGTTCAAACAATTAAAAAAGGATGATTCTATTGGTGAACATTTACAGGAACTGATCCAAATAATACCAGTATTTTCAGCGGATTGTGAAAAAGGAGTTTAGTGGAATGAACTCTGGACTCTGGAATCAAATGCAAACAAAAACACTGGCTTCTGTATGTTTGTGATAATAAATGGGCCCTGTTTAAAAAAAATTTCATGCAGTGAAGCTTACAGCAGAGGAGATAAACTATGAATTATGGATATATGTATGCATGTCTTTATTCACTGTTGGAAATTTTACAACTTCATGGTTTCATCAGGAATACAACATTATATACAGAAAATAGAGTAAATAGTTGCTATATGCATTATGAAGTAAATCTGAATGGTAAGTCAATAGGTGTTACATTGTAAGATACTTTGAACTTATATATATATATAAATAAAATAAACGTGTAAGTCTTTGTACAATAACAAAAAAATAAACATTATTGGGAAAATAAGTAATGCTTAAAATTTTATATATATATATATATATATATATATATATATACAGATTACACATCAATACTGCATTACTGTATTACTGGTATAAATATGAGTAAATCACATCAATCGAACACTGGGTGTGGAATAACATTTTTGTGATGTATTGACCTAATACAGGGGGTGAATAGAATATAAATTGAAATTTTAAATTAGTGGCCATGGTAGTAAACAGAAATGGGTGGGGCTGTAAGAGGATGGTGGGTGTAGTCAAGAAAAGAGTTGCATTTCAATGTCAGCAAATAGTGACCCACATTTTACAGATATGATAACTGCTTCAGCCTCCTATCACTTTTGTGTCTACAACAAAATATATTTTGAAACTATTTTTACAAATACATATATATCAATTAAGATTAGATAATATAAAAATAAAAAGTTCCAGGAGTAGTTTGTAGGAGAGATATAAAGATCAGTGATAGCAGCTTCAGAAAGTCATGCGAATGTAACACATCAAATACTTTTGATCATATACTGAGACTAAATAAAAGAAGCAAGATATATCTGTGGCTCATTGAACACTAGAAATGGCTTTCATAAATAAATGCACATTTAGAGGTGCTCTGTTTGGTAGCTATTTTATGTTTAGTTATAAATATTTTATTATTCAAAATAATATAAGTGTAATACTTAAAGAGCAATACCAACTATAGAAAATACACAAACTGTCTTTGTCTAGACTCAATACAGACTTGGTAACAATGCTTCATGGTCTGCTGCATGAGCTCCAAGATGGGTGTAATGCTTCTGGCTAAAAATGCTAACAACATATTTTATTTTATTACAGGAAGTAATAAAACAAAAACTTTTGGCTAAGAATTAGAGTAATTACTTATATGAAGCCAGATTTATACTAATCCCATTTATCATCCCTGAAGATGTTAACATATTCACATTATACATGCAGTTTTACTTTCTCTAGAACATACGTATAGCGTAGATAGCAGGTAAAGAAGGTATAGCATTCCACCCAAAAATTTGTTACTGATATTTGAGGACTCCTGAATCCAAACAAAAAAGGTTTTTAAAAAAGTTCCATAAGTGTATGCATGTGGAGACAGCTGAACTCAAAAACAAAAAGTAAGTTAAATAGCAAACTCGGTATTTAAGTTCACTATCTTTCAAGAATAAAACACAAAGATTTTCCAGAAAATCCCAAATTACCCTTTACATGGAATATTTTTCAAAAGTTCAATTTTCTAAAAAAATGGCTTAAACAATTTTGATTAAAATGCCTTATGTTAAAGATATTTGTATGGTAAATAAAATGTATATCCTGAATTTCTTGGAAGTAGTCCCTGAAGTGCTCTTCATTCTGAATGACTTTTGCATAGCTGATAAGCAGTAAGAGAAAGACAAAAACTTACTGTACAAAAAATTGTACATCTCGTTAAACAACAAAGTTATGGCATATTCAGCTTCTTATAGAACTATTTCAGAGATATTTCCTGTTATTGGTTTCAATTTTAAAATACTCATAAATTTTTCAAACAAGAAGTCCTCATCTATTTCATATCTCTTTTGCTTTACTCCTGACCATGGAAACAGGACAGAATTTCAATGACCATTGGAATGCAACAGCTTTTAAAAGATTTAACTTCACTTTAGCTGAGTATAATCATTTCTACTTATTAGGAACTAAGTAATTATTTCTGATAATATTTATGTTGATTAGGATGATGAAGATAAAAAAATAATCTTTTGTAAGAATAGTTTTTTTGTAGAACAGAGACAGAAACTCATATGACTAAAAGCTCTAAAACACATCATATTTTTGTTTCATATTATATAGCATTTTTCTATAGAGTTTTAGTAATCATGGGGGAGACCCAACGGCGGCGACTAGCCAGGATGACACCATAGTGGTTTGCTATGCCATCCTTGGAATGGAGGTGAAGGGACACAACACCCAGACCTGAGAAGCAGGGAAGAATCCTGCTGGGAGAAAAATCCTTAGTCCCCACTGGGAACAAAGAAATTTGCCAAAAAATTATCCAATTATGGTTTTAAATATAATAAGAGTATTAAAGTACTAGATATCTATATAGAGGTATAGCACAATATAAACACTTATCTTATACAGCTTATTAGTACTGAGAAAAAACAATATTTACAGTTACCAAGAAATATAGTGGAGTGTAAGTTACATTTTGTAAAAAGTTAAATTTTATAAAATGTTAAACAATGGAGAATTGCTAAAGAGTGAATTTACAACTAGGAAAAATAATAAAGTTACAATTTTATATTTAAGAATTTGTTTTCAGTAAATAATAAAGTTAATATCTTCAAGTGAATAAAACACTATGTATATAGTTTTTTCTACTCATCATTGATAAATTTTATGAGAAGAGAACTAGTACTATGATTGATTTGTTACAACATCAATGTACATCTACAAAGATGTAATGTTAGTAGTAGCAGTAACAAAGCTATTTGTCATCTTAGGTAAAAAAATTCTGTTGTGTTGTATTTATATGACTATTTAACATTAATTTTGTATGGCTTTTATAAAACTACTCTTTTGAAATTATGTTTCTAAATTCTATCCACTTCATGTTAATTAAGATGACTCTTTGCACATTTATTAAAGGTACAAGAGGGATAAAGATACAGGAAACCAAATCAACAATCACTTAAAATTTGAAATTTAGTTGAGTCGATTTTGTTTCAAATTGTTAAAACACATCACTGTCTCAAAGTCCACCATATATCAGGATATTTCAGAGGAATACAAACCTTGTGGACGTAGATTGCCGTTAACATATACAACACGTGGTGAAAGGAACAGAAGATGGATGCTACAAAGGTAGGATCAAATTCAATATTCATTTACGAGGCTTTAAACGAAACCAACCACAAAAAGGATATAAAGCTATTCGAAAAACTACAAGAAAAGAAACGCAAATTAGCCGCGGATATCCAGTTTCTAAATTTATGTAGAATTAAAAAGGCCATGCCAAAATTTGTCAGAAAAATAATAAAAAATGATAACAATAGTAAACTAGAAAAAGCAGCCGTCAAAAAAGTCTTGGAAATGGAGAAGAACAAATATTACAAAAGTAGAAGTGAGGTAGAATTACAGCTATATGAATTACACTTGAAACTAACCAAAAAATTAGGAAGCACCATTTGGGAAAATTTAGAAAGCAATCTTTTGGCTAAATTAAGCATCAAAATGAGAAACAAAACTTTGACGCAAAAACGTAAACTTGAAAAGCTGTGCAAAGAACAGGGGAAAAGAAAACCAATTCGAAAATCCACACCACAAATGAACGTCAAAAACCTATCGGACCAAACTTTCACCAAATCAGAACTGGATTTCTTAAACAAAGGGATGAAAACTTGCATCGATTTTTCAGATAAAATTGACGATTACATTGCGGACGTACAAATAGCCACCCAGCACATAAATGATATTGATAAAAGCATAATAAAAAGTGAATGTTGCCAAATTATCGAAACAATAGAAAGCAAAAAGAAAACTAACCCCCCAAAAAATGTAATAAGAGCATTAAAAAGCAAACCGGTAATTTATAGCAAAGCTGATAAAGGAAACACAATAGTAATTATGGACAAAACTGAATATGTAGAAAAAATGGAAACACTTTTAGAAAAAGAAGAATACTCTACAGTACAAAAGAACCCTCTAAACCAATGTATAGTTAAATTAAATGCCAGTATTCAAGAATGTAAACTAATAGACAAAAAAGAAAAATGCAAAATTAAAGTTGATAATCCAGTTCTGCCCAGAATTTATGGCCTTCCAAAAATACACAAGCCGGGAAATGCAATGAGACCAATTATAAACAATATAAGTGCACCTACATATAATCTAGCAAAATGGTTAACAAACAGATTCTCTTCCTTCCCTAAATTTGAAACAGCAAGTATAAAAAACTCTCTAGATCTGATCGATAAAATTAAAGACATAAAATTAGAAAAAACCGATATGTTAGTTTCCTTTGATGTTACTGCTCTGTTTCCAAGCATACGTACAGAAAGCATACAATCCCACATCAAAAACTGGTTACTTGCAATAGGGAAAACAACAGAAGAAGTCCGAGAATACATCATATTAACGAATCTGTGCATAAATCAAAATTTTTTCACATTTAACGGGAAATATTACAAACAAACATCTGGTTTAGCTATGGGCAGCCCGCTGTCACCAATATTAGCAGATCTCTTCATGAGCACTATGGAAACTAGGATTAAAAAGGCATTCCCCTGGATGTTCAAAATGTGGTACCGCTATGTAGACAACATCTTTGCAATAGTCCCAGAAAGACACCTAGAAGATGCACTAAAACTCCTAAATATGCAAGAAAAGTCTATAAAGTTCACAATGGAGAAGGAATGTGATGGACAACTACCATTCCTCGACCTAAAAATCATCAAAACTAATAATCACCTTACATTTGGCATCTACAGAAAACCTACCCACACCAACAGCTATATAAAACAAAAGAGTTACAATCCCATTCCCCATCAGCATGCTTTACTCAACAGCCTTACACACAGATTGGTAAATGTACCAATGGGCAAAACAGAATACCAATGTGAACTTACTAAAATATTGGACATAGCTACAGAGAATGGATTTCGGGCAGAACTGGTGTACAAAAAAGTTAATAAGGCCAAAAATAGAAAGGGAATTAAAGAAGTCAGCACACTCACTCATAACCAGAAAGAAAACAAGATCTACAAACCACCCTACAACTTTCTACAAATTCCAGAGGATCTTCAAACGACATAACATCATTCTAGCCCCTAAAAACAATTACTCTATAAAAAACATTTCAAGTTCTAAATTAAAAGATGATATCCCACAAGAAAACAAACCAGGAATATATCAGTTCAGCTGTAATGACTGTGAAAAAATCTACATCAGCCAAACAAAAAGAAATATAAAAACAAGGGCAAAAGAACACCACAGAAATATTAAACTCAAACAAGAAGACAAATCTGCAGTAGCTTGGCATTTTTGGAAAGAGAAACACACTATAAATAGAAGCCCAAAAATCCTCAAAAACATCACAAGGAAGACAGAATTAAAAGTTTGGGAAAACATATATATTTGGAAAAACAAGAACCGGGTTTTCAATTTTGAAATCCCGCCAGGCGATCTACTCATTCAGAGGTTCATCAAACCACCACCAGGGACAGAGACAACCACCATAGCAAGCGATGCCGGCAGTCGACCAAAGGAATTGACAATGGAAGCACATGGCTTCTGAAACATGTTTTCCGAAATAAAAAAGTAAGTGATGTAGTGTTACAAAATCGACTCGACTAAATTTCAAATTGTTAAAACACATCACTGTCTCAAAGTCCACCATATATCAGGAAATCACTTAAAAGCTGGGTAATCGCTGCTTGATAACAAGAAGAAGGTGAGCCTCTTTCATCCAAAATACTGTATGGCGATAGGCAGGTTAGGCTATGGTGTAATTGTGCCACTTCAAAGAAGTAGCAAAAGAAAACAATCAGACATGTAAACCTAGTTTTAAAGATCTTAATATATTACACACACACATAAGTCACTTTATTCATCCTTTAAAATGTACAATAAAGGACATGTCAATGTTTAAATCTATGTACATGATTACAGTGTGTATTTACAATTTACATTTGTACTTTTCCATGCTATAATATGCATTCTCAATGAAATATTATTTTATTGTGCTTAGAGCCACTTTAGTGTTTCAAATTTCTTTTGGTAATCTGTTATATAATTCTTTTCCCATGCTAGCCAAGTCTCTATTATTTAATGTACCTCTAAGTGCTGTACTGTAATAGTTGTCATTGTTTCTCAAAACATATGTATATATATTACTATTTTTGGATATATCTAGATATTGTAAAATTTGCTTTACACTCTCATAAATATATATGCATGAGACAGTTAAGGTGTTTGGACCCGATTTTGAACCTTGCGGTACTCCTTGCCTAACCATCTGAAAATCTGATTTTAATTTTTCTGCTATGTCATTTGTTTTTGTGTAGTTTACCTCCACACACTGATCCATGCATGCACGCACGCACCACACACAGATGTATTCTTTTGCCATATATATAATTTATGTTAAAACAATCAAAACCTTTTTTGTTTGTTTTATGAAATCAGTGAAATGGTGCTCAGATGATTTTGGACTCCATGGAGCTTAAAGTTACTCGACATTCATCTTCTCAGGATAAGGGAAAACCCCAAAAAACAAACTTATCCAGATAACTCACCCTAAGTGAGATTCAAACTCATGACCTGTTGAATGTGAGGCAGATACACTACCCAGGCGAGTCAATAAAAACTTATTTGTAAATCGATCTTCAGTACAAAGTTATAATGTCAGAGGTAACCGTGACTAGAATACACCTTGCAATTGACTGAGTAAGTCCATAAATAACCATTGTTATCATCAATTAAAATTATCTGACAAGCTTCCTATGGAGGCAAAGGAACTACCCCAAAACAAATTTGAAAGCAAATTAAAATGCTGCTTGGAAAAAAAAAACAAAAAAAAACATTCTATACTGTTCAAGAATACTAGATCATAATATTCATGCTATAGAATTAATGTAAATATATTGTAAATGTACTAGAAATCATATTATAACCTATATTTACCCTAAGCCTTAAGTTGTATTGTTTCTTATTAAACCTGTTTGTGATTTGATAAATTAGAAGCCATGTAAATATATACATACAACTTGTTTAAGTTAAGCAAATTTGTAAACAATATACCTGTACATATATTTTAACTGATGTAATCTATTGCTTCTTTTAATGGTGAATAAAGATCATGTTATGAATAGGCTGCAGAATGAAGTTCTTGGATGCTCACACTGATAAATATAAACATCATTGTGTGCTAGCAATAAGAACTTACAAATGTGTAATTATGTTACAGTATGCTGTTAGGTGTGACAGTATGGGTGACACAAACACACATATTTATATTTTGCAGTAAACAAATTGAGTACATGAGCTTAAGTCCCCTCTCATACCTCAGATCTTATCATCTTCTTCTCATGTTGGTCTGGAAATACCATAATCTTTCCATGGGCTACTGAATAGGGACCAAACTTAAAAAATCTGATGTGTTACACTCACATGACTTTCTCTAACTGTTCTACAAACTTCATTCATAAGATTCTGCTTCTTTCTGCACCTTGCTAATCATGGTACTCATTAGCTCAATGTTCTTATTATTTAGTTCCGTGTAAGTAGGAAGAAAATAAGGGAATACACTAGGCTAAACCAATAGTAAAATAAGAACTGAAGCTTTCCTGGTGACGTGTTAATTCAAAATCTTCTCGGGCTTCCTGAAGACGAGGAAGATGCACTTCTTCGAAACGTTGGTGTCAAGCCAAATTTTTACCTGGCTAGAAGCCCAAGAAGATTTTGAATCAATAGTAAAATGTTTTAAAAGCTGTCGTTTTGTGATTGTCATTACAAATCGCTTCTTTTCTTGGCTAGGAGTAGAACAAAAGAAACATGGACACTCCCGTCTGAGAAAAGCATAAGAACATCACAACTGAAACTAATAACAATGAATACCTCGAAAACAGTAAGCTCCACGAGAAAAACATATATGACATAACTTTTGTATTTTAACAAGACCTAAATTTTTTGTATGGTAAGTTTTTGTCTATCTCTTACGGTTTTATTAGTTATGCCAAATTAAGCAAAATTCATCCAGAATAAACAGGTCTTCAGAGGCTATTCCCAGAAAATTCAAGATATACATTTTATTTGTTAGTTAAATATCTTTAATATATGATATTTTAATCAAAATCGTTAGAGCCATTTTTTAAGAAAATCAAAATTTTCGAAAAAAGTTCCATGTAAAGGGTAGTTTGGGGTGGGGGGATTTTTCTCAAAATCTTCGTGTCGCATCCCTGGAAGATAGTAAACTTAAATACCAAGTTTGGTATTTTAGCTACTTTTCGTTGTTGAGTTATCGTGTTCACAGACACACGGAGACACGGACACACACACACACACACACACACACACGGACCTTTTTCTCAAAATGCTTTTTTTGGATACAGGGGGTCCTAAAACATGTATTTCCGGTGAAATGTCGGTATCAATTTTTGGGTGGAATTAAATATTTCTCTATCCCTATGTACATTGTGCATATGGGGCTAGAGAAAGTAAAAAAAGAAAAAGATTGAAATATTCAAACCAATATAGACATCTTAAAAATATCTGATGCTGCAAAAAATGTATTTGAAATAAATTTTGGTTTAGACAGATACTATTCAGGACATATACTAGGTACTAGTATTGTTAGTAATGTGTCAACTATCTCTGTGGTGTGTAACCATTGCCGCTTACAGTAGGAGTACCTATGGTGGCAGTGGTACAGCGAGTACTGGTTGCTTGCATGTGAACACAAATTCTAATAAGCCAGCACTATTGCTAAATGTCCCAAGTGGTACATTTTTGCTGTACTACATAGTTTTCTATCAAATGGTTCTATGGTATCAAATGGTTTACCAGTTATACAAAATTCTTTCAGGAGGCTATTCCAGGAAAATTCAAGAGATACAATTTATTTATCATGTTAATATCTTAAATAATCTTAATCAAAATCATTAAGAGCCATTATTGAAAATCCAAAATTTAAAAAAAACAAAAACAAAACAAAAAAAGGTCATCATTATCTTCCATGTAAAGGTTAGTTTGGGGTGCAGATTTTACATGTCACACATCCTTTGAAGATGCAGAACCGAAATACCAAGTTTGGTATTTACCAGTAATTTTGTTTTGGATGTATACTGTTCACATATATATGCAAGAACCTTTTTCTAAAAATGTTTCTTTTTTCACTTTCTCTACAAAACCATGTACATAATGTATAGAGAAGGTATTGTATTGCACCCAAAAATTTGATACCGAGATTTCACCGGAAATACTTGTTTTGGGACCTCCTGAATCCTAAAAAAGAATTTCTAGAAAAAGGTGCGCGCCACTCATAAATACCCTTTACATGGAACAATTTTCGAAAATTTTGATTTTCTCAAAAATGGCTGTAACGATTTTGATTAAAATATCATATATTAAATATATCTACATGACAAATAAAATGTATATCTTGAATTTTCTGGGAATAGCCTCTGAAGACATTTTTATTCTGGATGAATTTTGCAGAATTTTGCATAACTGGTAAACCGTAAGAGATAGACAAAAGCTTACTACACAAAAATTGTAGAGCTCATTAAAGCACACAATTTATGTTGCATTCATTTTTTTCCTGGAGTTGACCGTTTTTAAGATATCTACTCCTTGTTATTGATTTCAGTTTTAAAATACTTTATTCTTTTCTCATGGGGAACTTGTCAACACCTGACCACGCAAAGAATCGGATTTCCATGCCATAGCAACCACATTTTAAAATATATGACTGTCGGTTTAGCCATGCCCTTATTTCCCTTCTACCTATAAAAACTAAGTATTAAAACCGTTTCTGCTAATGTTTATCTCGATTAGCATGAAGTAGATAGAAGAATAAGCTTATTAATAATAATTTGTTACAAAGAGGTAGATAAAGTCACGTGAATGGAGCATATATAATTAAGTGATCCTCAAAAAATGTATTTCGGGTGAAATCTCGATATCGAAGTTTAGGGTCGAGTGGAGTAACTTCTCCACTAATATAGGTACACATAGGTCAGATAAAATACAAATCTGGCAATGTTATTGAAACTATCATAATATTTTGATAGGCTAGTTACTATAGATTTATTTCAATACTTATTTATTAATTTACGTAAGTATGTATTTATTACTTATGGTTTTATTTTGTGTAATAACGGGGAAAGATTGTAGCGAGGGAATCACGTATACTTGACCTCATTTCCGTGATCCCAATTCACTTTTTAAATGACCGCTTCATCTGAATGCCTATGCTAGTTTAGTAAATTAACGTCAGATGGTGTACAAGTGAAACGATGTGAGAGTGTGGTTGCGGAAGGTGCTATGAGAAGAGGAGTGGTGTTTTATTAAAGGCAAAATGAGTTATACGTTGTTCAAAGTGCCAAAGTGAAGTTTAATTTGAAAATGGAATATTTATGTAGTTTGCATTACTATGGTGGAGGAGGTTTTAGAGTTTCTTAAAGTGTCTGTGAAAAGTATAATGTGTAGCCAAAGCATTTGACAAGTGGCGTTTTCACATGTGCCACTTTCAGTTCTTGACCTCATTCGAACCTATTTTACGTTTTTATTGCAGTTATACAGAGACAAGTGAACCAAAACTTTAAATGAAATGCGTGAACGACTGGCCTTTATTTTATATGATTGAAATGAAAGTGTGACGTAGTGACATTGAAAAAGACCCTGAACATGTCAAATAAGAAACAACCTTACTTGAACAAAGCACCTCCAATAGAACCAGGGGTAGCCCCACCTCGGTATCAGCCTCCACCACAAGTTACAAGTGGTGCTGGCATTTTAAAGCACTATCCACCACCTCAGTCAGTTCCTCCACCTTTTATACCACCCTCATCATCAGTAGTTGTAAAAGATGCAAAAACCTACCCTCCTCAATCATCTGGTGTGGATGGTGTGAAACCTTTTCAACCTGATCTAGGGAAATATTATCCACCAGCAGCACCCCCTCCTACAGTGAACAGTGAAGCAGCAAAGCCTTTGTATCCAGGACCACCACAGTATCCTGCACCTCCAGCTGTTATACAACCTGCCCCCGTCCAGAGACGACCCAATCCCTCTGTTGGTTTGCCACAGAGACTCAGTGACGAGGAATTGTTGAGGTTAGGATCTGTAGAAATGTTGAAATTTGTGCGAAAGGCTGAAAGTGACTCTGCTAGAGTTGCAGCAGAACAGGGACAGGCAGCTAGGGAAGCTGCACGCAGAATACAGAGCCTTGTAAATGAAATTCGTGCATTGAAAGAGGCAAATCAACGTCTCAGTGATGACAATCAAGAGCTTCGTGACTTGTGCTGCTTTCTGGACGATGACAGGCAAAAAGGTCGCAAGCTGGCCAGAGAGTGGCAGCGGTTTGGTCGTTACACTGCAAGTGTGATGCGTCAGGAAGTGTCAGCATATCAAAATAAACTACGAGAGTTGGATAACAAGCAGCAAGAGCTTATAAAGGATAACTTGGAACTTAAGGTGTGTTATTTAAATCATTGCTCTATATATGGAACTAGATTTCTTTGAAATTGTCTTCAGTGATGGTGAACTTTGGTAATAGAATCTTAAGTATGAAAGGTTTCTGAATTCGTTGCTGTGGTAAATGACAACATACTGTCATTTAGTTGTTTGCCTTGGGAAAGGGTAAAAAAGGTTATAGTAGTGCTCATGAACTTCTCCATCAGACTTGTTTTATTATTAGTTCTCTGTAGAAAAAAATGTTTGAATGGTTTTTTCACATAATGAGATTGCAATGAGATGTACTCAACCCACCCGTAGTTAAATTAGTTGTAGAAAACCCATTTTTTTTTAAGACACTGACACACTTTTATTTTACAAAATTAAATTCACAGTCCTAATCAACGAGTGAATGATTTTAAAGTAATGAGGAAAAAAAAAAAAAAAACAGATGCGTTGGATACACAACTTGTTTATACAGATAAACTTTCATTGGATCTTTACACATTTCTTTGGATGTGTAAGAAGGTTGCTGTAGCCTAAAGTGACAGATTTTTTAAATAAGTTGATAAGTATGTGATGTGAAGACAGTAGAAGATGTTCTTTGGGGGTTTTCAGTTGTGTATTAGTGTAGTCATGGTCCAGTATACTACACAACAAAGAGTTTTCATTTGTTGTGACTGTATAAAACACAAATCTCCATCATAGTGTCACACAGCATTTCAGGAATGGTTTCCTGATATTGATCCCTTAAAGTATAGTTCTTAAAATTTTCAAGAAATTTAAAACTAGGGGATCAGTGTTAGACCGGGGAAAAAAATATAAAAACATCACATTTTAACAGTGGAAAGGATTGATGATATGGGTGCACAGTTAGGGCACTTGCAAAGTCTCTCTCGAAGTTAGCGATTTTTATTTGTGGGGCAGTTTGATAGTTAAAGTGTATAAATCTAATCCATACAAAATATTATACGGGTAGAAATAACCAACATATCCCAATAAGAATTGTAACATGTTTTAATCTGTTAAAGTGTTGCAATGCCTGTCTTGAACATTTCCAACATCAATGTTGTAATTTGTGAAATAATAAGTTATAGTTGACCTCATACTATTTCTTTTGTGGCATCAGAAGTATGCACATGGAAAAATTTTGATTATTAGTATACAATGGTTCCACCACTTGGCATTCTATATGCGGGTACTTTTGTTATTTCGTCATTAGAGCCGCATTGTAATTACTTACTGGTCTGTTATAAACATTTAGGGCCCTAAGCTGCAAAGCGTAGCCCAACGTGGAGGGCCCTAAGCCGCAATGCATAGCCGAGAGATATTTTTTATAACTGGAGGAGTGTAGCAGTTGCGAAATGGAAATGGCCTGTTATTTATGGACACTCTTTAACTGCTGTGGTTCTCAGCATCCCATTCTATATTGGGCGTGAAAGATCACTTAATTTTGCTCAGAGGCCTCACTTATCAGGCTTGAGGTTCTTTTGCGTGCCGTAAATCTACGACACGGGACCCACAGCTTTACTTCCCTTCCGAAAGAAGCCATGCTAAGGATTTTTATGGCCGAAAAAATCCATCGTCCTCCGCCGGGTTTGAACCCGCGACCTTAGGTATATGAAGTTAGCATGGTAACCATTACACCACGGAGGGCAACTGTAGCAGTTGCAACTGAAGGCGACAGGGTGTAGACAATGAATCTGTGAAGCTAAAACCCCAATGTTCCCAAGAAGAAGTCAAAATTTTGGCAATCTGGCAACTTTCACATCTGAACAACTTAGCGCGCGTGTGCGTGCTGCGTGCATGTCAGTATATGGGTGGTGGAACCGTCGTGTAGCTTTACCCAATACTGCAGTTTTGGTGCATTAATTGCTCAATGCATACAATCTCTGCGAAATTGTTATAGCATTAATTAAGTACAACAGATATATTAATTGTAGCGACTGTGAAATGAAGTACCAACTTCAGAAGTGTATGTATTTTCACTGGATGCCACCCACTGTGTGAGAGAGAGAACTGAACACTTAAAAAAAAGAAAAGCGTAGTACAAATCAAACTTGGATTTTCAGTATCTTCCAAAGATACAATTTTTACAAAGTTTTTCAAGGATATATCTCCAAACTGGTGTCCTTTATATAGAGTATTTTGTGATATTTTGTTATGAATTGTCAATATCCTTAATGCTTTTGCAATCATTTCATGGATATTCAGTCTGTACCTAGTGTATTTAGCTTTGCTTTAAACATTAGGTACTAAAGTTTTGTTGATGTACATGATTCTTCTGGTATTATTGCTTTACATTTCTGTATTTTTTGCATATCAACATGTTATGTAGATAACATGTTTATGCACATTTCACTCTCATTTCCCTTTGCAGAGAACATGCACTTGAACATCTATAATATACTCTTCTGATGTTGATACATCGTTTAGCACTCACCAGAAATAATGAGAGTTGTCATTCAGAATTTCCAAACTGTACGGCTGGAAAGCCTAGGTTAAAGAGAAAAGCAATGTTTGAGGCATGAAGTGTCGAAGGCACAGCAATATAAAATAGAAATAGGTATGGAAGTTTCAGATGCACTTTTCACAGGGGTGGTATAAGAGACCAAACTAAGATTATAACATTTGTTGAATAGTCATAGACAATTTTAATTGACCTAGTATATTTTTTTTTTTAAAAATGTAAATTTATAAAACATATATTTTTTATTGAAATTTTAACAAAACATTCTTTTACAAATAATTTTCTGTGTTCAACAGAAAGTATTTTTAGCCTGTTGATATAACACACCACTATTGATATTGTATAAAATATTAAGTTAGAAAAATGCTATCAAAGTTTGTCACTTTTTGAAAGCTCCGAGGTTAGCAACCATGCCTGAAAGTAAACTATTGTGGGTTGTCATGATTCAGTGATACCTACAAATAGAGGGCACCTTAAAACAAAAATGTGTGTTGCATTCACATGACTTTCTCTGCTCATTCTTCAATAAACAATGTTTCAAAAAGCTTATTCTTCTATCTATTTCACATCAATCAAAATAACATTTGCAGAAATACTTTACATATTTCCATACATATACAATGGGAATACAGGAATGTACTAGGCTTAAGCATGTAAAATCTTTTAAGAGCTGGTTTTTCTGTGATTGTTTTGAAATTCCATTCTCTTTGCTTGACCATAGGAAAGAAAAATGAATAACTTTCCATTGAAGAAAAGTATAGGTATTAGAAAATTGAAGCCATCGACAAGGAATATTTTGGAAATGTTTAATTCCACCAAAAATTGCATGTTATAAATTGTGTGTTTTAATGAAGTCTACATTTTTTGTGCAGTAAGTTTTTATGTATCTCTTGTGGATTACCAGTTATGCAGAAGTCATTCAGAATGAAGAGGATTTTAGAGGCTGTTGCCAGAAAATTCAAGATATACACTTTATTTGTCATGAAAACGTCTTAATTAATATCATTTACATCATTATTTTAGAAAATAAACATTTTCAAAAAATGTTTCATGTAAAGGATCAAGAATTCTGGAATTACACATTTTAACATAATCCAGAAAACATCATTATTAGAAAAAGATTTGTGTTTGTATGTTTTTGAGCAGTGTAACTACAAAATAAAATCTTAAATAAATATCAAACTTGCCATATAAGTTAAGCATCTTCCTAGGTTCCAACTTGAAAATTATAAAGAAAAACCTTACACCAAACTACCCTTTTTTTTTTAGAAAATATAAATATTTTTACTAACTACCATATGTTTAAGATTTGCTTGACAAAGTTTTTTTTCAATGAATAGCCTGTGAAGCCCTCTTTATTTCGTATCATTTTTTTATAACTGGTGAACTGTAATAGATAACTGTAAAGACTGGTTTACAATGACCCGAGAATGTTAACTAAGACTAAAAGAGAATGGAAAGGATGCAACTTACAAGATTTTGGTTCACAACAGCCCAGTAACAAGAATGGAAATTAATATTGATCTCAAAGTGGAAATTTTACTAATTTGATTTCATTGGCTTTTAACTGACCAATGATATTTTTTCAACTGCCTTCAATTCAGCCAACGTTAAAATTTGAAAGCAGTGTCTAGAATGAACTCTAGAAGCTCTTTGATGTCATGGCTGTCTGGAATAATCTCCACAGTATCAATCTAATTTGCCATGCCTGGTAATGTGAATGAAAAGTTGAAACTTGTCAAAGTCTTCTTTCCCATAACCGAGACGCATCTAATGTGAACTATCCCATTGAAATACATGTATTCCAACTTTGTTATTTTTGCTTGGCTACCGTTCTTGGTTGCTGTAAAATAGCTATAAAACAAAACCTTGCACTGTAAAAAAAAATGTGAGCTGTGTTAAAGTATACATTTTGTTAAAATGTTTTTGTAGCATTAATTATCTGTGAGATATTTGTTGTCATACAGTTTGAATTATCAAATACTTTATCCTTTTTTGAATAGCTAAAATGCCATTCATTTTATTTTTTGTGATATAATGCAGAGTGGAATTTCAAAACTATTACATAGCAATCTCTTTTTTAAAAACATGAATCCCTCTAATACCTACCATTTCTGCAAAGGTTTATGAAAATTAACATGAAGTAGTTACTTTACCGCTGCTGTATCTCAGGTCCTGACATTTTGCGAGGGTAAAGAAAGGGATACCTACTATATGCATACCTTTTCTTGTGCACTAGTTTTACAAGGCAGCGAGGGTCAGGGTAGAAGAAGAGAAAGGTCTGCCTCTCTTTCCGCAATGTTGTCAACCAAAGAAAGGTTCTGTCTTTGAGGCACTCAGACATAATGGTAAATAGATTATCTAATTTACTGCCAACTAATTGAATTATTCAAACAGAGGGCTCGTGCATGTGCGTGAACTTTGGGATCTTCAGATAGAAGGGAATCTTAACATATAGGCCACTAGATATCAGGGTGTATGTCTTGTTGTTTCAATGCTGTTGCTCGGTTCTGCTTCCAAAGTTGCACGAAGCTTACCCAACAAAGACTTAGGGAAGTGCACAGTAGATGTGTATCAGAATGGCTATCTCTGGCAAAGTTAGTATTGTGAATTTGTTTAGTAAAGGAAGTTATTGGATTTGTTTCAAAAGATTCATGGGCACTCTAATTTGATTTCCTGTAAAGTTTAGAAATATATTCACTGTTGTTGCCTAGACCCTTGCTATACACAAAACAAATGCGAAAGAAAAGAAACCAAAATCAGGCAAGGTTTGCAGTGCTTGGTTGACTCACACAGCAAAGGGTGGTAGTTGTCTGCTAGGACCCATTACATGCTTGCACCCCATGTACATGCATTGCACTTTAACAATGTTGCCAATTCTCTTGTAAGCAGATCATGTCGTCAATAGTTGTTTGCTTTAGTCCAGGTGGAGTTGGTTTTTACATATGCATGTGTGTGCAACTTACTGCATTTTCCTTGTTAAGAGTTCTTCTAATAGTTAACATTACAGCTTTCATTGTTTGCATTTTACAAAGAGATAACAAATGTATGCACAGTAGTGCGAAGATCTGGTAATACTGACTCTCTTGGTCATTCAAAATGTCCGAGTTGGAGATATGGCGGCGATACTATAGAAAAAAAAAACATTTATAATAATAGTTTGTAGAAGACACAAAAATACATGATGGTGGGTAGGAAAAGTCTTATGAATGTGAAATCCACATATATTTTTTTTTGCAAAACTTGTAGCAACTGTTTCATTACAAAATGTTCTTATTATGTCAAAATACAAGAATCTTAAAATTTCATAACTATGTAAGAAGAGTGGTTTAACAAGTAGGTATCTTATGGTTTGATCAGTTGCAAATTCTTAAAAAATTACTATATAGAATCTCTTTTTTTTAACAAATTAACTACACTTCTGTATCTTTATAATGAATTGAGAACTGAGATGGGGGTATGGAACAGACTAAACTTTGTTCATTATTCATGTCTTTTAAAGGAATCATTTTAATTTTTTAGAAAATTTAATAATCAAGATTAATATATTGTAATATCTTTATGCAGGAATTGTGTTTATACTTGGATGAAGAGAGAAATCAGAGTGCTGTGTGTCCGTCATGTGGCAATGGTCTGCGGCCGGGCACACGAGATGATGGTGATGGAAGCAGTTCAAGTACAAATGCTGATGAACCTCCAATACCTGCTCAGTTTTCATCAGCAAACCCCAGAAGAACAGAAAGTAGAGAGAGGCTTCTTGAAGAGAGCATACAGAGGCAGCGCACAGTTTTCAATGGTATGAAGCTTTCGAGTATTTATGCAACATCATTGAGTGCAAATCTCCTTATGTTTGAGATGTGTCCCGAATATCACATTAATGAATCCAAGCAATGCGACATTACCTCATACAGACAGTAAATGTTGTTGCTTGTAAAACTCATGTGTATTTCATGTTATAAAAAAGCAACATTGTTCTGAATAAATAAAAAGAATTCTATTTTTACACCCAGTGGTTCAACTTTTATGTCTTGTTTGTGGTATTTTTTGTTACCTTTAAATGAAGATTTTTAATCAGTTAATGCTTATAATAGGAATAAATACAGAATGGAGGGAAATTTATTACATTCTTCTAAAAGTATCAAGGCATTTTGTTCTGTGATTAGCTGTTGTTGAAACAAAAATGGTTTTTCCAAATTGGATGGTTTATTCAATAAGAAAGTATGAAGGTATATAGTTTATTACTTGTAAGATTGGTAGAGAAACATACTTCTTAGTTTTGGTAGTATTTATATGACACCTACAGGGTTTTGAAATAATTGATAATTTTCCGAAATTGTTTTGTGGACTTAATGTGATTGGAGACACAGACAGCGTTGCTAGGTTAAGACAGGTCAGGTAAAAACCTGCTCATGGACGTAAACAAAGCAGTATATCTAAACTTAGAGGTGGGGACATACTAGTTTTATGTTCTCAAAAAACCTAAAATATCTTCACAGAAAATGGGAATAGAAACAAATGTAAACTACAAAATATGCTCCAAATAATGAAATCTGTAACTGGTTTAAATTACTGTAATGACTTCCCTTTCACTTCCTTTTTTAATTTTATTGTTGATGATTGGCCTTTATATTTCCTCAATTTGAATAACGAAAATGTGTACAGTTAAAAAAAAGTAACACTTGCTCTAAGACATGTTGCATATTCTTAAAAGTGGTACTTGAAAGCTCCCAGTTCAACAAACATTCCTTCATGCAAAAGCTATGCACAGTTTGAAAAATACTTTTAACAGGTAAAATAGGATGTGATTGTGACATCCTTTGGGTTGAAGCAATTAAGGTTTCAAGGACAAATTGAAAAACAGTTGTAGGCAGCATTTTAAGTAAAATTGTTCTTGTAGAGTGAGTTACTGGTATAAATTTTTGAAACAGAAATGCTGATGTTTGAATTAGTATACTGTTTGTTAATATAGTTGTTTTGTTAACGTAGTTTAAAGGGGTTTGGAAATTTATTTTTTCAGATCAAATGATGCATTATGTGCGCAGTTTAGAACAGCGTGTGAAGCAGTTGGAGGAAGAAAACATAGCTCTGAAACAAAAGCTTGGTCAGATGTCTGGAACTGGGAGCACAGGAGATCTTCGTGTTAATGGCAGCTGGGATGGTGATGTAAGTTTTATTCTCTTGCTGTTTTATTTAACATTTAAAATTGCTTACATTGCAAAATGCTTGAATGCCACAAAATCAAGACTGTCATGCACTGAAAAGATTGAAAAGAAAAACTGCTTCCTAAGTTAATATTAATGTACTTGTATGCCTATAGTTTTCACATGCTAAGGACATACACATATTTTAACAAGAAGAGAATGGAAACCAAAAAAGATAATAAGTGATTTAAGTTTTGCCCTTACCTAATAATTGGTTTAAACTACGAGGGCCATTTTTTTTTCAACCTCCGATAGGCTATAAATAAAAGACAAGTTCATAGAAACCAATTATTTTATTACTAAAAGTTTCATACACTTATGTTACTTTTCAACATAATCACTGAAGAGATTGAGACTTTTATCGTATCTGTGCACAAGCTTTGCAATACCCACTTCAAAAAAGGTTGCCGCCAATGATTTCAAATGAGCATTGACATTATTTTGAAGATTTTTGTTGGTTTGGAAGTGAAAATGTCCCATCGAAATTATTCAAGGACCTGTTGGGTTGTGTAGTCAAGCGTTGTCATAGATCAACACAATTCTTGAAGTCAGCATTCCTCTTCATTTGTTTTGAATGGCTCTCCACAAATGTAAAGTAAGAAGATCTTCAGAACAACATCAATGCTCATTTGAAATCATTGGCGGCAACATTTTTTGAAGCAGGTATTGCAAAGCTTGTGCACAGGTACGATAAATGTCTCATGCTTTTCAGTGATTATGTCGAAAACTTGTGTACAAAACTTTTAGTAATAAAATAATTGTTTTCTATGAACTTGTCTTTTATTTATAGCCTATCGGAGGTTGAAAAAAAAAAAAAAAAACGACCCTTGTATGTCCTCATTGACAGGTTACTAAGTATTTACGACAATAAGTCACCATTAAATTTAAAGTGAGACATACCACTTGGTTTACCAGACAAATGCCAGACTTACTAGCTCAATGGCTAGAGTGGAAGAACCATTTTCAAATTTATGGCATTGAATTTTTTAAATAGTTCTAAAGATAAACAAAAAATAATATAACCAATATATAAGAAAATCTCATCCTCTTGTTTATTAACTCTCTAATCTCCTGCCCTATAATACTTAGTGTAGGTAACTACAGTAGTCAAAAACTCACTCGGAGAACAGCACTTTTCTTATATCAGAAACATGTTCAGGCCCCGTTCACAATGAAAACTGAGCATAAACTTAAAAACTACATGATATGTATTATTTTAATAGAACTGTTCGTAATGAATCATGTAAACTAAAACATAAATGTTAAATCCAACATAAATTTAAAAGATTGGAATCTCACTGCTGTGTGTTGGCTCACTAACTGCTTTTTTGTGTAAGATCACAAGTTGGGAATCACAGGGATATCTATAAAAATTGTAACAAAATAAATTGTGATGGTGCTTTATGCGAATATAACATCTTTTAACAGCAAGTCTTGCTCTTGATTGTTTTAATACATGTACAGAACCTCTTCTCTTTATTATATTAGCTCACCTGTTTTATGCTCTCTTGTGATTGGCTGCTGCTTATTTTTCTGGTTATCATAAATGATAAAATGTTGCATTAAGAGTATGCTCAAGGCTTACATTTTTTGTTAATGCATAATTTTCGTTGTGAATGGGCCATCACACAAGATTTTCGCTTATATAGCTAATTGAATTTTCTAGAGTTCCGGAATGTTCAGAGTAGGGAAGAAGGAATACTTCTGGAAGATTCTGATTATCCATGAATCAGTTTATTGTGTTTACGCTGGGCAAGAACCAGTCAATTGATAACTCAGCTTGTAGCTGTATCACACTTTAACCCCTTCACCAATACAGATATGTTATGATCTCTGGTTCTCAAGGTTGAGCGTTCAAATCCTGCAGAAGGTGATGTGTAAAAATTCTTAGCATGGCTTGTTTCAGGAGGGAAGTGAAGCCATTGGTCCTGTGTCATAGACTTATGGCAGAACCTTGAGCCTGATAAAGAGGCCTCTGAGCAAAATTAAGCAGTCTTTTGCACCCAATATAAAATGGGATGTTGAGAACTACCAACAGTTAAAGAGCATTCATAAATGAAACTCAATTTAATTCAATAAATA
The DNA here is from genome assembly GCA_030762935.1 of Hymenopus coronatus. Lineage (NCBI taxonomy): Eukaryota > Metazoa > Arthropoda > Insecta > Mantodea > Hymenopodidae > Hymenopus > Hymenopus coronatus. Next base: position 102,305,854 of record CM060886.1, on the reverse strand, counting down.
TCATGTGTTTAGATAATTGAGCAGTTAAGGGCATGGTATGGGAGTTACATGGGCAGAGGTTTGTGCCCAAAGACAAAAATATTTTTTTATTTAAATTCATACTCCTAGAGGATGGCATTTAACACATCACCTCCTTATCCACTATTCAGTGTCTATGGAGGAGTTAAACGCAGTCCCTCTCCCTCACATTCAAGAGGTTGCGAGTTCAAATCTTGCTTAGGATAAGTCATAAGTTTTTTTTTTTCTCCTGATGTTTCCTTTATCCTGAGAAGATGAATATCAAGCAATGACCATGAGATTATTTGAGCATCATTTCACTGATTTCATTCATTCTCTAATATGACCTATCAGGTTGAAGGAAAAAAAGTTCTCCTACAGTCTATGGTCCATGTTCCCTGTGTTAGTTCAGAGTTGCGTTTTTGTATGAACAATGAAACTTTAGCAATGAAGATCTGTATTTAATTGTTTATATTTAAACAGAGCCCTGGCAGTTCACGCCCTGAAGCAGTTGTACAAGCACTGCAGGTACTTGAGGTGCGTGAGCAGTTAGAGAGAGGTCCAGGATCCCATGAAAGTTCAGGTGGCCTTGAAGCTCTGGGAGCTGCTGGTCCTGATCTAGATATGGTAGCAGCAGACCTGGATGATGGAGAAAAGGCATTGGTCAGAGAAATGTGCAATGTAAGTAACTTGAAAATTTAATATTACATAAAGTAGAGTCAAAACTTAGAGGGAAGCAGTAAAAGTGCTGAAAGAGGGAAAAGAAGAATACAAGACAAGAGAACTATAACAGAAGATGAGTTCCCTTCTCAGAACTGTAATCCTTATTTTATGTAACCCATGCCACGTAGAACAGTGCACTGAAATCTGGTAATGATAATGGATATTTATAAACGTTTCATAATGTTTAATTATTTCAGTGCTTGTCCTAAGGAATCAAGGCAAACCTTTGCTATTTCTTCATTCCATTTACAATCTGTGTGTTCTTTATTCTTTCATCAATTCACGTGATCTATTTATGTGAAGTAACATAATATATTTGTAAATGTAGAGTCTTGTACATGATTATAAACATTTAAATGTTCTTAACTCTGACCAAATTAACACAAATGTCTTTTTAAAACTGATAAATCAAAGGTACTCAATGAATTAATTGTATATCTAGAAAATTACTATAAAGTATATTCTTAAACAGTAGTATACAACATTTCAAATGAAAGAAATTCCTATCAGTAATAATATTTTATTTTAAATATTTAGTATCATTTTTACTTTCTCTACACATACTACATACATAATAGGTAGACAAGGTATTGTATTCCACCCAAAAATTCAATATCCAGACTTCACCAAATAACTAAAATGAAATTCTGTTAAATTCTGAACTTGTGTCACAACCTTTTCAGGATGTGACACAAAGACTTTCAAGAAATTCCCCAACCCAAGCTACTCTTTACATGGAAACTTTTTTGAAAATGTTTTTTTAAAATAGCTAACGATTTTAAATAAAACACTGCATGATTAAAGAAGCGCTTTTAACAGAGAAGTATTCTTCATGATGGAATTTTTGTAAGTCACGTTTATTTACACTTATCTTCACTTTTAAATGTTGGAAACCATCAAAATCTTTTCAGGGTATTTGTTCTCATCTTCAGCAGCTGGGTGACTGAAGAGACCCCTCAAGGCTAATTATTTATTGCATGGCCATATTATTACATAAATAATTTGAGTCAAATTTGGACACTATACTTTCACTCAGTTTTTTCTCAGATTCATTTCAAAGATGTTCATTTTCATTGTTGGCAAGTGTTTAACTGGCTCCAGAAGCAAAAGTTCTTGTAATTTCTTCCATGCTGCCATCTGGTTTCTTTGGGGGTAATGTTAAGATGTCTGCCAGTGGTACGAGGGGCATACTGAAAGTCATGAGCAACAGTGTTTTACAATCTTAATATTTAGTTTTAAGCCAAACCAAATACATCATCATAATCTACAGACTTTCTTTCACTTTTCGACATAGTCTCCGTTGTTTTGCACACATTTTTCCCATCGTTCTACAAGTTTGAAAATGCCCTTGTGATAGAACTCCGTTCCAGCTGACCGCAGACCCTGACGCACTGCTTTCTGAATATCCTCTAGCGTCTCATAGCGTTGGCCATGCATCTGCTCCTTCACAGAACCGAAAAGATGGTAGTCGGAGGGTGCCAAGTCGGGACGGTAGGGAGGATGTGGAAGAGTTTCCCACCCTAATGCCCTGATCTTCTCCATAGTGGCATGGGCAGTATGCGGACGCGCATTGTGCTGTTGAAGGATGATCCTCTTTCCAGGGCGTTTATCACGCAAAGCCCAACGGAGCTTCAGAAGTGTCTTGATGTAGCGGGCAGAATTTATGGTTTGTCCAGGTTCAAGAAAGTCAACCAGAATGCAACCTTGTGCATCCCAAAAGACACTTCCCATAACTTTTCCTACAGACTGCACTGTCTTCGCTTTCTTCTTCGATGGTGAGTTCAAGTGGTGCCATTCCATACTCTGACGTTTCGTTTCTGGCTCATAGTGATGGAACCAGCTCTCATCTCCAGTCACAATACACGTCAAAAATTCATCACCTTCATTATGAAATCTCTGAAGAAGGTTTTGTGTAATGGTTCTTCTCTGAAGTTTGTGGTCTTCGGTCAATAAACGGGGGACCCAACGGGCACAGACCTTTTCGATAACCCAAGCTGTGGATCATTTCTTGCACTGCACTATGTCCTATTCCAAGTTGCGCAGCAATTTCATTCACAGTGAAACGCCTATCTCCTGTAATGAGCTCAACTCTTTCCTTGTTGCGTTCTTAGAGGCAGTTCGAGGACGCCCGCTACGAGGTGCATTTTGCAGACTGTGTTTCCATCTTTGAAATGTTTCACCCATCTTCTAACACTGCTGGCACCCATGCAGACACCTCCATATGCACGTTGAAGTCTGAGATGAATTTCAGGAGCAGATTTTCCTTCTTTCACAAGGAATTCAATGACAGCACGCTGTCGAAACGAAACATCAATGTCAGCCATTTTTCAAACACCGTCTGTGGTCACGTGATAGAAGCTAATGACGTCACAATATGTCAACATGTGGCTTAAAGTCTGTAGATTACAATCCTGCAATTCGTTTCGTTACATTGTTGAAATTTAAATTTTACAATGGGTTGCTTGTGACTTTCAGTATGCCCCTCGTATTTCAGAATTCATATCTGTGTGTGTGTGTGTGTATGTGTGGGTGGGTTGGACATGCGCATGTGTGCGTGCGTGCGCAATTTGGGAAAGGAAACACATTAGGAAAAATCCACACCTAGTTATGAATTTTGATGACATCTTAAGATTATCCCTAAAGAAAACAGATGGTAGCACAGATGAAATTATGATAGGAACTTCCCCTTCTGGAACCATCAAACACCCACTGCCGATGAAGATGAATATCTTTGAAATGCATCCAGGAAAAACTACGTAAAATTATAGTGTCCATATTTTACTCAAATTACTTACATAATAATTTAAAAATATCACTATATAAATCAATTCATTATTTGGTGATACATGGCCATAGTTTGGCAATCATCAAGATTGTCCAACAAAGCAAAGCTATTCAATGTTACAGTTAAGAAGCCAGTCTTTTAAAACATCCTTCCTATTCAATGTTCTTCCTGCTATGTATGACATTTCTCTTTAAAGGACAACTTGTTAAGAAGTAAATAAACTCCTTATAAGGAGTAGCTAATGATGTGACCTTATAAGCAAGTGCCCTTGGGCCAGAGTAGTTATCCTTTGTAGCCTGAATAGTGCAGTTGCTCTGCATTACTGATTAAAGTTCCTTAGATTATGTAAATATTTTTTACTTTCTTTACTACTTACCTGTAATAGGAAAAGGAAGTGTTGAATTTCTGTCAAATAAATTGAAATACATGTATTAAGGCCCCATTAATACATAAAAAGCATTTTCAGAAAAACATCCTAGCATTGTGCAAACAGCAAAACCAAAATAAAATGTCAATTAAATACAAACTTGATAATGTGATTCAGTACCTTTCAAAGATGCAATACAAAGATTCAAAAAAATTCTCCATTTCCAACTACCCTATACATAGGCAATTTTTACAAATTCTTTTAACTGTCAAAAATGGCTCTAACAGTGTTGATTAAAATACCATTTGCATGACAAATTATGTATCTTGAGTTTTCAGGGAATGGCCTTTAAAGCCCTCTGCATTCTGAAAGAATTTTGTATAACTAGGAACCGTAAGAGATAGACGAAAACATACAGCACGGAAAATTGTAGATCTTGATGAAACACACAGTTTATTTCAAATAACTTTTTATGTCATCAGCTTTTGTTATTGGTTTGAATTTTTCAGTACTTCATTTTAATATAATTGATACCCAAAAGTGTGCAATTGTGATGTATATTTGAATCAGAAATTGTTTCTGAGTTGCAATTGGTAATATTAGAACATCACTAATAGGTAATTTTACCTGAACATGTTTCAAAGCATGATTAGCTCATTGTTAGCATTCTCCAACTGATTCAGCATTTTTTGCAGTGGTTTTGGAAGGGGTTGATTTTTACTTTCTCTACACATACTATGTTCATAGTGTTATGAGAAGGTATTGCACTCCACCCAAAAATTTGATACCGAGATTTCACCAAAAATATACATTTTAGGGTCCCCGGTACCCAATAAAAAGCATTTTCATAAAAAGGTCAATGTGTCAGTGTGTCTGTGAACACGATAGCTCAAAAACGAAAAGTCCATAAAATACCAAACTTAGTATTTCAGTTCAGTATCTTCAGGGATGTGGCACAAAGATTTTGCAAAAAATCCCCCCACCCCAAACTACCCTTCACATGGAACTTTTTTTGTAAAATTTGATTTTCTCAAAAATGGCTCAAACAATTTTGATTAAAATATAGTATATTAAAGATATTTACCTGGCAAATAAAATGTATATCTTGAATTTTCTGGGAGTAACCTTTGAGACTACTTTATTCTGGATGAATTTTATGGAATTTTGCATAACCATAAGAGATGGACAAAAGCGTACTGCACAGAAAATATAGAGCATGTTAAAACACACAATTTAAGCTATATACTTTTTTTTCGTGAAGTTGATCGTTTTTGAGATATTCCCTGTTTTTGGTTCCAACTTTAAAAAATACACTTTTCTCATATAGGAATTTGTCAGCTTCTGTCTATACAAACAAAGGAACGTCAGTGACATAGCAACAAGCTTTTGACTATCCTTTAACCCATGGTACATCCTTATTTCGTTTCTACTTACAAGGAAGCAAGTAATAAGTCAATTTCTGCTAATCTTTTTTGATTAGCATGAAGTAAATAGAAGTATAGGCTTTTTAACAATAATTTGTTGCAGTGATGTAGAGAAAGGCATATGAATGGACCATATTAGATTTTTTATGTAATTGGTACATTTATGCACTTTCAAAGGATGTGTGTGGCAGTAAATTTGAACTAAGTATATTACATCTTTCTTATGAAACTCTTTATGATTAAGAGAAATTTAGATACAAGACTGAAGAAAGTCATGTGAATGCAACATCAGATTTCTTCTGTCTCACATGCTGAAGTTCTTCCTTGTACTACATTAAGTAGGTGCCAAAGCAAAAACAACCTTAAGCTATACACAGTTTTATAATCTCTATTTTACAATTCACAATATAAATTATAAACAACAACTCAAATTCATATACTTTCTCTACCCATTCTTCAAACAACTCTAAAAAAAGCTCCAAAGAATACAATTGCCTCTCTCTTATCTTGTTGATGTTTTCAGTCTTTGATGAGTATAGCATCGTTGTACGCTCATGTTGCTAACTGATTCAGATATTTACAGTAACATTTTACTTATATTTTGTTTAGACATTACTTTAAATTGTTCCTATCATTGTTTTTACATTTTTTTTTTTTTTTTTTTTTTTTCCGTATGCTTTTTTTTTTCTACCTGAGAATAATTTCAAAAGTTACAAGTTATTTTTAAATGCTTTTAGTTATTTCTTATTATAATTTTCTGGATGTGACTCTATAAATTTACACTTTTTCTTTTGGATTATTTTTAATTTGCATTTTTGCATCTAGTTTTTCCATATTTTTCCTTTGAATCAGGCTTCTGAATTAATCTTACCTTGATCAATTTCCACTACTGCCACATTAACATTTCTATTGAAATTTGTGCTACAGTTTCAATAACATGATATTTCATTTATTTCAGGTTGTTTGGCGTAAACTGGAAGAAGGGCCAACCCAGAGAAGATAGATCAGAGAAGTATATATTTTATATAAAAAAAACTTCATTTTCATATGTATTTTTGAGCTATATTTTTACCATTGTACAAAGCATTCAAGATAATTTATTTGAAAAATGAACTGAAAGTTTTCAGCATGCTAATACTCTGTGTAAAGTTTACAAATAATGCAAGTTGTTCCTGAGTATTAGAAAATAAAATACTTTTTACTACAATATTCTTTATAGTCAATGAAAATATGTTGGCACTAAAGTATGTTTAATGTACTATCCCAAATTCTGTTGATTACATTTAACGAATTTACTTGCACAATTTTCTCCCCGATTTTTGTAACACTGAGAGACCAAAAACTGCATTGGGGAATATATGCAAATTACTACAAAAAAAATTAAGTGAGCTGGTCATAAGATGTAAGTCAAGACACCTCGAGTACTAATCAAAATAAGATTTAACAACTAAAATAATATAAAATATAAGAAGTTTTGACACTTTTCTCATTACGTCGTATAGTATTAACTTTTTAGGCACTGATTGGGTATACCACAGAGCCTGACAGGTAGCTTGATCATGGAGTAGACCCTATCCACACAAACATCGCTAAATTAATATACTGCACATGAACATCTGTGAATATTTGTTTATAATAAATACATAAATAGTAATGACCATACTAGTTGACTACAATATGAATGCATTGGATGGGAAGAGGAACTAAACGGTTACAGACAAGTAGGTAGAGTGTTAGAAATAGTCGGGTAAAGAAAACATACACAGAGGTGCTGCTTCCCAGAAAACTAATGTGCAGACATCAGCAGGTTAGTAATGTTCTCATTGCGCAGCTGCACATTCCTACTTTACTGTTGCATTGCCCTTCACTCCCCTCGGATTCCAAGCCATCCATCGTGTTAGATATTCCAGTATTTATCGGTGATCAAGAGTCCATGCCCAAAGAATCCAAGAGCCACTTTTTCTGTGGTGAGACTCTTAATGCTGCTTTCTTTCATCAGATTGAAGAATCTAGAAGCCATTCATTCTCTGGAGATGATCTTTGGATGGTTTGTTAATGGAAACTTATTGTCCATAAAACCAATATAAATTCACCTAATAATATGGCCTAAACTATGCTGAGATTGGCCCTTTCATTTGTCACAGGTCTTGTTAAATGTCCATGGCTCTCATGTTCAGCCAGTCTTTCATTAAATCACCCTTTATCATGCACTTTTACAATTATGCCAACAGGGAGACTACACTTTGGCTGAGTTTTCCTTTTAAAAATCAAAAAGGTTGATAGCTTTCTCCCGTCTGCTGTAATTGCCAACATTACTGTACACCAAAATTTTTCTGTTCCTGTTGTAATTAACATGCTGGATTGACCCTTTTAATGCACTGTTATGCTTTGCGGCATATCCAAACACACAGCAGTCTTGGTCTGTGTTTCTGATTTGTGATTCTCTTTTCTTCACTTGATCACAAATTGTTGAAATTTGGATGTTTTGTCTATTTAACAAAGTGGGTAGATACTAAGCCAACATGATTCATCTTCGAAGGCTAAATCCATGTCTCCACAAAACAAGTGGCCCAACCTAATCTTGCCTTAAATTCTGCATTTTGATACTGTGCTTATTTCCTTTTATCTGCAGCATTTCATGCATTACAGTGAAGCAATTACCATTTTTAAGTTGCATTATTGATCAAGTATATCTTCAAATTCAGTCGCCCTCCGTGGTGTAATGGTTACCATGCTGATTTCATATACCAAGGTCGCGGGTTCAAACCCGGCAGAGGACAATGGATTTTTTTGGGTGTAAAAATCCTTAGCATGGCTTCCTTCGGAAGGGAAGTAAAGCCGTTGGTCCCATGTTGTAGATTTACGGCATGTAAAAGAACCTCAAGCCTGATAGAGAGGCCTCTGAGCAAAATTAAGTGGTCTTTCACGCCCAATTTAGAATGGGATACTGAGAGCCACAGCAGTTAAAGAGCGTCCATAAATAACACACCATTTACATTTTTTTCTTTCAAATTCAGGATATTTTATGCACTGCAGGCTGTGAAATGATTGATTAGAAGACTCCAGTTTCTTTAATTCTTCTTTCCAATCCCTCCAACAAAAAATTTTGGTCCCACACCATACTGAAAGTGAAACTGTAGCTGGCGTCTGTTCACTTGTTTCTGGTCCAGCCATAAAGGAGGGAGGGTAGGTGGATAGGCCAGATCAAGATTGAAGATGTGTGATAAAAATAAAATTCTGAAAATAGGCCATAAAATCTGTAAGGGGGAAAACTACACAAAGGGGGAAATTGTGTGAGTAATTATGGTAAAGTACATATGTAGAATTTTTCTAGAATAACAAATAAGCAGAATTTTAATAGCAATTTTATTCTCTTTAAATTATCAGGATGCATTTGGAAGATTTTGCATTTTGTCCTTTACTGCTTTTAAATAATAAACTATTTTCTAATACTCCTACCTCAGTTTGTAGTGGTGGTGCAAAGAACTGGTAGGGAATTGTAAAGTAAATGTTTAATTCTCTCTTCATATGAACAAGGGAGTCTTTTAATTAAGCTGTTAAAGCAAATACATACTTGTAAAGTTCTATATGCCGTAAGCTACTTCTCTACCAATTCCTGCTTTTATCAACACATGGAATAGTCATAGAGTCTCATAGTAATAGTCTTCTCCAGTCTATTTAATAAACGTCAAACTATATTAAAAATTAACCATTGTAATCTCATGCAGGATATAACAGTAAACAAATGCAGAATAGTAAGTAAAATCCCTTTTCTCCTTCTTAAAATAAGTTTATTTCAATAGGGTAGTAGGTGAATTATAACAGTTTGATTTGGGTGATAATTATGATACTGTCATAATATATATTTAATTGCCCATTAACTCTTGGTTGAAGTATTAACTTGGCTGGTCAGCTCCAACTTTGAAAATACTGGATAAGAATGCGTATTTCATGTTCAATTTTAATGTTAAATAAATGCCATATCGATTAAAGACTAGCCACAAAAGTTCATTTCCATTGATTACTTTTGTTGGTATCAGAAAAACATTAAAAAGCTTATACCTGCTATGAAGGAAAACTCATCTTCCTTGAGAAGATTTAGTTACTTATTTCCCCATTCCAAAGCAACAACTGAGAAACTTTGATATGTCCAACTTTTCCTTGGTCTTCTAACTGGTCTGAAACCCCAGGATTCTGTTGAACAGCTATAGCAATTATATCTGATGAAAAGTAGATAGTTAAAAAAATTACATTAATATGTCATATTAAAATTATTAATAAATTAATACTTCTTTATTCCACAAATAATACCTTTAAATTGATTTTTATCATTTAATTCTTTTCAATTATATTAATCTTATTTAATACAATAAATTATTATGCTAGATAGTCCAGTTTTTGCTCTTTGTTTCTATGTGTGTATTCATGATTTTTTTTCTCTCCCAGTTGTTGATGGATGTTGTCATTTCTAATAGGATCCCTTCCAGTTACTCCTATCATTGGTCTTAAAAATCTGATTTTGCCAGCTTCAATTCTGTATTCTTAATTTTTTATTTAATACCCAATATTTGCTTACACATAATATTGGTAGCTAGAGGCCTGAGAAACGCCTAGTATTACTTAAATGTTATAATTTTTAAACAAATTCACCAACAGAATTGCCACTAGGACATCTAACATTACATATTACATGATTGTTTTCTGCTGTTTATTTATTTGGTTGCAAAACTGGCTAATCAGCACTTAAGTATTAACCAGATCAATCGAACCCTGCACGCTTACTCTCATTGCATATTGTTAGTATTTATTTTGTAATTTCTTTACCATTCGTTGAGTATTGCCGGTATTATTTCCAGGTTTATCTTCCTGGGAAACCAAAACAAATATTCCACAAGGCAAGGAGGATCTGAAAACATAGGCTTTTGCAACAGTTACAAAGGATTGTAATAGTATCAAATGTATCCAGTTGAAAATATAAACCTGGTAGCCTACAGAGATAATTGCTGAATACACATCATCCATATTGAAAAGGAAACAAAAAGACAAAAAGAACTGCAAAACTAATTAATATTAATGTAATAAATGCAGCACCCCCTTTGAGCAAACATTCCAAAATTATAATTTTGAATACTGGAAGTGGTACACTATGAAGCTAGCAATTAGTTTTTAATTGGTAGTCGAATATACACACATGTGCTTCACTTGTGTGTATATTCGACTACCTGAAGCACATGTGTGTATGTGTGTATATTCGACTACCAATTAAAAACTAAAAAAAACTAATTCCAAAATTACCTGCAGTAAAAATGGAATAGTAAGGAGATGATTCTGGGTAGCATAAAATTTCAAATTGGATATAAAATATATATCTGAAAATGTCAGTGCATTTCTTTACATGATTTCTAATACAAATAATCATATTGTATTCATATTATATTTAAGCTGGTAATTTCATGTGGTAAAATATTATTAATAAAACCCATAAATAAAAAATATACAGACATATATTTAATATACCATTAACAAAATTATATCTTTGTATAGGTCATTCAGTTTCTTTACATTGGTTATTAGCAGACAGGGTAATGTTTGAGGGATTTTAATTGAACAGCAGTATGGGGATTTATGACATCAGAGATGGAGATGTTTGTTACACTCACTGTCTCTTCACAGCTGGTGCAGCTACCACTCCTGCCTCCTGTGTTTGTGTTCTCTGTTTAAAACCTGGTTCAGAGAACACATACCGCTTGCAACTACAATTAAATGTTCATGAACTTAGTCTTTACACCCCAAATATGCACCTTACTAGGCTTCCCAAATATTTGAAGCACCTCACTTGTTCTATGGTTTATGATATATTACTATATAGGCTCTTTAAACTTTTTTCTTCAAAGATTACGGTCTCGGTAACATGTCTTCCTTTGGAAGGGAAGTAAAGCTGGTAGTGCCATGTCATAGATTTGTGGCACATAAAAGTACCTCTTAAACAGGCCTTTGACCAAAATTAAGTGATCTTTCATGCTCAATATAGAATGGGACACTGAAAACCACAGCAGTTAAAGAGTACCCATAAATAAAACTGAATTTAGCTTTTCTGATGTGTCTGCTAGTATTTTGGAAGATTTATGTATTTTTGTAATTCACCCATAGAGAAAAACTTTCAGTAGTAAATTGAAGAGGCAAATAGGTTTATGATAAAACCAAATGAAGATATGATAGAGAATATGTTATATTCAAAAAGTGATATCCACACAATGAGCAACAAATTTTATTCATTTGTGGTGCAGGTTATTATAAATGAGCATTAATGGACCTGCAAGTGAGTATTAATGAGCAGATAAGGCATAGGTGATAGCTATTTTATTTTCAACCCAGGTTTGCTAATGAGATAATCAGTATGGGAATAAGTTTATTGGGTGGTCATGTTTATTCATGCATTTCCTGTTTATGCTTGTCATTAGATAAACTCCATTGGAGTTTAATGACTTCCCACATGTCAGACTAAAAGTCTAATTGAGGAGGTGACACGCAAACATGAACATGTCCAAAATTTAAAAAAATTGAGTTACGGTGTGGAATGGTAATTAGAGGATAAGCGGAATGTATATACATCTTGCTATTGAAGGAAACCCGAATATATTCTGTGATATAAGCCTGTGAAAATGCGTGGTTCAAAGCAAATGCGAACATGTCCACGTATAAATTTCCTGCAAAGAAGAACTAGTCCATACAACCAATAGGAGGCTGTGGTTTAAGTCACGTGATTTCCATTCCATTCGAGGCCAGGCATTCCCGCGCATAGCAGCTGGTATGATTATTGTCGCGCTTCTGTGTTCTCATGTAATATTGTATTCTAATATCTAGTAGCAGCAATTATTAGGTCAGCCTTTTAATTAGCGAGTGAAATAGATGAAGAACGTGTATTTGTGAAGACTGCAAGCAAGGGTAGCAGAAAGAGGAAGAGGAATGAATCGCAACATGAAAAGGATAAAGGGAAACCGTGTGTTGCACCAAGAGGCTTTCATTCTTTACATGCATGTACACACCAAAATAAACAGTTCTCTTGTCGGGAAATACACCCACGAGATGCAGTGCACCTGAGGCAATTAATTTATAAAGTTCAAGATAAAGCAGCTCAAGAAAGGATGCTTGCACGGATGATGTCGCTGAAAAATATTCAAAGAAAGCGACCTCGAAACAATGAAGGCGAAAGTAAACCTCGCAAATTTAATGTTAACTACACTCTTTTTGCACAAAATGGAAACATAGTATATCCAGTGTGCAAGAAATTTTTCATGCATATTACTCTAATGAAATCTACTCGGCTGAATAGTATAGCAAACAAAATAAATAAAAGAAGGAAAAGCAATAAAGGAATATAGAGGTGGAAATCACATCAGTCATAAATTTGCAGACAAAAAGAAAAGTGTTATACAATTTACAGGCTATCTGCATTGTACTGAAAGTCATTACAACCGACAAAAATCACAACGGCTGTATCTGCACAGTGAATTAAGTATAAAGAAAATAAGTGCGCTGTACAACAGATCTGGGGCTAATGACAACAAAGTGTCTACATCTATGTTCCGTAGAATATTCGTGAATGAATATAACATTTAAGTTAGAAGTCCTGTTTCAGATATTTGCAGTTTCTGCGCAAGAATTGATGAGCAAATGAAGGTGGCTTCAAAAAATGAAAAGATACAGCTTATCACACAGAAAAAGGTCCACAAAAAAAGGGCAAATGCCTTCTATGAACTTTCACGAGAACACAATGAATAGACATAGCTTTCTGTTTTGATTTGCAACAGGTCCAGCCACTGCCAAAGAAGCATTTTACTCCAGGCAGATAAGTTTTTACAGTTTGTGCATTGTCAGTGTGAAATCAGAGAACCCTGTATTTTACACGTGGACGGAAGATTTGGCAGGCCGTTGTGCAGCGGATATGGCTTCAGCCTTATTGCATTTTTTAAAATCTGTCGAAACTTTTCTGTGACGGTTGAGCTCAAAACAAGAACAATGTCGTGCTTCACACACTCATGTGTTTTCTTGGAATACATGATGGTCCTGTTGAAGAAATACACCTCATTTTTCCAGTTCGAGGACACAGTTTCTTACCTGCTGACCGCGTTTTCGGTAGAGTGGAGAAACTTCTAAGAAAAAAGTCAACAGTTGTAACAAAAGAGGAATATATTGAGATCTAATTCAAAATCTTCTCGGGCTTCTAGCCAGGTAAAAACTTGGCTTGACACCAACGTTTCCTTGAAGACGAGGAAGATGCACTTCTTCGAAACGTTGGTGTCAAGCCAAGTTTTTACCTGGCTAGAAGCCCGAGAAGATTTTGAATTAACACGTCGCCAGGAAAGCTTCAGTTCTTATTTTATATTGAGATCTATCAGTCAGTGGGTGAAGTAAGAAATCATGGGGAAGATTGGACAGTGATGGACAAGAAATCACTATCTAAAGGCATACGAAATTTAGATCACATCAGTGAAATGAAACAAATTTTCATTAAAAAGTATCAAGCTATGGAAAACATTCATATTGATGCGGATGCAACTGCATTCTACAAATCCCAGCAAGAGCTACCAGAGTGGAAATCTCTTCTGAAACGCGGATGGACCATGAAGAAACTCTTCTGTCAACCAATACCTGAAATACCTCTCAGTCATCCAATCCCAGATGCTAAGAAGAAACATGTTGATGGTTTATTGAAAACTATTTTTGGAGAAGACCGGAGAAATCACCAAGATGTAAGATGGTATGCATCCATCATTGACTCTATTCCCACATTGTGCAACACAGAGACAGATGAAATTTCTTTTGACAGTTTAGAAGATGATTGTGATTTGTTTGTTTAAGTGTGTTGGTTAAAGAACCTTTCTAATAAAAAGCCATGTCATTGTTGATATCATTCCAGTTTGGTCATGATGCTTTAATTTAAGTAAATAAATGATTCTAAAAAAAGCAAAATATCACAACTTTGTTAAAAATTTCCAAACAAAGCCAAAGCTACCAAAGTGAGTTTATAGTTTTTTTTTAATGATATGATATATTAAAATGTTATAGATAGGTAATCTGATATACTATAAGAAGTATTACTCGATAACATGCAAGTCATTATGAAACAACAAGATATTTGCCTTTCGAAATTCATTCAAAGGCGAACATGTCAAAATGGATCATGCAAACGAGAACATGTCCATATTTAAATGTACTTTTTAAAGGAAAATTTTCAGTTTAGATTTATTTCACACACGTGAATTGTTTTTTGGATACACAATAAAGGCGTTTGACTATCAATATGTTGCTTTAATTCATGTGTATAGTTGAGATACGTTTTTTGTCGATTGTGAAAAACTGTATTTAATGGACGTGTTCGCATTTGCGTGTCACCTCCTCAATTGTGCCTCCCCTGATGCTATATTAATGCATTCAGAGTTAACTATTTGTCCCTGTAGCCTTTGATATAGTCCACTTGCAATACTTATATCACAGCTTTAACTTTTGATGCATTGATTATTGCAAAGCCTTAAACTTTTAATATATTGGTCATTGCATACGTGAAATATAACCTCACATTTTTAGCCTCTCTTTAGGGAAAATACATTATTTAGCATAAATTGCAATTTTGCCTATTCAAGCTTCACTTTCTATACCAAAACTTACTGGAACAGATTTTGGTGACTGTTCATCATCAGTCTACTACCTCCTGTAGCTTGTAGGTGGCCTTTCCTGGCTGGACATACCCTTAAATTAATAATACATTCTAAATTCATTAAATCCTTTTATTTGAACTCTTATGGAACATAAAAATTTAATCCAATGTATATTACTGCAAGCTTTAATCCAATTTCATAAATACCTGAAGTTTTTTTCTGCTGCAGTTTTAATTTCTGTGTTAAAACATGTTTGGAACCAACACAAAGGAAAAAAAGATTGTGGTAAAGTATACATAAGGAAGGTGGGGAATATAGATAAAAGGATTTAAAGAATGTATAAGAAACCTGAGAAATAAGCAATTGGAGAGCTTTTTTTTTTTTTTGTCCGTAGACCATTAATTGGCAGAGAAAACTAAGCTTTTAAAAGCCTTTTGTAAACCAGTGGTATTCTTTGTCAGGGAAAAATTATCTATACATAAAAATAAACACAATTTATTAGGTTACAGATGCACGTTCATTAAAGAGTCTGGTGTTAGACTTCTACGAGTGTCCATGAAAAGTAATCCATATGGAAAGTACATAGAAAAGTAGCTTAAGGTATGTAGAATCAGATTAAAGAATGAACTCCTAATTGTTTCATACAGTAAAACTTCATTATCATGAATTTGAAGGCACTGAAAAATCAAGAGTTTGTTTAAAAAAAAATCTCAATTATTAAGGTAAAGCACTGCAACTTCATCCACTTTTCTTTGTGTATAGTAGTGTAATAAACCATGCATGAAGGGGCATTTTCTCTTTTCGAATCAGTCATTAGAGTGTCAAACACAGGACTCCTTTCTCTTCTGTGATTACTCACTTCAGTGGTAAATGCAGGAATCCTTTTCTCTGGCTTTTCATTGGAGTGTTGAACGTAGAACTATTTTCTCACTCTATCACTCACGTGTTCACAGAGTAACAACTCAAAACATTGTACATCATAACCTGGTGCTGCACTGCATGTGCCCTTCATTCCCACACTAGCTTTTTGGGTATTTCATATGCCTGAGAAGATGGTGCGATCAGTTTCGAAGGTGTGCCATGTTCTTGATTAGTCTTCCAGAAGCTTTGGGAACACCTTTCCCTCTATCTCTCTCCAACCATTATGCCTACTAGTGTTGAAGGATAATTCCCCTATTCATGAATCTGTGATATTTTAAAAAGCACCCCTAATTAAAATTATTAATACAAGTTTTTAGAATAATTGTCATTATAAAATCTTGCCTCTGATAATGACCATTCTGGGCAGTGGCTTCAGGGAAATGGATTCCTGGTGAAGTTCATTTGGGGAAAGAGATTTGGGTAAATGGTTGGGAATGTTGACTGTGATGCAAGAAAAGTAAATAACAATTAGGCTTTTGAATTATGCATTTCAAAGCTACAAAGTGAGGAACAGCAAGATAACTGAATCTCAAGTAATCATGGTAGAGAAAAATGATAGTGCAATGGGTTTCATTGTAAACATGGTTCTAAACAAGGTTGATACAACTGTGCAATTGTTTTCTTGGCAGGAACAACACTTTTTTTTTATGCTAATATACTATTCTCTCTAAGCAAGTTCATGATAATGAAGTTTTACTACACTACATTATTTATTTTATTGCAAAATGGACTTAAATTTAAATTACCAATCAATGCTATTGTCTCTTGTAGCCAAATTAGGGAGGCAAAGGTATTAAGAACTTCATAAGTAAGAAAAGCAAATTAAATAAATTCTGTCACTGAAATAAACGCTTGATTGTGATTGGAGGTGTCTAACGTAGAATACTCATAAATGAATTTATTTTATAGGTGCTATTGCATACATTCTTTCTAAAGCATCAAATATGAAAAAAAAACAATATCAGTCATATTTTAAAAATTTAAGAAGCATGGCACCTAAATGTAGTATAATTTTAATAGCCTAAGATGTGGTATCTATAGATATTTAGATTGTAAATAACTTCAGATTTGCACAAGTATCATATTTGTATGTTAAGGCCATTATCATTGTAAGAAGTCAAAGTAATTTACATTTTTATACCAAAATTGGAAACATTTTGAATGTACCTGCTCTTTCCCAGTTTCCTCTCATTACATTGCAGATATCAGCCCTGTATTTATATATGTATATAAACTGAGAAGGTTAAGTGTGGCAGGTGCTATAATGCAGTCCTTAGGGATTCATTGCTAGCATACTAGGCAGGAAGCAGCATTGTCCTGCAATTATCCTGCTGTCTTGAAAAGTTGTGATTTATACCGAAAACAACATGGCAACGTAAAGATTTTATGCAGTTCAGTATTAGTTTAGCTATATGCTAGTGATGGGACTTTATTTCATGATACTGGACACTGATATTAATTTTTGAGCACTGATACTCAATGCTTTATAAAAAAAAAATTATATATTTATGTTGCATGTTCTATGTTAGCGAATGGAGAGGATAGATAGGAAGTTCTGCCGTGACATCACGGAGCGAACGGAGTGGAGAAGTAGGAGGTTCTGCTGCTGTGGCACCTACTTGGTTGTCCCGAGCTTTTCCTCAATTGAGGTGACTCACAGGGGTCGATCCAGGTTTGTTGTTCATCGCTGAGGTCCGTTTACCGAGCGGACAGCCCTAAGGCTTCACTGTAGCAGGCTGAGTACTCTGGGGACTATGTTATCACCAAGCTCCTAAGTGCTCCCCGCGATTGTCAAGGGCCTACCCATAGGTGGCAAAAAGAAAGGGGAGGCATATAGAGGGTAGAAGGTAAAGATTTTCTGTACTGATAACAGGTGCTGGAAATATGTTCCAGCTTGAGTCTTTGTAAACGACTGCCAGCTCTTGCCATTTGTCCACCTTTTATACCTGAGCCATCTACCAGTGGTGCCATGCAGTTTATTTAGTAGCTATGTACATGTGCTCCCCTAACGGTGCATGATCTATTTACAATAATTGTTAAAACTATTTGTACATGTGACAAACTAGTTTTGGCTGTAGCGCATCGTAACATGTTCCATTCATATGACTTCCTCTCCGAATTATTGCTACAAAGGATTATTCCTTTATCTACATCATGATAATATTTTACTTAAAAGTTCTCAAACTTTTTGTCATGTATCGCTGTCTATCCTCTCTTCGATCCCTATGATTCCCAGGTTACACTTTCTGTTTTTCTTCCAAATTCTCCTCTCTTCTAATATACTACTGCTTATTTCTTCTTTACTGTCCTTTTCAGTTCCTATACTTTGTTCTAATATTCTTTCCAACTTTTTCAATTTTCTCAGTGCTTGCTATGTTTATTATTTTCTTCTTCCTCCCATCTTTGAGAGCTACCTTTGTACACATCTGCTCTGTACTACTGCTCAACCGTACTCCACAACTCAGTGAATGCCACATATTACATGAGTATCTCTACTTCTTTCCTGTTGTGTATGTTTTCATTTAGACACAAGAGCTTATAAGACCACCTGGGTAGTGTGGTGGTAGTGTGTCTGCTTCACATTCAACAGGTCTTAAGTTTGAATCTTGCTTTGAGTGAGATTCTGAATAAGGTTTTTTCCAGGGTTTTCCCTTATACTGAGAAGATGAATGCCAAGTAACTTTAAGCTCCAAGGGCCTCAAGATTATTTGAGCATCATTTCATCAATTTCATTTATTGTCCAATATGATCAGGTTAACGGATGTTAAGCTAAAAAAAAAAAAAGAGCTTATGGAATGTTGTTTTTATCCACAAGAAACTCATTCAAAAACTATAGTCCAGCATCTCTTTGGAGACATGTATGAGGCAATAACATAAGTGTTGACTCCTTTCATTACTCATTTAACATAAAATTAAATGCAAAGTTTGAAAGTATCAAATGTTTATATCAAAGTATTAAACATACTTCGAATCACATAGTATCGAGGTCCCATCCCTTTATATATATTCCATCATAATTATAGAAAGATTGTATTAATTTTTCGAGCATAAGCCATTCGTGGGTAATGTGCAAACTGGATAAACGATGCACACATAATTGAGAGTATAATGTATTAGCCTTTTCATTTTATTCATGAAATAATCAAAGATCTAATTCAAGCTCCAGATTTTCGCAAGATAAATTTGCATGCTAGTTTAAAGGTTAAAGTTCTCATATATTACTACTATAGATAACTGCAGCTTGTATGCCATTTATTTAAAATAGACTTCAACGGTTAACTGAGCATATTAGAATTGTATAAATCACTTCTCATTTAAGAGACAGAAGGAAAAATGTTTAGTTTGCAGGCCAGTGTTATTTCTGCTTCCATTCAGCAATCTATGATTGCTGACTTGTATATTACTTTTAGGTTCCTTACATTTCATGCTCATTATAATATACATATGTTCATATTCTCATCACATTTGTGTTATAATGGTGTTACAAGTAATTAACTAAAACATTTTTAGGTTTATGGTATAATCCCAACTAATTTCAGAGGATAGTGTGTATTTAAAATAGGATTGTAATCTCAGTTTTAAATGACGTATTATAATTACACTTAATTACCAACAAATGTTTAGCTGTATTTTTTAAAATATTACCGTTGCCAAGTTTTATTGTATTTATAACCTTTACCATGTTAAGGTTGTGATCTGTTCTTTTTCTAAATGGGACTATAGTGTAATGTATTTATAAGCAAAGCTTTGAAGGCTGACTTGAAAAATTTTTAAAACCAGAAGTGGCTTCCAAATTCCATGCCATTTCTCAAAGCTGGAAATTGAATTGAAGAGGTGGTGTACAAAAGTAGATACATTTTTTTACAATCAAAAATTATTTTATACATTTGCAGAGAATCAAAAGTAAAAACAGAATACAGGGTTACTACAAAAGAAATAGACAACTTCAACTGCCTGTTAAACGAAAACTATTAGAGATAGCAACCTAATTATTTTGGACGTATGTTGAGAAACCCCCAAAGTTTTGTTTGTTACTATTGGTAACGCTGTAGTGTTTTGTTTGTTGCTGCAGAAGCTGAAATGGTGGAAAATCCTGTGGAAAAGGCATATTGCATGTTGGAATTTACTAGAACCCAATCAGCAATGTTGTTCAACGACATTTTAGAACACGTTACCACAAAAATGAAATGATGCGCTCACAAAAACCAACATCGTCTTCATCATGTCGCAACATGTCGATGCAAAAGTCACCCCGTATGACCTTATCTTCTTCACTCAGAAACTGCAACATCTGTAAGGCATCATGTGCAGTCGCTTCTGCAAGATTTTCCATACATTTTGCTGTGGAATTTGTAATTGCATGCTTGCCCTAGATGTCGATTTCTGTGGGCTTCTTATGTAGGCAGAACGAACACGTTCAACGTTTTCTTCCGAAACTCTTGGTCTTCCCGAGCTCTTCCCTTTGCACAAACATCCCGTTGTCTCGAATTTTCTATACCAGTCGTAGATTGACTGTCTAGTCGGTGGCGTTTTGTGGTAATGTGTTATAAAATGTCATTGGACAACAGTTGCTGATTGCGTTCTACTAAATTCCAACACGCCATATGCCTTTTCCACAGAATTTTCTGCCATTTCAGCTTCTGCAACAACAAACAAAACACTACAGCGTTACCAATAGTAACAAACGAAACTTTGAGTGTTTCTCAACATACCTCCAAAATAATTAGGTTGCTATCTCTAATAGTTTTTGTTTTACAGGCAGTTGAAGTTGTCTATTTCTTTTGTAGTAACCCTGTATAGTGAAGAAAAGTAATACAGTTTTACTTTCTGTAAGTAAACTCTGTCTTATCTATATTAGATGAGAAGTATTGTATTTTACCCATAAACTTGAAATGTACAGAGACTTCATCAGAAATGCATGTTTTTGTATCCACTGAATCTCAAGAAAGCATTTTTAGAATATCTGTGTGTTTATGTATATCTAATTGTCCATATGTTTGTGAATGGTATAACTCAAAAACTAAATATGGTTAATCCTTAATGCCGGAATTATTTTGTTACATATGTTAGTCTTTGTTTAATTCCTAAACAGGTTTTCATATCTCCTTCACAGGCACCACAATCAAAGTGATTCAGATATAGATTGTTAAAGTGAGACAAAATGGACTGGCCATTTATTCAAAGCCTAACATCATGAGTTTGGATTTCAATAACTGTAATTAAACATACCTGTAATAAAGGATGGGGAGGGTCCAAATAAAATAATCAATGTGACGCAGCTGGATGCTCGTGAGGTTATACTAGGTTGCACTTGCTTGAATTTTGTTTTTACTTAAAAATACTACAGTTTTATTGAAGAAATATAATATTTTTATGATATAAAACCGCTATAATTGCTTGAATTTTACTGTCAAGATTAGTATGATATGGAATTTAAAAAAAAAAAAAAAGTCATTAAATATCTAAAAGCTTAACAAAAACCTTTGTTTAAAATATGCTACACTGGGCACTAAAGGATTGAGTTCAGCATGTTTCAGGGATGTATGAGAAATATTTTCAAGAAAATCTTTGCCCCATAACATATCCTTTACATGAAAACGTTTTTGTTACTTTTAATTTCCTGGGAACAGCTATTATGATGTCTCCTTGATTTAGTTTTCATATAGTTTAAATTACAAGGAAACAAGAAAGAAGACCTAGACTTACTACAGGAAAAAATAGAGATTAAGAAGCACAATTTGTGTCAAATCTTTCCTAGTATTATGTATGTTTCATGCCGAGTATAATCTAACAAATATCCTAAAAAGTTTGTTTCTTGCCATTTTACTTTCACTACTATGTAAAGTAAATGGGGAGAGGATAGTATTCTACTTAAAATTTTGATGTCAAGATTTTACAAGAAATATATGTAGATTTTAAGAAGCCCTTCCAGAAAAAAGCATTTTTAGAAAAATATTCTGATATTAACTGAATATCAAAATCATTTTAAAAGAATGAAGTGGTGTTGAACAATTCTAATCATTAAAACTCTGTGGCACAATAGCCCAAAGTCGGGCCAAGGCTGCTTACCACCTGAAAGTTGTATCCCCCATCTCTACCCATTTAAGGCATCATGGAAGGGTGGGACATGGTTAGCACCCTGAGTACCGCCAACCAGTTAATGCAGTCTACACTACCTGAAGCTGCTACTTTTTCAAGTAGCTCCTCAATTGCCCTCCCCCCTCCCCAGAGGCTGAGTGCACCCCAGACCAGGTCTCCCAGTGGGAGAAAATCCCCACACTGCTACTAGGAATCGAACTCAGGCCTCCCACTTGGTAAACAGCTGCGCTACCACCTTGCTAAGGCTAAGGAGACAACCAACACTAATATTGGATGTCTTGGAAATGGCTTATGAAACAAAAACTTATTTGGAATAAAAAGTGTGTTTTAAGGATATCCCTGAATTTGAGGTATACATTTTGTAATGTAAATATCTTAAATGTGTATATTGTTACATGCAAGTCCTTTAGAACAATTTTTGAGAAAATGAAAATGAATTAAAATGTTGCATTTAAAGAGTAGTTTGTGGAAGGTAGTAAACTTAAATACCAAATATGATGTGTCTCCAAATTTTGTTTTTGAGTCATGTACTTCATGCATATGGACTTTTTTCTAAAACTGATGTTTTTTAATTCAGCTGCCTCAAAACAAATATTTGAAGTGGTTTCAATATCAAATTTTTGGATAACAATGGTTCTTATATCTGATAGAGAAAGTAAGCAATAAATAAAATTTACTTTCCATCCTTAGGCTTTTCAGAAATTGGAAACATATTCAAAAAATATAGTGTAACAGAATTTCAATAGAGATCTCTTCGCATTTTTGTGGTACTTCTCCCTAATGCCTCAGTTGTTACGGGTATTAAGCTTTTCTGGTTTCTAAAACTTTGTCTATTGTTAAACACCACCACCTCAATGATATTAATTTTACTTACTGCAGATTTTCAGTATCCTAAAGAAGAAAACTAAATTAACATTTTGAGTGCATTGTTAACTATACTTATACAATAAAAAGTCTTAACATTGAACGTATCTGTGAAAGCATATTTGATCTATCTTTTCTAAATAAAAATTGTGTGATATTTGTATGTAGTGTAAATTGATAGCCTGTGTAGATTTTTCTTGTATTCTACCCAAAATTTTTGATGTGTTGCAATATAATTGTTTATCTGCATGCTGGCAGGCAGCAAAACATTGGACAGTTGGAAATAATCACAGGAATATAACACAATTTTTTGTACTTAAATAGAACTCCAACCCCTCCCCCCAAAAAAGGTTGGATGAACTTGTAACAGGAGTATTTAAGAATGTTCTCAGAGTTTAATTTTTAGGCTGTCACTGCAGTAAGAACAATTTGTGTGCAATTAAAACTTTCTCTGTAAGCTTAAAATATAAATATTTTTATAAAGGTCCTGTAACACAACTTTATTGATATACAAAATACAGCCCTCATAGTCAAATATTTTCCATTTTATAGTAACTTTTTGCCTTAAATTTATAGAGAGTAAATACAATCAATAATTGTTATGAATGGGTGTTGGATGAAATGGTACTTGTGCGGTACAAGAAATCTCCCACCAGTATTTTTATACAGGTTATATTGAGTACAGGGATGTATATGTTCTTTTTATTTGTGAATACTGTATCATACTCATGTAAGTTATTTTTTGGATTCAGAGAAATGTATGGATATATATAATAAATGTATTAAATACCTAATGTTATTTTTGTAATTTATCTTTGAAATACTGTGTTACTAAGGGTGGTTTCCTAGTAATAACAGCAGCAAAAGTAGCCAGAAGAATTACAAAGATAAAATATACATTTTATAATGTAAGCATTCACAATTAACAGCACATGTATATTAGATTCATACTGTCCAAACAGGTTGGAAGGAAACCTGTTACATTCCTTCTCATACAGGGTGTTAATGAACTTTGTGTGGAATGAAAAAAATAATAATAAAAAACATTTATTCTACGTCAGGAATTGAACTCCTGACCTTTGGGATTGCAGCTTCTGCATTACGCATTAAGCCACCATAGCAGTTGAAAAAATGCCTCCAGAGTAGGCTACATAGCTCAAGAACGTAGTTAATGAATGCTCAGTGTCGCACTGCTAAGTGATTAGTTTGAGATTTTACAGATTTTTGCGACATTAAATCGTGAGAATGCTAGTAACGAGCTGCTAAAAATTGATATTTCTATACTCGGGCAGCAGTTTTAAAGACATTGTAATGAATTTTTTCAACCTGCTTTGCTTTAACACCGACCTATCAGCACCTGATACCCACACGTTTAACACTATGAAGTTGCATTATGTTTAACTGGGGACCATGCATTGCCGATCTGAAATTACTTATATCAGTCACGTGCACAATCTCGCAAATTATTTTGGTGTAGTTCATTAACACCCTGTATATACACTACCACTATTCATTTCAATAAATACTTTATAATCAGGGTTAAAGAGAGGGTGAATAAAACTAGTTGTTTTGTTTCACATAAACATGTTTATTATTTAAAACATTAATGGGAATGCACAGTGAAGTAACTAATCAAGTAGGAGTAAAAACATAGATTCATTCTTGAAATAAAGTAACTTACTTCGAACATGTTTCAGTGAATCTCCATTGAAAATGGTGGCAAAAGCCACTGAAACATGTCCGAAGTAAGTTACTTTATTTCAAGAGGGAAGTCTGAGTGTAATCTATGTTTTTACTCCTATATGTTTATTATTGCCCAATAAATACAATTGAAAGCAAAATAATTAACTGCAGTATCATACTCCAAACTTTTGTCTCCTAAAAATACCCTCCCCGAGCTTTGACCACTACAGCACTTATTTGAGACATTCTATCTATCAAGTTATCTACAATAACTGTATTGATTTGATACTATTTTTCTTGTAACAAATCGCACATATTAGATATCCCATAACAACTCAATGGGATTGCAATCTGGATTCTTGAGGTGGCCAAATAATTTTTATAAAGCATTTTGCCAATTCTTATGTTCACCATACCTCTTGTAATATAGTGTTTGGGGCCATTGACCCTATTAAACGAGTTCCACTTGGTATGGCATGCTATTGGAAGATTCTGTGGTACTGTTTTTGATCCAGTGTGTCTTCATTGTTTACAAGACCTCCATCAGCTATCACCAAAGCACCTCCAAACCATCAAGGAACCACCTCTTTTATGCTGGCTTGATGCACTGAGAAAGCATGTGCTCCCCTGCACAGTGATGAACAAATGTCCAAACCAAAAACTGGAATTGACTTTTATCTGTAAACAGGACTCTTTTCTACTCTTTAGAAGTCTGATTACTGTGTTGTTTTGCCCAGGTTAGTAGGACTAATAGTTGTTTCTTAGGTGTCACAGGTCTGTTTAGGCCCACACTGTTTAGTCTGTTGCTTAATGGTTGAAACCAATATTTGTATATCTCTTGTCTCTATTATCTCAGACCAGATTTCAGGCACTGTTTTGAATCTGTCTTGTTTACTTATTATAAGTGTAATGTACTTAATCTATTAGAATTGGCTGCCCAGGCCTTGAACGATCCCTCCGAAGACCAATACCTGCATATCTGGAAATTGTATATTGCACACCACAAAGAGATATTTGTTGCAGTTGAGCTATTTCAGTCATGGTGTGTCCTCTTGTCATAGTGCTATAATGGCAGCACATTTTTCTGCTGATATTTCTTTTCTTGGAGCCATTCTACTGTGGTTGTTACTCATTGTTTACATGGTAGTTTCAGGCAGCCTCTGTGCACATATCACTGTCTGCGGTGACCTGGAACAGCCATCAAATTGTACGTTGTATGCCCATGCAATTAAAATCAGCTCACCTCTAGTGCCATCTAGACAGTTATTCATCTATTAATTAGTGCAGTGACTGAAAATGAACTTCTTATATATTGTTTTCTTGGGTTTGTAATTTTGAAAATATGCAAATTTTTGTTTTGATTGTATTGCTTTTGTGATTGTAAACATGTAATGTGAAATAGGACAGCTAGTTTCCTTACCTTCCCTTTGATTGTGATTGTTGTTCATTTATTTAAATTGATGAGTAATAGTGTATTCCTATTATGTGTATACCTTTATAGAGGTATTAAAAACAAAATATATAATGGCATTTTGTTTTGTGATCAGTCATTTAGAAAAAAATAGAAAAGTAATTGCTCATCCAAATTTGATGATTTCACAAAATGTTATGAATATAGTAGTTTGTTGTTGTAAAATGTAGAGTAACTTATTTTTCACTTATGATAATTTTAATTGTCTTCTCACAGAAACCATGTGTAGAACAGGAGTTGGATAGTCAGTCAGACTGAAAAATTCAATGCCTAGCTGGGATTTGAACCACAGATCAAATATTACGGACAAGTAGTTGGCTATACTATGAATCCTGGGACTTAAAGTCTTGTGCTTTGTAAGATGCCATTGGGGTTGTCATCTCAAAATAATTTGAGATCACATTGTGGGTTACCGGGAAACATGCGAGTCAGTTGGGAAATTCAATGCTATGCCGGCATGTTGCCATGCTAGCTCAGTGGTAGAGCAACGGTGGTTCAAATCCCAGCTATGGCTTTGAATTTTTCAGTCTGAACTGTACCTATCCAACTATTTTTCACTTAGTTTTACTAATAATTATTTGATTTATAGGGTTTTGAAATAATTAATAATTTTCCAAATGCAGTTTTGCAGATGTACTGTTGTTGGAGATATAGATAACATTGTTAGATCAAGGAAGGTCATTGTGGGAACCAGCTACCAGAGAGAACAAAACAGCTGAACTGTGAGGTAAGGGGACTAGTGGTTTTGTTTTCCATATGACCCTTAATCCAGATGAGTGAAAGTGAAACCTGTTTATGCACTGACCTGGATGGGTTTGTAAGCGAGTGTGCCACCCATGCTGCCACTACTTGTTGGCTACCACTGTAGCATTACTAACATGTACATTTTATGTTTGTGAAAAACCTAAAGTATCCCATCAGAAAATGGCCATGGAAAAAATTAAATAGACAAGGATCATTCAATATATAACCATAAATATTTTTTTAAGAATTCATTATGAGATGGAATACTACATTTGGTTTAATTGTTTTTCACACAAGCCGTGTCTAGGACAGGAGTTGGATAGGTAGAGTCACACTGAAAAATTCAATGCTATAGCCATAATCCCCCTCAAGTTCTATGCATTTATGCCAGTGCTGGACAAGCTTCTCAATTGTACGTGCAAAGAATTCTCGGGAGTGCGTGCATATCCAGTTAGGCACTGCTGCATGAACTTCATCAGCAAACCTTGAATAACTAAGAGATTCTTTCATTGTGTTGTAAATGAGATAATCTGAAGGTGCCAGTGGTGCCTTTCTTTCATTTCAGATCTCAAATGCTTTGGAACCTGCTTTGCACATACTATGTTGAACATCAGTGCATTATGACCAATATGGTGGCAGATCTGTTACTAATGTTCATTGTTACTACAATTTCACTGCCATAATGTGCCTGTTTTCCTGTTTCAACTCATCAATTCTTGCAATGTTGTTCTGCTTGACTGCGCAGACAGCATTTCTGGGCCTGGCATATCTCCTCTTGTTACACTCTGTTTCAACTCTTAGCATACACTTGTGTTTGACTCAAAACAACTTTCACCATATTGCACTGCCATCCAACGGTGAATTTTGATTGGTTTTAGCATTTCAGTTAACAGAAATCTAATGATGCTTGACTGCTCCAAGTTGGTGCAAACCTCCACTATTAGACTTTACAGATTCCCAGCATTGTATTTGCAAGGCAGGCATGCCAGGCCAATCTGATATTAGTTATAGAACACCACCAAAAGATAAAGAAGCACAAACTTTGTCAAAGTTTTGTATTTTTATACAACTTTTCTGGTTATTTATTAAATACACCTTGTAAAAAGTATGTTCAAAATAATGAAATCTAACTGGATTAAATTAATGTAATGGCTCCCCCTCCAGCTGGCATTAGACTCTTCACCATAGAAATTATTTAAGGTGGTCATAACATTAAATAATTGCTAGTGCTCTCTTTAGTCACAAGCTGGGAAAATGAAACTGCAAAAAATGCTAGTAAAGTGTGCATTCTGATCCATTGAACATTGTTTCTTCTGGCAAAACTGTCATCTAAGTTTCTTTATTTGCAACTCAAAACTGATTATTGCCTCAAAAACATTGGTAAAAATTGCAAAGAGCAGTAAAACAACAGTAAAAGTGATCAACAAACAACATTAATATAGGAATGAAACTAGGAGAACTAGAAGTGTTAGAAATAGTAACAGATCTGCATTTATATTTGTTGGACAATTTAGTTTGAGAGCATGGCCTATTTCCCAGTATAAATGCCCTTTAGACTGTATTAACCAATGTCAGTAGTCCAATTAATTCTCAGTTTTAGGCACTAAACCCAATGTAACAGCAATGCTACTGTTCATCAACAAAACATCCTCAGTTATTTGACATTATTGCAGTTTGAAATCTTACTGCAGAATGTTTGACAAATAGATAGGAAATCCATGGTAATCAGTCTTAAGCAAAATAGCACTTAGGTAACTGAAATATGTAATTAATTTAGTAGAAAATCATAATGATGAAGCATTAGAGATTGCTCTTTTAAGAATAGGGTCTATTTTTATTATCTTGATAATGTCCCCACCTGTTTTGAGAAGATCAATTTTCATTTTGTCAGATGTTTTTTGTTGATGCCTTTTTATTATTGTCCCAAGCAATTTGTAGCATTCCTTACAGGTCCATGTCCATAAGCTGAGTTGCTCCATCTGGGATTTTACTTTCTACAACCTCCATCTTCTCTGCCACAAAATTGAAAAGCAACTCTTTTATTGTAGCATCATTTGGGTATCTTCCTTCTTTTCTGATCACTTGCCATAGTTTACAATCTATCTAAACCTTTCGGAAACTAAACAAAAATGTACATGCTTCTTCATATGCTATTTTTTCTTTCATTTTTTTGATAATGTATTGACACCAATTTCAGTGGTTCGATATGAAAAAATTAAGGATGAAATGTATTTTGCATAAAAACGAGATCTTGGAAATTGAAAGTAATAAAGAACTGGACATTATTCGAGTTAATGGCTTAGACTTAAGGTAATGGCAGAAATTCCTGGCTTTGGTGAACATAGCTCTTAGCCATTATGGTTTTCACTGTGTTGTCTAGTTGAATACATTCATATTATCACTTTGATTGAAGTAATTAAATTATTAAAGGTGTGCGGAATATGTTTAATAGCTTGAAAAACAAAACTGTAGTTCTGTAAAGAGATATCATTCATTTCTATACATCTGCTTAAAACCCCAGGGTTCTAGCACTGTTAGTTTAGTTTCTACAAGCATCTTTAACTTTGGTTATATACTGTTATAAAACTCTTTTTCTCCGACAACTCTACTTCTTCCACAAACTGATTACAATTGGAATCTGCTTAAAAGGAACTGTGTCTTCAATGCTTTTGTAACAATTCTGCTATATCCTTTTGACATTTGCAGTGACAATTACTACCTTTTGCTGTCAAGAACTAAACTCTGGGCATGCGTTTTCCACTTTTTATACCTGGCAGCTGCGTGGTACTTGCAAAACACAAGTGTCACATACTCGGGTGTAACAATGTCAGGATTCGACATCAAAGGACCTTCTGACAAAACACTGCACAGGTGTAACAATGATAGCTGCGATGCCAGAAGAACTTTCTGCTGGTAAACGTGCCCACTAATGCACAGATATAACAATGGATGCCAACAATCAGCTAGGAAGCAGCCGTTCACACATGTTCAGCGATTAAGGCTGCAGGGCATAGTCACATTGCTCCCTCCTCAGGGTTGGTCAGCCGACGCGCACCACTGTAACGGACTACACAATCCAAGTGTACTACTAGCCTCTTCCCTTGGGGCAGCTTTTGGATGCGGCAGACATTTATCCTCTTCACCACAAGGTACATCCTTTGCTATGGTCCGGGTAAGGCAAAATAGCCACACCAAATCATCCTGCGCGAAATTTTGGCTGTTCGTAATGGGTCTTTATCCGGTCGCTCGCTATCTGGATGTGGTGATGCGCCATCTCATGTATGTCGTGAAGCTGGTCTACGAGATTCTCTACGAGTCTACGAGTAGTCGATTTTTGGCTGTTCTGCCCCAGGAGGACTTCGAAACTCAGCTCGCATGGTAAACGCAGCTCCTTGCCAAATAAGAAATTGAGTGGTGTTAACCTGGTAGTTGAAGAGCGGTAAGCCAGCAAGAAAATTGTACCCTCGGCATCCCAATCTCTCTGGTGATTGGCCAGAAGCTTCCTCAAATGTTCTTCTACAGTCTTGAAGTATCGCTCAACCATGCCGTCCTCTTACGTATTTCAGGAAGCAGTAGACTCCTTTGTCGACGAGGTGCGCGACTCCGAGATACGACAGCGTGTAATGACAATCCATGAGGCGTTAATGACCGCCTTAAGGATGGAGGTGATCAAGATAACAGCTGCGCCTCCCTCGAAAACTAAGAGTATTTGTTAGGACGGGAACAGAGGAATAACCCAGAGTCGACGCCGACGACCTTCCAGTGGTGTATGCTGGGTTGGACCAACTAGAACGACTAACGAAGGACTGTCCACAGCAAAGCCAAATAGCAGAAAGGAAACGTGTAAGAGGCGGCGCGGCGAGTAGCTCATTGCGTCTATCAACACCACCCCATGGAGTTATGCAGCGTGCCTCAAGGACAAGAGTGGATGGGAAGCACTCCAATACAAATGCTCTGTCACGAAGACATTGTCCAGAGAAATGCGTCCACTGCATAAGATAGGGTAGAAGGAGCGTGCCGCTGCTGTCCGATGATTTCGGCGGTGCCTGCAGATTGATTGGAAAGCGGAGGCCTGAGAAGGGAGCAGCTGACGGACGTCAGCTTTGGGCCGGTGAAAACATCACAACTAGGAGCGGTGTGTCTAAATCTGACTGGGTTTAATGGGACCCATTGAAGACTAAAGAAAGCGATTGTTTAGGGTTTGGGAGTCACCTGACGAGATGACCCAGATGGAGCAGTCGATCCTCGCTTGGGTAAAGGTGACGGAAGTCCTGGAGAAAGAACATACGAGTCGTCGGGAGCACATCCTGAACCAAACCGAATACTTGACAAACTCGGACAACGATACCACTAGTTGAGGCAGTCACAGAAAGGTTGTGATACCAGTGCTATGTCTGTGTGTCAAGTTGCCGCATATGGACTAGGAACCAGGGTCGGATGCAGCAATAATCACGGTATGATTTGTATGTATTGACATTATTGACTTCTCTAGAATATAATATTCTTAAGACTGCAAAGACATATGAGTGGATAATAGCTGCTGCAGATCTAAAGTTAAAAGAAGGATTTGTGTAATAGGTAACGGTAGAAGATTTATTATTGCCCTACCATCCTTCAAATGCATTGCCATCGTCTATCGATTCACTGTGTGAGACAGGGGTGGTAAATATCTATTGGTGTCGTGGATTATTCCACCAAGGCGCCAGAGGTGTGTGCAATTCCTAACCAGGAGGTCAAGATCATCGCGAACTGGTTCGTACAAGAGCTATTCTGATTTGGGGTATCTTTGGAACTATACAACTATCAAAGTACCAACTTCGATTCGAAACTGATGAGAGAAGGCAGTGGGGCTCGAGTCCTTAACGAAAGGTGGAAGGAACCCTTTTCATACGAGGGTCGGCTGATAAGTCCCGGACCTCACACAGATATGGCGCCACTAGGCCAGTTAGACGGTAGCATTGTATAGTTCAACTCTAGACTAGCTTGTATCCATAGTTAAAGGTCAAGAGCTTGTTTAGTTTTCGAATGACAGCATTTTAAACAAGACAGCTTTAGATTTTTCACGAAAATGGAGGGTTTAGAAAAAGCGCAGTGATTAAATACTTCCATTTGAAAGGCTTTAAGCCTAAAGAAATCAAGGAGGAAATGGACAATACATTGAAAGTCTCTGCCCCTTCATATTCAATGATTAAAAGGTGGATTGCAGAGTTTAAAATGGGACGTACGAGCACTAGTGATGAGCCTCGCTCTGGACGCCCAGTAGAAGTGACAACTCCGGAGATCATTGAAACAAATTCATCGTTTAGTACTGGAAGACCGCAAATTAAAGTTTGAGATAGCTGTAAACATATCAAAAGAAGGTAAAGATAATATTTTAAGTAATATTTCGGACTTTCACAAGGTCTGTGTAAGATAGGTACCGCGTTTGTTAACACTTGATCAAAAGTTGCAAAGAAAAAGTCTTTCTGATAAGAATGTGGACCTATACTGTAAAAATCCCAGTGAATTTTTGAGACGGCTTATTACCATGGATGAAACTTAGATAAAGCACTACACTCCAGAAAGAAATCACAATCAAAACAGTGGATTGCGCCAGGGGAACCAATTCCAAGAAAGGCGAAGTCAATTTTGTCAGCTAACAAGGTTAGCTGTGTTTTCTGGGATACACAAGGAATTATTTTGATTGGTTACTTGGAAGAGGGTAAAAGTATCAGTGATGACTACTACGCAAGCTTACTGCAACGTTTGAGTGATGGTGAAAAGAAAAAGACCCCATTTGGCAAAAAAAAAAAAAAAAAAATCTTATTTCATCACGATAATGCTCCGGCCCATCGTTCAATCATTGCAATGGGGAAAATGTGGGAATTAAAGTTGGAGTTGTATGAACATCACCCTATTCGCCAGATCTAGTACCCAGTGACTACTACCTGTTCCCAAACCTAAGTCGCCCTCCGTGGTGTAATGTTACCATGCTGACTTCATATACCCAAGGTCGCGGGTTCAAACCCGGCGGAGGACGATGGATTTTTTCGGCTGTAAAAATCCTTAGCATGGCTTACTTCGGAAGGGAAGTAAAGCCGTTGGTTCCGTGTCGTAGATTTACGGCACGTAAAAGAACCTCAAGCCTGATAGAGAGGCCTCTGAGCAAAATTAAGCGGTATTTCACGCCCAGTATAGAATGGGACGCTGAGAACCACAGCAGTTAAAGAGCGTCCATAAATAACACGCCATTTACATTTTCTCATACCTAAAAAAATTTCTTGGAGGACGAACATTCCACAGCAACGAGGAGGCCATTGATGTGGTTAACAGCTATTTTGAGGACCTTGATAAATCGCACTACAGAGATGGTTTAATTAAATTAGAACACCGATATGACAAATTATTAGTCTTTCTGGAGATATGTCGAAAAATAAAGCAAAAAAAAAAAAAAAAAAAAAAAAAAAAATTAAATGCTGTTTTCATTGAAAGGCCCGGGACTTATCAGATGCAACTTAACTTTTTTTTATCATATTAAGTTGACTCTCTTGTCCATTTGATTGGTCCTATTCTCGACAGTGTCGTCGTGAACGGCTGCCTCCCCATTAGATCTTGCAATAAGTCCTTGTGAATTAAGATGTTTGCCAAACGTGTTAGATCTTTCCGACATCATTGAATGCGAATGCAAGTTATGCGTTTGATTATGGTTGTAGAAAAGCATCTCTCCACGAAACACTCGTTACCAACAGTGTTAAAATTAACACAAGAGTTTCTATACCTCTGGACATGTGTGTTAACCACAATCGTTTAAAACCATTGGGTGTCACACTTCGCACCGTTGTTTCCCACTTTATGTGCCGAAACACTAAGATTGGTTGACTTGGTCTAAGGAAAATTACCACGCCTCTTTTCTCATCCGCCGTCAGTTTTGCAACATGCAACTCACTGTCTTTTTGAGGACTCATTGCCGATCACCCATGGTTTGAATGCTTTAAAGACATGAGCGTATTATTCATATTTTGAATTCAGTTAGTGAAATTTCAAAAACATACACACAATGATGATGATAGTGGTTCAAAATCATTAGTCGTACAGTGTATTACACACACGCACACACACGTTCGGCGATTACGGCCGCAGGTTGTATTCACAGCACAGTAACACTAATTCTATGTGGAGTCATAAAATCTGCCATTCACTATTTCTTAATTGTCATTGGTTGAAGTTGGCGTGGTGTAGAAATTTAAACAAAGCAGACGTTGACTTACAGAGAATCATAGACAAACCCCATGTTAACCAAGAAAAACTAATACCTCGACATTTGTAAGAACACTTTTAATGCATTATTAGTAGGGTCCACTCCCCTTTGAGTGAAATGCTACTTTCAATTCTGTGGTTTCAAATTTTTAGATTCGTCTTTTCCTAAAAATGATAGCAAAAATAATGACTAGTTTAAGTGGAAATCTATAAAAGAATTACGATGCACTTTTATGCCACACTACTATTCTTTCTTTAATTCCCCGCCTAAAGAATCCGTTATTGCTCTTCTGCCCGAATTTCCCTTACGGAGACTAAGGGAGAAAATCTCTCAACGAAGTTAACCTTACCCTTGTAGTCTTTAGTTTACAGGTTTTCTTTGGAAATTAGTTGTTAATCATGAACGTTAATAGATAAATCCGCTTAATCAGGTTTAACGTGCTTTTATATATGCATAATTGATGGTTTCGTATACATTTTAAATATAGAATCTAGCATTATAAACAATGTTTGTAGCGTTGTTTAAGGTCATTTTAGTACCTCAATGTTGCCGCTCTGACACGAAATGGGGTGGATTTGTAAACAAGCGACAAGCGGCCGCATTATTTCATTAATTCGAAGGCATACACGATATTCAAAGCAAAAATGGCATCGTCTACAGGTAAATATAATTTGAGAATTTTAAATGTAACATATACACTTTAATACCGTTGTTTCAGATTGCGTATGCTGCTAAATTCTTATTCCAGAGAAGTGAAACGTAAGCAGACTTGTGAAAAGTGCACGGCAGCACTAGAAGTAGGTCTCGTGAAACTTCGTTTTATGAATTCATAATATAACTGTAACTGATGTTCCAGAACAATCAGCAGCAGAAGAAACAGCGACATCAGAACCACAACCTTCAGGAAGTAACGGACTTTCGGAATCTGTGCATGTAAGTTTTTTTTGAATAAAATTACGTTGTTTACATTGTGACAACTTTACTCATGGTACCGATAGGATGCAATGAAACAATAGTTTTTGTTCTACCAGAAATCCATAAAAAATTCTACCTTAAATGTTATTATAGTTACAAGTGCTCAGAAGATTTTAAAGGAAAACTCCCCTTACAATTCAGTGTGTTCAATCATCTTCCCGCCTGATAGTTACACAACATAAAAATTCGTATCTCATGCCTTAGCTGTTGAAATCATTTATTTTAACATCTCTGTTCTTTTAGTACTGTTGGCTTTTTATGGAGTCTCGGATCAGGTTTTCCCATTATGAACCAGGAATGCTATGAATGATGGAAAAATATGAATGCACAATCAGCTGTAACACAACATAAGAAGTTCATGTCTCATCCTTCAGTTTTTTAATGTACTTTTTCTACCCATGTTTAGAACTGTGCAAGCAGTTTTATTAGTTGTCACATGAGTAGATGTAGACTAATGGGTAAAGCTATACGATGGTTCCACCATACATACGGACATGCGCGCGCGCGCGCACACACACACACACA
Organism: Hymenopus coronatus; assembly: GCA_030762935.1. Classification (NCBI taxonomy): domain Eukaryota; kingdom Metazoa; phylum Arthropoda; class Insecta; order Mantodea; family Hymenopodidae; genus Hymenopus; species Hymenopus coronatus. Next base: position 102,270,380 of record CM060886.1, on the reverse strand, counting down.
CGATCTTGAGATTTTTTACTGGCGAACCATACTTGAAAGTGTTGAAAACATTAAGTTGTTCAAATGTGAAAGTTGCCAGATTGTCGAAATTTTGACCTCTTCTTGGGATCATTGGGGTTTTAGCTTCACAGATCCCTCGGCTACACCCTATCAACTGCCTTCGGCCGCAACTGCTGCACTCCTCAACTTATAAAAAATATCCCTTGGCTACTGCTGCTTAGGGCCCTCCACGTTGGGCTACGCTTTGCAGCTTAGGGACCTAAATGTTTATAACAGAAGTGACTAGCTACATTGTGGCTCTAATGATGAAATAACAAGTGCCCACATATAGAAGTAATGCCAAGTGGTGGAACCATTGTATACTAATAATCTGTAATGTATTAAAGCACAATTTGAATGCTTTATAACAAATTTGGTATTAGAGATTCTGCTGATAAATTAAGGAATGCATGAAATAGAGCAGTTCAGAATATATTTGGTGACAAAAATTGACCTTAATTAATCAATTCAATATGGTGGCTCTACAAGTTGTCCTTATTACAGTTCATAATTTAAGTGCATATACAAGGTCATTTTTGAGCTTCTAGCACCAAAAATCGCATCCAAATAACCAAAGAATTATATATCATTTGTAAAATAGTGATTGATTGGTAATACAAAAATGAGTTTCAGTAAAACCCAGTGATTATGCTCCTGATTATAATGCTATCCCATTAATTACTTCCAATTTGTAAAGTCCTTGGCTTCCTATATTAATACTGCATGATTTTACCCCCTTTCATGCTTCCAAATCCTACTTAGTGCTTTTTAGGACCAAAAAAGAATACAAATATTGTAAATAAATTGCAAAATTTTGATGTTTTAAAAGTATGATGAGAAAATAGTTTTACTGTACTCAGCAGTTGAGTGCTCAAGCACTTTGCCTAGAAAACCTCTACGGTCAGCAGTATCTGGTTATAACAATACCTTTTCTTGAAAGTAATTGATATTTCAAAAGGCTTGCTGTCAAAGCAATTTATCGCTTTATTGTGTTGCTTTAACTTGAAACATGGTAAGCAGAAAGACATGACAATACATTCATAAGCAATTGGCAATCCTTAAGTGCCTAATCTCATTCCCTGATTGCAAAGGCTTCCCTCGTTTTCCAACACCCACTTGGAACAATATGAAAGCCAGTGAAGCAAGGGCGGCGAAAGACATCAGCATATTTTCCATATTTCAATGCCAGAAAACAAGTACAGCTGGCAACAACACAATTATAACTGACACTGAGTGAGTAATAGGCAGCAAAGGATGACTGTGACTGGGTTTTCCACTACTTAGACCTTCATTAATGCAGTCCATCCTCTAGGCCAGTCAGATAGCATAAAAATGGATATGTTTTAACATAAACCTCTCGAACTGTAGGCTTTCTTTGAATTCTGTGAAGTGTACTATTGTCATACAATAGTACAAAATCATCAATTGTAAATGTAGCAATTATCAGTAAGAGTGCATGACAATCAACAATTGTAGATAATAATCTCACCTTCATTTTGCACTGTACTCCATCCAAATATTCAGAAACATTTATTATATTGTATTGCCTATTAAGTTGTGTCAAAATTGCTGTTTTATACCTAATAAATCATATCCCATGTATAGCGCTATCCCAATTATCGCACTTTAAGGCCACAGTCCCTTGTGGAGTGTAATTACAGGGCTTTGTTGTATTAATATGAGCGAAAGTGTAGTTTGACACAGAATGAATTTCACGCCCCCCCCTCCCCAAATAATTTGTATGCTTTTTCAAAAACACTTGTAAGCTTTTGGAACTACATTACACAAGGATCATTTGGGTTTAGCTTCACAAACCTTTCAGCTGTACCTCCCCGTCAATCTAAATGCCACAAACAATTTCACTCCCTACTTGGCTATGTACTTTGTTACTTTAGGGTCTTACTTAAGGTTGGATGGGGAATAATATCACCAATTCATCGTAAACAATTTGGCAGATAAAAAATTGCAGATGCTCTAAAAACTTGACACAGCCTTGCCGATGTACTTGAAGTGGTACTCTTCCAAGTACCCAAATACTCAACAGAATGAAAGTCACTTAGCATACAACTATCTAGCATACAACACATTTGGTTCCTTTAGCTGCTGTTAACCACCTAAAGCTGCCAAATAATATATGAGCATATCACACATTTAAATCTGTGAATATTATTGGCCATAACTTGACTCGAACCATTGCACAGAACATACAGTCATCAAACATCTAAAGCTGTACATTTGGTCCTTAGAGAAACATTTCCAAATCTGAGAAATCTGCAAAAAGTGTAAAAATAAAATTCTTAAACCCAATCATTTTTTGACAAAATCTACACAGTAACATGGCCAAAATTAAATGGTAAGCACACTACAATCTTGCAAAATAAATAAACCTGTTGTATAACCAAGGTAATCTTTTTACCTTTATTTGTGTATTTATTGCTAAGGGTTATTACAGATGGTATGGTACACTCCAGCCCTGTGTTCTTCCAGTATACAAGTTCTAGAACTTTGTTTATTCAGACCAGAGATAATCAGATTAATATTAGCCCAGAATATCCAAAAACAAACTATTGAAAGAACACAAGCTACTAATCTATACAAAGATTTATTTTGGCACTTAAACTCAGTATTATATTCACTTTTATTTTCTAAATAACCTGCAAGTTCCTTACTTTCAAGTTTATGCTGCATTTGGGAAGTATAAAATCTGATCGTGTTACACTCGCATAACTTTCTCTAGCTACTCTACAAACAAACTTCTTACAAAAGATCATTCTTCTACCAACACCATACTAAAAGAGATAAACCTTAGCAGAATTTTATAACTTAGTTCCTTGTAAGTAGACTGGAACTAAGGGAATGCACTAGGCTAAAGTGATAGTCAAATTATTTAAAAGGCTGTCGTTATGCGATTGTCATTGCAAATCCCTTCTTTGCTTGGGCAGGAGTAGAACAAAAGAAAAACGGACACTTCCGTCTGAGAAAAGTATAAGTACTTCACAAGTGAAACTAATAACAAGGAATACCTCGAAAAGGTGAGCTTCACGAAAAAAATGTATATGACATAACTAGTGTATTTTAACAAGATCTAAATTTTTTATATAGTAAGTTTTTGTCTATCTCTTACGTATACTAGTTAGGCCAAATTAAGCAAAATTCATCTAGAATAAACAGGTCTTTAGAAGCTATTACCAGGAAATTCAACATATACATTTTATTTCGAATATATATATAGCTTTAATATACAGGGTTTTAATCAAAATTATTAGAACCATTTTTGAAATTTTTTCCATGTAAGGGGTAGTTTGTAGTTTGAGGATTTTTTGAAAATCTTGTGTCGCATCCTTGGAAGATACTAAACCTAAATACCAAATTTGATATTTAAACAGTCTTTTCGTTTTGAGGCTATGCTGTCCACGCACTCACACACACACTTTTTTAAAAAAATGCTTTTTTCAGACTCAGGGAACCCCAAAACATATATTTCCAGTGAAATCTCGACATAAAATTTTTGGGTGCATTACAATAACTGCTCTATCCCTATGTACATTGTACATATGAGGTTAGAGAAAGTAAAAATCAAAAAATCAATGAGGATACACCAGAAAACCAGATTAATGAGAGTTGGATAAATGAGGTTCATGTGTACCAAAAAGAGTCTAGCAGTGGTTTAGCTACTACAGTGCCATCAAATTAAGTAACACTTGGGTCTCGCGAGAGCGACACTCACCTTTTGAGATTGCAGTTCTCGCTGTTGTGTCACATATGGCATGATTTACCTCACACCATGTATATGATAAATGAAGGCAGTAGAGAATGGTCTTTAGTGGTTTTCACTTGTGTTTTAGTGCAATCATGGTCCAATATACTACACAACAAAGAGTTCTCATTTGTTGCAACATGTGGCAGAGCATTTACGGAATGCTTCCCGATATAGATCACCATAACAGAAGTATAATTGATAATATAGTCAAGAGATTTAAAAGCACGGGATCAGTGCTAGACCAGAAAAAAAATTTAATCTTCACATTTTAACAGAGGAAATGATTGATGATATGATGGGCTGTTAGAACATTTGCCGACAGTCTCTCTTGAAATTAGCTCGGCAAGTAGGAGTGAGCTCTGGGTCAGCGAAAAAAAAGCAGCAAAGTGTATAAATCTAATCCCCGAAAATTACAAGAACTACAAAATAAAAACCTGGAAAAATTAACCAACTTATTCAAAGAAGAATTCCAACATGTTTTTAGTAATCTGTTAAGATGCTGTAATGCCTGTCTTCAAACACAAGGAGGAAACTTCCAACATCTTTGAAAAGATAAGTAAGGGACATTCAGTATTGTAATTTGTGAAATAATAATGGTTGTTAGTTGACCTCTGTTCATCCTATTTGTTTTGATGCACAAGATGGTAAGTATGGAGGGAAGCAGCTTGTGATTGCGATTCAGGTGGCATTAATCTGATGACCCTGTATATCTACTAACGTAACATGGAATATTTGGAACATGCTGAGAATATTTTCAAGCCTATCTAAACGAAAAACATGAATCTTCATCCCTGACCAAAGTATCTCCTTCCTTTCATTTTTATCCCTGTGACTCACTAGCTAACTCTTCAGCTTGGAACAATAGACAACTGTCTTAAAATTGTACTTATAGTTAGATTGGAAACTTGAGTTTTTAAAATTTAATTGAACTTTTTAGCAAAAAGTTCTTTCAAAATTTATCTGATAATTCAAGTGCATGTTTTATTCATTTCAGAAAGTTATATCCAGTGAAAAGGACGCTGCTATAGGGGATGTTGGTACAAAAAAGTCAAGAGTAGACCTACAATCTCTACCAACAAGGCAATATTTAGACCAGACAGTAGTACCAATTTTACTTCAAGCACTCTCCACATTAGCAAAAGAAAGGTATGGTTATAGTCTGTTACTGTTTTTATTCATTTGTGGTCATGTTAGTAAAGTTATAAGCATAAAGTAGATTCTGCTAGTGCATTAATATACAAAGCAAACTTATATTTTTCCATAGTGCGGAAGCTGAGGTCACAGCAGGAAGGTAAACCATACAACAGTATCACAATGTTAACCTTCAAGCAGGCTTGAGATTTAATTTTATTTATGGATGCCCCTTAACTGTTGTGGTTCTGTGTTCCATTCTATATTGGGCATAATAATTGTTAAGTTCAAAGGCCTCTTTACATACCATAAATCTCCAATATGGGACTGCTGGCCTTTTACTTCCTTTCCTAAGGCAGCCATGCTAAGGATTTTTAAATCCGAAAAAATTCATTGTCTTCCGACAAATTTAAACCCACGACCTTGTGAGTCAGAGGCTAACATTACCCCTAAACCGCAGAGGTTGACTTCTGGAGGCTGCTTAATTCTTTCACACAGACAGGCATGGGTTGTAAAGTTTACTTCATGGATATTTTTAAACAATGAGAAGACATTTCTGGGAAAGTTGGATGGGTTATTGAAGAAAACAGTTAAACATTGTTGTAGAATTCTATATCAACAAATTTAGTTGTTTGAGTTCTTGAGGACATGTATTTTGCCATTATTCTGAGAGGTATACTTTTATCATACATTTTAAGATTTCATCAATAATGTTAAGGTAATTTTTTTTTTAAATTTATTAAAGTGTTAAATACATGCATAGTTAAGATGTTAGGAAGTGTTCACTTTCATCACAAGGCTATGCCGTGGCCTAGTGTTAGACCACTTGCTTCTCATGTGGACGACCCAGGTTTGGTCCCAAGCAATGCATGTGAGATTTGTGGTGAACAAAGTGGCACAGTGGGGGTTCTCTGCTTTCTTTGGTTTCTCCCATCATTGCATTCCACCGGTGCTCCATCTTCATTCCATGCATCATCAATGTCACCTGCAGTGCCATTTGTAGTAAAAGTGGGTGTTAAACACTATAAAAAGCTTTCATTATGTGCTTTAAGATTTCATCAATAATATTAAAATCAATTTTTTTTACTTATTTATTAAAGTGTTAAGTACTTACATAGTTAAGACTGACCTTAACCCTAGTTAGTTGTCCAGGTCGTAACAACTCTACAATTAAAGTTTTTATGATATTGGATAAATTTTGTTTGTCATCTAAAATCTGATCTAGGTACCATGATTTTCAACTGACCATTTCCATTTCCTCTTTACATTTCAAAAAATTCCCTAATTTACATATTGCTTCTGAGCTTCAAAAATCTTCCAAAGTACAATTTCTTTGTTCCTCGGTAACCATTTCTTATTTATTAGATGCTCTCTCCATCATTTGCCGCCTTAAATTGAAGTAAAAAATAAATTTCATCTTCTCAAACTCAATTTTTGACTCCTGTGGTACACTAGCAAATGCTAGTGGAAGGTGCAGTAAAGATGGCTGCCTTTACTGATCCTGAGAAAGCTCACTGTGTGTTTTGGTTTGAAGAGTAAAAATCGGCTACAACTCTGCAACGTAATTTTTGTACAAAGTATGGTAAAGATCCTCCCAATAGGCCTACTATTTATGAATGACATAAGTGTTTTACTGAAACTGGATGTTCAATATGATGCTATGCACGTCTGATGATGTGATAGAGCAAGTGAGGCAACTTTGAGCACAATCCTTGAAAATTGTGCTCCTTGAGAGCTGGACTATTGGGTATGTGTTGAGAAAATGGTTACATCTCAAATCATAAAAGTTCTCAATGGTGCAGTGACTAAAATAAACTGACTAAATTGCTCCAAAACTTTCGTTACATCAGTTGGAAGAAGATGAACATTTCATTGGAAAGATTATCTTTAGCGATGAGCCAACTTTTCATTTAAGTGGTAAAATTAAGACAATTGTAGAATTTGGGGCAGTGAAAACCCCTGACAAGTCCTATAACAAGAACGTGATAGCCCAAAATTGAACATCTTTTGTGCACTGAGCAAGAGCAAGTTTAAGGGCCTTTCTTCTTCAGTGAGAAAACTATCACAGGAATAGCGTATTTAGATATGCTGCAAAACTTTTTAATCCCCCCCCCCCTCATTGACGTTGATGACCAAAAATGCAGCATACACTTTATGCAAGATGGTGCACTGCCACATTACCTCTTCTTTACCAAATGTTTGCACAAAAGAATGGCTAAACAGAACATTTGGTAAAGAAGAAGATTAATAAATTCATGAAACAGAAGAAAGTAAAAGAAATTGGCACTCTAAACAGAATAAAAGCAGAAACTAGCTACAAAAAATTCACTTACCACCCTTTGGCACACCAAAAATTTCAAAAGATTTTCAAAAAATGGAACATCAACCTAGCCTCAGTTAATAAGTACAGTTTAAAAAACCTCCTCCATACAAACACAAAAGATAAAATCCCCCCATTGAAATAACCGGGATATATGAAATCAGCTACAAGGAATTTGAAAAAGTATACATAGGAAAAACAAAACGAAACATTGGACAACATTTTAAAGAACACATGAGATATTTAAAATACAAACAGATAGATAATTCAGCTGTTGCAGGTCATTTTTGGACTCAAAACCATAATTTTCTCAGTGAGCCCAAGCGATTAAAATTAGTACAGAATCCAATTGGATTAACGGTTTGGGAAAATCTATTAATTTTAAAAAACAAAAACAAGGTTATAAACTTTGACATTCCACAAACAAGTGGACTCATCTCAAAATTCATCTATCTGGAAGAGAGATCTCTAGAGGCCGCTACCAGGAGTTCATCAGTGAATCTCTGTTGAAAATGGTGGCAAAAGCCACCGAAACATGTCCGAAGTAAGTTACTTTATTTCAAGAGTGAAGTTTGGGTGTAATCTATGTTTTTACTCCTGTTTAGATAAAACTTGATCTGCTGTCAGTCAAAATGACACCAAAACCATGTCTGTGAGTAAAATGAACAAAGAGCTATGAGTTATTAAAATTGTAAAGCCCTTTTTGAAACATGCTCTGTGTGTGTGTGTGGGTGAGAGAGAATATAAGGGGGGTGGAGAATATGCTGCAAACAATCCAAAATAGCCTCAATATGCAAATTAAATAGCATAGAATTTAATTTACAACCTTGTCTTGGTCATCTCTGTTGTCCCACAACCCCTATGCTTCCCCCAAGCCACACTTAGCACAAATGCTGACCATATTAGCACTAAAACCTTTTTCCATTAATTTGTACCATAACACTTCTCTATCCACCGTATCATATGCTTTTTCTAAGTCAGTAAGCTTAGCATACAATCTTGTTCTTTACCTATTCCTAAGGCCTGCTTATTACTGACATGTCTTTTTGTTTTCTTCAGCCCAATTTATATTCTGTCTGCTAACATCCCTGTAAAAATGTTCCCAAAATTGGATAGTAGTGCAATTCTATAATAGTTTGGGTGGTTTCGTTCCTATTCCTCTTATATATTGGATCTATAATTGCTACATGCCAACTATCTGGCACCCTCTTCTTCTCTTTAGTTACCTTCATAAGCCTTGTCATGCATATTAGCCTGCCTAGATTTTCACACATTTTGAAAAACTCTAGGTAAAAACGTCAATTCCTACTTTGTTTTTTTTAATTGAATTTAGAAACTTGTTTATTAACTTCCTCTTGCAACTCCTCCACACAATTATTAAAAATTTCCAAGTTCAGACTATTTCTGCCTCTTGTATCAGTAATGAATAAACTCTGAAAATACCTGACCCACTCATTAGGACCTAAGTTTACATTTCTCCTCCCACTCTTCACACACTGATTAATAACCTGCCTAGTGCTGTCCCCATCTGAATCCAATTTTTGCTTAATGTCCATGGCTCTAGCTCATGCTTGTGGTCGAGTAACATCCTGTATCTCTCATGCAATTTTATCATAATGCCTCTGTCTATTTCATCATTTCTCTCTCTCTCTCTCTCTCTCCCCCACTGCCTGCCTCTCTTACCATAGTTCTCATCCCTCTACACTTCTCGTCAAAGCAATGATCATAAACCATAAGAGGAGAAGGTGTATCATATCACCTCCAGCCCAGTTAAGAATGAACTCAACATACAACTCTACTACATCACTACTTTTGCCCAAAGAAATCATTAAATTAATCCCAAACAGCCACATCCGAGTCCAGTATCTCATGAAACCCATTGGCCCTTTCAGGATCCCACTTATAGCTAATTATTCTTAGTTGCAGCTCCACACACATATTACCACTTGTTCCATTTTCAAATCTGACATAATAAGTAGAAAATATGAACTTGTTCCACATCTGTCATCTTAAAATCACAAACTTTATACAAAGTGCTGTCACTGCAAAACACACAAACTACCACTCTGGCCCAAAGCACTTGTAAACGTAAATTCATCTTCTACCCAGCAGCCATTCTGTGTTACAAATTTATTATTCGCAGAAAACTGAATTAATTTTAGCCCCTCCTCATTTACAACGTACTTGCTATACCTAATCCTCATCCCTCCCTCTCTCATCTCACACATTTAATTCCTTGATCTCCAACTCCTCACTCTCACTTGAATCTCTCAATGTAAATTTCATCAAGGGAACTTCTATTTTTATATTTACCAATTCTTTTTCTAGTTGTCAAAAGAGATCCAGGCTGTGAAACCTGGAATTCACTGGTGGGTTATACGGTAGACCAATTCATACATTCCACTCACATATTAACACCCACATAACATCCCTAATTCTGATTTTCAAGATATACATGTAAATGCCTTTAATATAAAGTTTTTTAATCAAAATCGTTAGAGCCATTTTTGAGAAAAACAAAATTTTCAAAATGTGTTCCATGTAAAGGGTAATTTGAAATTGGAAGATTTTCTTGAACATTTTTTTGTCGGCATCCTGTGAGGATGATAAACTCAAATACCAAGTTTGGTATTTTGTGATCTTTTAGTCTTTGAGCTATGCTGTCCACATACCTTTTTCTAAAAATACTCGACATCAAATTTTTTTATGGAATACAATCCCTTCTGTAGCTACTATGTATATTGTATGCATATTCGGCTAGAGAAAATAAAAAAAAAGAATACAGTATTAGCGAATAAAACTTGGAGTTATAATTCTTACCATTCTGGCAACGACCACAACTGCTGAATGCTTGTTTTCATTATTGAAATGAATAAACATGTAAGATCCACACAGGGATATGAAAGATTAAGCAGAATTGCACTGGTTGCAATAGAAAAGCATTTTTTAACGCGCATCCAGGGTACTCTACACCATGACCAAGTGAAGCACGTGTTGGAAATAGATGTCCAGATTTTAATAAAATTGACAGCTTCACTGTATGTAATGGCTTTTTTAACATTTAAAAAAACTACAAATCTAAGAAAGTATTCAAAATTCATATCTATTGATATTGTGATACAGATGTTTTGCAGCCAAATGAGAAGAATTTATTTGATGTTTAAATAAAAAGTTGCTTCTAATGTGTAAAGTTTAAGGAATTTGGCATTATGTAATTCTCTGGTATGTTGTTTTCGGTTTACACATTTCATAACATATTTACTACTTATGAATAATATATTTTGACCTTCTCAATAATTAATCATATTGGATGAATATTGACTACTACAATTGTAGGAGTAAACTTATGATTAACATATTTTTTCATTTATACCAATAACATTACCCCTATTATCTTCTTAACAAACATAATCTATTTATCATATATTTCACAAAGATTTAATTCATTAAACAACAACAAAAAAATCATTAAATTTACATTATTTATTTCAGTGCAGTTGCTTAAGAGGGATCTTTTCTGAGTCCAAGATAGCAGGTTTGATTCAAATGTGTGCTTTAATATATCAGTAAATTTACCTGACAAAATTCTGGTACTTTGGTAACTGCTATAGGCCTTAGATGTAGGACCCTACCATCGTTAAATACATTGTTATTAAGTATGCATAATAAAAAATATATCTGCTGCCAACCAGAGGTGGCTTTAACCTCTGACTCCAGAAATTTTAACTTGGAATTAATGCTCTAATAATGTGATAAGAGGATGTTTGGAGTTTAAGAAACAATACAAGAAAGTTAACCAGTTTTTTAAATATTTTGAAGTTGTTAGTTTCACCACATCATTCACTAACACTCCTGTATGAGCCTCTATTAGCTTAATAATACATTTAAATTTATATGCTGTTAATTTGCTTTTGTGATGCTTCTTCATTCCAAAAATGTTTACAAAAATCTGCATTTATGTTGGAAGTAAAACGTTTATTAACTGATTCTGTTTGCTGGATGAAGGAAGAAAGGGAATAGAGTTGAAAGGAAGGGTCCACTTAGAAACTTCTGTAACATGTTTGGTTATTATATATTGGAAAGTTATGTTAATATTACAGCTCCCTTAAGTTATTTAATTCTGTGGCTCCCATTTAAGGACTAATTTCTTTGGTATGCCACCAAGCAAAAGCATATGCCACCAAACATATTTTTATTCAGGTTAAAAATGCTTAACATGGCTTCCTCTGGAAGAGAAGTAAAGTCAGTGTTACCATTTCGTATATTTACAGCATGTAAAAGAGCTTCAAGCCTGATAAAGAGGCCTATGAGTAAAATAAGCAGCGTTTCACACCCAATATAGAATGACATGCCGAGAACGAAGCAGTTGAACAGCGTCAATAAATAAATAAAACTCAATTTATTTCAACTTTCAGCAAATTCATCGCACCTCTAGATGTCTTCCAACATATCCAGGAAGTGGATAATGTCACTGTTTCCAGCAGTGAAACTTCAGCTGATATTTATGACAATGAATTCTTGAAATGTGTATATTTGTTTCAACAAGTGAATTAGTGTCATTAAGCAATGTCAATTTATTGTTAATAATGTTGAAATATTTTTGAAGTGACTCAAGTTGTTAATTTTCAGACCTCCAGATCCTATAAATTTTCTTGCTGGATATCTTCTCAAAAACAAAAATCAGTATGAACAGGGAACAGGTGTTCCTCCAGCAGCTACTCAGTGAAAATTACTGTTGAATCAGAAACAACTTTGTGATGTTAGCATTGCAAGCAGTCAAATTTTGTTATCTGTTCCATATTATTTGCTGCTGTTAAGTATGACAAAGAAGAGAGTTTGGTTTCTGTAAGTGCAAGGAATTGTGATCCTGTGTAGTGCCAGAAGAGAAGCAGCTGGTTTAACTGACACTATCGACTTATAGTGGTTTATATTCCATGTGAGTATTATTAGATGCCTTCAGAAAACTATACATCAACTACTCTACTGCCTTTCTTATAAATGTAATTGTAATTTGTAATATTAAAGTGTTTATCATTTGTAAGTATTGTTGTTTTTTTACTTTATATCCCAAGTTGTTACTTCCAAATGGGGTGGATTAAGGAGAGTGTCCAACAATGAAATAAGAACCTCTCTTTTCAAGCAATCTGGGGAAGCCAAAGTCCTTAAGTTTATATGTATATTTTATTTATAGAGGGAGAGGGAGGGGGAGAGAGGATTAAAATACACAATTTTGTTTTATAAATTATGTTAATGTTGAAAAGGATTTACAAAGCCCTTGTACAAAGAGTGCCAAAGAAAATTTCACTGCACCTTTGTGTCTATGTTGCATTATTTTTTGTTGTACATGGGCATTGCAAAACCATGGTTGGTTGCTTTAGGCCACTTGCAATGGTGCACCATACCTGCTAAATAGTTACACCAATAATCACAAAGATTTCAAAATGGTGTAGAAACAAGAATATATGTTTATGCTCTCGATTGTATTGGCTGAAAGAGAAAAACATAAAGTGAGTGCATTCAGTTTGTCATTTAGACCTCTTATCATGATTGGTAACCATAGCATATCGGTCATAGCATATTGGTCAGTGCAGACTTGCCTCAAAAGACCCCAGTAAACTATACAAGATCTGCAGATGATGATTTTCTTTGACTTGAGCGTTCTTGAATACACCATAGCATTATAAAAAACCATGCTTGCAACGAAGGGCTTTGGCTTTTAGTTCAGAAAATTGTTATTCTACAGAATATAAATAGTTGCTGCAGACAATTCCTTTATAAATGTAACAAAAGCTGGTTATGTTTTATTGCAAGGAATATACACAGATGGCCGTGATTGACATGTCAGCACACAGAAGACAGTGTTTAAAAAAAACTGTTATATTTGTTTCTCTTTGTTGGAATTTATCAAATACTGCAGATGTGTATATAATGAAACAGTGTCAAAAACTCTGAATCATTTTTAATTTTAACAAGGTGAAAACAGTAAATCATTTCAAGTTTTCAAGTGCAAAACAATCTTTTCCTTGCACCTTTAAAATTAATGCATTACAGAGTATAACACTGTGGTTTCTAGATGCTTCACAATGGATAATGTGTGTGTCACTTTTTAAATGCGCTCTATAAGCATCTGTTCTTTCCTTGCACCATTCCTTTAAAGTAAATACATTAAAATCTATTTTTGTTCATGTGCAAGCTATCCTTTCCTTGCACCTTCAAAATTAACAAACTAGAAAACATTATGACATCATGACTGCTACGTACCAAATATAAGTTAAATATTTTATTATTAAAATATTTAATGTTCTTAATTTTGATAGGGATCAGGGATAGTAAAATTACTTTCACTTCTGAAATGCATTGTATTAGCTGTGTAACCAATGTGAACTATTACTTAAAAAGCACTTTAACAACCACTAATACCACAGTTTATAATAATGAGTTCTTATGAATGCAATTGAGGTTGTTACATTATGGCTTGGCTGCCTTGTAGTTATTTATGAACATTTCATTTGGGAAGAAATGATGATAGTTTAAGTAACGCCAAAATAACCTTGTTTATTCTTAGTAAATGCGTACATAGAAGTACTAAGAAAACGTGCAAGACAAAACAAAAGAAAGGCAAAAATTAATATGCAAATTGTTATTTGTGATATCCCCACTGTCCTTGAGTAAGCTATAGCCTTGTTAGCTTTGATAGGCATAACATGAAATTATACAAATTACCCTGTGAATGGGGCAGAGTTTAGAATTTAAAAGTACAGTGATTTTCGCCTTGTGTCAAAGGAAACTGTGCCAAGTTTGATTGAGATCGTGCAGTGGTGTGGAAACTTAAAACAAAAATATATACATATATACTTTTATAAATTGAGAATTCTATAGCGGTGGAGTTTCTGGATGCCAAAACCTTCTAATAACTCCAATGTAAGAAAGTTTTGCTTTATTTCCTTTGTATTTATGTTGTAATCAAGTTTGTTATAAGGGCATTGTATAAAGAGAGAAGACTAATATTAGAAATCAATGAACTAATGTTTTATATTAACTGAAATAATTTTTCTTGCTGTTCACAGTTTTTTCTCTTTCAGACCACCAATTTCAGGTGGTTTGGGAGTATGAAATCTTACTACATTGCATATGTTAAGGGTTCTGCGTTACGGGAATATTATGGGGCTTTTATTAAATGACTTGATACCAAAAAGATGGTATAAAGGTTTATAGTTGTGGATTCAATCTCAAAGATGTTAAGTACCTAAACTTCCAAAAATGAAGTTTTTCTTAAAAAGTTGCTTTAAACCAAATCCATTTTTTCACTCAAAACCGATATATTCCTATTCCTCATCTTTGAGTTAAAACTGATAACAGAAAGTATTAATTCCTTTGAGAGGAGTATTACCATTTTTCCTAATTTCTGATGCTTTTTGGCTGCATGTTATTTACTTATGCTTAATATGGTCAACGAATACAGTACAGATCACATCAAAATATTTACTGACAGAAGCAGAATACAAGTAAAGTTGGAGCCGTAGCATTGTTTGTCAAGTAAGGAGTTTTAGTAATCAAAATATAAGCCAAACTTCTTGATAACTATAAGCAACATTGATTCAGCATACACACTCTTATGCTTCAGAAACCTCGTTTTTCTTTAGGACAATTGTTTCATCTTCCTTGAAGGCATCCTCAGCTATGGCCAAATGATGTGATTCTCGGAAACATCTTGGTCTTGGCTACTGGCGGCTTTTGGTGTTTGATATTATAAGTTTCAAAAGAATATTGCCTTCTGCGGGCAAATCAAAATTCATGACTTTTCCTCCAAATTTTTTCATATAGATATTCTCCCATGCATTCAGTTCTGTAGTTTTGTTTAAAGATTTTAAAAGACAAGTTTCATTTTTACTTTCTCTACACGTACTATGTACATAGTGTATAGAGAAGATATTGTAATGCACCCAAAAATTTGATACCGAAATTTCACCGGAAGTACATGTTTTGGGTCCCCTTGAATACAAAGAAAGCAGTTTTACAAAAAGGTCTGTGTGTGTGTGTGGGTGGGGGGGTGGGTGGGTGTGGGTGTGGGTGGACAACATAGCTAAAAAACTAAAAGACCGGTAAATACCAAACTCGATATTAAGTTTGATATCTTCCAAGGATTCAACATAAAGATTTTCAAGAAAATACCCCCACCCCTAGCTACCCTTTAAATGGAATTTTTTCGGAAAATTTTGATTTTCTTAAAAATGGCTCTAACGATTTTGATTAAAATGATCAAATATTAAAGATATTTACCCAACAAATAAAATATATATCTTGAATTTTCTGGGAATAGCCTCTGAAGACTACTTTATTCTGGATGAATTTTACGGAATTTTGCATAACTGCTAAGCCGTATGAGATGGACAAAAACGTAACAAATAAAAAATGTAGGAAACACACAATTTATATATGTATATTTTTTTCGTGGAGTTGAAGTTTTTGACATATTCCTTCTTTATGGTTTCAGCTTTGAAAAAATGATAATTTTCTCATACAAATTCCTGTCCATACAAACAAAGAAGTTTGTCACATAGCAACCAGCTTATGGTTATCAGTTTAGCCTATAGTACTTCCTTATTTCCCTTCTACTTACAAGGAAGCAAGTAATAAGACTATTTCTGCTATTTTTTTCTTGATTAAAATGAAGTAAATAAAAGCATAAGCTTTTTAACAATAATTTTTTGCAAAGATGTAGAGAAAGTCATGTGAATGGAACACATCAGATTTTTAATATTGTGGTTTTTCTCCCAAAAATGTGTGGCAACAGCTGATTTATCCATTTCTTTATTTCTTATGTTTCTATAGTGTTATTTTAGATTTTGTCTATATTTTGTTTCGTCGGTCCAATTTTTACATCATAACTGTCTGAGCAACTAATTTTATATACGCCTGGTTTCTTTACTGGAGATGTCTTTGCTTTTTTAGGACGTTTGATCAGATTTTTGATACTGTAGCTGTTTCTTGGTGCTAAGGTGATGTTGAATCATCTGAAGATTTTTGAAATTTACGGTTGAAAACACCTGTATAATCTTTACAGTTTAACATTTTCCATGACAGATGGATTCTCCTACATTAATTTAACTTTAAATCGTAATTCATTGCTTGCCACTTTAAATGGACTCGCCTTTAGAATTCTTAGTATTTTTACTTTCTCTACATGTGCTATGTAGATAGTGTATAAAAAAGTATTGCACTCCAACAAAAAATTCGATACCGAGATTTCAACGGAAATATAATTTTTAGGGTCTCTGAATCCAAAAAAGCATTTTTAGAAAAAGGTCCATAGTGTGTGTGTTTGTGAACACTATAACTCAAAAACGAAAAGTCGGTAAATTACCAAACTTGGTATTTAAGTTTAGTATCTTCCAGGGATGCGACACGATTTTGAGAAAAATCCCACCACCCCAAACTATCCTTTACATGAAACTTTTTTCGAAAATTTTGATTTTCTAAACAATGACTAACGATTTTGATTAAAATATCGTATATTAAAGATATTTACCTCACAAATAAAATGTATATTTTGAATTTTCTGGGAATAGCCTCTGAAGACTACTTTATTCTTGGTCAATTTTACGGAATTTTACATAACTGCTAAACTGTAAGAGATGGACAAAAACTTACTACACAACAAATGTATAGCACTTTAAAACACACAGTTTATGTTATATACATGTTTTTTGTGTAGTTGATTGTTTTTGAGATATTTGTTGTTTTTGGTTTCAGCTATTAAAAACTTATAGTTTTCTCATACAGGAATTTGTCAACTCCTGCCATACAAACAAAGGAACTTCAGTCACATAGCAACCAGCTTTAGACTATCACTTTAACCTATGGTACTCCCTTATTTCGCTTCTATTTTCAAGGAAGCAAGAAATAAGACTATTTCTGCTAGTTTTTTTTTTTTTTTTCTCGATTAGCATGAAGAAAATAGAAGCATATGCTTTTTAACAATAATTTTTTGCAGAGATGTAGAGAAAGAATGTGAATGGAATACATCAGATTTTTTTTACTGCTCCTTGCCAAGCTAAGACTAGTTGTAAAGGAAAATATGTTGATCCCGTTGTGTCTGCTTATTGTTATCGTATTAATGCAGAAGAGAAGTGGGACATTGGATGACTTTAATGCACCATGTATATTATGTAATTCAATGGTTTTACAGTATAAATAACATATTTCTTGAAAATTCACAAATAGCCAAATGTATTTAAGATACTTATTATGGCATGCCTTTGTTTCCTGTGTATCAAGGACTAATTAATTATATTATGTGTTAACATTAGGTTTGGTTCTAAGAGTGGAGCAAAAATAGTAAAATAATAAAGGTACTGGGGTATACATGCAACAGATGGAAAGGGGCAATGTGTCTATGAGAGTTCACAGGGCCAGAATTGGTCCTGTGTCATATACAGACAAATTTGAGGTGTTACATTATTCACATGAATTTCTTTAGCTGTTCTGCAACAGATTCTTACAAAAGCTGATCCTTCTGTCTACTTTGTAATCAAGATAAACAGAAGAGAGCTGAAATTATTGTATTAATTACTTTCTTATAAGTAGAAGGGAATTAAGGGAATATATAAGCCCAAAGCAATAGTCAAAATGTTTTAAAAGATGATGATTTTAAGTGATTGAAATTGGTTTCTTTACATGGCCAGGAATTGACAAATTCCTGTATGAGAAAAGTACAAGTACTTTACTTAAAGTATAATTATTTTAAAACTGAAACCAATAGGGAATATCTACAAAAAAAATGTATATATTTTTAATTGTGTCTTTTAACAAGCTTACATTTTGTGCTAAGGAAGCTTTTGTCCATCTCTTATGGTTTACCAGTTATGCAAAATTCTGTAAAATTCATCCAGAATAAAGATGTCTTCATCCCAGAAAATTCAAGATATATATATTTTGAGTCAGCACTTGCGGGTGTGTGTGCACGCGCATTAAACTTCAAAATTGAAAAGCTGGTTAAATACCGAACTTCATATTTAAGTTTAGTATCCTCCAAGGATCCGACAAAGATTTTCAAGAAAATTCCCCACCTCGACACTCTTTATATGGAAAAATTTAGGAAATTTGATTTTCTCAAAACTGGCTCTAACAATTTTGTTTAAAATTTCGTATATTTAAGATATTTATGTAACAAAATGTATATCTTCAATTTTCTGGGAATAGCTCTGAAGACATGTTTATTCTGAATGAATTTTGCATAAATGGAAAATCATAAGAGATAGAAAAAACATACGACACAAAAAATGCAGATCTCATCAAAACACACAATTTATGTCCATTTTGTTTTTGTTGAGGAGGTAACCGTTTTTGAGATATTCCTTGTTATTAGTTTCAGCTTTAAAATACCTATACCTTTCTCATATGGGAATTTGTCAACTACTCCATACAAACAAAGGTACTTCAATCACAGAGCAACCAGCTTTAATAGATTTGATTATCAGTTTAGTCTATTGTACTCCCTTATTTCTCTTCTACTTACAAGGAAGCAGCTAATAAGACCCTTTCTGCCAATTTTTTCTCGATTAGCAGCATTTGTATTAGAAGAATAAGAATAAGCTTTTTAACAGTTTATTGTAGAGACGTAGAGAAAGCCATGTGAATTGAACAATTTTTTTATTTTTTAGAATCTGTCTGTCTTAACACTATTCCGTCTACAACTTTACTGTTTTGGTTTTCTTATTTTTTAAAAAGAAGTTCCTAATTAATATGAGGGGGCAACGTCTCTCTGGCCCTTCCCATCGTACGTCCATGCACGTAAGAACGAATGCCAGAATCAGGCAACAAGCGTTGTGGTAAAGCTTCTACGAAACGCCGCACAGAATTGATTACGCAGCATCTCGCGTTTGTTGACAACCCCATGACAACAGGTTACCTTCCTCTCCTGGGATTTAGATTCTCGATGCAAATATTCGCTCTTCACATGTTAAAGCAACAAGACGTGTCGTTATACAAATCTAGAAATAGAAAATGAACGAAACAACCATATGCAAAAATATACACAACAATTTTGTAGTATAATAGCATGATTTTCTCTAACCTCGAACCCATTCTGTTCTATTCATATTGAAGTTTATAATTTTTACTTTCTCTACACGTATGTGCATAGTGTATAAAGAAGGTATTGCATTCCAGCCAAAAATTCGATACCGAGATTTCACCTGTATAAAAACATTTTCAGAGAAGGGTCCGCGTTTGTATGTCCATGTCTCTGTGAACACAATAAGTCGGTAAAATACCAAACTTGGTATTTCAATTAAGTATTTTCCAGGGATGCGGCACGAAGATTTTGAGAAAATTATCCCCACCCCAAACTATCCTTTACATGGAAAAAAATTAGGAAAATTTGACTTTCTCAAAACATGGCTATAAAGATTTTTATTAAAATGTAGATATATCTTGAATATTCAGGGAACAGCCTTTCCGGATGAATTTTACATACCTGTTAAACTATAAGAAAGAGACCAAAACTTACTGTACAAAAAATGTAGATCTCGTCAAGAGACACAATTTATGTCCTTTACATTTTTTGTGGAGGTAACCGTTTGCGAAATATTGATTTTTATTGGTTTCAATTGTAAAGAACTTATACCTTTCTCAGGCAGGAAGTGTCCGTTTTTCTTTTGTTCTACTCCTGGCCAAACAAAGAAGCAAATTGCAACGACAGTCGCATAACGACAGCTTTTAAAACATTTGACTAACGCTTTAGCCTAATGTATTCTCTTAATTCCCTTCCATTTATAAAGAACTAAGTAAGAAGGACATTCTGTCATGTTCATCCGATTAGCATGGAGTAGAAACAAGAAGAATATTTTGTAAGGGGTTGTTTGTAGAACAGCTAGAGAAAGTCATGTGAGCGTA
Organism: Hymenopus coronatus; assembly: GCA_030762935.1. Classification (NCBI taxonomy): domain Eukaryota; kingdom Metazoa; phylum Arthropoda; class Insecta; order Mantodea; family Hymenopodidae; genus Hymenopus; species Hymenopus coronatus. The sequence continues at coordinate 102,250,233 of CM060886.1, read as the reverse complement.
ACACAGATTTTTTAGATAAAACCCAAATGTCTGACTTCCTGCATTTTGACAAATTATGCCAAATGTGAAATATGTAACATCCTAGGCCAACAATACGTTTTTGCCACTAATATGAAAATTTTTTTTAAAAGGAACTTTGAGGCGCATCAAGTGCTTAGCCTATAAGTAGGCGGCACGGGTTCGATCCCAGGGAATGCAACAGGGATTTGTGGTCAATAAAGCGGCGTCTGTGCTGGTTTTCTCCGGGTTCTCCCGCCTTTAATTCCACCAAGTGCTTCGTCACCATTCCTTTCATCCATTTCACCTTAATTTCATATCTTCCTTCTCACTATCATGCCTGGCTACGGGCCGATCCCCCGTTCCAAGTCCTTCACTCTCAATTCAGTGTCGTTGACTCCTCAATAAGCTTCTGATCCCAAGTTCTGGGGGGGTATAACTCGAACATAGGGGAGGGTTGGTTTTTAACAAGGTACATTTGTGGAGTGATTTACGGTATTGAAATAAAATTAATTACGATGGAAAAGTCAGGTTTAATCTATACTTGCTGCGCCAATTTTAGCTGCCCTTAATGGTAATTATACATGTTGGTAAACCTTATAGAGTGGTGTAATAAGATGTAGGACAGGAAATACAGCTATAACAGAATGATTATTCTATTCCATTAAGCTGTACGTGCCTATTATTAAGCATGTTTGTGAGTCTTGATGTAGAAATCTGTAACACAAATATAAACGACAATATGTATACATTGAATAAATGATGCAGGTGTGCAATTGGGTGTTGAACAACTTGAATTTTCCGTATTCCAGATAACAATGCGCATGTTCCTGTTCTGCGTTGCCAGATTGTTACCCTTCATATTAACATCTGAGGTAAACTTTTCATTCTTTTTTGTTTAATACCACGTTTTATTCCACTTTAATAATTCTTAATAATGGCTTAGTGCGCGTCCCTTAGGTTTGTGAACACATGCATTTGATGAATTAAACCGTGAACCAGATAATTTCTATGTTTACTGAGATTCCAGGAGCCTAATTGCCTTCTCCATAATTACTTTCTACCTAATTGGATCTTATCAAGCAACAGATTTTAAAGTGTGCTCGTTTTTAAATTCGCAGACTTTAATGCATGAAGTTATTTATCGGTATTATTTTTCTATTTCCCGGTTCTTTCTCAATAAAATAATTATTAATTTAATACGAAATAATTCCGGTAACCCGTGGTTAAATAACTTTTGTCTGAACTGCTCAAAGGATTTGTAGAATGACGGTGTACTGGGAAAATAATTGCGACATCATGGGGACCTCGGAAAGTTTGATCGACCTGCCAGTCGGATCCTCCATCGTCGATACGTTCAGAAGCGAATTGCTTTCCATAACGTCAACATGCAGCTCCGCAGGATTTGTGCGTCCTATGACACGCATTAATCTCCACAAAGCCGAGCTTCCATTAAGCAAATGCACTAGACGTGGTGTCCAGGAAGATTTGGTAGGAATCGTCCGGTCATTTCTGTGGGAGGATGGGTCCTGTTAAATCCATGTCAAACGTTCACTCTCCGCTCTTCCCTTCCTGCCGAGGATAGTTCGTGATCAAGCATTTTCTCCGTCCTCTTGGAAAATAGCATCCATCACGTCTCACCGAAACAATTTCAGGATGAATAGTGTGCTTCCGATTTATATTGTTGGTTTTTACTTTCAGCTCCACTTATAGTAACTAGAAAAAATATTACATTCCACCCAAAAATTCAATACCGGCATTTCATAAAATACACGTTTTGAAGTCTCCTTAACAAACAAATTCCGTGTATATGTGAGCAGTAAAATTCGAAAACGAAAGGTCTTCCAAGTTAAATACATTGCCTATGGGTACCTTTTATGGTGAAAGAATCCTCGGTCGAAATGATTGATAATTATTATAGTACTTGAATTTTAAACTGTTGTATCTTCTTTTCGGTCTCGTAGATAATTAATAACAGCGATAATTAATACATAGTGCGGAAACCCTTAACACATATAACGAAGATTCTGTACCCACAGGCCACGAAGCATAATCGAGAAAAATAATCTTCTTAGTTAATATTAACAAAACTGCTGTTTGTTGACTCATATCTAGTTTCAAATAGTATGTATTGCTTCCAAACTGGTTGCAACCACACGTCTTTATTCCGGTGCTTCGACGACTGTGGGTGGGGCTACTTAAAGGAAGCCGATCGAACACGTGCAACAATAAGCTATAAGCTTTATAAAGTAAAATGCTAACACACGTATGGCCATTACGGGCCGGCAAGGCTTAATCATAATATAAAATTTCGGTTAACTGATTATAATGTTAGCAATTTTCTCCCTTTATGCATATTTATTTTATCATAGCCTGATAACAGACTTTATTACAACACAAATACTAAGGCCCCCCCCCCCAAACATCCATAAACTTTTTTTTTGGTAGTGTTTAACGCCCGTCTTTACTACTTGTGCACCGCAGGCGATGACACTGATGATACATGAAATAAAGATGGAGCACAGATGGAATGCGATGGCGGGGGAACCCGGAGAAAACCCGTCCCTACGCCGCTTTATGCAGCACGTTTTCACATGCGGTCGCTTGGGATTGAAACCGGGCCGTCTAAGTGAGAGGTCTAACCACTCGGCCACGGCGCGGCCCATAAACTTCTTTAAAATTAGAATAAATATTATTTAGAGGTTTGAACACTTTCATTATATACACATCTACAGTATTAATAAATAGCAATAAAATCAAATCTGATGCATTCCATTCACATAACTTTCTCTAGCTGTTCCAACTACTGTTACTTAAGATTATCCTTTTATCTGCATCATGCTAATCGAGATAAACATTAGCAGAATTGGTCTTATTACATGCTTCCTTGTATGTAGAAGGGAAATAGGGGAGTACATTAGGCTAAAGCGATAGTCAAATATTTTAAAAGTGGGTGGCAATAGAAAACAATTGAGGTTCGGTTCGCTTAGCATTGTCCGGTTTGAGAAAATTCAGGTAGTTTAAAATTGAAACCAATAACAAGACATATCTCGAAAACGGCCAACTCTATAGGAAAAACGTATACGACAATTGTTTGTTTTAACGATCTACATTTTTTGTGTTACGAGCTATTATGCAAAATTCTGAAAAACTCATCCAGAATAAAGAGATCTTCAGAGGCTATTTCTAGCAAAATTCAAAATATACTTTTATTTGTGATGTAAATATCTTTAATGTACGGTATTTTAATCAAAATCGTTAGAACCATTTTTGACAAATTCTAAATTTGTGAATACATGCTAAAGGAATACAAGCTAAAGCGATAGTCAAATCCTGTAAAAGCCGGTCACTATATGAAACAATTGAAATTCCATTGTCTTTTCTTGCCAGGAGTAAACAAACGAGAGAGGAGAAAAAAGATAGATACCTTCCCATCTAAGAGAAGTATAAGTGGGTTAAATTTGAAACCAATAATCCGGAATATCTGGAAAATGGTTAACTCATAAAAATGTATGTAACACAAATTTTTGTGTATCTGTTATAGTTCGCCAGTTTTACAAAAGTTATAGAACAGTCATACAGAGCGAAAAAATCTTCAGAGGCTTTCCCCAGAAAATTAAAGATATATTTCGTTTGTCTTGAAAATATCTTAAACATAATCTATTTGAATCAAAATCGTTAGAGCCAGTTTTGAGAAAATCAAAATGTTTGAAAAATGTTCCATGTAAAGGGTGGTTGGAGGTAGGAGAATTTTCTTTAAAAGCTTTGTGTCGCATCCTTGGAAGACACTGAACTTGTATAGCAAGTTTGGTATTTTACAGAGTTTTCATTTTTGAGCTATGCTGCCATACACTCACGCGCGCGCGAGCGGATGTGTCTCTAAAACGCTTTTTTGAATTCGGGGATCTCAAAACATGTATTTCCGGTGAAATTTCATCAACTTTTTGCGTGGAATACAATACCTTCTCTATCCACTATGTGCATTGTATATACGTGTTGAAGAAAGAAAAAAGGAATCAAAGGAGATAACTACTGGAATGTTAGGTTATCTGTGTAATTAGAGTGGAATCGATTATAAGTGCATGCTTCAACAGATGTAATATTTGTAATTGTTACCAAGCAACCATTGTAGCTCTTCTGCTGGAAATACGTAATATGCCTATGTTGTCCATCATAATTTGATTATAATGCTGGGATTTCATAAAAAAGTGTTACTTTGAGGCAAAGAAAAAGTCGGTTTCACATCAAAGCCATGTTGTTTGTATGTTGGTCCGGTCCTTGAATGGCACTCAGCTTAACTCCTCCAATATGAAATGGCTTAAGCTTTCCATCGCTAAGCCCTAGATGGATAAATTAATCCGATACACGTCAAATATCGTATCTCCAACACGAAATTATGTTTTATCAGCTAATAAACCTGGCGGCTTGGTAAGCTCAAATGTGCGTAAATGAGGGATTCATTTAGCTCCATCTTCTGTTCAAAGAATGACGTCAACCTATCAATGTATTACAGAGCCTAATATAATTCTGGGAACAGTTCTTAATCGTAGCTGCAGTAGACAATACATTTCATAAAACTCATATTAAGTAGGCATATTGTAGGGTACCCCATGGTAATTATTCTAATTTAGCAAGAGACAATTCAACAGTTTCAGAAATCGATATTGGTGGCAAGATGTAATTGCTGACACAGTCGTGTCCTCCTAAAGCATTGCTGGCATAATCAAGACTCCGTGAACTAAGTCACGGAGAACCCTCACATGTGAGTTACTGACAATATCGGACGCACTCCGGATCAGCGTCAACAGAAATGCCAGAGCGTTTGTTTAAATTGTTGGCTTTAAGAACATCAAAATGTACCAGTGAAATGAGGGTATCGTTTGAGGTTTCTCCTCTTTTGATCCCTAACCATGCATTCTTAAAATTCCTCTAATTAACAGTAAAAGCACTGTGTCTTCTTGCACCCTTGGTAATTTATTTATAGCTCCCGTTCTCTCCACAAATTTACACCCTCCTGCACCTTAAACTTTGAGGCCATCTGGTTTCCTCTCGTATGCGCGAGTACCAACTCTATTCCTGATCCTATTATTCTCTAGAGATACACAGTGATAGGAGTAACTCCTACCCCATACTGGGTATCCTACATTTGGTTGAGGCACCATGTAGTGTTCCCATAGGAGCAAAGAGAGTGCAACCCCCCCCCCCTAGATTGGCGGACGTTAGGAACATTCCTATAGGATGCAGGTGAGGGTTAAATAAATACCTTCACTATTCGCCAATTTTTTTCCTCGGTCCTCTTCTTCCAAAATAGGTGACTTTAGAATATGCCAGCTACATGATTTAGCCCGTAAAAATAATATGCTTTGAATTCAACTTCTTCAAAGCGTGCTAGAATTTTGCTGGTAGTTGCACAATATTTATAAATCGATAAGTATTTTCGTTTCAAAAAAAGATTATCATTATCGGTTTACCTAGTCTCAACATTTCTGGTGAAATATTGTGGCAATCTACAAAGCGATCGCGTTATGTTTTAGCCGGTAGAGCGTGGACAAATCTTGGAGAGTAGCGTTTGTCTTTGAACCGGTGAAACTTGGGAACTAACCCAACTATTGAAGGGTCTCGCTGTTGCATACGTATGGGCTCTTTATAAGTAATAGTTGAGTGTAATTTTAGTGTTTTTGGATTATTATTCCATTGAGATGTCGGCCGAAAAAATACATTCGAACAAAGATATTAGCGTACGACATAAGCAACAACTTACTTTATCGAGATGTCTAAAGGAAGTTTTTACAGAAATTTCCTAGCGTTGAAGTTCCAAAGAGAAGCAAGCGACTGTATCTTAGGTTTGGAAAAAGATGGTTCGTTAAATGCTAGAATTCGAAGCGAAAAAATAAGATAGGATGTGTTACATTCACATGACTTTCTCTGCCCATTCATCAATAAATTATTCTTACAGAGGTTTATTTTTTTCATTTCGTATTAATTAAGACAAATGTTTGTAGATATATTATATCATACTTCGTCGTAGATTCAATGGGTATAGGAGTCTGCAATATTTAAGCATTTGTCAAAACTTTTAAGAGTCGGTCACTATGTGTTGACATGAAATGTGCCTCTATCTCATCAATGGCGCGACAGGAATAATGACTTCCCATTTGAAAAAAAGGATATAATTTGTAAATTTTAATTAATAACAAGGAATATTTCAGAAATGGTAAATTCCACAATAAAATTATTTGAAATAAATTGCGTATCTTAACTATATACTTTTGTGTAGTATTTTGTCGTTTCTTATGGTTTACAATTATTCAGAAGTCATTCAGGAAGAGGACTTCAGATATTATTCCCAGAAAATTTCAAAACGTACATTTTGTTTGTCACGTAAACGTAATATTAATGCTAATAATTTTTTTCTAAAATTGTTCCACGTAAAGGATAGTTTAGAGTGAGGAACTTTTCTTCAAAAAATGTTTGTGACGTACTTGGAATATGTTGAACTAAAATACCAAGTTTGGTTTATACCTGACATTTCGTTTTTGAGATGCTCATACAGGTTGCATACGTACGCGCGCACACACATTCACACTCGGAATTTTTGTAAAAATGCGTTTCTTTTAATCCAAGAGACTTTAAAATGAAAAGAAGGTAAAAATACTATTTAACGAAGAAAATGAATGACATAAGGGCAGATTTAGTACGCCTGTCTCTTGCGGTATCAAAAAGTTGGAAAGTTGCGGGATTGGGATGATTAAAAACCAGTTTAGAAGATGACTATGTTCCATTCACATGACTTTCTCTACATCTCTGTAACAAATTATTGTTTAAAAGATAGTGCTTCTATTTACTTCATGCTAACCGAGAAAAAAATAGCAGAATTAGTCATATTACTTGCTTCCTTGTAAGTAGACGCAAAATAAGGAAGTACCATAGGTTAAAGTGATAGTCAAAAGCTGGTTGCTATGTGACTGAAGTTCCTTTGTTTGTATGGATAGGAGTTGACAAATTCCTGTATGAGAAAAGTATAAGTTTTTCAAAGCTGAAACCAAAAACAAGGAATATTCCCAAAACGATGAACTCCACGAAAAAAAATGTATATAACATAAATTGAGAAAATCAAAATTTTCGAAAAAAGTTCCATGTAAAGGATAGTTTGGGGTGGGAGGATTTTTCTCAGAATCTTGTCTCATCCCTGGAAGATACTAAACTTAAATACCAAGTTTGGTATTTTACCGACTTAATCGTTTTTGAGTTATCGTGTTCACAGACACACGGACACACACACACGCGCGCGGACCTTTTTCTTAAAATGCCATTTTCTGGATACAGGGGACCCTAAAACATATATTTCCGGTGAAATCTCGGTATCGAATTTTTGGGTGGAGTGAAATACCTTCTCAATACACTGTGTGCACAGTACGTATAGAGAAAGTAAAATGATGTGTTTTCGGAAACAAACTCTTCTTACAAAAGCTTATTGTTCTATTTACATCAAACTAATTGAGATAATTATTGACTATTTATAATTACTCATTTCTTTGTGGGTACAAGGGAAATAAAGGAATGCACTAGACTAAAGCGATATTCAGATATTTTAAGAGATGGCTAAGTGATGGCTTTACAGTGAAATCGGTTCTCTTTACTTGGACAGGAGTACAAAGAAGAAAGTAAGAATATAAATAAACATGAATTACGAATTTGCATTTGAGAAAAGTATAAGTATTTGAAAATAAAACCAATAACAAGCAAAACGATTAACTGAACGAAAATGCATTTCACATAAATTGTGTGTTTTAACAAGATTTACCTTTTTGTCTTTCTCTTACGGTTGGTCAGTTGTGCAAAAAGTAATCAAGAATGAACAGGATTTAAGAGATTAATCTTAGAAAATTCAAGATATACATTTCAATTGTCATGAAAAAATCTTAAACATTTTGTATTTTAATCAAAATCTTTGAAGCAAATTTTAGGAAAATAAAAATTCCGAAAGCTATTCTGTCTACACGTAGTTTGGGATAGGAAATTTTCTTAAAAATCTTCGTGTTTCATCCTTGTAAGATGCTGAACTTAAATAGCGATTTTTTTTTATCCCAGGAACTTTCATTTTTACTTTCTCTATACGCACTATGTACATAGTGTATAGAGAATGTATTGCACTCCACCAAAAAATTCGATACCGAGATTTCACCGGAAATATGTTTTAGGGTCACCTGTAACCAAAAAAAGTATTTACAGAAAAAGGTCCGTGTGTGTGTGTGTGTGTGTGTGTGTGTGTGTGTATGTGTGTGTCCGTGTGACTGTGAACACGATAATTCAAAAATGAAAAGTCGGTAAAATACCAAACTTGGCATTTAAATTTAGTATCTTCCAGGGATGCGACACGAAGATTTTGAGAAAAATCCCCCCACCCGAAACTACCCTTTACATGGAACTTTTTTCGAAAATGCTGATTTTCTAAAAAATGGCTCTAACGATTTTGATTAAAATATCATATATTAAAGATATTTACCTGACAAATAAAATGTATATTTTGAATTTTCTGGGAATAACCTCTAAAGACTATTTTATTCTGGATGAATTTCGCATAACTACTAAACCGTAAGAGATGAACAAAAACTTAACACACAAAAAATGTAGAACACGTTAAAACACAATTTATGTTATATACATGTTTTTTTCGTGGAGTTGATCGTTTTTGAGATATTTTTCTTGGTGTCAGCTTTGAAAAACATACTTTTCTCATACCGGGATTTGTCAACTCCTGTCCATACAAACAAAGGAACATCAGTCACATAGCAACCAGCTTTTGGCTTTCCCTTATTTCGCTTCTACTTACAATAAAGCAAGAAATAAGACTATTCTGCTAATTTTTCTCGATTAGCATGAAATAAATAAAAGATAAGCTTATTAACAATAATTTGTTACAGAGATATAGAGAAAGTCATGTGAATGGAACACATCAGATTTTTGAGTTATGCTGTTCCCAGATAAAAACAAAAAACGCGGATTTTTTCCCCCTGAACTTCAGGAATCTCCAATGCGGATACTTCGGTGAAATCTCGTATCGGGTTTTTGAGTGGAATGCAATACCCTCTCTACCTACTACGCATGTAGTAGAGAGGGTAAAATGAAATGGATTACAAGTTCATTTCTGTATCCTCCTTTAACTGCTCTGGCCGCTTCCTCCATCAGATATTTGAAAATCATTCTAATAGCGTTTTGTACGAGGGTTGGGGTATAAGTCATGACAATTATTTTATTTTTGACAAAATGTTATCGGAGTACCAAATGGTATGTGTCACGGGGAAGAAAACCAGTACTAAAGTGTGTTAAGAACGTCATCTGCATCTGCGGCTGGACGGATTTCCCCCGGGTCCTCCGGTTTCTCCCGCCATTAATTTCACCAACTGCTCCATCTTCTTTCATATCATCTACTTCGCCTACATTTCATATTATCTACTTCGCCATGTTCACGCCAGGCATTGGACTGATCCCATATCCCTGGACACTCTATCCGATCTATGGTCCATTTTCTTCTCAACAGGCGCCTGACCCAGGGATTAGCGTGTAGGTCCTGGGGGCGGGGGGGGGGGGAGTACAAGTCCTCCAAAAGAAGAGGGTAAACAGGTGGTGAAGGTTTGCAGAAAGAAGTGTAGCTGGCACGTTTTCTCTGGCGTTCTGGGATTGGGACGGATCATCGGGCTTGGAAAAGTTAGGGACTTTCGCGCATCTCTGGAGGCTGTCTACTTGCGGCCTTCCGTTGTGTACAACTTCTTCTACCTGTTATAAGTAAAGTGGCATAAAATTGAAAATTAAGTGTCGAACTGGACACTGTAGGTCTGGTTATACGAAATATTTTAGGAGAATTTTCCTTACGTCGCCCATTAACACCTTGCTCCTTACACACACTGGCACCACACTCCCCCCCCCCCTCACAGACACACACACATCACGCACTAATAGTTAAAAGGGATGGTAAAAAACTACGCTTACAAAGCCTACAGTGAAACGTGTATATTTTATTTCATAAAACCAATACAGCCATGCGATAGTACATACATTAGGTTAATTTTCCACATAGTCTCCATATTGTTGAAGCACTTGTAGATTCGTGGGATGATTTTGAATATTCCTTTCTGGTAAAACTGCTGTCCTTATGTATTCAGCCACGTTGTCATGAAGCGTTGTGCTTCTTCATCTGAGGCCTTTTAGGTGTTCCTTCAAGTGAGGAAAAATGTGAAAGTAGCTTGCAGTGAGAGCCGGGCTGTAGGGAAGGTAGTCGATGATATCCCAGCGAAACTGCTTTAACCTAGTGCTGGTGTTATCGTGAAGGAAGATGACACCCTCGGTGAGGAGTGCTGGCCGTTTCCTCCTGATTGCTTCGCGCAATCAGACATGGTCTCCCAGTATCGGTCAGCGATCAATGTGTGCCCTCTTTCCATAAGCTCCACAAGTATGACACCCGCGCTGTCCCGAAACATTGTGACTATCACCTTCCCAGCAGATGGCCCATCTTAAACTTCTTTATCTTTGGAGAAGAGGGGTGTTTCCACTCCATTTACGCCCGCTTACTACTGGGGGCAAAGTGTTTCGTCACCCGCGACAATGCGGTGAAGAAAATTGTTCTCTTCTGTGGAGAACGTTGCAAAAGTTGCAGATTTGCCCCCATTTACTTCTCTTTGTGTTGGTTGGGCAGATTTCGTGGAACCCATCGGGAACAAACTTTGTGGTACTGCAGAATATCGCGAACAATGTGATGAACGCTTCCAAAGTACATTTTTGAGAAAATCAACAGTTTTGAAAAAAGTTCCGTGTAAAGGATAGTTGGGGGGGATTTTCTTGAAAATCTTCGTGTCGCATCCTTGGAAGATACCAAACTTAAATACTAAGTTTGGTATTTAACGGTCTTTTCGTTTTTGAGCTAAGCTGCCCACAGACACACACACACACGCTCACACGCACACACAGTCAGAGGGACATTTTTCTAAAAATGTTTTTTTTTATTCAGGGGGACTCATAACATGTATCAAATTTTTGGATGCATTACAATACCTTCTCTATACGGTGTACATAGTACGCATAGAGAAAGTAAGAATTGATCAACGACTTCCCATTTGAAGAAGTCGCAGTATTAGAAATTTTAAAACAAATAACAAGGAATAATCGGAAATGGATAACTCCACAAAAATGTATATTACATAAATCGTGTGTGTTTAACGAGATATAGATTTTAAGTAGTAAGCTTGTCTGTCGCCTGTCCTTCACGGTTTACCAGTTATGCAAAAGTGGTCCAAATAAATAGGGCTTCAGGGGCTATTATAAGAAAATTAAATATATAGGATTATATGTGATGAAAATACTATATATAAAAACTGATGGAGGTTTTCTTGAGAAAATAAAAAAAAACTGAAAACATTTTTTCTGTAAAGGGTAATTTGGGTTAGGAGGATTTTCTTGGAAATCATCCTTTCGCATTTTTGGGAGATACTCAACTTAAATACCAAGTTTGGTACTTAACAGCCTTTTTGTCTTTGAGTTGTGCTGCTCGCAGACAGACACATGGATCTTTTTTTTAAAAATTATTTTATGGATTCAGGGGACCTCAAAACATGTAATCTATTGAAATTCCGTCAATACATTTTGGGTAGGATGCAATTCCTGCTCTACCTATTATTTAAGTTGTACATACGTGCTAGAGAAGGAAAAAAACCCTGGTTTCTGAGGTTCCTCTGGAAGAGTAACATTCTTGTTTTGAGGACTGATTTTATATAATGCAAACATGTATTGATATTAAAGGGAAATATTTTGAAAATCTTTAAATGTTTTACATTTTTAGAAACTAATCCTTGTTTGCTTTTCTAAAAAAAATCAGTGTCGCCTTCATACTTTACGTAGTGAGACAGCTCATTTAATACCCTTTGGGAGTACGCTGCTGCAATTTCATAAAACACAGAAAATTACATTGTACTGGCACGTAGTGTTCGACACGTACATCCGCTTTATAAGCATGACCTCTCTTTCTGCCACCAAAGTCAATAAAATCATGAAATGCTGGCGTCTATTATGTTTCAAATTTAATATGGCTGCGTTAGAGCTTCATAATGCCCTAGGATGCTGTCATATTCACTGACCTGAATATAGTGGGCGGACACTCTCCTCTGAGAGCCTGATGAATTTTAACATCGTGTAGCTTCGGTTTTGAATCCAACCGTTTTTATGCTCGATTATAACCTTTGAACGTTGCTCATAGCTGTCAATAATGAAAATTTTCATTTCGAAATCACTGGTTCAATCATTTAAATCGTTGACCCATCAGCGTAATATTTTCCAATATTTACACGCACATGAATACTATACAGGGTGGAATGAAATAATTGTTGCATTCTTTCCAATATGTACCCATAAAGATATTAAAACAAAAATTATAATGTAGTAAGATTTTGTTCTGTGATCAACTATTAAAAAAAAAAAAAAAAAAAAAAAAGTCCTTAAAAATTACGTAATTTATTTCACAAGAATATATGGAGATAACAGTTTATTACTTGTAAGATGAGTTGAGTATCCTATTTCTGACCAGTTTTGGTAGAAACTTTGTGACACCACACAGGTTTTGAATAATTATTCATTTCCGAACACTGTTTTGCAGACGTAATGTGGTTGGCGACATAGGCAACGTTGCTAGGTCAAGGCGAGAACCGGCTCCCGGACGTAAACAAAACAGCATACCTGAACTGTGAGGTGGGGAGACTATTATTTTTGTTTTCCACAAGACCCATAGTAATTTAAACAAACACGACTAAATTTAGGCGGCCCGGGTTCGATCCCAAGCGACCGTATGTGAGATGTGGTGGACAAAGCGGCGCAGGAGCGGGTTTTCTCCGGTTTCCCCCGCCATCACATTCCACCTGTGCTCCATCTTCATTCCATGTATCATCAGTGTCATCGCCTGCGGTGCCTCAGTAGTAACACGATCCAAAAAAATCCACGACTAAATAAAAATATTTCTGCTAATGTTTATCTTGATAAGGTAAAGTAGATGCAAGCTTTATACGAATTGCTTGTTGTCGTATAGGAAGGGAAAATATGCGAATGTAGCACATCAAATTTTTAGAAAAACGTCCGTGTAGGATGTGTGAGTCTGTCTGTCTGTGAATAGCTAAAACGAAATACTTTTAAATACCAAAACTGATATAAAAGTTCTACTTCTGCTAAGAAAGCAACACGATTTTAAAGAATGTTCCCCACCCCAAATTAACGTTTACGTGGAAATATTTCGAAAAATGTGATTTTCTCAAAAATGACCGTAACGATTTTGATTAAAATGCCATATGATTAAAGAAAACATTATGTATCCTGAAATGTGTTTTTCGACTTTTCTGGAAAGAGCCTCTTCATTCTGAATGACTTTTGCATTATAGGTAAACCGTAATAGTTTGTTAGTTAATTTCCTGTAGCTCCTAAATGAACATAGGGTATCGTCACGATGTTTCCTTGATCAGATTTCAATTTCTAGTTCGTGAGTTCGCCTCTATGCGCCATGGTGATGAAGGATCGGCTCGTCGCCCATAGATGACACTATAGCCTGAAATCGCCTCTTGCGGTCGCGAAATGGCGGAATTCTGCCCAGAAACCTCCTTCTTTCAATGTATAGGGTTCTTTTATGTGCAAATAAACATTAATAAAGCCGGGGCCGCTGGCTTTACTTCTCATCCAAAGGAAGCCATGCTAAGGATTTTCGCGTCTGAAAAAAAAAAAAAAAAACAACAAAAAACACCACTCTCCGCCAGGTTTGATCCTGCAATTTTAGATTTTACAATCATAGTAACCACTACACCATGGAGGGTGTCAGGTAAACCGTAAGATGTAGACAAACTTACTATACAAAAAAAAAAAAAAAAAAAAAAATAGATTCGTTAAAGTACACAATTTCAAATACTGTTTTTACTTTCTCTATGCCTACTATGTACATTGTGTATAGAGAAGGTATTGGCACTCCACCCAAAAATTCGATACCGAGATTTCACTGGAAATGTTTTAGGGTTCCCTGTACCCAAAAAAAGCATTTTCAGAAAAAGGTCCGTGTGTATGTGTCCGTGTATCCGTGTGTCAGGTGTGTCCGTGTGTCTTTGAAAATGATAAATCAAAAACGAAAAGTCAGTAATATACCTAAGTTGGTATTTAAGTTTAGTGTCTTCCAGGGATGCGACACGAAGGTTTTGAGAAAAAGAATAAGGGAGTAACATAGGTTAAAGTGATAGCAAAAGATGGTTGCTATGTGACTGAAGTTCCTTTGTATGGACAAGAGTTGAAAAATTCCTATATGAGAAAAGTATACGTTTTTTAAGGCTGAAACAAATTTGTAAATTGTGTGTTTTAATGTGCTCTACATTTTTTGTGTGGTAAGTTTTTGTCTATCTCTTACGGTTTACCAGTAACACAAACTTCCGTAAAATTCATCCAGAATAAAGTAGTCTTCAGAGGCTATTCCCAGAAAATTCAAGATATACATATTATTTGTCAAGTATATATCTTTAATATATGATATTTTAATAAAAATCGTTAGAGCCATTTTTTAGATTATCTAAATTTTCGAAAATTTTCCCATCTGAAGGGTAGTTAGGGGTGGAGGGATTTTCTTGAAAATCTTTGTGTCGCATCCTTGGAAGATACTGAACTTAAATACCAAGTTTGGTATTTAACGGTCTTTTCGTTTTTGAGCCATGCTGCCCACAGACACACAGACAGACAGACACACACACACGGACATTTTTCTAAAAATGCTTTTTTTTATTCAGGTGATCTCAAAACATGTATTTCCGATGAAATCTCGGTATCGACTTTTTGGGTACAATGCAATACCTTCTCTATGCACTATGTACATAGTACGTATAGAGAAAGTAAAAACGAAAAGACCGTTGAATACCTAACTTGGTATCTTCCAAGGATGCGATACGAAGGTTTTCAAGAAAATCCCCCCACCCCCAACTACCCTTCACACGGAACTTTTTTTCAAAAAATTTGATTTTCTCAAAAATGGCTCTAACGATTTCGATTAAACTATCGTATATTAAAGATATTTACCTGACAAATAAAATGTATATCTTGAATTTTCTGGGAATAGCCTTTGAAGACTACTTTATTCTGGATGTATTTTACGAAATTTTGTATAACTGGCAAACCGTAAGATATAGACAAAAACTTACTACACAAAAAGTTTAGGTCACGATAAAACACACAATTTATGTCATATACATTTTTTTTCGTGGAATTCATTGTTCTTGAGATATTTCTTGTTAAAGGTTTCAGCTTTAAAAAACGTATACTTTCTCATACTGGAATTTGTCAACTCCTGTCCATTCAAACAAAGGAACTTCAGTCACATAGGAACCAGCTTTTGACTATCACTTTAACATATGATACTCCTTTATTTCGCTTCTACTTGCATGGAAGCAAGTAATACGACTATAGAAGCATAGGTTTTTAACAGTAATTTGTTGCAGAGATGTAGAGATAGTCATGTGAATGGAACACATAAGAGTTTTATACTTGTAACCGAAACACCAGTGAACTCAGAAGATAATTCCACCACTTTTACGGAAGTGCTGCATAATTCTCATAAAACGTATAATAGGATTGTTGTTTTTTCACAACTAGTCAATGGATTACCTGTCTTATCTTTACGTAACTCAACGAAGATGCAAACAAAAATTCACAACAAGCGTCCCTCCATAGTTCTAAACAGCAACTGTTGTAAACAATATTACGGTTATTTACCCGGGACGAGTTCGATTCTCGACTGGGGCGGGGAATTTTTCTTTAGCCAGAATTATTCCCTATCCCCCCACAGAGTCTGGAAGTATGTATGTGAAAGTGCATGTGTGTGTGTTTGAGGAAAATAAATGGCTATATAAATGAAACAAAACAAATATTACGTTTATTAGTTGACTGATGCAAATTGCGGCATAAATACGCGTTTGTTAAATTCGTAGGTGTTTGTATAGAATATGATACCTTCCAAGAATACTTTTATTTGAAATTTAGATCATTAGCATGGTGTTACTTTCCTGTGAACATTGATACTGTGTTATATCACGATAGCCGAGCCAGGTGGCTGAGGCGTTTCATCTGGGACTGGGTTCGGTTCCCTGGGGCCAACTCTGATTCATGGTTTTTTTCGGGGTTTTCCCGGGTCACTAGTCGAATGCTGTGGAGAAATTTTCATTCCCCAAATTTCCCGTCCCTCCATTTCATCCATCTGGTCTTTCTTTCAGTGTCGGCGGTGGTAACGCCTTCTCGTGGAGATGATTGTGCTTTGGAAACTCAACTTTTGGTGGCAGGATGGCCACAAGAGGTCGTCGGAATACTCAGGGGTGTTTCTTCAGACCTGAGACGCGGATTCCTAGTGCTCTGCACATCGAGATGATGCTTGGGAACTGTTAGGAAGTCTCCACGATAACTCCCGGTCGCAGTGTGGTTCCGGTTGCCCTGTTCTCCTGGGGTTTGTTGTACAAAAAGCCTAATCACTGGCTGAGGTGGGAATCCCCTCACACTACATCACGCTACGCTGACCAAATGGGTCCGCTGTGAATAGGTAAACAGCCTAAGTGTAGTTCTGCAGTGGGAGTGGCGAGCAGGCGAACTAACGGGATGACGCAATATGAATTCACACAGTCGTCATGAATTGCTGTACAGTCTGGTTTACTATACTAGCACGCTGCGTAGTATTCAGTGACAGTGATGGAACGCAAATCGTGTTATTTATGTCTCAAGTTTTGTGACGAATAGAATAAAGAAGATGAGAAAATACCTATTACAAATGTTACTGAGCTTGTCGCATCTACCGGTTAGAATAAGATAACGATATACAAGATCAGAAAGGAGGGCCGGCTTGAAGAAGGTGGGATGAGCAAAATTGCACCACCTCACAAGATTGGTCGTTTTGGATGATTTGGACGAGTGTGTCATTAGAAGAAAATATCAGGAATATTACGAGGTTAAAAAGAAATCCCTGCGCTGCGAAAATTGTTCAACTTTTTTAAGAAGGAGATTAATTTCTTTGTATGTTAAAAAAAACGCTTAGGAAAATATTGAAATTTAAAAAGTGTAAAGATAAATGGAGTTTCCTGAGAGAACGCTCTGACGCAGTGACTCAAAGATCATAATTTCTTAGAATACAAACAGCAAACGCCTGGAAAACTCGGTCAGAAGGTGAAAAATATTCAAGAAACATGTTGAAATAGAGATTTACTAATGGAAGAAGAAATGGAACGGATAATAATTAATCCAGGATTCGATAGCAATGCTGAATCGGGAGAAGAAATGGCCACTCGTCACGACAAGCAACGGAGATGTCCTTGGGTATATGAAGTTAGCATAGTAACAATCAGATTAATCTTTTCTCTGCTCTATACACTGAAGTGGTAATGCTAAGGTAATTTGCGCACATGGTGAAGTAACTAACGCACTGCTTATACAAGAAAACGTGTTCTGTTGGAGCGTCAAGCGGGGTTGAAAAGGAAATGGAGTGTTATTTATGGACGCTCTTTAACTGCTGTGGTACTCAGCGTCCCATTCTAAATTGGGTGTGAAAGATCGCTTAATTTTGCTCAGAGCTTGAGGTTCTTTTACGTGCCGTAAATCTACGACACGGGACCAACGACTTTACTTTCCTTCCGAAGGAAGCCATGCTAAGGATTTTTACGCCGGGTTTGAACCCGCGACTTTGGGTATATGAAGTTAGCACGGTAACCATTACACCACGGAGGGCGACGAGTGGGGTTGAGGGATAATCGATTTTGCCTTTTCTTACTCACGTGGTATGTTGTACCAGAATGGCACAGATGAAAATCGTGGTAAGACCCGAGGCTCCATCAAACATTTAAATTTTCAGAAAAATCACAACGCCAGGCGTATTTTTACTTTCTCTAGCTCTGTGTGTACAATGTACAAAGGGATAGAGAAGCATTGTATTCCACCAAAATATTCGATGTCGAGATTTCACCGGAAATAAATGTTGTAGGACCCCCTGAGTCCAAAAAAAGGCATTTTCAGAAACAGGTCCGTGTGTGGGGGGGGGGTTGTGGACAGCATAGCTCAAACATGAAAAGACGGTTAAATACCAAACTTGGTATTTAAGTTTTGTACCTTCCAAGGATGCGACACGAAGATTTTCAAGAAAATCCCCTCCTCCCCTAACTACCCTTTACACGGAAAAGTTTTCGAACATTTTGTTTTTCTTAAAAATGGCTCTAACGATTTTGATTAAAATACCACATATTAAAGCCATTTCTATCACTAATAAAATGTATATCTTGAATTTTCTGGGAATAGCTTCTAAAGATCTGTTTATTCTGGATGAATTTTGCTTAATTTGGCAAAACTAGTAAACCGTAAGATATAGATAAAAACTTACTCTACAAAAAAAGGTAGGTCTTGTTAAAATGCACAAGTTATGTCATATACATTTTTGTTTTTTTAGTATGCGAGGTATTCCTTGTTATTAGTTTCAGTTATGAAATACTTACTTTTCTCAGCCGGGAGTGTCGGTTGTTCTACTCCTGGCCAAGTAAAGAGGCGATTGGCAATGAAAATCGCATAACGACAGGTTTTAAAATATTTGACTATCACTTTAGCCTAGTGCATTCCCTTAGTGCCGTCGCCCTCCGTGGTGTAATGGTTACCATGCCAACTTCATATACCCAAGGTCGCGGGTTCAAACCCGGCGAAGGGCGATGGATTTTTTTCGGGCGTAAAATTCCTTAGCATGGCTTCCTTAGGAAGGGAAGTAAAGCTGTGGGTCCCGTGTCGTAGATTTACGGCACGTAAAAGAACCTCAAGCCTGATAAGAGAGGCCTCTGAGCAAAATTAAGCGATCTTTCACGCCCAATATAGAATGGGACACTGAGAACCAAAGCAGTTAAAGAGCGTCCATAAATAACAGGCCATTTCATTTCATTTCCCTTAGTGCCAGTCTACTTCTAAGGACCTAAGTAATAAAATTCTGCTAATATTTATCTCGATTAGCGTGGTGTTGAAAGGAAAATTATCTGTTGTTTGTAGAGTAGCTAGAGAAAGTCATGTGAGTGTGATACATCAGATTTTTATTGTCTTTGAGTGTACATGTACTGATCGCTTACTTACAGTTACGCGCAGCAAAACGTTTCAGGTACGTCCACAACATTTTGGATGTTTTAATGAGGTACAGTATCTTTGAAGTACTACAAATATTTACAAACTTCCTGCTGATGTCACAGATGTGTATTCTAAGTGAGGAGACATTATACGAAAGGGTTGCCGCGTTTTACCACACAAGAGAGCAACAGAAGTTTTAAACTCGAATAAGAAGAAATGGAAATGCCAAGAGAGCAAATAATGGAAAGAAACCATGCAAGAGAAATCTAGCTTCAGCGACCCATGACTCGAAACGTTGCATTACTGATATTTCCCTAAAGACTCACAAGTCAAAGCGAGAAGCATGCTTCCCCAATGTAATGTGTCGGCTTCTTAAGTATCAGAAAAACTGAACAGTCCCTGATGAGACGCTTTTCCTTTCCTTGGGTTCTCTGAGCTCATGGGAGTTGAATTCCCTCTTTAACTGGCGAGGGTTATGTGTTGCAGTCATTTAGCTACATAAGTCTGTGGTTCAAGTCTACAGCAGAGGCAAGTTTTTGTGTTGATAATTACTTTAGAAGTTAATGTGTTCCATTCACACGTCTTTCCCTACATATTCCAGAAGCAAACTGTTCTTACAAAAGATTATTCTTTTATCTGCACATGCTAATTGAGATAAACATTATCAGAATTGGTCTTATTAAGGTGGTTCGGACGTTTCGTCTGGCACTGGCATTTAGGAGGTCGTGGGATCGGTTCCCCGCGGCCGACCTCTTGACCAATGGATTTTTTCAGGGTTTTTCCCGAATGCGGGGGAGGATTCTTCATTTCCCCGAATTTCCCGTCCCTCCGTTTCATCTCCATTTCATCGGTCTGGTCTTTCAGGTGTCAGCGAGTACTGCGGTAGTGGCACCCTCTCGTGGAGATGATTGCGCTCTGGAAACTCAGCGCTTGGCGGCAGGATGGCGCTAGGGCTTGTCGGTACACTCAGGGGCTTCATCAGACCTGAGATGCTCCTAGCATCGGGATGAATAACTGCTTGGGAACTATTAGGGAAGCTCCACGATGGCTCCCTATTGGTCTGGTTCCGTTAGCCCTATGTAATTGCTCTCATCTCATCCTCTCCTCCCGGGGTCTGAAGTACAAAAATCCTAATCCCAGGCTGAGATGCGGATTCCATCCGGTTCACTACACTTCTTCCTTGTAAGTAAAACAGAAATAAGGGAATGCACTTTTAAAAGCTGTCGCTATGCGATTGACATTGAAATTTCATGTTCTCTTTCCATGACAGCAATAAAACAAAATGTATATGTAACAGCTGAAAACTTTATGTGAGAAAAGTTTAAGTATTTTAAAACTGAAACCAATAACAGCGAATATCTTGGAAATCGTTAACTCTACAAAAATGTATATAACATCAATTGTATGTTTTAACTAGATATACAGTTTTTGTGCAATAAGTTTTTTTTCTATATCTTACAGTTTACCAGTCATGCAAAGGTCATTCAGAATGAATAGGACTTCAGAGGCTGTGCCCAGAAAATTCAAGATATATATTTAATTTGTCATGTAATTATCTTTAATATACGTGTATATGTGTAGCTTAATGTCCTTTAACCTGGTTATCATATTGAACGATGAATGCAATTGGTGAAATGGTACTCACAAGATATCGGAGTTTATGGAGATAAAGTTACTCGACATTAGTTTTCTCAGGATAAAGGAAAACCCCGAAAAAATCCTTATCCGCATAACTACCCTCGGCGAGATTCGAACTCGCGACCTGTTGAATGTGAGGCAGACACTCTATCATCACATTACCCAGGTGGGGTATTTTAAACATGAGAAGGTCATGTGAATGGAACAGTTCTGATTTATTTATAATACAATAGAACGGTACATTCTAATAATAATAATAATAATAATAATAATAATAATAATAATAATAATAATGATTATAATAATAATAATAATAATAACAACAACAACAACAACATTCCGGATTACGAAAGCTTCTGTTTTCCTCCATCCAAGATGGTATAGAAACAAACGAATATCGAAGACCTATCGTGCCAAAAGACATAACTTTTTGAATAACAAGTGATAATAATGAGTGTATTACAAATTATTATTATTATTATTATTATTATTAATTACTGACTTATGGAAATGGACAGATAATATTATATCGAAATAGAATTCTATTGGTAGCAATAATTTCAAATCAGCAAAGGGCTTAGTTTCCGTTTCGATCTTTACTTGAGAATAAACGTTTGGCATACATAAATATTATGGCTATTGTCAGTACACCTGTATATGATCAGGTGTCTACTTATGTTATCTATCTTTCAAGATTTACTTGTTCATTTGCAGGTGGAGATACATTTTCTGTACAAAAGCCCACGCAGATAAGGTAATTATTCAATGTGCGTTTACACACGAGGCGCAAAATAATGACAGAATCATCATAGAATCGCTACAAATAACTCTAATGACAATACAAGCTTTTAGACAAAATCATTCAGTATTGATCTCAAGACTGTTTAGTGATTTAATTGGAAAAGGCGTGGTTTCACATATGCGACGATGTGAAAAATGTTTGGGATGGCGGCGCATGTGGATACGCTCTCAAGGTTATTAAAGTGCTGCTGAAAAGGTCAACATGTGCGGCATCAAAGGCTGCGATAAGATTGCAGGTATTCAGTCACGCAGAGAGCAACGTTGTCACTTTTTCTCCAAGTAAACTCTCATTACATGAATGGACATTTATTTCTTAGAGTACCAAGTAAATAGTAACATTAGCAAGGTTCTTATTAAGTGCAACGAGGGGACTTCACAATGCTAATAGTACCTAACCACATTTTCTGCTTGCTTTATGCTGTGACTTTGCCTTCCTCGCTGTCACTGTAATTTTCACTCACATGTGTGAAAAAATATCCTGCAGTTGAACTTTTCGCTCTTGTTGCTTAGTGTGCTGAACACATCTTTCCCAAACACTCGAATCTATATTCGGTACACATTCTCTCAACACTTTGCACATATTGTCACTTTTCGCCTGCGGCGCCATGATAGTAAAAGCGGCCATTAAATAAAACAAAACAAAAAAAAAAAAAAAGAAAAGAAAAGAAAGAAAGAAAAAACTGCTCAATTGGCTCCACATATTTAAGAATACACAGTAAACACTGGCACTGTGAAGTTCACAAGAAAACTACACGAATGAGATGAATGTGAGAGAAAACAGCGAAAAGCGTTGGAACGCTCAATTTTACTCCACGTGAAGTTAACGTCTATTTGTCATTTGTGATTTCTACGCATTCATTGGCTTAAGTGACGCGCTCATTGGTGCATTACAAACCGTCGGAGACTTCCGAGAATATTCAGTGCGTTATCTGAGAGATGTTTATTAACAAAGATAAAGCGCATGTTAACCTTTTCAGCAGCACGATAGTATCCCATCTAGAGGCAGAGATTGAGAATAAGCTTGTGTTTGACGAGATAGAAGTTTCTCAAGGGCGCTCAGTTCTACATCTTCCACCGTATCGCTGCATTTTTAACGCTGCATTTGAACTTATTTGAGCGTATTTAATAGACGATTCAAGGAACCAAAAAGTGACGTCATTTTAAGTTCAAAAGTATGCCAAACTCTTTGAAAATAAAATTGACAGGTGTATCAAAAGGGGTAAAATGATGTGTTCATTGTGTATGTTCTGTTCTGTACACAAACTATTCTTATAAAATATACTTTTTACTTTCTCTTTATGCACTATGTACACAGTGTATAGAGAAGGTATTGCAATGCACCCAAAAATTCGATACGGAATTTTCATCGGAAATACATGTTTTGGGTCCCCCTGAATCAAAAAAAAGCA
The DNA here is from genome assembly GCA_030762935.1 of Hymenopus coronatus. Taxonomy (NCBI): domain Eukaryota; kingdom Metazoa; phylum Arthropoda; class Insecta; order Mantodea; family Hymenopodidae; genus Hymenopus; species Hymenopus coronatus. The sequence goes on along the minus strand of CM060886.1, from coordinate 102,227,260 downwards.
TTTTTAGAAAAATGTGCGTGTGTGTGTGTCTGTGGGCAGCATAGCTCAAAAACGAAAAGACCGTTAAGTACTTGGTATTTAAGTTTGTTATCTTTCAAGGATGCGACACGAAGATTTTCAAGAAAATCCCCCCACCCCAAACTATCCCTTACATGGAGCTTTTTTCGAAGATTTTGATTTTATAAAAAAATGGCTCTAACGATTTTGATTAAGATATCGTGTATTAAAGATATTTACATGACAAATAAAATGTATATCTTGAATTTTCTGGGAATAGTTTGAGAAGACTACTTCATTGTGGGTGAATTTTACGGAATTTTGCATAACTGCTAAACCGTAAGAGATGGACAAAAACTTAGCACGCAAAAATGTAGAGCACATTAAAACACACAATTTATGTTATATACATTTTTTCGTGGAGTTGACAGTTTTTTAGTTATTCCTTGTTTTTGGTTTCAGCTTTGAAAAACATACTTTTCTCATACAGGAATGGTCAATTTCTGTCCACAGAAATAAAGGAACTTCAGTCACATAGCAACCAGCTTTTGGCTATTACTTTAACCTATGCTACTCGCTTATTTCGCTTCTACTTGCAAGGACGCAAGCAATAAGACTATTTGTGCTAATTTTTTTCTCAATTAGTAGGAAGTAAATAGAAGCATAAGCTTTTTAACAAGACTTTGTTGCAGAGAAGTAGAGAAAGTCATGTGAATGTAACACATCAGATTTTTAAATCTTTATCTTACTAATCAAGATAAGCAATAGTAGAAATTCTGATATTACTTGCTTCGTTGTAAGTAGAAGGAAGTAGAAGATAAATAAGGGGATACACTAAACTTTAAATGCAGGTCGCTATGTGAAAAAATTGAAATTCTGTTATGTTTGTATGACCAGGAGTAAAAAAAGAGATATATGAAACAAAAGATGACTTTCCATTTTGAGAAAATTTTAAGTAGTTTAAAATTTAGACAAATAACGAAGAATATCTCGGAAACGGTTAACTCTACAAAAAGTGTATATGGCATACATTGTGCGTTTTAACGGATGTAATATTTTTTCTGCACTAAGTTTTTGTCTATCCCTTACGGTTTACTAGCTATACAAAAGTCATCCAGAAACGTCATCTGAGGTTATTCCCAGATAATTCAAAATATACATTTAGTTTGTCATGAAAATATCTAAAACATGATATTTTAATACAAATCGCAAGAGCCTTTTTTGAGAAAATCAAAACTTTTTAATTATGTTCCACATAAAGGGTAGTTGGGGCGGTGGGAATTTTCCAGAAAATCTTCGTGTCACATGCTTAGAAGATACTGAACCTAAATACCAAGTTTGTTATTTCACCGACTTTCACACACACGCGCGCGCGCGCGCGCTCCTTTTTCTAGAAATGCTTTTTTTTTTTTTATTCAGGGGATATCAAAGCATATATTTCCGGTGAAGTCTCAGTATCAAATTTTTGGGAGAAATACAGTACCTTCTCTACCTACTATATATTTTGTACATACATGTTCGAATAAGTAATAAGAACTGTAAGTTTTAATAGAACAACTAAAAGGGGTCCATTATTATTAATTTAGATACCAATGATAAGAGAAGCAGTAATGATTAAAATACCTCGGCAAGAAGTAAACGTGGCAACGTTACGATAGCGGCAGTAGCGGCTATAGTGCGTTTGTTTTTACCTGCTGCTTCCGTACGCGATACCAGCTATCAAACGAAACCGCACGTTATTGGAGATAATGCATAAATTAGACCGAAGTTAATCCGAATATTAACTTGTGTGTGGTGATGATATCTTGAGATTAATTCCTTGCATACGCCACTGCGCCCGGAAGTTCCATTAAAACTTTTATGCGATGTGTTGGTCGCCACGGATTCCAACCGATGCATTTCTTTCATTCCGGGATAAAGTTAAAATAATGAAGTTCTTTTGAAAGCGTTGCATGTTACGCGATCATTTAAAAGCTGCACTCTCTCCCTCCGCTGCTCCCTCTATTCCCAGACGGCAGCCGTCTTGCTCGGTTTTCCTTCAAAGACTCATTACTTTGTCTCGAGGGAAATCAGGCCGATGTGGGACGTGTTCATCATTTCAGCCAAGTTTATCTCTCGGAGCTTCACCGATCAAATCCTATCGAGAAATCAGCATGTGGCCAGCGGTGTGGTTGTCTGGCTGGCGTTGAGCGAGCACGGATACCAACCCTTAGACACCACATTGAGCATTTCACTTTGTAAACCCGTTGTCCGCGCACTCTGGTCCTGGGTTTTTCCACGGTTTTCCTGGGCCGTTTAAGCGAATACTGGGGTGCTGTATAGCTATGACGCTTCCTTTACCTTTCATTCCTTCATTTCATTTCCCTTCAAATCGACGCCGGTGTCGCTTGAGGCTTTGCAGGTAGATGGCACGGTCGCTTGCTCCGAGTGAAACTCTCTTCCCTCTGGTTGCGCTGGTTGAGGCTAGGTGCTGTTGTAGAGGCCTCCTTCCGGCCTTCCGGCGCATTTATAGCCTCCGTGGCGCGCCAAAGCTGCCATATAGTGACATTGTTAGGGACATCCGTGCGTCTCTGAGCTTTGTTCCTTTGTTTTCAGTGTGCTGGCTTGTAGTTTCCCTGTGTCTCATTCCTTACATGGTCGCAGTTGCCAAGATGTCCCCGCTGTTAACATGCTCTAACCTCTAATGATAATACCGGTACACCAAGTCGCTCGCCGGGGCTTTTAGAGAGAGGAGGAAACCATTTTGTGATATTCTTATTTCTGAGAAACCTCTGAACACTACTCAATATATAAAGATTAAAATCTGAATTTATAATTACTTGTTATATTAATTACATGTTATATAATAAGCAATAAATATTAATCTTAAATAAAATATAAATTGATTTAAATCAGAACCAGGGTATTTGAATATTTAATAGGGATTGATATATTAATTAATGTATTCTGATTAACTGTTTAATTTTTAAACTATTAAAACATTTAAAGTTAATAATATTTTATTATATATTATTTATCTGATATTTATGTACTTTCCGCATTACGTATAGTAAATAGGTGAAGTATGGTATTCCACCCAAAAATTCGATACCGAGAATCTCTGAATCCAAAAAAGCATCTTTAGAAAATTCTTATGTATTCCATTCACACGACTTTCTCAAGCTGTTCTAAAAACAAACTTCTTACAAACGATTATTCTTGTCTCTGCTCTGCTCCATGCTAATGGAGATAAGTATTAGCAGAATGTTCTTATTACTTTGTTAAGTAGAAGGGAACTAAAGGAATGCGCTATGCTAAAGCGGTAGTCAAATGTTTTAAAAGCTGTTGATGTGGGATTGTCATTGAAATTCGTTTCTTTGCATGGCCAGAAGTTAAACAAAAGAAACCGGACGACTTCATGTTTGAGAAGAGCATAAGTATTTTAAAATTGAAAACAATAACAATGAATATCTCGGAAGTGGTTAGCTCCACAACAAAATATAAAGGACGTCAATCCTGTGTTTTGACGATATCTACATTTTTCTGTTTGTCTATCTCTTACGGTTTGCCTACCAGTTATGCAAAAGTTAATTCAGAATGAAGAGGACTTCAGAGGGTATTCCCAGGAAGTTTAAGATATACATTTTATTTATCATATAAATATCTCAAATATACGGTATTTTAATCAAAATGTTAGAGCCGTTTTTGAGAAAATAAAAAATTTCGAAACATTTTCCATATAAAAGGTAGTTTGGGGGGAATGTTCTTAAACATTTTCGTGTAGTATCCTTGGGAGATACTAAACTTAAATACCAAATTTGGTATTTAATGGGCTTTTCGGTTTTGAATAATATTGTTAACTGAAATATTCACACTCACACACATGCGCACTGACATTTTCTATTTGTTTGGACTCAGGGGTTTTTAAAACATACATTTTCGGTAAAATTTCAATATCAAATTTTTAGTTGGAATGTCAATACCTTCTCTACCTACTATGTACGTTGTACATATGCGCCAGAGAAAGTAAAATGTGTGTAGGAGCGCGCGCGGGTGTGTATGTGTCTGTGTGTTTATGAAAAAGCATTATTCAAAAACCAAAAGTCAGGTAAATGAAACTTTTAGTTAAATATCTTCTAAAGATGTGACAAAAATATTTCCAAGTCCCCTCTGAAATGGGGTTAGCGTGTCTACCTCTCATTCAAGAGAGGCACAATGCATTTTTAAAATATTTACATAAAATTCAAGATTTACGGTAAATAAGTGTAGATCTGCATTTTATTTTTACTTTTTTCTATACGTACTTTGTACTTAGTGTATAGAGAAGGTACTGTATTCCACCCAAAAATTCGATACCGAGATTTCAACGGAAATACACGTTTTAGGGTCCCATGTACCCAAGAAAAGCATTTTTAGAAAAAGCTCCCTGTGTGTGTCCGTGTGCCTGTGAACACGATAACTCAAAGACGAAAAGTAGGTAAAATACCAAACTTGGTATATAAGTTTTTACTGTCTTCCAAAGATGCGGCATTTGAGAAAAACCCCCCACCCCAAACTACCCTTTACATGGAAAAATTTTCGAAAATTTTCATTTTCTCAAAAACAACTGTAACGATTTTGATTAAAATATCATATATTAAAGATATTTTTCCGACATATAAAATGTATATCTTGAATTTTCTGGGAATAGCCTCTGGAGATCTCTTTATTCTGGAAGAATTTTGCTGGATTTTGCATAATTAGTAAAGCATAAGAGATAGACAAAAACTCACTTTACAAAATATGTGTAGATCTCTTTGAAACACACGATTTATGTCATATGCAGAGCTAGGAAGTTCCTACCGTTTACCATTCCGCATATAGGTTGCGAACGGCCATGTCGCCGAAACAAAATAAGTCATCGATAAGAACGCACGGATGGAGAGGTAAGGAAACCTGTCGTCAAGTAAACAGTACTGTTTCCAAAGAATAAAAATCTGATGTGTTACACTCACATGGCTTTCTCTATATCTCTGTAAATTATTAATGTTAATAAGCTTATCTTTTATTTATTTCATGCTAATCGAGAAAAATTAGCAGAAATAGTCTTATTTCTTGCTTTATTGTAAATACAAGCGAAATAAGGGAGTACCATAGGTTAAAGTGAAAGCCAAAAGCTGGTTGCTATGTGACTGATGTTCCTTTGTTTGTATGGACAGGAGTTGACAAATTCCTGAATGAGAAAAGTATGTTTTTCAAAGCTGAAACCAAGAAAAAGGAATATCTCAGAAACGATCAACTCCACGAAAAAATGTATATAACACAAATTGTGTATTTTAACGTGCTCTACATTTTTTGTGGGTTAAGTTTTTGTCCATCTCTTACGGTTTAGTAGTTATGAAAAATTCATCCAGAATAAAGTAGTCTTCAGAGGCTATTCCCAGAAAATTCAAAATATAAATTTTATTTGTCAGATAAATAACTTTAATATACGACATTTTAATCAAAATCGTTACAGCCATTTTTTAGAAAATCAAAATTTTCGAAAAAAGTTCCATTAAAAGGGTAGTTTGGGGTGGGGGACTTTTTCTCAAAATCTTCGTGTCGCATCCCTGGAAGATACTAAACTTAAATACCAAGTTTGGTATTTTACCGAGTTTTCGTTTTTGAGTTATCGTGTTCACACACACACGGGCACACGGACACACGGACACACGGACACACACACACACACACGGACCTTTTTCTTAAAATACTTTTTTTGGATACAGGGGACCCTAAAACATATATTTCCGGTGAAATCTCGGTATCGAATTTTTTGGTGGAGTGCAATACATTCTCTATACACTATGTACATAGTGCGTATAGAGAAAGTAAAAATGACTAACGAGAAATTCGTAAAAGCACATCTATTCAGATAATTAATTATGTACAACATACAAATTGTTACATATATACAGGCTAACTGTGACTGATTTCCTTCTTTATATGTGCATTGTGAAAATAACCAAGCAATTATGATACGTATTGTAATATTTATTGATCGAATATAAAATAATATCCAAATAATAAAATTAATTTCTTAAATATCTTTGGACTCTTACTAGATAAAAACCAAATCAGGAATTAAACTAAATCATTACTCATCTGTAGCTGTATTACTGAAAACTATATGTACTTCTGAAGCCTTTCGTATGAAAACCTCATTCTACGTTCCGACAAACAAGATTTGTAATGCAAAAAAGTTCGTTTCACTTCGCATAATGTGATCAGGGCATATATATCGCTGAAATGTATGTACACGTATCACTTCCGAACGACTGCATCAAATTGAACAATTCTTTTTTTTTCGTTGTGTTCGTTATTGACACGAAAAGATTTGTGGAAAAGAATATGTTTAAAAAGAGTACGGGAAAGTATTTAATATCTCATAATATGAATAAAAACCGTGCCAAGCGAACGCATTTCGGTTAATAGCCACCAGATGGCAGTGGCACCATGGTTATTTGTTGCTAAATAGCCGTAGTTCTGCTATATCCCCCCCCCCCCATTCAATGTTAAGATAACGCTCCAGTTTATCGACACAATGACGCAATGCAGCATTGAAATTCAAATACATTTTTATATATTAACTCTCCTTTCCTTACCCCTAATGTTTAAAATAAATAAGCAAAGAAGCTTTCTTGGCGACTAACAGCTAGAGTAAGTTCTTATTTATTTGTCGCTAGATGGCCACAGTAGTATTTTTCCTCCCCATCCAATGTTAAGGCAACGCAACAGTTTATCGAGATGACACAACGCAGCAGTGAAATTCAAATACATTTTTATGTATTAACTGTCTTTCCTTACTCCTATCGTTTAAAATAAAAGAAGCTTTTCTGGTGACGAACACCTAAAATACGTACTTATTATTTGCCACAAAATGGCAGTAGTTCCTACTGCTCTATTTTTCTTCCCCATTCAATATTAAGGGAATTCACCCGGTTATGGAGACAATGACGCAAGATAACTGTGAAAGTTAAATATATTTCTTATGTGTTAACTATCGTTCCCTTGGTCACATCATTTAAATAAAGAAATAAGTATATTTTTGTTGTAATTCTTTAAAATGAGCAAGTTATAAACAATGCACATAACCATTAACCCTTCTTGGAATCTGAAAATGGCGGAGAAATGACGGGATCCGTTTTAGGTTTAACTTTCTATTGCAGATGTTGGTTATTTGACGTTAGCTAAAGAGCATGAGGATACCCACGTTACCATCACCCTGCAATTGCGGTGCTCTTAAGACATTTGATCAAGTAATATTTTGGGTTAAATGGAGAAATTTAATACACAAAAGCTATCATCAAATAAAGGCTTAACAATTGCCCAACCAGATCTACTTGCTCTTTAGTTATGTCATTTTTAGCTTTAGCAATAGCTGTTTTGACAAGAAAATAAAGAAAGAGGTGGAAAACATTAGGACTAAAGGAAAGAAAGAGATTCGGAAAATGCATGAATGTTACTTTGTGACTTTCTCCTTAATGTAACTCATTACCTATACCAGCGTATGCCCGCCACTCTATGAAAGGGCCGCGCCATGGCCGAGTGGTTAGACCACTTACCTAGATGGCCGGAGTTCGATCCCAAGCGATCGCATGTGAGATTTGTGGTGGACAAAACTGCTCTGGGGCGGGTTTTCTCTGGGTACTCCGCATTCCACCGGTGCTCCATCATCATTCATGTATCATCACTGTCACCGCCTGCGGTGCCATTAGTAGTTAAAGCGGGCGTTAAACACTACCCTAAAAAACTCTATGAAAGCACTGCAATTACTGTTATTATGCCAACGACATCTTGGTTGCCCACACTACTAACTGCATATGTCATCCATTCCACGATACCTTCGTCCTTTACACAATACCAACTATATATGCTATATATATATATATATATATATATATATATATATATATATATATGCGCTTCATTGTGCTTTTCAGATGCAAAGGCATTATTAATCTTTGCCAATGGAAAAATTCCTGTTGACACTTCTACTGGCCTCAATTCGTTTCTATCAAATTTTTGTCACTTCTCAACGTGAAAGTGTTTCCAAATACTGGTAAAAATTACAAAAAATATGCTTGGTTGGACGAACCAGCCATTTTTGCAACTAATAAGAATGTAGATGATTTGAATGTAAAAAATCGAGTAAAATTGATGGACAAAAGCGTTCATTTAAGTCGATCAATTATATTACCAATCCAAATGAAGTCTTTAACTATCTAACTTCATTGGATTTGCCAGGATTCCTGCCACACAATTTACAGATCAAGGTTGGCTTGGTGATGATTATACTACGCAATATCAACCATCCGAAATTATGTAGCGGAATAAAACTCACTATTAAAAACATTATGAAAAATTTGATTTAAGTTACTATAACATATGAAAGTTCAAAGGCGAGGATAAACTTATTGCAAGAATACCACTAATGTCAGCCGACTTTACTTTTGAATGTAAGCGCGCCTTACATTTGCAATTACAATATATGGCAAGGTCAATCGTTACAAGTGTGTGTAATATACCTTGAATTGTGTTTTTCGCATGTTGTACATTGCGTGATCGAGAGTCAGCAAAACTATCGGAGCTATTTTTATCTCCGGAAGGAAAATTGTACATTATAAGCAAGTGTTGACAAATTATTTAATTGTAACTTTATTTCATTGCATGGTCGTTCTGTAAACGGAAGACTTTGTCTTGAGTTTTTTTCGTTAGGTACACCACCCATGCAAAGCCGGGGCAGGCAGCTAGTTTGAAATATTTTATCAGTTCCACATCAGTATCACCAAGCAAATAGCATTTGTTGGGATCTAAAAGTGCAGCTTGTATGCGATACATCACTGAACTCTGCAATCTTTTCAATAAGACTTTCCATTTTCATATTTATTGCAGATATGATGTTCGTGGGTTGGTAGATATCCGTCTTGACAGTTCTTCTACATGCCGCACAGATTCAGTTCAGCTTCATGTCTCTGGACTGTAACAGTGGGTAACTTTTTGAACAAATTTGCAATCAATTTGTATGTGAATAAGTACACTATGGTTGTAAAACAAATTAATTTTGCTCACATTTGAGCAGAACCAAGATGTTATTTGAACGCCTTCCTTTCTACCGAGGTGGTTCTGTGTTATGCAGTGATACCTGGTTTGCAGTAATGGGTTGCACTCTATGTTGACCTTTGTTCGCGCAAGCAGCGCCGCATAGTATTGCCAAACCTGACCGCTCTTACTCTGCATAAGAAAATTGGTACGATCTTCCTAGCTCTGTTCATATGCATTTTTTTCGTAGAGTTGACCATTTTTGAGATATTCCTTGTCATTGGTTTCAGTTTTAAAATACTTAATCTTTTCCCATATGGGACTATTGTCAACTCCTGGCTATGCAAATAAACAGATTTCATCCACATGGCAACCAACTTTTAAAAGACTTGATTATCGTTTTAGCCTAGTGTATACCACTATTTCTCTTCTACTTACAAGAAAACATTTCTACTTTGGTTTATCTCGATTAGCATGAAGTAGATAATAGCATAAGCTTTTTAACAATAATTTGTTACAGAGCTGTAGAGAAAGTCATGTGAATGGAACACATCAGGTTTTTTTTCTTTCTCTAGCACACACGATGCAATGTACATAATAGACAGAGAAGTTATTGTATTCCACCATTCATTTGATACCGATATTTCGCCGGAAATATACGTTTTAAGACTTCCTGAATTCCAAAAAGATATCTTTCGAAAAAAGGTCAATGTGTGTGTATGTATGTTTGTATGTGTGTGAACAACAAAAACGAAGAGTTGTTAAATATCAAACTTGACATTTATATTTAGTATCTTCCAAGCTAAGATTTTTAGTAAAATCTCCCTACCCCAAAACTACTCCTTACATGGAAGAGTCTACAGATATTTCGATCTACTCTAACATGTCCATAAGTAATATTATTAAAATAACACATACTAAATGTATTTACATCATAAAAATTATATATATATAATGTTCTGGGAATATCTTTAAAAACCTCTTCATTCTGTTAGACCTTTGCATTACTGGGAAATCGTTTTGTTTTTCTTTTTTCCTTTCTTTTTTTTTTTTTTTTTTTTTTTTTTTTACTCCTGGCCATACAAACAGCACCCTGAATTTCAAGCGACTAGCTCTTAAAATATTTTACTATTGCTTTAACCTAGTGAATTCCCCTATTTCCTTTGTATCTACAAGGAAGTAATTAATAAGACCATTTCTGTTATTGTTTATTTCGATTAGAATGAAGTAGATAATACTAATAATAGTTTTCTGCAATAGTTTTTTTCTGTGAATGCAGTATTTAAAATTCCTTATAGTATTTATTCATAGGATTTCATTGTATGCATTTTCAATAAATTTTCGGTATCGAATTTTGGATGGAATGGTAGCTTGGGAAGAGGTAGAGAAAGTACACATTCTGCGAGTCATATGCAGTTTGCTAAACTGTTAGTGTCGCCGGGTATTTTAATGCCAGCATGTTTTATTTCAAGTGAAGGAGACATAATGAATTTATTTCTTGGATTCAACATTGGTGCATCGGAAATGGTGCATTCTTGTAGTAAGAAACACAAACACCTACTGTCATGCGCGGGAGAGTTTATTTGCTCGTCACCTAGTGTAAACAAAAGCCTGCCCAATTGAGAAGACAAAACACGGTGTTACTTTGTTATCGTGGCTTGGCGACGCTGCGAGATAACAGCGAAAGAAAACAAAAGCTCTTTTTTCAAGCACCATTACTTCACATTTGCCCCACCTAGTGGAGAAATTTATTACCCTGTGGAGGAAAATCCGGAATACAAACTGCTGCAGTTCCCAGTATATGCCTTCAAATATCTCACCAAACTTCAGAGCTATTATTCTCTACTTTAGCCCAAAAGCTGCTGGATAAAGGAATGCCATCAAAATTGTTTGGAAACTCTGACCGTTTTTCTAAACTTTTCACTTTACCTACATTGTACATAATTAGAGAAGATATTGCGCTCCACCAAAAAATTGGATACCGAGATTCCACTGGAAATACACGTTTTATGGTCCCTATATATGGAAAAAAAGCAAAGGTCCATGTGTATATGTGTGTCCTTGTGTCTGTGATCGCGATGACTTAAAAATGAAAATAGCGTTAAACACCAAACTTGGTATTTAAGTGTAGTATCTTCCAGGGATACTATACGAAGATTTTGAGGAAAATCCCCCCACTACAAACTATCCTTTACATGGAAAAATTTTCGAAAATGTCCATATTCTCAAAAATGGCTCTAACGAATTTGATTAAAATACCGTATATTAAAGATATCTACATGAAAAATAAAATGCATATCTTGTATTTTATGGGAATAGCCTCTGAAGACCTCATTATGGATGAATTTTGTTGAACTTTGCATAAGAGATAGACAGAAAGTTACTATACAAACATTTAGATCTCGTTAAAACACATAGTTTATGACATATAGTTTCTTTATGTAGAGCTGACCATTTATGAGACATTTCTTGCTATTGGTCAATTTTAAAGTAGGACTTAAACTTTTCTAAAACGGAATTGACGTTTCGTTTCATCTCTGTTGTTTTACTGAAGGGCTTGGAAAGCGAACCTAACTTTCATTGTTTCACATGGGGCCAGTTTTTAAAAGATTTGACTATCGATTTAGCCTAGTGCATTCCCTTGTGTTATTTCTATTTAAAAGAAAGCAAGTAAACAGAGAATTTATGCTAACGTTTATCTCGATTAGCATGTCGTAGATAAAAGAATAATCTTTTATAAGGAGATCTACTTGTATACGAGCTGAAGAAAGTCATATGAATAGAGCACATCAGATTTTCACATTGTGTGCCGCTCTTAAAGAAAACAAATTGGTAAATGTATGCGTGGCGTTATGCTTTTGTTACATTGTTTCTGATGCAAATAGCCCTGCAGGTCAAACGAATTTAAATTGTACAAAATTATGTAATAGTAACAGTTTATAAAAGCAATGTATCAGCCATTCAATGCATTATTTTTAAATGTTCTACAAATTGAATACATGTATATATAATAGAGCGAGAGAGAGGGAGGGAGGGAGGGGGAGAGGGAGGGAGGGAGAGAGGGAGGGAGAGAGGAAGGGAGAGAGGGAGAGAGAGGGAGGGAGGGATAGAGAGAGGGAGAGAGGGAGGGAGAGGGAGGGAAGGAGGGAGAAAGAGAGAGGGAGGGAGGGAGAGAGAGTGAGGGAGGAGGGAGGGAGGGAAAGAGGGGGGATACTGCGGTTCGAGTCCGGCAACCGCCGACTCAGACCGCAGATTTTACCGAAGTCTATAGGGAAATGTTGGATATTTCCATTTCTACCACCACTTTCCTGTATCTTCTTCTGTTTCAGGATTGAAGGACCAGACGGCGGTATTCGGCGCATTGCGGCTGGGCGGTGTAAGTATAATTTCAGGAGGTTTCTTCCTAGCGTCAATTGACTACTCAATTAAGTTTTACTTCGGTGCTCTCAGCCTTGAGCGGCGTTGGATACGTTTGAAGTGGAAACGTTAGGGACATATGAAGGCACCCGGATCTGGTCACTCGTCTGGTCTCTCCCCTCATCCCTCCCAGGGACAACGAAGACAATGTGCTGGTCCGGCCGGCTGTAGCAGACGCAAAATTACGTGCGAACAGTCAGGATTTATACTCAAGACGCAGAAGATTTTAAAAATGGCCCCCTGGAGCATCCGCTAGCGTGCCAATTTTTCCTTCCTTTATTAAATAGAGGAAGTACTAGTAAGTGGGGAAGTGAGTTTTCTAACCAAAATATCGATGTCGATATTTCACCGGAAACATATGTCTTTGAGGCTTTCTGAACCTCAAAACAATTTAGGAATCTCTCTCTGACTCATGTGTCTATGAACAGCATAAACAAAAAAATAAAAAATCGGTACAAAACAAAACTTAATATTTAAGTTCACTATCTTCTAAACACAGGATGATTTTCAACAAAGTTCCTCTTTCTCCAAACTACCCTTTACATGGAAAACCTTTTATCAAAAACGAATAAACGATTTGGAATTAAAATACCCTATATTAAATATATTTATATGACAAATAAAATGTATTACTTGAATTTTCTCGGAATAGTTTGGACAGTCTACCTCATTCGTCACCTCCCTTTTGGAAGGATAACATGCTAGCTTCTGGTACCTAAGATCGCGGATTCAAACCACGGAGGGCGATGGATTGCTTTTCGGGCGTAAAAATCCTTAGGATTGTTCGGAGGAGAAGTAAAGCTATTGGTCTTGTTGTAAATTTACGGCACGTTTCAGAACCTCAAGCCTGTTACGGAGCCCTCTAAGCGGTTTTTCAAGCCCAGAGTAGAATGCTACGCTAAGAACTGTAGGAGCGCCTATAAACAAAACTCAATTTTTTCTTCATTCGGAACGAATTCTATAACATTTCCTTGAATAACTGATAAACGTTAAGCGATAGACGAAAGCGTACCGCACAAAAATGTAGACTTCTTTAGGAGACATGATTTACTTTAAATAATTTTGTGCCGTAAGCCATTGGATGTTCGTCATTAATGGTTGAAAATTGTTCAATATTTTGTCATATTTTGTTATTCAGTTATTTTCCGCTATTAAATGGGCAGTGTATGGCATTTCTAGGCTAGCATATAGCATTCAGTTCTTAAACATTGCTATTCTATTTGCATGCATAACGAAATGTGTAAGTAGCTATTACTGCAAATGTTTATCTCAACTTATAACATTTCGTAAGGGTAGTTTGTATATTTTTAATTTATCTACACGTACTATATACATAGCATATAGAGAAGGTATTGCATTTCACCTAAAATTCGATACCGAGATTTCACCGGAAATACACGTTTTAGCAACCCCTGTATCCAAAAAAAGAAAAAGATCCTTTGTGTGCGTGTGTGTGTCCGTGTGTCAGTGAACACGATAGCTCAAAAACAAAAAGTCGCCAAAATAGCAAATTTAATATTTAAGTTAAGTATCTTCCAGGGATGCGACACGAAGATTTTGAGAAAAATCTTCCCGCCCCAAGCTACTGGTAAAAATGTCGAAAATTTTGATTTTCTCAAAAATGGCTCTAACGATATTGATTAAAATGCAGTATATTAAAGATATTTACATGACAAATAAAATGTATATCTTGAATTTCCTGGGAATAGCCTCAAAAGACCTCTTTATTCTGGATGAATTCTGCTGAATGTTGCGTAACAGGTAAACCGTAAGAGATAGACAAAACTTACTGCACAAAAAATGTAGATCTCGTTAAAACAAACAATTTACGTTCTTTTACTTTTTTTTTTCATAAAGTTGACCATTTCTGAGATATTCCTTATTATTTGTTTTAGACTAAAATACTTAATTTTTCTCACACGGAAATTTGTAAACTCTTAACCATGCATAGAAACGACTTCAACCACATGGTAACCAGCTTTTAAAAGATTGGACTATCATTTTAGTTTTTCTCTTGTTTACCCTCTACCTACAAGGAAGCAAGTAGTTAAGGAGTTTCTGCTAATGTTTTTCTTAATTAGCAAGAAGTAGATAGAATAATAAACTTTTTTACAGTAATTTGTTACAGTGATGTAGAGAAAGCCATGTGAATGGAACACATAAGATTTTTTCATGTTCCATGTCGGCCACATGGGCCACCATTTCAGTAGTTTCCTTATCAGGGAATTTCTACTCCGCGAGTTGGCCACTATGTTCAAGGTTTACAAGGGATCCACTCATTGCCCATTGTTGGCAGTATGGGACGAATTCACGGATTGTGGACATGAAAATAGCGAATTTAGCCCAGGGACCTTTTCTTTCAAGGTATTGGGTTCTCTTACGTGCAGATAAATACACACGGGACCAACTGCTTTAATTCCTTGCAATGGAAGCTATGCTATGAATTTTTACATCCGAAAACTACCGGGAATTAAAGGCTAGCATTGTAACCACTACACCAATAGTTTGTACTGCTAATAAATAATAGAGGGTAGAGAAAGTCACATGAACGTAACATCAAACTATTCATTTTTATGCAATACTTACAAATGAAAATACGCTCGATGCTTTCATGAAAAATGTATTAGTCATAAAACAGATGCACTGCAACAACAGCTGAATTTAATTATTTACCAAATTAAAATTTAAAGCGACGGAACAACCATTATATGTAAAGGGCAACAAAAGATACTCCAGTGAATTTATATTGTGTATGTAGGTTCACATGGTTGGTCCCTTGGGTCCAAAAACGTTGCTGATAAAAGAGATACTGGACCTAATATTACGTATATATACATTGTTTCAAGGGTGGTAAGGCAATTTTACTTTTTTCTGTGAAAATAAAAACAATTTATAATATAAAATATAAATGAATAAAAAATCTGACGTGTTACATTCTCATGCATTTATCTACCTGTTCTGCAAACAAACTATTTTTGCAATATTATTTTTTTTGTGCTAATCGAGATAAACATTAGCAGAAATTGCCTTATTACTTGCTTCCTTTTAAATAGAAGAGAAATAAGAAATTACATACATTAAACTAAAGCGATAGTCAAATCTTTTAAAAGCTGGTCGCTGTGTGAAGCAGTTGAAAGCAGTTAATACAAAAAACAAACAAACAAACAAAAATTTCTGATGTGTTACATTCACATGACTTTCTCTACTTATGTGTAACAAATTATTGTTGATGAGCTTATTCTTCTATTTACTTCATGCTAATCGAGAAAAAATTAGCAGAAATAGTCTCATTACTTACTTCCTTGTAAGTAGATGCGAAATATGGGAGTATCATAGGTTAAAGTGAAGTCAAAAGCTGGTTACTAGGTGACTGAAGTTCCTTTGTTTGTATGGACACGAGTTGACAAATGCCAGTATGAGAAAAGTACAAGTTTTTTAAACCTGAAACCAAAAACAAAAACTCCTCCAATATATATATATATATATATATATATATATATATATATATATAACATAAACAGTGTGTTTTAATGTGCTTACATTTTTTTGTGTGGTAAGTTCTTGTCCATTTCTTACGGTTTAGCAGTTATGCAAAATTTCGTAAAATTCATCCAGAATAAAGTAGTAGATATACATATTATTTGTCAGGTAAATATCTTTAATATACGATATTTTAATCAAAATCGTTAGACCCATTTTTTAGAAAATAAAAATTGTCGAAAAAAGTTCCATATAAAGGGTAGTTGGGGGTGGGGGGATTTTCTTGAAAATCTTCGTGTCGCATCCTTGGAAGATACCAAATTTAAATACCAAGTTTGGTATTTAACAGTCTTTTCCTTTTTGAGCTATGCTGTCCACACATACACACACGGACCTTTTCCCAAAAATACTTTTTTTGGATTCAGTTGACCCAAAACATATACTTCTGGTGAAATCTCGGTATCGAATTTTTGGGTGCACTACAATACCTTCTCTATACACTATGTACATAGTAGAGAAAGTAATATATGAAACGAAAGGGGACTTTTCCTTTTAGAAAAGTTTTAGGGTAGTTTAAAATTGAAACAATCAACGGGAAATATCTCGGAAATCGTTTACTCTTCAAACAAAAAACAAAAAAGGGTATTACATAATTTGTGTGTTTTAACGGGAATTACATTTTTGTGTAATAACTTTCTATCTCTTACAGTTTACTAGATATGCAAACTAATTCAGAATGAAGAGGACTTCAGAGGCTATTACCAGAAAATTCAAGATATACATTTTATTTATCATGAAATTTTCTTTAATTTTCGGCATTTTAATAAAAACCGATTGAGTAATTCTTGAGAAAATCAACATTAGAAAAACGTCAAGAGTAGTTTGGAGTGGAGGGAATGAAAATCTTCATGTCGCATCCTTGGAAGATGCTGAGCTTAAATATCAGGTTTGGACTTTTCGTTTTTGAATTGTCATGTTCACTGACACACGGACATATACATACACACACATACATACATGCATACGTACATACGTACGTAGTACGTACCTACCCATCTACCCCCTACCTACCTACCACCTACCTACCCCTATACCTACCCACCTACCACCTACCTACCTACCCACCTACCTACCCCTATACCTACCCACCTACCTACCCCTTTATCTACCTACCTACCTACCTACCCATCTATCCACCTACCTACCTACCCACATACCTACCTACCTTCCCACTTACCTACCTACATACCTACCCCTCTACTTACCTACTCATCTACCCACAAACCCACCTACCTACCCACCTATCAACCTACCTACCCACCTACCTACCTACCTAGCCACCCACCTACCCACCTACCTACCTACCTACCTACCTACCTACCTACCTAACTACCCACTCACCCACCTACCTACCATCTACCCACCTACCTCTCTACCTACCTACCCACCCTCCCACCTACCTACCTACCTACCTACCTACCTACCTACCTACCTATCTACCTTCCTACCTACCCTATTCACCTTTTTCTAAAACTGCTGTTTTGGACTCAGATCTCAAAATATATATTCGCGTTGAAATCTCGCGTCGAGACGTTTACATGGTACGAATGGAGAAAGCAATCACTTGTTTCCAAGCAAAAACTTAACGAATGCAAAACCCTAATCTTCAGTGGCTATTTGTCATACCCGTTCATCAATATAACTCTGGAAAAAGCTTGTATTCAAATATTTCAGTAAATGCAGCATGATACCCCTTAGCAATAAGAAAAATCTGACGTGCTATATTCACATGAGTTTCTCTACCCGCTGTCATTGAATTAGTGTGTGTACAAATTATTCTTAAAAGAGTTTTATTACTTTTTCTGATTCGTACATAGTTCAAAGAGAAAGTGTTGCATTCCTCCAAAAAATTCGATACCGAGATTTTACTGGAAATACACCTTTTAGGGTCCGCTGTATCCTAAAAAGCATTTTAGAAAAAGGACCATTTGTGATTGTGTGTCTGTACATGTGTCTATGAACAGGTGAACGAAAAGCAGTCAAATACCAAACTCATATTTAAATTCTGTACCTATCTTTCAAGGATGCGACATGAATTAGATGTGTTCTGTTCACATGACTTTCTCTACATCGCTGTAACAAATTATTGCTAAAAGCATATTCTTCTATCTACTTTAAGAAAATGGAGATAAACATTAGCAGAAATTGTCATAATTACTTGCTTGCTTGTAAGTAGAAGGAAAATAAGGGAATACATTAGTCTAAAACTTAATAAAATCTTTTAAAAGCCGGTTGCCATGTGGTTGAAATCCGTTTCTATGCAGGGCCAGGAGTGCACAACTTTCCATGTGAGAAATGTAAGTTTTTTTTAAACAATTAACAAGGAATATCTCAGAAATGGTCAATTGCATGAAAAAAACGTATATCACATATAATGAGTGTTTTTTAAGACATCTACTTTCTTTGTGTAGTAAGTTTTTATTTATCTCTTATGGTTTACCAGTTACGCAAATCAGCAAAATGTATGCAGAATAAATAGGTCTTTAGAGGTTATTCCCAGAAAATTCACGAATAAACTTTATTTGGCATATAAATATATTTAATGTACGCTATTTTAATCAAAATCGTTAGAGCCATTTTTGAGAAAATCAAAATTTTCTAAAAATTTTCCGTGTAAAGGGTATTTTGGGGAGGAGGAATTTTCTTCAAAATCTTCGTGTCGCATTCCTGGAAGATACAAAACATACGCCAAGTTTGGTATTTTACTGACTTAATTTTTGAGTTATTGTTTTCACAGGTACACGGACCTTTTTCCACAAAAAAAAATTAATACAGGGGACCCTAAAACGTGTATTTCTGGCGAAATCTCGGTATCAAATTTTTTGAATGCAATACCTTCTCTATACACTATGTACATTATATGTGTAGAGAAAGTAAAAATTCTCTACCCCAAATTACCGTGAAACATTTTTCAAAAATTTTGATTAAACTTTTACATATTAAAGGTATACTTACGTGACAAATAAACTTTCCTGGGAATAGCCTCTGAAGTCATATTTATTTTGAACGACCTTTGCATACCTGTCATACCGTAAGAGATAGACAAAAAATCCGATGTGTTACACTCACATGACTTTCTCTAGCTGTTCTACAAACTTCATACATAAGATTCTTCTTCTTTCTGCACCTTGCTAATCGTGGTACTCATTAGCACAATGTTCTTATTATTTAGTTCCGTATAAGTAGGAAGAAAATAAGGGAATACACTATGCTAAACCAATAGTCAAATGTTTTAAAAGCTGTCGTTATGCGATTGTCATAACAAATCGCTTATTTTCTTGGCCAGGAATAGAACAAAAGAAAAACGGACACTCCCGTCTGAGAAAAGTATAAGTGCTTCACAACTGAAACTAATAACAATGAATACCTCGAAAACGGTAAGCTCTACGAGAAAAATGTATATGACATAACTTGTGTATTTTAACAAGATCTAAAATTTTTGTACAGTAAGTTTTTGTCTGTCTCTTACGGTTTACTAGTTATGCCAAATTAAGCAAAATTCATCCAGTATAAACGGGTCTTCAGAAGCTATTCCCAAAAAATTCAAGATATACATTTTATTTTTTAGGTAAATATCTTTAATATATGATATTTTAATCAAAATCGTTGTAGCCATTTTTAAGAAAATCAAAAATTTCGAAAAAAGTTCCATGTAAAGGGTATTTTGGGGTGGGGGGATTTCTCTCAAAATCTTCGTGTTGCATTCCTGGAAGATACTAAACTTAAATACCAAGTTTGGTATTTTAGCTTCTTTTCGTTTTTGAGTTATCGTGCTCACAGACACACGGACACACACACGGACCTTTTTCTGAAAATGCTTTTTTTGGATACAGGGGGTCCTAAAACATGTATTTCCGGTGAAATCTCGGTATCGAATTTTTGGGTGGAATACAATACTTCTCTATCCCTATGTACATTGTACATATGGGGTTAGAGAAAGTAAAAATTAAAAAAAAAAAAAAAAGGCAAGTGTCGTCAAAACGCACAATTTATGTGAAATAGATTTTTGTTTGTGGAACTGCCATTTCCGAGATATTGCTTGTTGTAGGTTTAAAATTTCCAATACTGTTTGTCTCAAATGGGAAGTCGATATGCATAATTTTTTGTACTAGTCAAGCAAAGAGAAAGGAATTTCAATAGCACCACATAGAGATCGGATTTTGACGGTTTAGCTTGTTGTATTTCCTTATTTCCTTTGTACAAGGAAATATTTATAATACCATAATAAAATAATTTCTACTAATATTAATTAGCGTGAACTGCACAGAAGAATAAACTTTTTAAAGAATAGTTTGTTGCAGCATAAGTAGAGAAAGTTATATGAATATAGCATATCAGATGTTTACTTTCTCTACTACGCATAATAAGTTGGGGAAATATTGTATTGCACTCAAATTTCGATTAGAAAAAATCTGATGTGTCACATTCACATGCCTTTCTCTACATCCCTGTAACAAATTATTGTTGAAAAACTTATTCTTCAATTTACTTAATGATAATCGAGATAAACATTGGCAGAAATGATCCTTATTACTTGCAAGTAGAAGGGAGAAAATCTAATGTTTTCCATTCACATAATGACCTGTTCGGTAAACAAACCTTTTATTCAAAACATTAATCCCTTATCTACATAATGCTAATCAAGATAAGCATAAGTACAATTAGTCTTATTACTAGCTTCCTTGTAAGAATTAAGAAAATGCACAGGCTAAATTGATAGTCCCATGCTTTAAAAGCCGGTCGCCAGTTGAAATTCCAATCTCTTTGCTGTTCAAGAGTAAGCAAACGAGAAACGAGAAGAAAGAAGTCTTCTATTATATATCATATATAAAGTGGCTAATAAAAGCTAAGGGTATGCATACTAATTCAGAAAATAAATAATTCGTAACGCCTTTCTGCATTATCTACTCATTTTGTAAAAAAAAAAAAATCTCTAAAATGTGTTTACTCTAATAATTTGGCCACGTCTGTAATAAGGCCATTTCTGGTTAGAATGACGTAGATAAAAGAATACGAACGTTTATGTGAGGAACAACTAGAGAAAGTCATGTGAAACATTTCGGCGGTTGATCCTGTCGTGCGCTTACGCATTCAAATAGGCAACCTGACCCGAATACATTGTACAGCCAGCATCCTGTAACAAACTTTAGAAACGCAATCGAATTGCACATAAAGCGAAACTCGGAGTTTGATGTAAAATTTAATACTACTTTTCCCCCTCACAGTTTGAGGCCAATAGCGCACGATAAACAAAAAACCACGGCCCAAACTGGCAAAAACCGATACCCGGTCAATCGTATTACATTCTGCTAGAAAAAAAAAGGGAGCATCGGTCGTTAAAATAAAAAGATAGAATACATTTAGCGGTTTAAAACGGTGCTACAAAGTAAACACCTCTCATGGATGAAATACTAAATGTATGCGAGGATTTGGTCTGCTCTCATACCACGAAGGTGCTAGTTCGGTCTGAAGGCTGCAACTGAAGATTAGGGCAGTTTGGTTTTCTTTCTATTGAACTTTTTGCCTTTGTCACCACCAATCGCCTGCAGTGCTATAGCAGTAAAAGCGGGCGTTAAACACTACCAATAAAAAGCCACCACCACCACGATATTAATCGACCACTAAGAATATTTCTTTATTTAGCTAAGCACAGTAAAATTAGTTACCGAGATTTCGTTGAAAACATTTTTTGTGAAGACCCTTGAATCCCCCCGTTCCTCTAAGGTACTTTTTAATTTCTCTATTTTGTTTTATAGTAAGAAGTAAAAGTATTCTATTCCATCTAAAATTTTTATGTTAAAATATACCTGGAAATGTGTGTTTCGAGGTCCCTGAATAAAATTAGAAAAAGGTCCGTGTGTGTGAACAGCATAATTGAAAAAATAAAGAAGTCCGTTGAGTACTAAACTTGATATTTTAATCACCCTTTCCAGCACCTTCTTAAAGAAAATCCCACCACCTCAAAGTACGCTTTACATGAACATTTTTTCGAAAATTTTGATATTCTGAACAATGGCTCCAACAGTTTTATTAAAATACGATGCTTTTATGATATTTTTATGACAAATGAAATTTATATCTTCGGTTTTCTGAGAACATTGTCTGATATTCCCTTCATTCTGGAAGATTTTTACTTAAACCATAAGAGATTTACAAAATCTTACCACACAAAAAATGTAGAACTCGTTAGATAGCACAGTTTTTTCTGAAGTTAATCATTTCCGCGATATTCCTTGTTATTGGTTTAAATGTTCCAGTCTTTATACTTTTATTTCTTTTGCTCCTGGCAAATGAATGAAATTTCAACGGTTTCACTTAGCGACCTGTTCTTAAAATATTTTCTGCCTACAAGAAGTAAGTAGAGAGAGCACTTATGTTAATAATTATTATGATAAGCATGAAGCGGATAGAAGAATAAGCTTTTGTAAGAATAGTTTATTGCAGAGTAGGTAGAGAAAGTCATGTGAATGGCACGTATAGAGTTTTAACCATTTTTACGTATCTACTGCTTTACTATAGTAATTAAACGAACTATTGTGTTTCACTTAAAATTCAAAATTGACTCAGTTAAGATACAACCCATTAAGATACAAGAATAAACATTTTGCGACTCATTTCTTTATTTATTGCATGTAAAATTATTTCTCACGTTGCCAAACTAGTTTACTAAATTATATGCATGTAATTCGCCGTAGCTGAGTGGTTAAACCGCTCGCCTCTCACCTAGGCGGCCCGAGTTCGATCAAGCGCCCGCATGTGGGATTTGTAGTGGACGAAGTGGCGTCAAGGCGGGTTTTCTCCGGGTCCTCCGGTTTCCCCGTCACTCATTCCACCAATTTCTCCTTCATTACCTTTCCTATCATCCATTTCGCTTGAAATTCATATTATCCACTTCACCACGTCCATGCCTGTCTACCGGCCGACCACTTTTTCCAGGTTCTCCATTCTGTGGTTTCGTGACAGGCTTCTGATCCCTAAGCACCCGCTTGTAAGTCCTACGGAGGTGTCAGTTCTAAAACACGGGAAGGGTAAACCCACAAGGAAACGAAACGAATATACATGTATTTAAAACTTAGTAGGAATTCTGCATTCATAATATAAAAATATTGAGGGGAGATTGCCTGCAGATATAAGAAGCAAATTTATCTGGAAATTGTCAAAAATGATACGTTATAACACACAAAAAATAATATATAGTTTTAGAGAAACTATGTGAAAATTAGCTTCCTTGCAAGTAGAAGGTAAATAAGAGAATACACTAGGCTAAAGCGATAGTCAAGTCTTTTAAAAGCTATTTCCTATGTGGTTGAAATCCGTTTCTTTGCATTGCAAGGAGTGTACACGTCCCGTATGAGTAAATTATAAGTATTTTAAAACTGAAACCAATAACAAGAAATATCTCAGAACTCTCAACTCTACAGAAAAAGAAAGAAAGAAAAAAAATCATCCAGAACAAAAGAGGTCTTCAGAGACTATTCCCAGAAAATTCAAGATATTATTACATTATATAAGCACTTTATTTGTCATGTGTGTGTCTTCAATATATGGTATTTCAATCAAAACCGTTAGAGCAATTTTTGAGAAGTTTTTTCAACATTTTATCTATGTAAAGGATAGTTGAGGGTGGGGGGATTTTCCTGAATCGACATCGATTTTGAGTTATCGTGTTCACAGACTCATGGGCACACAGGCAAACTCTCACATACGGTACTTCTTCTACAAATATTTTTTTTGTGGGGGGGGGGGGGCTACAGGAGACCCTAAAAGTGTATTTACGGTGAAATCTCGGTATTGAATTTTTAGGTGGAATGCAATACCTTCTCTATGTACCACATGCTATGTAGATAGTAAAAGACTAGGAGGGGGGAGATTGCCTTCAGATATAACAAACAAACATGCACCTGAATATATGACTCCCAGTGATAGTTAAAAAAACAACAAAACAATGACATTATTTATGTAATATGTGTAGAGGGTAGAACATGTTAACAGCGACCCGGTGCGGATCTTCACCCCCGGGTTGAAGGCTTGAGAGGAACGGAAACCACAAGCCAGCACACAGGAAACGACGGAGCTAAATGTAGAGGCGCACGGAAGTCCCTAATAGTCACTAGATGCAAGCCCTGGCGCGCCACAGAGGCTTTACAGACGCCGGAAGGCCGGAAGGAGGCCTCTACAACGGCACCAGCTCAACTAGGGAGAAGAGTTTCATTCGGAGCAAGCAACTGTGTCATCTGCCTGCAAAGCCTCAAGCCTCACCTGCGCCGACCTGAAAGATGAAGAAGGGAAATGAAGGCATAAAAGAGAAAGGAACGTAGTAGATGTACAGCACCCCAGCATTCGCCTAAGCGGCCCCAGGAAAACAACGGAAAAACCCAGGGTAATATGTATAACATGTATAACATTAGTCTTTAACATTCACCTTTAATTTTACATGGCTTTTATTTGAAAAAGAATGTTGTATTCGTGGTTAAAGTTTCATTTCATTATGTTAAACCGTTTTGAGAAACTTAAAATCAAAGTTGGCACTTACACAGCAATAAAAAGGTTGACTGCCCAGTGTGCTTAAAGCCGAAGTTTCCTTTTAAAAAGAAATGATCGCGTCTCTTACAAAATATGTCCAATCTCACCCGGTCACGCGGACTATGTGATAAAGTGAAAAACAGTTATTTCACTTCCGTTAACCATTTCTCTGTTCGCTTTTATTTCTCTCTTCTCCACTCACTAAGCACCCATCGACTACAATCCATTGAAACTTTTCCCTTCATTGCTGAGGAAGTAATCCATTAAAAAGACCCATTAAATTCTAGCAAGGGGTTTTTCTCTCTTGTTTTCTATCGTGAAACCTTCAAACTAAACACTTCTAGAGACAGTTGCTTTATTTACTTCAGATCAAAGTAACTTAATGAGGTCAGAATTTCGCTCAATGGTCGTTGGACAAATGAAAGACATTAAAGTACCTACTCTTACGATACAAAGCTACAATAATTTTAATGTACACTATTCATTCTTTTGTTTCAGCCATGTTGCAGTGGAATGTAAAAAAACTGAACAAGCTTTATTTTTTGTTACCTGTAAGCACTATCAGAAAGAATGCTCCGCGGAACTTACATTAAAGACACTTGGTAAAGGCAGAGTAGCAATTAATTGGAAGTACAGTCTGGGCTAAAATTGGAGTGAGGTATGGAGCAATCCATCAAAACAGATACCAAACTCTTTTGATACGGGCTCACGTGGATGAGACTAGAAGCATGGCGGATGATAAAAGTTACTGGCGAGAATGGTATGAGAATCTGCCCCATTTGCGAGGAGGAAGATTCGTGGACCCATATCTTGGCAAGATGTTGGGGTACGAGGAGTGGAGGTAAAAATGCTTACCGCGATCCTTTATCACCGCGAATGTAGAGCTAGAAGCATGTTGGACACTACCGGCAGGCACGGAAGACGCGGACAGGCTAGGTAAATTTGTACTTAAGGCAAGGCAGCTGAGATCTGAGAAGGCTGACAATACAGAATAGGGAGGGAGCAATAAGAATAGCTAAACAAAAGTGATTATAATGTTTTACATACATATATTTTATGTCATACTTCTTCATTGTTATGTTGTAAATATTATATGTGTATATATTTCTCTTATGTGTATTCGTCTATTATAATAAGTGCATTAATGTATCTGAATAAGGTGTGCTCTATGTTGTAAATTTAAATTGCTGTATTTGAATATCTTTGTCTTATATTTTCGTGTTTACTCCTTTAATTCTTTGTTTTTTTTCTTTCTTAATATTGATTACTATTTTGTTATTGCAAAATGAGACAATACATGTCTTGTCACATAGCTATGAGTTATTCAGAAGAGAAAGATAAATCATAGCTAATAATACCTATAAATTATAGCAAGAAGGGAAATATAAATGTACATTGAAAATGGGAAGGAAAGAAAGATTTCAAACACGTCTAAGTAGCCTAGTTGTCACGAGCTGGTAGGACAGTACCGTTAAGAGGGTAGGACATTGAACCGAATGGGGTGAGAGTACACTGCCCGAGGGGAATATAACGGGAAAAGAGAAAACAATGCTCCCGCTGGTCGAGCATCACTTTTTGAGGCACTTGGCGTAGAACAACGGCAGAGCAAAGACGTGATATTTAGGTGCGTGGTGTAGCTCTTAGTTGTGACGGAAATACTTAATTTTAATATAGACCAAAGTACGGACAAAATCACTGTATCAAAAGTAATAAGTAACAATAGTCGCGGTCGCGTAAAGCATTAGTTTCACAGTAGAAAATTTAGGAGGAATGCGTGTGTGTTCGACGGAGGAAAAAGGCCGAACTAATTGAATAAAGCCCTTGTGTCGTACCACACCCTGAAAAGAGTTTTCATGCTAGTAAAAATCCTGAGATAGGGCACCCACAAATCCACACCATTCCTAATAGCAAAGCCTGCACCCGGGATACGATCCCGTAAACCGTTTCCACCCCAAAAAGCACGTACGGTCTGTGGACCCGTGCGATTGCTGAAGCTCAATGTATGAAATTGTTATTTCAATAAATACACTTATTCATTCAATTTCCATTCTGAACCTCAATGAAATATATATTAAGTTTTCTTGAAAACCATACAAGGGTCATAATGAAAATTATACCACTTATTAAACAAATTATTCTAATACAGAAACCATAGTCAAACAACAATTTATGTAAATAATTGCTAACTTGTTGATATTTCAATAAACAAAGACATTTGCAAAATGTTCACATGTTTTCTTTGTTAGGTGAATTTTTCTCCTACACAATTAAAGTGAGATACTTTAGACTTGAAATATGTTATTTCATATAGCTGGTGCTAGATTTAGACAATTGAACAAAAAATAGCATTTTAAAACTAGATAATTACGTACCTACACTTCACTTTTAATTATTCTATGTTTATATATTTTTTGTTTTTTGCTTTTTGTTTTTGTTTTTAGTATTTTAATACACAACTAACCCAAGAGTTTCATCGGCTGTTTAGAGCAATACATGTTGCATATGCACAAAAATCACAGCTCTATTACTACTTTCTTTACACACACTGTGTACATAGTATATAGAGAAGGTATTGTATTGCACCCTAAAATGCGATACCGAGGTTTAACCTCAAATACATACATATTTTGCGACTCCCTGAATACAAAAAAAAAAAAGAAAAGAAAAAGAAAAAACAGTTATAGAAAAAATGTCCGTGTGTATGGATGTGTCTGCGGACAGCATAACTCAAAAACGAAAAGTCAGATAAATACCAAACTTGCATTTAAGTTGAGTATCTTCGAAGGATGCAACACGAACATTTTCGAGAAAATCCCCCAGCCCAAACTACCCTTTACATAGAAAAAAATCGAAAATTTTGATTTTCTCAAAAATGGCTCTAAAGATTTTGATTAAAATCTCTTATATTTAAGATATTTAAAGGACAAATAAAATCTATATCTTTAATTTTTTGGGAATAGGCTCTGAAGACCTCTTTATTCTGGGTGATTTTTATTGAATTTTGCATAACTGGTAAACATAAGAGACAGACAAAAACTTACTATACAAAACATTTAATCGCGAAAAAACACACAATTTGTTATATACATTTTTTTTTCGTGGAGTTGGCCATATTCGAGATATTCCTTGTTATTGATTTCAGTTTTAAACAAACTTTTTTCATACGGGAACTTGTCAACGCCTGGCCACGAAAAGAAACGGATTTCAATCCCACAGCAACCACATTTTCAAACATTTGACTGTCGGTTTAGCCTAGTGTATTCCCTTATTGAGGTGGTAATTAATTATTATTGTAATAAAATAAAAGCTACCTTAACCAAACATTTCCTCTAGTTACCAGTTTATATTTATGTGTATTACCCTTTTAACCGTTCAGACGTCTAACTTTAAATATTTTTTGCATAAATGAAATAGGCGCATATATGAATTATGGCAAGAATGACAAGAATTACGATGATTAAGTATTATAAATCTCATTACAGTTAGAAAAGTTCTGATAAAACAGGTTACCTAATCTCGACTAGTAAGGTTTGAATTTCGAAAATTCGAGGTATTGAAGTGTTTAGCACAGATGCTATAAGAGATGATCAACTTAATTAAAATGACTTTTAAAAGCCTCGTCCAAGTCGGTCCTCAAACATTTGCTTATCCATTGAGCATGGCTGTTAGTTGAATGAAAAGCAAGCCTTAACCAACGCATATAGCCCAAAACTATTCAACATATACAGGTGTATATAAATTTATATCGGGGTTTTAACTCTTTATTATATTTATTACATTCAACTTACAGTTATAAATGATATGTCAAATGAAAAAGCAACTTGTTGGCACAAGTCTGCATGTGCGTGCAATGTTTCTGCCGCAATCCGCTAGACAGCGGTAGTAGCAAAGATGGCGACTAGTAAACAGAAAGCGCTTTGTGTTTTGCAGTTTGCAAAGACCAAATCTGTAGTTACTGTGCAACGTGCGTTCCGTAGTAAGTTCGGTTGTGATCCTCATATGATAAAACATTCTTACATGGTATAATCAGTTTGAAGATACCGGCTGCCTTTGTAAAGGGAAGAGCACGGGATGACCAGGAGTAAGTGAAGAGACTGTTGAGCGAGTGAGAGAGTCGTTCACTCGTAGCCCAAAGAAACCAGTCCGGAAGGCTAGTCGCGAATTACAAGTACCTGTGTCGACTGTTTGGAAAGTTGTAAGAAAACGCTTACAGCTACGTCCTTACCGTTTACAGTTATTACAGGCTCTAAAGCCGTTAGACCACGGATTACGTGCCAAATTCGCAAACGACATGTTATTTCATGACGATTTTGTGGATGGTGTTGTCTTCAGTGAGGAATCGACCTTTCACCTTAGTGGACTCATAATGTGCGCATCTGGGGCTCAGAAAATCCTCACGAGATGGTACAAATGCAACGAGATTCCCCTAAAGAGAATGTTTTTTTGTGCCGTATCCCTGCACGTTTTACGTTTGCACATTACGTTTGTACGAGGGCGGTTCAAAAATAGCAGCATTAAATTAGTTATTAAATGTAGCTAACACTGCAGGCATTTCAAACTCCCGGGAAGTGAAGAAAAGTTTGGAAAAGTTCTGACGTATGTCGACAGATGAAATGACGTGTTGAATAGGAAGGGCAGCTGAAAAAAATAGCTGCGTCGCTAGCTGTGTGCACTGTAGAAGAACATAACAGAAGGTCAGAGGGCGTAAAACCTCGACAAATCCATAAACGGATGTTGCAAAGGTACGGAGATAGTTGCATTACCGAGAGAAGTGCGCGCCTGTGGGTAGATTTCGTTAAAAGTGGACTAGTCAGTCACAGATGACTACACTCTAGTCGTCCCAGCACGGCCATTACTGATGACAATTTGGAACGTGCTTTTTCGTGACAGCCAGTGTATTTTTGGACATGTTTTAGCCAGAGAACTGAATATCAGTATCGGATCCACTATTGTTACAGAGTTCTCAAGCACCTTTTTTGTGTATGCACGGCGGGTGTCTAGGATGGTCACTAATGGACACAAGTTGATGCGTTCTCAGACTTTCAAATCGTTTCTGGTGCGAAATAATGCTGAAGGAGACGACTTTCTGCAGTTACCGTCACGGAGATGAACCCTGGATGCATTACTATGAACCAGAAAGCAAGAGGAAGTCTTTGGAATGGCGACACACGCCTTCTCCGGCCAAGAAAAAATTCAAGTCTCAGCCCTCTGGCGGAAAGGTCCTTTTGCCCCCCCCTTCTGGGGTATGAATGTACCGATTTTTGAGCACTATCAGCAATGGGGTGAAGCACTAAATAGTGCCCTGTACAGCGGCATGTTCGAGTATGGGCAAAGGCCAGCAATATAGAGCCATCGCAAAGGAATTCTCTCTGGAGGCACTCTTATCCTTCACGACAACGCGCACCCTACACCACCGCTGCAACGCTTTGATGTCATTCGGAGATTGAGATTTCACGTCTTACAGCATCCCTCATACAGCTCTGATCTCGCGCTTCCGATTACTATGTGTTTGGAACCCTGAAGAAAGCTGTCAGAGGACGACGATTTAAAAGTAATGCTGAATTTAAAGAAGTGGTGCATTCTTGGTTGGGCGCACAGCCGAAGATCTTTTATTCTGAGGAAATAGAAAAGTTGGTGGAACAATATGAAAAATGTATCGAAAAGAAGGATAATTATGTTGAAAAATGACATTTTGTTTGGATCTGTATTTGAAATATATACTTTGCAACAATTAGTTTACTGTCACCTTTCGAATTGCCCTGGTATTATTGCTCGAAGAATTGTTGCGATTATGCACTACGGTGCATTTTCTCAGCATGCTGTATATTTATAACTTTAATGAAACGAAACTCATAGAGAAGCACTGATCTTATACATTAAAACAATACTGACCTATCTGTATCTTGAGGAAACCGAGAGAAAGATTGGCATTACTTTTCCGGATATAGTTCTAGTCATAATATCACACATACACTTTCCTTCCCTTTAAGGGTTTCATTGTCTAAAATAAGAAAAGTAAACCTGAACACCTATTTCACTATATTTTCTGCACAGTTGACACAAATATTACATATCCCTTCATTAGGATCGGCAGTGTTCCTTGTGTTCAATTTTTTGGCAGAGTTTTTGGTATTGGTACTGAATAATATTTCATGTGTATCACATACTGTTCGGGAACTGAAAATAATAGACATTTCTTGTCCTGTTAAAACAATAAAACGTACGTACGCGGTTTTTGTGCAGCAGATGAGTACATCTTAGTATCACGTGGTGTGTGCAAGTGCATTCACGGAAGAATACGTTCTAGTATGTTTAAATCGAAGTGAAGTAAAGATAGATAGATTATACAGCTGGTAGGTAAGAGAAAAACAAGTTCCATTAATGTTATATAAACAAAACTAAGATTTGTTATTTGTTTCTCCATAAGGTTCATTACCAAAACTTTAAAAAGCTCCTCCAAGCAATTTATTTTACTTTAATAACTCGTCTGTCTGAAAACTTTAGCTGGTAGCTATGTATATATTTCAATTCTATTTGAATATTTAAGTGTTTTCTTCTTGTTTCGCTCACGACAAGACGCAAACAAATATTAAAATACCCCCAAGCTTATTTCTGCTAGCGTTGCTGCTCTATTTCGTTTTGCACACCGTTATTGAGTGCATTAGCACTCTCGGCTTAGCCTCGAGGTAGCAGGGATTCCCCGTTATCTCTCTCAACGATCGTTACCATCATGAGCAGCAAACAGAGAAGTTGATTTGTATCTGCATACATAGTGAGAATGGTAGCTCTGATTTTGCCGAAGTTAGAACAGTTGTAGCACTAAATAGGGCGGAAGGCAACTTGTTACATTGCTTCTAATATGTACTTCATACAGGTATTACAAACAAAATAGTATAATAGCATTTTGTTCAGCAATCGGCCGTTTTCGAAAAAAAGTTCTTAGACTTCCAAATTAGATGTTTTATTCCACAAGAATGTATGAAAATAACAATTGTACAATGGATAGAGCAACACAAGAATGTATGAGGATACCGGTTTGGTACTTGTACAATAGATAGAGCAACACAAGAATGTATGAGGATACCGGTTTGGTACTTGGACAATAGATAGAGCAACACAAGAATGTATGAGGATACCGGTTTGGTACTTGTACAATAGATAGAGCAACACAAGAATGTATGAGGATACCGGTTTGGTACTTGTACAATAGATAGAGCAACACAAGAATTTATAAGGATACCGGTTTGGAACTTGTACAATAGATAGAGCAACACAAGAATGTATGAGGATACCGGTTTGCTACTTGTACAATGGGTAGAGCAACACAAGAATGTATGAGGATAACGGTTTGGTACTTGGACAATAGATAGAGCAACACAAGAATTTATAAGGATACCGGTTTGGAACTTGTACAATAGATAGAGCAACACAAGAATGTATGAGGATACCGGTTTGGTACTTGTACAATAGGTAGAGCAACACAAGAATGTATGAGGATACCGGTTTGGAACTTGTACAATAGATAGAGCAACACAAGAATGTATGAGGATACCGGTTTGGTACTTGTACAATAGATAGAGCAACACAAGAATGTATGAGGATACCGGTTTGGTACTTGTACAATAGATAGAGCAACACAAGAATGTATGAGGATACCGGTTTGGTACTTGTACAATAGATAGAGCAACACAAGAATTTATAAGGATACCGGTTTGGAACTTGTACAATAGATAGAGCAACACAAGAATGTATGAGGATACCGGTTTGCTACTTGTACAATGGGTAGAGCAACACAAGAATGTATGAGGATAACGGTTTGGTACTTGTACAATAGATAGAGCAACACAAGATTGTATGAGGATACCGGTTTGGTACTTGTACAATAGATAGAGCAACACAAGAATGTATGAGGATACCGGTTTGGTACTTGTACAATAGATAGAGCAACACAAGAATGTATGAGGATACCGGTTTGGTACTTGTACAATAGATAGAGCAACACAAGAATGTATGAGGATACCGGTTTGGTACTTGTACAATAGATAGGGCAACACAAGAATGTATGAGGATAACGGTTTGGTACTTGTACAATAGATAGAGCAACACAAGAATGTATGAGGATACCGGTTTGGTACTTGTACAATAGATAGAGCAACACAAGAATGTATGAGGATAACGCTTTGCTACTTGTACAATGGGTAGAGCAACACAAGAATGTATGAGGATAACGGTTTGGTACTTGTACAATGGGTAGAGCAACACAAGAATGTATGAGGATAACGGTTTGGTACTTGTACAATAGATAGAGCAACACAAGAATGTATGAAAATAACAATTGTACAATGGGTAGAGCAACACAAGAATGTATGAGGATAACGGTTTGGTACTTGTACAATAGATAGAGCAACACAAGAATGTATGAAAATAACAATTGTACAATGGATAGAGCAACACAAGAATGTATGAGGATACCGGTTTGGTACTTGTACAATAGATAGAGCAACACAAGATTGTATGAAAATAACAATTGTACAATAGATAGAGCAACACAAGAATGTATGAGGATACCGGTTTGGTACTTGTGCAATAGATAGAGCAACACAAGAATGTATGAGGATACCGGTTTGGTACTTGTACAATAGATAGAGCAACACAAGAATGTATGAGGATACCGGTTTGGTACTTGTACAATAGATAGAGCAACACAAGAATATATGAGGATAACGGTTTGCTACTTGTACAATAGGTAGAGCAACACAAGAATGTATGAAGATAACGGTTTGGTACTTGGACAATAGATAGAGTAAGACAAGAATGTATGAGGATACCGGTTTGGTACTTGTACAATAGATAGAGCAACACAAGAATGTATGAGGATAACGGTTTGCTACTTGTACAATAGGTAGAGCAACACAAGAATGTATGAAGATAACGGTTTGGTACTTGGACAATAGATAGAGCAACACAAGAATGTATGAGGATACCGGTTTGGTACTTGTACAATAGATAGAGCAACACAAGAATGTATGAGGATACCGGTTTGGTACTTGTACAATAGGTAGAGCAACACAAGAATGTATGAGGATAACGGTTTGGTACTTGTACAATAGATAGAGCAACACAAGATTGTATGAGGATACCGGTTTGGTACTTGTACAATAGATAGAGCAACACAAGAATGTATGAGGATACCGGTTTGGTACTTGTACAATAGGTAGAGCAATACAAGAATGTATTAAGATAACGGTTTGGTACTTGGACAATAGATAGAGCAACACAAGATTTTATGAAGATAACAGTTTGGTATTTTTACAATAGGTATAGTAACACAAGATTGTATGAAGATAACGGTTTGGTACTTGGACAATAGGTAGAGCAACACAGGAATGTATGAAGAGAATAGTTTATTACATGTACAATGGTCAAAGTAACACAAGAATGTATGAAGATAACAGTATGGTACTTATACATTCGGTAGAGTAACATATGTCTGACCTACTTTCGGTAGTAAATAATACCGTACAGAGCTATGAATTAATATTTTCCGTACACAGTTTTGTAGACGTAATGTGGTAGGAGTCATAGGCAAGTTATCATGTAAAAACTAAGTCAGCGTGAGAACCATTTCCCGGAGAAAACAAAACAACATATTTAATTAGGAAGGGGGACTAACGGTTTTGTTTTCCTTAATCCAAACAAAACGACAAGCGAATGTGAAATCTGTTTAAGCGCTGACCTACTTTTGAAAGGGAGAGTGCCACTTTCGACCACCTAACGACCTCGGCTGCTGCTACACATTGCCAGCTTGCGCGCTTTATGTTCTCGAAAAAACTAAAAAATCTGCGCATAAAATTGTTATAGAAAAACTATATGTTCAATTCAAATGATTTTCTCTACCTTTCTCTTATTACTTGCTTCCTTGTAAGCAGAAGGGAAATAAAGGATTACACTGGGAAATCTATTTCATAATGCCATGTGAAACAATTAACATTCAGTTTTCTATGAGTGGCCAGGAGTGAAACAAAACAGAGATGCACTTAAGCTTACTTTGCGTTTAATACAAGTTACGTAGTTTAAAATTGAAACGAATAACAAGGAATATATCATAAACGGTCAGCTCTAGAAAAAGGTATATGGCATAAATTGTGTGTTTTAACGAGAAGTAAATCTTTGGGTAGTAAGTTTTAGTCTATCTTTTATGGTTTGTGAGTTATGCAAAATTCATCCAGAATAAAGAGGTCTTCAGAGGCAATTCCCTGAAATTCAAGATATACATTTTAATCATCATGAAGAGCCATGTTTAAGAAAATCAATATTCCAAAGTTTTCATGTAAATGGTAGTTTAGTTGTTCCTCAGGAGATACTAAACTTAATCACCAAGTTTGATATTTAACGGAATTTTTGTTACAGAGCTCAGCTGTTCACACACTCACACACAAAAACAGACACAGTAAAATTTCTAATTTTTTTTATTCACGGGGTCTCAAAACACATTTCCGGTGAAATCTCGGTAGGAAATTTTTGGGTGCATTACAATAATTGCTCTGTACCCAATGTACGAGTAGAGAAAATAAAAATCCAAGAAATATTAGTATAACAACCTTCTCTGTAACTTGTGTACTAAGTACTTACATAATAGATAGAGAAGATGTTGTATTCCACCCAAAACTTCGATACCGAGATTTCACCGGAAATCATGTTTTTTATAATGTTTAACGCCCGCTTTTACTACCAAGGCACCGCAGGCGAAATCATGTTTTGAGTCTCCCTGAATCCTAATAAGGTATTTTTAGAAAAATGTCCATGTGTGTGTGTGTAATCATAAACAAATGCATATCTTAAACTTCAACAAAAAAAGTCAATATTCATAACGAAAGTCAGTACGACATTATATGTAGCATGAAGGATAATATTAATAGTTGAATTAAAATTCTAATTAAGTTAGGATTAATAATTTAAAAAATCTGATGTGTTCCATTCACATGACTTTCTCTACATTGCTGTAACATATTGTTAAAAAGCATATTCTTTTCTCTACTTTATGATAATCGAGATATACATTAACAGATATTGCCTTAATTATTTGATTCCTTTTGTAAGTAGAAGAAAAAATCTGATGTATTCCATTCATATGACTTTTTGTACTTCTCTGAAACAATTTATTGTTAACAAGCTTATGCTTCTATTTACTTCATCCTAATCGAGAAAAAATTAGCAGAAATAGTCTTATTACTTGCTTCCTTGTAAGCAGAAGCGAAATAAGGGAGTACCATAAGTTAAACTGATAGTAAAAAGCTGGTTGCTATGTGATTCAAGTTTCTTTGATTGTATGTTGGCAAATTTCTGTATGAGAAAAGTATAAGTTTTTTAGAGCTGAAACCGCAAACAAGGAATATCTAAAATGCGATCAAAACCACGAAAAAAAATATATGATCTGTTACACTCATATGGCTTTCTCTAGCCGTTCTACAAACTTCTTACATAAGATTCTTCTTCTTTCTGCACCTTGTTAATCGAAGATTCAGCATAATGTTCTTTTTACTTAGTTCCTTATAAGTAGGAAGAAAATAGGGAATACACTAAGCTAAATCGATAGTCAAATGTTTTAAAAGCTGTCGTTATGCGATTGTCATTACAAATCGTTTCTTTTCTTGGCCAGGAGTAGAACAAAAGAAAAACAGACACTCCCGTCTGAGAAAAGCATAATACTTCACAACTGAAACTAATAACAACGAATACCTCGAAAACGGTAAGCTCCACGAAACAAACGTATACGACGTAAGTCGTGTATTTTAACAAAACATACATTTTTTGTGTAGTAAGTTTTTGTCTATGTCTTACGGTCTACTAGTTATGCCAAATTAAGGAAAATTCATCCAGAATAAACAGGTCTTTAACAGCTATTCCCAGAAAATTCAAGATATACATTTTATTTGTGAGGTAAATATCTTTAATATACGATATTTTAATCAAAATCGTTAGAGCCATTTTTAAGAAAATCAGAATTTTTGAAAAAAAATTCCATGT
Source organism: Hymenopus coronatus (assembly GCA_030762935.1). Classification (NCBI taxonomy): domain Eukaryota; kingdom Metazoa; phylum Arthropoda; class Insecta; order Mantodea; family Hymenopodidae; genus Hymenopus; species Hymenopus coronatus. Next base: position 102,190,714 of record CM060886.1, on the reverse strand, counting down.
AAAGGGTAGTTTGGGGTGGGGGATTTTTCTTAAAATCTTCGTGTCGCATCCCTGGAAAATACTGAACTTAAATACCAAGTTTGGTATTTTAGCTATTTTTCGTTTTTGAATTTTCGTGTTCACAGACACACGTACACACGGACACATACACACACACACACACACACAAACACACGGACCTTTTTCTCGAAATGCTTTTTTTGGATTCAGGGGGTCCTAAAACATGTATTTCCGGTGAAATCTCGACATCGAATTTTTGGGTGGAATGCAATACTTCTCTATCCCTATGTACAGTGTACATACGGGGCTAGAGAAAGTAAAAAATGTATATTACATGAATTGTATTTTTTAACCTGCTCTACATTTTTTGTGGGGTAAATTTTTGTCCATCTCTTACGGTTTAGCAGTTATACAAAATTCCGTAAAATTCATCCAGAATAAAGTAGTCTTCAGAGGCTATTCCCAGAAAATTCAAGATATACATTCTATTTGAATGATAAATATCTTTAATATACGATATTTCAATCAAAATCTTAGAGCCATTTTTAAGCAAATCAAAATGTTCGAAAAAAGTTCCATGTAAAGGGTAGTTGGGGTGGGGGGATTTTCTTGAAAATCTTCATGTCGCATCCTTGGAAGATACCAAACTTAAATACCAAGTTTGTTATTCAACGGTCTTTTCGCTTTTGAGCTATGCTGTCCACACACACACACACACACGCACACACACGGACCTTTTTCTGAAAATGCTCTTTTTTTGTATTCAGGGGGACCCAAAACGTATATTTCCGGTGAAATCTCGGAATCCAATTTTTGGGTGCAATGCTTCTCTATACACTTTGTACATAGAGCGTGTAGAGAAAGTAATAAGGGAACACACTAGGCTAAAACGATAGTCAAATATTTTAAAAGCCGGTTGCCATGTGGATGAAATCCTTTCTATGCAGGGCCAGGAGTTTACAATTTTCCGCGTGAGTAAAGTTTAAGTATTTTACACCTGAAACAAATAACAAAGAGTATATCAGAAAAGGTCAATTCCATGAAGAAAACGTATATGACACAAATTGTGTGGTTTAACGTTATCTATATTTATGGTGAAGTAAGTTTTTGTCTGGATCTTACAGTTTACCACTTACGCAAAATTCAGCAAAATTCATTCAGAATAAAGAGGTCTTTAGAGGATATTCTCAGAAAATTCAAGATATACATTTTATTTGCAATATAAATGCCTTTATATACGGTACGTTAATCAAAATCGTTAGAGCCATTTTTCAGAAAATTAAAATTTTCTAAATTTTTCCATGTAAAGGGTAGTTTGAGGTGAGGGGGGGATTTTTCTCAAAATATTCGTGTTGTATTCCTGGAAGATACTAAACTTAATACCATATTGATATTTTTGAGTTATCGTGTCCACAGACACACGGACACACACACGACCTTTTTCTGAAAATACTTTTTTGGATACAGGGACCCAAAAGCGTGTACTTCCAGTGAAATATCGGTATTGAATTTTTGAGTGGAATGCAAAACCTTCTTTGTACACTATGTACTTACACAGTACGTGTAGAGAGTAAAAATTACTGATAATGCAAATATTAAAACCAACAAAATAGATCGATTTCGTGTGTGTGTGTGTGTGTGTGTGTGTGTGTGTGTGTGTGTAGCATAGTTCAAAAACGAAACGGGAGTTAAATACCAAACTTGCTATTTGAGTTCAGCATCCTCCAAGGAAGATACTGAAGATTTTCAGGAAAATCCTCCACCCCGACTACGCTTTACATGGAAAATTTTTTGATTTTTCAGAATGCCTCTAACGATATTTATTAAAATATTATATGTTTAAGAAGATATTGTCATTACAAAAGAAATGTATATTTTTAATTTTCTAGGAATAGCCTCTGAGGATATCTTTATTCTGGATGACTTTTGTATAACTGTAAAGCATATCAAAAAGACAAAAACTTAGTGCACAAAAATACAGATCTTGTTTAAATAAACAACTTATGAACTGTAAAATTTGTCTAGTAGAGTTAAACGTATCCAAGATATTCTTTGTTATTACTTTCAATTGTAAACTCATTAAACCTTTCTCAAACGAGAAGGCATATTTTGCCTCATGGCTCTTTTGTTTTACTCCTGAAATGTAAATGGCGTGTTATTTATGGACACTCTTTAACTGCTGTGGTTCTCAGCGTCCAATTCTGTATTGGGTGTGAAAGACCGCTTAATTTTGCTCAGAGGCCTCTCTATCAGGCTTAACACTGGACCAACGGCCTTACTTCCCTTCCATGCTAAGGATTTTTACTCCTGGTCGCGCAAAGAGAATTGAATTTTAATTGTTTCATATAGGGACCAACTTTTATAAGATTCGACTATCGCTTTAGTCTTGTGTATTTCTCTATTCCCTTCTAATTACAAGGAAGCAAATAATAAGACAATATCTAATGTTTATCTCGATTAACATGATGTAGACGAAAGAATAATATTTTGAAATAATAGTTTGTTTGCAGAAAGTATAGGGGAAGTCATGCGAATGGAACACAACCGGTTTTTTTTAAAAAAAAAAATGTTTTATTTAGCTTCTAAGGTTATATTGGGGGCTTTTACTTGAGAAACAAAGATTTTCCCTGTCATTTATCTCACAAATGACTCCATAATTATCTTTCATTTCACCCCTTCCATCGTCATTTCATATCATGAACTTCCTCGCTTTCTTATCATGGGCTGATCGCACATCCTGACTTCTCTCTGATCCAGAGCGTCTGCTCCGCAACAGACATCTGACCTCAGTTCTAGCTTGTAAACCCTAAACACGAGAAGAGTAAACAGTAGCTTTCGTTTTTTTCGTGGTCATGCAAAGAGAATAGAATTTCAAAGCCATCACAGCCGATCTTTAAAATCCTCACTACCAGTTTAGGCTATTAAATATGAAAATGTTTAATGAAAATTTATTTCGATCATAAGGTTTAATAAGAAAGGATTAATGTGAGTGGATAGAGAAGGTCATGTGAATGCAACACATCAAATTGCTAAACATATGTTTATCCTATTAGAGTCCTGAGTCGTCTTCCCCACTAAATTAAAATCCCCTCACAAGACATAAAATAAACGAATATAATAACATACCATTAGCTTACATTTAACTTACTTTATCTCATTTTGGTGCAAGGTGTACAAAATGGTTGACATTTTAAGGTTGAAGTTTGATTCTGTTGGTCTAGGGGTCGAGGATTCAATCCCGGAGGAGGGTGATGACATGGGAAGTAATGTCGTTGGTCCCTGTCGTAGATTTACGGCACATAAAAGAACCTCAAGAAATGATAGAGAAAATATTTCGAGCAAAATTAAGCCATCTTTTACGCCCAATATAGAATGGGGAGCTAAGAACTGTAGCAGTTAAAGTGTCCATAAACACAACCCACTTTAATCTAATTTTGATTAAACTATCCACTGACGCCATTATGGCAAACATTTATCATGCTTTACAAGAAGTACAGAAACTTCGGAACATTTGCTAAATTACTTGAATGTGGATAGAAGAAGTGGTGTAAGTCATGCGATGTTTTGTGATCTTAATATTTGATGAAGTCATGGAAGGTTGTTGATAGAAGTCGTTTTATTATTTGTATTTTTCATATCTATATAAACTTGACGAATATCCCGTCTTCATCTTCTCTTTCTTGCAGATGTTCGACTTCGCCTATCTTCCGTATTTCATCCACGTCATTCCCATGTTTCCTTCGCAGACCCGTTCCCCCTTCCTTTGCTTTCCCAAGAGGAATGCATTTTAATATGTTCTTGGGCAGACCTGTCTCTTCTGGCCTCTTTATAAGTTTATATTATGCGTTGTATTTTACCCAGACACACATGCTGTATAACCGGGATATATGACTGCGTTCAACCCATCTTGAGAAAACAAATAACAAGAGTAGGAGTATCTTCATAAAGTCAGTAAATATTTTATAGTAGACGGGGAATGTTCAAATGCTCGAAAGGCGTTCTGAAAGTTCTCGGTCTGACTCAAAGATGTCATGAAGATGGCAGTTTACTGTGATGGTGGTTGAGGTGACACACGTATGAGGTGGATGGTTAGTGGTGAACACCTCTTTTCTGTTCTCGATACTTTGTCGAGTTGAAGTTCGTTGGATTAGGCTATCTCAGGGTCGAATCTCATTATTGATGTCTCGTCCTCCGGCAAGCTATCTGTATGTTATTGGGAACTTGTGGATGCTGAAAGGTGAAAATGAAAGAATACAAAATTAACTTGTTCGCAGCGATGATTAATTTAAAATCTGTTTCATTTTGACTGTACTTTACACGAATTTTGCAATACCTCTATCCTTGATATTTAAGTTTGGTACCTTCCAGGGGTGCAACACAATTTTCAAGAAAATCCTTTCACCGCAAACTATCCTTTACATGGAAATATTTTTGAAAATGTTCATGTTCTCAAATTGGCTCTACCGATTTTGGTTAAAATACCGTATGTTAAAACTATACACATCACAAATAAAGTGTATAGGTATCTTGAATTTTCTGGCAATAGCTTCTGAAAATCTGATCATTCTGGATGAATTTTGCTGAATTTTGCATAACTGGTAAACCATAAGAGATAGACAAAAATATAGGTGCTATACAAAAATGCAGATCTCGTTTTTTTTTGGTAGTGTTTAACGCCCGCTTTAACTACTTATGGAACGCAGGCGGTGACACTGGTGATACATGAATGATGATGGAGCACCGGTGGAATGCGATGGCGGGGGAAACCGGAGGAAACCCACTTCAGCGCCGCTTTGTCCACCACAACTCTCACATGTGGTCGCTTGAGAGGCGAGTGCAGATCTCGTTGAAATACACAATTTGTCATATGCATTTTTGTTGTAGAGTTGATGGTTTCCAAGATATACCTTATTGGTTTAAATTTACAACTAGGTATTTTCTCAGACGGTGTCACCTTTCGTTTCGTCTCTCTTGTTTTTCTGAAAATGCAAAGCGAACCGAACTTTAATTGTTCACATACGACCGACTTTTAAAAAATTTGACAGTCACTTTAGCCTGAAGTATTTCCTTATTTCTCTCCTACATATAAAGAAGCAAGTAATAAGATCATTACTGTTAATGTTTATCTCAATTAGATAAAGGAATAATCTTTTGTAAGAATAGCTTGCTTACGGAACAGGTAGAGAACGTTATATGAATGGAACACATCAGATTTTTTTTTAATAAAAGAATTTAAGAATACAAAACAGCTATGCAAATCTTAAAGTAACTAATGAAATACCATTATCTGTCTTATCTATATGAAATGAAATGTCGTTTTATTTATGGACGCTGTGTAACTCCTGTAGTTCTCAGCGTCTCACTCTATACTGGGCGTGAAAAACTCTTTAATTTTGCTCGGAGACTTCTCTATCAGGCTTGAGGTTCTTTTACGTGCCGTAAATCTACGACACGGGACCAACGGCTTTACTTCCCTACCGAAGGAATCCATGCTAAGGATTTTTACGCCCGAAAAATTCCACCGTCCTCCGCCGTATTTGAACCTGCGACCTTGGGTATATGAAGTTAGCATGGTAACATTACACCACGGAGGGCGACTCTTACCTATATACAGCTCAATGTCGTTAGGATTGATGAAATGAGATGTTCGTTTTGGCTGGGAACGAACTTAAGTCGCCGAAGCTCAGCAGTGCATTGTTTGACTGGTACTATATTGTTCAGTTTTAACGTATTTGACGCTTAGTGAAGTTGATCCAGTTTGTTTCGTTTTAAAAAAGGAACAAATAGTGCTGGTACCGGTATAAGTCTACAATAGTTTTCATTAAAATAGGGGACGCCTGAAAAGGTTTTGATTGATCAGTACTTTCTTAATATGGCATTAATAATAACATTAGAATGAAGGAAACATAATATTGAATAAACACACTTTAAATATCAGAGTTCCCACTATGCGCAGTCGAAAATGTTGATTGCAAATTTTACAGTGAAATCCAGAATCAAGCTTTGTCTCTTAGAGGAGAGGATATCTTTCCTGTAAATTGGAATAAAAGGTGCATTTACGTTTAGGCATAATAGCTTAAGTTCTCGCAAAATAACAACAGCACATCAACTGCCAACTGGGTAGTCAAACTTCGCCTGATTTCACTATTCACGTAACGCGCTAAACAATAATAATACCTAAGTGAGATAAGCGCCGATTCAGCATTTCTCACAAGTAATGGCAACAATTTTATTTAGGTTTTTAATTTAGGAAGATAGTGTAAAGAAAATACGGGACCTATTCCCGTAAAAAAAAAAAAAAAAAAAAAAAAAAAAAAAAAAAAAAAAAAAAAAAAAAAAAACAATACTCGGGGACTGTTACGTTTTTTACGGGACTAATGGCCGCCTTATACCGGTATCGTCAGTTTACGCCTTTTTTCCATGTCAATAAAATTGATTAATGAATAAACAAAGTAGGTAATTTAGTTAGCGCAACGGATAAAAGAAACAGGGGAAAAGAGCACAATTAACCATGCACTATCGTATAATATGATACACATTATACTATAGCTATGCATAAGTAGCGATGAATCAACGGGCACAGAGGTTGTATATTATCTGTGCATCCTTACTTCGCCGACGATGTAAACAAATCAGAATGTATTCTTCCGCAAACGCACGTACACATTCCACGTGGTGCTAAGCTGGTTCGTCTGCCGTACAATGGTAATACCGCGTACCTACGTTTGGTAGAAAAAGAAATGGATACCCACTTTCATTGTTAATAGATAAGCTTAACTCTGTTAAATGCATAATAAATAAAGCACAATAAAACAGGTAGGCAAGTGTTATAAATTCAGTACGAAATGCAACATTATAAAATTCAGACATGTTTTGAAAGTTTGCTGAAATACGTACCTCCATCACTCCGACGGTTTTTTTGTGAATTTTAGCGTTCACATACACACAACCATACACTGCACATTTCTTTAATATGCTGCTGTAATGCAGTGACTTACCAGAAGCGCTAATCAGAATATGGAACTGGTCCCATTCCTTCAAGATACGAGTCATTTGCTGCAGTTGCAGTCGAATTATCACAGAGATTGGTAGTGAGCCAACGACAATGTACACCATCACTTCCAAATCTCACTCTGTTTGCTCTTCCCGAACAATATTTGACACACATTCACTTGATTCACTGCATTTTCGGCTGTCACTTGTAAAGCTGCTGGCACAAGATGTTCGCTCCTTGGTTAATTTAAAGGTTTTGCACACTTCATGCTGTTTTCGGAAACACCAATAAATTCTACCGTTAAGCTAAGAACATTATTTAATGAAAAGGTAAGGCACTTTTAATAAAACTTATTATACATACACATTAGAAATATTTCTTTCCTTATGTTTCACTTCATTATTACATATTTCCACCATTGCTTGCTGACTAGAAATAACTGTTAGAAATGAACTGCATATGGACACCGTTGTTACATAAAGAAATAATTATTAAATGATCAGTAAATTTTATTCCTTAATCATTCATACTACATTATTTAGATAACATTGCATAGTGTAATACGACATTTCCATACTCACTCGGCAATTTAAGAGGAACTACTTTGTGACGAAGAAATGCAGTAAAACGTTCAGCAACCAATGATAGTCATTACAGCCTGTTGCTTTTGTTTATATTACCGGTGAATTAAGGCTGGACGGAGAATAGTTATCTTTTAATTTAGGAAGACAGTGACCCCCCAAAAAAGTCTTGGGACGTGGTACATAAAAGTAAGAAAGGGGGACTGTCCCGTTTTTTACGGGACGAATGGCAGGCTTATACCAGTATCATCAGCTTTACGCCTTTTTTTCCATGTCAATAAAATTGAATAATGAACAAAGTAGGTGTAAATTAATTAGCGTAACGGATCAACGAACCAGAGGAAAAGAGCACACAGGTAACTGAGTTAACCATTCATTCACTATCGTATACTATGATACATATTACCCCAACGCTATGTATAAGTAGCGCTGAACCAACAAGCAGAAGGTTGTAGGTAGTTGTAGGAACGGACGCCGTGCCGGCAGTCCCTGGTTGGAGACTCCAATAGGTGAGCGACTAACCCACACAAAGGGTACAAATAACCTTCTATTATAACCTTGTTCATATTAAATTATTTGGAGAGAAGATGACAAAAATATTGGCTTTAGCAAGTGTTACAACGTTCTTGTTAGTGATTGAAGAAGAGAAAATAAAGTGAATAACTTCTGGGAGTTGGCAAGGAAAAGATTTGAGGATATAGAAATGCAAAAAATATTTGGTGAGATAGCCGAAAAGAGATCTTAGTTTTCTATATACCAATGAAAGACTCATAAGGAAGGTAAAAGTACATAGATGTGACAAATAAAGAGGAGCGAGAAGGTATTGCATGGCTGAAAGCAGGAGTATGGAGATTAAAAGGTTTAAAGAAAGGTATTCCACAAAATCAATGTCCTATATGTGGCGGAAATGAAGATATGGAACACATTTTATTTAAATGTAAAGGGACTGAAGTTTGGAGAGAAGAGTAAATTAATAAGAAATGGTTTAAAGTAGATAGAAATGTAGTAGTAGTTGAAATGTTTCAAAAAGGCAGTAAGAAGATTGGGCAATTCTTATACCGAGCGAAAAATAAATGGGTATGGACAGTAAATAGACAAAATGGTGTAATAAACTAGAATTAATAAACTATTGTAAAATATGAGTAAGAACGGTAAAGAGCTAGGGCTGAACACCGGTCATATGCATCTGTATAAAGCTTAGCATAAATAAATAAACAAATATTAAATTAAATATGCTTTTATTTCTGTGGTATTTCAGAAATCTGTTTGACAGAGAATTTCAATGGATGTCACTTTTAAGTTTAAAAAGAAAGGAAGAACTTGTATTTAGGTTAAAAAAAACAAACAAAAAAAAAACGTTACTTTTCGCTACTCAACAGAATGTAGGGTACTAAAAACATGTTCCCTTCCTATTTTGATGATCGTCCCCATGCCTGCTATGAGAGCTCAGCTTCAAAACAGCTAGAGTGAATTGCTTAGTAATTGTATACCACAATTGTGATTTGATTAGAAAACAGAAAACACTGATACCACAAGTTATCTGCTATGGTGGGCCGCCTTTGTCAATAATGTCCTATTTACAATATATGATGATGCAGCTGCGGTTTCCTTCATTATGTTCCATCGGAAATGAATTACTTTTCTAATGGAAATTGGATATTGGCAAACACTCATCCTGCAGAAGCAACACGCTATGCAAAGAGAAATACGTCACGAGTAATGCAATACTATGTAATTAAACGACAATTTTAAACGCGTAAAAACTTTACGGGTGTTTAGGAACTTTCTGAAGAGGTTCCTTAGGTAAGACGACGATACACAAAGAAGCATGAAGCAATATTTAATATTTATATACTTACTTTGAAATTTTACTCCTTTGCCATGAGATCACGAAAATGAATGATAAAGATTAAAAAAACATATGAGGACATTGGGTTATTTTGAATAATATTTATTTTCTAATGAATGGGTCGCTTCAGCCATCATCATTGTGCCAGGTATGTTTTACTTTCATGAGGGAACTTCAGAAACATTGCTTAAGAAGATAAAATGTTTGTATAATAAAGTTACAGGGTGGTAAGAATAGGAGGTGCCAAAAAGTACTGTTTATTATATACATGGACCAAATAATTAAACAATGTGAAAGAAGAACCAGAGAGTGAAAATAGGAAATTGGATCATGAGAGCAATATACATCCAGACTCTAGTTCATGCAGGAGACATTGTCCTAATGACCAATAGTAAAGAAGAACTACAAAATTCAGTAATAGAGTAGGTCAATATATGCAAAGATATAGGCATGGAATTAATGCACGTAACAAAAGGGGCACAGGGTAAATATCGAACGGAACAGAGAAACCATGGAGAAAATCGAGAATTTTGAATATTTAGGGACAAACACAAATTCAAATGGAAAAATCTGATGTATTACATTCACATGACGTTGTCTACATTTCTAAAATAAATTATTGTTAAAAAGCGTATTCTTACATTTACGTAACGCTAATCGAGAAAAAAATTAGCAGAAATCGTCTTAATACTTTCCTCCATACAAGTAGAAGCGAAATAAGAGTACCATAGGCTAAAGGGATAGACAAAAGCTGGTTGCTATGTGATTGAAGTTCCTTTGTTTGTATGATAGGAGTTGACAAATTCCGAATGAGAAAAGTATTAGTATTTTATAGCTGAGACCAATAACAAGGAATATCTCAAAAACGATCAACTGCACGAAAAAATGTATATAACAAGTAAGCTTTTGTCTATATCTTACAGTTTGCCAGCTATGCAAAATTCATCCAGAATAAATATGTCTTCAGAGGCTATTGTCATCTTTAATGTTCGAGTATTGTCGAAACATGAAAGTAGAATAAATAGTACAGAAATGAAGTATTTACGGAAATGTATAGGGAAAACCAGAAGGAAAAGCATAAGAAACTGTCACATAATGAATATCCTTAATCAAGAACCAGTTATAAAACATCTGATGTGTTACGTTCTCTACATCTCTGTAATAAACTATTGTTAAAAAGCTTATTCTTCTATTTACTTCATGCTAATCGAGAAAAAATAGCAGCAGTCTTATTAATTGCTTCCTTATAAGTAGAAGGGAAATAAGGCAGTACCATAGGCTAAAACGATAGTCAAATCTTTTAAAAGTTGGTTGCTCTGTGGTTGGAATTTCTTTGTATGACCGGGAGTTGCCAAATTCCCGTATGAGAAATTATAAATATATTTAAACTGAAACCAATAACAAGGAATATCTCAAAAAGGATCAGCACCACGAATAAAATGTATATAACATAAATTTCGTGTATTAACGAGCTCTACATTTTTTATTATGTAAGTTTTGTCTATCTCTTACGGTTTACAATTTATGCAAAATTCCGCAAAATTTATTCAGATTAAAGATGTATTCAGAGGCTATTACCAGAAAATTAAAGGCATACGTTTTATTTGTGATGTAAATGTCTTTAATAGACCATATTTTATCCAAGCCATTTTTGAGAAAATCAAAATTTTCGAAAATTTTTCCATGTAAAGAGGAATTGTGGGTGGGGGGGATTTTCTTGATAATTTTCTTGTCGCATCCTTGGAAGATACTGAACTTAAATGTCAAGTTTGGTATTTAATGGACTTTTCGTTTTTGAGCTATGCTGCTCCCCCCCCAAACACATACACCACAATCACTGATAGACAGACAGGATATTTTTCTAAAACTGCCTTTTTTTTTTTATTCAGGAGGTCCCAAAATATATGTTTCCAGTGAATTCTCCATGCACTATGCACATAGTACGTGTAGAGAAAGTAAAAAGGTAGACAAATGTTTTAAGATGGTTTGGACACATAAATAGGATGGGTGAGAGCAGGAAACCGAAACAATTTTGGGCGGTCAGAGGGGTAGGAAGAAGAGGGAGACAGCGACCAAGAACAGAATGGAATGATTATGTAGAGGAAATAGTGAATAAGAAAGGAACATCTTTGATGGAAGTTAAACAATTATCTAGGGATATGACAAAATACAGGAAATGGATCATGACCGGTTGTGGAAACCCGACGCTCGAAAGGGCATAAGGGAGAGCAAAAGGAGTAGTTTACTTTCTCTACCACATAAATAGTAGATTAGGGAAAGTATTGCATTCCACCCATAATTTCGAAAACCAGATTTCAGAGTAAATACATATTTTGGTATCCCGTGAATAACAACTTTTTCGAAAAGAAGCCTTTCATTTATGATTTTATTATTATCGGTAATAATATATTGACTTTATGCTGTAGCATTTATTTTTAAAGTTATATTGTCATTTATTTATTAACAACTATTTCTGTTTATGTTAGAGGAGCCAACATGGTTAACTTTAAATGTTAATGTTTAATATTTTTCTTACCTGTGGCCTATATAAGTGCCTATCTGATAAAATAAATAAATAAATAAAAAGAAAGAAAAATATCCTTTTGTATGTGTGCCCATGTGTCTGTGAACATGACTAAAATAGCCCAAAAAATCTGATGTCTTCCATTCATATGACTTTCTCTACATCTCTATAACAAATTATTGTTAATCAGCCTATTGTTCTAACCACTTCATGCTACTCGAGATAAACGTTAGCAAAAATGGTCTAATTACTTAGTTCCTTATAAGTAGAAGGGAAATAAGGGACTACACTACGCTAAACCGACAGTCACATGTTTTAAAATAAAATGCGGTTGCTGTGGGATTGAAAGCCGTTTCTTCGCTTGGCCAGGAGTTGGCAAATATGAGGGTATTTTTAAAATTGAAACCAATAACTAGGAATATCTCGAAAACGGTCAAATGAAAAAAAAAATGTTAGTGACAACTTCTGTGTTTTAAGGAGCTTTTGTGCAGTAAGTTTTTATCTATATCTTACGGTTTACTAGTTATGTAAAATTAAAAAAAAAAAACAAAAAAAAAACATCCATAATAGAGGTCTTAAAAGATTATTCCCAGAAAATTCAAAATATTCATTTTTTATGTAAATATCTTATATAAGAGGTTTAAATGAAAAACGTAAGTAGTTTTTGAGAAAATCAAAAATTTTGAAATTTTTTCCATGTAAAGAATGGTTGGGAGGGTAAGATTTTGTTGAAAATCTTTGTCTCTCATCCTTAGGAGATACTAAATGAATATTAAGTTTGGTATTTAACGATTTGAGATATGTTACCCACAGACACACACACACATATACACACAGATACTCACATAGCCCTTTTTCTAAAAATGTTTTTTTTTTTTAAATCTGGGGGTCCAAAAACATGTATTTCCGTAGAAATCTCGGTATCGAATTTTTGGGTGCAATATAATACCTTCCCTTTGGATATGTACATAGTACGTGTAGAGAAAGTTGTAGCGGCTTTGTGCCACGTTGGGGAACGCCAAGTATGTGACGGTATTGTTATGGTTATATTGTTGCCCCAGGTTGTGGAGTCAGGTATGTGACGGTAATTCTCACACATGTTATACTTATTTCCCCACTGTATATTAAGTGTGTCTGGACGTACTCCCCTATATTGATAGCAGGTCTCTCCACGTACCTGATTTTGAAATCCACTATAAAACTGCATCGGCGTCACTCCAGTCTGCATGAAATTGACTCTTCCGGGTGAGAAAACAATGGGGGTAGTTAGGAGTTGTCCTATGAAATGATTAACACACGTTCACTTTCGTATATGAATTTATTCTTGACTAGAAAATTGTTATTTATTTATTGGCTTTACATGCTACTCGAGTTTCTATGACTTCTTAGAACTTTCCATATTCGACGATTTACCGTTTCTTAGCTCATGGAACTAATTACTTTATCACTTTGCTCGTCTATAACATTTATAACAATCTTCACACTATATATCAACTTGACAGCGAGTATGCGCGCCTTAAACTTGGCGGTGAGTGTTCCCAACTTGACAGCAAGTACGCGTATGTGAACCCAAACTTGATAGTGACTGCTCCAACAGTCTGCAATCTGTTACTTATATAGTAAAATCTGCTGTATGGCTGCTTCGTTTTCATTCGTCAGAAAGAACGCGAACTTGGCGTCTATGTGTCCCATAATACATTTTTTCTTACCCAAAATGCATCATAAACATCATGCATAATGACCGCCTCAATACAATAGAGAAAAACTCACGTCTCAAACATTCAGGTGTCCCTCGAAATCGCTTTTCACTTATTTCTCTATTGCAGGCACATGCACTAGAGTACACGTGACTTACAATAGCGTTCTCCTTCACAACGAACTTTCCTTATGCAGCGGCCAAGTTTAGTAAACAGCTTTGAGCTGTGCTTGCTATAAGCTAGCTTTATACACTTTTAAATACATTAAATAATCAATAATTAATAGGAATAATAGTAGGAATTGTAGCGAGGCCGACTAACGGTCTCAAAGTAAATATAAAATAAATATCTAATGTGCTCTGTTCACATGACTTTTTCTACCTGTTCTGCAAACAAACTATTCTTACAATTTTTTATCAGAAAATGCTAATGGAGATAATTTTTTTAGCAGAAATTCTCTTATTGCTTACTTCCTTCTTAGTAGGAGGGAAGCAAGGGAATTCGCTACGGCTAAAGTGATAGTTACACCCTTTAAAAGCTGACCGCTGTGTGAAACAATTGAAATTCGGCTGGGAGAGAGGGAGAGGGGGAGGGGGAGAGGTGGGAGAGGGAGAGAGAAAACTTCCCGTTTGAGAAAATTTGAAATTGAAACCAATAATAAGGATTATCTCAAACGGTCAACTGTGCAAAAAACATAGTAGTATACGATATAAATTGTGTTTTAACGAGATGTATATATATTTTTTTATTTATGTAATAAGTATATGTTCATCTCTTACGGTTTAACAGTTAGGGTGAAATCCTGTAATATAGTCACCAAAATTTATTTTTGTGATTTACTTGAAAACCAATTGGACAATGAACAATTTATGGGGAAGTCCCACTTACTTAACTGTAAAATAAGTAAAATATAGGATTGTAATATATGTATATAGTTTTATTTTATCATAATTACATTTTTTACAACAGGCAGAAATACCAATTTTAAAGAACAGTCTGTAATATGGCCACCCACAAAATAGGCTTGTTTATGAGCATGTTTCACATACAAAATCTTTAACATATCTTGCTCCTGCACATTCTTCATGAAATCAGATGGTACATCTTACACAAGACACCCACACTTCTCTGTCATGGTCTTCGCTGAAAGGCCTTCGCAATATCCACACTTAGAAACGCCTGTGTCGCTTGAAGGTGCGTCATGATGATATTTCTTCGGCCTTTTTTTTTAGCTCTTCTTTCATTAATATGTACGGGTGAAGTCAGAATAACGACTTTCTGATTTCTCCCTGTTTTTTCTCTTTCTCTACACGTACTATGTACTAAGTATATAGAGGAGGTATTGTAATGCACCCAAAAGTTCGATACAGAGATTTCACCGGAAATACATGTTTGGGGTCCCCCTGAATCCAAAAAAAGCATTTTCAAAAAAATATCCGCATGTGCGTCAGAGGACAGCAAAAACGAAAAGATCGTTAAATACCAAACTTGGTATTTAAGTTTGGTATCTTCCAAGGATGGGATACGAGGATTTTCAAGAAAATTCCTCCACCCGAAACTACCCTTTATGCGGAAAAAAAATCGAAAATTTTGATTTTCTCAAAAATGCCTGTAACGATTTTAATTAAAATATCTTTTATCTAAGATGTTTACATGCCAAAATGTATATCTTGATTTTTCTGGGAATAGTATCTAAGACGTCTTTATTCTGGATGACTTTTATTGAATTTTGCATAACTGGTAAATCGTAAGAGATAGACAAAAACTTACTATACAAAATATATAGGTCACGATAAAACACACAATTTATGTCATACATTTTTTCGTGGAGTTATTCGTTTTTGAGATATTCCTTCTTTTTAAGTTCAGCTTTGGAAAACCTATACTTTTCTCACACAGGAATTTGTCAACCCCTGTCCATACAAACAAAGGAACTTCAGTCACATAGCAAGCAGTTTTTGAATATCACTTTAACCTATGGTACTCCCTTTTTACTTCTACTTACAAGCAAGTAATAGGATAATTTCTGCTAATTTTCCTCAATTAGCATGAAGTAAATAGAAGCATAAGCTTTTTAACAATAATTTGTTGTAGAGACGTAGAGAAAGTTATGTGAATGGAACACACCATTCTTTTTTCTTCTTTGGTACAGAAGACAGAGGGCATGGTCGCTACAGAAGAGGAACGTCACTAGAGTGCACTAGCGGCACTTAGCCCCTACATCTGCCGGCCACCCTCGCGGAGGTGCTTGTCAACAACCCAAATGCGGTAGATACGGATTTTCTTTTTTATCAAAACTGACTTACCCATTTTGTATTTAATTTTATTTTTTCTCCCGCCGTAGTTCTTGGAGCGTTTGTTATGGGTTTGCGTATTTTATCTCAAGCGCTTTTTAACCTGAAGACCTTGTTTTAACTTTCATTTTAGTACCATTTTTGTTCCTTTTTACCTGTGGCTTTTGCCCCCGTTATTTCCAACCCGTTTAACAACTCACTTGATTGTTATTTTTTCGTCTGTTTTATATGACTTTTAACCTCTGGTTTTGGTGTGTTTTGTTTTATTAGGGCGCTAATGACCTTAGCAGTTAAGCGTCCTTAAACACCATTTATCGTCATCAGAAGAACATTATCTTCGCTGATGTTTGAGCTTCCAACACATTCTTCATTAACTATTGACGAATCTTGCCTTTTTGATCTGAAGTGCCCAGAGGAGGATTTCTTTGGACTGATCTACTTGCTTGACCCGAAGGGCCAGGGTCAGGGTCTTGAGAGCTCGGGTTCTCATTTTCTTGACAATGAAATATTTCGGATGGGACAGAGGCAGATTTGGGAATAATTCCTGGGTTGAGAGGCACCAATCCGCAAGCACGAAAGCTATTTATCCCATTCTTCAGGGAGCAAGCCTTTCCCCCATGCTTGAGAAAGCAGCATTCCAAATTGGAGTTTTGTAATGCTCCGGTTTGGATGCTCCTTCACTTAATGATTGCAAAACTGTAGTAGTTCACTTTCAAAGAATGAAAAATCTGATGTGTTCCACTCACATGACTTTCTCTATATTTCTGTAACAAATTATTGTTAATAAGCTTATATTTTATTTATTTCATACTAATCGAGAAAATTTGGCAGATATAGTCTTATTTCTTGATTTATTGTTAAGTAGAAGCGAAATAAGGGAGTACCATAGGTTAAAGTGAAAGCCAAAAGCTGGTTGCTATGTTACTGATGTTACTTTGTTTGTATGGACAGGAGTTGACAAATTCCGGTATGAGAAAAGTATTAGTTTTCAAAGCTGAAACCAAGAAAAAGGAATATCTCAAAAACGATCAACTCCACGAAAAAAATGTATATAACATAAAGTGTGTGTTTTAACGTGCTCTACATTTTTTGTGGGTTAAGTTTTTGTCCATCTGTTACGGTTTAGTAGTTATGAAAAATTCATCCAGAATAAAGTAGTCTTCAGAGTCTATTCCCAGAAAATTCAAAATATACATTTTATTTGTCAGGTAAATAACTTTAATATACGATATTTTAATCAAAATCGTTAGAGCCATTTTTTAGAAAATAAAAATTTTCAAAAAATGTTCCATGTAAAGGGTAGTTTGGGGGTGGGGAGATTTTTCTCAAAAGCTTCGTGTCGCATCCCTGGAAGATACTATACTTAAATACCAAGTTTGGTATTTTACCGACTTTTCGTTTTTGAGTTATGTTCAAAGACACACGGACCTTTTTGTGAAAATACTTTTTACTTCTCTATACGCACTATGTGCATAGTATATAGAGAAGGTATTGCACTCCACCAAAAAATTCGATAGGGAGATTTCACCGGAAATATATGTTTTAGGGTCCCCAATATCCAAAAAAAGCATTTTCACAAAAAGGTCCGTGTGTCCGTGTGTCAGTGTGTCCGTGTGTCTGTGAACACGATAACTCAAAAGCGAAAAGTCGGTAAAATACCAAACTTGGTATTTAAGTTTATTATGTTCCAGGGATGCGACACGAAGATTTTGAGAAAAATCCCCCCACCCCAAACTACCCTTTACATGGAACATTTTTTGAAAATTTTTATTTTCTAAAAAATGGCTCTAACGATTTTGATTAAAATATCGTATATTAAAGATATTTACCTGATAAACAAAATGTATATCTTGAATTTTCTGGGAATAACCTCTGAAGAGTAGTTTATTCAGGATGAATTTTACTGAATTTTGAATAACTGCTAAACCGTAAGAGATGGGCAAAATTTTTTTATACAAAAAATGTAGAGCACGTTAAAACACACAATTTGTTATATACCTTTTTTTCGTGATTTCGTCATTTTTGAGACATTCCTTATTTTTGGTTTCTGCTATGAAAAACTTGTACTTTTTCATACAGGAGCTTGTCAACTCCTATCCATATAAACAAAGGGACTTCATTGACATAGCAACCAGCTTTTTACTACTATTTTAACGTATGGTAGTCCCTTATTTCGCTTCTACTTACAAGGAAGCAAGTAATAAGACTATTTCTGCTCATTTTTTCTGATTAGCATGAAGTAAATAGAAGTATAAGCTTTTTAAGAATAATTTGTTGCAGGGATATAGAGAAAGTCATGTGAATGGTACACATCAGATTTTTTTGGATACAGGGGACCCTGAAGCATATATTTCCGATGAAATCTCGGTATCGAATTTTTTGGTGGAGTGCAATACTTTCTCTATACACTATGTACATAGTACGTGTAGAGAAAGTAAAAATGACCTATCTAAAGGCTGTTGATAGTGAGATGTGTAGGGTGGAGTAATTACAGTGATAGCTTTACTGTCTTCAGCATACTGGAGAACATCGGGTCCTAAAATTAAGATAACTCTTGCTGCGTTGCGGTTTCAAAGCGCTTCAAGAATTCGTGAACAGTTCCACAGTTATGAAACTTGAACCACTCATTTTCATTACAGCTCCTGGAGGCATGTTATCTTGGAACCCGTTTCTCAAAAACTTCCCCTTGTAAATAACTAAGGGTGGAAGAAAGACACCTATGGCACTGACCCAAGATACGACGGTAACATACCACCTCTCTCTTTCGCCATGATACTATTACATTTTTCTTCCCCGTTAGACTTAATATCTTCTCTGGATGGTTGTTGAGCTGAAAACCCGTTTCATCGGCGTTGTGAATTCTACTGGGGTTTCTAAATAAACCACTTTCTTCTAGAACCTTTTCGAACATTTAGAACAACGGCTTTGTTCATGGACATAGCCCGAACTAACGAAAGAGTTTCTGGTTTTCTCAAGGAAAGTTCCTGATGTTGTTTCTTAAAACCATAGATCCATGTGTTACCTGCCTTCTAATTCTCCTGAGAAAACCTCACTTTTAGTCCCTTCTTCGCAACCAGTTTGTACGCCAAATATTTATTCAACGTCCTGGATCGTCAGCCAGAATCCTCTAGATTCCATAAGTAGAATGCGGTCGAGAAGCAACTGCTCTATTTCTGGTGGAATGCCTTGTTTTCACCCCATCTTCTTTTGCAACTGTCTGCGTAGTGTAGTCCATAGAATTTCGACGCATCTGAAGGAGTCCGTCGACCTGATTTTACAGCATCTACAGCTTCTTGCACTCTTTGGATATCCCAACTCTGACGCCGCGTTGTCTGGACTCTCATTTTAAAAACCTACAAATATCAAGTAATAAAGCTACTTAATAAAACATATATTTGAGATGTGCTTACAATTGTAGAAATTAGCTCACTTCTTGTTAAGTCTAAGCGAAAATAAATACATTTCAAACTAAGGAAAATAATAAATATTAAATAGATACATTCTCTCATCCCTCCAGACATCTTTAATATATTCAGTTTTATGCAACATAAATTTCCTCTGCTTATATGGAAAAAAAATTGCAAATTATAAAATAGAACGAATCTGGTAGTTGCTGGTCATATTGCAAGAAAACACAAGTTCATGAAGTTCAAGACCTATCAAGCATGCAGTATCACGCTTATAATCCTTACAATTTTATAAACACTATCCATATTTTGTCACTTAAAACTCGTATTGCCATAATAAATTATCCTTTCTCACAGACCAGGAAAACTTCATTTGACGTATATTTTTCCTTACAGGATACACAAAACTGCCAGATGCTTCTCACAACAAAGCGCAGGACACGCACAACAATTATGGCGATCCTTCTGTAGCACTTTGTCGTTTCTATCAGCAACCAGTAGAGCGGCAAAGTTTAAATACTTATTTCTAGTCATATTATACGATGACCCAATACAAAAATCGTCCAGAACGAAGAGGTCTTCAGAGGCTATTCCTAGAAATTCAACATATACATTTTATTTGATGTTAATATCTTTAATATATCGTATTTTAATCAAAATCGTTAGAGCCATTATGACAAAAATGACATTTTCAAACAATTTCTCAAGCAAAAGGTAGTTTGCGGTGGGAGGGGAGGGGAGTGGGTACTTGAAAATCCTTGAAAGATGTTGAACTTAAACACCAAATTTGGTATTTAAAAGACTTTTTGTTTTTTAGTTTCTCTAGCACGATGTACATTTATGTTTAGCATCATCCAGGGATGAGACAAGAAGATTTTCAGGTATATCCCTCCACCACAAACTGTCCTTTAAATGGACATTTTTGAAAATGTAGGTTTTCTCAAAAATGGCTAACAATTTTCATGAATATATGATATATTAAAGATATTTACATCACAAATAAAATTATATTTTGAATTTTCTGGGAATAGTCTCTGAAGAACTCTTTATATTAGATGAGTTCTGTAGAATTTTCTATAGCGGTTAAAGCGTAAGATATAGACAAACACAATGTATATCTTATTAAAATACATAATATATGTAATATACTTTTCTCTTTTAGAGTTGACAGTTTCGAGATATTCTTTGTTATTGTTTCAATTTTAATGTAACTTTTTTCAAACGGGTGAATGCAAAGCGAACCAAACTTCGATTATTTCACACAGCGACCAGCTTTAGCCTAGTGTATTTCCTTATTTCGCTTATAATGATAAGGTAGCAAGTAATACGGCCATTTTTGTTAATGTTTATTTCGATTAGCACGATGTAGGTAACTGAATAATCTTTAGTAACAATATTTAGTTATGGAACAGTTAGAGTAAGTTATATGAATGGAACACATCAGAATTTTGAGATATACTGTTCAGACAGTTAGACACACAAAGGACCTTTTTCTAAAAATGCCCTTTTGATTCTGCAGCCCTCAAAACATGTAATTCCGGTGATATCTCGCTATCAAGTTTTCGGTGGAATGCAACACATTCACTACATACATTGTATATACGAGCTAAAGAAAATAAAAATGAAAAGCGGTCTTCGTTTCACATTTCTTGTTTTATCAGTGGAGATAGTGAGCGGATCGAGCTCATTTAGAGAGGTAAAACAAGGTCGTGTAGGCCAGTTCACTGGCTGGTTTTGACTTGAAGTAGTACCGTTGAGTTCTGCATCTTCTTTAACGCTCGTTGGTCCATTTGGTATGTACCGAATGAGTAAAAAATCTCCGATCGGTTGCGCGGTGTTTTTCCATTGGGCGTGTGGACACATGATTCAGCACTACTGCTGTAAATAAGGTCATCTTTCTGACGCAGTTTTGCTCTGTTCTGGAAGTGCAGTATTGAGTTGACAGTGATATGTTGTAGTTCAGCTATTGCGAGCGATTTATTATTTTGTCCTGTACTTAATCACAAAGTGTATTACGATTCGGCATGTGTTTTCTACTACACAACATGTATTCGCATATGTAAATATAGTCAGCTCGTCAAGCGCAAATACGATTTGCAGTCAGATTGCTGAGAAAGAATTATAGGATCAATTTTTGTTCGAGTCAACAGTTTTCGCCCTACATAAGTAAATACGACTTTGTCCCCATGTTTTAGAGAAGTAACAGACAGGAAGCGTGATTTTTTCCTTTTATCAACAAGACTCTGCAACAGTTCATAGGCCAATCTTTCCATGAAAACAATTGATAGTGTGTTTCAGTTTGAGGTAAATTAAACCACAAAGTGTACAAGACAAACCAACACACCCTGGAAGAATTAAACAACATTTTCGGCAGGAAATTGCCAGCATTTCTCAAGGTGAACTACGGCGAGTGATGGATAGTTTCCTAAAGAGGTGCCAAAAATGTACGGACAACGACGGTGGCCAGTATCGGCATTTCCTTTCATACAGTTGTTAAGTAAAGCCTTTAAAAGTAATTATAAAACGGTGTAGGGTTTCATCCGCGCATTTCTATGTTAGCGGCAGACGGCAACGAGCGCCGAGGACGCGGACAGGCAAAACACCACACAGCCGGTTCGTACATTTTTGACTCGTTACTACACAAGAAGATTTTTAATAGGAGTTTTTCCTACTTCCATGATAGATATTGAAACTGGAATACGTATTGTATAAGTATCTACTCACAGAAAAGGTGAAATTATCTGGAATTCAGGCAAATTATCCCAATAACAATTGGGTTACAATTTGGAAGGCGTTCAGGACCCATACATTCCATCAGAATGGAAGGTGAAAGCATACCAACTGATCCATGAAATTATTCCAACTGAAGACAAGAAATACCGGCATAATGAGGCGCAGAGTTCATTGTGCCAGATTTGTGGAAGGTTCGATACACCGAGGTATCGACGTGTGGAAGTCCAACAACTATGGTACTGGACAATAAGAGAATTTGAAGAACTATTCCCAAGCAAACGTGTATAGAACTATATGGCTTATTTCTCCAGTTGCAACCTGGTGGTACAAATTATGAATTTTGCAAATATGGTTTGCAATGTGGTACCAGTATTTGTGTTCAGAGATAATCAAGAATGTAGTCTCTTTCAAAAAGCTGTTGAGAAAAGAGCATCAGTTAGCTAAATTGACGTCTCCCTTGGCAAAACAGATTGAGTTCCTCAGAGTGTGACAAAGAGAAAAAAGTAAGAAATAAAAAAATAAATAAATAAAAAAAACGTAGAAAGAGAGAGAGAGGGAGAGAGAGGGAGAGAGAGAGTCCATGAACACAACATTTGGAATATATGTGTTTTATTTGTCATTTTGATTCAATTTGCATTTTCTCACATAAAAAGTATAAAAAATCTGATATGTTCCATTAACATGACTTTCTCTACATCTCTCAACAAATTATTGTTAAAAACCTTATCTTCTATTTACTTCATGCTAATCGAGAAAAAATAGCAGAAATAGTCTTAGTAATTGTTTACTTGTAAGTAGAAGAAAATTAAGGGAGTACCAAGGGTTAAAGTGATGTCAAAAAGCTGGTTGCTATGTGACTAATGTTCCTTTGTTTGCATGGGCAGGAGTTGACAAATTCCTGTATGAGAAAAGTATTAGGTTTTGAAAGCTGAAACTGAAAAGAAGGAATATTTAACTCCACGAAAAAAATGTATGTAACATAAATTGTGTTTTATATGCTCTACATTTTTTGTGTGGTAAGTTTTTGTCCATCACTTTAGCAGTTATGCAAAATTCCGTAAAATTCATCCAGAATAAAGTAATCTTCAGAGGTTATTCCCAGAAAATTCAAGATACACATTTTATTTGTTATATCTTTAATATTTGTTATATTTAATATACGATATTTTAATCAAAATCGTTAGAGCCTTTTTGAAAAAATTAAAATTTTCGAAAAAAGTTCCTTGTAAAGGGTAGTTTGAGTGGGGGAATTTTCTTGAAAATCTTCGTGTCGCATCCTTGGAAGATACCAAACTTAAATACCAAGTTTTGTATTCAACGGTCTTTTCGTTTTTGAGCTATGCCAGACATACAGACACACAAGCACACATGGACCTTTTTCTAAAAATTCTTTTTTTTTAATCAGGGGACTCAAAACATGTATTTCCGGTGAAATCTCGGTATCAAATTTTTTGGGTGGAATGCAATACCTTCTCTATACACTATGTACCTAGTGCGTGTAGAGAAAGTAAAATAGGATTAAGTCAGGTTACAAATTGTTCTTATGATATTAACGAACTTTTCAATAGTTTTAAAAATGTTAACTTTTGCACAGTCCTATAATTTTGGTTGGCAGCATGTGTTAGTATGTTCTAACCGTCTATTGCACTAATAAGGGCTCTCCGAAACTATTCTTTGACAAAATATTAAACTATAATCGTGGTAAAATTGGAAGACTGGGATTTTTTACAAACGGATACTCTTAAGAGGAATGAATATAACACACCATAACTGGTAATGAAAACATGTTCACTGTGATAATCCCAACATTTCATATATTACAACAAACTGCAGGTGGAAAACCGGTGCAGATAGGAAATTAAACCGCGCCTCCCCCCTACCTCTCCCTAGTCTGAACTCATCCCCTACAAAATTAAAAAGCTCATTTGATTAACGAGCATCTATGACGTCACTAAGTACAAGTTCAGTTTTATTACGATAGAGCGCCAAGTCAGCAAGTTCTTTTTGTGGAACAAAGTGTTAAAAACAACCTCACCTCGTATTTTACAAGCAAGCAAACTTGGGCGAACCTTTTAACTGGAATAAATATTCAGAAATACGCAGTTTAAGGGGAAAAAAACCTGATGTGTTTCATTCACATGACTTTCTCTACATATTTTTAACAAATTATTGTTAAGAAGCTAATGCCTCTGTTTACTTCATGCTAATCGAGAAAAACTTAGCAGAAATAGTCTATTACTTGCTTTCTTGTAAGTAGAAGCGAAATAAGGGAGTACAATAGGTTAAAGTGATAGTCAAAAGCTGGTTGCCATATGACTGAAGTTTCTTTGTATGGACAGTAGTTGACAAATTTCTGTATGAGAAAAGTACAAGTTTTTTAAAGCTGAAACTAAAAACAAGGAATATCTCAAAAACGATCAACTCCAAGAAAAAAATGTACTATATAACATACATTGTGTGTTTTAACGTTCTCTGCATTTTGTGTATGGCAAGTTTTTGTACATCTCTTACGGTTTAATAGTTATGCAAATTCCGTAAAATTTATCCAGAATAAAGTAGTCTTCAGATGCTATTCCCGAAAATTCAAGATATACATTTCATTTGTGAGGTAAATAATTTAATATACGATATTTTAATCAAACTCGTTAGGGCCATTTTTGAGAAAATAAAATTTTTCGAAAAAAGTTCCATGTAAAGGGTAGTTTGTGGTGGAGGGATTTTTTTTCAAAATCTTCATGTCGCATCCCTGGAAGATATTAAACTTAAATACCAAGTTTGGTATTTAATGGTTTTTTCGTTTTTGAGCTATGCTATCCACTGACACAAAAACACACACGAACCTTTTTCCAAAACTGCTTTTTTTGGATTCAGGGGACCCAAAACATGTATTTCCGATGAAAACTCGATATGGAGTTTTTGGGTGGAATGCAATATCTTCTCTATACACTATGTACTGATGGTTGCATGCATATGCCATGAACAAACTCATTCCCAATTATTCCTTAATTTGGTGACGAGTCTGGAATCTCTCTTTTCATCCCCTATAGAGAAATATTTAATGCCTTTTGTACACAGATGGAAAATTGCGCCTCTCTGATGTAAAACTAAACTTTTTTGTGTGCTACACGAAAACAAATGATGGCATTGCTTTATGCTTCTGCCTGCTGAACGAAATATTCACGTTAATGGTATGGATTAATTGAATTTTCTTACACAAACCCTCCCCAATCTCTATTACTGCGGATTATTGGAGTTGTGCTGTTTTCGAGCATGGCTGTATATTAACAACAGTGGCGTGTGGTGAACCAAATTTTGGGTGAAGCAATAAAGAGAGGTCATTCTAAATTACTATCTCCACCACCAATGCATGATGACCATATCTCATAAACAGAAATAGAGAACACTTCCACTAAAAGCGTTTCGAGTTGTGTAGAGAAATTTTGGACCTGGTTAGGACATTATATTTAGTTTTAAGGACACTGTGTGTGTGTTTATAGTGTTTAACGCCCGCTTTTACTTGTGGCACCGCAGACGATGACACTTATGATACACGGAATGAAGATGGAGCACCGGTGGAATGCGATGGCAGGGGAAACTGGAGAACCAGCTCCTGCGCCGCTTTGTCCACCACAAATCCCTCATGCGGTCGCTTGGGATCTTGATGAGTGGTCCAACCACTCGGCCATGGTGCAGCCCGTATGTGTTTGTCTACACGTACTATGTACATAGTATATAGAGAAGGTATTGTATTGCACCCAAAAATTCGATACCGAGATTTTACCAGAATTACATGTTTTGGGTCTCCCTGAATAAAAAAAAACATTTTTGGAAAAATATCCGTGTGTGCGTGTGTGTGTCTGTGGTAAGCATAGCTCAAAAATGAAAATACCGTTAAATACCAAACTTGGTATTTAAGTTATGTATCTTCCAATGACACGAAGATTTTCAAGAAAATCCCCCCACTCCCAACTACCCTTTACATGGAACTTTTTTCGAAAATTTTGATTTTTTTTGAAGAGCCATTTTTGAGAAAATAACATTTTTCAAAACATTTTCTATGTAAAGGGTAGTTGGGGGCGGGGGATTTTCTTAAAAATCTTCGTGCGCATCCTTGGAAGAAACTGAACTTAAAAGCCAAGTTCTATCTTTTTGTTTTTGAGCTATGCTGTCCACAGATTCTCTGTCTCTCCCTCCCTCACACACAAGCATTTTTCCAAAAATGTTTTTTTTTAATTCAGAGGGACCCAAAGGATGTATTTCCGGTGAAATCTCGGCATGGAATTTTTGGGTGCATTACAATAGCTTCTCTATACATTATGTACATATACGTGTAAAGAAAGTAAAAATGTATATGATTTAAATTATATTTTTGAATGAGATCTACATTTTTTTTTTGTTTAGTAAGTTTTTGTAAATCTCTTATGGTTTACCAGTTATATAAAATCATCCAGAATGAAGAGGTATTCAGAGGCTATTCCCAGAAAATTCAAGATATACATTTGTTCTTATTATGACAATTTCTGCTAATGTGCATCTGTTTTTTTTTTAATAATAATTTGTTACGGAGATGTAGAGAAAGTAATTTAAATGGAACACGTCAGATTTTTTAAGCAAATACACATTTGTTATAATATCTGTGGAAGTAATTGATAAATATAGATGGAATTGCATCTATTCTCAGACAAAATATCAAAAGAATCTGCTTGAAATTGTGTATTTTTTAATGTTTCCATTTGGGCATCCTTAATCCCGAATGCACGCCGCTGTTTTCCAATGAAACTCAAAAGTTTCCTATTTTGAACCTCATTTTCCACTGCGAGTGAACTTTTGACTGACACCCATCAACATCAGAGTTACGTGTAAATCATCCTACGCAGGTGGATGGGCAATATTTACAAACGGTTGTCACCAGCGGAAGAGTAAAAAATCGCATTTCGTGTAATAGCATCATGATCAAATAAACATACCTACATACCTATGAGCTTCACATCAAAGATACATCAATTCAATGCTTCGCCTCGCCCAGAGCAGATATTAAAGGTCTGTTTAGTTTTTCAAAACTCGATTTCCAGCTTTTAATTCCCTGTGATCCAATTTAACTTTGCTTTCCTGAGCGTGATATTTAGTTACAGTTATCGATGTGTGGGTGGGGGCGGAAAAGTTCATAAACAAACTGAATCAGGCCCAAAATCCCATATTTTAGTGCCATAGATAGCGGCAGAAATAAACATAGCCATCCATATAACAGAGACTCTGTTTTCATCCAGTATGTTCAAATTCTGCTTGGAGAAGTTGGAAAATAATTCTCTATTCAACAAAACAAGGTTCATAGCAGTAGCAACAAGATTATTGTAACAAATTATTTTAACAAGCCTGTTCTTTATCTATAATCAAGAAAAACACAAGCAGAAACGGTCTTATTACTTAGTTTCTTATAAATAGAACAGAAGTAAGGGAATACACTAGGCTAAACCGACAATCAAATGTTTTAAAAATGTGTTGCTATGGGATTGAAATCCATTTCTTTAGTGGCCAGTTGTTGACAAGTTCCTGTATGAGAAACTTATTTTAAAACTGAAGCCTATAACAAGGAATATCTCGAAAACAGTCAACTCCACGAAAAAAGATGTTTAACTTGTGTTTTAACGAGATCTACATTTTTGTATAGTAACATTGGTCTATCTCTAATGGTTTACCAGTTATGCAAAATTCAGCAAAATTCATCCAGAATGAACAGATCTTCAGAAGCTATTCCTAGATACTAATTTTATTTGTGATGTAAATAGCTTTAATATGCAGTATTTTAATCAAAATGGTTAGCCATTTTTGAAAAATCAAAATTTCAAAAAATATTTCATGTAAAGGGTAGTTGGGGGTGAGAGATTTTCTTGAAAATCTTCGTGTCGCATCGTTCGAAGATACTGAACTTAAATACAAAGTTTGCTATTTAACCAACTTTTCGTTTTTGAGTTATGCTGTCCACAGTCCTTTTTCTAATCGGTATCGAATTTTGGGTGGAGTGCAATACCTTCTCTATACACTATGTACATATTACGTATAGAGAAAGTAAAAATATGACAAATTGTGTTTTAACGAATCTAAATTTTTTTGTATAGTAACTTTTTGTGTATCTCTTATGGTTTACCAGTTATACAAAATTCAGCAAAATCCATCCAGAATGAACAGTCTTCAGAAGTTATTCCCAGAAAATTCAAGATATACATTTACTTTGCGATGTAAATAGTTTTAATATATGGTATTTTAATCAAAATCGTTAAAGCCATTTTTGAGAAAACATTTCTCCATGTAAATGAATGAAAGAATAAGTATATTTATTGACATAACAATATCATACATTGAACTTCAACAATCGCAATGGTCCACAGACCGTACGTGCTTTTGTAATATACACTAATAAACAATATTAAAGAAATTAAAAGAGTAAAAACGAAAATAAAAAGACAAAGGTAGTCCACAATAAAAAGCAATATTAAAACAACAAAGAATTAAATGAATGAACACGAAAATAAAAATACAAAGATATTCAAATACAGCAATTTAAATTTACAGCACAGAGAACACCTTTATTAATGTACCCTCTTATAATAATATAAATACACTTAAAAGAAATATATACACATAATATATACACAATATATAAAGCCATAATACAACAGTGACCTAAGTATGAGATAAGATATATGTATGTAAAACATTGTAGTCACTTTTGTTTATTTGTTCTTATCCCTCACCCCGTTTCTCTATTAGCAGCCTTCTCAAATCTTAGCTGCCTTGCCTTAAGCATAAATTTACCTAGCCCGTCCACGTCTTCCGTGCCTGCCAGTGGCGTCCAACATGCTTCTAGATCTACATTCGCGGTGGTAAGGAATTTCTCCATGTAAAGAGTAGCTTGGAGTGAGGGGATTTTCTTGAAAATCTTCGCATCCTTGCAAATGTAAATGGCGGGTTATTTTTACTGTGGTTCTCAGCGTCCCATTCTAAATTGGGCGTGAAACACCGCTTCATTTTGCTCAGAGGCCTCTCTATCAGACTTGAGGTTCTTTTGCGTGCCGTAAATCTGCGACACGGGACCAACGGCTTTGCTTCCCTTCCGAAAGGGGCCATTCTAAGGCTTTTTACACCGGCAAAAATCAATCGTCCTCTGCCGGGTTTGAACCCGCGACCTTGGGTATATGAAGTTAGTATGGTAACCATTACACCACGGAGGGCGACGCATTCTTATAAGATACTAAACATAAACCCCACATTGGATATTTAATTGTCTTTTCGCTTTTACTTTCTCTATAAGTACTATGTACATTGTGTATAGAGAAGGTATTGCACTCCACCAAAAAATTCGATACCGAGATTTCACCAGAAATATATGTTTTAGGGTCCCCTGTATCCAAAAAAAAAAGTATTTTCAGAAAAAGGTCCGTGTGTGTGTCCGTGTGTCTGTGAACACGATAACTAAAAACGAAAAGTCGGTAAAATGCCAAACTTGGTATTTAAGTTTAGTATCTTCCAGGGATGCGACACGAAGATTTTGAGAAAAATCCCCCGACCCCAAACTACCCTTTACATGGAACTTTTTTAAAAAATTTTGATTTTCTAAAATATAGCTCTAACGATTTTGATTAAAATATCATATATTAAAGATACTTACCTGACAAATAAAATGTATATTTTGAATTTTCTGGGAATAGCCTCTGAAGACTACTTTACTGTAGATGAGTTTTGCATAACTACTAAACCGTAAGAGATGGACAAAAACTTAAAAAACGTAGAGCACATTAAAACACACATTTTATGTTATATACATTTTTTTTACTATTTCTGCTAATTTTTCTTAATTAGCATGAAATAAATAAAAGATAAGCTTATTAACAATAATTTGTTACAGAGATATAGAGAAAGTCATGTGAATGGAACACATCAGATTTTTGAGCTATACTGTCCACATACATGAACCTTTATTTAAAATTGTTTTCTTTTTGGTCACATAGGACTGGAAACATATCTTTCTGGTGGAATCTCGAAATGATACTATCTCTAGCTGCTATGTGCATGTACATATCTGCTAGAAAAACTAAAAATCAAATCCTGGACAAGGCCAGGTTATTGATGTACCCTGGACTTGAAAGCATGGCATCTGAATCGTCAAGGCTTGCTGACATGGTGTGGTTAAACTTATGCACTAATGATGGCAATATAATACTGCAGAGCACTAAGGTGCAATTACTGATGGTAGCTGTGTTCGGAAGGTAACGATGTCATAGAGACTACACGGTAGCAAACAAGGCTCCTGCCTGTATTCTGTTACATCACAATTTTTAAGAGAAAGGGCATAGTAGGCTGGAGAAGGAACCGACCAAATGTGTGCCTTTGATGTAGCTACACTTCTCTACTTAGTACATAGTACACAGAGAGAGTACATAGAGAAGATATTGCATTCCACCCGAGATTCGGTACCGAGATAATACCCGAAATACGTGATTGGAGACCCTTGAATAAAAAAAAAAAAAAATAGAAATATGTCCAAGTGTGTGTGTGTTTCACATGACTTTCTCTACATCTCTGCAACAAATTATTGTCAAAAAGCTTATGCTTCTATTAACTTCATGCTAATCGAGAAAACAATTAGCAGAAATAGTCTCATTACTTGCTGCCTTGTAAATAGAACCAGTCTGGTTTGTGCGCCCGGGCCGAGCGGACGCTACCAGGAAGCTCTAGTGTTGTTTACAAGTGGTGGTGCAGTGACAGCGAGTGAGTGCAAGAGGGACTTACCGCGCTTTGTCTACAACCCTTTGTCAATACTTTTGTGTTATATTTGTGTGTTACAGAGTACTTTCTCTGTGAAAAATGGAAATGTACGCCAGGAAGAATACAATTAGAGTTAAATTTGCGTTAAATGCAACGAGACCGACAGCTTATGAGGTACATGACTTTATTGCCGATACCTTACGGTTAAATGCGGAACAAGTGGACACCATTCAGTTAATCGCCAGTGAACGGGCAATTTACGTAAAACTGATATCAGCACTCCTGTTAGAGAAGACTTTAAACACCTTCTCGGACGAAACGAATTTCACCTACATGAATGGGGAAATAACTAAAGTAATACTTGACCACGCGACCGGTAATGCGCTATCTGTGCGTGTTTTTGACGTTCCACCTGAACTTCCGAGTGAGGTGTTAAAGCAAACACTGCAACGTTATGGGACAGTGTATGATGTCCGAAAAGAGCAATGGGGCCGTCATTATCGTGTTCCAGTGTTTAACGGTATACGTACGGTTAAAATGCAACTGAAGACGACTATTCCTAGCTTTCTTGTCATTGGCAGCTACAGATTATCCGTGTCTTATGCTGGACAGCCACGCTCATGTTATGTCTGTAATAGTGTGGAACATCTGAAGGAGGTCTGCCCTCACCGATCCACTAATGTGCGCCCGGTGACTGTTGGACATCGGAACGACTTGGCACCCGTTTCTCCGGTAACTGACCAGCAGAATGACAGTTTCCCACCTTTGAATGTCCGTGTACAGCCTTCCGTGTCAATTGAACCTCAGCAGTATGGTGCGACCCAGGATGAGTCCATGCATGAGCAGCATAGGGAGTATGCAACTGTGCTCCGCGAAGTCGCGGGTAAACGCGGTTTTCCGCCCACCTCCGAGGGGAGAGAGCAGGTCGGTTCTGATCCACTAGTTGTTGATGTAGCTGCAGGGGTAGAGAAACGGCCGACTGGACAACAGAGTGGTAAGCGCGCAAAGCTCCGCAAAACGAGTGGTGCAAAATTGCCCAGGAGCAGCCAGCTGGAAACTGAGCAAGACATGGAGGCAGAACAGCAGTACACTATCCCGGCAGAACAGCCTATACCACAGCTAATGACGCCAGTGGCATCGACTTTTTTGAGTGAGTCGCAGACAGCAGTGTCGTCTGCGTCGCTTAGCATGGAGGAAACAGTAAGTAGGTCGTCATGCGACTCCGGGGATGCTGGAAGGGACGCTGGGAGTTCTAACTGTGGTGATGGTGGAGGGCTGGCACCAGGGCAGAAAGCTGCGCAATTCCCAGAGGAGGTTACTGTTGAGGCCCGCTCTGGGGCCAGTTGTCCCAACGTACCTTCTGATATCCGAGTCACAGTTTCACCTGTGGGACGGGGGTCTTGTTCTGCACGAGACCCTAGGCTAAAAGTACGCGAACTGGAGGAAACAGTAAGCAGGTTGTCATGCGACTCCGGGGATGCTGGAAGGGACGCTGGGAGTTCTAACTGTGGTGATGGTGGAGGGCTGGCACCAGGGCAGAAAGCTGCGCAGTTCCCAGAGGAGGTTACTGTTGAGGCCCGCTCTGGGGCCAGTTGTCCGAGTCACAGTTTCACCTGTGGGACGGGGGTCTTGTTCTGCACGAGACCCTAGGCTAAAAGTACGCGAACTGGAGGAAACAGCAAGCAGGTCGTCATGCGACTCCCGGGATGCTGGAAGGGACGCTGGGAGTTCTAACTGTGGTGATGGTGGAGGGCTGGCACCAGGGCAGAAAGCTGCGCAGTTCCCAGAGGAGGTTACTGTTGAGGCCCGCTCTGGGGCCAGTTGTCCCAATGTACCTCCTGATATCCGAGTCACAGTTTCACCTGTGGGAAGGGGGTCTTGTTCTGCACGAGACCCTAGGCTAAAAGTACGCGAACTGGAGGAAACAGCAAGCAGGTCGTCATGCGACTCCCGGGATGCTGGAAGGGACGCTGGGAGTTCTAACTGTGGTGATGGTGGAGGGCTGGCACCAGGGCAGAAAGCTGCGCAATTCCCAGAGGAGGTTACTGTTGAGGCCCGCTCTGGGGCCAGTTGTCCCAACGTACCTCCTGATGGTGGAGGGCTGGCACCAGGGCAGAAAGCTGCGCAATTCCCAGAGGAGGTTACTGTTGAGGCCCACTCTGGGGCCAGTTGTCCCAACGTACCTCCTGATATCCGAGTCACAGTTTCACCTGTGGGACGGGGGTCTTGTTCTGCACGAGACCCTAGGCTAAAAGTACGCGAACTGCAACACAGCCACTCCGGGGATAGCCAGTCTACTCCCGCGGAGTACGCAGTTCTACATCCAGCAGTGGCGACCGGTGGGACCCAACCCTCTCGTGCCGCCCCGGGAAAGATAGATACGGACCCGTTACTTATTCCTCCGCTTGGAGGGGAAGGAAGGAGTTCTTCTGATGAACCGAGGATTCGCGGACATATTGCAACACAGATCTCTTCAGATGGAGAAAGTGACACCAGCCAGTAATGTTCGTAGTATTGATAGCAGGTATTTGATGGTGCTGTTCTTGCTGGTACTGTCCTTGT
The DNA here is from genome assembly GCA_030762935.1 of Hymenopus coronatus. Classification (NCBI taxonomy): domain Eukaryota; kingdom Metazoa; phylum Arthropoda; class Insecta; order Mantodea; family Hymenopodidae; genus Hymenopus; species Hymenopus coronatus. Next base: position 102,157,310 of record CM060886.1, on the reverse strand, counting down.
GCTCGTGCCATCTTAGCATGATTTATCTGCAATCAATAGCGACTTTAAATGTGAACGGTTGTCGCAATCTTGTGACACAGAAACTGCTCAACACCTTCCTCGGAGTGAATAACGTTGATATCTGTTTTCTGCAAGAAGTAAACACTTATAATTTGGATACTCTTTATGGTTATAACTATAAAGTCAATCTTGGATCAGACGGAAGGGGCACGGCCATTGTCTATCGGGAAGGTCTTCAACTACAGAACTTTCAAATGGACCCCTCGGGGAGGATCATCTCTGCGACCTTAGATGATATTGCGTTAGTGAATATATACGCTCCTGCAGGTACCCAACATCGACAGGAACGAGAGCGGTTGTTTCAGAATGATTTAATTCCACATTTACAGCATGCTAAGGAATGCTTCCTCGCAGGTGATTTTAATTGTACGCTGCATGCTAAGGACCAAAAAGGTGCGACCAACTTCAGCACTATGTTACATCAACTAGTGACGCAGCTCCAGCTTCAGGATGCCTGGGAAATAAAGTATGGCGCTGCTGTAACATTTACCTTTCTTCGTCACAACTCTGCATCTCGATTAGATCGTATATATGTTTCTCCAGGGATATCTACTGCTGTACACCGCATTTGCGTTATTCCGTTGGCGTTTAGCGACCATCATGCCGTCATCTGTCAACTCCAGGTTCAGCAACTCAGCATTCGGAAGGCCGGCCGAGGTTACTGGAAGATTAATAACGCCATTTTAGAGGATACCGAAGTCCTGGAGCACTTTAAAGTTAAATGGAACCAGCTACAAACCTCCTTCAGAACCGCACCCCGGAAGAGTGTTTGGTGGACTGAAATTGCAAAACCGGCGATCCGCTCGTTTTTTAAATACTGGAGTATTTTGCGGGCACGGGCGAAAAAGGAATTGCTGCTTTTTTATAACGAGGCCCTGGGGGACCTGTGTGCGAAGCAACGAGAGGGCTGTGTTGTGACGGCAGCGATCAAACGACTGAAAGAGATTATTAAGATGAAACAATTACAGCACCTAGATGGCCATAAAGTCCGAGCTAAGGCCCGGCACATACACGATGAGGAACGGCATTCATTTTATTATTTTGCTAAAGAAAGGAAGGAGGGGCGTGCAAAATATCCAGAAGTCCTTCAGAATGTTGTCACTGGAGCCCCATGCTCTGGGACCAGAGCCATTCTTCAACTTATCGCGGATCATTTCCAAGCTTTGTTTCACGAGGAACCAGCACAAGGCACATCGCATATGTATGCTGATCGTCAGCTATTTAAAACTGACGTCTCGCAAGACACCTCAGAGATGCTAACCAGCCCTATCACCGAACGTGAAGTGTTAGATGCCCTTCTCCAGGCGAGTCAACACACGTCTCCGGGTCCTGATGGACTGTCCTATGAATTTTATAGGACGTGTTGGCCAATCATAAAGCACGCAATCATGCCAATCTTTGTGGAATTGTGGGATACAGCTTCTTTTCCCGACACATTTGCGGATGGAATTATAGTATTACACCCAAAGGCAGCTCGGGCAACCACAATGAATGATTACCGTCCAATAACATTGCTCAATGCGGACTATAAATTATTCGCTAAAGTATTGGCTAACAGACTGAAAGGTGCTTATGCTGAAATATTAAATTACAATCAGGCGGCAATGTCACAGAAAAATATCATTGCTACGTTAGTGGAACTTCGGGATGTACTAATGCAGCTCCGAAAGGAACAGCAAGTAGCAGCTTTGATCAGTCTCGATTTCCAAAAAGCTTTCGATAGAGTGCACCATCAATATTTATGGAAATGCTTGGAAGCAGCACATTTTCCTGTGCCGACGGTTCAACTGATTCAAGGTCTCTACAGAACAGCGAAGTCTCGGGTGTTGTGGAACGGATGGCTCTCCATCCCGATTCAAATCAGCCGGTCAGTGCGGCAGGGGTGCCCTTTATCTATGGGACTGTTTTGCCTGTCATTAAATCCTTTACTCCAGATTCTTCAAGACACCCTCCGAGGAGTTACTGTGTATAATGAGCGCTTCACTGTCACCGCCTATGCTGACGATGTGACAATTGCGGCTGTTGATAACCTAGATATGGCAACATTACAGCATGGCCTGGAGGTGTATAAGGGATTGTCAGGTGCAGCGTTAAATGTGGCCAAATCGGAGATATTGGTAGTCGGAAACTGGCCGGAGCCGCTTAATCCGTTAGGCATGAAACTTGTTTCCACTACACGAATCCTGGGTGTCTCCTTCATGGAAAATGTGAACGACACCATTACTTTTAACTGGAGGGATAAAATCAACCAACTACGATATTCCTTATCCATTGAGCGGACTCGAAATTTGAATTTGCTGCAGCGCATCTGGTATATTCATACCTATGGTCTCAGTCAAATTTGGTATTTAGCACAGCTTCTGCCGATTACAAAATATGACGCACAGAGAATTGAACAACTTATCGGTTATTTCTTATGGACTGGTAAAGCATACAGGGTGAACAGACCTCAACTACGCTTGCCACGTTCCCATGGTGGATGTGGATTAGTGGACGTCACAAAGAAATGTTTGGCATTATTGGGGAAAACTGCCATCCGATCACTCAGTGATAATGGTTCAGCAATCGATAGAGCGTTCTGGGAGGAGCAATTGCAAGATCCTTATACGGTACGTTCCGGCTTTAAACCGATCGTCACACATTTGAAGCGCCTTCTGGACACATGCACGGAGATCACAGCATTTGAGCAAACCCGGAACCACTACCGTCTATTGACTGCCGCTCCGCTTGCTCCTAGGATTGAAGAGAAACATGCTCGGGGATGGAACTTTATTTGGCAGAATGTCTACTGTAAACATATTTCAACTGATTGGCAAGAGACGGCTTATGAAGTGTTAAATGAGACCATACCTACAGCAGAAAAACTCTGGCGACATGGGCGAGTACAATCTAACCTCTGTGCACTCTGCTCCAACGTTGATACTTTGGAGCATCGCCTTATATCGTGTCGGCAGGTTGCTGGCATTTGGTTGGTGCTTAATAGCTATCTAACCAAATGGTGCCAGCCGGAGACCCCGCCGTGCCTGGAGAAACTCTGGCGCCTGGAATTTCATTTCTCGAATACCTACCTTCAACGTAGTGTGATTTGGTTGGTAGCGGGAACACTCCATTGGATTTTGAAACAGAATATCGACACTGTGGCAAAGAGGGAAGACTGGTTTGGGTTCCTGAGACAAGAACGATGGAAAGTGATGAAGTCCGGATTTATCGGCGATATGCAGCCATTTATCACCATGTTTGAGGTTACCACCTAACATTGTTAGTCTCTCGATGGACTATCACCTCCACACTAAGAAGCACTGACAATGTTGTTAGGTTCAGCTTCCCGCTTCTGTGATTAAAAAAGAAACTATTATGGTCAACTAGCATTAAAAAAAAAAAAAAAAAATGCCAGAATTGAAAAAAAAAAAAAAATGTAACTATTCGGGCTAAGGATTCATTAACCCGATATTAATTATGTTTATTTTTTGTGGTTTAGTTTTAGAAGATGATGGTTTATTTGCACTGATTTGTAGTTATTAAAACGAGTGTTAGTCAAAAAAAAAAAAAAAAAAAAATTTCTGATTAGCATAAATTAAATGGAAGTATAATCTTTTTAAGAGTAAAAAAAAAAAAAAAAAAAATGAATAAAACCTGTTTTAGCCTATCTCATCAGTTTATTAATTATATAAAAAAAAATAGGAAAGAATATCTCGGAAATGGTTAGCTAAACAACAAAAGGTTATAGGACATAAATTGTAAGTTTTGAAGAGATCTACATTTTGTGTAGTAAGCTTTTGTCTACCGCTTACACAAAAGTCACTCAAAATGAAGAAGGCTTTATTGGCTATGCTCAGAAAATTCGAGATATGCGTACATTTTGTTTGTCATATTTTAGGGGTAAAAAAAAAAAAAAAAAAAAAAAATAGAAGCGAAATAAGGGAATACCATAGGTTAAAATGACAGTTAAAAGCTGGTTGCTATGTGACTGAAGTTCCTTTGTTTGTATGGACAGGAGTTGACAAATTCCTGTATGAGAAAAGTTGTTTTTCAAAGCTGAAACCAAAAACAAGGAATATCTCAAAAACGATCAGCTCCATGAAAAAAATGTATGCAACATAAAATTGTTGTTTTAATGTGCTCTATATTTTTTGTGTAGTAAGCTTTTGTCTTTTTCTTACGGTTTAGCAGTTATGCAAAATTCCGTAAAATTCATCCAGAATAAAGTAATCTTCAGAGGCTATTCCCAGAAAATTCAAGATATACATTTTATTTGTCAGGTAAATATCTTTAATATACGATGATTTTAATCAAAATCGTTAAGGAGCCATTTTTTAGAAAATCAAAATTTTCGAAAAACGTTCCATGTAAAGGGTAGTTTGGGGTGGAGGGATTTTTCTCAAAAGCTACGTGTCGCATCCCTGGAAGATACTAAACTTAAATATCAAGTTTGGTATTTTACCGACTTTTCGTTTTTGAGTTATCGTGCTCACGGACACACACACAAGAACCTTTTTCGGAAAATGTTTTTTTTTATACAGGGACCCTAAAACTTATATTTCCGGTGAAATCTCGGTATCGAATTTTTGGGTGGAGTGCAATACCTTCTCTATACACTATTTTCATAGTCCGTGTAGAGAAAGTAAAAATCCACCAAAAATAATTTTTTCTATCTTTTTCTGAAGACTTATTAACGCCCCTCGTAATATTAATCAGATGTGTAATAACATTCAGAAACGCCAGTAACTACATTTCTTTACATAACAACTGTAAGAAATAGAATAATGATTGATAACATTAGTTATTATGTCTCTATTATGTCAATTAGGATTTTTTTTTAGGTCTAAGCTGATAAACGGGGGGAAAGTGTGACGTGTCCCCATTCTTCCTGGAGTTATTAAGAGTTTTGTTTGGTATGTCTTGCCATCTACCTTCCTCAAATGAGGCTTTACAAACCGTTTAGCTTTCTCTAGCGTATATGTACGGCGTACATAAGATACAGAAGGTATTGTATTCCACCTAAAAATTCTATACCGAGATGTCACTGGGAAATATGTTATGACCTGAAAAAAAAAAAGAACATTTTCAAATAAATTTCAGTTAGATGTATGTTAGTATAACTCAAACGAAAAGACCGATAATAACAAAGCTTGATATTTAATATCTTCTAAGGGTGCGACACGAAGATTTTTCAGGAAAATCCCTCCACTCCAGCCTCTTTACATGGAAACATTTTTGAAAATGTGAGTTTTCTCAAACAAGGCACTAGCGATTTTGATTAATATACCGCATATTCAAGATGCAATGACAAATGGAATTTGTATATTGAATTTTCTGTGAAGTCCGCATTATTCTGAATGACTTTATCATAACTGGTAAACCATACGGGATAGACAAACACTTACTGCACAGATATGTACATCTTATCAAAACACGCAATTTATGACACAGTTTTGTTGTGGAGGTAACTGTTTCCGAGATATTTTTTGTTATTAGTTTTAATTTTAAAATACTGTATAAGTATTTCTGATACAGGAATCCACCTGTGATTCTTTTGTTTTACTTTTAGCCAAGAAAAGAAGCAAATTTCCCGTCACTATGTGAAACAATTTCAATTTGGTTCTCTTTACTTGCTAGGCGTACACAAAAAAGGTGTCTTTCCCTTTGAGAAAAGTTAAAATAACTTGAAATAGAAACCAATAACTCGGAATATCTCGAAAACGGCTAACTTTACAAAAAAATGGGCCATAAATTGAGTGTTTTTACGAGATGTACATTATTGTGTAGTAAGTTTTAGTCTGATTGAAGAATTCTTCAGAGGCTATTCCCAAAAACTTCAGGATGTAAATTTTGTTTTTCATAAATATGTCTTAAACATATTTTATGCAAAATCATTAGTGCCATTTTTGAGAAAATCAAAATTTTCGAAAAAATATTTCCTGTAAAGGGCAGTTTGGAGTGTGAGATTTTTTTTTTGAAAATCTTCGTGTATCCTTGGAAGATTCTGACTTGAAATATCTAACGGACTTTTCTTTTTGAGCTATGCTGCCCACAGACATACACAGGGATATGTGTATAAAAAGTTTTATTTCTTTTAGATTCAGAGGGTCTCAAAACGTATATTTTCGGTGAAATCTCGGTACAGTATGTACATTATACATACGCGCTATAGAAAGTAAAAGATGCATCACATGGCTCAATTTTATTTATTCTTTTTTTTTTTTTCTTTTTATGAAAAAGGTTTTATTGCTGCATGCTCCATTGCTTGGCGCAATACTACATGCATGTTGTACCATACACATTTTTTTTTTCACTAGTTAATTTATATTATACTTTTTATTTGATTGGAGAGTCAAAGTCCAAGATATTTGCAAATTTCTGGAAGTGTTTTAAGTATTTGGTGACTAGTTTACTTTTGCTTGTTGGCCACTTTCCACCTGCCCTAATAATATTTGTTTCTAGCTATTTCCTATTACTGTTTAGCACTGATACAAAATGTGGTTGACTGTTTGTGCGTTCCTGTTGCAGATGCAGGCCAGAACAGTGAATTTAGACAGTAACAGTTATTTAAATAACCTTGCAAGCTAGAATTTTGATACAAAGACAAAATATCACCATTACTGTCTATAATAATTGGTATATATTTCAATAAGATATTTAAATATTGTTGAAGCATTGTTAAGATTAGAATTTATTGTTTTGATTTTATTTATTTTAGCTTCCTAGATGCCTCACCTTAACCCCAATGCACCGGCAGACTCTGCTAATACATAAATGATTATGTAACTTCTAGACCAGACATTTTATTTTGCTTTTTCACCACAAAAGTTTGAGTTGAGCAACGTTACTACTTGAAGCAATCATTCCGGATGATAACATTGTTACAGTGAGTGCAACTGTTAGATAGTTTAAAGAAACCACTTCCCTCAGCGTCGCGAAGCGGGAAGGAAAAGAGAGAGAACGAGAGCGAGGGAGCAGATTCTCCTGGTTGACAGATGCAGCGCCTTTCCCTTGGAATGTGTCGAAAACAAGAAACTTTCATAATACATCCCAGTCGTCCAAGTTGTCTGGCATACGCCATTTGGAAAATGTAGGTCACAAAACAACTTAAGGGAAATTTCTATTTCTCTAAGTTTTCATTGACCAATCTAGATTAAAGATGATTTGAATTTGGACCAATTATATGTGTATATGTTGGGACTGAGATTTTGGGTGAAATACGACAAAATTGAGGATTTCTTTTTTTACTCAATCACGTATGTAAAATATATATAGTGGATGAACAAGTTATATTCTTTTATTTTTAAAGCTCCATTTAACATCTATAGTAATATTGGGGGCTTTGACTTGAGAAACAACTTGTCGACTGTAGCTTCTGGAAGGTTGAGTCTCTAATTATTTTCGTTTCTTCTAAACACACACAGCCAGTCTCATATACAGTATGTTTATTACAAAACTGGGCCGCCAGGTGTACGGTCCAAGTGACTTTCGCTGCATTTCTCTGCGCGCGCATCCTATATCTGTTCTGTCGTCAACTCACGTGAGCTTCAGTCTTACTTATGTTCTATTCAAGCTCACACGTGAATAAAATTTGATATGTATAGAGATAATGCATATTGTAGTGTAATATTTTAAAGCTACAAGGTAGTGTAGTTGTAAGGTTTTAAGAATTTGTCAAAATTAAATATCAGGAAATACTTAATGAATTTCCATGAAAATGTTGTGGCATGTACAATAACACTCTATATTTATCATAGTGAAAATTTATACTTTTATCTGCAAAACTTTGTTTTTAAAAACACTATACTGTTGATAGTGGGAAGGGGAGGAGGAAGAAAATTTACATGAAAAAAATGGATGATTTCATGTACCGCCTACTCATAAACTTTTCACAGCAGAATATTCAAAATTTTTACACATGTTCTGATTATAACTATCTATAGAATCAGGTAATTATTTTAAGAAATACCACATACAATATCTCAATTTTCACATGGTTAAATTGTTATAATTTCCATAATTTTTAAGCTAGGCTTATGAATCAGGCAGTCAGAAGTCATTAATGTGTACTAGACAAGTGTACAAAATGTCAACATTCTAGCACCAATGGTTCCCGAGTAAAAGGTACATGTACATCAGAAAATATAATATCGAGAAAATTGAACTTAAAAATAAAATGGACAATGCTAATCTGACTTACTTCAATACATGCCATAATCATATGAATCTTTATTCCTGGACTCTGTCTACTTCTCAGCATTCCTCCTATTGCTCCTGACTTGCTTTGTGAACTGTTGGACAGCTCGTTCAGCATGAAAATTTCCTCAAGTTTCTGTCTTAGAAAGTAGAGGGATTGAAGATGCAGAAAAAGGGCTGTGGCGCTCGGTCCGGGAGCATTTAAAAGATTGCACGCCATGTTTAAAAGGACATTTAGATGCTAAAAAGTTGACGCATCATATTAAAGGTATACATTTTTTGAATCAGAAAACTTCAGGAATTTAACTATACCAAAAACGAAAATTGTCATTTTTGACCCCTTCCTAGTACCAACTATTCTAGTGTCCATTGCTGAAGTTGCACCAAGAGCATTCTGTTAGAACGATTACGGTAAAATGCCCGTAGCAGAAAGAGGTACGCCAGAAGGTGAAACTACTATGGTATTGCTGACAGCGGCAACCTTCGGTCAAATTCAAATAGCGTAGTAAATAGCTGATTTTAATTTCCTGTCGAAGGAAGTAATCTCACAGAAACTTTATTGATTTTATCCGGAAGAAGGTATTATGATACCTTTAGGATTTGTGTGCAAGGAAGCGATGAATGTTTGCTTTTCATTACCACTTGGTTCCTTACAGAAGGTCAAGCTATCTTAAGGCAATGGATGTGTGAACTTTGGATAATTCACTTCATGTAAGATAGGTATATTGCATAAAATTTTTACCAGTTATTATACACATAAACAGTAATGTTTTTACAATTTTTCAAAATTACAGTTTCCGTAGTTATTTAATAATAATAATAATAATAATAATAATAATAATTCTTTATTGTCCAAATACATTGACATCACGAAGCATTTTTAAAAATACTCATTCAAGCTTTATAGCAACTGAATTTATAAATGGATCAGTCATATACTTTTACAATACCTTACGGTATTATTATTATTATAGAAAAAGTTTAATTTTAATACTCTCCCATACTCTTTATTTTCTTAAGTTAATAAATTATTTCTCAAACGAGCATTATTTCGAAGAAAGTATACCGTCATTTTCTATAATGTACTTTTGAAAGTATAAACAGTTTGAAAGCAATAAGTCGACAGTTGTATCGTGTAGAGCATTTTGAGTATGGAATACTCTTTAAAAATCTTATGTGTACCATTCACATGACTTTCTCTACATCTCAGCAACACATTATTCTTAAAAAACTTATACTTCTATTTACTTCATGCTAATCAGTAAAACATTAGCAGAAATAGCCATATTACTTGCTTCCTTGTAAGTAGAAGCGAAATAAGGGAGTACCATAGGTTAAAGTGAAATCAAAATCTGGTTGCTATGTCACTGAAGTTCCTTTGTTTGTATAGACAGGAGTTGACAAATTCCTGTATGAGAAAAGTATAAGTTTTTCATATCAGAAACCAAAAATAAGGAATGTCTCAAAAACGACGAACTCCACCAAAAATGTATATAACATAAATTATGTGTTTTAACGTGCTCTACATTTTTTGTGTGGCAAGCTTTTGTCCATCTCTTACGGTTTAACAGTTATTCAAAATTCAGTAAAATTCATCCAGAATAAACTACTCTTCAGAGGCTATTCCCAGAAAATTCAAGATATACATTTTATTTGGCAGGTAGATATCTTTAATATACGATATTTTAATCAAAATCGTTAGAGCCATTTTTGAGAAAATAAAAAATTTCGAAAAACGTGCCATGTAAAGGGTAGTTTGGGGTGGGGGGATTTTTTTTCAAAATCTTCGTGTCACATCCCTGGAAGATACTTAACTTAAATACCAAGTTTGGTATTTTACCTATTTTTCGTTTTTGAGTTATCATGTTTACAGACACACATACACACGGACCTTTTCCCGAAAATGCATTTTTTTAGATAAAGGGGACCCTAAAACATATATTTCCGGTGAAATCTCGGTATCGAATTTTTGGGTGGTGTGTAATACCTTCTCTATACACTCTGTACATAGTGCGTATAGAGAAAGTAAAAATTGCGGGAAAAAAGTTTAAATTAGGTGTAACTATTAATGAAAATATGACTGTCCATTTATAGCTTCAATTAATTGGTAATTCAAAGGCATCAAACAGTTTTTGATAAAAGTTCACAGCTGCATTACATTAACAGAGCTTCTAGGCCTACGGACAAAACGTTATGAAGAGTAGGGAAATACATATGCCAGACATTAAATCTTTGAATACTTTATCATCTCTGATTCTTCCACTTGTTAATATAGAGAGCTTTTTCACAGAGTTTTCTTTAGCCTCTATCAATTACTAGAAGCGATACAAGCTATTCCTACTAAACATTATTGGTTTCTCTAGTACGTACGAGGGCAGTCCCAGAAGTACCACACCTACCAAAGAAAACACAAACATTTTAGGGACAAATATCTTTATTTCTTCACATAGTCTCCTTTCAGCTCAGCACACTTTTTCGAGCTTCAATAGCTTCGATACCCTGTTTATAGTGAGAAATATCGAGGTCTACAAAATGGCCATCAACTGCAGACTCCACCTCTTCATTGTTGGCAAATCTTCTACCACTAAGCCATTTCTTTAAGTTTAGAAACAGAAAATAATCAGATGGGGGCTAAATCTGGCAAAAAGGGTGCATGAAAAAGCAATTTGAACTTTCTCATTGATTTTGACCATGGAGATAATGGACGTGTGAACTCGTGCATTGTCTTGATTAAACAAAAGTTTCTTTTTCGCTAAATGCGGCCGTTTTTGCTCGATTTCATCACTCAAACGCATAGTTCGCATAGTATTCACCATTGATTACCATTCCTTACTTGAGATAATCAATGAAAAAGATCCCGCGTGCGTCCCAGAAAACTGACGCCATGACCTTGGCTGCAGATGGAACGGTCTTCACCTTCTTTGGAGACATTTCTCCCCTTCCAATCCACTTTTTTGATTGTTCCTTCGTCTCAGGTGTGAAGTGATGGACCCATTGTTATGAACTGACACAAAGCTCAACTTTATTGCATCGAAACATTGCCAAACACTCGACAGAAACATCCTCACGACGCCGTTTTTGTTCCATTGTGAGCAAATCCACCTTGTACACAACTTTCTCATATCCAAATTTTCAGTCAGTATGCGATGTATAGATCTTTTTGAAATGTCTAAAATACCTGCTAGCTCGCACACTTTCAATCGACAGTCAGCCCATGCCATTTTGTGGATTTTCTTTACAATTTCTGGACTGATAACCTCAATTGGCCGACCACTGCGATGTTCGTCTTGGCAGCTCGTACGGCCGCGCTTAAACTCTGCCCGCCAATATTTCATTTGTAAACGAAGGAGCAGACTCCCCCAAAGTAGAATCTAGCTCAGATTTAATATAAGTTTGACTAAGACCTTTCAAATGAAACAATGTATCGCATAGCGATGCCAGTTTTATCCATGTTTACAAATTTGCTAAGAGCATTCACTAGTGATGGCTGCGAAACAAATGCTAAACAATGTAAAATCGTCAAACTTCAAACTTAAGCTTTCTAAGGTTTGTACGTTTTACCATTGTTGTTTGAAAAAAACAACTGCCATCTATATGTCAGATCGGATACTTCTGGGACAGCCACTGTATGTACATAGTATATAGAGAAGGTATTGTATTCCACCGGAAACTTTAATACAGAATGTTCACAGGAAATACATAGTTTGAGGCCCCATGAATTAAAAACAGCCTTTTTAGAAAAAAAGTTGTGTGTGTATCTGTGGTCAGCTTTACTAAAAAATGAAAAGATATCAAACTTGGCAATTAAGTTAAGCATGTTCTAAAGAATGTGATACGAAATTTTTCAGTAAAATCTCCCTACTCTTTACATGGAACATATCTTACGAAAATTTTGATTTTGTCTAACAATTTTGATTAAAATGCCACGTGTTTAATAATATTATAAACGTAATGTATATCTTGTATTTTCTGAAGACTTTTTCATTCTGGATGACTTTTGTATTACTGGTAAATTGTAAGTGATATACAAAAACTTATTCCACAAAACATATAAATCGTTAAACTCGCAATTAATGTCATGCCGTATCCGAGATATTCCTAGTTATTGATATCAAAGTTAAACTGTTTAACATTTTCTCCAACGGGAAGGTATCTTTAGTTTTATTGCTGTTTTGTTTTACTCTTGGTCTTGGAAAGAGAACCGAATTTCAATGACAAACGCATACTGACAACTTTTAAAAGGTTTGATTGTTGCCTTAGCCTAGTGTATTCACGGATTTCCCATCTGCTTATAAGAAACTAAGTAATAAGACGATTTCTGTTAATATTTATCTTGATTAGCATTATGTAGATAAAACATTAATTTGTTGTAAAAACAGTTTCCAGAAGAGACAGGTCAAGCTATGTGAGTGGAACACCTCAGATTTGTTTCTACTTCATTTCAAATCGACAAATCTTTGCAGATGTAGACACAATGCACATTTAGCTATATATACAGAGAAATCAGCGGTAGTCACATGTTTAAAAACTGTACTCTATTTATACTGACCCTAAAATTCATACTCTTTCCATGCAAGACTGAAAGCAAGAGCTGAAAACTTCCAGGACTTTAAAAAGAATGACAGAGTGTTGAACAATTCGAAATTTTAATATGGATATCTGAGAAATTGCATTATGTCCCAAAAAAGTTTATTTGGAATAAATTGTTTTTATAGACATCTACTTTTTTCGTGTAATATGTTTTGTCTGTAGTTTAACGTTTACCAATTATACGAGATTATGTAAATTTCCTTCCAAATGAAGAGATCTTCACATAAATTTACACGAAATTTAAATAATACATTTTCTTTGTCACGTAAATCTCTCAAATATATGGTATCTTCATCAAAATCGTTAGCCAGTTTTTAAAACATAAAAAATATTCAAACATTTTCAATGTACTTAGGGATTGGGGAATTTTATTGTAAATTATCTTAAAATTTTTTGGAAAGTAGAATACTTAAATATCATGTTTACATTTGTCAGATATTTGTTTTTGAGTTATGTTGTTCAGACACAGACACATATACACACATGCATACACATCCCATTTTCTAAAATAATCTGATGTATTCCATTCATGACTTTTTCTATTTATTCTGCAAACGTCATGCTAATCAAAATATATATTGCCAGGAATGGTCTTATTACTTACCTGCTTATAAGTAAAAGGGAAATGAGGGAATACATTAAGCTAAACCGACGGTCACATGTTTTAAAAACTGTCGATAATGGTCGGTTTTGTTTGTTGGAGTAATAAAGCAGAATTTTGTGATGATATTGTATGTGCAGAAAAATGTGTAAAGAAGGTATTTCTGCGAATGTTTATCTCAATTAAAATAAAGTATGTAGAAATATAAGATTTTGTATTTATTAATTATTCAATTTAAGTGTCGAGCTGCCAAAACCATAAAGTATACTATTAACAATACATAATTTTGACGTCTAAACAACAGATAAGAGTTAAACAAGATAATAGGAACGAAAAATGAAGTGTTATTTATCAAAATAGCTAAGTTGAAGTTATATAACAATACACGTAGTAGCTAGAAAACTGAAAATGAAATGTAATGCTATTTATGGCCGCTCTTTAACTACAGTGGTTCTCAGCGTTCCATAGACGTGAAAGACAGCTTAATTTTGCTCAGAGGACTCTTCATCAGGCTTCAGGTTCTTTCATAAATCTACGACACGAATTTACGCCCGAAAAGACTCCATCGTTCTCCGCCGGGTTTGAACCCGCGACCTTGGGTAAATGAAGCTAGCATGGTAACCACTACACCACGTAGGGTGACAGTAGTAAGAGAAAGTCATGTGAGTTTAATATATCACCTTTTTCAGAGAAGTTGTATATTTCAATTTTTTGACCATCTGAATGCCTACAGAAGGGAATCAGCCACATTAAGTTTCAAGTTTTTACGATAAAAGGCACACAGTTGTGATACAGCTGGTAGCAACGTTTAGTTTACCTAGGATGTTTTCAGCGAGGTCCACACAAAGGGTCTTCGGTTTTGTCATTCCCAATAAAATGCTCTTTTTGGTATCGATCTGCAGACTGTGTCTCGGATATTGTCTCTTGTTTCCGCCGACTCTAGCAAGACAAGGTTTTCATGTTTATTTCGTTCTATGCACAACATTTGGTGACCTATTTTAAACCAAAAGGCAAATAGAAGGTCTTATTCTAAACAAAACCGCAAAACTATTTAGTATATATGACCACTCAATGTCGATTCAAAGTTCAGAGTGGCATATGTACAGGATGTATTACTTTCTTTACTTAGTACATAGTTACGAATAGAAACCCAGCTTCGGCTAAATTCACTCCGTTACTAGAGCACTCAACGTAATAAAAAGCGTTAACTCGTTGCGTTCACTTCGCTGCCTTAGGGTTCATCACCCATTAAATTAACTCACTTCACACTCATACCAACACCTGTCGGCTCGTTATATAGTCCAAAGCGGGGCCGAAAGTTCCAGTCATAGAAATTATGGGAAATCATTTTTCATCCATCAGAGAGAGGGAAATAGATAGCGATACATAGAAAGGTATAGATAGATATATAGAGAAATATAGATATATAGAGACAAATATAGAGAGAAACACAGAGAGAAACATAGAGAGAGAATAGAGATAGATAGATATAGAGAGATAGAGAGATAGAGAGATATAGAGATATAGATAATATAGAGATGATAGATATATAGAGATACATAAATATATATATATATATATATATAGATATAGAGAGATAGCTATAGATTAGAGAGATAAAGATTAGATAGATTAGATAGTAAGATAGATTAGAGTAGAAAAGTAGAGTAGATAAGATAGGTTAGATTAGATAGGTTAGGTTAGAAAGGTTAGATTAGATAAGATTAGATAAGATATATTAGAAAGATAAGATATATATTATTTTGGAAGTGGATTTCTCTGGAATTGGAGATAAGATATCTGATGTGTGCCATTGACGTGACTTTTCTTATCTCTGTAACAAAATTGTAGTCAAATCGTTTATTCTTCTTTCTACTTCATGCTAGTCGATATAAATATTAGCAGAAACTGTCTTATTACTTGCTTCCTTTTAAGTAGAAAGTAAATAAGGCAATATATTAGGCTAAAACGAAAGTCAAATCTTTGAAAAACTGGTTGTTATGAGATTGAAATCCGTTTTTTTGCATAACCAGGAGTTGACAAGTTCCCGTATGAGAAGTTTAAATTGTAAAACTGAATCCAATAACAAGGAATATCTTGAAATTCGTAAACCCAGGAAAGCAATGTATATGACATAAAATATGTAGTTTTATGAGATCTACATTTTATGTGAGTAAGGGTTTGTAAAACTGTTCCCAGAAAATTGAAGATATACATTTTGTTGTGTAAATATCTTTAATATACGGTATTTCAAACAAAATAGTTAAGTCATTTTTGAGAAAATCACAATTTTCGAATTTTCTTTCCATGGAAAGGCGAGGAGAGACTTTCTTGAAAATCTTCGTGTCGCAATCTTGGAAGACACTGAACTTAAATACCAAGTTCGGTATTTAACGAGATTTTAATTTTTGAACTATGCTGCACACACACATATGGACATTTTTCTATTTTTTTTTTTTTTTGATTCAGAGGGTCCCACGGCACGTATTTCCGGTGTAATCTCGGTATGGAATTTTTGGGTGTGATACAATACTTTCTGTATACATAATGTTCTTAGTATATGTAGAGAAAGTAAAAATGCTCGATATGTGTTTCAGGGAAGCGCACAGATATCTTTGTCTGCCCCGCTATTGTATCAGTTTGCTCTATTTTTAGAGCAGGCCAAGCAGACGTGCCCTCGGGCGGAAGGGCGGAAGTACAGGTAGAGAATCAATTGCATTCCACCCAAAAATCGGATACAGGGATTTCACTGCAATTACGCGTTTTATTATCCACTGTAAAAAAAAAAGGATTTTTATAAAAAGTGAAAAACTAAAATAACTTTATCTTTTCTACCACATATGTACAACGTACAAAGAAGGTAGCACATACAACTTCAATAACAAAATATCACCGGAAATATATTATTTGACACCCCCTTAATAAAAAAAACATTTTTAGAAAACTCCAGTGTGTGTGCTTTTGTATGTATATCACATTTGGAACACATCAGAGTTTTAGTAGTACAATGAACTTAGTCATCACAAATTAATTAAATTACCATGAAAGCTAGAATTTTGATACATGGAAAAATATCACCTATTGTTTATAATAAATGGTAAAAATTTCAGCAAGGTACTGTGGGTTTTCCAAATTTTCAGATGCATTATCTTGAACGAAAGTGAAAGTATTTTATAAATCGATTGATATTTATTTTCATTAATTATTTAATAAGAAAACTCTTAACATTAGATACACTGCTTACCACTTTTTTCCCAGAAAAGCAGGGTAGTGTTTCTAAAGAGTTTTCTTTTTCCCCTCAGAAAACTCCTTAGAGGCCATTAGCAATGCAGTAGATATCGAGGGAAAAACGTATATAGCTTCAGTTGCCGTGTGACGGTGAAACTTTCAGCAGAAGGCGCTAGCATAAACAATGGAGAAGAAGAGCATCGCGTATAGAAGGGGTGGAAAACAAACAGTTGAAGAAAAGCCGGCGCTAGACCGAAGCTTTTTCTAGTTGCTTCCCGCCCGGAACTCTCTCCCATTTGTCTACAAATTATCTAGATACAAGTTCATGTTTACGATTTTAGCAGCATGAAAAAAGTGTGTTAATGGAATAAAGTTCCAGACTTCGTTATTCTTTTTGTCGACAGTTGAAATTAAAGTATACATTTTAAAACATTTGTATGTACATCCCGTGTTACTTTGGTTTAAACTCGATGAGTCAGTTGAATAAAAATGTGATGTGTTCACTCACATGACTTTCCCTTGCTGATCTACAAACTTCCTACAAAAGATTATTCTTCTTTCTATACAATGCTAATCGAAATAAACACTAGCAGAATGCTCTTATTACTTAGTTCTTATAAGTAAATGGGAACTAAGGTAAAGCACTGGGCTAAAGTGATTGTCAAGTGTTTTAAAAACTATCGTTATACAATTGTCATTGCATATCGATTCTTTGCTTGGCCATGAATAAAAAAAAAAAAATAAAAAAAAAACCTACACTTCCTGTCTGAGAAAAGTTTAAGTACTTCACAATTGAAACCAATAACAAGGAATATCTCAGAAACGGTTACCTCCACAATAAAAACATAAAGGACATAAACTGTGTGTTTTGACGTGATGTACATTTTTTGTGTTGTGAGTTTTTGTCTATCTCTTGCGGTTTAGCAGTTAAGCAAAATTCGGTAAAATTCATCCAAAATAAAGAGGTTTTCAGAGGCTATTCTCAGAAAATTCGAGATATACATTTTATTTCGGATATAAATAGCTTTAGTATACAGGATTTTAATCAAAATCGTTAGAGCCATTTTTAAGTGCATTTTTTTAATCTTCGTTTCGCATCCTTGGAAGTTACTAAACCTAAATACCAAGTTTAACGCTCTTTTCGTTTTGAGGCTATCTTTCCACACACACACACACACACACACACACACACACACGGACCTTTTTTTTAAAATGCTTTTTTCGGGCTCTGGGGACCCCAAAACATACATTTCCGGTGAAATCTCGACATCGAATTTTTGGGTGCATTGCAATTACCTTCTCTATCCCTAAGTACTTTGTACATATGGGGCTAGAGAAAGTAAAAATGAGTAAACTCTTATAAGTAAATACTTGACAAGGAAAGTTAAGACTGACCAGTAAAAGTAATTACTGATTTTTGAGTAACAGTTTACTTTTACTAATAATAATACTTTGGAAAATGTTCAGTGTAAAGAATAAACAAACGAATAGCTGGGTAGGAGGGGCCTTGCCATGGAGGAGCATCAATCTGCACGTGTGTACAGTCAAGTGCACCAATAACTGAAGGAAATCTGAAGTGAGAAGACCATTTTTCTTTTGCTTCTTGAATTTCACATTTGAGGTTGAAAGTTTATCCAGTCACCTGCCTTTGCTTCGATTATGTATGCCACGAAGTCTATGGTCTTGCTCACCGTGGAATGGTGAATACCAAACTCTCCTGCAACTGGATCAACTAAAAAGAGGCTCATTTTTTGATGTGAACTTAATGCTCGACTTCTTGTTCCATCCATACCTTCTGGAAAACAACCCCCAAACTACCCTTTACATGGCATTTTTTTCGAAAATTTTGATTTTCTCAAAAATGGCTCTAACAATTTTATTAAAATATCATGTATTTAGCATATTTACTTAACAAATAAAATGTATATGTTGAATTTTCTGGGAATAGTCTCTGAACACTATTCTAGATGAATTTTACGGAATTTTGCAAAACTGCGTAATAGATGGAAAAAACTTTCCACACAAAAAATATAGAGCACGTTAAAGCACACAATTTATGTTATATACATTTTTTCGTGGATTTGAACGTTTTTGAGATATTCTTTGTTATTGGTTTCAGCTATAAAAAACTTATAATTTTCTCATACAATAATTTGTCAACTCCTATCCATACGCACAAAGGAACATTAGTCACATAGCGACCAGATTTTGACTATCACTTTAACCTATGGTACTCCTTTATTTCGCTTCTGCTTACAAGGAAGCAAGTAATAAGACTATTTCTGCTATTTTTTTCTCGATCAGCATGAAGTAAATAGAAGCATAAGCTTTTCAACAATAATTAGTTGCAGAGATGTAGAGAAAGTCATGTGAATGGAACATAGATGTTTTGTGGCATATGGTATTTTGTTAAGGACTTTTGATAACATCAAAGTGTTCCATGTAAAAAGTAGTATAAAATGGAGGGAGGGGCTTTCTTAAAGATTTTGATTCGCATCTTTAGAATATATTGAATTTAAATACCAAAGTTGGTATGTATTCGACTTGTTTTCAATTTATTCTATTTAGATACATACATGTATATACATATTCACGGACCTTTCTAAGAATCTGATGTATGTCATTAATCTCATAACCCCATATAGGCATCATCACCCAGGCGTACTCAATCTCCCATGGGTTTCGAGACCACTGCGACGCCGAGGTCAACCCAATCTGAACAATTCTCTTTTGGGAGGGACCCAAATGTTCAGCCCGGCTACTTCTAGCCGTACATACAA
This sequence comes from Hymenopus coronatus, assembly GCA_030762935.1. Classification (NCBI taxonomy): domain Eukaryota; kingdom Metazoa; phylum Arthropoda; class Insecta; order Mantodea; family Hymenopodidae; genus Hymenopus; species Hymenopus coronatus. Next base: position 102,137,876 of record CM060886.1, on the reverse strand, counting down.
TACACATAGTGGACAGAGAAAGTATTATATTCCACCTAAAATTCTATACTGATTTTTCACCACAAATATGTTTTAAAGTCCCAGGATTTTGAAAAAGAACATTTTTAGAAAAAAAATCCCGGTGTGTGTGTGTGTGTGTGTGTGTGTGTGTGTGGAGACAGCATATCTCATGAACGAAAAGTCGGTTACATATCAAACTGTATTGAATTTCAGTATCTTTCAAGGATGCGACACGAAGATTCTCAAGAAAATCCCCTACCCCCAACTACCCTTTACATGGAACATTTTTTGAAAATTTCGATTTTCTCTAAAATGGCTCTAACGATTCTGATTAAAATATCGTATATTAAAGATATTCATATCACAAATATGTATATTTTGAGTTTTCTGGGAATAGATCCTGAAGAGCTCTTTATTCTGGTTGAGTTTTGATGAATTTTTTATAAGATTATACAGTAAGGAATAAATAAAAACTTACTATACCAATATGTAGATCTCTTTAAAACACATGATTTATGTCATGTATTTTCACTTGTAGAGTTGACCGTTTTCGAGATATTCATTGTTATTGATTTCAATTTTAACTTAACTTTTCTCAAAGGGACCATGCAAAACGAACCAAATATCAATTGATTCACATAGTGACCAGATTTTAAAATATTTGACTATCCTTTACCCTAATATATTCCCTCATGTCTCTTCTACTTATAAGGAAGCAAGTAATATGACCAATTCTGTTGATGTTTATTCAGATTAGCATGAAGCAGATAAAAGAATAATCGTTTGTAAGAAAATGTTGTTTGTAGAACATCTAGAAAAATCTGATCTGTTCCATTCACATGGCTTTCTCTATATCTCTGCAACAAAATATTGTAAAAAAGCTTATGCTTCTATTTACTTCATGCTAATCGAGAAAAAATAGTAGAAATAGTCTTATTAGTTGTTTCCTTGTAAGTAGAAGCGAAATAAGGGAGTACCGTAAGTTAGTGACAGTCAAAAGCTGATTGCTATGTGACTGAAGCTCCTTTGTTTGTATGGATAGGAGTTGACAAATTCCTGTGTGAGGAAAGTATGTTTCTTAAAGGTGAAATCAAAAACCAGGAATAACTCAAAAACGACCAACTCCACGAGAAAAATGTATATAACATAAATTGAGTGTTGTAGCGTGCTCAACATTTTTTGTGTGAAGTTTTTGTCCATCTCTTACGGTTTAGCAGTTATGAAAAATTCCTTAAAATTCAGCCAGAATAAAGTAGTCTTCAGAGGCTATTCCCAGAAAATTCAAGATATATATTTTATTTGTCAGGTATATACGATATTTTAATCAAAATCGTTATAGTCATTTTTGAAAAAATAAAAATTTTCGAAAAATATTCCATGTAAAGGGTAGTTTGGGGTGAGAGGATTTTCCTGAAAATCTTCTTGTCGCATCCTTGAAAGGTACTAAACTTAGATACCAAGTTTGGTATTTAACGGTCTTTTCGTTTTGGGGCTATGCTGCCTACAGACACACACACATATACACACGGACATTTTTGTAAAAATGTTTTTTTTTTTTTTTGGATTCAGGAGGTCTCAAAACATATATTTCAGATCTTTTATGCTCGTGAGTGCAGCTTTCCTTGTACTACTAAGATAATTAATCCAATACCAGGGTATAATGTATACTAAGCCCTGATGCTGAATCATTATTCTGCCTCCAAGCAAGAATGTACTTGACATTTTCTCGCTGAGAAATTCCTTTAACAGCGTGCTAGAGTCGTAACATGAAGCGAATGTATCAAAGAGTTAATCTCGCCACAAATAACAGCTATTTGTTAACACCTGCTCGCTACTTCAAACACAATATATTAAACCCTACACGGCGCGAGTACCATGTCAAAAGACGCCCAAGAAACGATGTAGTAATCTCATCAAACGCCTTTTAGTAGCACTTCAAAGTTCATAATAAAAGCAAGAGTAACAAAGGAAAGACTGTCCCAGTTTCTATGTGAAACCCAGCTGCTTTTTTAATTTAGTTTCTGCACGGCCTTCCCCTAGGGGCTCAAAAGGAGTCATGAAAGTGACATACAACCTTTCCTCGTCGTCACATACGCCTTTAAAACGCTGTCTCAAAAGTTGCAATTAAATTGAGATATTTAAATCCAAAGGATTTATTTCCACACTCCGTCTGGAAGTGAAAGCGAGACTAAAAAATCTAATAATTTACATTCTCGTGTCTCCAGCTATCCACTAGTCTACAAAAGCTTATTCTTCTCTATGTCATTTTACTTCTTGTAGATAAGAATTTTTTATGTCCCATCTCGTAGATACAAAAGGAACATAGGAGGCTTTGAAATTCTTCTCTTAGCGCGACCACGAGGAAAAATAAACCTGATGTGTTACATCAACTGATCTTTTTTCATGAAAATGTTTTTTCAAGTCATATCTTATGTGTTCCAGCCAAGTATAAAATTCAGGCATTATATAAAATACTGGAAGATTTTTGACAAAGTATAAATGTTTTATTATATACAATGTCAGACTCTGGCACGGTACGTATATAAATGAAAAATAAATGCATTTCAAAGAACAATTTAATGTTTGATACAGTTGCATAAAAATAATTTTAGAAAACATTGTTAAACACACAAAAAATAATTAAATATATAAATATTAAGTCAGAAAATTTGAAACTACTACTCTGAGAATACGAATACGTTTAAATGAATGGAGAATATAAGAATATTAAATTACCAAAATCGAAGAGTCCTATTTGTTTCACAAGGGTGAGATGAGTGTTACTTAGAATTTCACTTCATATTTCGGCGTTTGGTCTTGACATATGTCTGATAAATCCTTGGCGGCCTTCTATGGTCTGAGAGGGCGCAGCTGTTGGGAATGTAATTTTACGATTTGGGACATATTCAAGTTGCACTAATTCCTTTGGACACACCGTGACCTGAGATCCCGAATAAAACTGTTTCAGAATCCCATTAACTGTTCCTAGTTGGTAGTAGCCATCTTCAGACACCTTCATCACAACTACTCAAAACATTGCAGGAATTACCCTCCCTTTGTCGAAGTCAGTAATGGGAACTCGAACAGTTTCTCATAAATGGGCGGGAGGAAATTTATTATCAAACTTTAGCTTAATCCTTTTTTGCTACTGTTCGAAATTAGATTTACAATCTTTTCTTACTTCAGCAACCCTGTTCATATTGAAACAGATTGCATTGAACACTGCTCCAGTTACCTTCTGTAACATCACCACCTTCGCCATCTCTAAGAGCATGTCCACGGATCAAATGAAGTTTTTGGCCACAGTTGCGACATCTATGGACATGGTTTCTTTCGAGCAGACACAGCAAACACTTCTGGGTTGAAAGCTGTTGACTTTCCAGAATTGAACATCAGAATAATCTGCAATTTGAACCGTGTTTGATTAATACTCATGGTTTCACTTATACTTTTAATTTAAAATCATGATTTCGCCACGTATCCGTGGTTTCTTCAGCTTTTTTGCACGACTGAATCATCCGGCTTATCGGCTTCTTCTTTCTTCGATCTACCACATTGCCCTCTGATGGTAGGATTGACGAACCCGAAGTTCAGCTGGTTGTCGATTTTCCTGTCGAAGCTGATTACTTTTCTGAATCTGTGTATAACAATATTTTTTAACTTTGTGAATTCTGATGGAGTCCTAGTGATTTTACTGAAGATACGTCCTAGCTAATTTAATGATTTGTGTTCCAAGAATGTGCTGACGCCGCTGATTTTTCTAAATGTTTATTTTGTGTATGACTTCTGTGTACTTTCATGCGTGTGTGGATATTCCTTTTGGTTTAACCTATGCATATTTTTTCACATTGTGAGCATTCAATTTTGTATATCCCAAATTGTTTTATTAAGTGGTATTTGATCAATATATATTTCAGTTTTAACTAATTCTTGATATTATAGGTATAGAGAAGGTATTGTAATGCACCCAAAAATTCGATACCGAGATTTCAGCGGAAATATATGTTTTGGGGTCCCCTGAGTCCGAAAAAAGCATTTTTAAAAAAAGGTCCGTGTGTGTATGTGTGTGTGTGACGTTGCCCTCCGTGGTGTAATGGTTACCGTGCTTACTTCATATACCCAAGGTCGCGGGTTTTTTCGGGCGTAAAAATCCTTAGCATGGCTTCCTTCGGAAGGGAAGTAAAGCCGTGTTTCCCGTGTCGTAGATTTACGGCACGTAAAAGAACCTCAAGCCTAATAGAGAGGCTCCTGAGCAAAATTAAGCGGTCTTTCACGCCCAGTATAGAATGGGACGTTGAAAACCATAGCAGTTAAAGAGCGTCCATAAATTACACGCCATTTCCATTTGTCTGTATGTGTGTGTGTCTGTCTGTGTGTGTGTCTATGGACAGCATAGCCCCAAAACGAAAAGACCGTTAAATACCAAACTTAGTATTTAGGTTTAGTATCTTCCAATTTTGATTTTCTTAAAAATGGCTGTAATGATTTTGATTAAAATCCCGTATATTAAAGCTATTGATGTCCGAAATAAAATGTATATCTTGACTTTTTGGGAATAGCCTGTTAATACCTCTTTATTCTGGATAAATTTTGCTTAACTGCTAAACCGTAAGAGATAGAAAAAAACTCGCTACACAAAAAATGTACCTACATCACGACAAAACACACAGTTTATGTCCTTTACGTTTTTGTTGTGGAGGTAACCGTTTCTGAGATATTCCTTGTTATTGGTTTCAGTTGTGAAGTACTTAAACTTTTCTCACACAGGAAGTGATTTGCAGTGACAATCGCATAACCATCGCTTTTAAAACATTTGACAATCATTTTAGCATTCCCTTATTCTCTTCTACTTATTAGGAACTAAGTAATAACATTCTGCTAATATTTATCTCAATTAGCATTGTGTGCAAAGAAGAATAATCTTTTGTAAGAGGTTTGTAGAGCAGCTAGAGAAAGTCATGCGAGTGTAATACATCAGATTTTTATACTGCGTTTATCTTTTGCTGGAACTAAGGTGGTAATTTGTTTAGTTTTCTTTTTACTTTCTCTACACGTACTATGTACATAGTGTATAGAGAAGGTATTGTATTGCACCCAAAAATTTGATACCGAAATTTCACCGGAAATATACGTTTTGGGTCCCCCTGAATCCAAAAAAAGCATTTTTACAAAAAGGTGCGTGCGTGTGTGTATGTGTGTCTGTGGACAGCATAGCTCAAAAACGAAAAGACCGTTAAAAACAAACTTGGTATTTAAGTTTGGCATCTTCCAAGGATGCGACACGAAGATTTTCAAGAAAATTCCCCCACCCCCAACTAACCTTTACATGGGACTTTTTTTGAAAATTTTGAATTTCTCAAAACTGGCTCTAACGATTTTAATTAAAATATATTAAATATATTTACCTGCCAAATAAAATGTATATTTTGAATTTTCTGGGAATAGCCTCTGAAGACTTTATTCTGGGTGTATTTTACGGAATTTTGTACAGTTGCTAAACCGTAAGAGATGGACAAAAACTTACAACACAAAACATGTAGAGCACGTTAAAACATACAATTTATGTTATATACATTTTTAACGTGGAGTAGCTAATTTTTTTTAGATATTCCTTGTTTTAATTTTAGCTTTGAAAAACGTGTACTTTTCTCATACAGGAATTTGTTAACTCCTGTTCATACAAACAAGGGAACTTCAGTCACACAGCAACCAGCTTTTGACTATCACTTTAACCTTTGGTACCTCCTTATTTTGCTTCTACTTACAAGGAAGCAGGTAATAAGAGTGTTTCTACTAATTTTTTTCAATTAGTATGAAGTAAATAGAATCAATAATTTGTTGCAGAGATGTAGAGAAAGTCATGTGAATGGAACACATCAGATTTTTTTTACTCGTGGAGATCCATATATTAAATATATTATTATATAGTTGCATTATATTATACAATTACATAATTTACATTTGAAAGGTTTAAAAATGTCATTTTTAAACCTTTCCCACAGGTAACAATCACATGACTGAAGAGCAAGTCCATTACCTGTTGTCATGACAGACCATGTAAAGCGAAACAGCGATTTTCTTGGACTTCTTTTCACGAGTCTCAATCTAGTCTATGGGTAAATGGACCATAATATCTTCTGACCCAAATACACAACTCTTCAAAACAATATAGACCTTTATAGAGATGTTTTAGCGAATGAAGTTTCATGCTGTGAAAATAATCTCGCTTTGTTTGATGGAACCGCACTTCATTGTGTTTAGCTGTCTGTATTTATTGATCTTCTGCGGCCCTTTTTGCTTAACATGTGCCCTCCTTTCTCAAGAGAAAAGCTATTATTTCCAGAAGGTCTTTTGTCCTTGGGTTCCTCTTAGGTAATTACTTGTGCAATGAAAGGACGACTTCTGTTTCATCAGTTATTCTGTCAACACAAAAGAAAAAACTTGGTCTGGAGTAAGAATAATGACGTTGCAGTTTTGTTTGGACTCTGGCGCCATTAAGATCTTCACCAAATCTTTATTAACTTGGACCCATCCATTTGAATACTTTCTCAGTGCCGGTGGTCTGAAAGTTAGCTCATCTACCTTCTTGGTTTTAAATTGATGAAAGGTTTTCGGAAGACTCAAGCCTCCCATTCTTTTGACACTTTCTCTTAATTTAGCTTTATTGTTTAAGAAAAAAAAAAAAGAAGCCACAGAAGCGTTTTAACTGTGATTGGGGAAATTGAGATGAGTGAAAAATCGTATATGGCTTTCACTATCCACTGCAGTTTATTACTGTATAAATTCTACACATCCTTTTAAGTAAGCTTGTTAGTTTACTTTCTCTACGCATACTTGTACATAGTGTATACAGAAGGTATTGTAATGCACCCAAAAATTCTATATTGAGATTTTACCGGAAATACATGTTTTGGGACCCTTGAAAAAAAGAAAGATATTTGGAAAAATTTGTGTGTGTGTGTGGACAGCATAGTTCAAAAACGAAAAGACCGTTAAATACCAAACTTGGTATTTATGTTAGGTATTTTCGAAGGATGTGATACGAAGATTTTCGAGAAAATCCTCCCATCCCAAACTATCCCTTATATGGGGAAAGTTTTTGAAGACTTTGATTTTCTAAAAATGGCTGCAACGATTTTGATTAAAAGCTCGTATGTTTAAGATATTTATTTACATGCCAAATAAAATGTATATCTTGAATTTTCTGATAATAGCCTCTAAAGACATCTTTATAAAGGATGACCTTTATTGAATTTTGCATACTGGTAAACAGTAAGAGATAGACAAAAAATGAAGATCATGAAAAAATACACAATTAATGGCATATACATTTTTTTCGTGGAGCTAATCGTTTTTGAGAAATTCCGTGTTATTGATTTTAGCTTTAAAGAGCTTACTTTTCTCAAACAGGAATTTGTCAACTTCTGTCCATACAAACAAAGGAACTTCAGTCACATAGCAACCAGCTTTTGACTATCACTCTAACCTATGGTACTCCCTTATTTCGCTTCTACTTACAAGGAAACAAGTAATAAGACTATTTCTGCTAATTTTTACTTTCTCTACGTGTACTATGTACATAGTGTATAGAGAAAGTATTGCATTCCACCCAAAAATTCGATATCGAGATTTCATATGTTTTGGGTTCCCCTGAATCCAAAAAAAGCATTTTCAGAAAAAGGTCTGTGTGCATGGATGTGTCTGTGTCTGAATGAATGTCTGTGGACAGCATAGCTCAAAAACGAAAAGACCCTTAAACACCAAACTTGGTATTTAAGTTTGGCATTTTCCAAGAATGCGACACGAACATTTTCAAGAAAATGCTCCTACCCCCAACTACCCTGGACATTTTTTTGAAAAATGTTATTTTCTTAAAAATGGCTCTAACGGTTTTGATTAAATTACCGTATATTAAAGATATTTACCTGCCAAATAAAATGTATATCTTGAATTTTCTGGGAATAGCCTTTGAAGACTACTTTAATGTGGAGGAATTTTACGGAATTTTGCATAATTGCTAAACCGTAAGGGATGGACAAAAAACCTTTCACACAAAAAATGTAGAGCACTTTAAAACACACACTTTATGTTATATATATTTTACGTGGAGTTGATCGGTTTTTAGATATTCCTTGTTTTTGATTTCAGCTTGGAAAAACGTATACTTTTCTCATAGAGGAATTTGTCAACTCGTGTCCATAGAAACAAAGGAACTTCAATCACATAGCAACCACCTTTAGACTATCACTTGAACCTATTTTACTTCTACTTACAAGGAAGCAAGTAATGACATATTTCTTCTAATGTTTTCTCGATTAGCAGGAAGTATATAGAAGTATAAGCTTTTTAACAATAATTTGTTGCAGCGATGTGGAGAAAGTCATGTGAATGGAATAAATCAGTTTTTTCTCAATTAACATGGAGTAAATAGAAGCATAAGCTTTTTAACAATAATTTGTTGCAGAGATGCAAATAGTTATATGAATGGAACACATCAGATTTTTTACGTTTACCAACGGACCTCGCGCACTACCGACTGTCCAGATCTGTCGAGACTAACACATCTAGGAAGATGGGATAGGGTGATGACTGGGCGAAGGAGAATTCGCTGGCTCACGACTGCATTTTTGTTTTCATGCCAGGGAGCATTTGCTCCCTCACTATGCTAGAACCACATTTGCTATATGGCATTTAGTGTGATGAGCTGTGTATGGTCTAACGACATGAAAGGTCGATAATAAGAGTTAACTGTAGTACCGGTGGAATAGCGAGGCCGCTGAACCAACCAGAACGATGTGCCATCATTTTCCCCACCATATCCATAATGCGCACATATCTAAGTACTTTTTTAGTTTCTCTCTCTCTACTTTATCGTTACTTTTTCTACTTTCTCTCTAGTATGTATAACGTACATAGTATATAGAGAGTATTATATTTCACCCAAAATGAGATCTAAGATTTCACCTGATTTACTGATTAAGAAAAATGCCAATATTTGTCTGTGGGCAGCATAATTCAAGAAAAGTCCGTTAATACCAAACTTGGTACTTAAGTTGAATATCTTCCAAGGATGCTACACGAATACCCAAAAAAAATATCCCCACCCTAACTACACTTTACATGGAACATTTTGAGAAAAAAATATTTTTTTTTAAATGGCTCTAACGATTTTAATTAAAATATCATATGTTTAAGATATTTTCATGATAAACAAAATGTATATCTTGAATTTTCTGGACACAGCCTCTGAGGACCTCTTCATTCTGGACGAGGAGTAAGAGAAGGACAAAAATATACGACACAACAATGTTGATCTCATAAAACACAATTTCAGAGGTTTTGCTGTAGACCGTTTCCGAGATATTCCTTGTATTTGGTTTCAATTTTAAAGTAGTTATACTTTTCTCAAGCGCTTCATCTCTTGTTTTACTTCCGCAATGCAAAAGAGAACCGACTTTTAATTGTTTCACACGCGATAGCTTTTAAAAGGTTTGACTATCGCTTTAGTCTAGTGTATTCTCTTATTTCCCTTTTACTTGCAAGAAATCAAGTAGTAAGACAATTTCTACTAATTTTATCTCGATTAGCATGACATAAATGAAACATTTTTATAAGGAAACTTCGTTTATGGAAAAGCATAGAAAGCCATGTGAATGGAACACATAACATCCGGTTTATATTAGCCTAGCATTAACATCATATAACCTAATTTATGCACCACAATTAATTTGACTATCATACGACAGTCATAGAGCCGAAGTGGTTTTAGTTTGGCCGCTTAGGCGAATGCTGGGGTGCTGTATATCTATCACAGTTCCCTTTCTTTCATTTCCCTTCTTCATCTTTTAGGTCGACGGCTGGTATGGCGGGCTTTACAGATAGATGGCACAGTTGCTTGCTCCGAGTAAAACTCTCTTCTCCCTGGTTGCGCTGATTGAAGCTAGGTGCCGTTGTAGAGGCATCCTTCCAACGGCCTTCCGTCGCCAGAGATCGAACCTAGGACCTCCCGAATGCAAGACGCATGCGTTACCGCGGCGTCACCTCGCTCGATAATATGTTTGGTAAGAAGGGGGAAGTATTGTATTCCACCCAAAAATTCTATGTTCAAACTTCACTGGAAACATTTCTTTTGAGTTCGCCTCAACTCCCCAAAAGTCACTTAAAATAAAGACCAGACTAAAAGACAAAAGTACAATCTCATTAAAACAGACTATTAATTTTGAAATAAATCATTTTTGTGTAGCAGTTAAATTGTTTAAATAACTATTAAATTATGATTTGTTGTGGTGTGATGTCTTTATTTATTTACTTACTTCCGAGGTATTCGTTGTATGAATTTTCCTAAACTTATATTTTATCAAACGGGAAGTCTTTGTTTTCTTTATCCTGATATAGTAAAGAAAACGCAAGTTTAACGGGAAGTTGAGTGTTCGAATCCCGCAGTCAATCTTTCTGGCCCTTGAGTTTTTTCAGCGTTTTCCTGGGCCAAACGGCGAATGCTAGGGACGTTTTTCATTCCGTCGAATGTCCCTTCATTTCATATTCATTTCATTCCAACCTGTCTCTGAAATTGTTTTAGGTGTCGACAAACACTATGGTGGTGATGGCGTCTTTCCATGGTGGCGAATGCACTTTGGAAGTACAACTCTCTGCGACTGGGTGACGTTGGAATCGTCTGAGAGTCTAGGGAGCGGACTCGTTGCGCCCCCCCCCCCGTCGAGAAGAACTGAACTGCTTGGACTACGTTAGGAACCCACCATGGTGGCTCTCTCCCGCGGTCTGGTTTCGGCCACCCGTTGGATATTCTCATATCATCCTATCCACCTGGAGTGTGACGCACAATGAGCCTGTAGATGGCTATAATGAACCAACCAACCCTCCTCGTATGCAAGTCTTAAATTCCCAGAACTTACAAGCCAGCTCTTGTGGTCAGACGCCTGTTGGGAAGTAGAGGCAATGGATCAGTGAAAAACGAGGAAGGGTGATCAGCCCAATGCCTGTCATGAAAGTGAGGAAGTGGAATGACATAAAAGAGATGAAAGGAAATATGATTTTGGAGCAATTGGTGGAATGAATGGCGGGAGAATCCATCCAGCCGCCTCTTCGTCCATTCACAAAACCCACATACGTTCCTCTGGGATAGAACCCCGGTCCAGTGCGTCGGATGCTACTTTTAAGGAATACAATTCAGAGAAGGAAATTAGATTAGATAAGTATTCCAGGGCACCAGAACACCAAAACTACATTTTTTTGTGAAAATAAAAAACGTAACCTAAGTTATACGGAAGTTTTATTTAAATCTGTTTTATTAATACGCTCCTTTTACAAGCACGCACCAGAGATAAGAGCAATTAGCCAAGCAGAATACATTAGGGATTTCCAGGAGCTCTAGACATCACGCCGCAGAGAGATAACACAAGATATTCGTACCTTCAATATCTCACAGCGACCACTGATGTTCTCATACCCAAGAGAAGACTTCCTGCTGCATGTACCTGTAGGTTTGCCATGAATGCAGCTATTTTGACAATTTTCAACACAAATGGATTTGTTAACTTAATACTTTTGCTAAACACAAGGATAAATAATCTATTACTTTTTACTTTCTCTGTACGTACTGTGTACATAGTGTATAGAGAAGGTATTGTATTTCAGAGATTTCAAATATGTTTTGAGACCCCCTGAATAAAAAAAAACACTTCTAGAAAAATGTCCGTGTGTGTATGTCGGTGGGCAGCATATCTCAAAAATGAAAATACCGTTAAAAACGAAACTTGGTATTTAAGTTTGGTATCTTCCAAGGCTGCGACACGAAGATTTTCAACTACCGTTTACATGGAACAAATTTCAGAAATTTTGATTTTCCTAAAAATGGCTCTAACGATTTTGATTAAAGTCTCATATATTTAAGATATTTACTTGACAAATAAAATGCATATCTTCAATTTTCTGGGGATAGCCTCTGAAGACTACTTTATTCTGGATGAATTTTATAGATTTTTGCATTACTGCTAAACAGTAAGAGATGGACAAAAACTTACCACACAGAAAATATAGAGCACATTAAAACACACAATTTATGCTATATACTTTGTTTTCGTGGAGTTGGTCGTTTTTAAGATATTCCTTGTTTTTAGTTTCAGCATTGAAAAACATACTTTTCTCATACAGGAATTTGTCAACTCCTGTCCATACAAACAACGGAACATCAGTCACATAGCAACTAGCTTTTGACTGCGACTTTAACCTATGGTACTCCTTATTTCGCTTCTAATTACAAGGACGCAAGTAATAAGACTATTTCTGCTAATTTTTCTCGATTAACATGAAATAAATAAAAGATAAATTATTAACAATAATAATTTACAGAGATATAGAGAAATTCATGTGAACCGAACACATCAGATTTTTGGTGTTGCAAAGCAAAATCCACCTGAAATGAAAGTTGGTTTGACAAATTTTCGGTAATTTGGAAGATTTTTTAAAAGATTCGGAAATTTGGCAACATAGATTGTTTAAGATAGAGTAACGATACTAAAAACAGCTGGATCGGTTACATTTGTCATACACATATTGTTTAGGGCAAGAATGCCCGCCTGCGTAGTTTGGTGGTGCATGTCTGCCTCACATTCAACAGATCACGAGTTCGAATCTCGTTTAGGGTGAGTTAGCCGCATAAGGTTTGTTTTTTTCTGTTTTTTTTATCTCCTGGTTTTCGCTTATCCTGAGAAGACGAATGTCGAGTAACTTTAAGCTACACGAACCCCAATATTAGTTAAACATAATTTCACATAAAATTATTGAAGACCGTGAAAAAAATTCATCTTTTGAAAATGGATTTGACCCAATTACTCATCGTCCCATATGACTAACCAGGTTAAAGGACGTTAAGCACACACACACACACATACACGCATTCTTCAGGATAAGAGTAACGATACTGAAAACAGATGAATCGTCAAATTTCGTGGGTTAGATTTCTGCGTGTACATATGTAAAATGTCATTGATCCTCGGAATGTGAAAATATTAAAATAGGGCTCCAGTCAAATATCCAAACATTGCATACGCTAATAGTAATATTTTTGCGAGAAATTGTGTCACATTGTTTGGCCTATCCTGGAGAGATAGAGGGAAGTATGCTGCGGTATCATGTGCAAGTCGCATTCGATGAGTCCCGGATTCGATCCCAGTCACTGCCCGCTCTGACTCAGATTTTTCCTGGTTTCCCCGAGATCTCTAGGAGAATGCTGGGGTGGTTTATCATCTCCCACGATTTCATTTCCATCATTTCCTCTTCATCCTGTTTTTCATCTTTCAAATGTGCTTTCAGTTCCTGGTGTAGATAGTCAGATGGCGCAAATGCCTGCTCAATGGAAAGGTTTCTCCTCGTGGACATTAGATGACTACCAAGTTCACTGATCTCGCCCTCTTGTGGTGCACAACAGAAAGGTCATTGGACTTGAAAACGTTAGGGACTCCTTGGCGTCTCTAGTGGTTTGTCTGCCTGATCTGTGGCTTCTTATGGTTCCTTCAGCTCAACCCATCAGGCGTTACTCACAAAACATCTGCATCTGTCTCTGTACGCGAGTTGTCCCTTCAGTTGTCTAACATTTACCCCTTTATCTCTGAGAGCTTTTTAAAATGATATTTTCCTAACATTAACATTTAAGGAGTTTTTCCTTTACTCGTCGTGTTCTGAAAAAAGTTAAATTTATGCCATTACAAGAATCATTTAATAAATAACCGAAATTATGTTTTTTTTTTGTTACGAGCATGGAATTCGAAGGTTATTTTTCAACGTAATCCCTCCCAAGTCTATGCATTTATGCAAGCGCTGGATAAGCTACTTAACTCAAAGTGAAAATAACTTTTTTGGGCGGTCGCGTAACCAGCCTCTTGGACTTCATTATCAGCAAACCTTGAGCCACTAAGAGCTTTCAGTGGGTCAAAATGTGAGAATCTGAGGGTGCCATATCCGGAGAATACGATGGTTGGGGCAAGCAGACGAACTTCAGATTTTTTTATGGCATCTAATGTGGCTCTAGCAGTGTGTGGCCTCGCGAAGTTATCCACTGGACACCAGTCCACGTCACTTCCTCAGAATTGTTGGTTTCAAATTTTGGCACATAAGATTTGCGCACGTCTCATGTTTATATTTTGACCCCTCGGTATGTAACGTTCAAGAATTACTCCCTTATGTTCCCAACATGACCTCACCAGCACTTTTTTCAGTTCGCACCAACTTTGGTTTTGGAATTCCTTGTTTGAACTTATCTTCATTTGTGTTCGACTCAGTTTAACTTCCACCGTATTGCACTGCCATCCTTGGTGGATTTCGATTGGTTTCAGCTTCTCTGCTCACAAAACTCTAATGACACTCCGCTGCTCCAAGCTGATGCAAACCTGTAAGCGTGTCGCCATCTTGTTTTCACTGAATACAAGCATTCCGTTCGCGAGGCAGGGATGCCAAGCTATCTGATAATGGCTCTAGGATATCACCAAAACATAACAAAGAGGCACACTCTTTGTCGAAATTTTGTATTTTTATTCAACTATTCCGGTTATTTATTGAACCGACCTTGTGTAAGTATGAAAATACCTTGGTGTTTACTTACAAGGAACCTATCTCTGTACTCGTATATCAAACACCTCAAACGCTTTCCTAAGTCATCTGTGTAATATAACAAGTACAGGTTCCAAATATAAACTGACGTTTCCAACTTGAAGTACTCTCAAATTGCAACATATAGAAAAAATAACATAGTCCTGTTAATATGTGAAGAAGTCGTTCATTATTTGTTGTGTATGGTGCCAAAGGAACTTATGCTTTAAACACTGCATCAACATCAAGTACATCTGTTTCGCTTTCGTTCCTGTAAGATTCTGACTAGGACGGTCGTCTCCCCATATCCGGAATGCCGGCCTGCATGTAAGGAATGTCCATTTCTTGATGTTCCACTGCTTCGACCCAACATTTTCCAGGTTAGATCTCCGGTACTTTAAGTAGGAAGTTTATATTTCTACCATGGATTTCGAATACCACATAGATGACACAGGACAACTTTTGAGGTGTTCGCGACATAAGTATAGCGATAACGAAGTGCTTCTCGAAGTTCTTCGGTCAACAAGCCGGATAAACACCGTTTCCTTTAAAGATAAAAATGACTGCGAGATGTGATGAAAAGCCACGCTATTCTCTTCACCAAGCGCCGCTTTCCCGCAAACTTCCCCACATTCACGTACCTCAGACGAAGGATACAATGGACTAACACCATCACCTACTTGGGGGTGAAGCTTGACAGGGGCGTCACTTTTAGGGAGCACGTCCGGGGGCTGTGGTGCCGGGGCAATGGGGCTGCGGCCTCACTGTACCCGATGCTGAGGTCCTCGATGACGGTTCCCCTTAAGTTGCGCCTTTTGAGGGCTCTCATTATCCCCTTATTAATCTACGCCTGTGAGATCTGGGGCATGGCGGCAGACTCCAGTCTGCTGTTGCTTCAGCGGGTACAGAATAGGTGTCTTCGGGCTATCTATTCTGTGCCTCGAGGCTTTCCAACGAGACTCCTGCACGAAGCCTCTGGTCTACCATACCTGGAGGACGAGATTAGGCGTCGGGCAACAAAATTCAACGAAGGGTTACCATTCCATCGGAGCGCCCTCGTTAGGTCTCTTGGGGATTACGATCCCACAAACCGCCGCTTCAGGCGATACCGGCTTCCCCGCATGGCTTGCGGGCATCCCCGGTAACGAAGGAGCACCACCAACAGCTGCTACGGCTAAGCTCCTTATTATCCTTCAAGAGTTGCTTGGATTCAAAATTATAATCTCAAGAAACATTTTGATAAAAACACACCAGCGGTGCACAAGGGCCGTTGCACCATCAAGGCAACCGTCGAGGAGCAATATTCGCCTCCTCCTGTCACTCCACAACCCCAAAACACACCCGCCATCCTACAAAACCCACAATCCCGTCAGAACGTGGTTAAGTTCTCTCTGAGAACAGGGACACGTCTAGCACACCTCGGGCTGCCCTCAGCCTGCCAATCACACTGGACTGGAGATGTGATAAACTACACACCATGATGTCTGTTAACCATATGAAATTCCAGCGTTAGAAAGGATAGGAATCCGCTAGATTGGCGATATTTAGACTTCTCCTCTTCCACTACCTCTACATTGTGTCTGTTTTCGAGCCTATTTCAGCTATATGTGGGGCAGCTTTTCTCATTTGCTCACTTCTGGGTGATCGTGGTTTGTCATTAATGGCGCTATAATTAAATACATGTGTGCAATACTTACGACAACGTGGTTGAAGCAGTGGAAGAAAGGAATACAGATAGTTTTTGAACGACATAGAGGTCAAACTGGGAGTTTTATTGGTTACACATCTTTCTCATATAACATAGCGCAATTTTGTATTATGTGGTGCATCCTACCCAATCCTAGATTTTTTGTGATCCGGTTCTAGCTGAAATGCGCCAACAGCACTGCAGCAAACTGGTGTGATTTCTGCTGAGAAATTTGCATCAGCTGGGCCTTACAAAACCGCAGGCGAATTGGAGTGGGAGCTGTAGTGTAGATAAATGAATCAAAGTTCGGGCGGAGGAAATATAACTGTGGGCACCGTGTAAAATCCCAAAGGGTTTTTAGAGCCGTTCACTGAGAGGTATTTCAAATTTTTTTCCTCGTTCCAGTCGAAAGAAGAGACAAGGAAACTTTGTTTCCCGTCATTCAGGAGTGGATTATGTGCGAGACAACAATAATAACGGGCTGCTGGAAGTCTTAAGATTACTCCAAGATGAGCCGCGCCGTGGTCGATTGATCAGACCACTCGCCTCTCATCTAGGTGCTCCGGGTTCGATTTCAAGCTTAAACTGTGTTTATTAGACATGCGTTGGAAGTATGTGCATATCGCTTGACACTGCAAAAGAAAAAAAAAAAAAAAAAATTAGAGATGGATGGGTCAGCAGGTGGGTGGTTAGTTAGGTGATTAGGAGGGTAAATAGATGTTTACTGCCAAAAACATTATACATGTATAGGTGCGTTAATTTAATGTTTACAAAAATTAAATTTTATAAAATTATTGGACCTTATAAAGAGAATTTTTCTTCAATAAAATTAGAATATCCCTCTTAAATTTCTTAAACAGAAGTTTTTTTTTATTTTATCAGGTAAGTTATTAAACAGAATAATGGATACTATTTGATAGCTGCTTTGAGTTTTGCTATATTTACATGTCGTAAAATAAATATTATCGCTGCTTCTTGTCGGGAAATTATGAACAGTTTCACACAAATCATAATATTGTAAATGCTTCTTAATATTAATAAACAATTTAAAAAAAATATATATCCAGAGTAATTCAAAAATACCTTACAACACCTGGGGATGGAATTCCTGACATCGAAACAAGAAAATATGTTTGTATAAACATATGCTCTAAAACGCTTCCTTTTCGCGTTTATTATTATATATTTATTATTAAATAATAATATAATTATTTATTAAATTCACCTTTAACGACTTTCTGGGTCCAACCTAATAACTTCATTTATTTATACACTCGTTCATAGAAGGATTTGATCCATTTTACCCTACAGAGTGGCTGCTTGTTAACATTTGTCATTTATCAGATGTATCATTCCCCCCCCCCCCCAGCACGCCTTACCAGTGCTGTCTACAGAAACTTCATTCAGCGCACTCTCCCAGATTTATTAGAAAATGAGTTTCTGCAAATAAGAATCATGTGGTTTATGCATGATGGGGCTCTAGCACATTTTAGTCTCATTGTTGGAGATGCACTGGCTGGTATCTAGCAAGCCAATTGACAGGTAGACGAGGACCAGTTCCATGTTCTGCACGTTTCCCCGGCTTCAATCCTTTGGGGGCACCTTAAACCATTGACTTAAGCAGCAGACATCCTCGACGAAGAAACTCTTAATCTACGCGTAATGTAAGCGTACGACACCAACTGGGAGTGTTTGACATTCCATGTTTCGAGCAGTGCATGTATGTCTAGACGCTTGGAGGAGGGGGACACTTGGATCAATTTCTATAAGTGGTATTAGTGTGGAATAACTTTTAATAAGCTGACTACGTTAAAAATAGAATAAAGTATCTCTTGAAAACTTTGTGATTAATAGCATTTTGAACTTTAATAATTCAGGACGAAGGGTTTTGGGAAACGTGTTTAAGTGAACATTTTTTCTTACTTTAATGTAAGAAACCTGCGCCTAAACTTTGTGAAAGTTTTTTTAATCATCCTGTATAAAATGCGGTTTGCAATGCATTTTTGGCGAAACTCTACAAACTATTCTTATTGCTCTTTTGTAAAATAAAAGGCGTGTTTACATAAGAATGGTTGACCCAAAGCACTTATAAGATACTATAACTCAGAAGTGAGTATATATTGCTTTTATACACTGCTGGTAATGATTTTCTGTTAACGATTTTGCTGAATACTCGTAACATAAACATCGCTTTGCTTAAAATAGGATCTGAAGCTTTCCTGGCTACGAACATATTCTAGACGTTCTCGGGCTTCAAGCCAGGTGTAATGAGGAAGAATCATCATCTTAATCACTACACCTGGCTTGAAGCCCGAGAACGTCTAGAATATCTCTTTGCTTAGTTTACCGGAGATTTACACCCCAATTTGGGTTCAAGGTGAATGCCTAAGAATTTTATTATTGGAGGAGTAGTGTTAGCAGAGAAATTACGGAAACTTAGATACACATTCTTAATTTTATTAAGTATTTATCACACCAGTGATTTACTTTATAAGTTATATCTGTAATTTTGCTCGAGAGAGAGAGAGTATCATTGTCCACACAATATATATTTAATGCTAAATTATCACAAATAAAAATGTTTTTAAACCTTTTTACCAGTTAACTTTTGCTGGATTACTCAACATGCCCGTTCCCCTTGGTAACTGTCTACTCATTTGTATGGGCTGTACGAAATGTCGCTGTAGATTGCATTTTTTGAGTGCAGAATTTGCCGAAAACTAAAGTATTTTGCCATTTTTCTAAGATCTGTTATAGGCGGGTATAAACGTAGAACAGCTTGCACGTTAGGTTACTTTCTGATGCCGAAATATACACTGGCATACGACACATTTTATGTAAGGAAGAGATACAATCCTTACACTTGCTTATCCACTGCATGCATAGAGCAAGCCTATTTGCTGTGACACAAAATCAAGAGACAATTGTAATAGACAATTTACTGAGCTTGCATACACGCAATACTGCCAGGTCACACTGTATAACATCACACTCTGGTCTTTGATGAAACCATTTGAACTTCACTGTGTTTAAGGAGAGTCGAAATGCCCTATCTTCCCAATGTCAAAGTTTGACCCATTATCTCAACAACTATTTAAGATAATGAGCTAAATTTTAAAGGTACATTCAGCAATACCTTTAGTATTGATTGATGAAAAATAGAATATTTCTGTAGATTAGAATGAAGGCTATGATTTTTTTAAATAAGACTCTTAAAATTGTATTGATAAATGATGGTGTTTAAATTTAAAAAAAAATAGCTAATCCATAAAATACACTTTTTTCGTCAAAATAAAGCCTATTTAGGTGAAAATTTGTGGTAAAAAGTTTAGCCCTTAGTGTCAATTAGTTTCTGAAATAACGGGGCATTTGTATAGACAATCTTACTTCCTCAGAAGATGCTTTCAAACATAACATTGAAGAAAATGAAGCCTAACTTTCCAAACATACTTCATATTTCGAAACTCTCAATGTAGAAAATATGATCGGGATGCCAATGCTGCGGATAGCTAAAGTAAAACTTTTCGATTAAAAAAATACTCTTCTCTAACACCAATATTTACAAACCACCAAAATGAGCGGGAGATTCGAAATGTTCATATGCAATTAAAACACGAAATATGCATTTCAACTCCCCTTAATATGTTCCAGAAATAAACACGTATAATTTGATTGCGTTACTAGGAATAAACTAAACAATGAGCACCTGATTTTTGAGCGGATGAGAAACAACGCGCCATTTTGTGTCCTGCTTCATCTGTGCCGCGCGCAGCTTTTTAACACATTTAAGTTTCTTTTTCAGACTCGCGTCCTCTGTTGTTTGGGAAACAAGAGATGATACGAACAGAATAATTATTTTATACATACACGAATAGCGATGACTAGATAGCGTCCAAAGAGAATGTATAAGGACTCTAAACACGATAAAAAAGTTTCGTCTCAGCTTTACCCTTTCAAAATAACCCGTTCTTATGAAAATTTAATTTCTTTATGATGCGAACAAAAAGGACCAGAGAAACCGTGTCTCCTTTGAGGCTGGAAAATATGTGCAACGAAAGTCTTTGCAAAAGCAAAATGTTGGTCCTGTGTGATGATATTCAGTTATATCATCCATATTGTTATAAATGGGAAGAGATAAGCATATATTGAGAAAAAAAAAACACCAAAGAGGGTAATTGTTAACCGGGAAGAAAAATACACGTAATGAACAAAACAACACCAATTTTAAAGTGAAATAAAATGCTTTGCAGTACCAAGTGGCTCAACTGCCCCGGATTTAACGTGTGTATAGATCCCTCCTTACGTACGTTAAAGAGTTGCAGAACTCGCCCGGGCTGTTTTCAAGTTAAAACAGATAAGTTGGGGGACTGGTTGAGCGACCTCTTCCTTATCAACGTGGATGTGAGTGGAGTAAAACCAAGGTCGCACTCACCAATTTTCTACTGGCGGAGTTTAACTTGAAATAACCCCGCTGAGTTCTGCAACTGTTTAAACCCACGAAGGGATATCTGCACGCGTCAAATACGGGGCATTTGGGTCACCTGGTTTAAAGGTGTTTGACATAATGAGCAGACCGCAGCTCTAAGAATCCATTCCCAAGCAGGAATAGTTGCTCAATGTGCCCCTGATTTCGAATTTGCTCATAACTTTCCAAATGTCAATGGCTCCCTCATGCACCTTTTCCGCCTTTGCTTCCTGAGGACAGCATATTGGGATTTGACTCTGAAAAGCCAAACTTGCTAGGTCTGGGCACATTCTTAATGAACTTAGGTGTACTAAGAGATATTTGGTATATGAGCTTCAATATGTGAAATAGTGGGTGTAGTAGTGAGGATCTTAGGATAGTGTTTTAATATTTGTGGCACCGCAAGCGATGACACCAAAGATAATGGAATGAAGATGGAGCACCGGTGGAATGCGATGGCGGGGGAAACCGGAGAAAGCCCGCTCCTGCGCCGCTTTGTCCACCACAATGCGGTCACTTGGGATCGAACCCGTCTAGGTGAGAGGAGAGGCGAGTGGTCTAACCACTCGGCCACAGCGTGGCACGTGGTTAGTGAGTGCGAGTGTTTGCATGTATATCAGGTTGTTGCTTCTTTTGTTCATGTAGTGTGTATTTCCAGTGTTGTGAATATAATACGTAAATAAGAGTAGGTAATATTTTACTTTCTCTACACGTTCTATGTACATTAGAGTACAGAGAAAATTCGATACTGAGATTTCCTCGGAAATATGTTTTGAGGCTTCCTGAGTCCAAAAAATGCATTTTTAGAAAAAGGTTTGTGTGTGTGTCTATTTGTGGATACCATACCTCAAAAAATAAAAAAACCGTTAAATACCAGAAAGTACTGCTTGCCAATAGTATACTTTGGTCAGAGTATATTGAGGTAGTGGAATGGGGAAGATAAGAATGCCGCGTGGCGTCACCAGAGGCTGTCGCAAGGTGACACCTGACGCACAAGAACCTATTGTCCATATTTCATGAACATTTTTACGAACATTTTTATTTTATCAAAATGACCATAACAATTTTAATTAATATACCAAATATTTAAGTTCAGTCCTTTATTCTGAATGAATTTAGATGAATTTGTATAAATGGTAAACATAATATAAAGATGAAAAATTACCTCTCATAAATGTATGTGCTTTTAAAACATTTAATTCAATTCCTGTGGTATTACTATCTGTTGTTAGTTTGAATGTAGCTACTTTTGTCATTTTAAACTGCTGTCGTTATCAATTTGTTTTTTGGAATGTCACGGGAGGAGAAATATATTATAGGTTGTAGAGAAAGTCGTGTGAGTGTAACGCACATCTTTTTTTTTCAAACAAAAATGTAATGTGTTTCGTTTACTT
The DNA here is from genome assembly GCA_030762935.1 of Hymenopus coronatus. NCBI lineage: Eukaryota > Metazoa > Arthropoda > Insecta > Mantodea > Hymenopodidae > Hymenopus > Hymenopus coronatus. Next base: position 102,115,726 of record CM060886.1, on the reverse strand, counting down.
GACTTTTGCTACAAACTATTCTCACAAAAGATTATTCTTTCATCTACATCATGCCAATCGAAATAAACATTAGCAGAAATGGTTGTGTTACGACTAAGTGGAAGGGGAAAAAAGCTAATACACTGGGCTAAAACGTTTTTTTTTTTTTTTTTTTTAAATCCAGTCTCTGTGTGAAACAACTGCAATTCAGTTCTCTTTGCAAGACCAGGAGTAAAATAAAAGAGTTAAACTAAAGATCACTTTTCATTTGGGAAAAGTTTTGATTTAAAATTTTTGAAGACCATAACAAGGAATACCTCGGAACCGGCCAATTCTACACAAAATGTATATGACATAAATCTATAGTTTTTTTCTATCTCTTAGGGTTTTCTAAGTATTCAAACATCATTTATAATGAAGCTGTCTTCAGAGGCTATTCCCAGAAAATTCAAGATATACATTATGTTTGCCATGAAAATATTTTAGGCATATGATATTTTAATTAATATCATTAGTCATTTTTTAAAAAATAAAAAAAAATTGAAAAATGTTTCAAATGTAAAGGGTACTTGGAAGATTTTCCTAAAATCATAGTCAAATGTTTATGCGCCTGAGGTAAAGGAATATGTCGAAAACAGTAAGCTTCACGAAAAAAATGTATATAACATAACTTGTGTATTTTAAAAAAATCTACATTTTTTTGTACTGTCAGTTTTTGTCTATCTCTTACGGTTTACTAGTTATACCAAATTAAACAAAGATCATCCAGAATAAACAGGTCTTTGGAAGCTATTCCCAGAAAATCGAAACATACATTTTATTTGCGATAGAAATAGCTTAAATTTGTGGTATCTTAATCAAAATCGTTGGAGCCATTTTTAAGAAAAATAATGTTAGAAAATTTTTCCAATTAAAGGGTAGTTATGGGTGGGTGATTTTCTTGAAAATCTTCGTGTCGCATCCTTGGAAGATACAAAACTTGAGTACCAAGTTTGGCATTTAACCGTCTTTTAATTTTTGAGCTATGCTGTCCATACAGACAGACAGACACACACACACACACACACACACACACACACACACGGACCTGTTTCTGAAAATGTCTTTTTTTTTTTTTGGATTAGGGGATCCTAAAACATGTATTTCCGGTGAAATCTCGACATCGAATTTTTAGGTGGAATACAATACTTCTCTATCCCTATGTACATTGTACATATGGGTCTAGAGAAAGTAAAAAGGATCCCAAACACAGAGACTCAAACTGACGTGTTTCTAAAAATACTTTTAACACTTTATTGGATTCAGGGTCCTATTCTCGGTATCAAATATAATAAATCTTTATTGATTAATAATATTCGTCTACTTAAACGTTCGTAACTAATATTAGTTAAGCAAAATAAACCTGAAGAATATAAACTATGAGCAATTATAGAACACAATTTATATAAAATCTTTAAATATGTAATGTTATTAATCCTTCAAAATATCTATTTCCGGTGAAATCGTTATTGAATTTTTGTGTGGAATAGAATATCTTCTCTATCTATATGTACATTGTACATGCATGCTAGACAAAGTAAAAATGCTATAAACAATTTTAATTTTTTGACAAATCCTTTTCAAGCATTCATTATGTAACAGAAATAGCAGCGCTGGTCTCCTGAGTATTTTCAATTTTAGAAGTAGACACAACATCAAAAGGCCCATTCTTCTGGTATGTAGAAATGGAAATTTCTTCTTTCAGATTAAATACGTGAAATTAACAACGCCACCGCTTCTGAACTAAATGCAAATGAAGTATTACATAGTACGAGTATACGCTTGAAATTATTGTGTCGGGCTTTCTTAGTGTTCCGCTACTTTTAATCTATTCTGCTACTTTTAATCTACGCTGTTTGCTACATCGGAAGTTATAATGAAGCGTAACTAATAAATCAACTGCTTCACACACTTTTTTTGCTCTTTTAAAGGTTTGCTTATTCTTCTTCGTAGTATATTCTTCATTAAACTCAAAAAGTTGAACCTCTTGAAGTTCGGGAAGCCGTTAAGTGAAAACAAACAACCTGTAGGGCATCGAAAGTTTTGTAAACAAATCTTTAAAAGACAAGTTTTGTTTGTGATAGTCTTTAGTATGAAGGGAAGAACCGCACTTTTAAATTTCTTACATAAACCCTTAACGCAACTCGTGGAAAGTTACATTGTGAAAATTGCTTTTTTAATATTTCGGGTCGCTCATCCGTGTGACATTACAACTTGGCAGATGAGAATAATGCCTATGTTTTTGAAGCACTAAAATTCTTTTCAAATTCACACGCTTTTCTCTACTCATAATTTTAATTTCATTTAGATTCTACAAATGATTCTTATAAAAGTTTAGTACTTTCTCTATAACATATTAGCAGATAGAAAAGGTATTGCATTCCACAATTCTATACAGAAATTTCACAGCTGCTTTGAGGTCCTCTGAATTATTATTTTTTGTTAGAAAAACGCCTGCACTCATTGTTCTAAAACGGAAATATGGTTAAATATCAAACTTGATGTTGAAGTTCTGTATCGTCTAAAGATGGGACATATTCATAAGTAATGCCACGAGTGTTTTCATCTTGTCAATAGTTCACGACCGCAGTGATATAAAATAAAATACGAGTTGTATTTGATAAGACAATTCAGCGAAATAGACTATTAATAATTTATAATATATAGGAAGTGAGATTTTATCAGGTTATGATTGCAATACATTAGTTCTCAAATAGAGATAAAGTAATCTACCATGTTTGTTTACCAAATGTTTTTCTTTCTTCTTTCACTGCCTCCTGAATACAGGAGATTAAACAAAGAAATGATTGTCAGCTGCGAAAAAATGTTTCGTTAATATAGCTCCAGTCAGCGATTGGTTAAAATTACCTAATCTCGGCCATTGCATCGACGCTTTGATAGTTGAACTAAATTGTCAACAAAATAACCCCCTCCCGCAAGATTCTTTACGTGAACAGCTCTTCGAAACTTTTGATTTCTTAAAAATGGCTGTAATAATTTTGTTTAAAATACCATACATTTTAGACACTTTATGACAAATAATATGTATGATGAATTTTGTGGGGAATAGCCTCTGAGATCCTCTTTATACTGATGGACTTTTGCATAGTTGTTAAACCGTAAACGTTAAGTGAAATCTTACTACACTAAAATGCAGAACTCAAAATTAATAACTAATAACTATACTGATTACAACAATGTCATAATATATACTAAGATTAACAGTGATACAGCAGATGTGCTTATTATATTTCAAAAACTTCGTGCTTAAAAATTGCTGCAGGGCATTGTTTTAAGTCTAAAGATAGCTTAATATTATACATTTTAGACCCTAGTACTTCAAAACTCTTCTGAGTTGTAGTCAGTCTACAATATGGAATATCAATATGTTGGCATGATCTTGTATTATAGGAATGTATATTTTGTCTATTTTGTAGTTCTGATGTTCGACTTTTTATAGTTAAATTATCTGTGCTTCCTTCTTCTTAGAATATCTCTAAAAAGTCAACAAATAACTCCCGGCTCATTGTGTTGCATCACTCCATTTAATTAATGTTGTCTTGTGAGGTCATTTACACACATTTAAAATTCGTAAACAGTTCTGGTAATGGCGATATGCGTTATGCTTGGTTTAAGAGCTCGGTTGCTATAGTTAATTTAAAGCGGTGTTGCCACTTGGGTTGTTTGCTGATTGTCATAGAGTGTATACGATTCATTCCCTGAGGGCAAGCAAGAACATATTGAAACGTGGATATCATTATGGCTTATAATCATCTAGTTATTATGTTGGTATCTTGTAATAGAGCGTGGTCAGTGTTTGAACAGGACATTGGGGTGTGTTTCAGCAAATCTGTTTACTAATACATTTCTGTATCCTCTATAGACTAAGATTAATTATCTGTTCGTTGCACTCAGAGTAGCCACGAGTAAATTGTTACCGTATCTAGTTACCTATAGTAAATAGAGGAGTTGTTGCATTCCATTAAAAGTCAATGTCAAGATTTCACCTTAAATGCGTATTTTTAACCTATGAATAAACAAGAACCCCATTTTTATTTTCTTCACAATTTTATTTTATCTTTATAAGCAAAGGAAGTATGGATCGTCCTCCGTGGTCTAGGTGTAACATGCTAGCCTCTGGTTCTCAAGGTCGCGGGTTCAAACATGGTGGAGTGCGATAGATTTTTTTCAGTAGTACAAATCCTTAACATAACGTCCTTCGGAAGAGAAGTGAAGCCGTTGGTCTTACGGCACATAAAAGAACCTCAAGCCTGATAAAGTGGCCTCCGAAGAAAATTATAGAATGCAACGCTAAAAACTACAGGAATTAAATAACGCAAAAAAAAAAAAAAAAAAAAAAGTCACTTCGGCAAAAAAATTGCATTCGACCTTTCACAGAAATACATACATTTAAAAAGAAATAATTTTATTTTCTCTGCCATGTAATATACTACTGCTACTGCTAATAATAATAATAATAATAATAATAATAATAATGATAATAATTGTACCGCTATAAGCCTTTCGGACGAGAGAGATCAACGATCATCCAACCGATATGGGGAGGCGATGTGGCGCATCACGCAAATCCCAGCTGGAATGTTAGTTATCCTGGCCAGGATCGCTGCCTATCGCAGCTCCTCAGTTTCCTCATGATGCTGAGTGAGCACTGGTCCTATACCCGGGATTAAAATCCGCACCTGCATGGGTGGGATCTAATCCGATCGTGTTTCGTAGTTAGGAGTCAATAAAATACATTACCTTCATTTTATGGCGAGGCCGAGGATCACACATATATCTATTGCACGGGGGGGGGGTTCCGATCAGTAGGTAACTTCCATTTTAATTACGAGTAATAGTAAAATGCACTATACTGAGTACTAACTTTGTACAAGTGCTGTTGAAAATCGTATCCAGCTTTTTATACGGATTAAACGTTGTTAAAAGTGTGTGAGTGTGTGTATGTATATATAAAACTTTCTCTAGCATGTATGCACAATGTACATAGTAGATAGAGTATTTCACCCAATACCTACCCCAATATTTCACCGGAGATACATCAAAATTCTTTTTTTTTTTTTATAAAAATATCCGTGTGTGTCTCTGGACAGCTTAACTCAAAAACGAACAGTCGGTTAAATCAAAACTTGGTATATAGGTTCAGTATCTTCCAAAGATGAAAATCCCCACCCCCAGCTAACTTTTACATGAAACATTTTTCTAAAATGTTGATTTTCTAAATAATGGCTCTAACGACTTTGATTAAAACTCCATATGTTCACTATATTTTTATTACAAACGAAATGTACATCCTGGATTACCTGGGAATATCCTTTGAATGACTTTTGTGTAAGTAGTAAACCATAAGATACCGACAACTTACTATACAAAAATTACACATCTCGTTAAAACACACAATTTATGCCGTATCCATATTTGTAGAGCTTGCCGCGTCTGAGATGTTCATTCTTTTGGTTGCCATTTTAAACTACTTATACTTTTCTCAAACAGGAAGCCAAATTTCCTTTCATCTCTGTTTTGTTTTACTTTTGGGCATGTAAAGAGAACTGAATTTTAATTGTTTCATATATACCAATCAGCATTTGAAAGATCTGGTTATCGCTTTAGCCTAGTGTCTTCCCTTATTTTCCTTCTATTTACAAGGTATAAGTAATAACAATTTCTACTAATGCTTATCTTTATTAGTTGTTATACATAAAAGAATATTTTTTGTTTGCAAAACGGGTAGAAAATGTTATGTGAATTTTAACACGTATCTCAGACATATTCTTATACTACCTTTTTTTAATAATTTTGTCAGGCAATTAAAAAAAAACAAAAAAAAAAAACACGCATATTTCAAAGAAGATTTTTCTGCTCAAAACTCCTTGTAGATATAGATGAGATTAAATTACAGAGGGTTATCGGACAGGATTGTGTTGACCACTTGTACAGTCATGGAAATGGGGGGGGGGACGCAAGGATATATTTTAAGTAACAAAACTATTTTAACCTACAGTTTAAAACTATAGGCAGCGGACAGAAAGCTTACGCATATATTTAACGTGACACTGATTCAACTATGTGAGGCGGGTGGTGAAAATAAGAATAAACAATATTGTTATTATTAAAGCGTATCCAGCGATACACTGGTGTAAAGCTGTAGCTGGGATAAACTTGAGTTTAATTACTACCTGCTTCGTGAGCGTTGGCGTGCAAGGGCGCTTCTGTTGCTTGGAAAAATGTTCTGCTCCGTTTGACATGAAACACTTTGTTGTGGGAAATACAAAGCGGACATGTATCACAAATAAATATACATACACAGCTTACAATATCCTAATTACTATTTTACACGCAGTAAAGGAAGTTAAAATAAATGTTGACATTGTATGTTCGTAATGAATAGCTGATTCCACGAGTCACGAGAGGAAGTGTATCGAGCTTAAAATTACTGCCATGTAACAAATATAATAAAATAAAAAAATATATATCTACCACCTTACATTCACATTAACTTTTCTACCCAATATCATATATTAGTATACAAACTATTTGTACAAAACATCTGATATATGATAAAATATAAAACATTTTAAAAGTGAGTGTGATATTTATATGGAGAAATGGTTGTGCCAAGTTTTAAGCATATTCATTATTTTTACTTTCTCTACAAGTACTCTGTACATAGAAGATATTGTATTATACCCAAAAATTTGATACCAAGATTTTACAGGAAATACCTTTAAATACCAAACTTCGTATTTAAGTTTAGTATACTCCAACTATGCGACACGAAGATTTTCAAAAAAAAGACCCCACCCCCAATTACCTTTTACATGTAAAATTTTCTAAAATGGCTCTAACGATTAAAATACCGTATATTAAAAATACGAAATAAAATGTATATTCTGAATTTTCTGGGAATAAGTCTCTGAAGAGCTCTTCATTCTGGTTGAATTTTGCTGAATTTTGTATAACTCGTAAACCATAAGAGGTAGACAAAAGATTGTTACACAAAAAAATATGCAAAGCAGACAATTTGTCACATGCATTTTTTTTTTCGTGAGGTTGACCATTTATTGGTTTCAGTTATAAAGTACTTGAACATTTCACATACGGAAATTTGTCAACTTCTGACAATGGAAAGAAACGGACTTCATTTACATAAATTTAAAAGATTTGACTATCGCTTAGGCCTTATATATTTCCTTATTTCCATTCTACTTACAAGAAAGCAAGTAATAAGAGCATTTCTGCTAATGTTTATCTCCATTAGCATGAAGTAGATAGAAGAATACGCTTTTTAACAATGTATTACCGAGATGTAAAGAAAGTCATGGAACACATCATATTTTTACTTTCTCTAAACGCACGAAGGTATTGCACTCCACCCAAAAATTCGATACCGAGATTTCACCGGAAATATATGTTTTAGGGTCCCCTGTATCCAAAAAAAAAAAAGCATTTTCACAAAAAGGTCCGTGTGTATGTGTCCGTGTGTCTGTGAACACGATAACTCAAAAACGAAATTTCAGTAAAATACCAAACTTGGTATTTAAGTTTATCTATCTTCCAGGGATGCGACACGAATATTTTGAGAAAAATCCCCCCACCCCCAGCCACCCTTTACATGGAACTTTTTTTCGAAAATTTTGATTTTCTCAAAAATGGGTCTAACGATTTTGATTAAAATTTCGTATATTAAAGATATTTACCTGACAAATAAAATGTATATCTTGAGTTTTCTGGGAAAATCCTCTGAATGAATTTTACTGAATTTTGAATAACTGCTAAACCGTAAGAGATGGACAAAAACTTACTGCACAAAAAATGTAGAGCGCCTTAAAACACACAATTTATGTTGTATACATTTTTTCGTGGAGTTCGTCGTTTTTTAGACATTCCTTATTTTTGGTTTCTGCTATGAAAAACGTATTCTTTTCTGATACAGGAACTTGTCATCTCCTATCCATATAAACAAAGGAACTTCATTGACATAGAAACCAGCTTTTGACTATCACTTTAACCTATGTTTGTCCCTTATTTCGCTTTTACTTACAAGGAAGCAAGTAATAAAACTATTTCTGCTAATTTTTTTCTGATTAGCATAAAGTAAATAGAAGTAAGTATAAGCTTTTTAAGAATAATTTGTTGCAGGGATATAGAGAAAGTCATGTGAATGGTACACATCATATTTTTATATAACTGCCTAATCGCCGAAGGTAATGTTTCTGTTACTTTTTCACTTTTTCTACACATACAACGTACATAGTGTATAGAGAATGTGTTGAAATGCACCCAAAATTCGAAACCGAGATTTACAGGAAATAAATATTTTTACCCCACCTGAATTAAAAAAAAAAAGTGTTTTTAGAAAAAGATCTGCGTGCGTGTCTGTCTGTGGGCAGCATAGCTCAAAAGCAAAAGGTCAGTTGAATACCAAACTTGATATTAAAATTGAGTATCTTCCAAGGTTGCGACACGAAGATTTTCAATAAAATCCCCCCCCCCCCAAATCAACACATGCAACACTTTTCATAATTTTTGTTTTTTTTCAAAAATGGCTCTAACGATTTTGTTTAAAATACCTGATGTATAAGATATTTTCATGACAAATGAAATGTATATTTTGAATTTTCTGGGAATAGCCTCTGAAGTCCCTGTTCATTCTGGATGACTTTTATATAACTGGGAACCGTAAGACTGTCAAAACTTCCTGCACAAAAAATCTGATGTGTTACATTCACATGCCTTTCTCTACTTCCCTGAAACAAATTATTGTTAAAAAGCTTGTGCGTCTATTTACTTCATGCTAATCGAGTAAAAATTAGCAGAAATAGTCTTCATGCTTGCTTCCTTGTAAGTAAGAGCGAAATAAGGAAGTACCATTGGTTAAAGTCATAGTCAAAGTTGGTTGCTATGCCACTGATGTTCCTTTATTTGTATGGACAGGAGCTGAGAAACTCCTGTATGAGAAAATTATAAGTTTTTAAAGCTGAAAAAAAAGAATATGTAAAAAAAAAAAAAAAAAAAATCAACTCCACGAAAAATAAATATATATAATATAAATTGTGTATTTTAACGTGCTCTACATTTTGTATGTGCTAAGTTTTTATCTATCTGTTACGGTTTAGCAGTTATGCAAAATTCCGTAAAATTCATTCAGAATAAAGTAGTCCTCAGAGACTATTCCCAGAAAATTCAAAATATACATTTTATTTGTCAGGTAAATATTTTTAATATACGACATTTTAATCAAAATCGTTAGAGCCAATTTTTAGAAAATCGAAATTTTCGAAAAAAGTTCCATGTAAAGGGTAGTTTGGGGTGGGGAGATTTTTCTCAAAATTTTCGTGTTGCATCCCTGAAAGATATTAAACTTAAATACCAAGTTTGGTATTTTACTGACTTTTCGTTTTTGAGTTATCGTGTTCACGGACACACACACACACACGGACCTTTTTCTGAAAATACTTTTTTTGGATACAGGGGACCCTAAAACATATATTTCCGGTGTAATCTCGGTATCGAATTTTTTGGTGGAGTGCAATACCTTCTCTCTACACTATACACATAGTGCGTGTAGAGAAAGTAAAAATGTAGATCTCATTAAAACACACAATTTACGTCATACTGTTTTGTAGAGTTAACCGTTTTCGAGATATTCCGGATTATTGGTTTCAATTTTACGTCATTTAAACTTTTCTCAAACGGGAAGACATCTTCCTTCTCGTTACTCATTTGTCTACTCTTGATAAACAAACGAACTGGAATATTAATCGTTTCACGTAGCCACTGGCTTTTAAAGGATTAGACTATCGCTTTAGCCTGTGCATTTTCTTATTCTGCTTCTACTAAAAGGAAGCTAGTAATAAAGCTAATTCTGCTTATGTTTATCTTGATTAGCATGATGTAGATAACAGAATAATGTTTTGATTAAAATGTCGTTTTACCGAACAGCTAGAGGACATCATGTGAATGGAACACATTAGACTTTTCCCTTCTACTTACAAGGAATCAAGTAATGACAATTTCTGCTAATGTTTATCTCGATTAGCATGAAGTAGACAGAAGAATAAGCTTTATAACAATAAGTTGTTACACAGGTGTAGAGAAAGTCATTTGACTGGAACATATCGGGGTTTTTATTACTTGTTCCTTTATTATTAAAAAAATCTGATATTTCCATTCACATGACTTTCTCTACATTTCTGCAACAAATTATTGTTAAATAGCTTGTGCTTCTTTCTACTTCATGCTAATTGGAGAAAAAATCTGATGTGTTAAAGTTGAAACCAATAACAAGGACTATCTATAAAATTATTAAGTCCACGGAAAAATGTATAAGGCATAAATTGTATGTTTTATCGTGATCTATATTTTTTGTGTGGTAAGCTTTAGTCCATCTCTTACGGTTTGGCAGTTATGCAAAATTCTGTAAAATTCATCCAGAACAAAGTAGTTTTCAGAGGCTATTTCCAGAAAATTCAATATATACATTATATTTCTCAGGTAAATATCTTTAAAATACGTTATTTTTATCAAAATCGTTAGAGCCTTTTTTAAGAAAATCAAAATTTTCGAAAACAAGTTCCATGTAAATGGTAGTGGCAAAACGTGCTTAATTTCCGCCCTGTGATGCCAAATTAGACAGCTAAAGGAAGAACGGAATATCTCGTTTATCCAGCTACTGCCGTGTAGTGTTTAAATACGAGTATTTGAAATGTTTTCCTAAGTTTTGAATCCATTTGTAGCCCTTAGAGTTTTCGACCCTCCAAATAAACAGGCAGAGGAAGTTGCTCCTTAACGGTGAATGCAGTTGACGTATTAAAACGCTTCCGTAAAGAAGGGAAGGAAGGGCCAGCATGTGAAGTTGGCTGTTTTGCATGTATTTGCATTTCAGAGGGCGGTCGGCGTGTACAGAAGATATTAGGTACACAGCAGACTGAAAACGGACCAGTTCCCTGGACATATTGCACTTCTCACTGCCTTTGTTGCTCAAATATGGCGGCATATTTCTGCCTTTACCGCAGTCAACATCACTAAAACTCTCCATAACATATGATACGTTCAATTCACATGACTCTCTCTTCCTATTCTGTAACAAACTGCCCATACGAAGTCCTATTCTGCTATGTACTTATTAAAAACAAGAAAAACGATAATAGAAATAGTTTTATTACATATTTCCGTGTTCATTGTAGGCATTTGGAGAAGGTATGGTTTGGTAGGAAACCAAGTAAACACAACCGATACTTAAAACGCTTAGCTACTGTTAAGCATTTTTACGGCAACACCCACTATTGTTATTTTCTCTACACGTGTTTAGAGAAGGTATTGCATTCCAACCAAAAATTCGATACCGAGATTTGACCGGAAATGCCTATTTGGGGTCCCCCTGAATCCAAAAAAAGCATTTCTGGAAAAAGGTACGTGTGTGTGTGTGTGTGTGTACAGCATAGCTCAAAAATGAAAACACCAATAAATACCAAACTTAGTATTTAAGTTTGGTGTCTTCCAAGGATGCGACACAAAGATTCTCAAGAAAATTGCCCACCCCCAACTACACTTTACACAGAAAAATGTTCGAAAATTTTTATTTTTTAAAAAATGACTAACGATTTTGATTAAAATATCGTATATTAAAGATATTTAGCTGACAAATAAAATGTACATCTTGAATTTTTTGGGAATAGCCTCTAAAGATTACTTTATTCTGAATGAATTTTACAAATTTGCATAACTGCTAAACCGTAAGAGATGGACAAAAACTTACCACACAAAGAATGTAGAGCGCGTTAACACACACAATGTTATATACATTTTTTTTCGTAGATTTGATCGTTTTTTTAGATATTCCTCGTTGTTGGTTTTAGCTTTGAAAAACTTATAATTTTCTCATACAGAAATTTTTCAACTCCTGTCCATATAAATAAAGGAACTTCAGTCACATAGCAACCAGCTTTTGACTATCAAAAATGTAGAGTACGTTAAAACACACAATTTATGTTATATAAATTTTTTTCGTGGAGTTCGTCGTTTTTTAGACATTCCTTATCTTTGGTTTCTGCTATGAAAAACATATTTTTCTCATACATGAACTTGTCAACTCCGATCCATATAAACAAAGGAACTTCATTGACATAGCAACCAGCTTTTGACTATCACTTTAACCTACGGTAGTCCCTTATTTCGCGTCTACTTACAAGGAAGCCAGTAATAAGACTATTTCTGCTATTTTTTTCTGATTAGCATAAAGTAAATAGAAGTATATAAGCTTTTTAAGAATAATTTGTTGCAGGGATATAGAGAAAGTCATGTGAATGGTACACACCAGATTTTGCATATATTTATTTACATTATTTTACATTGTTACCTCTTCTTGCATTCATTGGTAATGCCTCAATAATAAGAGTGGATACGGTTTAGTTATGCTTCGCCACTGACCATATGTAGATTCTATAAATCTTGTTGGAATAGGATTGTAGATGTGTAGATCTCGATACAGTTAATGTTGTATGAAAGAGTTATTATGAAATGCTCTCAGGAAGCTGTTCAACTCAGCGAGCCTATGCCAGCTTCAGCACATTTGATTCATTCCATACAGATGCACAACGTCTCTAGAGCTTTTACCAGATGAGAAACGTAACCCAAGGGTTAGGAGTAGGCACACAATTACATAAAGTGTGCAAACCAAAATGATACAACCCTTGCTCATTTAAACCGTACGTGTGCTTCTGAGCACAGTTCCTTTTCATTATGTTTGAGTAGAGATGAGTTTGTCAATTTCTCCTGTTCTCTGCTATGGTTCGGAGAAACCCCTGGTGGCCATTTCTAGTTGCAAACTGAATGACTTCCTGAGTAGCAATACTGCTCAACTCGAGGTTTAATATCAATGCAACTGTAAATAACAGATGGTGATAGAATTTCCATGAGACCTGTAGGCAGCAATCGTTTGCAGATAACTTTGGGCAACGTCCTAAAATTCTACCAGAACTTCTAAAGGAATCATTCAATTCAATCAACTCTGATGCGTTGCATTCACTTATGCATGCTCATAATATTATTTACTTCTTGTAAACATAATTGGCTTTCATTTCTCATTTATATATTTCGTTGTACGCATAAGAAGAATACAGTAGGCTAAACTGATAGAAGTACCCGACCTGACGAATAGATAGCAGTTGTTTCAAACAACAATGGTAAAAGGTACCAACCTTAGAGAGCTTAAGTTTAAACTTTGACGATATTACATTGTTTAGAAATTGTTTGGCAGCCATCATTAGTGAATGCTTTCAGCATAGATAACTATAAATTGAATTTGTAAACATGGATAAAACTAGTCATCGTTATGTGATACAATACTTTCATTTGAAAACTCTTAGGCCAACGAATATTAAAGCTGAGCTGGAATTTACTTTGAGGGAGTCTGCAGTTGATGGCTATTTTGTAGACCTCGATGGTTCTCACTATAAACAGGGTATCGAAGCTATTGAACATCACAGCTGGGAAAAGTGTATTGGGTTTAAAGAAGACTATGAGAAGAAATAAATATGTTTTCCCCCAATATTTTTGAGCTTCCTTTGTTAGATCGGATACTTCTGGAACAGCCCTCGAATCTACTCTGTAACTATTCATACATATGCTTATTCTTCTACTTCATGCTAATCAAGATAAACATTAGCAGAAATGCTATTATTAATTTCTTGTGAGTATAAGGGAAAAAGGCAACAATAAAGAGATTTAAAGAATTATAATATATAAAATATATCTTGCCATATCTAATTTTCGTGACCATTGATTTTTACTTTCTCTACACGTACTATGTACATAGTGTATAGAGATTTCACCGGAAATATATGTTTTAGGGTCCCCTGTATCCAAAAAATTATTTTCAGAAAAAGGTCCGCGTGTGTGTCCGTGTGTCCGTGAACACGATAACTCAAAAACGAAAAGTCGGTAAATTACCAAACTTGGTATTTAAGTTTATTATCTACCAGGGATGCGACAGGAATATTTTGAGAAAAATCCTCTAACCCCAAACTACCCTTTACATGGAACTTTTTTCGAAAATTTTGATTTTCTAAAAAATGGCTCTAACGATTTTGATTAAAAAATCGTATGTTAAAGATATTTACCTGACAAATAAAATGTATATCTTGAATTTTCTGGTAATAGGATCTGAAGACTACTTTATTCTTGGTCAATTTTACGGAATTTTGCATAACTGCTAAACCGTAAGAGATGGACAAAAACTTACCACACAACAAATGTAGAGCACTTTATAACACACAGTTTATGTTATATACATTTTTTCCGTGCAGTTGATTGTTTTTGAGATATTCCTTGTTTTTGGTTTCAGCTGTAAAAACACACTTTTCTCATACTGAAGTTTGTGAACTCCTGTCCATACAAACAAAGGAACTTCAGTCACATAGCAACCAGCTTTTGACTGTAAATTTAACCTATGGTCCTTCCTTATTTCGCTTCTACTTACAAGGAAGCAAGTAATAAGACTATTTTTGCTATTTTTTTCTCGATTAGCATGAAGTAAATATAAGCATAAGATTTTAACGATAATTTGTTGCAGAGATATAGAGAAAGTCATGTGAATGGAATATATCAGATTTTTTTCTATCGGAATGTTCTATTTTAGCTATTCGCAGCATCGGCATCCTGCTCATATTTCCTTCATGGAAGAGTTTACAAATACTGGGAACTTGTGTTTGAAAAGTTAGGTTGCATTTTGATGTTTGAAAGTAATTTCTGAAGTAAACTTTTCTATACAAATGTCCCATTATCTCAGAAACTGACACTAGGGGATGAAATTTTGACCACACATATTGTTAATAAGCTTATCCTTCTATGTAATGCTAAAACACTAGCAGAAGCGGTGTTATTACTTAGTTCCCTTATAAGTAGGAGGAAAATAAGGGAATACACTAGGCTAAACAGACTATCAAATGTTTTAAAATGTGGTTGCTATGGGATTGAAATCCGTTTCTTTGCGTGGCCAAACGTTGGCAAGTTCCCGTATGAGAAAAGTATTTTAAAGCTGAATTCAATAAGAAGGAATGTCTCGAATAGTGCCAACTCCACGAAAAAAAATGTAGATGCTATAATTTGTGTGTTTTATCGTGATCTACATTTTTGTGTAATAAGTTTTTGTCCACCTCTTATAGTTTACCAGTTCTACAAAATTCAATAAAAAGCATCCAGAATAAAGAGGTCTTTAGAGGCTATTCCCAGAAAATTCAAGATATACATTTTATTTTGCATGTAAATATCTTATATATAGGAGATTTTAATTAAAATCGTTCGAGCCATTTTTTGAGAAAATCAAAATTTTCGAATTTTTTTCCATATATAAAGGGTTGTTTGGGGTGGAGGGATTTTCTTGAAAATCTTCGTGTCGCATTCTTGGAAGATATAAAACTTAATTACCAAGTTTGGTATTCAACGGTCTGTATGCTATCCACAGACACACACACACACGGACCTTTTTAAAAAAAAAAATTATTAAGTGGGTCTCAAAACATGTATTTCCGGTGAGATCTCGGTGTCGAATTTTTAGATGTAATACAATACCTTCTATATACACTATGCACATAGTACGTATAGAGGAAGTAAAAACTGCTACTCAGGATTATTTTCAACAATGTTTTAAAACTATTTACAATTAACGCACTTCTATGAAACTTGTACAAAATGAGTGGGGGATTTGAAATATTCATATGCAATTAAAACGTGCAAATGAAAAAAAAAATATGAAAATAACATTTCGGCTCCCCTTAAAACTTGAGCGATAAATATTATTTTGCAGTCGGTCAAGCTGTTAGTTCGGATAGTGTATCAGTGTAAATTATCTATCCCCAAGGCGGAGATCGAAGTGAGTGACTTACTCTAGGCATTCTGAAATGTATATGTTCCGCTGCAGGTTTATGCCCCTTGGGTCTTGCGATGCAGCCCGCTCGTACCTTTGATCTGACGTAGTCTCTGGCTCGCTCGCTAATCCGCTCACAACTGAACGTCGATATTACAGCTATCCGATACTACCACGCTCAGAATTTCCCTATATCTTCATAGTTCCGGTTTTTACGTTTTTGCTTTCCCTATAAGGTACTGTGTACGCAGTAGGTAGAGAAGGAATTGTATTCAACCTAAAAATTTGATGTCGAGGTTTTTTCGGAATTATGTATTTTTAGATCCCCTAAGTAAAGAAAAAAAAAAGTTTACATAGTAGGCAGTGACAGAATTTTATTCTGCTGAGAAATTCGATATCAAACTTCAGCGGAAATACATGTTTTAAGTCTCCTGAATCCCAAAAAACATTTTTAGAAAAAACGAAAAGTCTCTTAAATACCAAACTTATTTAAGTTAAGTATTTTCCAAATGAACTAATATAAAAAATCCCCGAAACCCAAACTACGCTTTACATGGTACAGTTTTTCAAAATTTCCAATTTTATAAAAGCGATTTTAACGATTTTGATAAAATATATTAAAAGTGTGTGTTAAAAACATATATATAGCAAATAAACTGTCTATCCTGAATTTATTGGAAATAGCCCCTGAAGAACTCTTCATTCTGAATGACATTTGCATAACTGGTAAAATGCAGATATAGTCAAAGCATACAATTTATGTATTTTACATATTTTTGTAGAGCTAACCATTTAAGAGATATTGACTGTTATTGTTTAAATTTTAACACACTTAAATTTTTCTCAAATGGAAGTACTCATCCGTTTCAAATATCTTTTGTTTTACTCCTGTCCTGAACAGAGTTTCAGTTACAATCGCATAGTGACAGCTTTTAAAAGATTTGACTGCGCTTTATATTAATGAATTACCTTATTTCCCTTCTACTTACAAGGAAGTAAGTAATAAAAACAATTTCAGTTAATGTGTATCTCTATTAGTGTTTTATTGATAAAATAATATTATTTTGTAGCAATAGCTTATTTGCAGAACAGCTAGAGAAATTCATGTGAATGGAACGCATAAGATTTTTAAATTTTGATAATGCTTAACGCCCGCTTTTACTACTAGTGTGTTGCAGGCAATGACACTAATGATACATGAAATGAAGATCGGTGGAATCAGATGGCGGGGGAAACCGTAGAACTCGGAGGAACCCCCTTGTGCCTCTTTGTCCTCCAAAAATCGCAAATGTGGTAGGTTGGGGTCAAATCCGCCTTGGTGAGAGGCGAATGGTCTAACCGCTCGGCCATGGCGCGGTCTGTGTGTGTGTATGTGTGTGTGTGTGTGTGTGTGTGTGAACAGCATAGCTCAAAAGCGAAAAATCGATTAACACCACTCTTGGTATTTGGGTTTAGTAGATATCTACCAAGGATATGGCACACATCACCTACTCCAACTACCCTTTATATGGAAAACCATTCACCCTAACAAAATTTCATTTTGCGAAAATTTTAATTTTCTAAAACGTGGCTAACAATTTTAATTACAATACTACATGTTTAAGATATTTTCATTACAAATGAAATGTATATCTGGAACTTTCTGGAAATAGCCCTTGAAGCTTTATTTTGGATGACTTTTGTCTAACTAGAAAACCAAAGAGATAGACAAAAACGCACTACTCATAACTGTAGATCTCGTTAAAGCACACGATCTGTAATGAGCACTTTTTTGTGGGGTTAACCACTTCCGAGATATTTTTGATTATTGATTTCTCAGACGGAACTTTTGTCATTCATTTTTCTTTTGTTTTTCTTCTGGCCATACAACATTAACCAAATTTCAACCACATGACAACTAGCTTTTAAAATTGTACTCTCGCTTTAGCCTAGTGTATTCCCTTATTTTCGTTCAACTTATAAGAAACTAAGTAATACGGCTAATGCTTATCATGATTAGCATGGGGTAGGTCAAAAAATAGGAGTAGTGTGTTAAAGTATCGGCAGAGAAAGTATGGAACATAAAATTTTTAGTCTATATAAACTTAACAATACACATTTTAAATTTCGTTATTATAAGTCTAAGAAAAATGGAATAGGCTTAAACGATAGTACTGTCTCTAATGTTTAAAAAGAATATTGTATTGTAGCAAACCGCTTTGACTTACTGGAAAAGTTCAGATTTCATAAGAAGTAGGAAGCCTTTGTTAAGGCATAACCATTTAGACAAAGTGTCGAAATATGACACTAGCGCAGCTTTTGAAATCATCACTCCTCAGAAGTGTTGACAAGTCTAAGCATACCTTAAAAGCTGTCGGTCGACCTAGAGTACGAGGTTTTTGCTGAAACATGACCATTTTTATGTTACCTGACAGTCCACTGCTAGGAAACCCTGTCACAGTCATCCTTTACTGCCTATTACTCTCTCAGTATCAGTTGTAATTGTGTTGTCGCCAGTTGTGTTTTTGGTAGGTAAATATGGAAAATGTGCTGATATCTTGGACAGTCCTCCCTTCCCTGGCTTCTGTATTGTTCCAAGTGGGTGTTGCGGAACGAGGGAAACCTCACCAACCAGAGATTGAGGTTAGGCAGTTAAGGATTTCCATCATCTGTGTGGAATATATTGCCATTCTTTCCACTTACCATATTTCAAGCCAAAGCAAATACACAATAGTTTTGCGGTATGTGCATCGCTCGGCCACCGCAAGGTTGAAGCTGTGATATATGAGGGCCGTTGTTTTCTTAACCTCCGATAGGCTATAAATAAAAGACACGTTCATAGAAAACAATAATTTTATTACTAAAAGTTTTGTACACTTATGGTTACTTTTCAACATAATCACCGAAGACATTTATCGATCGTACCTGTGCACGAGCTTTGCAATACCTGCTTCAAAAGATGTTGCCGCCAATGCTTTCAAGTGAGTATTGAGTTGTTTTCAATATTTTCGTACTTTACGACGTTAACGGAGAGCCATTCAAAAAAAAAAAAAACAAAAAAAAAAAAACGAAGAGGAATGCTGACTTCAGGAATTGTGTTGATCCATGACAACGCTCGTCCACACACTGCTGGCATAGCCTACCGACTCCTTGAACAATTTCAATGGGACATTTCGATCATTCGCCGTACAGTCCCGACCTAGCATCCAGCGACTTTCACCTTTTCCCTGAACTGAAGAGGACAGCACTTTCAAACCAATCTGTTCTACAAACTATTACTACAAAATATTATTTTTGCTAATCGAGATAAATATTAGCAACATTGCTTACTTTCTTCAAAGCAGAAGTGAAATAAGGGAATACGCTAGGGTAACGCGACAATCGAATCTTTTAAAAGCTGGTCAGAATGTGAACAATTGAAATCTGGGTCTTTTGTATTGTCAATAAAACTAAAGATATGACTCCGTATGAAAAAGTTATATAGTTTAAAACTAAAAACAATAACAATATATTGGAAACGTCCAACTCTACAATAAAAATCTGATGTGTTCCATTCACATGACTTTCTCTACATCTCAGCTTCTATTTACTTCATGTTAGTTGAAAAAAAATTAGCAGAAATAGTCTTATTACTTGCTTCCTTGAAAGTAGAAACGAAATAAGAGAGTACCATAGGTTGAAGTGATAGTCAACAGCTGGTTGCTATGTGACTGAAGTTCCTTTGTCTGTATGGACAGGAGTTGACACATTCCTGAATGAGAAAAAGCTTAAGTTTTTTAAAGCTGAAATAATAACAAGGAATATCTCAAAAACGACCAATTCCACGAAAAAAATATATATGACATAAATTGCGTGTTTTATCCTGATGTATGTTTTTGTCTATCTCTTACAGTTTACCGCTTATGCAAAATTCAACAAATATTATCGAGAATAAACAAGTCTTTAGAGGTTATTCTCAGAAAATTCAAGATATAAATTTTATTTGGCATGTAAATATCTTAAATATGAGATATTTTAATCAAAATCGCTAGAGCCATTTTTGAGAAAATAAAAATTTTCGAAATTTTTTCCACGTAAAGGATAATTGGGGGTGGGGGATTTTCTTGTAAATCTTCGTGTGGCATCCTTGGAAGATATCAAACTTAAATACCAAGTTTGGTATTAACGGTCTTTTGTTTTTGAGCTATGCTCTACACACACACACACGGAACTTTTCCAAAAATGTTTTTTTTTTTAATTCAGGGAGACCCAAAATATGTATTTCCGGCGAAATTTTGGTATGGAATTTTTGGGTGGAATACATTACCTTCTCTATACACTTGTACATAGTACGTGTAGAGAAAGTAAAAATATATACCACTCGTGCTTTATTGAGATCTACAGTTTTTGTGTAGTAAGATTTTTGCCTATTTTTATGGTTCACCACTTATACAAAATTCAGAAAAATTCATCCAGAATGAACAAGTCTTCAGAAAGTATTCCCAGAAAATTCAAGATATACCCACATTTTATTTGTGATTTAATATCTTTAATATACGACATTTTACTCCAAGTCGTTTAAGCTATTTTTGAGAAAATTAATTTCAAACATTTGTCCATGTAAAAGGTAGTTTGGGATGGGAGGGTTTTCTTGAAAAATCTTGGTGCCGCATCTTTTGAAGATTCTTAAATTAAGTACGAAATTTGGTATTTAACGGCGAGGGACGAAAAATAGTTTTGGGGCCAAAGTCAAGAAGCTTGGGATTTTGTAGCTGCTCGTCTACATTAATGCAGACATTTAATTTTTCTATGCCCCGTAGATTGAGGACAGTTATATGGGCTGAGGTTTCATACCTGATATGAACTATGCTTATTTCTTGTATTTTAGTTTTAGTAGATAATAGCTTAGTTACAGATTTTTAATTATTTAATAAAAGCGTTAGTAGATATATGTTTTTGGGTGCATAAATAGGCCCATAACTTCAAAAGCCAAAGTTATATTAATGCAGTATTATGTTCTACGTATCCAGTCATAAAATTAACAAACATATAAAGTAATAGTCAGTGCGGTATTTGAACCTAGGAACTTATTAGTGGAAGCAAGGCCTTCCTAACTTCGCGGTCACCGTAGTTTGTTCTTTGATCTGTTTTCAGTACTCATGAGTTAACCATTACGCTGCCAGTTCAGAGACACTGTACAGTTCTTTTGTATGCATTGTGAGCAGCTTTTACGAAGATGCACGAAGTTCTTCGATGCACACATGGAATCTGGGGATGATTCATTTTTTGTATCCATGACTGTACATAGTACGTGTTGAGAAAGTAAAAAGTCAGATCTGTTCCATTCACAAAACTTTCTCTACATCTCAGCAACAAATTGTTGTTAAAAAGCTTATGTTTCTATTTACTTCATGCTACTCGAGAAAAAATAGCAGAAATAGTCTTATTTCTTGCCTCCATGCAAATAGAAGCGAAATAAGGAAGTACCATAGGTTAAAGTGATAGTCAGAAGCTGGTTGCTATGTGACTGAAGCTCCTTCGTATGTATGAACAGGAGTTGACAAATTCCTGTAAGAGAATAGTATGTCTTTTAAAGCTGAAACCAATATCAAGGAATATCTAAAAAACGACCAACTCCACGAAAAAATGTACCTGACATGTGTTATATCGTGATCAACATTTTTTACGCAGTAAGTTTTTGTCTATCTCTTACGGTTTACCAGTTATACAAAATTCAATAAAAATGATCCAGAATAAAGAGGCTTTTAGAGGCTATTCCTAGAAAATTAAAAATATACATTTTATTTGAATGTAAGTATCTTAAATATAAGAGATTTTAATCAAAACCGTTACAGTTTTGAGAAAATCCAAATTTTCGAAGTTTTTTCCAGGTAAAGGGTAGTTTGGGGTGGAGGGATTTTCTTGAAAACCTTCGTGTCGCATCCTTGGAAGATACCACACAGACACACACACACACACACACACACACACACACACACACACTATGTACATATTACCTGTAGAAAAAATAAAAATTAGATTTTGATAACTTTCCAGTGTTTGGACAACCTCATATATTCAAGCTGTACTATATATGAATGCAAACATATACGAGTGCTTTTCCTAGATTGTGCACGCGAGGAAAGTGTAATATATATGACTCGTTAGAGCGGCTACAGATGGCGCTCCTACCCAGTGTTTGCGTTAGCAGGGGACACCCAGGACGTCCTTCTCAATTAAACAAAAGCCTGCATTACTGCGCCCCACAAGCAAATTACTCTAGTCCCTGTTGAGGACGAGGTACACACAAGTTGAGATTCATTTGAACCTTATTACATAGGAGTCAAACATGACATATTCATATGACAGGAAACGTCAGAATATATTCTGATATGCTCCAATCACATCACTTTCTCTACCTGCTCTGCTAAGTATTATTAAAAATATTGTACTACCATCTACGTCATGCTAATCAAGATATAAATTGACTACCTCCGTGGTCGAGTGGTTAACGAGCTGACTTCTCACTTGGTGGTCCCGGGTTCGATTCCCGCTGGGGCGGAGACTTTTTCTTAAGCCAGAATAATTCCCTATCCCTCACAGAGTTTGGAAGTATGTATGTGAGAGTGAATGCAAAAAAAAGTACAAAGACCCCGACATGACCTAAGATATTAAAGTGGACTATATAAATGAAATAAAAAAATATATAAATTACCAGAAATAGTCTTTATCACTTAGTTCCTTGTGAGTAATAGGGGAATACCCAAGTATTTTAAAAGTTGTCACTATACAATGATGAAATTCATTTCTCAGTGGTAGAGCAATTGGCTAGAGACCAGGAGATCCGTGGTTCAAATCCCGGCTATGGCATTGACCTATTCAACTCCTGTCCTACCCACGGCTTGTGTGAAAAAACAATTAAATCAATACTAATTGACCATAACACAAGTACCGCCTCCGGTGCCATTAGTAGTTAAAGCGGGCGTTAAACACTGCCAAAAAAAATATAACACAAGTAGTTGGCTATACTATGAATCCTGGGACTTAAAACTACTTACAACATTGTAAGTCGCTATTGGGGTTGTCAGCTCAAAATAGTTTGAGAGCACCTTGTGACTTACTGGGAAATATGTGAGTCAGTTGAAAAATTCAATGCCGGCATGTTGCCATGGTAGCTCAGTAGTAGAGCAACCGGCTAGAGACCGGGAGACTCGTGGTTCAAATTCCGGCTATGGCATTGAATTTTTTAGCCTGACTCTAGCTATTCAATTCCTGATCTACACACGGCTTCTGTAAATAAACAAATCAATAGAAATTATGTTTTTAAATAAAGGAATACACTAGGGTACAACAGTGGTCAAATCTTAAAAGCTGACGCTATGCGGTTGACATTGAAATTTGATTCTCTTTGAATGACCAGAGTTAAAGAAGAAGAAACAAGAATAACAAATTTCCGCTTGAGAAAAATGTTTTAAAGTATTATACAATTGAAACCAATAACAAGGGATATCTCGGAAATGGTTAACTCTACATAAACTGTGTGTTTTAACGTCATTAAATGTTTTGTCTATGACTTACGGTTTATCAGTTAATCAAAGCTGATTCAGAATGAACAGGTTTTGAGTAACTATTCCACAAAACTTCGATATATTTACAAATTTTCTTAAAATTGGCTCTATTTTGAATAAAATACAGCATGTTAAATGTATTTATATGACAAATAAAATATATGATAAATGAAACACAGTGGTCGAGTGGTCAGCGAGCTGACTTCTCATCAGGGGGTCCCGAGTTTGATTACTGGCTGGGGCGGGGAATGTTTCTTTAACCAGAACTATTCCTTATCCCCCACGGAATCTGGAAATATATGAATGTGAGAGTGAATGTGTGTGTGTGTTTAATGATTTAAAAATGGTTAACCTAATGTTCTAAACCTACGGTAATGAGTTGATCAAAAGTCAAAGTCTCTGATATGACCATTGGCAGTTAAAGGGGGTATATAAATGAAACAATTAAAAAAATACATTTAATATGCTATATTTTAATGAAAACTGTTATAGGCAATTTTAAGAAAAGCTATCCATATACAAGGGTGGTTGTCTAAAAGGGCTTTTTTGGAGTTAGGGGTACTCAAAACAAACATTTACCGTGAAATTTTGGTATAAAATGTATGGGTGGAATAGAATACCATCTCGAATTACTATGTGTGTTAGAGAAAGCATGCACGTGAAAGGCTTTGGTTACTGTGAATATTGATAAGCTAGGTTCGAGTATTAATGCGATCATAATTTTCTGTCTGCATATTCTCATTTTAAATAATTGGTTAAATGCTTCACCAGCCAACACCACTGTATATATATGTGTACAAACTAGAAAAAAAACTTAAATTAGATAATACCAACTGATCAAACAAATAAAGGCATTTGAGCTTGGGTTATATAAATTGGTTTGTGTTAATTATAGTGGTAATGACATTTCTGTGCAGGAAAACTACCACTGTACATTCAGATCTTTTGAGTTTATCCCCTTTAAACTGTGCTGTTCAATTTCAGCACGAGACCTCTATGGTGATTGCCTATTTCTTCCCTTATTCAGCAGAATTTTACACCTCAGCACAAATTTCTCCTAATTTAGGAAAGATTTATGGGCGGAATTGAAAATACACTTCATTACGCAGTCTGTTCTCATGGTTTAGCCACGCCTTGCATGCTCCTCGGTGTGTAAAATCGCTTTCTATCTTTCTTGGGGAACCAAGTGAATATACTTCAGGGAATAATCAACTGCCAGCGTGAAATTTCTAAAAATAGAAACGAGATTGGCACATTAACATTATAGTGTTTTCTAGATTATGCTGAAACACAATGATAATTGTTTTAAAATATGTATTTAGTTCACGTGACTTTCTCTAACTGTTCTACAAACTTTTTACAAAATATTCTTCTTTCTTCTGCATTCTAAAAAGTATTAGCAGAATAATCTTATTACTTAGTGCCTTATATCCAATGTGATTGTCATAAACAATAGGAGTGAATTGTCCTAAGAGATGAAAACACGAGTTGTTTTAAAAATCTGATGTGTTACACTCACATGACTTTCTCTAGCTGTTCTACAAACTTCATACATAAGATTCTTCTTCATTCTGTACTTTGCTAATCGTGGTACTCATTAGCACAATGTTCTTATTATTTAGTTCCGTATAAGTAGGAAGAAAATAAGGGAATACACTAGGCTAAACCGATAGTCAAATGTTTTAAAAGTTGTCGTTATGCGATTGTCATTACAAATCACTTCTTTTCTTGGCGAGGAGTAGAACAAAAGAAAAACGGACACTCCTGTCTGAGAAAAGTATAAGTACTTCACAACTGAAACTAATAACAATGAGTACCTCGAAAACGGTAAGCTCCACGAGAAAAATGTATATAACGTAACTTGTGTATTTTAACAAGACCTAAATGTTTTGTGTAGTAAGTTTTTGTCTTTCTCTTACGGTTTACTAGCTATGCCAAATTAAGCAAAATTCATCCAGAATAAACAGGTCTTTAGAAGCTATTCCCAGAAAATTCAAGATATACATTCTATTTGTTAGGTAAATATCTTTAATATATGATATTTTAATCAAAATTGTTAGAGCCATTTTTAAGAAATCAACATTTTCGAAAAGAGTTCCATGTAAAGGGTAGTTTGTGGTGGGAGGGTTTTCTCAAAATCTTCGTGTCGCATCCCTTGAAGATACTAAACTTAAATACCAAGTTTGGTATTTTAGCTACTTTTCGTTTTTGAGTTATCGTGTTCACAGACACACGGACACACACACGGACCTTTTTCTGAAATGCTTTTTTTGGATACAGGGTTCCTAAAACAGGTATTTCCGGTGAAATCTCGGTATCGAATTTTTGGGTGGAATACAATACTTCTCTATCCCTATGTACGTTGTAACAATGGGGCTAGAGAAAGTAAAATGTGTGTTTAATGCACGTGACTTTCTCTATCTGTTCTACAAACGTTTTACAAAATATTCTTCTTTCTTGTCCATTCTAATAAAATATTAGGAGAATCATCTTATTACTTTGTTCCTTATATTCAATACGATTGCCACAAGCAATATCAGGAGTGTCCATCTTGTCGGTAATTCACGATCGGAGCGCTTTGTCCTAAGAGACGAAAACACTAACTGTGTTTGATAAGACAATTCAGCTATTAACAATTGATAATATATAGGAAGGAATTAATTTATCAGGCTATGATTGTAATACTTACACTAGTTCTCAAATGGTAGATGACTCATTCCACCATATTTATTTACCAAATGTTTCTTGTTTCTTTCTTCACCGCCTCCTGAATATAGAAGATTAAACAAACGAACGTCAGGTGCGACAGAATTTCAAAGAAAGGAACATCACTGCGGTAAGATATTTTGACAATATTGCTCCAGTCAAATGGCCGTGATTGGTTGAAATTTCCTAATGGTTGATCTAATTTGGCATTGACAAAAGAAACGGAACGACTTCTTGTTTGGGAAAATGTAAAGGACATAACAGTATGTTTAGATGATATATACTGTTTTTGCGTAGTAAGTTTTCGGCTATCTCCTACGGTTTACCAATTATGCTAAAGTCATTCAGAATAAAGAGATCTTCAGAGGCTATTCCGAGGAAATTCAAGATATACATTTCGTTTATAATGTTAATTTAATTTTTAGCATACATCATTTTATTCATTTAATGAAAATCGTTAAAACCATTTTGGCGAAAATCAGAATTTTTGAAAATTTTTCTATGTAAAGGATAGTTTGAGGTGGGAAGGTTTACTTTAAAATCTTCGTTTCGCATTCTTAGGAGATATAAACTTAAATACCAAGTTTGGTCACACATATATAGAAACCTCTTACTAAAAATTCTATATTTCCGATAATATCTCGGTATCAGATTTTTAGGGGGAATAAAACACCTTGTCTAGCTATTAATATAACAGTATATGGATAACTCCACCTTTTAATTATAATGTAACCAGCAAGAAGTTTGTTATAACATTTGTAAAATAGTTAAGGGCGCTAATGACCTCGGCAGTTGAGCGCCCTTAAACACCATTATCATCATCGTCATCATCTGTAAAATAAATAAATCACACATTTTTTTTTTTTTTTTTCCAAATGGGACTTGTTAATTAAGCCCCCGCTAAATTCGCCAAATAGCTATGCGGACTCTGCTTTTCGTTGTCAACAACAAGATTCTTTTTTCCTCTCAGGCGTTTGGTCTCGTAGTGGACTTAGGAATCTATCTATTCAGATAAATTGTAACATTTTTATGTTTTTTATGAACTTAATATATTTCCGTTATAATCAATTGCTCTTGTAAGCAGATGGCAAATAAGTTTCACAATAAACTACAATATAAAACATACGTTACATGTTAAGGCACATTTAAATACCAACTTTTTCAGTATTCTATTTCACATGACATTTGAACATCTACACGTTTAAAACTAAAGTGCAGAGTATTTATATTCCATTTAGAAAATTAGCAATTATACAACAACATGTTTTCAAATACACACAATATTTACGTAGTTTTTCTCAGGAGTTTAATGTTTATTTTGAGTTTAGGTTTATTTTTGTTCTCTTGGCGTCTATTTACAATGTATAGCGTTATGTGGGTAATGCCTTTTACTTCCACACATTGCAACAATGCAACTTATGCATTGTTGGCGCTAAGAAATCCAAACATTTTACTCCGGAAAGATTTAAATTTAGCCTTAGTTTAATAATAAAATTCGATACGGAAATTACACCAGAAATATATGTTTTGAGACCCCCTGAATCCAAAATTTTTTTTTTTTAAAAAAATGGCCGTGCGTGTGTGTGTCTTTGGACATCATAGTTCAAAAACGAAAAGACCGTTAAATACAAAACTTGGTATTTAGGTTTAGTATCTTCCAAGGATGCGACACGGAAGATTTTCAAAAAAGTCCCCTTACCACAAACTACCCTTTATATTGAAACATTTTCGAAAAATTTGATTTTCTTAAAAATGACCAGCAATTTTGACTAACATTCCGTATATTAAAGCTATTTAATTCCGAAATAAAATGCATATCTCGAATTTTCTGGGAATAGCCTTTGAAGACTACTTTAGGATGCATTTTACGGAATTTTGATAACTGCTAAACCGTAAGAGATGGACAAAAACTTACAGAAAATGTAGAGCAGGTTAAGACACACAATTTATGTTAGATACTTTTTTTGTGGAGTTCATCGTTTTAAAGATATTCATTGTTTTTAGTTTCAGCTTTTAAAAAACTTATACTTTTTTCATGCAGGAATTTGTCAACTTCTGACCACACAAACAAAGGAACTTCAGACATAGCAACCAACTTTTGACTGTTACTTTAACCTATGGTACTCTCTTATTTTGCTTCTACTTACAAGGAAGCAGGGTATTTCTGCTGTTTTCTCTTAATTAGCATGAAGTAAATAGAAGCTTAAGCTTTTTAACAATAATTTGTTGCAGAGATGTAGAGAAAGTCATGTGAATGGAACACATGAGATTATTGTAATAACATTTACTTTTAGCAATACCAAAAGCATCATCCTGTATTTCTTTCAGAATTGAAGCGATTTCATATTTTCAATGACTTTTGCCCTGGAATAAAGGTCTTGAAAGGCCTGTTTTGTAGACGCAAGCGAACACCAATTTCAGTTTTGCTACCTATTGCAGACACGACAGGAAAAAGCCCTCCGAAGACTTCGTTTCTCATCTTCTCTTTTCCTTCATTGCAAACGTTTCCTTATTGATGACACTGTTACTGCAACGCTATCTCATTATTTTGCTTTGATTTCAATGCATCTTTTGTTTGTAGATTGCTCTTAAGTGAGTGTCGCACTCTTTGATATATCTACGTTATTTAACTTACAAAAGGATTTACATTCCTGTTTTATGTATTGAAACAGATATCTCTTGTGTGACCTTTGGCTACAGAAATACCAAAGACACTCAAGTGAAGTAAATTAAGATAGAGGAAGAGACGTTTAACATTTGAGCAGTGAAGCGTTTTAATAGATTTGTTGCCTTAGCACTGGCAACTAAAGAAACCGGAGGGATGATCGTAATTTTAATGTTTTAAGGGAAATTAATGTTGCATTTAAAATATTGTTCAACATACCGAATTCTGAATTCAGAATTCATTTTTTGGTTGTTAAACCAAAAATAAAAACATGATAAAATAATCTTATGTGTTACAGTCACATTGGTTTCTCTATCTATTGTGCAACAAACTAATATTCTATCTACTTCATGCTAATCAAGTTAAAATCAAAAATGGGCTTATGACATATTTTCTTATAGACAAAGGAGGATACCTAGGCTAATGTGATATTCAAAGATTTTAAGAGCTGTTCTGTATGTGATGGCCCTGAAATTCCGTTCTGTTTGTATTATGAGGATGAAAAATAAATAAATAAAGAACAATGAATAAAATTTTCTCATTTGAGTGAAGGGCTTTGTTTGGGGGAGTGGGAATTAATTGGTTAATTTCACAACAAATGTATCTGACATAAATTATGTGTTTTAAATAAATGTACGTTTTTGCGTCCTAAGATTGTCTCTCACGGTTTAGCAAGTCGCCTAAAATGAAAAAGGCTTTGGGGGCTATTCCCAGAAAATTCAATATTTACATTTTGTCATCTAAATATATTTAATAGAAACATTCTAAAAAAATCAGCTATCTTTGAAATAATAGAAAATTCACAAAAAATTTTCCATGTAAAGCATTGTGTTGGGCAGTATTTCCTTAAACTCGTGTCGCATCCTTAGAAAATACTGAACTTAAATATAAAGTTTGGGATTTAATACAGTTTTGTTTTTTAAGATATACTGTTCAGCCACTTGCAAATAGGCACGCGGGCTCGCCCAAACACACACACACACTCTCTCACGCAATTGACCGCTTTATTATAATCATTTTGTTTTTTAAAATAAGAACTGAAGCTTTCCTGGCGACGTGTTAATTCAAAATCTTCTCGGGCTTCTAGCCAGCTAAAAACGTTTCGAGGAAGATGCACTTCTTCGAAACGTTGGCGTCAAGCCAAGTTTTTACCTGGCTAGAAGCCCGAGAAGATTTTGAATTTTGTTTTTTGTTTTTATTTATATTCATAAAACGTGGGTTTCCAGTGAAATCTCGGGAACAAATTTTTGGGTGCAATACTTCCCCTGCTCACTATGCATATTCATAATTTCTTGAACAAGATCTACTACCCATAACTACCCTTTTCATGGTATATTTTTTGAAAATGTTGATTTTCTCAAAAATGGCTCTAACGATTTTGATTAAAATAATTTATGCTTCAGATATTTTTATGACAAATGAAATATCTATTTTGCATTTTCTGGGAAGAGCCTCTGAAGACCTCTTGTTTCTCAATAACTTTTGTATAACTGGCAAACCATAAGAGATAGACAAAAAATGTGGATCTCATTCATACACATAGTTGATGTTATGCACACATTTTTTTGTAGAATTAACTATTTTCGAGATATTCCATATTACTTTTATCAATTCAAGGTACTTACACTTTTCTCGAACGGAAATACATCTTTCTCCTCGTTTCTCATTTGTTTACTCCTGGCAAGAAAATAGAATGGAATTCCAGTTTTCACATAGCGACCGGCTTTTAAAGGACATGACTATCGCTTTAGCTTGAACGTTTTCTTATTTCCCTTCTATTTACAACTAGTAATAGAGGTCCCGGTTTCGATTCCCGGCTGGTGTGGTGAATTCTTCTTTAGCCAGAATTATTCCCTATCCCTCACAGAGTCTGGAAGTTTGTATGTGAGAGTGAATGTGTGCGTGCTTGAAGAAAACAAAATTAATTAAACCTACTGACAACGAGTTGTTTCTAGTGTAAAAGCCCTCGATATGACCTTAGATGTTAAAGGGGGCTATATAAATGAAATAATAAAAAAAACTAGTAATAATAATAATTCTGCTTATATTTATCTTGATTAACATGATGTAGATAAAAGATTGATCTTTTGAATATCATTTTTGTTTGCGGAACAACTAGAGAAGGTCATGTGAACGGAGCACCACTTTTTTTAGTTATGCCATTCAGTCACACGCGCGCACACTCACATACACACGCGCGCGCGCACACACACACACACACAAATACACATACTCACACACAAGGATGTTTTTCTTATAATAATGTTGCTTTTTTTTACTCAGGGAGTCATAAAACGTCTGTTTTCGGTGAATTCTCGGAAACTTCCCTGCCCCTAATTTTCCTTTACATGAAACCTTTTTTCGAAAATTTGATTTTTTTTTAAAAATGGCCCTAAACAATTTTGATTGAAATACTAATTGTTTAAACTATTTAAACTAGTAAACTGCAAGACATAGACAAAACTCTCTAGACAGAAAATATAGATCTCAATACATGCAAATAATATCCAATACATTTTTTGTGGGTTAAACCATTTCCAAGATGTGTCTCGATATTGGTTTCAATTCTGCAATACTTATACTTTCCTCAAACTCGAATTCGTTAGTCACTTATTTTCATCCTGGTGATGCAAAGAGAACGGGATTTAAATAGGACTACATAGCAATCAGCTCTTAAAAGATTTACTCTGACTTTACATAGCGTATAATCTTATTCCCTACGTACCAATGAAAATATTAATAAAGCCGTTTCTGCTAATGTTTATCCCGATTGGTATGAAGTAAGGAGAATACGCTTTTGTGGGAAAGAACTCTGAGCATGACTTCACTTCCTTGTATTGTCTTGTACCTAAAATGGCATTTTAAAGAGACTAGAAACCTCTATTGAGTTTAACTTATGTTCTGATTGCATGATAGTCACTCATTTGTTTCGCTGTTTCCTATCTGCGTGCTTTACTGAGTGACTTCTGACCTAATTGGTGCTGCGGTATTGCTGCGTTTCTTTCAGAAGATGTCAAGACTAATATTTTAGGGGGCGATTTATTTAAGTTATCATACTTTTTCGCGCACCATTTATACTTTATCTAGCACGTATATACAATGTAACTGCATAGTAGGTAGAGAGAAAGTATTGCATTCCACCAAAAACTCGATACTGGTGTTTCAGCGGAAATACATGAGTTGAGACCTCCCTGATACCAAAAAGAAAAAAAAAATTGGAAACCTGTCCGAGCGCGCGTATGTGTGTCTTTGGGCAGCATAGCTTAACCCCTAGGACTAGTTACCTGCACTAGTATACTACATATGTCGTTTCTCCTTTAATTCAAGTTTAAAACTGGAGTTCTAGTAAAAACCTCTGATGTAATCCATTCACATGACTTTCTCTATATTTCTGCAACAAATTTTTGTTTAAAAAGTTTATGGTTCTATTTACTTCATGCTAAGTGAAAAAAAAATACCAGAAATACTCTTATTACTTGCTTTCCTGTAAGTAGAAGCGAAATAAGGGAGTAACATAGGTTAAAATGATAGCAAAAGATGGTTCTTTTGTTTGTATATATGGTCAGGAGTTGACAAATTCCTGTATGAGAAAAGTTTTTTAAGGCTGAAACCAAAAACAAGAAATATCTAAAAAAAAGATCAAATCCACGAAAAAAAATGAATATAACATAAATTGCGTGTTTTAATGTGCTTTACATTATTTGTGTGGTAAGTTTTTGTCTATCTCTTATGGTTTACCAGTTACACAAAATTTCGTAAAATTCATCCGGAATAAAGTAGTCTTCAGAGGCTATTCCCAGAAAATTCAAGATATACATATTATTTGTGAAGTATATATCTTTATGGTATGCTATTTTAATCAAAATCGTTAGAGCCATTTTTTAGAATATCAAAATTTTCGAAAATTTTTCCATGTAAAGGGTAGTTGGGGGTTGGGGGATTTTCTTGAAAATCTTCGTGTCGCATCCTTAGAAGACACCAAACTTAAATACCAAGTTTGGTGTTCAACGGTCATTTCGTTTTTGAGCTATGCTGCCCAAATACACACAGACGCACACACACATACACGCGCATTCTAAAAATGCTTTTTTTGGATTCACGTGGTCTCAAAACATGTATTTCCGGTGAAATCTCGGTATCGAATTTTTGGGTACAATGCATTTACCTTCTCTATGTACTATGTACATAGTAGATATAGACAAAGTAATATTGGAAATAAACCTATAAAATTATTATATAAAATAATATAGAAAAAATAGAAATGAAAGTAAATTTAGATCCTTTATTAATATTTTTCTTCCCAAATAAAAGTTTAAAGTCTTCTAAACCAGTTTTCATAATGCTGCCAAAGGCCACCAAAAAAGTAGTTCAAATGGCCATGAGTGTTAGGTGATAGGTAATGGACTGGTCATCCATTCAAAGCCAAATGTTGCAAATTCAAATCCCAGTGATTGTGGTAAATGGCGGGGAGAGCCCAAGTAAAATAATTGGTGTAATGCTTGGAAGTTAATGGGGTTACATTTGGTTATAGTTATGTCGGTTTTCTCTTTTACTCATTTAAAAAATCACTGCAATTTGGGGCAAAAATTGTATATATTTTTACAATATAAAACAGACTTGATTACTCGTCGTTTATGGTTGAAGGTTAGTGTAACATGAAATTAATCCTAGAGTACAACCCTATTTGTATAGTTACGCTTAAAGCAAGCGGAACTTATGGGTACCGACAGGCAACAAAGGATTAAAAACGAAAACTTGGTATTTAAGTTCAGTATCTTCCAAGAATGTGACACGAAGATTTTCAAATAAATCCCCTCAGCTCCAAACTATCCTTTACATGGGACGTTTTTCCAAAACTTTGATTTTCTTAAAGCTGGCTCTAACGATTTTGATTAAAATGTCATATGTTTTAAGATATTTTAATGGAAAACGAAATATCTTTTGGGAATAGTCTCTGAAGGCCTCTTCATTCTGGATGATAAATGTATAACTCCTAAACCGTAAGAGATCAATAAAACACGCAATTAATGTCATACATTTTTTGTAGAGTTAACCGCTTCCAAGATATTCCTTGTTATTAGTATATATTTTCTTAAGCGGAAATCAACTTTCGTTTCAGCTCTTTTGTTTTGTTTCCGGGAATGCAAAATAGAACACAATTTCACTTTTTGCATAGCAATAACTTTTAAAAGATTAGACTATTGCGTTAGCCCAGTGTATTCCATTATTTCCCTTCTGCTTACTAGGTAGCAAGTAATGAAACAATTTCTGCTAATGTTTATCTTGATTAATATGGTGTAGATAACAGAATGCTCTTTTGTAACAAGTAGAGAAAATCATGTAAATTGAATACAGATTTTTTTACTTTCTCTACACGTGCTATGTAAAGTGTATAGAGAAGGTATTGTATTCCACCCAAAAATTTGGTACCGAATTTTCACCGGAAATACATGTATTAGGACCACCTGAATCAAATAAAAGCATTTTGGAAAAAGGTCCGTGTGTGTTGTGTGTCAGTGTGTCCATTTGTCTGTGAAGACGATAACTCGAAAACGAAAAGTCGGTAAAATACCAAATTGGTATTTAAGTTTAGTATCTTACAGGGATGCGACACGAAGATTTTGAGCAAAATCCCCCCACACCAAACTACACTTTACAAGAAAAAAATCGAAAATTTTGATTTTCTCAAAAATAGCTCTAACGATTTTGATTAAAATACCGCATATTAAATATATTTATATCACAAGTGTATATCTTGAATTTTCTGAGAATAGCCTCTAAAGACTCCTTTATTCTGAATGAAATTTGCTGGCTTTTGTAGAGATAGATAGCAACTTAACTACTCAAAAAATGTAGACACCTTAATACTCACAGTTTTTGGTAGAATTGACCATTTCTGTGATATTCCTTGTTTTGTTTTCCAGATTTAAAAAGCTTAAGCTTTTCTCCCACGTAAAGTTATAAACTGGTCCTGCACAGAAACGGGTTTCACCCTCATGGCAACTAGCTTTTAAGAGATTTGACATTCGTTTAACATAGTGTATTCCCTTATTTTCCTTCTACTTACAAGGAAGCAAGTAATTAAGACAATTTCTGCTAATGTTTATCTTGATTATCATAAAGTAGATAGAACATGCTTCAACAATAATTTTTACAGCGACGTAGAAAAAGCCACGTGAATGGAACACATCAGAATTTTTAGTTATGCTTTTCACACAGACACACAGAGACACACAGGCGGATGCTTTCATAAAATTATATTTTTGGATTCAGAAGTTTTCAAAATTAAGTTCCTGTTAAATCTCGGTAACGAAATTTAGGTGGAATGCAATATATTTTTTCTACCCACTAGGCATATAGTTGGCGTAAAGACACTCTTATGTTTTCGTAAGTACATTACACAGGAAAAATAACGAGCAGAGAAATTGTGTGAACGTCGCAGCCACATTTATTTTCGAAATGTTTGCAATTATATTTGGGGTTATCATAGAACTTACAGTAGGGAAAGTATAACCGCGAATAACGGCAAAATTATGAGATATTTCAGTTAAAGGGTCATCTTGATTCAGCAACGCTTGTCACGGCATCCAGATTGCCAATATAGGTCAAAATCACCGGCGGAGAAAATTAAAGATATAATCGAATGCATCCGAGCATGGGCAAATTCGTATTTTATCGTAGTTGGCCTTACGTTTTCGTTCCCAACTCATATTCGGGCTTCTGAAAGGCAAAAAGTGTAATTGGAAAAGTAGGTTAACATATCTTGTGACAAGTGACAAATTAAGGTTGTTTTGGGGCGACAGGCGAATGTTACCAGCCTGCAGCAATTTCAGGAGTTTGTGTGGAAACTTTCTTAACTTGACATCGTTATGTAATGACGTAGCTACATTGCGGTAGTATCTGATTCTGGGGCAAGTTCAGAATACGCCCTGCTTAGAACACAATGGTGCAATCAACTTCGGGTGTGGAAGTTTTCAAAATAAAATTAATTAAACAAGTATATACTTAGGCTAGTTAAAGGCAGGAGCACGTTTTACTTTCTCTACCAAGTACAGTCCGGCACAGAACGTACCGATATGCGGAACAGCTGTTTAGATTGGTGACGACGAGTGGGTCAAAAAAGGACGAACCGGCTGCGCAGTGTTTTGTCTGTCCGCGTCCTTTGCGCTCGTTCCGTTTGCCGCTATCATACAAATGAAACCATTCAACATTTTTAAAAATAGTTTGAAAGGCCTTACTTACCAACATTATGAAAGGAGTTGCTGAAACTGGCCACAATTCTTATCCATATATTTTGACACCTCTTTAGGAAATATTCATCACTCGTCGTAGTTCACGTTGAGAAATGTTGGTAATTTCTTGGCGGATATTACTTTCTCTGTACGCACTATATACATAGTGTATAGAGAAGGTATTGCACTCCACCCAAAAATTCGATACCGAGATTTCACCGGAAATATATGTTTTAGGGTCCCCTTTGTCTAAAAAAAGCATTTTCGGAAAAAGGTCCGTGTGTGTGTCTGTGAACACGATAACTCAAAAACGAAAAGTAGGTAAAATACCAAACTTGGTATTTAAGTTTAGTATCTTCCAGGGATGCGACTTGAATATTTTGAGAAAAATTCCCCCATCCCCAACTACTCTTTACATCGAACTGTTTTCCAAAATTTTGATTTTCTCAAAAATGACTAACGATTTTGATTAAAATTTTGTATATTAAAGATATTTACCTGACAAATAAAACGTATGTCTTGAATTTTCTGGGAATAGCCTCTGAAGAGTAGTTTAAACTGGATGAATTTTACTGAATTTTGAATAACTGCTAAACCGTAAAGAAATGGACAAAAACTTACTCACAAAAAATGTAGAGCACGTTAAAACACACAATTTATGTTATATACATTTTTTTCTTGGAGCTCGTCGTTTTTGAGACATTCCTTATTTTTGGTTTCTGCTATGAAAAACTTATACTTTTCTCATACAGGAATTTGTCAACTGCTGTCTATACAAACAAAGGAACTTCAGTGACATAGGAGCCAGCCTTTGATTATCACTTTAACCTATGGTACTCCCTTATTTCGCTTCTACTTACAAAGAAGCAAGTAATATGGCTATTTCTGCTAATTTTTTACTGATTAGCATGAAGTAAATAGAAGTATAAGCTTTTTAAGAATAATTTGTTGCAGAGATGTAGAGAAAGTCATGTGAATGGTACACATCAGATTTTTTTGTTTTAATTCTTCCAGGGTATGTGGGTTTATGTGGTACACTTTGTGTTTTAATTTACCCCAGAGATAGAAATTGCATGGGGTTAGGTCGGGGGACCGAGGGTCCACATCTCTACTAAAAATTCTTTCAACACTTGCAATTGTTCTCATCGAAAGATTGGTCATATGGGCTTTTCATGGATATTTGTGCGGCCTGGAACCTTTACACCTGGACATTTTTCTGCAAATCATATTTTCACTTGGCGGACTGGCTGAGCTATCGCATGCGAATCATACATAAATACACCTTGTGCAGTAGAAAACATATGCTGAGCCATAATGCACTTTGTGATTAAATACATCACACAATAATAAATCACTCGTAATAACTGAACTTCACCATATCATTGTCAACTAAAAATTACACTTGCAGAGTAGAGCAAAACTGCGTCAGAAGTGTGACCTTGTTTACAGCTGCAGCGCGGAATCACGTATCCACACGCCCAGTGGAAAAACACCGCGCAGCCGGTTCGGAGGTTTTTGACTCACTCTGTATCTGAATAGCACCAATCCTCTGCCAGCACCCAGTTCAAACCCGACAGCTATATAACAAGGCGTGATTGGTAACATGTGCGTGCCCTTTGTTTCGCGATGGTGGAGGCAAACAAGAGGCCTATAGAGTTTTAAATATATTACTCAGAATGCGTTTTATTACTTTCTCTATACGCACTATTTACATCGTGTATAGAGAAGGTATTGCACTCCACCAAAAAAGTCGATACCCAGATTTCACCGGAAATATATGTTTTAGGGTCCCCGTATCCAAAAAAAAGTATTTTCAGAAAAAGGTCCGTGTGTCCGTGTGTCTGTGAACACGATGACTCAAAAACGAAAAGTCGGTAAATACCAAACTTGGTATTTAGGTTTAGTATCTCCCAGGGATGCAACACGAAGAATTTGAGAAAAATCCCCCCACCCCAAACTACAATTTACATAGAACTTTTTTCGAAAATTTTGATTTTCTAAAAAATGGCTCTAACGATTTTGATTAAAATATCGTATACTAAAGATATTTACCTGACAAATAAAATGTATATCTTGAATCTTCTGGGAATAGCCTCTGAAGACTACTTTATTCTGGGTCAATTTTACGGAATTTTGTATAACTGCTAAACCGTAAGAGATGGACAAAAACTTTCCACACAACAAAGGTAGAGGACTTTAAAATACATAGTTTATGTTATATGCATTTTTTTCGTGGAGGTGATTGTTTTTGAGATATTCCTTGTTTTTGGTTTCAGCTATAAAAACTTAATACTTTTCTCATACAGGACTTTATGAACTCGTGTCCATAAAAACAAAGGAACTTCAGTCACATAGCAACCAGTTAGACTATCACTTTAATTTATGGTACTTCCTTATATCTCTTCTACTTACAAGGAAGCAAGTAATAAGTCTATTTCTGCTAATTTTTTCTCGAAGTAAATAGAAGCATAAGCTTTTGAAAAATAATTTGTTGCAGAGATATAGAAAAGCCATGTGAATGTAACACATCAGATTTTTTTATCGCCGCTTGTTGAGGAAAGGAGCGTTCCTTTTCCAATAATGAAAAATGCTAAATTTTGCGTATTTTTAGGGGGAAGAGGATGGTAGGCGAAGAAGGTTTCTGTTTTATTATATGTGTATTGACTTAAATGCATATTAGATTTATTTATTAGAATCATGGTATTTTATTACAAAATAAGACGCTGTAATTTAAAGCTCATTAAACATAAAATATACTGAGAATACAAAATCATTCTTAAAGCCGTTTTCGTTAAATAGACAAACATAAGGGTGAAAATACAAAGACGATTGTGAATTTAAGTAAGAATGCTAATGCTGTAATAATTAATCTATGAACCCTTGTTCTTATAACAGTTCTCATTTCGCCAGGAGGTAGCGTTGAAACTCGTACCACACGGATTAAGTTGTTTCTTTACTCCTCCTCTTGCACTACTCACCTTGGCCACGCCATTTCCATGCGTCTTACTGTGCATAGTAGTAGGTAGAAAATGTATTGCATTTTATACAAATATTCGACACCAATTTTTTCACGGAAATTACTGAATAAAAGCATTTTTACTTTCTCTACTTAGTACATACCGTATTTGGCGTGTGCAGATATCCCTTCGTGCGTTAAAAGTGTTGCTAAACTCAACGGGGCTATTTCAAGTTAAATCCCGCCAATGGAAACCTGAGCAAGAGCAATGAGCACGATCCACTCACAGGTTCGCTACTACTTCACTGCCGGGTTTTAACTTGAAATAACCCGTTGAGTTCTACAACTCTTAATGTACCGATGGATATTTGAACGCGTCAAATACGGGGCAGTTAGGCAACCCGGTAGTACATAGAAAGAGAAGGTTTCGCATTCCGCCCAGAAATTCGATATTGGGCTCAACTGGAAATACACGTTTAAGAGTCTCGTGTATTAAAAGAAGAATTTTTAGAAAAAGGTACTACGTATGTGCATGTCTCTGAACAATATATATACATAGTCCAAAAAATGAAAAGCCGGTTAAATCCCCAAACTGATAATAAAGTTCAGCACTTCCAAGGATACGCCAGGAAGTTTTTCAAGATAATCCCACCACCCAAAACTATCCTTTACATGGAAAATGTTTTGAAATTATTTAATCAAAATGGTTCAAGCAATTTTGATTATAATGCCGAACAATAGACATATTTACATGAAAAATAACATTCGTATCCTAAATTTTCTGCTGGTAGCCTATGAAAACATCTTCATTCCGAAAGGCTTTTGCATAACGCAAACCGATAGGCGAGAGAAAACATCTAGCTATACAAAATATATAACTAAATCTCGTTTAAAGTGCACAAATTTTGTCAAATAGATCTTTTTTTGTGGAATTAAAAGTTTCTAAAACATTCCTTGTTATTGGTTTAAGTATTCCAAAACTCCACTATCCTCAAACGGGAAGAATTCGTTTTTCTTTTTCCTGGTCATGCTAAGATAACGGTATTGCTATGTAATCACGTAGTCAGCAGCTAATAAATGATTTGGCTATGATTTGAGTCTAATGTAAACCCTCATTTCCTTTCTACTTGCAAGGAAATAAGTACGAGATGTGTCCGGAGAGTATCATTTCGTTCTGCCGCCAAACCATCGCAGTGTGTTAGTTCCACGCATGCGCATCGTTTCTGTGGTCTATTGAGGCCATTATAGTCGGATTTGCAATAGTTAGTGATCGCTCAGAATCTCTAACATAATTTTTCATCCAGCCGACAGTGAAGTGCTTTCCTTAATACGGCTTTTGATAGAATGGAATGTTAAGCCAACTGAAATTCGTATTAACATGTAGAGATTTACGGTGAAAATGTAATGACGGAATGGCGAGAAAGTGGGTTAGGCAATTAAATGATGTACGGTCCATTGTTCATGACAAAGCGCGCAGTGGGCGGCCTTCTGTTATCACTGATGGTTTGTTTCTAAGGGGTCGTTACTCTTAATGATTGTTTTGATTTGTGTAGTAGTTTCTCAGTTATTTCTAGCAATGACACGGAAAGAGTATGGGAAGTCGAGGCCAGCGTATAGCGACTATCAATTTCGTTTCCTCTGTTATTCTTGTACCTACAACGCAATATGTAAAGAACTTTTTTCTGCAAATATTCATTTAACTAATATAAAGTATGCAGAAAATTCTGATGTGTTCATTTGCATGACTTTCTCTAGCTATTCTTAAGCATATCATTCTTACAAAAGCTGATCCTTCTCTCTACTTCGTAATAATCAAGATAAACATTAGCAGAAACGGTCTCATTACTTGAAATATGGAAATACAGTAGACTAAAGTGATATAAAATCTATTAAAAACAGTTGCTATATGATTAAAATTCGTTTCTTTGTATGGTAGTAGTTGACAAATTCTAGTATGAGAAACATTTAAGTATTATAAAACTGAAACAAATGCCAAGGAATATCTCGGAAATGGTCAACACCACGCAAAAATATGACATAAATGGTATGCTTTAACCAGATCTACATTATATTTTATAAAGTAAGTTCTTTGTCAATCTCTTACGGTTTACCAGATATCCAAAAGTCATCCAGAATGAAAAGGTCTTCAGAGGATTCACAGAAAATTCAAGATGTACATGCTATTTGTCATGTAAATATCTTTAATGTGTAATATATTAATCAAAATTATTAAGAGCCATTTCTGAGAAAATAAAAATATTCTAATTTTTCTCCATGTAAAGGGTAGTTAGGGGTAGGGGATTTTACTTCAAATTTTCGTGTTGCATCCTTGCAAGATACTAAACTTATACACCAACTTTGGTATTTTATCTATATTTCGTGTTTGAGTTATCGTGTTCACACGGATCTTTTCCCAAAAATGCTTTGTCTGGACACGGGGCCTTAAAACGTATGATTTCGGTAAAATTTAGGTATCGAAATTTCGGGTGACATACAATATCTTCCGTAACTATTACGCACACAATACATATGTGATAGAGAAAATAAAATGTGATTTTATAAATTTGTACATAGTAAATAAAAATAATCTGATGTGTACCATTCACATGACTTTCTCTATATCCCTGCAACAAATTATTCTTAAAAAGCGTATACTTCTATTTACTTTGTGCTAATCAGAAAAAATGAGCAGAAATGGTATTATTACTTGCTTCCTTGTAAGTAGAAGCGAAATAAGGGAGTACCATAGGTTAAAATGATAGTCCCTTGTTTATATGGATAGGAGTTAACAAGTTCCTGTATGAGAAAAGTATACGTTTTTCATAGCAGAAACAAAAAATAAGGAATGTCTCAAAAACACGAACTCACGAAAAAAATGTATATAACATAAATTGTGTGTTTTAACGTGCTCTACATTTTTTGTGCAGTAAGTTTTTGCCCATGTCTTACGGTTTAGCAGTTATTCAAAATGCCGTAAAATTCATCCAGAATAAACTACTCTTCAGAGGCTATTCCCAGGAAATTCAAGATATACATTTTATTTGTCAGGTAAATATCTTTAATATACGACATTTTAATCAAAATCGTTAGAGCCATTTTCGAAAAAAAATCCATGTAAAGGGTAGTTGGGGTGGGGGGATTTTTCTCAAAATCTTCGAGTCGCAACCCTGGAACATACTAAACTTAAATACCAAGTTTGGTATTTTACCGACTTTTCGTTTTTGAGTTATCGTGCTCACGAACACACGGAGACGCACTCACACACACACACACACACACACACACACACACACACACACACACGGACCTTTTTGTGAAAATGCTTTTTTTGGATATTGGGGACCCTAAAACATATATTTCCGGTGAAATCTCGGTATCGAATTTTTGGGTGTAGTGCAATACTTTCTCTATACACTATGTACATAGTGCGTTTAGAGAAAGTAATAAACGATAATAGAGAAAACCACATGAAAGAGTTTTAAGCGGCTTTTAGGGACATAGGTTGTAAGAATTGGGTATAAGTAAACTAGAGGTCCTCTTGTTGTTTTGAAGAAATAAATAAATAAATAAATAACAAATTCACGTATCCAACGGTTATATTTAGCATT
Organism: Hymenopus coronatus; assembly: GCA_030762935.1. NCBI lineage: Eukaryota > Metazoa > Arthropoda > Insecta > Mantodea > Hymenopodidae > Hymenopus > Hymenopus coronatus. The sequence goes on along the minus strand of CM060886.1, from coordinate 102,073,132 downwards.
AGCTTTTCATATATGAAGATTACAGATATATAATACACTAGTTGTTTTTACATAGGTATGTATACTTTGTCAATATCCAACAAATATTTCCATAAAAGTTTATTTCTGTAAACAACAGTGAAGTTCCATACAAAAACATGTCACGTTAACAACATGCATAAGAATACAGTTTGATGTCTCTCGATTAAACTTTCTTTCAGAAAGTCTATAAAAACACATCTTTCAAGCTTGAGATTTCCCTATAAAATTCCCTTAATGCATGTGTTTAATTATGCTTTGCATCAAATACTTCCTTATGCTTAGTGATTGAACAATACAACAGCTTTGAATTAGCTTAGCTTTATTGGCCTCGTATGTTAAAATTGCTATACAGATAACAGTACAGTTTACTTTAATAAGAAAACACAAAAACATTTCCAAACTGTTTCTGTGAACAAATATCAAATGATAAATAGAATATAGAGTGTGATATTTTAGTCCCTCCTCAGTGTCGCAGGCCGTCAACGTATTCCATACCTAAAGTACCATCCACATTGTAACAAGAATTATGAATAATGTTCATTTCACACTGTCTCTGCCACTGTGCAAGTGTATTTTTAAGGGGAGATAGGCGATTGAAGTCTTATACGATTTTTATTTTTTTAACCACGGTCTGCTACCACTTCACTCTGCCGAAAAGAATATTAGTTTACATGGTTGAGATATTATTATGCCCTTAAATGGATATTTTATGAGTAGTGAATCCCTTAAGGGATACTAGGAATGAACTTTTGTTTACAATTGGCCAAAAGATCTAAAATTGTTTTCTCATAGCAAATAGTGATTGGAACTTTTGTGCATCCATAGACAATCAACATTTAGTTGTGTTCTTTGCTTTGGGCTCTATATCCATTTAAACATTGTACAAGATGTCTGTTTCCTGACATGTATATCCTTTTTTTTCCTTTATTTTTTCAAAACTACATTTTCACACTTTCAAAATGTACCACACGTCTCAGCTTTTGTTTAATTACAGCTAAAATTCCTCATAATGTGCAGAAGCATCATTATAATGTTATAGCTAATTAATTAAGAGTATCTCCAATTATAATTTTTCAAATTTTTTTATGAAAACGATTACTTTTTTGGATTAAAACGTCCAACCCTTTTATAAATTATCATAGTTCAGTAATCACAGTATTGAAATATTGCAGTGTAAAGTTTTTGTTGTGTGGTTCAAAGCTGAATTAAAAAACTATCAACTAATTTTCTCAAATTTTGAGGCAGGTGGAACCTTTTGATCGTGCAATAATATTTACACAATAGCATTTATAATTGATATCTTTCCAACTATTTGATTGAATGAAAATTGGCAATTCTATTAACATAAAAGTAGTACAGTTATAGTAACATTTTCAGAGTAATCTTATACAGGAATAAGGATTTGAAATTTCAGTTCCAATAAATGCCTACTCTTCATACACTTTAAGTTGATCTTTCTCAAAACTATATATTTTTGGCTTATGACCCTGTTTCTCTGTAAGTGGTTGAGCTAATCTTAGTGAAACTTTGCAAGAACAAGTAAACATAATACTTCTTTATTTTGAACTACAACAATCTATTTGTCATGAATAGTATGGACAGTATGGAATGCTATGTATAAAAATATGCATTTTCTCTTCTAGCTTAATTTTCATATTAATTTTTTATTTAAGCTATTGGATATTTCCAGTTGAAATGAAATAAAATATTGTAGAGAGTCTCTACTAAATTTCAAAGTTGTATCTTTGTTTTTGCAAAAAGGAACATACATTTTTAGTAAATAAAGAACATGTTTACATACACACACACAATCTCAGGATGAAAACAGGTGTCTCATGAAATACACTTACCATATTACAAGAAATTTATATTGTGTATGTAGGAGTATACATGAATATATAAATAATTGAGCATATTTGCAATAACTTGAAAGAAAATGAATTACAATTATAATCCTTTTCGTATTTCAGTTACTTTTCGCCTCTTAAGTGTCTTTTAAGTGGAAAACTTGTATTTTTTAAGAACATGGTAAATACACTGTATAATTGAATAAAATGTTTTTAGCGAATTCTAAATTCAGGATTATCTTTTCGGGAAATATACGTTATAATATATATTCAAAACAAGTATTTTCAGAAAAAGGTCCGTGTGTGTGTCCGTGTGTCCGTGAACACGATAACTCAAAACCGAAAAGTCGGTAAAATACCAAACTTGGTATTTAAGTATAGTATGTTCCAGGTTGCGACACGAAGATTTTGAGAAAAGTCCCCCTACCCCAAACTATCCTTTACATAGAACTTTTTTCGAAAATATTGATTTTCTACAAAATGGCTCTAACGAATTTGATTAAAATATCATTTATTACGGATATTTAACTGACAAATAAATTGTATATCTTGAATTTTCTGGGTTAAACTCTGAAGATTACTTTATTATGGACGAATTTTAAGGAATTTTGCATAACTGCTAAACCGTAAGAGCTGGAAAAAAACTTAGCAGACATAACATGTAGAGCAATTTAAAACACGGAATTTATGTTTTATACATTTTTTCGTGGAGTTGATATTTGTTTAGATATTCCTTCTTTTTGATTTGGGCTTTAAAACCTTATACTTTTCGCATACAGAAATGTGTAAACTGTTATCCATACAAACAAAGGAACTTCAGTGACATAGCAACCAGCTTTTGACTATCACTTTAACCTATGGTACTCGCTTATTTCGCTTCTACTTACAAGGAAGCAAGTAATAAGAATATTTCTGCTAATTTTTTATCGAATAGCATTAAGTACATAGAAGATTAAGCTTTTTAACAATACTTTGTTGCAGAGATGTAGAGAAAGTCATGTGAGTGGAACACATCAGATTTTACTTTCTCTACACGTACTACATACATAGTGCATAGAGAAGGTATTGCACTCCACCCAAAAATTCTATACTGAGTTCACCGGAAATATATGTTTTAGGGTCCCTGTATACATAAAAAGCATTTACACACAAAGGTCCGTGTTTTTGTGTGTGTGTGCGTGTGTGTGTGTGTGTCCGTGTGACTGTGAACACGATAACTCAAAAACGAAAAGTCGGTAAAATACTAAACTTAGTATTTAAGTTTAGTATATTCCAGGGATGCGACACGAAGCTTTTGAGAAAAATCCCTCCACCCCAAACTACCCTTTACATGAACATTTTTCGAGAATTTTGATTTTCTTAAAAATGGCTCTAACGATTTTGATCACGCGTTAAAGATATTTACCTGACAAATAAAATGTATATCTTGAATTTTCTGGGAGTTGCCTCTGAGGACTACTTTATTCTTGAGGAATTTTGCATAACTGCTAAACCGTAAGAGATTTACAAAAACTTACCACACAGAAAATGTAAAGCACATTAAAACAAACAATTTATGCTACATATCTATTTTTTTCGTGCAGTTGATCGTTTTTGAGATATTCTTTGTGTTTGGTTTCAGCTTTGAAAAACTTATAATTTTCTCATACGGGAATTTATCAACTCATGTCCATAAAGCAAAGGAAATTCAGTCAAATAGCAACCAGCCTTTGACTGTCACTTGAACATATAGCACCCCGTTTATTTCGCTTCTACTTACAAGTATAATAAGACTATATCTGCTAATTTTTTCTCGATTGGACGAACTACATATTAGCATAAGCTTTTTAACAATAATTTGTTGCAGAGATGTAGAGAAAGTCATGTGAATGTAACACATCAGATTTTTAAAAATATATTACAAATATACGTATTTAACTACCTATAATGATAATATTTTTAATAAATTTAAGAGAGAATTAGAATCCTATACAAGCTTTTTTTTTATAATTTGTTATCATTCCTTTTCGTTTAATAATTGTTCAAAGCATTTTCTTGTAAACGCCTAGAGACTGTTGTGGTACCTTTACATTTAAAAGCCTATTAAACCTCTCTTAATTGTTTAGTTTTGAAAGTTGTGGTGAAGGTATTCCGTTGCGTGTTCTAATTAACAACAAAATAATAACTCCAAACTTTTGCGACTTAGTAATTACATTCTGAAATTTTAAAATTTTGTACACAAGCATGTCAAACTTTAGCAGGGAGATAGAATGCTTTAAGATAAACACGCAAAGTAATACTTCGTTATACTAAAACGAAATTAAGTTTTGAAACAGTGTTGGCTGTCATAACACAAAAGGCATAATGTGCTCGTCAATGTTTATTGCGAAAAACGGTAGCAGTTATGAAAGCCAGTATAGGAATTCTGCCTTCTTAAGCACTTATACATTTTAGTGTGCGTTTGTTTTGTGTTGGTTGGAGCTGTACAGGTTTCCTGCTTGTTTAGGCAACACGCGTGCGGGAAGTCTGTCTTTTGTCTTCTACAACCCGCCCCTCCACATTAGCTAGTGTTATTGGGATTTAACAATTGCTGTGATATCCTACAAGACCTGAAACCTTACTGGATGTATAATAACTGAGTTCCACACATTGGATTGTCTAATAAAACGATACCTTTCTTGGAGATACATAGGAGTTACTGCAGCAAACATTTCCATATTTTATTATGATCCAAATGTAATATACAGTATCATTTTTGTGGACACTCTCGAGAAGCGAGAAGATTTATTTTTTAATACTTGTTGAAAATATTACGAAATAAAGCTTTGAAATAATTTTCACAGTTTTCGAAGCGTGCACGGAAAGTATATACCATATCATTCTACCGTCACCGCAATGCTAGTCGCAGTTCCTGGCATGCTTGCTCGTCCTTGTGGTTCATTGTCTATCCAATGACTACATTACAGTCAAATCGTGTCATTTGTACAGTTATTAATAATATTTCAAAATATTTAAGATAGTTTTTGATCCCGCCACCTATGAAGTGCGTTTCGTAATACGGGTTTTGCACACCAGGAATGTTAAGCCCACCGAAATTCATCGCCAACTTGTACAATTTACGTGAAAATATCATGACAAACGGAAGGGTGATATAGTGGGTTAGGCAGTTCAATGATGGACGATCCAATGTTCATGGCGAAGAGCTGAGTGGGAGGCCTTCTGTTGTCCCTGATGGTTTGTTTGAAAAAATGAATGAGGAAATTCGTGAAAACAGACCCCTCACTATAAGAATGCTTTGTGATATGTTGCCACAAATTTCAAAATTTGAGATTGTCACAAAGCATGTAAATTGTCGGAAGCCGTGTTCTCGTTGCGTTCCGAAAATGTTTACGGATGTCCACAAAACCAAGCGACTGAACAGTGCTTTCATATTTTTTTGATGAGGAAGATGAATTCTTAAGCAGGGATGAAACTTAGATTTTTCATTTCATTTAGGAATTAACAGTCGATGGAGTGCAGGCGCACAGGATCCCTCAAATGACAAAAATTAAATCAAGCTTGTCAGCGCGAAAATTCATGTGTACTTTGTTCTGGGACAGACGGGGCATTGCGCTTGGTGAGTTCCTTCTCAGAGATGCAACCATTAATGCGGTACGCTACTGTGAAACATTGACAAAACTTTGACGCTCAATTCAAAACAAAAGGCGTTGAATGCTCAGTTTCTTAACGACAGCGCATGTCCCCAATTCGATTGGGGGAAGTTCAATCAGCCGCCGTACATCCCCGATCTCGCGCCTTCTGACTAGCACTTTTTTTTTTTAAACAGTACCGGAGTCTGATCAGGACTGTATCCCCATTACATTTCCCCCCTTAGGTTTTACTGTTCCTTTACAAACATTGCACAAACATATAACACCCATGCCCAAGGCGGGACTCGAACCCACGATCCCCTGCCCACGAAGCACCAAAGCGAGACGCTTTAGCGAGCGTGGCCATGGGAACCGGCAGCACTTGAACCTGAAGCGTTAGTTCGGAGGAAGGCTCTTTGAGAGCTATGACGTTCAGCAGTGCCAATCTTCACTGGCGGCAGCTTTAGGAGGACACATAAAAGTTGATTCCCCGTCATGACAAATGCTTGAATAATATGGTGAATATTTCGAAAAATAGGTTCTATAATGCTCTTTTATGTACAAATAAATTTTGTCAAAATATTTTATGACTTCTTTTCTAAACCGGTACTTTAAGGACTCGCCTCGTACAATGTTTAACCATTCACTTCACTGAATTTTTTTTTTTATTGTTTCATTTGTATCCCCTTTAACATCAATGGTCATATCGGGGGCTTTCACTTGTGAAACTGTAGGTTCAGAATATTAGGTTAAACTTTATATTACTAAACACACGCACATTCACTCTCACTCTATGGGGAATAGGGAATAATTCCGGTTAAAGAAAAATTCCCCGCCTCAGCCGGGAATCGAACCCGGGACCTCCGGGTGAGAAGTCAGTTCGCTGACCACTCGACCACGGAGGCAGTCTTCACTGAGTTGTATCCGTTTTTTCCACACGATTGTACATTTCTCAAAAATTTGCATTTTTTCATGGTCTTAGATGTTTTAATTCTAGTACAATTTTTAAATTCTTACGTGGTTTGGACCAACTTAAAAAGATATGTTTGCGGTGACGGAGAAAATGACGTGCCACATGAGCACTCTTTATTAAACCGGCAACACAACGTCTTCAAGGCTAGAATTAAAGACGTAAACATTGGGGAATAAATAACTAAGACATGTTAAAATATTAAACACCTAAATTATCAAATTCTTCGATAAAAGTGTTTTGAGCGGCTGTAAGGGCAAGGATATAGCACTTAATAATAATAATAATAATAATAATAATAATAATAATAATTAATAATAATAATTGTGATGACGATAAGTTTTCTTAAAAACCCAATTTGATGCTAGAAACATTTCCGGATATCCTCTAGCTATTTGGAAACATTGAAAACTATTGTTCATCGTAATGGTTTAAATCACCTTAAATGAAAACTTTCCGAGCATGTATAAAGTGGTAAAGTTTTACTATAGCAATTTGGAGCATATACTTTAGGAAAAAAACTTAATCCGGCAGTTAAAATTATTAGGAGGTATGGAATAAGCCTGTTTACAGTCAACAATATGAGAGACAGGTTGCCCAATCTTGCCTCACCCTCTCTAAACCTTCACTTCTGTCGGTATTTAATATAAGCCACCTTTTCCTTCACTTACCTAGTATTGAGGATGTTCCGCGGGATAGCTATCTTCCGGGCTAAAGGAAATTAGAATCTTAGTATTGTTACCTCTATAATAGGTGCGAACAACTTAGCAGTGATAACTGCCAAGCTCAGCTGATCAACATGACCGCGTAAAATGAAACAAAGGAATAATTCGTTGTTTTATGTAAGTATACAATAGGATAGTTCGAAGAGGGGCCGCACCTAAGACCTACAATATCTAATAGGGCCATTGTATCTTAGTGATTCTTGGGAGAAAGGGGGATACAACGATGCCTCTACATGGGCTCGGTTTAAAAAATAAGAACGAAGAAAAATTATATGATAAAAAATATTGAATATGTTTTCCTTGTATATCTAAAGTAAAGAGGGGAAGTATTGTATTGCACTCGAAAATTCCATAACGTATGTCGCCACAAATGAACATTGTGAATAGATATGTCCTTGTCCCTGAGTAAAAATAAAAGATTTTAGAAAAATGACCGCTTGTCCGTCTGTCTGTCTGTTTGCCGGCCTATATGCTATAACTGAAAAATGAAAAGTCGGTTAAACACGAAACTTGATATTTAAATCTAGTATTTTATAAATATACGACAGGAAGATTTTAAAGAAAAGCCCCCACTCTAAACTATTCTTTACATGACATATTACTTTCTCTGCACGTACTATGTACATAGTGTATAGAGAAGGTATTGTATTCCACCCAAAATTCGATACCGAGATTTCACCGGAAATACATGTTTTGCGTCCCCCTGAACCCAAAAAAGCATTTTTACAAAAAGGTCCGTGTGTTTGTGTGTCTGTGGCCAGCATAGCTCCAAAACGAAAAGACCGTTAAATACCAAACTCGGATTTTTTTCTCGAAAATTTTGATATTCTTAAAAAGGACTCTAACGATTTTGATTAAAATGTCAAATATTATGTATATCTTGAACTTTCTGGGAATAGCCTCTGAAGACTACTGTATTCTGGATGAATTTTACGGAATTTTGCATAACTGTGTCTTTTCCCAGAAAATTCCATATATACATATGGAAATATATTATATTTATATTATATTATATATATTATTTGGGATTTAAATATTTTTAATATACGATATAATAATTAAAACCTTTCAGCCAGTATTTAGAAAATCGACAATTTCGAACGCTACAATATAAAGTGCAGTTTGGGTAGGGGGATTTAAGGCCGCGCCGTGGCCGAGTGGTAAGACCACTCGCTTCTCACCTAGACGGGTTCGATCCCAAGCGACCGCTTGTGAGAATTGTGGTGGACAAAGCGGAGCTGGGGTGGGTTTTCTCCGGGTTCTCCGGTATCTCCTGACATATAATACCACCGGTGCTCCATGTATCATCAGTGTCACCGTCTGCGGTGCCATAAGTAGTTAAAACAGTACAGTAGTTAAACACTACTAAAAAATCTGATGTGTACCATTCACATGACTTTCTCTATATCCCTGCAACAAATTATTCTTAAAAAGCTTATACTTCTATTTACTTTATGCTAATCAGAAAAAATTAGCAGAAATAGTCTTATTACTCGCATCATTGTAAGTAGAAGCGAAATAAGGGAGTACCGTAGGTTAAAGTGAAAACCAAAAGCTGGTTGCTATGTGACTGATATTCCTTTGTTTGTATGGACAGGAGTTGACAAATTCCTGTATGAGAAAGTATAAGTTTTTTAAAGCTAAACCCAAGAAAAACGAATATCTCAAAAACGATCAACTCCACGAAAAAAAATGTATGTAACATAAATTGTGTGCTTTAACGTGCTCTACATTTTTTGTGGGTTAAGTTTTTGTCCATCTCTTACGGTTTAGTAGTTATGAAAAACTCATCCAGAATAAACTACTCTTCAGAGGCTATTCCCAGAAAATTCAAGATATACATTTCATTTGTCAGATAAATATGTTTAATATACGAAATTTTAATCAAAATCGTTAGAGCCATTTTTGAGAAAATAAAAATTTTCGAACAAAGTTCCATGTAAAGGGTAGTTGGGGGTGGGGGATTTTTCTCAAAATCTTCGTGTCGCATCCCTGGAAGATACTAAACTTAAATACCAAGTTTGGTATTTTACCGACTTTTCGTTTTTGAGTTATCGTGCTCAAAGACACACGGACACACACACACACACACACACACACACACACACACACACGGACCTTTTTGTGAAAATGCTTTTTTTGGATATTGGGGACCCTAAAACATATATTTCCGGTGAAATCTCGGTATTGAATTTTTTGGTGGAGTGCAATACATTCTCTATACACTATGTACATAGTGAGTATAGAGAAAGTAAAAAATCTGATGTGTACCATTCACATGACTTTCTCCATATCCCTGCAACAAATAATTCTTAAAAAGCTTATACTTCTATTTACTTTATGCTAATCAGAAAAAATTAGCAGAAATAGTCTTATTACTCGCATCCTTGTAAGTAGAAGCGAAATAACGGACAACCGTAGGTTAAAGTGATAGTCAAAAGCTGGTTGCTATGTCAATGAAGTTCCTTTGTTTATATGGATAGGAGTTGACAAGTTCCAGTATGAGAAAAGTATACGTTTTTCATAGCAGAAACCAAAAATAAAAAATGTCACAAAAACGACGAACTCCACGAAAAAAATGTATATAACATAAATTGTGTGTTTTAATGTGCTCTACATTTTTTGTGAAGTAAGTTTTTGTCCATCTCTTACGGTTTAGTAGTTATGAAAAACTCATCCAGAATAAAGTAGTCTTCAGAGGCTATTCCCAGAAAATTCAAGATATACATTTCATTTGTCATGTAAATATGTTTAATATCCGAAATTTTAATCAAAATCGTTAGAGCCATTTTTGAGTAAATCAAAATTTTCGAAAAAAGTTCCATGTAAAGGGTAGTTGGGGGTGGGGGTATTTTTCTCAAAATCTTCGTGTCGCATCCCTGGAAGATACTAAACTTAAATACCAAGTTTGGTATTTTACCGACTTTTCGTTTTTGAGTTATCGTGCTCACAGACACACGGACACACGGACACACACACACACACACACACACACGGACATTTTTGTGAAAATGCTTTTTTTGGATATTGGGGACCCTAAAACATATATTTCCGGTGAAATCTCGGTTTGAATTTTTTGGTGGAGTGCAATACTTTCTCTATACACTATGTACATAGTACGTATGGAGAAAGTAAAAAAGGGGAGGATTTTCCTAAAAAATTCGTGTCGCATCCTTGGAAGACACTGAAATGAAATGCCAAGCTTGATGTTTAATGGACTCAGAAGCACACACAGGCACTCACATGCAGGTTTTGATTTCTAGTTTTTAGAGGTTTTTACAAATTTTATGGAAAATAAGTTTTGTATGGAATGTATGTCGTAGAAAAAGCAAAAGAAAATATGAATAAATTTTTATTTGAAAAAAAAATAAAAAAAAATCTTGACAAAGTATTTAAAAAATCGAACCACTAATAATGAATATTTTGGTAATGGCTTGTGGAACAACTAAGCTATATGCAATATTTTTTTTGTGTACTACGCTTTCGCCTATCACGCAACGTTTACCAGTTTTACAAGGTTATACAAAATTCCTTTTTAATGAAGAGGATTTCACATCCTATTACTAAAAAACGCAAGATTGCATTTTATTTGTCGTGAAAATATTTTCGTATAGTATAGCATTTTAAACAAAATTGATACACGGATTTTTGAGAAAACGAAAATTTCAAAAAAAAAAAAAAAAAAAATCTGATGTGTTCCATTCACACGACTTGCTCTACAATTCTTTAACAAATTATTGATAAACAGCTTATTGTTCTATTTACTTAATGCTAATCGAAAAAAATGCAGAAATAGTCTTATTACTTGCTTCCTTGTAAGTAGAACCGAAATAAGGGAGTACCAAAAGTCAAAGTGATAGTCAAAAGCTGGTTGCTATGCGACTGAAGTTCCTTTGTTTGTATGGACAGGAGTTGACAAATTCCTGTATGAGCAAGTATAAGTTTTTCAAAGCTGAAACCAAAAACAAGGAATATCTCGAAAACAATCAACTAAACGAAAAAAATGTATACAACGTAAATTGTGTGTTTTAAAGTGCTCTACGTTTTCTGTGATGTAAGTTTTAGTCCATTTCTTACGGTTTAGCAGTTACGCAAAATTCCGTAAAACTCACTCAGAATAAAGTAGTCTTCAGAGGCTATTCCCAGAAAATTCAAAATATACATTTTATTTGTCAGGTAAATATCTTTAATATATGCGATTTTAATCAAAATCATTGGAGACATTTTTTAGAAAACCAACATTTTCGAAAAAAGTTCCATGTAAAGGGTAGTTTGGGGTGGGGGATTTTTGTCAAAATCTTCGTGTCGCATCCCTGGAAAATATTAAACTTAAATACCTAGTTTGGTATTTTAGCAACTTTTCGTTTTTGAGTTATCGTGTTCACTGACACACATACACACACGGACCTTTTTCTGAAAATACTTTCTTTTAGATACAGGAGACCCTAAAACATGTATTTCCGGTGAAATCTCGGTATCGCATTTTTTGGTGGAGTGCAATACCTTCTCTATACACTATATACATGGTACGTATAGAGAAAGTAAAGAAATATATATTTTTTAAATTTTTTTTGTGGCATTCGCCATTTTCTGGATGTGCGTAGTTTTTAGTTTATTCAATACCTCATCAGTTTTAAAGTGGTGTCGCTATGCAGTATGCGATGGCATGAAAAGAGTATAAAAGTTATAGGTCAACGTGTAGGGTTGGTTTTAAGGCATTTGACTATCTATTCAGTTTCCTCTATCCCCCCTATTGACTAACCATCTACACTATGGCACTGAGTTTTTCAATCTGAATCAACCTATCCAGCTCCTGTCCTACACACGGCTTGTGTGGAAACAATCATTAACATTAAACCTCATTGGATAGGAAGAGTTAGACCGCAAAATTCCTTGCCATAGCCGGGATTTGAATTACGGATCTCCTGGTCTCTATCCACTGAGCTATCATGACAACATGTTGATACGCCTTTAATTCCCCAACTGACTCATATGTTTCCCGGCAAACTCCTTTGTTTGAGCAGTACGTGATTTGTTATTTATTTCGTTTTTTAGTATCTCAAATATTATAATATTTATAACGGCATAAAGTTTGAATTGACTTTTGATCAATCAATCAATCTCCTGTATCTCCTCTTGAGGAACATAGGGCACCCAGAAAATATTTCCACCGGGCCCTATTAGCCAACCTCTTCACTTCACCCCGTGCTTACCCTTATTTAGTCATTTCTTCTTACATGTATTTTTTGGTCTTTCTCTTACTCTACCACCATGATGATTCCAATTCAAAGCTATTATTTCTGCTGCCCCATCTTCTTTTCTTACTGTGTTCCCTATTCAATTCCATTTTTATCTTTTGATTTATGTTGTAGTTTCTATTTCGTTTGTTATCTTCCATAGTTCTGAGTTTAGATTACATCTGGCTATATAATTTTCAAATTTCTTCGTAGATATCCATTTAAAAATGTCTGAAGTTTACTTTTTTCAATGTTTGCTAATCATATTGCGACAGTATTTTAGTACGACGCATATATTATTAGTTTAATCATTAGTTTATAATATTTAACATAAGAAGTATATGCTCGTGGAACGCAGTACCGTGGAAGGTAGAAAATAACTTTTGTATTCGTCAAGGCTACGGGCTTTGTTGAAAATAACACGCATTTTAATGCATTAGGGACATAAGTAACAACCCTTTGGAACTGGAGAAAGGGAATTTTGTATTGTAGAACAAGGTACTGTGGGCGTAAAATAAAGAAAAATCCCCGATAGTCACGTGATAACGCCACTTTACGCGCCCTTTTTCAGCCAATCAATCAGGAGGAAAAAAGTGTATATAAGTGATGTGCGGACAAGAAATCAGGGTAGTAAGATTCACAATGTAGCTAACAGGGTTCGGAAGGTCCACAAGATACTCACAGGCTCTTAAAGTAAGACACATCATGTGGGAAATCGCGCGCCGCATTTTGCAGAATATAAGTGTTTTATAGATTAATCTGACGGGCAATCATCATCGTGGACCGAGAAACTACAGATTAGGTGATTAATGCAAAGCTGCAACAACTCCGTAAAAGTGCAATTAGCACGTAAAGAAAACTGCTTCATCGAGTTCGCGATCAGTTATGTCGGGAGTCGCTCGTAGGGTTAGTGCCTCAAATGAACAATAATTCACCAATAAAGGAAGTATACAGTGAATTAAGTGAGCTTTCTCTGTTATTTGAGTCTTCCAACAGTGTTACATACCCTTGTCATTCTTTCCCCCCTGAGTAAGAGACTCATGATCTACTAGAAGAAGCTTAGCCGGTGCAACCAAGGGAATCTGCAAGGTATGTACACTTAATGTAGAGAAATTCACTAGCATTAACCCGCGCCCAACTCGACACCACAACAATACCACGACCTATTGGCACCCGAACGTGGACGCTACTAAAACAAACTACGACAAAACGTTAAAACTGATTTCACATTACTGTTAAATATTTTAATTTTAGTATGTCTAAATAGGACATGAGATTTCCAGGTTGTGTATAACTGGACCCAAAAGCTCCATCTCCTTATCAATTAAGTTAATGAAATATTTAAATTCTTGAACAGTATCAATATTGTTATTTATTACTATTTCCTCTTTTTACTATTTAATCCAATTTCTTTTGTTTTCCTCGCATTTATTTTCATATGAGTCGTTTTTATTACCTCTGCTACGGTATTGGCTTTATGCTGTGCATCATGAAAACTGTGGGACATCAAACAAACATCACAAGCAAAATCTAAGTCCTCCAAGGTATTATCAGTCCCTATATTATACCTCTTCTAGCGTTGCCAAGAAACCGTTCCATAATATCATTCATAATAACATGATCAGAGAGAGAATGCAACCCTGTTTCACTTCACATGTAGTTGTTATTACTTTATCTATACGTATACTGTATCCAAATAAAAGCATTTTCAAAAAGGCCCGTGTGTGTGTGTGTGGTGTCTGCGTGTGTGTCTCCCCCCGTGTGTCCGTGTGTCTGTGAACACGATAGCTCAAAAACGCAAAGTGGATAAAATACAAAAGTTGATATTTAAGTTTAGTATCTTCTAGGAATGCGACACGAAGACTTTGAGAAATATCCTCCCACCCAAAACTACCCTTTACATGGAAAAAAATCGAAAATCTTGATTTTCTCAAAAATGGCTCCAACGAATTTGATTAACATTTCGTATATTAAAGATATTTACCTGACAAATGAAATGTATATCTTGAATTTTCTGAAGACTATTTTGTGGATGAATTTTATGGAATTTTGTATAACTGCTAAACCGTAGGAGATGGACAAAAATGTGTCACACAAAAAATGTAGAGCACATTAAAACACAAAATTTATGTTATATAACTTTTTTTTCGTGGAGTTGATCGTTTTTGAGTTATTCCTTGCCTTTGATTTCACCTTCAAAAATCATATTTTTCTCATACAGGAATATGTCAACTCCTGTTCATACAAACAAAGGAACTTCAGTCACATAGCCACCAGCTTTTGACTATCCCTTTAACCCATGGTACTCCCTTATTTCGCTTCTACTTACAAGGAAGCAAGTAATAAGACTAGTTCTGCTAACTTTTTTCTCGATTAGCTTGAAGTAAATAGAAGCCTAAGCATTTTAATAATAATTTGTTGCAGAGATATAGGGAAAGTCATGTGAATGGAACATCAGATTTTATTTTTTTGTTACTGTGCCTTTGTGTATAACTTTGCAAGTATAACTTTCATACATACGATTCTGCAAATTTATTCTGCTATGACTTTCAAAGAAGTCTGTATATATTATAAAGCAATTTCAAGGGAATTCTAAGTGATAGGCTTTCTACTTTCTCTACACGTACTATGTACATAGTGTATAGAGAAAATATTGCAATGCTCCCAAAAATTTGATACCGATATTTCACCGGAACTATATGTTCTGAGGCCTCCTGAATCCAAAAAATGCATGTCTGAAAAAATATTCGTGTGTGTGTCTATAGACAGATTGGTTCTAAAACGAAAAGACCGTTAAATACCAAACTTGGTATTTAAGTTTGGTATATTGCAAGGATGTGATAAGAATATTTTCAAGAAAATCCGCCCACCTCCAACTACCCTTTACATGGAACTTTTTTCCAAAATTTTGATTTTCTCAAAAATGGCTCTAACGATTTTGATTAAAATTTCGTATATTAAAGATATTTACCTGACAAATAAAATGCATATGTTCAACTTTGCATTAACTCCTAAACCCTAAGAGATACACAAAAACTTACCGTACAAAAATTGTAGAGCACATTAAAATGTTATATAAATTTTTTCATGGAGGTGATGCTTTTTGAAATGTTCCTTGTTTTCGGTTTCAGCTTTAAAAAACTTTTTTCTTACAGGAATTTGTCAACTCATGTTCATACAAACAAAAGAACTTCAGTCACTTAGCAACCAGCTTTTGACTATCACTTTAACCTAGGGTACTTCCTTATTTCGCTTCTGGTTAAAAGGAAGCAAGTAATAAGACTATTTCTGTTAATTTTTTTGATTAGTATGAAGTAGATAGAAGCATTTTAACAATAATTTGTAGCAGAGATGTAGAGAAAGTCATGTGAATGGAACACATCAGATTATTTGTTTTGTTATCTGACCCGGCTTTATATATGAAAATCTGATATGTTCCATTTACATGACTTTCTCTACATGTTCCACAAACAACTTATCTTACAAAACATTATGCTTTTATCTATATCATTGTACATCAAGAATTTGCCAAAATTATTCTTGTTCTTGCTTCTTTGTAAGTTGTAGGGAAATTACGGAATACACTAGATAAAGCGATAGTAAATCTTTTAAAAGCCGGTTTGCTTCCTAGGAGTAAACAAACGAGAGGTGAAAAGAAAGAAGCCTCCCGTTTGAGAAAAGCTCAAGTGCCATAAAACTGAAATCAATATTTCAAAATTGGTTAACTCCAAAAAAAAAAAAAAAAAAAAAAAATGTATGAAATGATTTCGAGTTTTAATGAAATTTACATTTTTGTGCAGTAAGTTTTTGTCTGCCTCTTACGGTTCATCATTTATATAAAAATCTGATGTGCACCATTCACATGACTTTCTCTACATCTCTGCAACAAATTATTGTTAAAAAGCTTATGCTTCTATTTACTTCATGCTAATCGAGAAAAACTTAGCAGAAATAGTCGTTTTACTTGCTTCCCTGTAAGTAGAAGCGAAATAAGAGAGAACCATAGGTTAAAGTGATAATCAAAAGCTGGTTTCTATGTCACTGAAGTTCCTTTGTTTGTATGGACAGCAGTTGACAAAGTCCTGTTTGAGAAAAGTATGTTTTTCATAGCAGAAACCAAAAACAAGGATTGTCTCAAAAACGACGAACTCCAGGAAAAAAATGCATATTGCATAAATTGTGTGTTTTAACGTGCTCTACATTTTTTTGGAGTAGGTTTTTGTCATTCTCTTAGAGTTTAGCAGTTATTCAAAATTCCGTAAAATTCATCCAGAATAAACTACTGTTTAGAGGCTATTCCCAGAAAATTTAAGATACACAGGTAAATGTCTTTAATGTACGATATTTTAATCAAAATCGTTAGAGCCATTTTTGAGAAAATCGTAATTTTCGAAAAAAGTTCCATGTAAAGGGTAGTTTGGGGTGGGAGGATTTTTCTCAAAAACTTTGTGTCGCATCCCTGGAAGATACTAAACTTAAATACCAAGTTTGGTATTTTACCGACTTTTCGTTTTTGAGTTATCGTGTTCACGGACACACGGACACACACACACACACACACACGCACACGCACACACACGAACCTTTTTGTGAAAATGTTTTTTTGGGTATTGGGGACCCTAAAACATATATTTCAGGTGAAATCTCGGTATCGAATTTTTGGGTGAAGTGTAATACCTTCTCTATACACTATGTACATAGTGCGTATAGAGAAAGTAAAAATATACAAAATTAGGAAGTTTTCAGATGCTATTCCCATAAAATTCAAGATATACTTTTCGTTTGTCCTGAAAATATTTTAAATATGACATTTTCATAAAAATTGTTAGAGCCATTTTTGAGAACATCAACATTTTTCAAAAATGTTCATGTACAGGGTGGTTGGGGTGTGAGGATTTTCTTGAAAATCTTCGTGCCGCATCCTAGGAAGATACCGAGCTTAAAAATGAAGTTTGGCGTTTAACGGACTTTTCGTTTTTAAGCTATGCTGCTGCCTACAGATACACGCATAGGCTCACACACGGTTAGGTTTCTAAATTTGCCTTTTGTTTTGGTTTCAGAGGGTGTCAAAATATATATTTCTGGTGAAATCTCGATATTTAATGTTTGGGAATACCTTCTCTATCCACTGTGTACATTATGCATATGGGCTAATGAAAGTAATAAACGTACGTAGAGAAAGTCATGTAAATGAAATATATTTTGCATACAGTATTTATACCACACTGTGGTCACTTTGCCTAATCATTGGCGCCAGAGCTGAACCAGAATTCTTATATTCTAACTATATCTTACGAAATTACTGCGATTCTCAAAACTGACTATGAAGACAAATATTTGCGTTACAGAATACCGATATCGATATCTTTCGACATTGGATGAATTTTGAGGAGGCAGTGAGTAGAGATGGGCTGATACCAACAAAAAGACTGAACTTCAGTCGCAACTCATCTGGACCCTGGACTTTATCTGGGGTTTAAACTTTGAGTCTACAAGAAGATCTACAGATCTCGAGCAAAGCATTCTCCAGCGTTCACAGTTAAACTTGCAGAAGAACTCTGTTCAAGTTTTCCATACAATCCAAAAGTTCTGAAGATGACGAATGTGTTTTCTGCATGAAAAACGCCAGAAGTGCTGAAACCATCAATAGTGGTTGGTTGCGCTGACAGAGTCAATGGTGCCACAGTGAAAAACATTTCCTACGCGAAATAGGAAAATACCTTTTATAGTATTGGTCCTTGAGTCGAGGTACATAAATTTGATTGTGCTAGCAATAAGAATATATTTCAGTAATTTATATACCGATTTTCGGTACTGAGCTCATCATATTCCAATGCTGAGCTTGGAGGAATACTTAATAGAATTAACATGTGGTAACTTTATTTAAAAATCTGATGTGTTGCATTCACATGGCTTTCTCTATATCTCTGTAAATTATTATTGTTAATAAGCTTATCTTTTATTTATTTCATGCTAATTGAGAAAAATTAGCATAAATAGTCTTATTTCATGCTTTATTGTAAGTAGAAGCAAAATAAGCGAGTACCATTTGCCAGGTAAATAACTTTAATATTCGATATTTTAATCAAAATAATTAGCCATTTTTTAGAAAATCGAAATTTTCGAAAAAAGTTCCATGTAGAGGGTAGTTTGGGGTGGGGGATTTTTCTCAAAATTTTCGTGTCGCATCCCTGGAAGATACTAAACTTAAATACCAAGTTTGGTATTTTACCGACTTTTCATTTTTGAGTTATCGTGTTCACAGACACACGGACCTTTTTCTGAAAATACTATTTTTGGATACAGGGGACCCTAAAACATATATTTCCGGTGAAATCTCGGTATCGAATTTTCTATACACTATGTACATAGTGTGTATAGAGAAAGTAAAAATCTGAAGTGTTCCATACACATGACTTTCTCTACATCTTGGTAACAGTTTATTATTAAAAATCTATCTACTAATCGAGATAAATATTAGCAGAAATGGTCTTATTACTTGCTTTATTGTAAACAGAAGGGAAATATAGGAATACACTAAGTTAAAGCGAGTCAAAGTTTTTAATAGCTGGTTGCTAATGTGGAAGAAATTCGTTATTTTGCATTACCAGCAGTTGACACATTCCCGTATATGAACATTTTATTTTAAAACTGAAGCCGAATAACAACGAATATCTAAAAAATGGTGAACTCCACAAAAAAATATATATAACATAAAATTGTGTGTTTTAACATGATCTAAATTTTTGGTGTAGCGAGTTTTTGTCTGTCTCTTATGTTTTGCCAGTTACGCAGAATTCGGCAAAATTCATCCAGAATAAAACCTCCAGAGGCTATTCCCAGATAACTCAAGATATACATTTTATTTGTCATTTAGATATCTTCAATGTACGTATTTTAATCAGATCGTTAGAGCTAAAGCATTTATATGTTCAATTAGATAGTGTAGTTCAAATGCGCCAAGTGGAAAAAAATATATCTAGTTTTTCTAATGTTTGCAGGTTTATAAGATGTACAATGTGTATAGTGGATAGAGGTGTTGTATTCCACTCAAAAATTCGACGTCTAGATTCCACCGAAAATATGTTTTGAGGTCACCTGAGCCCGAAAAAAGCATTTTTAGTAAAAGGTGCGTATGTGTTTGTGGACAACATAGCTCAAAAATGAAAATACCGTTAAATCTCAAACTTGGTATTTAGGTATGGTATCTTTCAAGGATGTGAAACGAAGATTTTTCAAGAATTTCTCTTCTACTTATGAGGAACTAAGTAATTAGGACACTCAGCTAATGTGTATCTCGATTAATATGGTGTATAAAAAAGAATAATCTTTTGTAAGAAGTTTGTAGAGCAGCTAGATTTAGTCATGTGAGTGTAACACATCAGATTTTTTTTCTTCAGATTTTGGTCTCAGATGTGCATATCACTTTTAATATATCGTCTGTGGCCCATATTCGGAACCTCCCGGGCTCAAATTCCTTGCGCCAAGCATTCGAAATGTTTGGTTTTTTTTCGTGGTTTTTCTCGGTCAATAAGGTAAACACCGGATGGGAAGTTTAATACAATGACCCAATTAGATTTAAAACAATAGTCCCCTTCTTCTACAATACGATTTAGGCTATTGATTTTCTGAAAAATTACTATTTTGATTAAAGATATTTACATCACAAATAAAATCTATATTTTGAATTCTCTGGTAGTAAACTATGAAGACCTCTGAAGACAAAAGCTTAGAACACCAAACATAGATCTAGTTAAAATACATATTTTATGTCATATACGGTTTTTTTTTCTTCTACACTCGGCCGTTTTCGAGATATTCGTTGTTATTGGTTTCAATTTTAAAATATCCAGCTTTTCTCAAACGAACCGAACCTCAGTTGTTTCACATAGCCACGTGCTTTCTAAAAGAGTTGACTATCGCTTTATCTTAATGTATACCTTAATTTTCTTCTACTTGCAAGGAAGCAAGTAATAATATCAATTCTGCTAACGTTTATCTCAATTAGCATGAAGTGCGGAAAATAATAATCTTTTGTTAGGATAGCTTGTATATCGTACATCTAGAGAAAGTTATGTGAATGGAAAACATGTCATATGTTTTTTAAAAAATACTAGAATTAATAATTATGCATCTTGTAAATAGATATGCAGACCGTTTAGTAAAAAAATTGACAATCTGTAAACTTTTCGTTGGACGTTGAAACCTGATAAAACCGTGTAGTATCACTCAAGCAAGCTTTGATTAAGCATTTATTTGTCTACTGGAATAAAAGCCCATGTAATTTAATTTAAGCCACCATTAATTTTTCCTCACCATCCTTTTCGTTTCTCACTTTTTTCCTAGTTTACATCGTCAGACAGTGTGACAAGCTGCCTGTTTTCGCTGACGAGACCTGACATTAATCTGTTTGCAATGAAAGCAGAGCTTCTGTTTCTAGTACTGGACAAATATTTGACTTCAGAAAGAGATAAAAAAAGTTGGGATGAAGTTTATGAATAAATATCCAATATTCTTTATGTTTTACATACAAAAACATTTTCTACGCATTTGTTTGGTTTTGAAGGTACAGCTACATTCACAAAATGTTGCTAAAATAGGAATGCAACAATATTGCGTCAATGGGGCAGATACAGCTTACTATAATGAAATTTCGTTAAAATCAATTTTTTTTCCTAGAACTGTAATAGCTACAACAATACACATTTTACACGAAAAAGAATTAGCTTATTTTATATTACCATGAATTTAGAACACACAATTAAGTTTCTAAAACCTGATTTAAAATTCAAAATGACGAGTTTCTTTTGCTAGGTTCTAGCGTTTCTTTAAAACCTCTGCTATATTAAAAACCTTTACATTATTTTTTGTTCATTTTATTTATAGATCATATAGTTACACTATAATACACTTTTATCAATATTTACTAACAAATTTTACTTTTAGTTTAGTGATGAATATAACGTAAAATTTTGGAAAAAAAAATTAAGAGGTTTTATTTTCGTCAGAAAATGTATAAAACAAAGAGAAGCAATTTTGCACGTTAACTAATACACTCACTCACAAAATATTATATAAATATGTTTAGTAATTTTGATTTGTTAGAGAAACGGATCTTGGAAACAAACTTTGAGAAATGAGTACCAAATATTTATTGAAATGGGTGTGACATTCCATACACATGCTTAAAAATAATTTTTTCAGTAAAATAATATTGAAGACTTTGTAACAATGGAAATATTTTGAAAATCCTACGTTTTGAAAGCCTTAAGCTGTGTCTGTCCGCTTAAGAGAACCAATTGTTGAAAACTGTGCTGAGTTACGTTTGCACCAACCAGTGTTGATCACTATCTTGAACGCCAACTTAAATTACACGCCAACGGAAATGAAGAATAGCGAAAAATGAGGCGTGTCCGGAAAGTAATTACCACCACCACAAAGCTAGTGTCGCAGTTCACGCAGGCGCTCTTGTCTCTCTGGCTCATTATCTCTCCACGGACGCTATTACAGCCGGATCGTGTTGAGGTTACAATTGTTAGTGACCGTAAAAATGTTTAAGACAATTTCTGATCATGCTGACTGTGAAGTGCGTTTCGTAATTAAGGAATATTAAGCCAGCTGAAATTCATCGCCAATTAATAGAGATTTACGATGAAAATTTAATGACAGATGGAATGTTGAGAAAGCGGGTTAGGCAGTTCAATGATGCACGATCTAATGTTCATGATGAGACACGAATGGGCGGCCTTCTGTTGTCACTGATGACTTGGTTGAACAAGTAAATGAAGCAATTCGTGAAAATAGACGATTCACAGTAAGAATATTGTGTGATGTGTTTCCACCAAACATAGTGTTCAGTAGTGTATGGCAACTTTTTTTGAAGAGGGCACACAAAAATTCATTCTCCGCTGTAACAAACGCCTGAACAATGGTAGCAACTAGGTGGAAAATAGTTTAAGGAATACTCTTTCATTTACAAATAAGTGTTGTAAATACAAATATGTTATGCATTTTTTTCCAAACCGGTACTTGTTTTCCGGACAGTCGGGAATCAAACCACGACTTTTCGAATGCCAGTCCTAGACGAAAGTTTGAGCCATCTGGCTCTATAAGAAGCCATGACCGCTGGAGTTAACACGCCATCAGTTTAGACTCGAAGATGAATTCAATGGCAAGCCGAAAAGAAAACTGCTGAAAAGATATTGATGTCCACAATTTTGAAAATACCATCTGTGGACACGTGGTAGAAGCTAATGAGGTCACAACATGGCTCAGCATTTGTAAAGATCTGTAGGTTAAGATTCTGCAGCCGTTTTTATTGCGTTATTAGAATTTGAATTTTAACAGTGGGATGCTCATGACGCAATTTTTTAAAGGCATATTTATTTTTCCAGCTCAAAGGAACTTTCATCTGAAATATTTTTTAAAAGCTCTGATAATTACAGGCCCAGGAATTTGTTTTTATAAAATAGCTAAAATTTATCTTTTAAAATAGATTTTGAGGAAATATTTAATATTGTAACGACGGCTGAGTCCCCTTTTCGCCCGAGGTCATAGCTGCCTGGCCTGCTCTAACAATAGAGCGATCATACACAGTAGCCAGGCAAATAAAAGCCTTTGTGTTTTTCTCTGCAAGATTTCTCAGACATTGTTTATCTCCACATCTCCACACACCTTTTTTATTTATCCACTTGCAGCAAACTTTACATGCGTGATATTCTATTTCTCGAAATTTGATTGAAAGCAACCGAATTATGAATTATTATGAATTATATCAAGTCTACCTTTGTAAACCCACTGTTTGATCTAGAGGACAGACACTTTTTTTTTGCACGTAGCTGTACCCTGATTCCCAACTACTATAAAACAAAACTTCTGATTTTTACATACATTTTGTATTTAAAGTCATAGATTTTAAATTATTTCTACAAGAATTGATTCAGAGGAACATACATTTTCTGTTAGCGGCACATAAACGTAGATGAAAATTTAGAAAAACACAGTCTATTTCTATGCATATGGCTGCATACGAAACTTATACCTTTATTACTTGTATTTATTTTTCACAATTATTAGAAATGACTTCATGTGCTTTTATATAGGCCCAGAACGCAATACCAAGGACGTTTTTATTTTTTTATTGAGTTTCAGAATGTTCCGGAATGTAATTTTTACTTAATTTCCTGCAAAATGTTAAGAATAGAACCAGAAACTACAAAGAAAGTTATGGGAAGGTATATTTTTGTAATGTTGCTATTCATGTATGCATTGGTTAATATGGGTATAGTATTCTAACATTAATGAAAAGCTTGTTTATTATTTTGTTTAAAATAATAAAATAGATTTCTCAGAAACTAAAGCACAAACTAAACGTGTGTTTTCAAAAATGTTTATAACATACTTATATGTAGCATACTATATACATAAATAAATAGTCTATTTTTTTATGGTGTGAAACCGTCACTTTTTGTATATTGTTAAAACAACACATTGAACAGCAAAAAACTTAAAATTACCCAAAACACAGCAGTGAAAGCTTATGTATATTGTATTTTATCGGCAATGCTTAGTGTATATATACAATTTTGTTCATAATGCTATGATTTAGAAATTCCATATTTTTACTTTGTTTATACGTACTATGTACATAGTGTATAGAGAAGGTATTGCACTCCACCCAAAAAATCGATACCGATATTTCACCGGAAATATAAGTTTTAGGGTCCCCCGTATCCAAAAAAAGCATTTTCAAAAAAAGGTCCGTATGTGTGTGTGTCCGTGTGTCTGTGTGTCTATGATCACGATAACTCAAAAACGAAAAGTCAGTAGAATACCAAACTTAGTATTTAAGTTAAGTATCTTCCAAGGATGCGACACGAAGATTTTGAGAAAAATCTCCCCACCCCAAATTACCCTTCACATGGAACTTTTTTCGAAAATGTTGGTTTTCTTAAAAATGACTAGCGATTTTGATAAAATTATCGCATATTAAAGATATTTACCTGTCAAATAACATGCATATCTTCAATTTTCTAGGAATAGCCTCGGAAGCTTATTTTATCCTGGATGAAATTTACGGAATTTTGCATAGCTCCTAAACCGTAAGAGATAGATAAAAACTTACTCCACAACAAATTTAGAGCACTTTAAAACTCACATGTCATGTTATATGCATTTTTTTCGTGGAGCTGATTGTTTTTGAGATATTCCTTGATTTTGGTTTCAGCTTTGAAAAAGTTATACTTTTCTCACACAGGAATTTGTCAATTCCTATCCATACAAACAAAGGAACTTCAATCACTAGCAACCTGCTTTTGACTGTCACCTTAACCTATATTACTCCGTTATTTCGTTTCTGCTTAAAAGGAAGCAAGTAAAACGACTATTTCTGCTAAGTTTTTCTCGATTAGCATAAAGGAAATAGAAGCATAAGCTTTTTAGCAATAATTTGTTGCAGAGATATAGAGAAAGTCATGTGAATGGAACGCATCTGATTTTTGGGTGTAGTAACGACGTGAATAATGTTTATAAAATGAAAGCATGTAGGAATCAATAAAACACACACTCACACGCATAACACATTTGTAAAACTTACATATGTTTAATGTTTCAGATGCCACTTCGTCCACCACAAATCCCACATGCGGGCGCTTGGGATCGAACCCGGGCAGCCTAGGCGAGAGGCAAGCGGTCTAACCACCACAATATAAGTCAACCATATTTATTTTGCGGAGTTATCTATCATCCTATGTCTTCAGTGTATAAGTAGAAGTCAAGGTCCATCTCTTCAGAAGTCTATAGATACGATGCGAAGATCTGGCTGGATCCCCTTTACTGGAATAGGAGTAATCTTACTTTAGGAAGTTTGTAACGGGATCCACTCAGCCTGTCTAGTCCTCCTCTACTCATGATATAGTATGCGGATGGAGGTATAGGATGCAGCAATTATGTAGTCGGCCCAGGCCAGTCTGAGTGTTTTACTTCAAGCAGTCTAGTTTATTTCAATTTCTAACACACTCAGAAATAATATAACAATTTACTGTTCCTGCAAGTGATTACTAGATAAAGTTAAAATGTCTTAAAAATAAATAGCTACAAATTATAAATATTTAAAATAAAACAAAAAGTTTGGTCGGTGACATGAAACTCTCGTTGGAGGGCCAATAAACAAATGACAATAGTGCGATTGTGTTGTCGAAATAGGAAAAGTATTGCCAGTCTTTTATGAAAATAATGTTAATCCCATTCAAGAGAATTGCAAAAAGCATTGAGACCTTCAGAACTAGTTCCGTTAAGCGTTGATGGTTTGGGTTTTGCGCATGCGCCGGTTGCTTTAGCGTCTTTTCACTTTTCATTTTATACGCATGCGCTTAACTCAAATAAGAGTTCATTCGGATCAGAGCTGGGATAGTACGCAAAGGCATGGTATATTCAACAGACATTGGCTCGTTTCTTGGAAGTTGTGTAGCTGAAGCACAGTATTAACAGTTGGCTAATAATTAGGCTTTGTGCGTGGGTACGCATCAAGTTGGCAGTATAATTACAATTTTTGTTGTGCTGCTCGAGGCAAAGGGGAGGGCTATGCTATACTAAACTCGAAATAACAATTTTAAGATTTAAGGCGATAGGTCTGTATTAGAATCTATACTTTTATTCTAAATGTTTCTTACTTTCTCTACACGTACTCTGTACATAGTGTGTAGAAGAGGTATATCACTCCACCTAAAAGTTCATACCGAGATTTTACCGGATATAGGGTCCTCTATATAAAAAAAAAAAAACAAACAAAACGTTTTCACAAAAAGGTCCATGTGTGTGTGTCATTGAACACGATAACTTAAAAACGAAAAGTCGGTAAAATACCAAACCTGGTACTCAAGTTTAGTATCTTCCAGGGATGCTACACGAAGATTATGAGAAAAATCCCCCCACCCCAAACTACCATTTACATGGAAATTTTTTCAAAAGTTTTTGTTTTCTCAAAAATGACTAACGATTTTGATTAAAATATTATATATTAAAGATATTTACCTAACAAATAACATTCAATTTTCTGGGAATAGTCTCTGAAGACTATTCTGGATGAAATTTACGGAATTTTGCAAAATTGCTAAACCGTAAGAGACGAAGAAACACTTACCACACAAAAAATGTAGAGCACAACTCGCCTTTTATGTTATATGCATTTTTTCGTGGAATTGATTGTTTTTGAGATATTCTTTGATTTTGGTTTCAGCTTTGAAAAATTTATACTTTTCTCACAGGAATTTGTCAACTCCTTTCCATACAAAGGAACATCAATCACATAGCAACCAGCTTCTGGGTGTCACTTTAACCTATGGTACTCCTTATTTCCCTTCTACTTACAAGGAAGCAAGTAATAAGACTATTTCTGCTAATTTTTTCTCGATTCGCATGAAGTAAATAGAAAATAATTTTTTTAACAATAATTTGTTGCAGAGATGAAGAGAAAGTCATGTGAATGGTACACATCATAGTTTTTTTAACGCTGCAATCGATATAACAAGGAATATCTCTAAAACGGTCAACTCCACGAAAAAAATGTATGGCATAAATTGTGTGTTTTATTGTGATCTACACTTTTAGTGCAATACGTTTTTTTCTATCTCTTGCGATTTACCGGTTATACAGCATTTCGCAAAATTGACCCAGAATAAATGTTTTCAGCAGATATTCCCAGAAAATTCAAGATATACATTTTATTACTATATCAGAACACAAACTTTTAGGTGTGATGTATCACTCACAATTGTTTAGATATTAATGTTTAATTTCTCTATCACGTACAATAAGGGAAGTACTATATTTTGTACAACAATTTTATGTAGATATTTTATATGAACGTAGGTACTTGTTTTGAGATATCCTGAATAAAATCATTATCAGAAGCATTCCGTGAATCTCTGTGTGTGTGAGCGTGCATGTATTTGAGTCTGTGAACATTTATGACTAACAAACGAGCAATTAGTTAAATACAAAACTTGATTTTAATCCAGCAACCTCCAATGATGCAACACAGGAATTTAAACAATTTCCCCTTTCCAAACTACATTTTACATGGAACATTTTTAGAAAATAAAGATTATCTCAAAAATGGATCTAATGATTTTGAATAAAATAGCATATCTTAAGATATTTTTATGATCGTTGTAATGTAGATATATCTTGAAGTTTCTGAGAATACCCTGTGAAGTGCTCTATATTCTGAATGACTTCTGCGCAACTGCTAAACTGCAAGAGACAGCCAAAATATTTTTTTTTCTTAGTGGGCTTACTCTCCCCAATTTTAGGAGACACCCCCTAGGACTTACAAACGGATGCCTAGGGGTCAGAAGCCTTCGGGGAGCAAACTGCACAAAACCACAGAATGGAGAACCTATAACGAGTGGTCGGACCGTAGCCAGGCATGAGCGTGAGGAAGTAGATGATATGAAATGCAAGCAAAATGGATTGTATGAAAGGAGATGATGGTGGAACGAGAGGTGGCAGAAACCGAAGGATCCGGAGAAAACTCACTAGGCGCCTCTTCGCCCACCACAAATCCACATGCACTTGGGATCGAACCCGGGCCACCTAGGTGGGAGGCAAGCGGTCTAACCACTCGGCCAGACAAAATTTTACTAAGCAAAGTGTAGATCTCGTTAAAATACAATTTAAGCAAACTACCTTTATTTTGCGGAGTTAACTGTTTACAAGATATACCCTGTTATTAGATTGTACTTTAAAAAACTTGATACCTTTTTTCAAATGAGAAATATTTCATCCGTTTTTCTTTTTCTATCTTTCTTTTTTCTCTCTGGGTTGCCATGGAAAGAGAAAGAAATTTCAATGACTTCACATAGTGACACGCTCTTTAAAGATTTTAGTGTCTTAAAACTCAGTATTTTCGCTTAATGCCCTTGCTGCTGCAATAAAATACCAAGGCAATTTGTGGAAATATTTTGCTGACGAACATGAACTGGATAGAAGAATAAGGATTTGTAAGGGTCAGTAGTGGTCATGTGAGTCTAACACAAACTATTTTTACTTTCTCTAGCATGTATGTTCGTACAATGCACGTAGTAGGTAGAGAAGGTATTGTATTCCATCAAAATTCGATACCGAGTTTTCACCAGAAATACAAGTTTTAGGGTTCACATACAGACGTTTCGTGTCGCAAGTTCAAACATTTCCCGCCACTAGTACGAGGGGCGTTCAATAAGTCCTCAAAACAAATGTCTACCAAAAATAATTTTTTATTCCATCTTTTTCTATTTTCAACAAAATATCCTGTTAGAACGATATACTTTTCCCAGCGTTTCTCCAACTTTTTTAAGCCTTCCAAAAAGTAAAATTGCGGAAGGTCCTCAAAATAGGCACTGTTTGGGAGATGACCTCTGCGTTTGACGTGAATCGTTTTCCTTGTATCTCTTTCAAGTTTGGAAATAAAATAGTCACCGAGGACCAAATCTGGTGAATACGGTGGATGTTGTAGAGATTCGAACAATCTTTTTCTTTGCCAGATGCGTTTTTTCTTGAACTCTCTGCTAAACCCGTGCAATAAACGATGCATAATACTCTCAATTTATCGTTATTCCTTTCTGCATGTAATCAATATAGATGGTTCCGCGTGCAAACTCAAAAAAGCGAGGCAATCTCATCACCTTTGCCTTCTTCGTTCGTCTTTAAAAACCCACTGTTACGACTGTGCTTTTGTCTCTGGAGTGTAGGAGTGTATCCATTTTCATCCACCGTTATGTATCGACACAGAAACTAGTCAGGATTCCGACAGAAAAGTGCCGAACCAGCTTCCGAAACGATCACAAGATTGCGTTCACTCTCCATTGAGAGCAAACGTGGCACCCATCTTGCCATGATCTTTGTCAGGCCTAATTTTTGATGCAAAATTCAGAAGACTATCTTGATATGTCTTTTTCGCAAACTTTGATTCGTCGATTACTCAAAATATATTGTGGATTTTGTGAATAATTTCGGAGGAAGTCACTTTTACTGGACATCCGGAACGATGTTATCGTTTGTGGATGTACGGCCACGCTTAAAGTCATTCCTCCAATTGTAAATTGTTGCAAATGCAAGAACAGATGTGCCATGAACTTCATCCAGCTTGACTTTTATCTCTTTTGGTGTTAAGACTTTTAAATATAAGTGTTTAATCACCTCAAGAATCGCTCTCATTTTTTTCACATTTCTAAATAAGAAGAGATTGTTGATTTAATCGCCTATGGCAACGAAACTTTTAACTTCCATCTAGTAAGAGACGACGGTTACTAAATACAAACTTTTTTCGATGCTAAGAGTGTAATTTGTTGGATTTTCCAAGGCCTTATAGAACACCCCTCTTTGAACCTACCACAGGGCCTGCAACTTATTTTATTTAAAGGCAGCCTTTAGATCCTGCTGCATTATCCCAAACCGCTTAGTTTATGTATAAGTAGGAGCGGCAGCTATTCAGGTGAAGCTATTTCAATTTTAGTAGTAATCAATCTGAATAATTTGTAGCATGCTCGTCACCAATCAGTCGGGAACATATCTTTGAGCGAAGAAGGAAGAGGTGCTGGTTAGCTATTTGTCTTTTGGCCTTGAAGAGGGGCAAAAGGAGGTAATGGTGAGCCTTTGTGTGTTTGCAGCTATCCTTTGAGAATGCATATACAGCTGTATGTTTATAACCGGTTGCTATGACAGCGAAACCGAATTTAAGGTTCCATGTGTTACCAAAAGGACCCGTTTTGAGGCTACAGTGCATCTAACATAACAGGAATTTAGCGAAGAACAGACAGCCCCTTACAGTACTTTGGTTTATTGGCCTTCTGAAAAAAAAAAAGTGTTGACCAAATTCTAGTTGTCCATTGTGTTTTTACTTTCTTTGGCACGTATGTATATACAATGTATACAGTACCTAGAGAAGATATTGTTATTTCACCCAAAAATTCGCTGTCGAAATTTCACCGGAAATATATGTTTTGTCGTCTGCTGTATCTGAAAAAAAGACTTTTTTATAAAACGGTCTGTGTGTGTGTGTGTGTGTGTGTGTGTGTGTGGATAGCACAGCTGAAAAACTAAAAAACCGTTAAATACCAAATTTGGTATTTAAGTTCAATATCTCCGAAGGATGCGAATTTTCAAGAAAATTCCCCCACCCCAAATATGGAAAAATTTTCAAAAATTTTGATTTTCTCAAAAATGGCTGTAATGATTTTGGGTTAAAATATCGTATACTAAAGATACTTACATTCCAAATCAAATTTACATCTTGAATTTTCTGGGAATATACTCTGAAGAGCTCTTCATTTTGGATAAATATTGCAACATTCTGCATAACGATTAAACTATAAGAGAGACAAAACCTTACAACACAAAAAATGTATATTTCGCTAAAACACACAATTAATGTCCTTTACGGTTTTTGTTGCAAAAATATTCCTTGTTATTTGTTTCAATTTAAAATACTTTTCTCAATTAAAAAAAACTTCCGTTTTTCTTTTGGTCTCTTCTTGTCCAAGCAAAGAATGAATTACTATAACCATCGCATAACGCCAACTTCAAAAAAAAAAAAAAAAAATAATAATAATCGCTTTAGATAGTCCATTCCCGTAGTTTCTTTCTACTTATAAGGAGCTAAGTAATAAGACCATTCTGCTAATGTTTATCTCGGTTTGCATGGTGTAGAAAGAGGAATCATTTTGTGTAAGAAGTTTGTTTTTAGAACAGCTAGAGAAAGTTAACAAGAGTAACTCATCAGATTTTTTATTTTACTGAAGTTAGATCCGCTGTACTTTATTTTCTTCAGCTACTGCTTTGTTTAGTTAAAATTGCTGCAGAGATGAAAACGGAAAATCATATAGTGTGTAGTATATTACAATTTTTACTTTCTCTATACTCACTATGTACATAGTGTAAAGAGAATGTATTGCACTCCACCAAAAAATTCGATACCGAGATTTCACCGGAAATATATGGTTTAGGGTCACCTATATCCAAAAAAAGTATTTTCAGAAAAAGGTCCATGTGTGTATGTGTGTCTGTGAAGACGATAACTCAAAAACGAAAAGTCGGTAAAATACCAAACTTGGTATTTAAGTTTAGTATGTTCCAGGGATGCGATACGAAGATTTTGAGACAAATCCCCCCACCCCAAACTACCTTTTACATGGAACTTTTTTCGAAAGTTTTGATTTTCTAAAAAATGGCTCTAACGATTTTGATTAAAATATCGTATATTAAAGTTATTTACCTGACAAATAAAATGTATATTTTGAAATTTCTGGGAATAGCCTCTGAAGACTACTTTATTCTGGATGCATTTTTGATAACTACTAAACCGTAAGAGATGGACAAAAAATGTAGAGCACGTTAAAATACACAATTTATGTTTTATACATTTTTTTCGTGGAGTTGATCGTTTTTGAGATATTCCTTTTTCTTTGTTTCAGCTTTGAAAAACTTATACTTTTCTCATACAGGAATTTGTCAACTCCTGTCAATACAAACAAAGGAACATCAGTCACATAGCAACCAGCTGTTAGCTTTCACTTTAACTTATGGTACTCCCTTATTTCGTTTCTACTTACAATAAATCAAGAAATAAGACTATTTCTGCTAATTTTTCTCGATTAGCATGAAATAAATAAAAGATAAGCTTATTAACAATAATAATTTACAGAGATATAGAGAAAGTTTTGTGAATGGAACACATCAGATTTTTACATTTGTGGGACAAAAATGTTCGAAATGTTGCAAGAATCACTTAAGATATTGGTGGCAAAGTGCTTACGAGTGCGGTAGTTAATATATGGAAATACTGTTTTGTTGGCCTCGCGGCCTTCTCAAGACGACATAATAGAGAAATGCTCCACTAGACAGAACAGCAAGGTCAGCTTAATATACAGAGTGAGTCATGAACCTCCGAACCGGCTGCGCGGTGTTGCCCCCTGGGCTTGTGGACACACAATTTCTTACTGCTGCTGTAAACAAGGTCACGCTTCTGATGCAGTTTTGCTCTGCTCTTCAAGTGCAGTATTGAGTTGGCAGCGATATGCTGTAGTTCAGGTAATACAAGTGATTTATTATTTTGTCCTGTACTTAGTCACAAAGTTCATTAAGGCTCAGCGTACCATTTTTCAAGGATGAGGCTTAGTTATACCTTCGTGGATATGTGTATACACAAAATAGTCATTATTGCTGCTCTGAAAAACCTAATATGTTCTTGAAGTACCCCATCATGACGGTAACATTAGTGTATGGGGCGCCATTAGCGAAGAAAGTGTTTTTACTTTCTCTATACGTGCTATGTACATAGTGTATAGAGAAGGTATTGCACTCCATCAAAAAATTCGATACCGAGATTTCACCGGAAATACATGTTTTAGGGTCCCCTGTATCCAAAAAAAGTATTTTCAGAAAAAGGTCCGTGTGTGTCCGTGTGTCTGTGAACACGATAACTCAAAAACGAAAAGTTGGTAAAATACCAAACTTGGTATTTAAGTTTTGTATCTTCCAGATTTTGAGAAAAATCCCCCCACTCCCAACTACCCTTTACATGGCACTTTTTTCCAAAATTTTGATTTTCTAAAAAATGGCTCTAACGATTTTAATTAAAATATCGTATATTAAAGATATTTACCTGACAAATAAAATGTATATTTTGAATTTTCTGGGAATAGCCTCTGAAGACTACTTTATTCTTGGTAAATTTTACGGAAGTTTGCATAACTGCTAAACCGTAAGAGGTAGACAACAACCTACCTCACAACAAATGTAGAGCACCTTAAAACGCACAATTTATGTTATATACATTTTTTTCTTGGAGTTGATTGTTTTTGAGATATTTCTTGTTTTTGGTTTCAGCTATAAAAACTAGTACTTTTTTCATAGAGGACTTTGTGAACTCGTGTCCATACAATGAAAGGAATTTCAGTCGCAGAGCAACCAGCTTTTGAATATCACTTTAACCTATGGTACCCCCTTATTACGCTCCTACTAACAAGGAAGCAAGTAATAAGACTATTTCTGCTAATTTTTACTCCATTAGATGAAGTAAACAGAATAATTTGTTGCAGTGATATAGAGAAAGTCATGTGAATGGAACACATCAAATATTTTTTTTCGTTTCAACAGTTGACGCCCGTACACATGTGAATACAATGTTACCTCCCCCCCTTTTTTTAAGAGCAATTTTTTTTTTTTAAGAGAATTAGTCGCCCTCCGTGGTGCAATGGTTACCATGCTAACTTCATATATCCAAGGTCGCGGGTTCAAACCTGGCGGAGGGCGATGGATTTTTTCGGGCGTAAAAATCCTTAGCATGGCTTCCTTTGGTAGGGAAGTAAAGCCGTGGGTCCCGTGTCGTAGATTTACGGCACGTAAAAGAACCTCAAGCCTGATTGAGAGGCCTCTGAGCAAAATTAAGCGGCCTTTCACGTCCAGTATAGAATGGGACGCTGAGAACCACAGCAGTTAAAGAGCGTCCATAAATAAAACGCCATTTCCATTTTTTAAGAGAATTAACAGAATGGAGACTGTTTTTGCTTTTTTTTTTTTTTTTTTTAAACAAGACTCTGCAATAGCTCACACGGCCTATGTTTCGATGAGAACAATTGAAGGCATGTTTTAGGCCAGAATTATTAGTAAAGATTTGTGACGCCCTTGGTCCCCCGATCTAACCACCCGCGATTTATATTTCTGGGGTAACTTAAAACGTAAATTGTAAAACACAACTCCACACACCGTGGAGGTATTAAAACAGAATATCCGAAGGAAATTGCCAGCATTTCTCGAGGTGAACTATGACAATTGATGGATAGCTTCCTAAAGAGGTTCCAAAAAATGTTATGGACAACGACGGTGGGTAGTTTCAACATCTCCTTTCAGAAGTTGGTAAGTAAAGTGTTTAAAAGTGGTTTTAAACATTTACGATTTCATCCGCGCCGTTATATGACAGCAGCAGACGGCAACGAGCGCCGAGAACGCAGAGAGGCAAAGCACCGCGCAGCCGGTTCGTACTTGTTTGACTCACCTGTTATAAGAAACAGGTGTGTTGTGTGTGAGTTTTATATAAGAACTTCAACCTTAGTTTGCCACAAGCCGCCACTGATTAGTAGCAGATATACATCTAGCCCTTCCCATCGGTTATGACATAGTGTATAGTACCAAACCTGAGGATACCAACGCACAAGGTCTGTTTTTGAGAAACAGTATCTCATATTGATTTCATATCTATTTCGATAAAAATATGTTTTTTATAGTATAGATAATAGCTATTCTGTTCACTAAAAAGTCTTATAGTAAGATAACTAATTATTTTTTGCACATTTTCATAGTGACAGCGGCTTATGGTTTCAGCTATGACAAAGTTGTATAGTCCGAAGGTTTAAGATTTCTGCACCAACAGTTTTTTTAGTTGAAGTCCTGTCTTTAAGAGCTCGTTTGAGGAGACGATTCTGAAAAGGATGAAGATTCTTTCCTTTTTGTGATTGATCGTCTTAATTTCTTTATCCACATTCCTCATTGTTGCGCTTTATTCTTCTTCTCCTCGTCTCTCATGGCGGTCTTCATCACGAAGGCCATGTACCGGAAGAGATGCGCCCAAGCTTCATGCAGTTCTGGACTCCAGCGATCTTCCAGAGACGGCTGGATCGCCTGGATGAACTGTGGCCCGATCAGCTGAAACAAACAATAAAATAACAGTATAAGTCTAAGGTTAATGGAGCATGTGTAGCTCACGGCAATTAAAATTTCATAATATTACATTTTTACTTTTTCTAACACGTATGTACAATATACATAGTGGACAGAGAATGTATTTTATTCCACCCAAAAATCTGATGCCGACATTTCGCGGACAATAAATGTTTCGAGAGCCTCTGAGCCCAAAAACAATATTATTAGAAACATATCCACGTCTGTGTGTCTGTAGGCCGCATAGCTGAAAAACGAATAGCCGGTTAAATATCAAACTTAAGGTCAGTATCTTCCAAAGATGCGACAAGATGATTTTCAAGAAAATCGCCCCACTCCCAAACTACCCTTTACATGGGACATTTTTGCAAACTTTTATTTTCTCAAAAATACCTAACGATCATGAAAAAATTGCCACTGTTTAAGATATTTTTATGAAAAACGAAACGGATATCTTGAATTTTCTGGGAATAGTGTATGAAGACATCTTCATTCCAGATGACTTTTGCAAATTTTTGTATAACGTAAACCATAAGAGAGAGAGAGAGAGAGAGAGAGAGAGAGAGAGAGAGAGAGATAAAAACTTGTGACAGAAAAACTGTAGATCTTGCTAAAACACACAATTTATGTCATATACATTTTTCGTAGAGTTAGCCGGTGATATAATCGAGATAACCCGAGTTATTGATTTAAGTTTTAAGATATTTAAATTTCTCTCAAACGAGAAGTATCTTTCTTTTAGTCTCCCTTTTGTTTACTCCTAGCAACCAAGAGAACTGAATTTGAATTATTTCACATAGAAACTGGCTTTTAAAAGATGTCACTATCGCTTTAGCCTGTGCAATCCCTTATTTCCCTTCTACTTACAACGAGGCAAGCAATAAGACAATTCCGCCAATGTTTATCATGATGTAGATAAAAGAATAATCTTTTTTAAGAAAAATTTGTTTGCGGAACAGCGAGAGAAAGTCATGTGAATGGAACACATGAGATTTCTTTCTCTAGAACTATTACATATGCAACGGTGACATTTTATATATCAAAAATACATATTTTATTTTTATTACCATATTTTCGAACAAAAATATACATTTCCTAAAAATACTTGTGGTACTTTAAAGATTTTTTTACTTTATCTTATATTCATGCAATTGCTAGGTCTTATAACTAAGACTGAATGCATATTAAGAAATATTTAGTAAAAATTACATTTTTACTTTAGTAATGAATACAATTCATAGGTTTTGGAAAAAAGTTTATCTTTTATTTTTTTTTTACAAAAAAAGCATGTAACAGAGAGCTTAATATTGTAGATATAACCAACACGGTTCTCAGAAATATATTTAATAGTTTTTGTGTATCAGGTTAACAAACCTTGACAGTAAAACTATGCAAATATTTGAAACTACATATTTGCTGAACTAGGCGTGGCACTCCTCACACATCTTGCCTTTAAAATCATAACAAACTGTCCCAGAGATTGAAATAATATTTTCAGGAAAATATTCTGGAAGAATGTCTGATACAATAAACCACATTTTGAATACAGATTTTTTAAGATCTTAAGCTGCATCTGTCCCCCTAATTGGTCAAGAAGTGACGAAAATCACAAATTGGGTGTTTTGTCCTATAAAATGATTCAGATCTTGTATTTCAAATATATGGGATTTGATTTGGTCTATTGCCACTACAAAAATGATAAATGTGTTGATCCTAGTCGTCAAAATAAATCCCTAGTTGCCATAATTAAAGAGGGAGAGCAAACGAAGAAAGTTTGTTTTCTTTCTTCTAGTTTAACATGAGAGGTGAATTTGCTAAGGGAATTGATGACGTTAGAGACAATAGAGGGTCGTTACACTCACTGTCCGCTCATGCGAATAACTTAGCTCCATTGTCTTTTTGCTTTCTTTTCAACTGTGTTGTCAAATTACTGGTGCATATTTTGTGAAAGTTTTGCAAAAGGTGTAATTTTAGAAGAATTGAATCGGAGCTCTAATCTACTGATGATACGGAGAGAAGCTTTTACTTTCTCTACCAATTACATAGTTCTATATCCAAATTTAATTGGAAATTCAAGATTTGGGTCCCCTGTATCCAAACAACGCAATTTAGGAAAAATTTCCCTTAGTGTGTCTCTGGGTCTGTGAACAGCATAACTTAAAAGGTAAAATTAAATTAAACACCAAAACTGATATTTAAATTCAACATTTTCCAAGAATGCAGCTGGAATGTTTTAAAGAAAATTTTCCCATCTCAAACTACCCTTTACTTGGAAAAATTTCGAAAATATTTATTCACTCAAAATGATTATAACGATTTTGATTAAAATACTATATGTTGGAATTTTTTATGACGAATAAACGTATATCCTAAATTTTCTTGGAGTAGCCTCTGAAATCTTCATTATTCTGGAAGACTATTGGATAGTTTGTAAACCGCAAAAGAGACAAAATCGCACAACACAAAACATTTATAACTGGTTAAAACATGCAAACTATGTGCTATAAAGTTGTTATTGTTGAACTTAAGTTTCCTAGATATTCCTTGTTATTGGTTTAAATGTCCCAATATATCGTTATTCGTTTTTTGAATTCTTCTAGCTGTGAAAACAGAACGGAATTTCAATTCCCTACAGGACAACCAGCTTTTAAAAGGAAAGGTAGAGACAGACTGAAAAATTCAAGCTATTTCTCCCGATCTCTGTCAAACTGCTCTAAACAAGGTTTCGTTTCGTAATTGGTTATTCAGTTTGTAGGACGACACCCCCTAGGATTACAAGCCAATACCTAGGGATCAGAAGCCTGTCGGTGGGCCAACGACACGAAACCACATTATGGAGAACCTGTTACGAGGGGTCGACTCGTAGCCAGGCATGAACACGAGGAAGTGGATGGTATGAAATGTATAAGATTTCTCTCATTACAAACGCTGTGTAACAATGCGTGATAGGAAATTTACCCCAAATAAATTCTGATTGTTCCATTCACATGACCTTCTCTACATCTCTGCAAAAAAATAAAAATGTTATTAGAACGCGTATGGTTTTACTTACTTAATGCTAATCGAGAAAATATAGCATAAATAGTCTTATTACTTGCTTCCTTGTAAGTGGAAGAGAAATAAGGAAGTAGCATAAGTTAAAGTGATAGTCAAAAGCTGGTTGCTATGTGACTGAAGTCCTCTGTTTGTATGGGCATGAGTTGACAAAGTTTTTCAAAGCTGAAACCATTAACAAATAAAATATATAAAACAAGATTAACTCCACCAAAAAAAAAAAAAAATTATATTACACAAATTGTGTGTTGTAACTTGCTCTACATTTTTTATGTGGTAAGTTTTGTCCATCTCTTTAGCAGTTATGCAAAATTCCGTAAAATTCATCCAGAATTAAGTTGTCGTCAGAGACTGTTCGCATAAAATTCAAGATATACATCTTATTTGTCAAGTAAATATCTTTAATATTCGATATTTTAATCAAAATTATTATAGCCATTTTTGGGAAAATCAAAATTTTCGAAAAATATTCCATGTAAGGGGTAATTGGGGTGGGGGGGATTTTCTTGAAAATCTTCGTGTCACATCCTTGGAAGATACCAGTTTTGGTATTTATCAGACAATTTTGGATTTGAGCTATGCTGCCTCAGACACACACACACACACACATGCACACAGACAGACAGACTGACAGACACACACGGACATTTTTCTAAAAATGCTTTTTATGGATTCAGGGGCCTCAAAACATGTATTTACGGTGACTTCTCGGTATCCAAGTTTTGGGTGCAAAAAAAAAAAAATGTAAAGGGCGTGTTATTTATGGGCGCTCTTTAACTGCTGTGGTTCTCAGCGTCCCATTCTATATTGGGCGTGAAAGACCGCTTCATTTTGCTCAGAGACCGCTCTATCAGGCTTGAGGTTCTTTTACGTGCCGGAAATCTACGACACGGGACCAACGGCTTTACTTTCCTTCCGAAGGAAGCCATGCTAAGGATTTTTACGCCCGAAAAAATCCATCGTCCTCCACCGGGTTTGAACCCGCGACCTTGGGTATATGAAGTCAGCATGATAACCATTACACCACGGAGGGCGGCTTTTTGGTGCATTACAATACCTTCTCTATACACTATGTACATGGTACGTGTAGAGAAACAAAAAGGGGATAATAAATAATGGGATAATAATCGCAAAATATGTATTATACATTTAATTAAACGTAACAATAGAAGCGGGCTAAAGTAGAAGAACATAAATAAAGTACTACATCTACAAACCCCAAGTTTGCGCATAAATATTGTAAATATGCATTAATATGTGCTCTGGGTGGCCAAAAGTCACGGAAAAGGTTGTCTCATTAGAAAATGTGCCGTGTATGACTCCGAAGTTTTGAGGCTAGATGCGGCAAATAACCTAAGATAGACACCATATCTGAGCAGTCTGCTAGAGACACGAGTGTAGTGAATATGACAAAACATCCCGAGTTAACCGACTTTCAACAAGGGCTGATAATCGATCCATGGTGCACGGGTCGTAACATATCCGGATTACATGAGAATTGGGGTTATCGAGATTAACAGTGTCTAGGGTGGATCTTCAATATCGCAGAGAAAATGTTTTCATGTGCGTAAACACCATACAGAAGGACCAGAGGAGATTGAGGAACGGACATCATGTTGCCTCAGCAGAACCATACCGGATACTCGAAGGGCCCCAAGAACACCAGGGCTGTAATCAGGAACATGTACCACATAAGCTTGAACAGCCGATGACCAATTCCTGTCGCTTTGCTGGCACCTCGACGAAGGAGCTCAACGACGTGCACGGCAATGGCAGTGGTGACAATCGTGGCATATGCACCGCAGCGGACCACTCGCTCATCCCAGTGCAAGGCTGTCCCAGACGTTAGAAACCAGCGCATTGGCATTTGAGCCGGAAGAGCGCACGGATGCGTCGGGAACTGCAAGTTTCGCTCGGAATCGCCTATAACAAATCCTATGCAAAGCTGCCAGTAATAGTATACAGTGCCTAGTATGTTGTGGTAAAATATAACATACATTGACATTATGAACTAAAATACCAGATGGCAAAAACTATGGCAATACTACTTGGTAGTACCTACTTTGTGAACATTTCTCTGTAATGAAACTCCTTAAAACCCGCTAGATATCAATTGCGATTCTCTACACGTACTATGTACATAGTGTAAAGAGAAGATATTTTAATGCACCCAACAATTCGATACCGAGATTTCACCGGAAATACATGTTTTGGTATTATAAAACATTTTTGGATAAAGGTCCGTGTGTGTCTATATCTATTTGTGGACAGCATAGCTCAAAAACGAAAAGTCCGTTGGATACCAAACCTAGTATTTAAGTTCAGTATCTTCCAGGGATGTGACCAATTATCCAAGTACCGACCCCATTCGACTGTTGCGGTGCTATTCAGTCAAGTTTATTTCCTTTGATGCCTTTTGATGATGGATGCCATCTTCATGGAAGGGTTTCTCACCGTAGTGAGGGAGTAAGATAGCTACAGATCGCGGCGCAATCTTGTAGACGGTTTAAATAGTTCACCTCTGCTTGCATTTATAATCTTAGCATCGACTTTCGCCGTTGTTTTTTTTTTTTTTTTTTTTTTTTGGCTTTCCCGATTTTGGACGCGTTTTAATCCATCTTCACCGCGCTCCTGGAAACACTCATTTGTAACCTGTTTTATCGTGCGCTGTGCTTCCCACATGCCCACAATACGGTCGCGGATCACCTCGCTTGTGTAAGACATTGCTGACTGTCACCAAACACAATAGAAAAAGTATGGAATTACAATTTACTACAACAGGCGGCTACAAACCCGCCTCCTTCCCCAATTGGAGTGTCGAAGGGTCCGCACAACACGTCCTATAAATCCCCTACAGACAATCAGAAATTGACAGCAATCCTCGGCGCTTATTCTGTATTGCGCGGCGCAATTTTTACTTTAATTGTTTGACCACGCGGTAAGAAATCAATGAGTAAGTTGCCTTTCCAGTCCCAGAACACTGTTCACATCATTTTTTGAGGTATCAAGATTTGTTTCGGCTTAACCTTTGCTGGGGATGAAGTGTGCCTCCATTCCATTGATTGCCGCTTACTTTCAGGGGTGTCGTAAGAAACCCAAGTCTCATCTCCTATGACTATCT
Source organism: Hymenopus coronatus (assembly GCA_030762935.1). Lineage (NCBI taxonomy): Eukaryota > Metazoa > Arthropoda > Insecta > Mantodea > Hymenopodidae > Hymenopus > Hymenopus coronatus. The sequence continues at coordinate 102,031,854 of CM060886.1, read as the reverse complement.
GTGTCAGAAATCCTTCGCCGTCTTCATCATAACGGGTTAAAAACTGAAGTGCACTACCCATCCGTTTTGTTTTGTGTTGCTCAGTAAGAATCTTTGGTACCCAACGTGAGCAAAGTTTACGAAATTTCAGTTTTTCGGTAACAATTTCATGAATTAGTGATCGTGAGCTTTGGGGAAATTCCATAGCGAGAGCACTAATTGTAAACTTGCGGTTTTCCTGGATCGCGTGAACCAGTTCTTCTGTAACCAAAGATGGACGCCCACTTCGGTCTTCATCGTGCACTTCACTACGTCCTTCATTGAACTGTCGGACCCATCTTCTCACCATTGAATCAATCATCGCATTTTGTCCGTAAACTTCGCAAATTTACCGACAAATTTCAATTGGTTTCACTTTCCTAGCATTCAGAAAACGAATCACAAGCGGCGGGATTTTCAATCAACACCGACATTGTAAACAAGCACAACAAAGCGTATGTGGCTGACAGCGATCTCAAAATGGCGCACGTTTCTTCTCCTTGATACAGAGCGTCTACCGCGCATGTGCGGAACTGCGATCGCAGCGCTGCAGCGGATATAAATTGAAATGGAACTTACTTTCTGGACGTACCTCGTATTTTTGCTCTGTGTACAACTAGTACTTGCATCCTGAACTGCATTTAACCTTGACATCACTGTACTATGGAACCGTAGCGGCATGTGTTGTGGTCTGATTAACCCTAGTTCCAGTTGCATCGAGCTGATGGGCGCACGAGAGTGAGGCGTATGCCCCATGAAACTATGGATCCAGCCTATCAACAAGGTTGTATCTAGGCAGGAAGTAACTCAATTCTCATAGCCACAATTAGGTCCCATTGTAGGGATCAATGACAAGTACACATTATGTGGACATTCTTTCAGAAATATGCATCCATTTCTGTCACTAGAGTACCTTGATGGAGGTGCCACATTTCAACAGGACAATGCGACATATCATGGCTTTTGGTGTCACGCAGGTATTGTGACGAGCACTCTAGTAAATTTACGACCATAGTTTATCGTTACAAATTACCCGATCTGAGTCCAGTCCAGTCGATGCTCCTGTTCAGACTAAGCGCCAACTACACAAGAATGGGCAACAAAGCAAGATGCGTAGGTCCATATCACTCCAGAACGATTCCAACACCTTGTAGAATCGATACCTTGGCGTACTGGTGCAGTGTTGAGAGCTCGTGGAGGAGCAACTCATTATTAGCATCATATTCAGTGCCTTCCCATGATTTTTGGCCACTAAGTGTGCGTTACATTATGCTGTTGTAACACTGTAGGTTACTTGAAATATAGTATATAAACATATAAATAGATTACCATATTTCTGTATAATACTACATTAACAATGAAATGCAAATGCAGACACAACGTAAGCGCAAGAGTTTGGACTCATATTATTTAGTGTAAGCATTCACATAGAAACACGTAAGAAGCAATGCAACGCAAGAGTTTGCAAACTGCATACTTTATCCTTGCGTTGCATGCAAGTCGGAGGAATTCTGTTTCTTTTCTCTATGCATTGCCTATGAATTCAATAACAAACGATCACACTGCAAGATTTTAGTGGCCTGCTGTACATGCATGCTCTTCTGTTTGGCCGTGCAGTGCCGTGCCATCTCAAGAGGTTGTCAGTCTCTAAGCTTGTACTATTTTCAATACTTTTGAATGAGCAATTATTGTGACGTCACCTCCGCGAGCGTCAGTTGTTAGTATGTAATTTTATAACATAGGATTATTTGTAAAAGATTGAGTGAATTTTCTTAAGTGAATTTTCTTATGTATTATTGTTGGATATGTTATTCAGTTTGTAGCTTGCGGAGCACTTAGAAGATATCCGCATGTAACTTGCGGAGCGCTTAGAAGATATCCGCATGTAACTTGCGGATCTAGAAACCCGTGCCAACTTCTTGCGTTGCGCTTACGCTTGCATTGTGAATGGTGTTTCCTTACGTCTGCGCTTATGCTACGTTATGTTTGCGCTTGCATCTTATTGTGAAGGTAGCATAAATGTTTGCGTATAATATAAAATATACAAACATGAAACACACACACACATATATTTCTCCCGCACGCCTTTTGTTTTGTTTTCGTTGCTCAAAACAGGCTGTTAGAGCACGTGCCGCTTGCGTCTATAGATAAATGTGCAGCGAACTAAGTACCCAAATGCGCTCCGTGGCTATAATAGCTACACAATAACCCATAATTATCTCCAAATCTTTTCAAACATTGTTGTATTTTCTACAGCTATTATATAAAGGAATGTATAAATGGAATTTGACGCTTCAAAGTGCTATTCCATCATCTAATACACTTTTATTGTGAGATAGCAGGTCAGAAAATGGAGATTTTGTTTGAGAAATTAAGTTAAATGTTAACTGTAAATACATTTTTTCTTTTTACTTCATTCTGCTGAAAAAATAAAACATTTATTTTCTTTTAAACATTACAAAAAAGACATCCTTAAACGTTATTTTTCTGCCTTAAAAGAGAAGGAAGTAAATATTATATGAGTACAATTACATAGTTTATGAATTAAAATGAATGTAAAAATCTACAAACTATTTGTTAGTTATTGAAATTACATCGAGTGGCACGTTTTCAAAATAGCATGAATGTTGGGTATAAAAACTTCATATTGAGAATGAATTATTTATATATAAATATAAAGAATTAGGCAAATATTTTGCTCACCTGTTTATTAAAAACATGGTTTCTTGATATATTTAAGAGATCTAACAGTTATAAAACTGAAATTGATATTTTGTCATATTGTTTATTAAAATGACTGTTAAAAATTTAATGAAATATCATGTCATATCATATAATGAAAGTTTTTATTTTTCACAGAATTCTCCTGTAAATGGAAGATAAAAGCACTATTCCATTTTATTATTTACGAATAATACATACATTAAGCCAGTTTGGTATGCGAAGATTATTAAACAATAAGGGCTTTTTAGATTTATCACCAAGAATGGCATTATGCCAGTGCTAAATTTGCCAAATTCTGGCATTATCTCAAACTATTTAAGGGAACGCAGAAGATTTTTGGGGGGATTCTGGTTAAAAAGACATTTTTGCAATGTTTGATTCTCCTAAGACGGATGTACATGTTTTGGACACCATTTTGAAACGTTGAGCTGGTTAAATGACTCTCAAACTTTAAAGCCATTTTTCTCAGGTTCAGTTTTTTCGTATTTTCCCATTACCAAAATCTATATTCTCCCATAAAAATTCTGCTACAGATCTGAAAATGTTGTGAAACGTACTTCAAAACGTGTGCAATGAAATTATGTATTGAAATTTTGATATTAGTAACTTTTGTTTTAAAAATAATTAAAATAATACTCTGGTGTATCTCAGGTTTTTCACTATGTGGTGTAGTTTTTTTATTTTAGATATCCTATTAAATATGGGAAAATTCCAATAAAACATTTTGTTACAAACGTTAAGGAATCCAGTTTTAAAGAATGACCCTTTGGGTGCTATATCTGTCGGAGAAGATAAGAGTTTGGTAATAAAATTGATATGAATTAATTAATACATTTAGAATGTTGTTTCAATTGTACTGAAATTTGACATAATTACTTCCATAATGCATGTGCAAAACACTAATGCAAAAATATGACTCTAATGCTTTAGAAAATTACTTCTAGCACTTCGGTGCTACCTTCACACATAAGATTGAAATTTTTACAGGATGTGGATGTATGATGAATATATTCAATACAACTCCATGGCACGACAGCTCACAAGGAACCTTGACCTACCGCCCGGCCACTGTGTCCCCCTATCCCGGTCCATGACGTCATGGATGGGGTACAGTATTGGAGGGTGAGACCTCAAACCCCACCCCCGGCCGGTTAATGCGGTCCTCATGACCTGAAGTCGCTACTTCTCCATCAAGTAGCTCCTCAATTGGCTCCCCAGGGACCTCACGAGGCTGAGTGCAACCCGAACCAGGTATCCCAGCGGGGGGAAAATATATTCAATACATTTGTTTAATCTGGAAGATATATTTATTGTCTTAAGTGCACCATTCTTAAATCTTTGTTACAGTCAAAAGAGACATTTATGTCAGTGACATTTTTATTTTTAGTGTCGACCCTTTCTTTTTTTCTTTTTTCTTTTTTTTTTTTTATTGTTTCATTTGTATAGCCCCCTTTAACATCAATGGCCATATCGGGGGCTTTCACTTGTGAAACTGTAGGTTCAGAACATTAGGTTAAACTTTATATTACTAAACACACGCACATTCACTCTCACATTCATACTTCCAGACTCTGTGGGGGATAGGGAATAATTCCGGTTAAAGAAAAATTCCCCGCCCCAGCCGGGAATCAAACCCGGGACCTCCGGGTGAGAAGTCAGCTTGCTGACCACTCGACCATTTACCATTAAAGTAGTTAATTAAACAACAAATAACTAAAACTCACTTTAAAAGACATTGAAAAATTGTGAGAAATTAAATAATTGCGTTTTTCAAATAAAATTATATAAATTCTAAACTTCCTACTTGTCGAACTTTTCACCACTAATTAAAGTTTCTTTTAATGCCTGATTTTACTACTTGTTGCACCGCAGGCGATGACACTGATATTACGTAGAACAAAGATGGAACATCGGTGGATGCGATGGCGGGGAAAACCGGAGAACCCGGAGCAAACCCTCCCGGCGCCGCTTGGGAACGAACCCGGTCCATCTAGATGAGAAATAATTAACTGAAGCTATAATGGGACAGGGATATATTTATTAATAGGCACGCCATTTTTAAACCTGTTTTCTCACAAATGTTATTCCAACATATTTCCATATTCAAAATGCTCCACATGATATAATTTTTAAACGAATTTACAAGGTGTTTATACTACCTTTCAAAAGCCTAAAACAGAACTGTGATATTGTTTTCAAAATAATGCTCCAATTTTGACAAATAAATTACTACATTTTTGAAAAGTCAAGAATTTTGGAGAGTACGAAAAGTATTAATGTTTTTACAATAATCAGGGTTAGTATAAAATTATCAATTTGGAGATCTAATTATAAAGTCAATGTATATATTTTTCGTTTTGTTTCTATATATTTAAAAATACATCACGTATCTGTTTTTATTAGAACAATGATCTTGGTCAACCAAAAAAGTATTATTTAAATAACTATTACCACGTTGTTATTAATCGATATTAATGTTATTTGTCGAAATTAATGGTAGCTGTGCTGTTTATTCAATGATAAATTCATGTTAAAAACAATTTTATAAATATGCAATACCTGTGCAATCTATGTAATTTGTTCACGGAATCCTCTTAATATGGAAGTATGTTGGCCTTAAAATGGACGATAAATAATTTAATTACATTAGAAGAGCCAGTATGTGCCCTAGGAAACCTCGTAAGCCAATATAATTTATTTTATTTACTCTCTTGAATGTGGTTTGTTTTAGCAACGCCATGATATAAAAACATTTTTATATGACGACGAAGCGTTAAAACAGAAAGGTTTTCTTGGCATTTAAAAAATATATTATTTAACTGGTTACCATGTTACTACAGTAAATAAGATACATATTCAGTCCTTAATTCGTCACGTTCCTGTACACTAGAAAATGACGTTAAATAGGTCGCGTATCCGGTGTATTTCGAATTAACAAATCTAAATTAATTGTTGAATATCAAGAAGATTACGTAATCATTATTAGAAAAACTATAATATTCCTATAACAAGAAGAACCACAAAAATATACTTACAATTGGTTTGATGAGTTTTACAAGAAGTGTAAATAAACGACGTAAATTAACCTCCTTGTGCTCACCTCTTGTACTTGGTTTTCCATACATCCTGACGCCCGAGATATTGCAAGAATATCATGCTAATATCAAAAGAAAACTAATTTGCTTTCGTTGTGAGTGATTATAAATTTAAAATACACGGCGACAGTACACATTAAAATAACTTAGTCATTATTGGGTCAGGCTGATAAACCGCTGAATGCAAATTCTCATCCCACAGAATGATAAACAACAGGTCAAAACCTGCATCGTTTCTACACGAAATCTTAAAAATTAGAGCTCGGTTCGGGGCCACGTAATTGCCGGATTGAGGCGGAGCACAGAGACGTTTCAAAACATGTACTGTAACCATTGCTCACTGCCTGACCTCATTAAGTTCATGCTAGCAGACAAACCAGTGAATCCTGAAAAAGACCGCAGATTGAATGTCGAAAATACGAAAGATAAAGCGTGCCACACTAAAGAAACTTGTGGATGATTCAAACATATTTTTAGTGACAGGAGAAGAACATTTTCTTTTAATAGAGTAAAGATATATCTTGTAATTCATGGCTATGAATTCTGAATGAATATGGTTGATTTATGTTCCTTGTGTTTTCAAAGCTCTGCACATTATTATCCTGAATTTTTATCAACATTTATACTTTTATTTGTAAATATTCAAGGCGTTTTTATTTACTAATCATATTATGAAATAATTGCTTTATTATGAATTAGAACGGTGCTACTTTTGGAACAGATTATACTTCAACGTGTGCATGTTTACGCTAAAAACCCGTTGCCACTAACCTCTGTTTATAACGCTGACTGCTCTGTGTATTCGTAATCATGAGCGCTTCGGAGCCCAAAGTGAGCTCTACTTATAACATACAAAAACCTATACTACCACCACACAGTGTACAGTGCCATTAACCATCTTTTTAAGTCCCGCAGCCTGAAATAGAAGTAAAACTGTGTTGCGCTGGTGTGCCAAATTTGAAACAATATTATCTCAGAGCGTTAATGCTGTTTTTTTTTTTTTTGAGATCTTTAGATCCAGGATACTAAAATAATAAATTACTCGGATTCTTTCTATTGTATTGTAATTTATTTTCAAGCGACTTTTACAAATCGTGCAGGAAATTGCAATCACTTGGTGCAATTCAGTGCCTTTCTTATTGAACGCGAAAATCTCTCGCGAATTTAACTCTTTATAAGTTCCGACGGGAAATTCTTCTAAGTCCTCGGAATAAAATATACTATTACTCTTCAATGCAATGGGCGAAAATCAATCAGTAATATCGCGTTATATTACTCAACGCGAAAACTTAAGTGCACGCGTATTATCAAATTCGCCAGCGACCTCTCCTAGTGGCCTTCTACTTTGTGAAAAACTTATTTTATAATAACTGGCTTCCCAACTAAAAAAAATCTGATGTGTTACCCTCACATGACTTTCTCTAGCTGTTCTACAAACTTCATGCATAAGATTTTTCTTCTTTCTGCACCTTGCTAATCGTGGTACTCATTAGCACAATGTTCTTATTATTTAGTTCCGTATAAGTAGGAAGAAAATAAGGGAATACACTAGGCTAAACCAATAGTCAAATGTTTTAAAAGCTGTCGTTATGCGACTGTCATTACAAATCACCTTTTTGCTTGGCCAGATGTAGAACAAAAGAAAAACGGACACTCACGTCTGAGAAAAGTATAAGTACTTCACAACTGAAACTAATAACAATGAATACCTCGAAAACGGTAAGTTCCACGAGAAAAACGTATATGACATAGATTGTGTATTTTAACAAGACCTACTTTTTTGTATAGTAAGTTTTTGTATATCTCTTACGGTTTACTAGTTATGCCAAATTAAGCAAAATTCATCCAGAATAAACAGGTCTTCAGAAGCTATTCCCAAAAAATTCAAGATATACATTTTATTTGCTAGGTAAATACCTTTAATATATGATATTTTAATCAAAATATTTAGAGCCATTTTTAAGAAAATCAAAGTTTTTAAAAAAATTTCCATGTAAAGGGTAGTTTGGGGTGGGGGGATTTTTCTCAAAATGTTCGTGTCGCATCCCTGGAAGATACTAAACTTAAATACCAAATACCAAGTTTGGGTGGAATGCAATACTTCTCTATCCCTATGTACATCGTACATATGGGTCTAGAGAAAGTAAAGATCAGCACGTAATCATGATGCTTGTTACTAAGAACAAAATGGCAAAGAGAAAATCAAAACACTTATGCTACATTGACAATGAGATGCAAGCGCAGACGTAATGTAGCATAAGCGCAAGCGCGAGGGAAGGCCATTCACAATGCAAGCGTAAGCGCAACGCAAGAAGTTAGCACGGGTTTCTAGATCCGCAAGTTACATGCAAATATCTTCCAAGCGCTCCGCAAGCTACAAACTGAATAACATAACCAACAATATCATATAAGAAAATCTCAATCTTTTACAAAATAAATACATTACATACTAACAACTGACGCACGCGGCAGTGTCGTCACAATAATTGTCCATTCAAAATTATTGAATGGAATATTATATGGTAGTTCCCGTTTTGCAGACGGCAGAATTAATAGAGCCGTTGTGCAGTATTACCGAAAATAGTACAAGCATAGAGACTGTAGTAAGTGATAAAGCTACACATTTAATGAACTAGAATTATCTCTCTGTGTCATAGATTTATGAGAAGTAATAAATCTATACACAGATGATAGTTACATCCATTAAATCAAAGAAGGATTCACAAGGAGACTGTCATAACCTCTTGAGGGATTAGAGATTGCGCGGCACGGCCACATAGAAAATCATGCATGTACAGCAGGCCTGTAAAATCTAATAGTGCGGTCATCTGTTGTTGATTTCATAGGTAATGCATAGAGAAAAGAAGCAAACTTCATCTTGCGTTGAATTGCATTGCGTTGGATTGCATTGCGTTTCTATGTGAATGCTTACATTAAATAATAGGAATCCAAACTCTTGCGCTTACATTACGGCTGCACTTGCATTTCATGGTGAATGCAGCATTATACACAAGGAAAGCACAAGGAATAATAATATTGCACCCAGAGATTTCAACCTCGGAATGCAACAAAAACAAAACATTTGAATATCGAATGTTTAAAATAGAATGACATTTATAAGATGTCGGACATATCCTAATCTAATATAGCCCTCAGTCGCCCTCCGTGGTGTAATGGTTACCATGCTAACTTCATATACCCAAGGACGTGGGTTCAAACCCGGCGGAGGACGATGGATTTTTCCGGGCGTAAAAATCCTTAGCATGACTTCCTTCAGAAGGGAAGTAAAGCCGTTGGTACCGTGTCGTAGATTTACGGCTCGTAAAAGAACCTCAAGTTTAATAGAGAAAATTAAATGGTTTTTCACGCCCATGGAGAATGGGACGCTGAGAACCACACCAGTTAAAGAGCGTCCATAAATAAAATTCCATTTCATTTCTCAAGAGCTTCAAACTGCCACTTCAACATGCGACCGTAATAAATACTACTTCACCATGCAAGGTAGAATTTTGATACATGGCAGAAGAAACATAATTACTGTGAACAACGACTGGTATAAATTTCAATAGGATATCTTAAACATTGTGGTTTTTCTAAATTACACCTTAAACATTTGCTGCACTGTATAGCGTCACAGAAACATACGCAGGTACAGAAAACGCCTTTTACATCTACGTTTTCAGGAACTGCAAATAGTAAAAGATAAACACGAAAACACATAAACGCGTTGGGAAACTCGCCTTAAGCGCTAGAAAGGCGGACAGAGGGTTTGACAGACTGCAGTTCCCCCCAACCTAGGAAGCTCGGGACGGGAGAGGTTTCAAATAATTGCTGCATTAGCAGTAACTTGCCTCTGTGAGCAAAGCTAGAGAGTTTTGTCATCTGCATATATTACTTTCTCTGATTCACTCGTTCATGGCAGAAAGGAGCACATCGTCTGTACTATATAGTTCCACCTATCTTCATCAGCTTTAGAAACCATAATCAGACATCCATCTCGGTTTTAAAGATTCATATGACGTCATACTGTATTTTCGACATTCATATGACGTCATACGTCATTCATACTACGTCATATACCTTTTACTACCTCTACTTAATACATGGTGAAGATAGGGAAAAATTATATACCAAAATTTAACAGGAAGTACACGTTTTAGGGTCCCATGTATTCAAAATAAGCATTTTTAGAAAAAAAAAACTTTCGTGTGTGCATGTCCATAAGTGTCTATACACGATAACTCAAAAACGAGAGGTTGGTAAAATGGCAAACTTGAAGTTTAAATTTGGTGTCTCGCAAGATTTTGAGGAAAATCCCCCAACTCAAACTACCCTTTACATGGAACAAATTTCGAACATTTTGATTATCTCAAAAATGGCTCTAATGAACATTAGTAATCTCCAATACAGTATCAAAGACGTTTACACGACAAATACAATGTATATCTTAAGTTTTATGGGAATATCCTCTGAAGACCTCTTCATTCTGGATGGTTTAGCTGAATTTTGCACAGTTGGTAAACCGTAAAAGATAGACAGAAACTCACTACGCAAAAATGTAGATCTCATTAGAGCACATAATTTGTGCCTTATGCACCTTTTTGTAGAGTTGAGCATTTCATTTCCAAGATGTTCCTTGTTGGTTTCGATTACAAGCTATGTAACTTGTCTCAAACGGAAAGTCATCTTTCATCTCCCGTTTGTTTTACCAGTTGTTCACGTAGTGATCATTTAGAAAAACAAAAAAAAAAAACAAAAAAAACAAAAACAAAAAAGACTATTGCTTTAACCTTTAGTCTACTATATTCCTTTATTATTTACAAGGAAGCAAGTAATAAGACAACTTATCTTAACGTTTATCTCGATTAGCATGATGTAGATAAAGGAATGTTTTGTACGAATAGTTTCAGAACAGATAGAGAAAGTCATGTGAATGGAACACAGATTTTTTTCTTTATCTATTACTTACTAAGCGAGATGTGGCCGCGGTAACCTCTGTGACTCACAATCGGGAGGTCCTGTGTTCGTCCCTTGCTATCCCCTCTTTGGTCCAGGATGTTTTTCGGTTTCTTTCCAAATCGCAAGATGGATTCTGGAATGTTTTTTTTTACATCCCCGAGATTACTCTCCCTCAATTTTGCCCCATTATCATTGCACTCATCCTTCGTCCGGCTGGTCTCTTTCAGAGTTGGAAATCTTAGCGATGGTGCTTCAGTGCGGCGAGGCAGGGAAACTGGATGCTATCTGGAATTCTAACCACTCAACCCTCGGCTGGTACCCGGGGTATAAGAACTGCCCCTCTGAGAATTAGGCCTTGTATTGAAAGGGGTCCTCGGTCTGCCTCAGGGAGTCTCAATAACTGTCATTGCTTTATCGTCGCTCCTAATGTCGGGCTGACAGGTGTATCCTCGCAATGCATCCCACCCTCCAGAGGCGCCCCGTCATGGGGCATATATACTCTTGTCATCCAAAACACGCTCTGTATTGGTTCATGTTTAGTCACGTGTGGCCACTACCGAGGTTTATTTCCTAGAGGGGAGGCAAGCTGCGTTCATTCGATTTTGCCCTCTGCTTACTGAATAGCTAATGTACTCTCTACTTTTCACGATAAGTCAGTCAAAGGCTTTCGCAGAAATGGGAAAACAAGGCCACTATCTGCCACAAATTAGTGCTTCAGACATTTTATTGTTTTTATGTAAGTTTAATGAAAAATAGCCACCAGTAATGAATCGTGACATAATGACGGTGCTGATTATCAATTCGTTAAACACACAAACAGAAATAAATATCTTGAAATTAGTAAAAATAGGCATTGAGGGAAGTTTGTTTTAACCAATAAGGAGTATCTCGGAAGTGGTTAACTCCAAAACTAAAATACGTATGATATAAATTGTCTGTTAGAACAGGATCTACATTGTTTGGTAGTCATTTTTTTTGAACTCTTACGTTTATCAGTAATGCAAAAGTCATCCAGAATGAAGAGCTCTTCAGGTTATTTCCAGATAACTCAAGATACACATGTTATTTGTTATGTAAATGTCTATAATATTGAGCATTTTAATCAAAATCGTAATAAAATGTTTAAAACAATCACAATTTTGAAATGTTTTTCTATTAAAGCGTAGATTTTTAATAGATGTTTTTTAAACTCTTCATTTCGTGTCTTTGGAAGATACTGAACTTAATATAAGTTTGACATTTAACCGACTCTTCGTTTTTTTATTCATGTCGTTCACAAACATAAACACATGGAACATTTTCTAAAACTGTTTTTTTTGGATACAGGAAATTCGAAAGCGTGTATTTCCGGTGAAATATTGGAATCGCATATTTGAATGGATTGTAATACTTTCTCTATTTACGTGTAGAGAAAGTGAAAATATCATCTTAGCTTAATATGGCATAAAAAAAGGTAAATAAATAGAGTAGAGAGGTTACATCCGAATGTGAACGAATTATACATTACGTATTATTATAATGTTATCAAACATTACTTCTAACAGAATTTGATCCCCCTGAGGCGTTTAGATTACACGCTGTATTTGTACGTTTTAGTGGTTGCATACTCAGCAAGGCTTACTTTGTCCCATCTTGGTTTCCCGTCTCCATTCCATACTAATAGATATAATAACCTCCCCGGTTCATTGCCGACCCCTTCTGTTCTAACCTCTTCCAGTTAGAGGGAATAAAGTGATATTGCTGCGAGGCTCGCATTCCTGGGGTTTCGGTTCGAATCCCAGGACCTGCCAAGCTGATCATGGGCATCTATGTTTTTTCCAAGATGGCAAGGCGAATTCTCTGGTGGTTTCTCTTCTACTAGGAATTAGTTTGCCATCATTTTCTATCAGTTAGTTTTCTTTTTCACATTTCAGATTGGCTTGGGTTGTGCAGTGCCACTTGGTGTTGGACAGATTGTGCAGATGCTTTCGTTTTTGGAAAGTTCCTCTCGGCGTTGCCACCTACTTATAGTAGGTAGAGAAATTATGCTACACAAGAATTGCAGTTTTGAAGACCCCTGAACCAAAAATGGCATATGCTCCATTCACATGCATTGTCGACCTGTTCCACAAACAAACTTTTCTTAGAAAACATTATGTTTCTAGCTGCTTCATGGTAATCTAGCTAAACCTTATCAGAAATGGTTTTATTATCTACTTAGCTTCTTATAAGCAGAAGGGAAATCAGGAATTACAGTAAATGTTATCGATGCCTTTGACTTTGAAATTCAGTTCTCTTTGCATATCCAGTAGTAAAAAACTTCCTCTTGATTATAAATGGTAGCTGGACTTGTAGGCCGTGGTCCAAATGATATAATTACCGATGTTTCGCCGAAATTTGCGTCCGGCATCTTCAGGGAACAAAGCTATTAGTTCAGTCTTGTGAAATCCGGAGCTGGACTAATCACAAATTTTGAAAAATGTTCTATGTAAAGGGTAGTTATGGGTGAGGGTATTTTTTAAAGCGTCATATCGCATTCTTGAAACATTCTGAACTTAAATAAAAATTTTGTTTTTAAGGAGCTATTCGTTTTTGAATTATGCTGTTCAAAGACACACATGGACACACGCATGCACGCAAATACATGCGTTCATAGAGGGATCTTTTTCCTAAAACGCTCTCTTGGACATAGGTGCCTCAAAACTTCTGTATTAACATAAATATCAACATTGAATTTTTGGGTAAAATACAATACCTTCTCAGCTTTCTATGTACTTAACACATACGTGTAGAGAAAACAGATACATTTGTAACAAACCGTCCGTACGTGAATGATTGAGTTGTATAACTCATCAACGAAAAGTTCATTAAATATCAAATTTAAATATTACGTTGTTCTAAAAGAAAAAATCTGATGTGTTCCATTCACATGACTTTCTCTACGTCTCTGCAACAAATTTTTGTTAAAAAACTTATGCCTCTTTTTACTTCATGCTAATCGAGAAAAAATTAGCATAAATAGTCTTATTACTTGCTTCCATGCAAGTAGAACGGAAATAAGGGAGTAGCATAGGCTAAATTATTAGTCAAAAGCTGGTTGCTATGTGACTGAAGTTCCTTTGTTTGTATGGACAAAAGTTGTCAAATTCCCATAAAAAAAAAGCTGAAACCAATAACAAGGAACACCTCAAAAAGGATCCACTCCACGAAAAAAATGTATATAACATAAAACGTGTGTTTTAACGAGCGCTACATTTTCTGTTAGGTAAGTTTTTGTCTATCTCTTGCGGTTTGCCAGTTATGCAAAATTCCGTAAAATATATCCAGAATAACGTAGTCTTCAGAGGCTATTCCCAGAAAATTCAAGATATACATTTTATTTGTCAGGCATATAGTTTTAATATACGTTATTTTAATCAAAATCGTTAGAGCCATTTTTGAGAAACTCAAAACTTTTCAAAATTTTTCCATATAAAGCGTAGTTGGTAGGGTAGGGATTTTCTTGAAAGTCTTCGTGTCTTGGAAGATACTGAACTTAAATAACAAGTTTGGATTTTTCGTTTTTGAGCTATGCTGTACATAGACACACACGTACACACACGGATCTTTTTTTACTTTCTCTACACGTACTATATACATAGTGTATAGAGAATGTATTGCATTCCACCCAAAAATCGAGAGAGCAAGGAAATACATGTTTTAGGACCCCCTGAATTAAAAGAAAACTTTTTCAGAAAAAGGTTCGTGTGTGTGTCTGTGTCAACTCCACAGCAGCCACATTTTAAAATATCTGACTGTCGGTTTAGCCTAGTGCATACCGCAATTTCTCTTCTACTTATAAGGAACTAAAGAATAAGACCATTTATGTTAATGTTTATCTCAATTAGCATGAAGTAGATACAAGAATAAGTTTGTTAACAATTTGTTACAGAGCTGTAGAGAAAGTGAATGGAACACATAAGATTTTTAAAATTCTATATCCATAGTTTTGGAATGTCATAATCGTAAAACTACTAGATTTCTCCAAATTTGGAGCTCCACTACTATAATATAACAGCAATAATTCCAATTATTACATTGGACACCATTACATATCTGTATAACATTTATTATTTGTTTCCTTTTTCACACAGAACACAAGTTACATAGGTAGAATCAGACTGAGAAATTCAGTGCCATAGTCTGGATTTGAATCACGGATTTTCTGGTATGTAACCGATTGCTCTAACTACTTGGCTACCATGACAACATGTTAACACAGCATTTTATCCAGTATTTGGTTAAGCTATGAAGCCCAAGACTTAAAGTACTTACGATATTGTAAGTCGTCATTCGGATATGTCATCTCAAAATAATTTGAGATCATCTTGTGTTTTACCGGGTTTTATGCTGTACTGGCATATTGCCATGGTTGCTCAGTAGTTAGAGCAACCAGCTAGAATACGGGGAGATCTGTGGTTCAAATCCTGGTTATTACAATACATTTTTCAGTCTGTCTCTACCTATCTATATGTTTATAAAGTAATATACTTTTTAATTTTTTTTTTAAAAAGCCATTACATACAGAGAAGCTATCTTCTTGTTCAAATCTGGACATCTATTGCAGACACATGCTCCATTGCACATTTTTTTCTTTCCACTGGCTTTTGAAGCTTATTTGCTTTATAATTTTATTACTTTCTCTATACGAACTATGTACACAGTGTATAGAGAAGGTATTGTATTGCACCCAAAAATTCGATACCGAGATTTCACTGGAAATACATGTTTTGAGATTCCCTGAATCCAAATATTTTCAAGATAATCCTCCCACCCCAAACCGCTTTACATGGAAAAAATTTCGAAAATTTTGATTTTCTTAAAAATTGCTCTAACGATTTTGATTAAAATATCGTATATTAAAGATATTTACCTGGCAAATAAAATGTATATCTTAAATTTTCTGGGAATAGCCTTTGAAGAGTATTTTATACTGGGTGAATTTTACAGTATTATACATAACTGCTAAACCGTAAGAAAAGGACAAAACCTTACTACACAGAAAATGTAGAGCATATCAAAACACACAATTTATGCCATATACATTTTTTTCGTGGAGTTGATCGTTTTTAAGACATTTTTGGTTTTTCGTTTCAGCTTTGAAAAGCTTATACTTTTCTCATACAGGAATTTGTCAACTCCTGACCACACAAACAAAGGAACTTCAGTCACATAGCAACCAGCTTTTTACTATAACTTTAACCTTTTGTACTCTCTTATTTCCCTTTTACTTACAAGGAAGCAAGTAATAAGACTATTCCTGCTTTTTTTTCTCGATTAGCGTGAAGTAAATAGAAGTATAAGCTTTTTAACAATAAATTGTTGCAGAGATGTAGAGAAAGTCATGTGAATGGAACACATCATATTCTTTTTTTTAAAAAAAGCCATTACATACAGTGAATCTATCTTCTTGCTTAAATTTGGACATAGGTTTTAAAGTTGGGCCAAAGTAACTAATTAAAGGTCAAGTTATCTTCATAATTGTACAATGGTAACACTTCATTCTATACTTTATTAAATAAGAATTATCCTGAATAAAAGTTTAATTGAAAATTGAAATCTCATTTAACCAAGAATTGTCCAGAATTTATGCTACTACTATAACATCTATTTTTTTTCAGCCTCCACCTATGAACATTTGAGTACCTAGGAGCGAGTTTACTAAAGCCATTGAATTGATCTCTCATGCTCTAATTGTTAAATCTCCTAACTTCGGTGAATCCTGTTTTGTCTAGCATATAGGACACTTGCTCCCAGACATCATAGGATTTGAATTGCTAATTCTGAATGCAAGTCCGGACTGGTAAACTTCCGATTCGCTAAAGAGGGGCCTGCTGCATTACATTAACGTACCAACCTTAAAAATCTAAAGTGAAATGCCACATCAATTTCTCTGTTAGGAAGTAGGTCATGAACTGGGAATGTACAATTAGGGATATTATGTAATGTTTTATTTCCTCTCTACATGCTATTTACACAGTATATATAGAAGGTATGTATTGAACCCAAAACTCGAACCGAGATTTCACTAGAAATATATGTTTCGAGCCCCCCTGGATCCAAGAAGAACATTTTTTGAAAAATGTCCGGCATAGCTCAAAAACGAAAAGTCCATTAAATACCAAACTTGGTATTTCAATTCAGTATCTTCTAAGGATGCGACACAAAGATTTTAAAGAAGATCCCCTACCTCCAACTACTCTTTACAGGGAAAATTTTTTGAAAATTTTAATTTTTTTCAAAAAAGGCTCCACCGATTTTGATTAAAATATCGTATACCAAAGATATTTACATGAAAAATGAAATGCATATCTTCAATTTTCTAGGAATAGCCTTTGAAGGCATCTTTATTCTGGAAGCATTTTACGGAATTTTGTATAACTAGTAAACCGTAAGTGATAGACAAAAACTTACTCTACAAAAACTGTAGAGCTCGATAAAACACACAACTTATATTATATACTTTTTTATCGTGGAGTGGACCATCTTTGAGATATTCCTTGTTAATGCTTTCATTTTTGAAATATTTTTCTCATACGGGAACTTGTCAACTCCTGGTCAAAGAAAGAAACGGACTTCAATCCCATAGCAATCACATTTTAAAAAATTTGACTGTCGGTTTTGCCTATTATATTCTCTTATTTGCCTTCTGCTTACAAGGAATTAAGGAATAAAACCGTTTCTGCTAATGCTTACCTAGATAACCATGAAGTAGATAGAAGAATACGCTTATTAACAATGATTTGTTAGAGATATGTAGAGAAAGTCATGTGAGTGGAACGCATCGTATTGTTTTTCATTATTTTTTTATTGTTTCAGTTATATAGCCCCCTTTAAGAACTAAGGTCATATCGGGGGCTTTGCACTTGAAACAGCTCGTTGCCTGTAGGTCCTTTTACGTTTGGTTTAAATTTTCCTCAAACACACACACCACATACACACACACACACACACACACACACACTCACATACATAATTCCAGTCTCTGTGTGGGATAGGGAATAATTCTGACTAAAGAAAAATTTCCCGCCCCTGCCGGGAATCGAAACCGGGACCTCCGGGTGAGAAGTCAGCTCGCTGATCACTCACTGTTTTATTTATATGGCTCCCTTTAACGTCTAAAATCACATTAGAAACAACGTTGTCTGTTGGTTCTTTACGTTGCGTTGAAATCGTTTTTATCCCCCCCCCCGCCCATATGCACACACACTCTCGCATACATACTTTCAGACTCTGTGCGGGATAGGGAATAATTCTGGTTATGAAAAATTTCCCCGCCCCAGCCGGGAATCGAACCCGGGACCTCCGCTTGAGAAATTGTGTAAAGTTTTGTTACAGCTTAAGAAGTTGTCAACGTTACTATACACTTGTAACGGCCTATTCGTTTCGTCTGTGACATGGCATTAGGTCGTGGGTTCGATTCCCGTGGCCAACCTCTCTGACTCATTGTTTTTTTTTTCGGGAGTTTTGTGGGTCCCTAGGCAAATGGGGAAGTTTCTTCACTCCCCCTAACTTTCTGTCCCTTCATTTCATATCTATTTCATACAACCTGTCTTTTTCAGTCTTAAACGTCAGCGAAAACTGCGGTGGTGGCGCCCTTCTATGGTAGTTACTGCTTAGAATATGTTATGGACCCTCCAAGGTGGTTCTTCGACCTCCGTCAGGTATCGGTCACCCTTTGAAGCTCATAAACTGGATATGTAAAGGCAATGAGGGCCATTATGTAACATTTTTTTACGACTTAACAAGTTGTTAATGTCTTTAAGCAATAGTTGCGCACTATTCTGCATATTGTAACTTCTTAAAATCATCTGATGCATTCCATTCTTTGTCTGCTCTGAAAACCAACTATTCTTACAAAAGATTATTCTTCTATCTACTTCATGCTAATCGAGATAAACATTAGTGGAAATGGCTCCTTATAAGTAGAAGGGAAAAATCTTAAATTTTCCATTCATATGAATTTCTCTAGCTATTCTGCAAGAGATTATTCCTAAAAAAGCTGACCCTTCTCTCTACTTCGTGCTAATCGTATGATCGAAATCCATTTTTTTTTTTTTTTTTTTGCATAGCCAGGAGTTGACAAATTCCAGTATGAGAAAAGTATCTCGGAAATGATCCACTCCACGAAAAAAAAAAGTACAATGACATATTAGTAAGTTTTAACGAAATCTACACTGTTTATGCATAAAGTTTTCGTCCATCTCTTACTGCTGAAAATCTTGCAAAATAAAGAGGTCTTCAGAGGCTATTCCCAGAAAATTCAAGATATAGATTTTGTTTGTCATGAAAATATCTTTAATGTCCAGTATTGTAATTAAAATAATTAAAGGCATTTAGACAAAAACAATATTTTCGAATGCTTTTCCATTTATAGGGTTGTTTGGAGTGGAGAGATTTTTTGAAAATCTGAAGATACTACGCTTAAATACGTGATATTCGTATTTGAGGTCATCTGTCCACAGACACACATACACCACAGACAAACAGACATACTGAAATTTTGCTAAAAATGGCTTTTGTTTTTAAATAAAATTTTAGGGACCCTAAAGCATTTATTTCCGGTGGAATCTCGGGATCAAACTTTTCGGTTGAGTACAATACCTTTTATACACTATGTGCATAGTACGTGTAGTCGCCCTCCGTGGTGTAATGGTTACCATGCTAACTTCATATACCCAAGGTCGCGGGTTCAAACCCGGCGGAGGACGATGGATTTTTTCGGGTGTAGAAATCCTTAGCATGGGTTCCTTCGGAAGGGAAGTAAAGCTGTTGGTCCCGTGTCGTAGATTTATGTCACGTAAAAGAACCTCAAGCCTGATAGAGAGGCCTCTGAGCAAAATTAAGTGGTCTTTCACGCCCAGTATAGAATAGGGTGCTGAGACCACAGCAGTTAAAGAGCGTCCATAAATAACACACCATTAAAATCTTTTATAGTATGTGTAGAAACAGTAAAACTCTGATATATTCCAGTCACATGATGTACTCTGTTCTACGAATAAATTATTCTTGAAAAAGACCATTCTTATATCTACTTCATACTAATCAAGGTAAGCATTGCTAGAAGTATTCTTAATTGTTTTTTTTATGTGTAGGATAGGAGATGAATAGGTAAAGCCAGACTGAAAAAGCGACGCCAGAGACGAGATTTGAACCACGGATGTCCCAGTCTCTATTTGAGTACTCAATCATTGAGCTATGATGGCAACATGCCGGCAAGGCATTAAATTGCTCATTTGACTGGTATGTTTGTCAGTAAACCATAAAGGTGATCTAAAACTATTTTGAGGGTACATAACCCAATGGCGACTTACAATGTCGTAAGTATTTTAAGTCCCGGGCTTAAGTAACACAATCACGGGGAGACGCACAACGGACGATTTATTTTAAAAATGCTTATTTCATTTAACGTACCTTAAATCGTGTATTTAATGTGAAACATCGGTATCGAATTTTTTGGCGGAATGCAATACCTTCTCTATCTATTCAGAAAACAAATTATTCTTACAAAAGATAAATATTCTTTGAATTATATCACGCTAATTAAGATAAACTTTAACAGATTGGCCCTATACATGTTTCCTTATAAGTAGAAGGGAAATAAGGGAATCCTCAAAGCTAAAGCGAGAGTCTCATATTTTAAAAACTATTCCTAATTGAAACAATTAAAATTCACTTCTCTTTTCATGGCCGGGAGTAAAACAAAGTCGATATGAAAAGAATGAGATCTCTCGTTTGAAAAAAAGTATAAGTATTTTAAAATTAAAAAAATAACAAGGAATTTCTCTGGAAAGATTAATTCCTAAAACAATGCACCTATATGATATAAATTGTGTATTTTAACGAACCCTACAATTTTTGTGTAGTAACTTTTTATCTAGTATCTCTATGCTAAGAGGTCTTCAGAGGCTTTGTAAAAAAATTAAACATATACATTTCATTAGTCAAAAAATGTACTTAAAATATTGTATTTTGGATAAAATTGTTAGAGCCATTATCACAAAATCAACATTTTCGGAAAATGTTCTATGTAAAAGGAAGTTTGGTGTGTGGGGACTTTCTAGAAATTCTACGTGTTGCATCCTTGGAAAATTTTAAAATTAAAAGTCAAATGTGTACTTATTAAATGCGTACCTACCTATTTTTTACAGCTTTTTTCTGTTAATATGAAGTAAATAGAGCACAATTTGATGTGTTCCATTCATAAGTATCTCTCTACCTGTTTTGTAGGGTACTATTCTATCTACTTCTTGCTAATCATGGCACACATTAGCATAAATGATCTTATTACTTAGTTCCTTCTAAATAGAAGTGAAATAAGGGAGTACACTAGGCTAAAGCGAAATCAAATCTATTAAAAGCTGGTTGCTAAGTGATTGAAATTAGATTCTCTTAGCATGGTCAGGACAAAAAAATAAATAGGAATGACAAATTGCTATTTGAGAAAAAAGTATTTTAAAATTGAAACCAATAAAAAAAGAGGAACATTCGGAAATGGTTAACTCCACAAAAAATGTATACTATATAAATTGTGTGTTTTAACACGAATTATATATTTTGTGCAGCAGGTATTTGTCTGTCTGTTACAGTTTACCGGTTATCTAAAAGTTATCCGGAATAAAGAAGTCTTTAGAAATTATGGTCATAAAATCTAGGATATAATCTTAATTTATATTGTAAATATCTTTAATATACGGTATTTTAATAAAAGCCGATAGAGCAATTTTTGTGAAAATAAACATGTTTGAACATTTTCCCATGTAAAGGATAGTTTGGGGGGGGGGAGATTTTCTTGAAAATCTTCGTCCTACCCTTGGATGATGCTGCACTTAATTATCAAGTTTGGTATTTAACCGACTTTTCGTTTTTGAGATATGTTGTGCACAGACACACACACAAGGACTTTTCTGTCTAAAAATGACTCCTTTTTGGTCAGAGACTCTAAATGTATGTTTCAGTGAAATCCCGGAATATACTTTTTTGGTGGAATGCAATATCTTCTCTACCTATGTACTATATGCCTAGAAAGTAGAGGTAGTAATAAGCTTTCGTAAGGATCCATCCATCCCTCCCTCCCTCCCTCCCTCCATCCATCCCTCTCTCCCTCCATCCCTCCATCCATCCATCTCTCCCTCCCTCCCTCCCTCCATCCATCCCTCTCTCCCTCCATCCCTCCATCCATCCATCCATCCAAACGCCAAGCCATTCTTTAAGCTGTTTAATCATGACATTGGTGAAATGCTCAAATAATCGCTGGGGTCCATGTAGCTAAACAGTACTCGACGCTCGTCTTCTCAGGATAAGGAACACCTTATCCGGGTAACTCACCCTAAGCGAGATTTGAGCTCGCGACTTATTGAACGTAAGGCAGACATACTACCACCACATTACCTAGGCGGGCTAGGGTATTCTCGCAGTAGCTGTGTAAAAATAAATGTTAATGGGATAAAAGGTTACATCTAAAGGTTTACGTCAGTTATATGTTTATCACGTAGCTCACGGAACAGATTTATTTGCAAAACAGTTTTTTTTAGCTCCCAAGTCCAGCTAAACAATTTAAAACTCATAAATCATTTGAAACATATTATGTATGCAATTCACGACTTTATTATTTCACACAAATGAAGCAATATAGCTGATCAGTAACATATTTACCGTTTCATTAAAATATGCAATGTTCACTTAGCTTTATTATTTACTGAACAGTAAGTATTGATTCATTAAGGATACATTATTGCGTCCCATAAATTACTCGTAGAAACGCAGGCCTACAAAGTACCGAATCCACTGCACTGCAGTCATACATAATCTACCGCCTGCTTGATCCGAGGTACATAATAAATGAAAAAGCAACAATATATTTTACAGCTGATAGTCCAATATAAAACTGATATTAAATCCAACTGCAGGTGCATTTTCATGAATATAGAAAAGAAAATGTTTGATATACACTTTTTGTGTGTCTCAATATTATTGCCGCGGGGGGGGGGGATAAATGGATGCCATTCTCCGGTTAACATAACATATTTGCCTCACATTAATGCGGTCCCGAGTTGAATCTCAGGGTGAATTACGCAAATAAGGTTTTCCGCGGGGTTTTTCCAACTCAAAAACTTAAGCTCTGTAAAATTCAGGCTTATTTAAGCGTCATTTCACCAATTTTATTGACTCAGCGTCCGATATGAGCTATCATATTAAAAAGGGTTAACTTCAAGAAAAACGTGCTCGGCCCCTAGGACTTACAAGCGTAGGGTTCAGAAGCCTGTTGGGAACAAACCACAGAATGAAGAATCTGTAACGAGTGGTCGGCCCTTAACCAGGCATGAAAGTGAAGAAGTGGATGATAATGAAATGAAAGCAAAATGGATGATAGGAAATGTGATGGTGGAGAAATTTGTGGAATGAGTGGCGGCGGAAACCGAAGGACTCGGAGAAAACCCGCCCAGACGTCGTTTCATCCACCACAAATCCCATATGTAGACGCTTGGAAATGAACCCGGGCCGCCTAGATGGGAGGCAATCGGTCTAGCCACTCAGCCACGGCACCGTCCAAGAAAGAGAGCAGGGGAAATAAAAAATAAAAAAATATGTGTTCCATTCACATGACTTTCTCTACATCTCTGCAACAAATTGTTGTTAGAAAGCTTATTCTTCTATTTACTTCATGCTAATAGAGAAACAATAAGCAGAATGAGGATTATTACTTGCTTCCTTGTAAGTAGGAGCGAAATAAGGAAATACCATAGGTTAAGGTGATAAAAGTTGGTTGCTATGAGACTGAAGTTCCTTTGTTTGTATGGGAAGGAGTTGACAAATTCCTGTATGAGAAAAGTAAGTTTTTCAAAGCTGAAACTAAAAATAAGGAATATCTTAAAAACGATCAACCCCAGGAAAAATGCATATAACATAAGTTGTGTGTTTTAATGTGCTCTGCATTTTCTGTATGGTAAGTTTTTGTCCATCTCTTACGGTTTAGCAGTTATGAAAAATTCTGTAAAATTCATTCAGAATAAAGTAGTCTCCAGAGGCTATTCCCAGAAAATACAAGATTATATACTTTATTTAGCATGTAAATATTTTTAATATACGATATTTTAATCAAAATCGTTGGAGCCTTTTTTGAGAAAATCAAAACTTTCGAAAAAAAGTTCCATGTAAAGAGTAGTTGGGGGTGAGGGGATTTTCTTGAAAATCTTCATGTCGCATCCTTGGAAGATACCAAACTGAAATACCAAGTTTAGTATTCACCGGTCTTTTTGTTTTTGAGCTATGCTGTCCACAGTCACACAGACTCACACGGACCTTTCTGTAAAAATGTTTTTTTTTTACTTTCCCTATACGAACTATGTACATAGTGTATAGAGAAGGTATTGTATTCCTCCCAAAACTTCGATACCGAGATTTCACCGGAAATACATGTTTTGGGTCCCCCTGAATCCAAAAAAGTATTTTTACAAAAAAATCCGTGTGTGTGTTTGTGGACAGCATATCTCAAAAACAAAAAGTCCGTTAAAAACCAATTTGGTATTTAGGTTTGGAATCTTTCAAGGATGTGACAACCCCAACTACCCTTTACATTGGATTTTTTTCGAAAATTTTGATTTTCTCAAAAATTACTCAAACGATTTTGATTAAAATATCGTATATTAAAGACATTTACCTAATAAATAAAATGTATATCTAGACTCTTCTGGGAATAGCCTCTGAAGACTACTTTATTCTCGATGAATTTGACGGAATTTTGCATAACTGATAAACTGTAAGAGATGGGCAAAAATTTAACAGACAAAAATGTAGAGCACATTAAAACACACAATTTATGTTAAATACTTTTATTTCGTGGAGTTGATCGTTTTTGCAATATTTCTTGATTTTTGTTTCAGCTATGAAAAACCTATACTTTTCTCATACAGGAATCTGTCAACTCCTGCCCATACAAACAAAGGAACTTCAGTCACATAACAACCAGCTTTTGATTATTAGTTTAGCCTATAGTACTCACTTATTTCCCTTCTGCTTACAAGGAAGCAAGTAATAAGACTATTTGTGATAATTTTTTTCTTGATTAGCATGAAGTAAATAGAAGCATAAGCTTTTTAACAATAATTTGTTGCAGAGAGGTAGAGAAAGTCATGTGAATGGAACACATCAGATTTTTATTTATTGTGTTCAGACACACGTTCACACATGCACACACGGAGTTTTCTCTTTTTACTTTCTCTATACGCACTATGTACATAGTGTATAGAGAAGATATTGCACTCCACCCAAAAATTCGATACCGAGATTTCACCGGAAATATATGTTTTAGGGTCCCCAATATAAAAAAAAAGCATTTTCACAAAAAGGTCCGTGTGTCCGTGTGTCAGTGTGCCCGTGTGTCTGTGAACACGATAACTCAAAAACGAAAAGTCGGTAAAATACCAAACTTGGTATTTAGGTTTAACATCTTCCAGGGCTGCGACACGAAGATTTTGAGAAAAATCCCCCCACGCCCAACTACCCTTTACATGGACTTTTTTCGAAAATTTTGATTTTCTCAAAAATGGCTCTAACGATTTTGATTAAAATTTCATATATTAAAGCTATTTACCTCAGAAATAAAATGTATATCTTGAATTTTCTGGGAATAGCCTCTGAAGAATAGTTTATTCTGGATGAATTTTACTGAATTTTGACTAACTGCTAAACCGTAAGAGATGGACAAAAACTTACTACACAAAAAATGTACAGCACATTAAACCACACAAATATATGTTATATACATTTTTTTCGTGGAGTTCGTCGTTTTTAAGACATTCCTTATTTTTGGTTTCTGCTGTGAAAAACGTATACTTTTCCCATACAGGAACTTGTCAACTCCTATCCATATAAACAAAGGAACTTCAGTCGCATAACAACCAGCTTTTGACTATCACTTTAACCTATGGTAGTCCCTTATTTCGCTTCTACTCTCAAGGAAGCAAGTAATAAAACTATTTCTGCCAACTTTTTCTGATTAGCATAAAGTAAATAGAAGTATAAGTTTTTTAAGAATAATGTGCTGCAGGGATATAGAGAAAGTCATGTGAATGGTACACATCCGATTTTTGGACTTAGGATTTCTAGTGAAATCTGGGCATCGAATTTTCTATATACTACGAGGTACGTCCAAAGTAAGTTCCGTTTCAATTTATCTCCGCTGCAGCGCTACGATCACAGTTCCGCACATGCGGGGTATAAGCTCTGTATCAAGGAGAAGAAACGTGCGCCATTTTGAGACCGCTGTCAGCCACATACGCTTTGTTGTGCTTGTTTACAATGTCGGTGTTGTTTGAAAATCCCGCCGCTTTTGAAATCAGATCTGTGATTCGTTTTCTGAATGCTAGCAAAGTGAGACCAATTGAAATTTATCGGCAAATTTGCGAAGTTTACGGACAAAATGCGATGAGTGATTCAATGGTGAGAAGATGGGTCCGACAGTTCAATGAAGGACTTAGTGAAGTGCACGATGAAGAACGAAGTGGGCGTCCATCTTTGGTTACAGAAGAACTGGTTTATATGATTGATGACAAGATCCAGGAAAACCGCAAGTTTACAATTAGTGCTCTCGCTATGGAATTTCCCCAAAGCACACGATCACTGATTCACGAAATTGTTACCGAAAAACTGAAAATGTTTCCAACTTCTATGAAGAAGGTATACAAAAACTTGTGCCACGCTATGACAAATGGCTGCAAAATTTCGGCAGTTATGTGGAAAAGTAGTATAAGAGTTGTGGAATTTTGTGCAATAAATAATTATTCTGTATCTGTACACAATTTAATTTTATTATCAAACGGAACTTACTTTCTGGACGTACCTCGTATATTCTAAGTTGAAAAAGTAAAAACGCTTTTTCCGATGAAATCTGACATCGAGTTGTATCGAATGGAATGCAATACCTTCTCTACTACTATTACATGGTGAGGTTTAGAGAAAGTAAAACTTGCTGAAGCTTGGAGAACACGCTGTAGCAAAACCGCGCATGTTAATGCTTACAATAATTTATCATACCTCTTTTGTGGACTCAGGCGATGTTTGCGGCAGAATCGTTGTCATAGCAACCAGTGTTAATAAGTAAACATTATAACGCCTAGCTGTGCTTATGTAAACAGAAGCGTGTGCAATTATCAAGCGTTTAGGGAAAGTGAAAGGACCTGGATTCAATACAGCTCCGCTTAAATGACTTCCCCACACAGGATTCGAATTTTCTTAATCCGAATAGGTGTTAGCTTTCTGAGAGGAACTGTAATGGGTTCAACTCTTCTAAGGTGTATGCATTAGAGCCACATTTAAGCACAAAAATGTAATGTTGCATTCAAATAATTATCTATCCTTTATGGTTTATAAGTGCACATAAAAACTATGTTTAGACGCATCCGTAGGCGAGTGTTCAGCGACCTGATTTCTCTTTCGCAGGTCCCGGGTTCGATTCCCGCCTGGGGCGGGGAATTTTTCTTTAACCAGAATTATTCCCTATGCCCCATAGAATCTGGTGTTTGTAAGTGAGAGTGAATGAAACAATAAAGAAAAAACTATTTTTGTTAAAGCTTATTACTTTTCTCTACACGTACTATGCACGTAATAGGTAGAGAGAATATTGTATTAAACCCAAAAGAATTTTTACCAGAAGTGTATGAATAAAAACAAAAAAAAAAAAATTTAAGAGTGACCGCTTGCGCCCGCGCGTGAACAGCATAGCTAAAAAAAAAAAAAAGAACAGCCCATTAGATACCAAATTAGGTATTTAACTTTAATATCTTCCAAGGATGTGACACGAAGCTTTTCTAGAAAATCTCCCCACTCCAAACATTAATGAAAAATCTGAAGTTTTCCATTTACTTGACCTTCTCTAAATCTTTTAAACAAATTATTGTTGAAGTTCTTCTATCTACCTCATTCTAATCGATGTAAACATCAGTATAAATGATCTTATTATTTGCTTCCGTGTAAGTAGAAGGGAAATAAGGGAATACATAAGTCTAAACGATAGACAACTCTTTTTAAAGCCGATTGCCACTTGATTGAAATCAATTTCTTTGCACGACAAAGTTGAGAAATTCCTAATGAAAAACGTTTTTAGCATTTTAAAGCGGAAACTAATAATAAGAGATGTCTCCGAAATGGCCAGTTCCAAGAAAAAAATTATGTGACATAAACTATCTGTTTTAACGAGATCTATATTTTTTGTGCAGTAAATTTATGTCTATTTCTTATGATTTACAAGTTATGCAAAATTTACCAAAACCCATCCAGAATGAAAGCTCTTCAGATAGTATTCCCCCAATAAATTAAAAATATACATTTCATTTATCATATACATTTTTATATAAGACATTTTAATCAAAATCTTTGGGTCCATTATTGGGGAAATCAAAATTTTCAACATTTTTGGTAGTAAAGGGTGGTTTGGAGTAAGGAGATTTTCCTCAGAATTTTCGTGTCGCATCCTTGTAAAATACTAAACATAAATACCAAGTTTCATATTTTAACGACTTTTCATTTTTGAGTGTTTTCGGCCACACACACACACGAATCTTTTTCTAAAAATTCTTTTTTGGATAAAGGCAAGCCTAAAACTCGTATTTACGATGACATTTTAGTATCGAATTTTTGGGTGGAATGCAATACATTCTCCATCAACTATGTACGTAGTACGTGTACAGAAAGTAAAACTTTTTTGAAAATGACTAACGATTTTGATTAACACTATATAATAAAGATATTTGCATTACAAATAAAATGAATAAATAAAAGGAATAAATAGCCTCTGAAAGTCCTCTTCATTCTGGAAGAAGTTTGTATATTTGATAAACGTTTGGGATAGACAAAAACTTAAGATTTAACTAGGGTTAACCATTTCCAATATGTTCTCTGTTGATTTAAATGTTAAGCTACTTACATTTTTTGAAACGATTGTTCTGGTCATATAAAGAAGCGCATTTCAAGACAATCGCATAGCGACAGGTTTTAAAACATTTGACTATTGCTTTAATATAGTGTATTCCCTGGGTTCCTTTCTACTTATAAGGAGCTAAGTAATAAGGTCATTCTGCTAACGCTTATCTCGATTAGAATGGAGGATAAAGGAGAAGACTTTTTACTTTCTCTAAACGTACTATGGACATAGTGTATAAAGAAGGTATTGCACTTCACCTAAAAATTCGATACCTGAATCCGAAAACATCATTTTCAGAAAAAAGGTCCGCGCCTGTGAGTGTGTGTGTGTGTGTGTGTGTGTGTGTGTGCGTCAGTGTGTCCGTGTGTCTGTGAACACGATAACTCAAAAAAGTCGGTATAATACCAAACTTGGTATTTAAGTTTAGTATCTTCCAGAGATGCGGCACGAAGATTTTGAGAAAAATCCCTCTACCCCAAACTACCCTTTACATGGAACTTTTTTTGAAAATTTTTATTTTCTCAAACATAGCTCTAACGATTTTGATTAAAATGACGTATATTAAAGATATTTACCTGACCAATAAAATGTATATCTTGAATTTTCTGGGAATAGCTTCTGAAGACTACTTTATTTTGGATGAATTTTACGGAATTTTGCATAACTGCTAAACCGTAATAGATGGACAAAAAATTACCACACAAAAATGTGCAGCACGTTTATGCTTTATGTTATAAGCATTTTTTTCGTGGAGTTGATAGTTTCTTTGTTTTTGGTTTCAGCTTCGAGAAACATACTTTTCTCATACAGAAACTTGTCAACTCCTGTTCATACAAACAAAGGAACTTCAGTCACATGGCAACCAGCTTTTGACTATTACTTTAACCTATGATACTCCCATATTTCGCTTCTATTAACATGAAAGCAAGCAATAAGACTGTTTCTGCTAATTTTTCTCGATTATATGAAGTAAATAGAATAATTTGTTGCAGAAATGTAGAGAAAGTTATGTGAATGGAACACATAAGATTTTTTGTAATAAGTTTGTTTGTAGAACCGGTAGAGGAAATCCATGCCTTGATTCGGTTTCTTTAGAAGCACCGTGTAGAATTCCTACAAATAAATCGCTCGTTATCGTCTCGCAACACAAGGATGCTAGAGGATCTAAAGTTCCTATTAATCCTTTATCAGCGACTGTGTTTTGTTCTGTGCGCACATTGCGGAAACGAGAATCCCAAACGTATCAATCACTTGAAGCAGTAAGTGATGCAGCTGTCTACAGGCACATGATGGAATACAGTAGCGTTGAAAGCACTTCCAAATAGTCAGTGGCCATATCGAGACTTTTTTATGGGAAAAGAGTTTGAGCTGCTGAAACTGTTCCAGATAATTTTATATATGGGTAGGTTTTTCTGCGTCTCGTATTCCGGAAATAAACGACACAGTAAATATGCTCACAGCGCTAAATTGTTGGTGCGTTTTTGCTTTGTGACAGGAATGAAAAGCAAAAAAGGTAGCAGGGAACATCGTTGTTTGATTTGCAAGGAAATACAAAGAAACCAAACAACACTATTTCATTCCAATCGTTTTTTTTTTGTCCCACACATAAAACAGGATACTGAAGTTCTGTAAAAAGTATGATGTGTTCCATTCACATGACTTTCTCTACCATTCTGCAACACATTACACTTACAAAATCTTGTTCTTTTGTGTGTTTCATGCTAATTGAGGTAAACATTTCCAGAAACGGCTTTATCACTCCTAACCAATTGAAAAATTCAAAGCCATAGCCGGGAACTGAACACGGTTCTCCCGCTCTCCGTGCGGGTGCTCTAACCATTGAGCTACTGTGACAATCCGCCGGTATGGCATTCAATCTTCCAACAGATCATTTGTGTTTTTACCCGGTTCTCACTTCAGAGAACCAACAGAATGGCGACTTACCATCTTAAGTATCCGGGTAATGTTTACTATGTTCCTGCCAACTATAAGCTCACACGGAGAGCGGGAGAACCGTGTTCAATTCCCGGCTCTGGCATTGAATTTTTCAACTGGTCCTAACCAACTAATTGTATATCATTGTACCTTTCAATAATATGTAGGAGAGAGGAGTGTTACACTTATAATAGAATAGCAGGCTTTCCAGAAATCGTGCACATTTGGAGGGCGTCTGCTTCTATGGACCCTTTTCAGTAATCCAAATGTACAATAATCCATCGGCGATACATCAGGCGACTTAACAGGAAAAATATGGAATATATTCCCATTTCTTTCATGTTCTCCAAGAATGTGCTACTTGAAACATGTGTATGCTTATGCCAGACCTTATTTGCATATGCAGCATCGAGATCAGGGATTTCTGTACCGAAAATTGGTATCAGGACATTACTCTGATAGTATATGCAGTTTATTTTTGAAATGTATGTACACAGTGAATGACTAATCTACCATAGCTGTACCCTGCTATTACCATGCAATCCTTGAGAAAACCTTCCTTTGCTTCCATATACCAAATTTCAATTTTTTCTCCTCTAGGTCTGTAATATAAGGCCAGGAGTTTGTTAGACCACTCGCCTCTCACGTAGACGGCTCGGTTCAATCCCAAGCGACCGCATTTGAGATTTGTGGTGAACAAAGCGGTGCAGGGGCGGGTTTTCTCTGGGTTCTCCGGTTTTCCCCGCCATCGCATTCCACCGGTGCTCCATCTTCATTCATGTATCATCGCCTGCGGTGCCACATGTAGTAGAAGCGGGCGTTAAACAATACCCCCCTCCAAAAAAAAATTATACTTTTTACCAGCTAGGTACGTCCATATAGCTTTTGGCTTTTAATAGCACGTTCTGCAATGCTTTTACGCGACACTTTTGCACCCGAATGTTGTGGCCCTTTTTAAATCCAAATCCTTATGAATTATGGTAGTAACAGAGATTCCTAATTTAAACCCTCTGAGTTGCAGGATTTGGTTCGGAAACAAGGGCTTAAACATTTCTAAATATCTCCAGGGTGTTTACTGGTGGCCGGTAATACATTTGCCTGTTTCTTGCTCTTTGGAATAAGTCCTCATCTGGCCTTACCATTTTACTTTCTCTAGCTTTTTTCCAAATGCCATTATCTGACATTATGTTTGTGCAGTTTTGCTGACAGTTGGGAAGTAGCTTCATCACTCAACACCAATGCTTCGATGAAACTTTTAGTTTCCATTCTAATTCCTCACAGAAAGTTTATCGCTTTGCTTTGTCGTCTGGTTTTAGAGCCTTCAAGAATTGCAGACGGTATGAATGGAGCTTCAAACCTTCCGTAAAATTTTCCACACAGTTTGCTGGGATATATTTAAGCTCTACTGTCCTTTACGGTTGATTTCTGAGAAACTCTTTCTCTCACTGGTTGACTTCCGCTTGTAGATGCATCCCCTCGTTTTGGAGTCGGCGAATACTGGGCCCACTGGGTAGATCAACAACAACTTTTCTTCTAAAATTGCGGTGTACAGTGACAACAGACTGGGATATGTGTAAATCTAGCACACAAGATGCCTTCGTCTTTGTTTGCAGCCAGTTTTCTGTTATATCGCCTCCTAGCAAAGAAACTAATAAATATGCAACATGTTCACCAACATAGCAAAAAATATTATAGTTTCTCTTTCCATTGATACCAATATCATGTTTCTAAGTGTCTCCTAATTTAATCGGAAAGATCATTTATAGTAACACTGTATTTTGCATCGGAAAGGGCAGTAATGTAATGGTGCTATTTTATGGCGCATTTGAAACCGAACAGAAACGAAAGCACGAACCAACATAATGATACACTTTTACTACTGTTCCTTCATTTAGCTCCCCATATTTTAGCAAGGAGCTAGTGTACTCGTCCAAGCTTGTCACCACAGATTGCGAACAACCCTCCATGATCTTTATGTTTGTACGAGAATCGGCTGATATGGTGCTACTAGGCCAGTTAGACGATAGCATCGTCTAGATTAGTCTATATCCATAGTTATAGGTCAATAGCTTGTTTAGTTTTCGAATGACAGCATTTTAAATAAGACAACTTTAGAGTTTTCACGAAAATGAAGGATTTGGAAAAACGAGCAGTGACTAAATACTTCCATTTGAAAGGTTTTTACGCTATAAGAAATCAAGGAGGAAATGGACAGTGCATTGAAATACTTTGACTCTTCATATTCAATGATTAAAAGGTAATGAGCCTCGCTCTGGACGCCCTGTAGATGTGACAACTCTAGAGATCATTGGAAAAATTCATCGATCAGTACTGGAAGACCGCATATTAAAGTTGTTTAAGACAGCAGAGCCTATAAGCACATCAAAAGAAGGTGCGGGTAATATTTTAAGTAATGTTTTGGGCTCTCGCAAGGTCTGTGCAAGATAGGTGGCGGATTTGTTGACACCTGATCAAAAGTTACAAAGAAACACTGTTTCTGTTAAGAATGTGGAGCTCTACCGTAAAAATCCAAGTGAATTTTTGAGACGGCTATTACCATGGATGAAACTTGGATGCATCACTACACTCCATAAAGTAAATCACAATCAAAACAGTGGATTGCGCCAGGTGAACCAACTCCAAAAAAGCCAAAGTCAATTTTGTCAGCTAACAAGGTTGTGGCGAATATTTTTTGGGATGCACAGGGAATTATTTTTATTGATTACAAAAGGGTAAAAGTATTACTAGTGACTATTATGCAAGCTTACTGAGTGATGAGCATCACAATGCTCCGGCCCATCTTCAATCATTGCAATTATAAAAATGTTCGAATCAAAGTTGGAATTGCTTGAACATCCACCCTATTCGCCAGATCTAGCACTCGGTGACTACCACCTGTTCCCAAACCTCTAAAAATCTCTTGGAGGACGAAGATTTCACAGCAACGAGGAGGTCATTGATGCAGTATACAGCTATTTTGAGAACCTTGATAAATCGCACTACAGAGATGGTTTAATTACATCAGAACACTGATATGGCAAGTGTATTAGCCTTTCTGAAGATTATATTGAGAAATAAAGCAAAAAAAAATTAAAATGCTGTTTTCTTTGAGAGCTCCGCGACTTATCAGCCGACCCTAGTAATCATTACTGGTTATCGTTACTCTCTGTCTGTTATTTCTGTAACTGTTACATTGTGATAACCGTGACATTGTGGTAACCGTTGGGTTATTTTCTGCCCATCTAGTCTGTCAGGTAGAGGTCGATAATGCGGTCTGCCTGTCACTTGCACCGGCAAACAAAGCTCTCCTAGGGTAAATAACCTCTCTTCTCCCTCTCGGTAGGGGTTGTCTACCTTAGTGGTGCCGGTGCATACACCAACTTCTGAAAGGAATACGTGAAAAGCTCCCTGCATTCACAACATGGAGAAAATGAGAATAACTTGTGAACTTCTTACAATACAGTACAATACAGCTTCTGCTCTTCTTGCTCGTTATAAGAGTTAGTTTACCGATTCTTTGTAGAACTCTGTTAGTTTCTTCTCTATTGCTTACTTGCTTGAGGTCACATTGCTACCGACAATTCAGCTCCACTATTAAACCACCAACAGAAAGACCGAGATTAGGAAATTTCAACCAATCGAAGTCATCTGACTGGAGCGGTATTCTCGAAAAATCTTATTGCAGCTTATGTTCATTTCTTTGAAATCTTGTCGCACCTCTGGAATGGCACTAGTTTGTTCCCGGGTGCGGTTTATGGTTACAAGAATGGTGTGTGTTTGTGGTTGGCTTTGCTCAGGGTTTTTATTAGCATAGAAACTCTTTCAGGTAGTGGTGAGACACAAGTGCATTATTAATTGAGCCCAGACTTTTTCCGCCGTAGAACAAACGTGTATACTTCTTAATGTTTTTAAACTGTGACGTTAACACGTTACTTGCCCGCGAATGTTATTGTTTATTAATGTTGATGCCGTGATTTATTACGTATTCTGGTCAGTATTTAAACAACTATTTCTCTCTTACCCAGGTTGCCTGTTCGGCTCCACCACGGACTCTAAAATCACATCTTAGTTGTGTGGAGTGCCTTATAATGTCGCCTTAACTGCGAGCATAGTTTTGTGTCCCGTTATGTGCCCCCGAGCAGGGTCCATTCATTTGGTTGAATGCACAGCAGGTAACGAGATCTTGTACCCCGAGCTCGTGACTTATACGTGTTAAAAGTCTTTTTACCCTTCCCATTTTCACTATACATTTATATTTTCTCTTCTTAATAATTCTTTTCCCCGGGGCAAGGCATGTACTGTCTTACCTCACATACGTACATTTAATCTCCTGTCTTGGTTATTGGTAAAGGTGACAATCCAGGTAGCCAACCTTCACGTTTATTAACTGCCAGTTCCACAATTGTACTTTAATTAATTCAGTTAAAATGTTTATTTAAAGTTTTATCCATTTCATAATAAACATAGTTAAAAAAGAGTGAAAATCATTATTATTTGTATTTCTTATGTATAAGATGGTTGTAATAACCTCAAATAAAATAAGGTTTGTTTCCACTTCACGTATTACTTATTAAAAGCTGAAATAAAGTAATTTTCTCTATTTATATTGTCTACATCCAATATTCGTACATTGGGTGTAGACACGATCGGCCATATCATAATTCAGGAGGCAGTGAAGAAAGAAAACAAAAAACTTATGTGCTTCATTCATACGACTTTCTCTACATCTCTGCAACAAATTATTGTTAAAAAGCTTATGCTTCTATTTACTTCCTACTAATCGAGAAAAAATAGCAGAAATAGTATTATTACTTGCTTCCTTGTAAGTAGAAGCGAAATAAGGGAGTACCATAGGTTAAAGCGATAGTCAAAAACTGGTTACCATGTGCTCCTTTGGTTGTATGGACCAAAGTTGACCAATTTCTGCTTGAAAAATATGCAAGTTTTTAAAGTGAAACCAAAAACAAGGAAAAATATAAAAAACGATCCACACGATCCACTGCGCTCCGGTCGTGAATTATCGACAAGATGAAATCACTTGTATTATGATAATACTGATAAATTTCGTTTTGTCCAACAAAAGTACACGTTTTACTTTGGCTGTTTAGCTTATGGTCTTAATAAATTGTGCAACACAAAACTTGTCCTTTTGATGAAAATAGGTATATTAGATGTTCTGTTTATAGAAATATCTCATGTGCTTCATTCACATGGTTGCACAACCTGTTCTGCAAACAAATTATTCTTACAAAATATTCTTCTTCTCTCTATTTCTTGCTATTCAACATAAACTTTAGCAGAAATTATTATAAGTAGAAGGAAAATAAG
Source organism: Hymenopus coronatus (assembly GCA_030762935.1). NCBI lineage: Eukaryota > Metazoa > Arthropoda > Insecta > Mantodea > Hymenopodidae > Hymenopus > Hymenopus coronatus. The sequence goes on along the minus strand of CM060886.1, from coordinate 101,995,857 downwards.
GGAATACCTTAGGCTACGAAATGTTTAAAAGCTTTCGCTATGAAACTGATTATGAAATTAGGTCCTCCTACCAAGTCCAGAAGTAAAACATATAAAATAGGAATAACGACTTCCCATTTGAGAAAAGTATAAGTATTTTAAAATTGAAACCAATGACAAGGAATGTGTCGGAAATCATTAATTCTACAAAAATATTTGTATGACATAAATTGCGTCTTTTAACGATAAGTAACTTTTTGTATCTTGGATTAATTGTTTTTTCACACACGCCGTGTGTAGGACAGAGGTTAATTAGGTAGGGTCAGACTGAAAAATTCAATGCCATAGCCGGGATTTGAACCACGGAGTTTCTGAAAATCGGTTCTTCTTTCCAATGCGAAATGCACAGTCCTACGTCAGTTCTGTCTGCTTGCGCATGGGTAGCCATGTTGGTGAATCGACCATTGGCAGAGTTCAAATCTAAAACTGGACTAGAATCTGCAATGTCGCAAACAGCCTCGCCTTCCCGCTTCCAAGACTGGCCAACAGAGGGCAGTCTGTGCATCCGTTTCCTCATTGTCTAATTAAGTCCAATTTGGTTGCATCTCTACATAATCACACGCTAAGCATACTGTTGTTACGTAATGCAGAGGAGATCAATTAGCTTTTGTTAGATCTCACCGAACTACTTTTTAACCGAAAAATTTACTCTCTTTTGTGCACATGAGTACCTATTCTCTGAATGAAAATGCCTAGACGAAACCTAGCCCGGTAGCAATACTGGTGGAAATGTATTGTTTGAATTCCTACACATGTAACAATCCAGCAATTCATGAAACACATGGTCATTTCTGGCAACATTTTCTCATTCCATTTCAGCAGATGATTCCTGTATTACATCATACAGCTGCAGTATTCCCTACATACTTTCCTACTTGAATTAACGAAATAGTTTTCCCGTTTTGATTGAAATTTCCTCTCTTTCTTCTCTCTGAGTGAGCAGCTTATGAAACTGCCGTTGGAATCCTCTCAGGCCATATTGTTACGTTGTCGCGGACCTTTTCGCTTGAAGTTACGCTACATCGCACAGCAGTTGTTTATTTTCCCAAACTCTCAAGCTCTCCTGAAGCTAGAAGGTCTTTGTCGGGTATTCTATTCGCCGACAGCGTACAACAAAGAATAAACCCCAGAGCCAAATAGTTTCTTTGCTACAATATTCACTAGTCTATGATGCAAATTCCTTTGTAGCATCAAATGTTCATCTAATGCTCTTGATGTGAGCTCGTTTTATCTACTGCTTCAGGCAGTCTCTGTGCTCATGACATTTTATAATTATGTGAATGTTGGCCTCTATCCAGACATTTCTAGCAGTTTCTCAAACATTTTTATTCACATTAGATATTTGAATATGAGATAAAAATTGGTATAGTAATTAATATGCAGTAATGACGTGGTTCTGGACACCTTTTAGTTAAATTAATTTGAAAAATTTGAATGTTGCATTAAACTCTTATCCAGGATCGTTGTTATCAGATAAATGATACTCAAATAAAAAATCTGATGTGTACCATTCACATGACTTTCTCTATATCCCTGCAACAATTTATTCTTAAAAAGCGTATACTTCTATTTACTTCACGCTTATCGAAAAATTTAGCAGAAATAGTCTTATTACTTGCTTCCTTGTAAGTAGAAGCGAATTAAGGAACTACCATAGGTTCAAATGTTAGTCAAAAGCTGCTTGCTATGTGACTGAAGTTCATTTGTTTGTATGGACATGAGTTCACAAAGTCCAGTATGAGAAAAGAATGTTTTTTATAGCTGCAACCAAAAACAAGGAATATCTCAAAAACGACCAACTCCAAGAAAAAAATGTATGCAACATAAATTGTGTGTCTTAATATGCTCTACATTTTCAATGTGGTAAGTTTTTGTCCATCTCTTACGGTTTAGCAGTTATGCAAAATTCCGTAAAATTGACCCAGAGTAAAGTAGTCTTCAGAGGCTATTCCCAGAAAATTCAAAATATACATTTTATTTGTCAGGTAAATATATTTAATATGCGTTATTTTAATCAAAATCGTTAGAGCCATTTTTTTGAAAATCAAAATTTTCGAAAAAAGTTCCATGTAAAGGATAGTTTCGGGTGGGGGGATTTTTCTCAAAATCTTCGTGTCGCATCCCTGGAAGATATTAAACTTAAATACCAATATACACACACGGACCTTTTTCTCAAAGTGGCTTTTTTGGATACAGGGGGTCCTAAAACCTGTATTTCCGGTGAAATCTCGGTATTGAAGTTTTGGGTGGAATACAATACTTCTCTATCCCTATGTACATTGTACATACGGGGCTAGAGAAAGTAAAAATAATGACCAGAAAGTGCTAAAATAACATAGTGTTGAACTTTTAACTATAAACCGAGTTTAATTTGCCCCTTTATGGACTAGTTTACCCAACTTTGGAAAATATATACTTTTGTAAACGTACACATATATACGTATTATTTTATGTTATATCCAATGTGAAAATCAGAATTATTCCTCTCATATTACTTAGAGAAGCTGAAAATTTGAAGAAATCTATGGATTTTGGGATTGACGTTTCAATACTTGAACACCATTAATCTTAGAAGTACCTTATTGACCCAGTTTTGAGCACTTCTATTATATAAGTAGAAATGTATTATATTTCATATTGGTTGCATAATAAAAGGAAAAGATTTTTGGGAGTTTACCTTTTATACTGTATCCAATGTGAAACATAATGAAATGCTGCTGTCATTTAATATGAGGGCTCAAAACTGGGGCAGTGTAGTATTTTTAAGATCAATGGTGTTCAGTATTTTTAAGATGGTGTTCATGGTGTTCAACTGTCATAAACCAAAATTAATAAGATGTTTCAAATGTTTTGTTCCTCTAGGTTATATGAAAGAAATAAATCCATTTTTACCTGAATACAATAATCGAGTAAAATACAATATATGTTTGTATATTTATAAACAACTATATTTTCCAGATTTGGGTCAAGTAACTCGTTAGCCAAATTAAGGTGAAAGGTTCAATACAGTATTACAGTAGATCTTTCTGGTTATAATTTATGAGAAAAGAATTATCTGGAATGAGAGTTGTATGCATATTCAAATTTGAAAGTCAACGCAAAAAAATCTGATGTGTTACACTCACATGACTTTCTCTAGCTGCTCTAAAAACAAACTTCTTACAAAAGATCATTCTTCTTTCTATACAAGCTAATCGTGATAAAAATTAATAACATGTTCTTATTACTTATTTCCTTATTAGCAGAAGGCAACTAAAGGAGTGCACTAGGTTAAAGTGATAGTCAAATGTTTTAAAACTGTCGTTATGTGATAACCATTGCAAATCGCTTCTTTATTTGACCAGCAGCGGAACAAAATAAGCATGGACACTTCCTATCTGAGAAAAGTAAAGTACTTTACAATTGAAACCAATAACAAGGAATATCTCAAAAACCACCAACCCCACGTAAAAAATGTATATAACATAAATTGTGGGTTTTAACGAACTCTACATATTCTAGTAAATAAGTTTTTGTATATCTCTTACGGTTTACCAGGTATGCAAAATTCCACAAAAATCATCCAGAATAAAGATGTCTTCAGAGGCTATTCCCAGAAAATTCAAGATATACATTTTATTTATCATGTAAATATCTTTAATATGTGATAATTTAATCAAAATCGTTAGAGTGATTTTGAGAAAATCAAAATTTTCAAAAAATTTTCCATGTAAAGGGTAGTTGAAGGTGGAAGGATTTTCTTGAAAATGTTCGTGTCGCATCCTTGGAAGATACTTAAATAACGGACATTACCTTTTTGAGCTATGCTGTCCAGACACACATTCACATGGACCTTTTTCTAGAAATACCTTTTTTGGATTCAGAAAGTCACAAAACAAGTATTTCCGGTGAAATCTCGGTACCGAATTTTTGGTTGCAATACAATACCTTCTTTGTACATTATGTACACAGTACGTGTAAAGAAGGTAAAAAGTGTCCAAATTAATTCCGCTACTGTATTTTGATTATCTAAAATCTGAAAATAAATTAGATGTAATTTTCTGGTTAAGCTTTTAATAGCTATTTTAGTTGGTGAGAGGGAAAACTTTCTGTTACAAGGCAACAAGAATACCATGGCATATGACAGCAACTCCGTACGGGACAAGCCTCAAATATCCTACAAACACACAACTCGAATTTTTAAGGGCACCGATCCGGATGGCCGCGCGCCTTAAGTAAACAAATAAAAAACTAAGGAAATGTTAGGAAAATGGAATAAAAAGGAGCAGCAACAAAATAAAGGAATACAGCAGTGGATTCTCGACAAGGCTCAGGAATAAAAATAAATAAATAAAAATGCTACATTCAGGGTTACGGCCATGTCTGTCTTGGCTCTTTACTCACACCTGGCCTGTGCCGATATAGCTAGCCATTACAGACTACTCCATGAATCCACAGGTGCAATAACGGTACTGCTGCACTTCCACATTTAAATTCTCAGCGGTGGAGAATTTTTTTTATAATGAGCAGTGTCATTGTTTGGTGAAACTTATTCTGCAAAAACTATTCTTACAAAAGCTTATTCTCTATGCTTCATGCTAATCGAGATAAACGTTAGCAGAAATGTTGTTATTACTTAATCCCTCCTAAGTATCAGGGAAATAAGGTTAAAACGAGAGTGAACATCTTTTAAAAGTAAGTACGCTATATGATGGAATTGAAGTTCCCTTCTTTTGCATGAATAGGGTTAAAAACGTGAATAATGATTTCCCATTTTAGAAAAGTTTTAAGTACTAGAAATTTTAAAACCAATGCCATGGAATATAACGAAAGGGGTTAACTCTACAAAAAATCTGATGCGATCCATTCACATGACTTTCTCTACATCTCTGCAACAAATTATTGTTAAAAAGCTTAGGCTTCTATTTGCTTCATGCTAATCGACAAAAAATTAGCAGAATTAGTCTTATTACTTGCTTCCTTGTAAGTAGAAGCGAAATAAGGGAGTACCATAGGTTAAAGTGATAGTCAAAAGCTGGTTGCTATGTGACTGAAGTTCCTTTGTATGGACAGGAGTTGACAGATTCCTGTATGAGAAAAGTAAAAGTTTTTTAAACCTGAAGCCAAAAACAAGGAATATCTAAAAAACGATCAACTCCTCGATAAAAAATTATATAACATAAATTGTGTGTTTTAAAGCGATTTACATTTTTTTTGTGGTAAGGTTTTGTCTATTTCTTACAATTTAGCAGTTATGCAAAATTTCGTAAAGTTCATCTAGAATAAAGTAGTCTTCAGAGGCTATTCCTGAAAAATTCAAGATATACATATTACTTGTCAGGTAAATATGTTTAATATACGAAATTTAATCCAAATCTTTAGAGCCATTTTTGAGAAAATCAAAATTTTCGAAAAAAGTTCCATGTAAAAGGTAGTTGGGGGTGGGGGGATTTTCTTGAAAATCTTCGTGTCGCATCCTTGGAAGATACCAAACTTAAATACCAAGTTTGGTATTTGACGATCTTTTCGTTTTTGAGCTATGCTGTCCACAGACACACAAACACACAAAACATACTCACACAAACGCACACACACACACGGACGTTTTTCCAAAAATGTTTTTTTTTCGAATCAGGGGGACCCAAAACGTGTATTTCCGGTGAAATCTCGGTATCGAATTTTGGGTGGAATACAATACTTCCTCTATACACTATCTACATAGTACGTGTAGAGAAAGTAAAAATGTATATGCCTAAATTGTGTGTTTTAACCAGTTATATATATATATATATATTGTATTGAAAGTTTTTGTGTATCTCTTACGGTTTACCAGTTATGGTAAAGTTATTCAGAATAAACAGAGTTGAGAGACTATTCCCAATATATTTAAAATGTACGTCTTATTTGTCACGTATTTAATATACGACATTTTAATAAAATTCATTAGAGCCATTTTTAGATAATCGGAATTTCGAAAAATCTCCCATGCAAAGGGTAATTTGGGGTGGGGTAAATTTCCTGAAGATATTCTTGTTGCATCCTTGGAAGATAATGAACTTAAATACCAATTAAATACCAATACCTCCCCCACATACACACATACATATACACAAGCACACACGGATCTTTTTCGAAATTATTTTTATTTAGGCGGCCATAAAATACGCGTTTCCGGTGAAATATCGATATCGGATCTTTGGGTGGAATGGAAAGCTTCTCTACTTACTATGTACTCGTAGGTAGTACAAGGTAGAGAAAGTAAAAGAAAATAGATAAATAAATTGCAAATAAGCTTATGAACTGTGGAGAAATGCCGCGTAGATGAGATCTGTTATTATAATATTGTTAGCGTTATACGAGAGTGCAATATATAGAGTTTTACGTATTTAAAAAGCTAGCTCGGAGCCATAATGGTTGCGGAAAGCAGTCCTTTATTTTTTGTGTAACAGAGGACAGTATGTCCTGCGGGATATCCTACATCCTTTATTCAATTCCCACGTCGCTAAGGCGTGAAATTGTGTGCCGCGGCTGCTTGTTGCTTTGTGGGATAGGTTAGTGTCGTTTCTGTTCTACAGCATATTGATTTTTGGCCTTCAGATCGCTGTTCTGACAGCTTTTTAATAGAATGTACCACAATAGGGTGATAGTTATGCAACAGGCTCTGAATATACAGCAACTATTGCTGTTTTATACAGAATGACACTTAAATATATTTAAATCAATGTATCTTATGGAAATTCCAAGATCTACACATTTCTTTGGTGGTTTGCTCTCTCTCCCACGATATTTTACCAGAAATGCATGTTTTGAGGTCCCCTGAATCCAAAATAAGCCTTTTTTACTTTCTCTAGTACGAATGTGCAATAAATAAAATCAAATCTGTACAATAACCCAGGTACCTATTTATTTAAACCAGACCTAATATCCCAGATTTTTAATATTTATTAAACTTGACATTTATACATACATCATTCATTTAAATATACATTAAATTAACATACTTATAAATATAAATATAAAAGTAAAATTATAAAAAGTAAAAAGATAGCCTCAAACAAATAAACATAAATTTGTACACGTATGTACACTGTACGTGGTAGAGAAGGCAAATTTATTTTTATTTTTTCATTCAGGGATTCTCCGAAATTTATTTCCAGCGTAATCTCTTTGTCCAATTTTTGAATGGAATACAATACCTTTATTTGCTACGTACATTGCATGTGGAGAAGAAGAAAATCTGTTATTTGTTATTCTTGGCGTCCCAAAATATTTATTTGGGATGAAATCTCAATATGGAATTTTTGAGTGGAATACAATGCCGTTTCTACGTAGTAAGTACATTGTACATGATAGTGAATTCTTTTTTATCCAGGCGTCCTCAAAATATTTACTTCCTGAAATCTTGCAATCGAATTTTGGGGGAATACAATACCTTTATCACCTACAGTGCATATTGCACATGCAGAGAGTACGAAGTTATTTTGGTGGATTCGGGGTTCCTCAAAACAGGTATATCCGATGTAAGCATAGAACTTTTGAGTGGAAATGCGACACTGTCTGTACGCATTATGTACATCGTACATAGTGCACAAAGTAAACATTTTTACTTTCTCTACACTATGTACATAGTGTATAGAGAATGTATCGCACTCCACCAAAACATTTTTACTTTCTCTACACTATGTACATAGTGTATAGAGAATGTATTGCACTCCACCAAAAAATTCGATACCGAGATTTCACCGGAAATATATGTTTTGGGGTCCCCTGTATCCAAACAAAGTATTTTCAGAAAAAGGTCCGTGTGTGTATCCGTGTGTCCGTGTGTCTGTGAACACGATAACTCAAAAACGAAAATTGGTATTTAAGTTTAGTATCTTACAGGGATTCGACACGAAGATTTTGAGAAAAATCGCCCCACCCCAAACTACCCTTTACGTGGAACTTTTTTCGAAAATTTTGATTTTCTAAAAAAATGACTAACGATTTTGATTAAAATATCGTATATTAAAGTTATTTACCTGACAAATAAAATATATATTTTGAATTTTCTGGGAATAGCCTCTGAAGACTACTTTATTCTGGATGAATTTTTCATAACTACTACACCGCAAGAGATGGACAAAAACTTAACCCACAAAAAAATGTTGAGCACGTTAAAACACACAATTTGTTTTACATACATTTTTTTCGTGGAGTTGATCGTTTTTGAGATATTCCTTTTTCTTGGTTTCATATTTGAAAAACTTATAATTTTCTCATACAGGAATTTGTCAAATCCTGTTAATACAAACAAAGAAACATCAGTCACATAGCTTATTAACAATACTAATTTATAGAGATATAGAGAAAGTCATGTGAATGGAACACATCAGATTTTTATTCAGGAGTATCAAAATATGTATTGAGTTTTTGAGTCGAGTGCAATATCTTGTCTACCTACCTACCAGGTAGAGTAAATCCAAATGCTCACTGTTGATGAGAATGACCCTTAGCCTCAGTATCAATTATCTCGGATAATTGTGTCCACTTTTTGCCGTTGTCTTGTGATTTTAACATGCTAGTACCTCCAGGTCATCAGATAACAAAGTCGGCACAAATTCAGTAGTAGTAGCATCATTAAATTGCGTTTTTAAACATCCGGTGTTAACTGAATTAGCAGCGTGTTCGACAAGAGCAGCAGTTGAACAAATAAAAACGCTGCGATCTTCTCTTTTTTCACAGAGAACTCTTTGCATATCGGCTTTTTATTTGCATCGACAAAGGACATAGGGATGGAACTTTTTCCTGCCGCGTGGTGGGGATGGGCTTTTATCATTACCCGCTTCTCACGTTGGGAAGGGGAAGTGTGGAGTAGTTAATTAGCTGTTGGAAACGGATTTCCAGAGCAGACACCCTTCACACTCCTAACTCGATCAAATCCAATGCGAACTTGCTCGTTCTAAACCGCTATCAGTTGTTTCACATATCAGATACTCTCGTTATTGTGTCCATTTGCATCGATCTGGGATCAGTTATTGTGTTAGCAAATCTAAAAGCTGTAAACGGCTGCTATTGATGTCTATTGTCACAATATTAATATCAAAATCTGGAACAAGAGGGACTGGGTTGGTCGGTTGATTGATTTGTGCATTCCGGAGAGGCATCCACACTGTGCGTCAGACCCAAGGAGAATAGAATGGCAAGAGATGAGTGTGGCGCACGAAAAACGTTGGGTCGGTTTATGAGCGACATGTTGAGTAAAAGATAACGTCTCTAAAATAATCAAATTTGGCCAAAATCCGATTTTATGAGTTATTATAAAACAATAATTTGCTTGACAATACTAGTACATGCCCCAAGTACGGACTGCTCACAAGCCATTAGAGATAGAACAAAAGATACGAGGGACACTATTTATATTTTGAGATTAATAATAAAAAAATAATTTATCATTGAAGTTTTGCTTTATTGTTTCTCAAAATATTTTCCTTTATGATCGATACACTTTAGCATCGTTTGAATAATTTGTCATTGCAATTTTTCCAATCTTCTTGAGACCCTCCAAATCATGGCTGTTGAACGCATCAGTGATTTCATGTGCAGACGAAAATCGTTGTGCATGCATTTTATTATTGATGTCCGGAGCCAGAAGAAGACATTGGGTATAACATCAGAACTGTACGGCAGATGAGTCATCAATTCGATTCAAACTGTCGGTTGTTAGACGAGATGTTTGAGAACTTGCATTCTCTTGATAAAGAACGATCCAATGGCAGTTGTTTGTTTTTCTTATTTCATCAAAGACTTCCGGCAAACAAATGGTATGTCCATTCAAAATTGGCTATTTTACGTTTCCCTAAAGGTCCAGTTGGTGCAAAAAAATAAAAATAAAGTGATTATTTTATTTAGAAGTGCTTTGAGTGCGAACAACTTTTGTTGGAATTGGTTCATCTTGAAACACACTTACAGTGGGCTGATGTTTATGACCCTGCTCATATGCATATATCTGTTATTCGTCACCCGTTACAATCTCATATAGTCTTTTGAAGCCCCACCATTGTATTTATTGAGCATTTGTATTCACCAATCATTTTAAGATTGTGTCAATAATTTATGATGCAATACTTGATATATACTAGTGAAACTAATGTCTGGGATTGCGTCCATTTCATATTATGTGGCATGACGATTTTGCACTATTAGTTTTGGCATAGCATCAGTATTTTCTGCCACAACAACTATTTTGGACGACTTAACGCGAATTTCGTCAATGAGCGAACAGCGGCCACGATTAAACTCGTTATACCAGCGTTTCACAGTGGAAAAGGTTGCAGATTCATTGCAAAATTTAGTAGTATGTTGATCAATGCTATGGCATTGAGTTTTTCAGTCTGACTCTACCTCTCCAACTCCTGTCCTACCCACGGCTTGTGTGAAAAAAAAAATCCATAATTGTTGGCTATACTATGAATCCTGGGACTTTAGTACTTCAACATTGTAAGTCGCTATTGGGTTTGTCGTCTCAAAGTAATTTGAGAACACCTTGTGGTTTACCGGGAAGCATGCGAGGTCAGTTGAGAAATTCATGTTGGCATGTTGGCATGGTAGCTCTGTGGCAGAGTAACAGGCTAGAGATCGGAAGGTCCGTGGTTCAAATCCCGGCTATGGCATTGAGTTTTTCACCTATTCAATGTTTCTTTACTAATTAGTGATAGTATAAAAATATGATATTGTCGCATGTGTCATTGGCGAGAGTTTAATTTATTATGTTTTAGTAATTACGAATTAATTAATCTGAATTAATTGGGATTTGAGCTTACAGATTCTAAGGAAAATACAAGCTTTGTTATAAGCTGATGAAATAACAGGATGGAAGCGACTAGCCTCTTCCGATGGCACTCCCAGTGGACTTTTGATGCCACCAACTTCCGTTCGGTTTACGTGCACATTCGCACTTTGACGTCACACAGGATATTCTAGAACATTTAAGCATTCGGTGCTGATTGGCTAAGTCTACCCACTATCAGGGCGTTGGTTCTTCATATTAGGAGAACGGCCACCATGTTGGAATGCCCTTCCGGGGACGCCACTAAATCTATTTAAGGGACGGCAAACCCGTCCTCCGGGGCTATTGTCTTTGACCGTCGGGGAACCTCTATTTGCTTGTGTGCGTCTTGAGGCGTCGCTCCGGGCTCAACCGGCCACCACTTTGACCACTTCTCACCTCCCCTAGACACATCATGACATATTTCTTAAGGTAAGGATTTATGTTAGTAACTCCATAATGAGAATGATATTGGCCAGGATTAATAGAATAGTTTGCCATCCTCCACCTTTGTAAACCAAACATGCGTAACCAACAGATTATTTAATCTTTCTTAATATATTAGCTTAACTTAAGTCCCATTGTTATCATTGCTCTACCATCTACCTTCCTTTCACTACCCTCTAATAGCTATTCCCCCCTGTGTCCAACTTTAGTTGTGACAATATGACAAATGTACCTTTAAACTCGTTTACTGTAAAACTGGCTTATGTTATGTGAATATTTTGAGAAGAACATCACGTCGCTCATTTTTATAGAACAAAGAATTCAGGCTATAAGAATTATTATTTAAATAACCATGTGAGCTAGAATTTTGACGATTGGCATAAATGTGACTATTATTGTGTAAACGAACAGTTATAAATATTAATAAGAGATCTTACACAGTGTGAGTTTTCCAAATCTCGCATCACCTTAAAGTAGTATAAAAAATTTGACGTGTTCCACTCGCATAACTTTCTCTAGGTGTTCCACAAACAAATTTTTCTTTAATCTACGTCATGCTAATCCAGATAAACATTAGTAGAATTGATCTTACTACTTGCTTGCTTGTAAGTAAGGGAATACATTAGGCTAAAACGTTATTCAAGTCTTTTAAAAGCTTGTCGCTTGTGAAACAATTTAAGTTCAGTTCTCTTAGCATTCTCTCGTTTAATAAAAGTTGATTCGTTTAAAATTGAAGCCAATATCAATGAATATATCGTAAACGGTCAACTCTACAAGAGAAACCTAAATGACATAAACTAAAGTGTTAACGAGATCTACATTTTTCTGCACTATGATTTTATCTACCTCTTACGGGATAATTGTTATGCAAAATTCTGCAAAACTCGTCCAGAATAAAGAGATCTTCAGGGCTATTCTTAGAAAATGCGGCGTTTTAATCAAAATCGTTAGGACAATTTTTGAGAAAAACAAGTAAAGGTTAATTTGTGGTGGGGTATTTTGTTTTGAAAATCCTTGTGTCGCATCCTTGGAAGATACTAAGCATATATACCAAGTTTGGTTTTTAACATTCTTTTCGTTTTGAGCTATGCTGTCCACACACACACACACACACACACACACACACACACACACAGATACACACAACACCACCACCTCCACCATCACCACCACCACACCACACCACACCACACCACACACAAAGTACTTTTTCTAAAAATATTTTTTCTAACTCAGGGGAACCTAAAACATATATTTCCGATGAAATCTCGAAATAGAATTTTCGGGTGGAATACAATACCTTTCCTAGCTACTTTGTATATTGTATGTACATACGTGTTAGAGCAAGTAATGCATCACGTAGCTCATTTTTACTTTCTCTACTTGTACTATGTACATAGTGTGTAGAAAAGGTAATTGTATTGCGTCCAAAAATTCAGTACCTAGATTTCACCGGAAATACAAGATATGGTACCCCATAATCCATTAAAACAATTTTAGATAAATGTCTATGTGTGTGTGTGTGTCTGTGTGTATGTGTGTGTATGTGGGTAGCTCAAAAACGAAAAGGCCGTTTGGTATTTAAATACCTAACTTGATATTTAAGTTCAGTATCTTCCAACAATGTGCCACGAAGATTTTCAACATATACTCTACATGGAAAAATTTCAAAATTTTGATTTTCACAAAAATGACTCTTAACAGTTTGATTAAAATGAGTTATGATTAAGATATTACATAACAAATAAAATGTATGCCTTGAATTTTCTGGGAATAGCCTCTGAAAACCTCTTTATTCTGGATATATTCTTTTGTTAAATTTTGCATAACTATTAAACCGTAAGAGATAGACAAAGCTTACTTCACAAAAATATAAATCTCGATTAGCAGGAAGCAGATGGAAGCTTAAGGTTTTTAACAATAAGAGATGTAGAGAAAGATGTAGAGAAAGTTATGGGAATGGAACACATTAGATATTTATTAGAAAAATACATTTAGACACTAAGAACTATTATTTATATAACCATGCAAACCAGAATTTTGATGGTGGCCAGAAATAAATTATTGGGTAAAATAACTTTTATAAATGTTAATAAGATATCTTACATACTGAGAATTTTCCAAATTTCGCTGATCCATTGCCTTAAAGCGACATAAAATATATTATAAATAAAAGGGATCCAGAACTGTAAGCTTTTGTAAGAAACTATTGTAGAAGAGAGAGTATCGAGTAGGTTTAACTAGGCTACCATGTTTAAAAAAGAGTTGAGAGCAGCGTTCAGAGGGCCTTGCATTAAGCAATTCTTAAAATTAACCTCTACATTTTATTTAATAATTTTGTTTCACGCACATGAACCCTGTTTAAAAAAAAGCGTTCTTGTTTTTGGCTTTTTTTTTTAACACAAAGGCCCTTAAAGAGCTGTCATTGCCAGAAGCTGTCATCTTGCTTACGTCGTGGACGCAATGCACTTTATTTCTTCAATTTATATCATACTCTGCTGCCCTCTCGCGTGATGCCCTAGAGACGGCGTTAAAACAGTTGAAAGCTTCGTCTTTAATAATTTAGCAGCAGCTGGGACAAGGCGCTCTTACCTTTACTTATCCCGGTTTATTTTCCGTTTACTTGCGTAGTAGGGAATTCTTTTTCCATCACACTGCTCCTGAGGGCCCCCTTTAACGGAAGGACAATTTGAGCCCGCAATTTTTGCTTTCTCTACAGGTACGCATGCAAAGGTAGATAAAGTATAGCTTTCCACCCAGCAATTAGATATCGATAGTTCAACGGAAATATATGTTTTGAGATCCCCTAAACATATATTTAGAAAACGGTATTTTACATATTTGTATTTTTAAACTACAAAAGTAGGAATTTCGAGTATCGTGCATCTTGGTAATCTTTATTGGCCTATTAAGTTAATAACATTTCGAAGGAGACATCTGGTCTGGTCATTGATGCTGTAGTTTTATATAACTAAAAGATTAAAATGTCTGATATATTTATAAAAAAAAATCTGATGTGTTCCATTCACATGACCTTCTCTACATCGCTGAAACAAATTATTGCTAAAAGCTATTCTTCTATCTACTTGTTGCTAGTCGAAATAAATATTAGCAAAAACTTGCTCCCTTGTAAGTAGAAGGTAAATAAGGGAAGCCTAAAACGATAGTCAAATCTTTTAAAAGCCATGTGGTTGAAATCCGTTCTATGCAGGGCCAGGGGTTGACAACTTTCCGTGTGGGAAATGCTTAAGTATTTTAAATCTGAAACAAATAACAAGGAATATCTCAGAAATGGTTAATTTCGCGAAAAAAACGCATATGATACTGATTAATATAATATAATAATATAATACTTATTTTAACTAAGCAATTATTATTATTAGTAGTAGTCTACTATTACTCTAATCATTATCATCTTTATTAGCATTAGCATTATCATTATCAGTAAATTCTCTGTACGAGTATAATTTAATAAATTCAAGTTTTAAACATAGTTTATAAGGCATTGTAAATGGAAGCGTAATACGTTCTTATGGATGGAGAAATGTAATAATGAGTTAAAGTGTATAATTCATAATCGTACTATTGGGATGGCACGCATAATACTAATTCAGGAACTGAACATTTTTTTTTAAAATTGAAAGCAGTAAACTCGCATTGAAAATGTAGGATACTAGATGCAAATCTATGTGCGCAAAAGCAGTCACCTGTAACAATGAAATGGATTTGAATACTCTTGTGTCATAACTCCTCTACCAAATCCACTCTTCATTGTGGCCTGTGGCCTGTGGCACTGCGACTCTTCCCCAATACCTTTGTAGTGCGGTAGAGTATCTCTGGTGACGTAGAATTTGGATGCGCCTGGTATAGGGGATTTTGGGGCAACCTTTAGTTTTCTTCCGGTGTACGCCAGTCTGGTGTTTTACAGACTAGGGGAATTGAATGACATGGGATAGACGCTACAAAAATGCGGTCGGCGTAAGCCTACGTTACAACGTATTTGCATTAGTGCAGGATACCACAAACATGGTTACCTAGGGGATATATCGGTTACAGTTTAGTCCCTCGGGCTGGCCAATTTGTTACGCTGTTTTAGATACCATCGAGTGCCTGGTCAGGTCTTAATATCAAGTGAGGTGAAAAAAAATCATTGTGTACCACAGTTGCTTGCTACAGGGTACTGTTGGAATATCAAAATATATTCTTCTAGGTATCCTGAATAAAAAAACATCTGATGTTTTCCATTCACATGATTTTCTCTAACTGCTTTACAGACAACTTTCCTAACCTATCCTTTTATCTATATCATACTATCAAGATAAACATAACCACAATTGGAGTTATTGCTTGTTTTTTGTAAGTAGAAGGCAAATTAGGTTGCTCCTTAGTGCGGTGGTAGCTCGGCTGTTTGCCAAGCGGAAGACCTGGGTTCTATTCCCGGTACCAGGGTGCACTCAGCCTCGTGAGGTCCCTGAGGGGCCAATTAAGGAGCTACTTGATTGAGAAATAGCGGCTCCAGATCGAGAAGACCGCATCAACCGGCCGGGAGAGACTCGATGCGTTGATCAAGTCTCACCCTCCAGCACTGCACCCCATTCATGACGCCTTCTGACCGAGATGGGGGATACAGCGGCCGGGCGGTAGGTCTTGATCCCTTGTGGACTGTTGAGCCATGGAGCTTAGTTTAAGAAGGCAAATAAAGGAATACGCTAGACTAAAGTGATAATCAAACCTTTTAAAATATATTGCTGTGAAACAATTGAAATTCGGTTATCTTTGCTTGCTAGGAGTAAACAAATGTGAGACGAAAAGAAAGAGCGATTTAACCTTTCAGAAATGTTTAAGTAGTTTGAAACTACAACAAATAGCTCGAAATATCTCGAAAAAGTAAACTCTACAAACAAAATGTATATGACACGAATTATGTGTTTTAACGAGATCTAAATCATTTGTATAGTATGTTTTTGTACATTTCTTACAGTTTACCAGTTATATGAAATTATACAAATGTCATCCGGAATGAAGAGGTCTTCAGTGGTTATTCCCTGAAAATTCATAATATACATGTTATTTGTCATGTAAATATCTTTATTATATAGTATTTTAATCAAAATTGCTGGAGCCATTTTTGGGGAAATCTAAATTTTCGAAATTTTTCCATGTAATGGTTAGTTTAGGGTAGGGGTATTTTCTTGAAAATCTTTGTGGCGTATATTTGGGAGGTACTAAACTTATATACAAAGTTTGGTATTTAACGGACTTTTCGTTTTTGAGTTTATGCTGTCCATAGACACACTCACACACATACACACCAACTTTTTTCTGATTTTTTTAATTCTAGGGGTCTCAATACGTATATTTCCTGAGAAATCTCTGTATGCAATTTTTGGTTGGTAAACAATACGTTTTTTATCTACTATGTACGTTGTACATCTGCGCTAGAGAAAGTAAAAATACCTGATGTATGTAACGCTTATTTATAATTCGTGACACTTCTCTAATGCTACCATAGATCATTAACTTATGCAGTTAGAAAAGAAAACTTCTTGCGTTATAGAAGTTGGAGTTATTTTATACTTCAATATTAAAGACCCTGGAGCAAAGTATTTCACACATACACTGTGAAAGAATTTTGAATTAGATGATCTCGTATAACAAGTTTCCACCCGGGAAGTAAAAGTGAAGTAAAAATGAAAAAAACTTAACAGAACTATTAACTTTTCTGCATATAGGATGAATTCATATCTGAAAAAAAACTTCTCATAATCTTTAACACGCTTTACAAAATCTAATTCTCCCATAGGAGTGTTCATCCGATTTCATATTTATAATACAAGAGCAGGCACCAAGGTTCTTAATTTTACCAAGTTAAGCCCCCAGAAATTTGAAAATCTGAAACGTGCCATAGCTCACCTAAACGGCCTCTTTCTGAACCAACTACCGGTATCTCGTAGCTGGCTTCTTCTCTTCCAAAGTTCTGGTTATAACTGATTCTCATTCTTGCTCGTTGCTTCTTGCGAAGCCAGTGACTACTGCGCACAATTTTTGCGCATCTTCTCCCACTCTGATGACTACAAAGGAGATACTCGGAACTGGAACCGCCACTTACGCATGTAGAAATATAAAGGCACTAATCCAACGCTCTCGTTGCTGTAACGTGTTACATGACTTTCTCTCCCTATTCTGCAACAAATTATTCTTAAAAAACGCATTGGTTTAACTACTTCCATTAATCAAGATCAATTGTTTGCTTACATGTTTTATTACATATTTCCTTATAAATACAAAGGATTAAGGAAGTACACTATACTAAAGGGATAGTCAAATCTTTTAAAAGCTGATCGTTATGTAGTACGTTTTATTCTTTGCAACAAAAACGAACGACATCCCATTAGGGAAAAGTAAAATTACTTTAAAATTGAAAGCAATAAGAAATATGTCGCCAGGAAAAAGGAAAATAAAAATTGTATCTCAAATAAATTTTGTGTTTTAACATTATCCACATTTTTAGTGTAATAGGCTTTTGTGTATCTCTTACGATTTACCAGGCATGCAAAAGTCATCCAAAATGAAGAGGTCGGAGGATATTCCTATAATATTCAAGATACGCATTTAATTTGTAATGAGACTATCTTAAACATGCGTATTGCTATAGCAACTGTTAGAGATATTTATGGGGAAATCGAAAATTTCGAAAACTGTTCCTTGTAAAGGGTAGCCTGGCGGCGGGGGAACATTTTCTGAAGATCTTCCTGTCTGTTGAAGATATTTAAATACGTACCGAGTTTCGTATTTGTGTGATTTTTCATTTTTGAGTTATTTTCAATTTAAGTTGAGTTTTTATGGCTGCTATTTAACTCCTTCAGTTTAACTTCTATATTTTTGGCGTAAAAACCGTTTAATTTTGACCAGAGTCCTCTATATCAGGCTTGAGGTTCTTTTAAGTCCGTAATTCTACGACACGGAAAAACGGATTTAATTCCCTTCCGAAGGAAGCCATACTAAGCCCTGCCTGCGACCTTTGGAACCGGAAGCTAGCATGTTACACGTAGGCCACAAAGGATGACACACATTAACGGGCCTTTTTCTAAAATGCTTTTATGAATTTAGGTGCCCTTAAAACATGCATTTCCAATGAAATCTCATTATCGAATTTTAGGATGGAGAATAATACTTTCTATAGCTACTATTTACACTGTAAATACGTGCTAGAGAAAGTAAACATGTAAAAACAACTTGATTTTTCCTTAAAATTACACTGATAAAATTTATTTTGATTTGAGGCAGTGGTAAAATGAGAGACGTCAAGGCTTATATCATGGCTATTGAAGCGATTTTGAACCAAAATGGTGGTCCTAGTATTTAGAAAGCGCTAACATACTTCACCTAAACAGTTCAGTTACTCATCTATCAATGAAAAAAACTACAAGAAAACGGAAAAAACGTAGAGGCTGATAATTTCAGACCTGTTTTAACGTGATGAAGAAAGTCCATTTGATAAGTGGGAAGAACACTTGTCATTTTGCTCTCCTCACTTTATATAATTGACTGCCCCAATGTTATTTCTCTCACTTGGTAAAAGCAAGCATTGCAAAGCTAAGGCAAAAACAACTGAAGTGTAGTCACATGACTTTCCCCACCTATTCTACGAGAAACTATTCATGTTTCAGTCTACTTTCTAATAATACATTTAAACTACAGCAGAAGTGGTTTTATTGTGTGTTTCCTGTAGATACAACGAGAATAAGGGAATTAAATAGCCTAGAGTGACACTAAATTCCTTTTTAGGAGTTGGCCTCTATTTGATAATTTTAAATCCCATTTTCGTTGCTTGGCCAACAGAAAAAAAGGGTAATGACTTCACGTTTGTGTAGAGTATAACTATTTAAAAGTGTAAGTAATTACAAGGAATATTTAGGAAACGTTAATTACACATAGAATTACATAATTTGTATGTTTTAATGAGATACATTTTTGTTGTAGGATTTTGGCTATCTCATTCGGTTTACTATTATGCCAAAGTCATTTAGAAGAAGCGAACTTTAGAGGCTATTCTCACAAACTTCAAGATACTCATTTTACATGTAAATAACATTAATATGTATATCATTTTAATCAAATTCGTTCGAGCCATTTTTTAGAACTTTTTTCGAAAAAATTTTCCATGTAAAGGATACTTCACGGTGGGAGGATCTACTTGAAAATTTTCGTATCGTAGGTATCCTTGGAAGATACTGAGCTTAAACACCGAGTTTAATATTTAACCGACATTTAGTTTTTTGGTTGTTCTTTTGACGATAGTCAGACACGTACACATATAAACACAAAACATACTTTTTTTAAATGCCTTTTTTTTTATTCAGGATCCTCAAGGGATATATATCTGGTGACACTTCGGATGTCGGATTTTTAGGTGGAACGCAATACCTTCTCTACCGATTATATAGATTATACGTGGTAGAGAAAGTAATTAGTGATAGGGGTTAGAAAAATCACGTGAGAACACATCAGAGATGGCAACACAACCTGTTTTAAGTTCATGTAAATGTGAAATTTTACCAAAGATAGTAAAAAAAATTAAAAACATATTTTATAATAACATGATATGAATTCTATTCTATAAGAAAATATATCGTTTTTCCCACGTGACGAAATTTCAACTACCAATTAGTCGAAAAACAAAAAGTCAGTAAAATCCCAAACTTCGTATATAAGCGTAGTATCTTCCAAGGATGCGACACGAAGATTTTGAGGAATATTCCCCACACCAAACTACCATTTATGTGGAAAAATTTTCGAAAATTTTGATTTTCTCAAAAATGACTAACTATTTTGATTAAAATACTGTATACTAAAGATATTTTCCGACAAATGAAATGTATTATTTGAATTTTTTGTGCATAGCCTCTGAAAACCTCTTTTTCTGGATGAATTTTTTCTGGATTTTGCATAACTAATAAACCGTAGGAGATGGACAAAATGTAGAACTCGTTAAAACACACAATTTATGTATTTACCTTTTTTCGTGGAATTGACCATTTTTGAAATTTTAAAATACTTCAAACTTTTCACATCTGTCAACTCCTGGCAATGCAATTTCTCCAGATTCCATCCAAATGGCAACCAATTTTTAGAAGATTTGACTATCGTTTTAGCCTAGTTTATCCCACTATTTCCCTTCTCCTTACAAGAAAGCATTTCTGCTAATGTTTATCTCGATTAGCATGAAGTAGATAGAAGCATAAGCTTTTTAACAGTAATTTGTTACAGAGGTGTATTGAAAGTCATATGAATGGAACACAAATTTTTAAAATTATTTTCTGTAAAACTCATTATTTTATTTTCCGTCCAGCTTTACTTCAGCGGTAATGTAAACAAACGCAATGGTTTGCTATGGCTATGATTGGTTGCTGAACATTTTTCTGCTTTTCTGCATTACAAAATAGTTCCTCTTAAATTGCCGAGTGAGTACAGAAATATCGTATTAAACTATGCAGCAATTATTAAATAATATAGTGTGAATAATTAAGGAATAATATTTACTGATAATTTAATCATTATTTCTTTATATAAAAATGTAGTTTGTCTGTAGCGTCTGCTTCTAATAGTAAGTAATGGTGGAAACATGTAATACAATGTAATGAAACATAAGCTAGGAAAGAATTATTCCTGGTGTATATAATAAATTTTGTGAAAACCACCTCACTTTTTCATTAAATAAAATTCTTAACTTAACGGCAGTATTTACTGATGTTTCCGAAAGCAGCATAAAGTGAATGAATGAATGAATAAGTGTATTTATTGACATAACAATATTATGCATAGAATGTCAACAATCGCACGGGTCTACAGACCGTAAGTGCTTTTGTAATACACACTAAAAAACAATATTAAAATAACAACAAAGAATTAAAAGAGTAAACCCGAAAATAAAGATACAAAGATATTCAAATATAGCAATTTAAATTTACAGCTCAGAGTACAGCTTCATAAATGCACCCTCTTATAATGTAGTCACTTTTGTTTAGTTGTTTTATCCCTCCCCCTTTCTCTAGTGGCAGCCTCCTCATATCTCAGCTGTCTTGCCTTAAGTATAAATTTACCTAGCCCGTCCACGTCTTCCGTGCCTGTCAGTACCGCCCAACATGCTTCTAGCTCTACATTCGCGGTCGTAAAGAATCGCGGTAAATATTTTTCCCGCTATTCCTCCGTACCCCTACATCTTGCCAAGATGTGGGTCCACGACTCTTCCTCCTCGCAGATTGGACAGATTTTCGTACCATTCTCGTCAGCAATTTTTGTGCTCCTCCATGCTCATAGTCTAATGCACGCGAGCCCCTCTCTAATGAGTTTGGTACTTGTTTTGATGTATTGCTCCATACTCCACTCCGATGTTAGCCCAGACTGTGCTTCTAATGAAACCTTCTCTGTGCATTGTGCAATTATTTGCTGTCTGTCAAAATCACAGAGGCATTCTTAATTTTTCTCCAAATACTCCGCCTGTTTGCCTGCTCCGTCATCCAAATGTATCCCATCCCAATGGTTTCCAACCGTTTCTTTAATTTTGATGCCCACGTCATATTACCTTCCATTCGTAACTGTTCACGGTAGCAGAGTACCCTAATTAGAGATGTGTTCCCGTGAACGATTCTCATCCAATATTCAACTGCTCTGATTTTGCACTATATCGTTTCACTATGTGCCCCGAATTCCCTCATTATTCCGCAGTTTGCCGTACCCCTCCCTACACCCAGAATTCCTTTCAAAAATTGGGTCCTCACTTGATCCAGATTCCCTGTTTGTTCCCACCCGCATATTTCTCCTCCATATGTCATCGTGGATCTAACTGTCGCTCCGTATACAGTTTCCATTAAGGTTATGGATATATTCGGAATTCTGCAGCACATCCACCACTTTCACCCTTGGCTTGCGTTTCGTGATGTCAATGTAATTTAGCCGAGGTGCGACATCTTGTCTGAGCAGCTTTTCAACAAGTGATAGCGAAATGCAGTGAATGTGTGTCGTCATTGTTCGGGAAGAGTAAACAAAGTGAGATTTGGAGGGAATGGTGGACATTGTCGTTGGCCCACTAAATGCCAATCTCTCTGATGATTCAGAAAGAGTGCAACTGCAACAGATGCCTGCCATCTTGAAGGAGTGGGACCAGTTCCATTTACAGATTAGCTT
Organism: Hymenopus coronatus; assembly: GCA_030762935.1. Lineage (NCBI taxonomy): Eukaryota > Metazoa > Arthropoda > Insecta > Mantodea > Hymenopodidae > Hymenopus > Hymenopus coronatus. The sequence goes on along the minus strand of CM060886.1, from coordinate 101,973,398 downwards.
GTCTAGGTAAGTCACTAATTGTGGCACTATATGGTTGCGCATATGTGAATGCTAAAATTCGCAAAAAAGTGTTGGAGTGAAGTACGTATACAATACTTCAGAAACCTTTCAAAACATGTGTGCATTTTATAATTTTACGGGAGAATTTTACATTTCGTACTGAATATACAGGGTGTTAATGAAAGACTCCGAAATAATTTACGAGATTGTGCACGTGACTGATATAAGTAATTTGAGATCGGCGATGCATGGTCCCCGGATAAACATAGCGTTAAACGTGTGGGTATCAGGTGCTGCTAAGTCGGTGTTAAAACAAAGCAGGTTGAAAAATTGGCTTAGAATGTCTTTAAAACTGCTTCTCGAGTATTTAAATACCGATGTTAAGCAGCTCGTTACTAGGTTCTAAGATTTAATGTCGCAAAAATCTGTAAAATCTCGAACTAATCATTTGTCAATGCGACACTGATCATTCATTAACTACGTTCTTGAGTTATGTAGCTTACTCTGGAGTCGTTTTTTCAACTGTTCTAATGTCTTAATGCGTAACGCGATAAGCTGCTATCTCAAAGGTAATGAGTTCGATTCCTGTCGTAGAGCAAATGTTTTTTATTATTAGTTTTTTCATTCCAGACGAAGTGCCGTGAAATGTGTCGTACTGTCACTTCTGAAACTAATAACGATTACTTCGAAATTTCAATAAACAGGTCATAAGTTTCCTATCTCAAATTACTTATTTAAGTAATCTACATATTCGTGAAAATATTTCAGTACAGTTCATGAACACCCTGTATAGCGACTTGGCTATATGTTTTATTGTGTTTTATTTATTATACATTTAATAGAATTAATCTTATCTGTGAACAGCGAAAGTAGGTAGCTATATCTTCTCCTACCAAACTTAGATACGCGGTTTTACAATTGTTTGACAGATGAACCAGCTTAGCACCACGTGATGTGTACACGTGCGTTTGCGGAAGAATACATTCTGGTTTGTTTACATCGCCGGTGAAGTAAGGATGGACAGATAATATATGAATATTTTTAAAAATGCATCATGTGCGTCATTTGTATTAGAATAATGAATTTAGACAACAAAATATATTTTTAAATAACCATCTAAGATAGAATTTTAATATAAACCAAAAATATCAATCTTATGTGTAATGTCTGGTAAAATTTCCATAAAATATCTTGCATACTGTGGACTTTCCAAATTTCATAGATGAATAATCTTAATTAAGTTCCACAGACAAAATGCCGCTGAACAAATCTTGCTCGATAACAATCGCTTTGCGCTATGTTTTTGTTTCTTCGTGTACCGTTACTTTGCCAGATGTATGAAAATTTGCATGGTGTTTCAGGTAACTTTGTTACCTTAGTAATCATCCAGTTTAATAACGAGAACAAAGGAATAGGTACGCTCCGTATTACCATCATTTCGATTTGTAATCTACAAACCAGAGATTATCGCACAGTGCCGTGTGTTGTGAGTGCATAGAATGGTATTACCGTGTATGGTTAATTAAAGCTTTCTCGCGAGAGGATTCAGGGACGGGAAATAGGGATTCCAACTAGATTTTGTTGTTCCCTGTTCCTGTGGAATTCACAGTACCTCGTTTGAGTCGACCAGCTTCTGTAGTAGGTATTTTATTCTTTTCAAATGAAATTTAGAAGATAATGCATACCTGACGTCCATGTAGCATAACACAGATCTTTACATAGACAATGCAGCATTGTTCTGCACTGAGCTTGTGGTGAAAAGACCGGAAAGTATAAACAAAAGAAAAACAGCTCCTTTCAGAAACACTCGCCCACACAAATGCTGTCCAAATATAAACAATGCACCTGTAAAATGGAATTCTGTACTAACGCTGCTTTAAGCATAGATAAATTGTAGTTATTTTATGCAACATCTATGTACTTCTCTCTTTTATAAACCTTACTGACATCTCATCTTAATCCCACTTCTGACACCAAATATGAACAATAAATAAAATATTTATGTAAATGTTTTAGAGATAGCAACACACTTTCAAAATAGACGGAGAGAATATGTACGACGTGTGCCGATTCAAAATTATTAAAAACTATATATTATATATATATATATATATGTATAAGAAATAAAACCAATAAGAAGACCTAGAAAAAGGTAACGGGACCAATTTCATTGTGTTTGAAGATGGAAAATTTCGATTGGCCTAAGCCCTAAAAAAGAAGAAAATGATAATGTAAAATGTTTAGATCACCATGAGGAAAATCGAAGAATACGCTCTTTACTTAGCACATCGTACATAGGCAGAGAAAGTATTGTACTCCACTCATAAATTCGATACACAGATTTCATCCCCTGTATCCAAAAAAACAAGTCGTAAAATACTAAACTTGGTATTTATATCTAGTATCTACCAAGGATACAACACGAAGATTTTGAAGAAAATTTCCCCACCCAAACTACGCTTTTACATGGAAATAATTTTGATTTGCTCAGAAATGGCTCTAGCGATTTTGAATAATCTGCGAAGGCCTCTTTATTCTGGATGACTCATATAAATGGTAAACTGTAAAAGATGGACAAAAACTTATTACTCAAAAAATGTAGATCTTGCTAAAATACACAATTTATGTCATATGGGTACATATTTTCTAAGAGTTGACCATTTCTGAGATATTTCTTGTTATTGGTTTCAGTTCTAAAATACTTAAAATTCCTGGGTATGCAATGAAACGAATTTTAATTACATAGCAACAAGCTTTTAAACATTTTCTCTATCGGTTTAATCTAGTATATTCCCATATTTCTTTTCAATTTATATTGAACTCAATAATAAGACCATTTCTATTAATACTTATCTTGATTAAAATGAAGTAGAAGAATAAGCTTTTCAACAATAATTTGTTACCGAGATGTAGAGAAAGTCATGTGAATGTAACATATAAGAGTAATTTTTATTAAGATTTTGTGTATCTCTTCCACAAAACTATGAGGACTTCAAGGACCATTCTAGAAGATTCAAGCTTTACATTTATTTTTTGTTAAGATTTCTAAATATATGCCATTTCTATCAAAATGTTTAGAATCATTATTGACAAAACCAATAATTTTGAAACATTTTACATTTAAAGGGTAGTTTGGAATGGATGGATTTTCTTGATTATCTTTCTGCGTCATCCTTGGTAGATTCTGAGCTTGAAATTTGGTATTTAATCCACTTTTCATTTTTGAATTTCACTGTTCAGAAACATATGCACATACACATTTGTTCAGGCAACCTCAAAACGTGCATTTCCTATGAATTATCAACATAAGCATTTTCAGATGGCATACAACACTTTCTGTGTTTGATGCAAGTGTAGTAGTAAAGTGTACATTTGTTTATTATATCTCAAAATGAATTTGATAACGCCTTTTGTTATACTAAAATATATTAGTTAGTTGCAGAATGTAATGTTGTGCGTACACGATGCCATGGTAGCTTGTTGTTTAGAGCAGCGGCAAGGTAACTAAAAAATCCGAGGTTCAATGCCAGCTGTGACCTTAAATATAATTTCTGTAGTTACACCAGTTGCATGGCTTAAAGATAGTGTCTAGCTGCACTATATATAGCCATTTCAGTTCTGCATATCTGAGCGGCGAAACATAAAATGTATGTAGTGTATTACGCAAGTTTTTTATTAATGTTACAAAATATTGTACTTTTTTATAGTTTAAATGTAATAGATGGTTATAACTTTACTACGAAGATCAGCTGATCTCTGTCTGTCTTGGTAGCCACTAGCATCTTCGGTCTTTGATCCAATAATCTATTTTACACGGAGCAATATCAAAATCAGTTTTAAACCCGAAAATATCAGCTTGTATCTTCTCTACCATGTGCATAACGGGTAAAAAAAATATATTGTATTCCACCCAGCAAGTCTATACCGAATAATCACCAGCATTAAATGTTTAGAGGTTCTGCAAATAATAATTTTTTTTTTAGAAAAACACCCGTGCCTCTCTCATATGTATAGTATCTTCCAAATATGCGACACGAAAAGTTTCAAAAAATCTCCTCACCGTAACTACTGTTTTCGAAAATGTTAATTTTTAAAAAAAAATCTGTAAAGATTTTGTTTAAAATAACATACACTAAAGATATATACAGAAAAAACATCTGATTGCTACAATCACATGAATTTCTCTACTTAGCTTTTCAAACAAACTTACTTTAAAATTAATTCTTCTATTTACTTCATACTAATCAATATAGACATCAGAAAGGTCTGGTTACTTAGTTCTTAATAGGTAGAAGGAAAATAAGAGAATACACTAGTCTAAAGCGGTAGTCAAATGTTTTAAAAGCTGTCGCTAGGCGATTGTCATTGAAATTCCGTTCGTTTTGTGTGGCCATAAGTAAAACAAATGAATACTGGATTACTTATATTTGAGTACAGCATAATTATTTTAAAATTGAAATCAATAACAAGAAATATATCGGATACGTTAGTTCAACAACAAAAATGTGTAGGACATACGATTTTCCAGTTATGCAAAATTCATGCAGAATGAAGAGGACGATGCTATTCTTAGAAAATTCAAAATGTAAATGCTACTTGCCATATATTTTAATAATGTTAGTTTAATCAAAATTTTCGAAAAATTTTCACTGTTGTGCCAGCAGTGTGTGGACGAGCATTGTCATGGATCAACACAATTCCTGAAATCAGCATTCCTCTTCGTTTGTTTTTAATGACTCTCCGCAAACGTCGTAAAGTATGAAGAACTTCAAAACAACGTCAATGTTCATTTGAAATCACTGGCGGCAACATTTTTTGAAGCGGGCGATAAATGTCTCAATCTTTTCGGTGATTATGTTGAAAAGTAACCATAAGTGTACACTTATAGTAATATATTATTGTTTCTATGAACTTGTCTTATATTTGCAGCCTATCGGAGGTTGAAAACAAATCTGATGTGGTCCATTCACATGACTTTCTCTATTTCAGTGTAAAAAATTATTGTTAATAAGCTTATTCTTCTATCTACTTCATGCTAATCAAGAAAAAATTAGCAGAAATGGTCTCATTACTTGCTTCCTTTCAAGCAGAAGCGAAATATGGGAGTATCATAGGTTAAAGTGAAGTCAAAAGCTGGTTACTGGGTGACTGAAGTTCCTTTGTATGGACATGAGTTGACAAACTCCTGTATGACAAAAGTACAAGTTTTTTAAACCTGAAACCAAAAAAAAAACAAGGAATATCTAAAAAAAACAATCAACTTCTCGTAAAAAATCATATAACATAAATTGTGTGTTTTAATGTGCTCTACATTGTTTGTGTGGTAAGTTTTTGTCCATTTATTACGGTTTAGGAGTTATGTAAAATTTCGTAAAAGTCATCCATAATAAAGTAGTCTTCAGAGGCTATTAAAAGAAAATTCAAGATATACATTTTATTTGTCAGGTAAATATCTTTAATATACGATATTTTAATCAAAATCGTTAGAGCCATTTTGGAAAAAATCAAAATTCTCGAAAAAAGTTCCATGTAAAGGGTAGTTGGGGGTGGGGGGATTTTCTTGAAAATCTTCTTGTTGCATCCTTGGAAGATGCCAAACTTAAACACCAAGTTTGATATTTAACGGTCTTTCCGTTTTTGAGCTATGCTGTCCACAGACACACACACACACGGACCATTTTCCAAAAATGCTTTTTTTTTTGATTCAGGGGGACCCAAAACATGTATTTCCGGTGAAATCTCGGTATCGAATTTTTGGGTACATTACAATACTATACGCTATGTACGTGTAGAGAAAGTAAAAAACCGGTCCTCGTAACAAGGAGACGGAGCGACACAGCACGCAACACCGGTGTTTCCCTGTGATTTAGGTCGGATACACACATCCGTGCGCACTATCACCTCCGGGTAAGTTAATGTTTGCCTATGTTTGTGTCTGTGCACGTACACGCAAGCAAGAGGATTGCCCCATCACAGAGGCGGAAAGATGCGTGATTGCGTGTCAGACCAGATAGGGCAGTGCTAACATTTTACTCTCTGAGCCGAAAGACTTTGACAGCCGAGCGGATGTGCTGAGACGTATCAGGGATGTTCCGCTTGTCTGGCGATAAATGCGTTGACGTGAATCTTAGTCCTGTACAGAAATGGAGTGCCAACCTTTGAAGTGGATCGACGTTTTCTCAGGCCAGCTTATTATCTCGACCTAATGGTGAAAATGAGGCACACAGTGATGATTTTCTCTACTTGTTCTGCAACAAACTATTTCTACAAAAACTTATTACTTTCTCTAGCCCGTAGTATAAAGTGGATGTACATATTCGATGTACATAGTGAGTCCAATAAAACACATCTTTATTTTCTGTGCACGAACTATGTTCATTGTGTATAGATAAGGCACTGTATAGTACTCCAAAATTAGATACCGGATTTCACCAGAAATATATATTTTGAGACTCCCTGAATCCAGAACAGTATTTTTAGAAAATTATCCATGTGCATGTGTGTCTCTGTGTGTACTTGTGTGAGTGTGTGTATGTGTGTGTGTGTGGAAAGCATAACTCAAAAACGAAAAGACCGTTAAATACCAAAATCTTCCAAGTTAACGACATGAAGATTTTCAAGAAAGTCCCCCCTTCCACAACTACATTTTACATGGAACGTTTATCGAAATTTCTGATTTTCTCCAACGATTTCGATTAAAATACCGTATATTAACATCACAAATAAAATTTATGTTTTGAATTTTCTGGGAATAGCCTCTGAAGAGCTCTTTATTCCGGTTATCTTTTGCAGAATTAAGCATAAGGGTTAAACCATAAGAAATAGACAAAAACTTTCCACACCAAAAAATAGATGCCGATAAAACACATAATTTATGTCATTTATTTTTTTCTAGCAGAGTTGACCGTTTTCGAGATATTGTTATTGGTACCAATTTTAAACCAATTAACTTGACGCAAACGGGACCATGCAAAGGGATCCGAACCTAAATTTGTTCACATAGCAAGCAGATTTTAAACATTTGATTATCGCTTTAGTCTATTGCATTGTCTTATTTACTTTTTATTTATAAGGAATCAATTGATAAGATCAATTCTGCTAAAGTTTATCTAGATTAGTGTGACGTAGATAAAAGAATAATCGTTTCTAAGAAATATATGTTTGTGGAAAAACTAGAGAAAGCTAAATGATTGGAACACATCAGTTTTTGCTACTATGTAGCTCATGCTAGGCATAAGTAGAAATGATCTTAAGATCAGTGGCTCGATACTGTATTAGGTTATATAAAACAAATGAAGGTATAAGCGAAGAATTCATAGCTATTTAGATGACTAGTTACTAAACCTAATTTGGAACGTCTTGTCTACAATATTTTATCCACGTTTAGAGAATATAAGTATAACATGTCATGTATATATTATACATAAGATAGTATATTTAATGACATTTATTTATTGCGGAAACGATGTGTCGATTACTAAATTATTATAATTTTTAAAAATGTTTAAACATGTTAATGTAATGTACCTTTTTATTACAATAATAATACAATATATGTCTGGGACTGGCATTCGGTAGGTTGCGAATTGGTTCTCCGCGACCGATCTCTCCCACCCAGGGGTTTTTCGCGGGTTTTCCGGGTCACCCCGAACTTATTGTCCCTTCATTTCATCATAACCGTCTCTTTCAGTTGCGCCCTTCAGTGGAGGTGACTACGCTCTGGAAATACAGCTCTCGGCGGCGGGTTGGCGTTGTTGGCTCTCTCTAGATTCAGGAGGTATGCTATGATCTGAGGCTCGGGCATCTAGTGCTACCCGTCTCGAGATGAAGAAGTGCTTGGAAACTGTTGGGGACCCTCCGCGTTGGTTCCCTCCATGTTCGGATTCGGCCGCCCTCTAAATTTACACTCATCTCATCCTCTTCTGCAGAGGTCTTACGTACAATAAGACAATGACTGGCGTGTGAAATGCCCCTCCAAAATCACACACACATATTAGATACTACTGCACATTCTAGGAAATTTTAGTTGTACTTAAAACAATGAGAAGCATGGGCATTTTAAAAGTATGAACATGTAGCTTTAAAAAAAAAAACACTGTTTATTAAATAGTATGCTAGGAAACTAGTGTAGTGTAGATCTTTAAATGGTTGTACAGCTCGAAGCAAGAAGAGGACAACTAAATGTTGATCCTCTAGAGATATCCAAAGGTTCCTACAACTATTTGCAATAAAAAGACAATTTTCAACTTTTTGACCAATTGTAGTATACATTTCACTCCCAGTGTCCCTTAAGTCTTGATTGATTGGGAACTTTTGTAAAACAAAATAGCAGCAATGCCATTGAACATTAGAGAATCATGTGAACATTTAAATATATCTAATTGCAGGTTAAGGTTTCCAGTTTCATTAGGTTTCTCATAGATTTCATATAGATCATTATAACCATATTAAAGTAGATTAGACTAAATAAAACTGAAGTCAAAATTTGGTGAATTAGTGTGCCCTACTGTTGAACCCCTGAGGTCTATGTAATCTTATGTGCATTCCCTTTAATCGTAGAATGTTAGCTTTAAATTTTTATTTTCTCTACACGTATTATGGCTATGTGTATAAAGAAGATATTGCATTGCACCCAAAAATTTGGCACTGAGATTTCACCGGAAACACATGTTTTGCACACCCTGAATCCAAAAAAAAAAAAAATAAATTAGAAAAATGTCTCTGTGTGTGTGTGTCTGTGAGTTTGTGAGCAGCACAGCTCATAAACGAAAAGTCCATATAATATCAAACTTAATGTTGAAGTTCAGTTTCTTCCAAGATGTGACTCGAAGATTTTCAAGAAAATCCCCCACCCCCAGTCATCATTTACATGGATGAATTTTCCTGAATTTTGCATAACTTGTAAGAGGTAAACAAAAATTTACTTCACAAAAAATGTAGATCTCCTCAAAACACATAATTTATGTCATATAAATTTTATCGTGGAGTTCACGTTTTCAGGATATTCCTTGTTATTGGCTTCAGTTTCAAAATATTTAACACTTTTCTCATATGGGAACTTGTCAACTTCTGGCCAAGCAAAGAAATGGATTTCAACTCCATAGCAACTACATTTAAAAACATTTGACTATCGCTTTAGCCTATTGCTTTGTTTCCTATTTTTATAACTAAGTAATTATACCGTTTCTGCTAATGTTTATCTCGATTATCTTGAAATAGATGAAGAAAAACTTATTAACAGTAATTTGTAACAGAGAAGTAGAGAAAGTCATGTGAATGGAACAAGTCAGATTTTTCTCTGCTACGTTTGTTCCCTTTGGTAACCGTTTCTAACCCACCTGTCAATGGATCTTGTGATATATGTGAAAGAAATACCAAACCGTGATTCGGTCCAGTGAACTTATTGGTAGCTCCCTTTTGTCAGGACATTTCCTTTCTCATTGCGCTCTCTACCCATGTGGTTCGACACATGTTGTGTTGCCTGCTTATTTTGATTTTGCAGGCAATCCTAAACCAATTTAGAATTACGTCGGTTGCTTGCAAGTACCTTAATAACTCTTGGTATCATAATTACTTCAGGTGTGTCTACAGAGGGAGGTCTTTCTTAGAGTATTTATTTATTTATTTATTAGTATATAAATATACATTTTGGGATTTTTACAAAATAATGTTATGAGTGTGAATTACAAAAAATATTTTACCATACGTTATATTAGTTATATAAAATTAAGCTGTGAGAACAAATTGTAACAAATATTATAACATATGTGCAATAACAATAAAAGTTATTACAACAAAAGAGAAAAAAAAACTACAAAAATAAAGCGATTTATAAATCATAATACTTTTGTGAAACTTGGAAAATCCACAATATGTAAGGTTTTCTGTTGAAATTTATATCAGTTATTTATACACAATAATAACGGTGTTTTTTCATGTATCAAACTCTAGCTTGCATCGTTAAATTCACCTTAATATATAAAAGTCAATGTATATATGTGCTACACCGTTCCACCGATTTCGACAAAACTTGGGATAGATGCTCTTTGACGCGCGGTAAAAATTTGTCTACTCTGTTGAAATCCCATCCCATTTCATAGGATTAATCATTTCAATTCATTTATATCTATAAAACTTGCAAGAACATCAATATCCGTTTGATTGTCTAACAGCTGCAACATTGTCGATAAAAGAAAAATAATTACCTACCTAAGCTTTCACGACCTCTCAACATAACAAAGTAACAGCGAGTTGACATATTATACATTAATCAACTATAATTCATCATAGGGTAATAAAACTATCAAATATTACAACAGCTAGTATGCTTGAACGAATGTAAAAGTTTTTTGAAATGTTTCACGCGCGCTCATGTGTGTGTGTGTCTGTGAACTCAATAACTCAAAAACGAAAATTCCGTAAAACACCAAACTTTATATTTAAGTTTACTATCTTTAAATGATGCGACAGGAAGATTTTGAGGAAAGTGGCCAACACCACAAACTACCATTTACATGGAAAAGATTTCGAAAATTTTGATTTTCACAAAAATAGGTCTAACGATTTTAATTAAAATACCACACGTTTAAGTCATTTTTGTGACAAACGAAATGTATATCCTGAATTTTCTGGGAATAGCCCCTGAAGCGCTCATTATTCAAAATGTCTTTTGCTTAAATGGTAAACTGTAAGAGAAACAAAAAGTTACTCATAAAAGATGTAGAGCTTATTAAAAGTTACAATTTGTGTTATATACAATTTTTTTGTGGAGTTAACTGTTTTTAAGATATTTCTTGTTATTGGTTACAATTTTAAAATACTGTTACTATCGATCATTCCTTGTAAAAACTTGAATTAATAAACATGCAACAGGTTCACCAACATAACAAAAATATTATGTTTCTCTTTTCATTGATATCCTATCTCCTGACGATAGTTATTTTAGTTTGTAATAGGAAAGAGTAACATTGTACTTTAAAATTTTCTAATACGGGAACTTGTCAACTCCTGACCATGCAACGAGAACGAATTGCAGTCAGATAGCAACCGGTTTTTAAAAAAAAAATGATTATCGCTTTAGTCAGGTGTACTCCTAGTTATAAGTAGCCATTTATGCTAATCTTTATGTTGAAAGGCACGAAGTAGGTAGAGGAGTAAGCTTTTTAAGAATAATTGGCTACAGAAATATAGAGACAGTCATGTGAATGGAGCACATCAGATTTTTTTTTTTTAAATCCAGTTAAACAATATATCTTCATGCTACATTACCGTTTTCTTAATTTTGCTTCTCTTATTGCTGTATGATGGCGGAAATAACTTTAACCTTCGTCTCCATGTCCCAGTTAAAAGCTTTCATATATGGCAGTTTTCCAATTTAATGACAAATAATTCATCACTTTTTCCCCTAGAAGGCCGAATTATTGGTTTAGCCTTTGCTTGTGTACAAATGGTGGATAATTTCTTGCATAAAATGTGGCTTCTTTATCGTATATAACATATGAATTTAAGTTGTTTTTCAGACTAGTCACATAGATAAGTGATATCCGTTGGAAGGAGACAAAGTGAAATCCTCGCTTAGGGAAAACCACAGTTGCGATCTAGAGGAATGTTTCATATTTCATGCCCGTCAGTGTACTTTAACGCATCAGGGAAAATGAAAAGGAAAGAGAGCGCAGAAGAATACATCTCAATGCGGCAAGGTTGAAAGAAACAGGATTTAATAGCTAAGAATACCCTGACCAATTGAATGAAGTGCTTTGCTCTAAGCATTTGTCGGTTGACTGTCCGTACCTGTTTAAATATTAGCTAACCTTATTTGCATGTGCCAATACTATCGCAATTGGAAACGTTTATAGTAAATATGGACCAACTAAATGACTTTGCGGTTCAACAGTGGGATTCAATTGCGGTGGTTAATGAAGGCCAGCAAACATTTCGTAAGCGGTAATTATCCACAGCTCAAATTTGCCCTAGTGACCTCTGGAATATTGCGTTAGTATTCATCTAGGCTACAACATTAATGAGAATGCAGTTTTCATACGGTGTTGCCAACCTGATTAATGTTTCAAATTGCACAGCTCATTATTTGTTTTTTCTGCTGTTAATATCTGGAGGGATTTTCTGTTCTCTCATCTAGCCGGGAGTCTCTGACTAATTTTAGCTGTCACCGCAAAGCTCAAAACAATGAACATATTAACTAATGCCTATGAAATTTTGATATAGAATAGACCATATTCCTCTCCACTGATGCTTTAATTAAATCGATTTTTGCTGAAAGGCGCTATGTATCATTTTTACAAATTTGCATTGTTCAAGGCTATTCATTTAAGCCAACCTGTGACAACCAGATATTATTGGTTTTTATTGTTTAACTCCGGTTTAGATATTAATCTTATCAAGATGCTTTGTGTACTACATAACGTTACACCCTCTCTGTCCTATACCAACTAAAGAAACTAATGGATTCTAGAAAAAATATCCCAGGATATCGGACGCAGATTTCCAAGAAAATCACCCAACCTAAACTGTGCTTTTTATGAACAATTATTTGATAAAAAATATTTGCTCAAATGCCTTTAATGCTCTTGATTTAAATACCATATACCTAAGATATTTTCATAGCCTTTGAAGTCCTCTTCATTCTGAATTAGTTTTATATAACTGATAACTATACCATGAGAGAGAGAGAGAGAGAGAGAGAGAGAGAGAGAGAGAGAGAGAGAGATGTTAGCTTCATCCCAGCTCTTATAAATACCAGTCTCCGCAAGCTCAAACCATCAGTTCACCCTGAAGACGAGGAAGATGCACTTCTTCGAAACGTTGGTGTCAAGCCAAGTTTTTACCTGGTTAGAAGCCCGAGAAGATTTTGAATAGATAGAAGAATGTTTATAAGAATATTGTTTGAAGAATGATTAGAGAAACTCTCGATAATGTAACACAAGTTTTTTACTTTCCTTACCAAGTACTTGATAGCGAAAGCAGTAGGTAGGAATCGTATTGTATTCCACTAAAAATTCCGTCATTCCACCGCAAATACAAGTTTTCAGGACCCCTGAATCAAGAAAGAAAGGGGGAAAATAGAAAACAGGTGGAGCGTGCTGTGCACTCGCCTTAACCTGTGGACAGCATAGCTAAGAAGGAAACGTTGGTACTTATAAAACTTGGCATTTAAATTTACATCTTCCAAGGATGCGATACGAAGATTTTCAGAAAAATCCTGTCACCCCAAACTTCTCTTTCAAAAATGGCTCTAACGATTTTGATTAAAATAACGTATATTAAAGATATTTACATAACAAATAAAATGCATATCTTGAATTTCTTGGAAATAACCCTCTGAAGTTCTCTTTATTCTGAAAAATTGAAGAGATATATAAAAAATACTACACAAAATCATAGGTTCCATTAAACTCACTATATAATACATTTATTGTATAATTTTGTAATAATTAATCAATAATTTTAAACTTTTCTCAATGGAAGGTCATTACTCACGTTTCTCAACTTGATCATACAAGGAGAAAGGAATTTCAGTTGATCACAAAATTGCCATTTTAAAAAATTTGACTTCTGCTAAAGTATTCCTTTATTCTCCTTCTTCTTAGAAGGAACTTATAAGGTACGTTCGCAGGATGTCTCACCGATATTAAACTAGAATTAATTAGATGGAAATGTCAGGTGTAAATAAAACTTCCTGCACCAATTTTAGCTGTCCATAGTGGTAATTATACAAGCTGGTGAGCCTTATAGATAGTGGTGTAATAATGAATAGGTTCAGAAGCACAGGAATAACACGAGTATTCTATTCCATTTAACTGCTTTGATACCTATTATTAAGCATATTTGAGGGTTTTAGTGTAGAAATATGTTAATCACAAAAATAAACGACAATATGCGCATTGCTATCTGAAATACAGAGGATTCAAGTTGCTCAACGCGTAACTGCATCACTTATCCAAAACATGCTTAACAATAGGTACGTACAGCTAAAAATAATAGAATACTCGTTATGTTAATCCTGTGTTTCTTGTTCTATTCATTATTACTCCACTATTAAGCTCACCACATGTAAAATTACCGTTACGGGCAGCTGAAATCGGTGCAGGAAATATCAATTATACCTGAAGTCCCATCTTAATTAATTATACTTTAATATCGGTAATACAAACCACAAATGTACCTTGTAAGTAATAAAACCAATTCTGCTAATTTTTATCTCGAATAGTATAAAATAGAAAGAACAATATGTTTTTGTAAAAATAGATTGTTGCAGAATAGGTTGAGAAAGTCATCTTAATGCCACATATCCGATTGTTTTATATTGTTATATTCAATGTAATAAATCAGGAGAATAAACAATTATAACGCATATAGTGCGCTTTTGTTTCGGCCGAAGAGTAGCCAGCATGAATTAATTGCTTATTCCTCATCACTTGTGTGTCGGACAGGAGTTGGAGAGGTACAGTCAGATTGAAAAATTCAATGTCATAGCCGAGATGGATCTCCGTCCAGTTGCTCTACTCACTGAGCTACCATGATAACATTCCGGTACGGCACTTTTTTTTTTTAGCTAAACGTCCTTTAACCTGATTAGTCACATTGGATGCTTACTGAAATTTGATTAAATGATGCTCAAATGATCTAGGGGTCTATGGAGCTTATACTTACTGGATATTCATCTTCTCAGGATAAGGGAAAACCCCGAAAAAAACCTTATCCGGGTAACTCACCGTAAGCGAGATTCGAACTCGCGACCTTTTGAATGTGACGCTACTTCCACACTACCCAGGCGGACAACAACTGATTTTGAGATGTCAGAACTCAATGACGACTTACAAATTGCGTAAGTACTTAAGTCCTAGGTTTTATAGTTAAGCAACTTGTGATTTTTTCTTTCTTTCACACCAGTCGTGTGTAGGATACTAGTTGTTGAGGTAGTATCAGACTGAAAAATTCAATGGCACAGCCGAGATTTGAACCATGGTCCAGGGCAACTGTATGAGGAGGCTGCGCCCTGGTTAGACCACTCGCCTCTCATCCCGAGCAACCACATGTAAGATTTGTGGTGGATAAAGTGGCGCAGGGGCAAGTTTTCTCCGGGTTCTCCGGTTTCCCCCGCCATTGCATTCCACCGATGTTCCATCTGCATCCCATGTTTCATCAGTGTTATGGCCTGTGGTGCCAGAAGTAGTAAAAGCGGATGTTAAACTCTATCAATCCGTGGCTAAAATTCCGGCTATGGAATGGTATTTTTCAGTCTGACTACCTCTCTTATATGGCAGTTGTCAACATTTTTTAGTTATAACTCAGAAGCATTCCATCATTTTTACACTGAATTAGCTTTCATTTCCATTTGAAGCATACACAAATGCGCAAAAATGTTGGCGTTAAAAATCAGCAAGGTCTTGTGGAGAATTGATGAAACCTGATCCCAGACCACCACCGCAAACATTGCACGCCAAACTGAACTGCGTTAAGTGAAACAAACTCTTCCTGTTCCTTGGGAACACTAAAAATTAATGGGTAATTTAATTTCACAAGCTACCATGACGCGCTGGCCGGAAACTCCGGTCGACTGGAAAATAAAACCACTTTAGTTTTTGCAAACTTCACGAGAGCATGAAGTTAAAAAATTAACCACTAGCTTAACGGTCGGCTCTCATTATCATCCCCGAAAGTTTACCTGCTGTAAATATCCACCTAAGGAGGGTAATTATACCACTTAAACATGCACATAGCGCGAGTGCGGAGAAACTTTAATAACAGTTCCACAGCTTGCTCCAACTGTGGGTTCTGGATGACCTGTACAATACCGCAGCCTCATATTTATGCCCGGACGAAAATTTGAGGCACGTCTTAAATGACGAAAACAACTCTGAAGTAAAAATGTTCACCCGCTACTGACACCAACACAGAACATTCAGACACTAGAGTCGCTTTCGCAGGGCTTGTTAAAGTGGATGAGTTTGTAGGTAGAGAAGAACTGCATTCTGCCCAGTAAGTATTTGGAAACCTCCTGAATCCAAACAAAGTATATTTAGAAGAAGCTACGCGGTGTTTGCGTGTGCGTATGTCTACGTGTGTAAAAGACCTAACTAAAATGAGTGAGATACACTCACAGGATATTTTTCTACCAGCGGAAAATTAACATATTTATGCCATGATTTGAAGCTTTCCTGGCGGCGGTATGAAAATAACTTTTCTCGGGCTATCAGCCCAATAAAATTCGAAATATGTTAAGACTGGTCAAAGATTCCCTCGGCCTCAAGACTCCCGGGGTATACCGCATTCCATGTGAATGTGGTAGAGCCTACATCGGACAGACGGGGAGAACGATCGAACAAAGATGCAAAGAGCATGAGAGCTACATCCGCCTGATGTACCCAGAAAAATCTAGTCTTGCAGAGCACTGCATCCAAGAAGGACACAGACTGAGACTGGGCGACACAACCACCATGTTTAAGTCTTCAAGCTATTGGGACCGCTTCATCAAAGAAGCCATAGCTATTAAATACGAAGAAAATAACATCAACAGAGACAACGGCTTGCAAGTGAATGGCATTTGGATTTCGGTGCTCAACAAACACTCACAAAGATTTGTGAAACTGCCAGACCAGAGCAATTGGCAGGCTGAGGGAAGCCCGAGGTGTGATAGACGTGTCCCTGTTCTCGGAGAGATCTTAACCACGTTCTGATGGGATTGTGGGTTTTTGCAGGATGGCGAGTAAGTGTTGGGGTTGTGGAGTGACGGGAGGAGGCAAGTGTTGCCCCTCGACGGTTACCTATTATGGTGCAACGGCCCTTGTGCACCGCTGGTGTGTGTTTATCAAAAATATTTGTTTTGAGGTTTTAATTTTGAATCCAAGCAAATCTTGAAGGACAATTAGGAGCTTAGCCGTAGCAGCTGTGGGGACATGAAACTGCCAAAAGCTAGCCCTAGTTTTAATACAGGCTCATATCTGGCAGCGGGCCAATCAGAGCAGTCCGTCCCGGCGACGGAGACCATTGGTCCCTAGTCAACGCGTCCCATGCCGGACCCGGGCCAATCACAGAGCGGCATCTGGCCGCTCCCCCCCCCCGGACTACTATATATAAGGCGAACCTGGAGTCTCTACATCATTCCCTTAAGATAAGAGCGACGTTAGCTCTTGAAATCTTGGAAATTATTCCAGAACTCACCTGGCTGATAACCCGAGAAAAGTTATTTTCATATTTATGCCAGGTGGCCCAACTGCTCTTATGTGGCGTGTGTAGATATTCCTTCGTGCGTTAAAAGCGCTGCAGAACTCAACAAAGCTACTTTAAGTTGAAAACGGTAAGTAGGGAACTGGCTGGTTGACCTTCATTTTAGCCATCTTGCTTATCAGCGGAGACGATAAGAGAATCGCGCTCTTTGAGAGGGGTGAAACGAGATTCTTCACTGTCAGATTTTAATTTGCAGCGTGGAGTTCTGCAACTCTTTTAACGCACTGAGGGATACAAACACGGGATGTCCAACAGCTAATTTCTAATGTTTAGTGAATCGACTGTTGTATAAATTGTTTGATTCTTCTAATAGTTTCTTAATTATGATTATTTAATGGTTTTGTATTCACTCTGTGTTCTAACCAATGACCTCGTAAATGACTGATGCCACAAAAACGTTATTTGTTAAAAAGCGTGTTTTAGACTGATCTACCTACATTTTTTGTGCAGTAAGCTCTTATGGTGTATCAGTTATGCAAATTATACAAAATTGCTGGCAGAAAAAGAGAAATTCATAGGCTATTCCCATAAAATTCAAAATTTGCATTTTATTTGTTGTATAAATGGTAGTTCATTGTTTTGAATTTCCTGAAAATGTAACTATTGTGAAAATAGTGGTAAATTAAATGTTTAGGTTTTCTTGTGTTATAAATCGGTATTTCCTCTTTCATTTTATATATTCCATATCTTTAGGCATACTATTTAAATCTTCAATTATTTTCAGAATATCTGATGTATACCATTTACATCTCTAGCTCTTCCGTATACAAACTATTTTTACAAAGGTTATTCGTTTATCTACAGCATGCTAATTGAGATAAACATTAGCAGAATTGGTCCTATTACCTGTTTCCCTTAAGTAGAAGGTAAATAAGGAAATACATTTGGCTAAAGCGATAGTCAAATATTTTAAAAGCCGGTCGCTATGTGAAACAACTGAGATCCAATTCTCTTTGCCTTGTCCCGTTTGAGAAAAGTTAGGTAGTTTTAAAACGGCAAACTCTTCAAGAAAAATGCACATGACACATTTTATGCTTTAACGAGATCTACATGTTTTGTGAAGTAAGTTCTCGGGAAGCCAGTCGGGAATATGTTGATCTACTCACCAAGCTTTCGACTTCGCACTCTGTAGACATCTTCAGAGAAACCCGGTGGCAAGAACGTTAATAAGTTAATAACCAACCACTTCACTGTCATGCAAAATTCTGCAAAACTCATCCAGAATAAAGAAGCTATTCCTAGAAAATTTAAAATATAAATTTTATTGTGAAGTAAATGTCTTCAATATAGGTATTTTAAGCAACACTGTTAGCCATTTTTGAGAAAAACACAATTATCAAAAACTTTTCCATGATTGTGTTGGGGAGATTTTCTTGAAAATTTTGGTGTCGCATCCTTAGAGGGTACTAAACATAAATACCAATTTGGTATTTAACATCCTTTCGTTTGTGAGCTACTCTGTCCACAGACACAAACACACAAATACGCGGACCTTTTTTCTAAAAATGCTTTTTTATTTTGTACACAGGAACCTCAAAACATATATTTCCGGTGAAATCTCAACATCGAATTTTTGGGTAGAATACAATACCTTCTTTAGCTAATATGTATACACCTACTAGAGAAATTAAAAAAAAAAAAAAACTATTTTGGAATACAGGAGGACACTTTAGTACATCTATTAGGGAAAAGTTCGCTCTATAAGGATTTAACTCTAGACAATTATAGCACCTTATTTGCTCAAGCAATGTGTTTTTTTATTTACAAATAAACTTTAGGCTTTCCAGGCGTTGGTCATTAACTCATCAATGATATGTTCTTGCCACCCGAGTAGCTCGCCTCCAGTTTCTCTGAAGATGCCTACAGAATGGGAAGTCGAAAGCTTGGTGAGTAGCCCAACATTTTCCTGACTAGCTTCCCAAGAATACATAACTAATTTTTTATTTGTTTTCTCCATTTTGGTTTTGAATAACTTTTTTGAATATTTTCTGGCATCAATTACAATTTTCTCAGACAATTAAGATAAATTTTAAGCCCATAAATGTGTTGTTCTTGACGAACAGGTTCGAACTGCCCTGGTTTCGTGCCACAGGAGAAAACAGTTACACAGCTCATATCCACCGCGTGGCACATACCAGCACTTACTTACTAAGCACCGTGCCCCAAAAGGCGATATGAAAATAAATAATGTGGAATAAGGGAGCAGCAATTGGTGATATTAGAAAATCCATCCCTGCTTTCTCCTGACGAAAAACTCCAAATTATCTAGAGCGGGTAGTTTGACAATTATTAAAACCAAAGTACATGAAAATCAATATATTTACACACACACTAACGTAAACCTAACACAGCGCACGCTCGCTTCGCTCGCATAGTTAACTAGGATTACGGTCGCACCGTGGCCGAGTAGTTAGACCACTTCCTCTCATCATGGCGGCCCGGTTCAATTCCAGGCGACCTCATATGTGATTTGTAGTGAATAAATCGGCCTGTATTCCGCGCCATCGCATTCCACCGGTGTTCCATTCCATATATCATCAGTATTATTGCCTGTCTTTGTAGTAAATCGAGTGTTAAAAACTATAAAATAAATAAATAAATAAAACGAGGATTGAACCGCGATCTTCCAAAGACGGGTGCAGACGAAACCAGCTGAGTCATCCCTCTCGGTCTTATTGCCATTTAATGGCGGCAATAACTTTAACCTCCGTCTCCATGGTGCTGATGAACGCTCTCATATAAACTATTTATCGTTCAGTTTAAATACAGGTGCAAATGATTCTTCACGCCTAGTGAACCAATAGTAGAGAAACTCGTTTATCGAGGTGGTATATGATATACTCCTTATTTTACAAAGACTATAAACATGCCCCTTTTATTATTCAGACCCTCCTCAAGACCTGGGTGTTTGAAAATACCATTGCAATCTTATGCACGACAGTGTCCCTGGTTGAGAAAACCCTTCCCCCTCAAAAAAAAAAAAAAAAAAAAAAAAAAAAAAAAAAAAAAAAAACTGGCAGTAAGGTTCACAGAATCGAAAATCTCGTCATCTAATTTTCTCTCCGGAAACAAAGCCCCTCCAATCTGTTGTGGCTTAGTAAAGAAAGTGGTGCATACAGGTTTCCATTAGGCTAAGAGCATCTGCACTACTTAGTGACTTCGAAAGCCGTATCCCCAAAAGGAAACCCCCGCTCTTAAATAACACGAGTCTCGGAGAAAATGTTCACCTTCCCTTGGTCCATCAGCACTTTTCAGTAAATAGGTTTTCTGTTCTTGTACCTTAGTGCCACTACAGTTTCTTGCGACACACCCAAATTCGTATACGGGTCTGGAGAAAAAATTAGCTGTGTGTTCAATCTCGAGGACGTGGCCAACTTTTTACTTCGTCTAGCCCCGTATGTACAATGTACATAGGGATAGAGAAGTGTTGTATTCCACCCAAAAATTCGATGTCGAGATTTCATCGGAAATACATGTTTTGGGACCCCCTGATTCCAAAAAAGGCATCTTCAGAAGCAGGTCCGCAGGTATCTTCCAAGAATGCAACACGAAGATTTTTAAGAAAATACCCCTACCCCTAACTACCCTTTACATGGAAAAATTTTAGAAAATTTTGTTTTTCTTAAAAATGGCTCTAACGATTTTGATTAAAGTACCACATATTAAAGCCATCTCTATCACAAATAAAATGTATATTTTGAATTTTCTGGGAATAGCTTCTAAAGACCTGTTTACTCTGGATGAATTTTGCTTAATTTGAAATAACTAGTAAACCGTAAGAGACAGACAAAATCTTATAATACAAAAAATGTAAGTCTTGGTAAAATACCCAAGTTATACATACATTTTTTTCCTGGAGCTTACCGTTTTCGAGCTATCCCTAGTTATTAGTTTCAGTTGTGAAGTACTTATACTTTTCTCAGAAGAGAGTGTCCGTTTTTCTTTTGCCCAACTCCTGGCCAAGCAGAGAAGCGATTTGCAATGAAAATTGCATATCGACACCTTTTGAAACATTTGTGTATCACTTTAGCCTAGTGCATTCCCTTAGTTCCAGTCTACTTATAAGGAACTAAGTAATACAATTCTATTATTGTTTATCTCGATTAGCGTGGTGTTGAAAGAAGAATTGTCTTTTGTAAGAAGTTTGTTTGTAGAGTAGCTAGAGAAAGTCATGTGAGTGTAGCACATCAGGGTTTTACCATAAACGCTCTTAACCCTCAGATTTCCTCTGTGTTGCCTAGTTATATTACGTATTACCGTGTTGAGTGAAGTAAATAAAACATTACATGCTCGTGGGAAATGTTTAATACCCGCAGAAAATTTATATTTCTGTAAAGCATGATCATCTATTCTGTACATACTGTTTGTCCAGTCCTTTGAGACGGTAGAAGGAGTCAGTGGCTGCACAATAGCAAGGAAAAAGTCCCGACAAACGTAATCGATTTTGGCAAAGGAAACCTGTTTCCTACCTTTGCCGTTTGCTGTCTCAAAAGTCACTGATTGGAGAATATTGGTAAAATCCGTAAGTTTGTAGCACTTCAAGTTCTAAGAGTGCTTTTATCTCTGATTGAATATACTAAATACATTATTTAAACTTTACTGCATCGTTAACCTACGGTAACAAACCGAACATATGAATAATAAAGTGCGTTAGGAATCAAAATATCGTGGTATCAAAAAGCCCTGAGTTATTGTTTAATTTCTTCGAAAGGCGTACCTAACTTCTAGCTCTACTGAGTTGTGTAAATAGAGAGGGAGATGGGGGCAATCCAGTAGACAGGGAGCAAATTCGAGCTATGTAGTTTGTCTCCTCTCTAATAAGCAAACTTCGGTAGTGGTCACATTCGACAAATATGAACCGAACTCAGAGCGTGTTTTGCATAACACCAATCTTTTTTATCAGTTGTATATACTTTATTCAAAATAAAGTGACTCAGAAGCTATTCCTAGAAAATTCAAGCTATACAAGTTACTTGTTAAGCAACTAACTTTACATGTGGTATTCCAATAAAAATCTTAAATGCATTTTTGAGAAATAACAAGAACAGTTCTATACTACAATGGTTTGGGCGGAAGAAACTGTTCGTGTTGTATTTTCAGAAGATATTCATATTATTTCTGGGCGTAATTATGCAACTGCATTTTATTTTTCAGAAGGTTTTTATAAAGGGGTGCTTTTCTACTCGCTCGAGAGAGGTCTGTACGTGCGTACGGTATTGACGATCTTATTTACGTGATTCGACTGCAAGAGCACCGTCCAGTGACTCGATAATAGGCGGATAAGTAAACAAGTCCGAATCAGCACTGCAGTCATTAGTGGCTCTGGAACTTTAGCCTTGCTTCATTAGTGTGTTCAAGTTTACACAAGCGACGTGAATGCCACATTGCTCTAGATGGTCCAACTCTATGTTCATATTTTCCAATACCCGTCCTCAAATTTTCATTCTTTTGTAAGGACATAAAATAAAAAATCTGATGTGTTCCATTCACATGACTTTCTCTACATCTCTGCAACAAATTATTGTTAAAAAGC
Organism: Hymenopus coronatus; assembly: GCA_030762935.1. NCBI lineage: Eukaryota > Metazoa > Arthropoda > Insecta > Mantodea > Hymenopodidae > Hymenopus > Hymenopus coronatus. The sequence continues at coordinate 101,950,621 of CM060886.1, read as the reverse complement.
TTATGCTTCTATTTACTGAATGCTAATCGAGAAAAAATTACCAGAAATAGTCTTATTACTTGCTTCCTTGTAAGTACAGGAGAAGTAAGGGAGCACCATAGGTTAAAGCGATAACCAAGAGCTGGTTGCTATGTGAATAAAGTTCCTTTGTTTGTATGGACAGGAGTTGACAAATTCCTGTATGAGAAAAGTTAAGTTATTCAAAGCTGAAATCAAAAACAAGGAATATCTCAAAAACGATCAGCTCCACGAAAAAAAAAAACATATACAACATAAATGGTGTGTTTTAATGTGCTCTACATTTTTTGTGAAGTAAGATTTTGTCTATGTCTTACGGTTTAGCAGTTATTCAAAATTCCGTAAATTTCATCCAGACTAAACTACTCTTCAGAGGCTATTCCCAGGAAATTCAAGATATACATTTTATTTGTCAGTAAATAGCTTTAATATAAAATAGTTTAATCAATATCGTCAAAGCCATTTTTTAGAAAATCAAAATTTTCGAAAAAGTTTCATGTAAAGGGTAATAGAGGGTGGGGGGATTTTTCTCAAAATCTTTGTGTCGCATCCCTGAACGATACTAAACTTAAATATCAAGTTTGGTATTTTACCGACTTTTCGTTTTTGAGTTATCGTGTTCACAGACAGACGCACACATGGACACACACGCACACACGGACCTTTTCTGAAAGTACATTTTTTGGATACAGGGGACCCTAAAACATATATTTCTGGTGAAATCTGTGTATCGAATTTTTTGATGCAGTTCAATACCTTCTCTATACACTATGCACATAGTACGTGTAGGGAAAGTAAAAATAAATATTCTGACACGTTATATTTTCCTGTTTTTTTTTCTACTCCTCATCATTTATTTTTATATGTTTTTCATACAGCCCAAGATCCAAAAACTTCTTGGAGTCGCTTATTTTCTCTTTATTGTATACAAAAGTAAAACATTTTATTTTTTTATGTTGCTATCGTCCATGGGACACTTCCGTTCATTTTTTGATATAATGCGTCAATTTGAAAAATAAATTATAACATTTTAAAAAAAATTACGTGTTTTGGAAATTATGAAAAGTAATTATTTTTATATATTATTTAGGGCTATTGTAGCAAAAGTTTCATCTGAAAGATTTATTTGTAAGTTCTGTAAAACTGGAACTGTTTAAGTGAATAGTTTTTAAAATTTTTGCTACAATAATAAATTTGGACAAATACAATTTAATAATCAAATAGCCTTGCTATTTGACATGCTGCAGAAATATCACTATTATGTGTAGAATAGCTGGTATGCCTTTAAATAATTTCACAGATTCATCCTCTTAAAGTCTGAACTGACACTTGAAAACCAGCATATACCGCAAATAAGCAGCAACGTTATCAACGATTTTATGCTTATCCTGTGGCAGCTTTCCAACATATTGCAGGTTTTACAGCGTCTTTGAATGGGTTGAGTTTCAAATGGCTTCTACGCTGTTTACGACGTTTATGGCGCTAGGCGCCTTTGGAGAGTTTATTGAATTTTGTGTATGGCTCCGAATATCCCCATTCGCTTTCGAGTCTGTCCGGCTGACACGTCTATGACTGATAACTCGCGGTAACCACACAATTCGTGTCACATGACGTTGATGAATGGCTTCCATTGATTATCTCGCAAGAAAAATTGATGTTCGTCAACATTCTTATTCGTATTTCTATTGTAGTAGATTAAATAGAGATAAATTGGATCAAAGCTACTGCTGCAGAAGGGCATCAGTGAGTTTTAAAGGCCATATTTGAAAATCTGGTGACATTTGTGGAGAATTGTTATAAGTAATATCATGAGTGTTTCATCTTGTAGATAATTTACGACACGAGTTGCATTTGATAAGACAATTCAGCGAAATAGACTGTTAATAATTTATAATATATAAGAAAGGATATTTTATCAGCTATGATTGTAATACATTAGTTCTCAAATGGTAGATGACGTATCCAACCATGTCTATTTACCGATTTTTTTTCTTTCTTCACTGCCTCCTAAATTATGATATGACCGACTGTGACTACACCCAAATATATGAATATCTATAATAAAAATAGAAATAGGGAACAATTATTTTATTTCAGCATTTAATAACTAATACATGAAATGGAAACAAACGTTATTTTATTTATTGCACTCATCTTATACATAAATATTTTCAACTAAGGGATACGAACTGGATAAAACTTTAAATAAATATTGTAACTGAATTAATTAAAAGTACAATTGTAGAACAGACAGTTATTAAAAGTGATGGTTAGCTGTCTGAATTGTCACCTTGTTACCAAATAACCGAGACAGGAGATTAAGCAAACGAACGTCAGGTGCGACAAAATTTCAAAGAAATGAACATTAGTAGCGATAAGATGTTTCGACAACATCGCTCCAGTCAGATGATTGCAAATGGTTGAAATTGCCTTATCTCGGCCATTCATTGACGCTTTTAACAGTTGAGCTGAATTTTCTTTAAAATGTGATGTTTTAGATTTATGTAACTTTCTATACTCGTACTTCAACAAATATTCTATGTCAAGTTTACGTTTACCGAATATGTAAACTTGACATAGTTGCAGTCCGGAACTGGCATTCGGTTCCCCGAGGCTGAAATCTCTGACTGATGGCTTTTTTGGGGGTTTTCTCGGGTCACTAGGCGAATGCTGGAGAGGATTCTTCATTCCCCGAACTTCCTGTCCTTTCATTTCATACCAACAGGACTCTCTCAGTGTTGTAAGTGCTGGCGAGGACTGCGGCAGAGATAGCATTTCGTGGAGGTGACTGCTCTCTGGAAATATGGCTCTCGGCGGCGGGATGGTGCTAGTAATTGTCTGCGAACTCAAGTGGAATATCCGGGACTGAGCCACTGGCTTCTGGCACTCCCAGCTGATGTGAACTGTTATGGACCCTCGTCGACGGCTCTCTCCTTCTCCGATGTCTATCGCCCTGTGAAGTTACACTCCTCTCAACCTTCCTCCTGGAGTCTGACGTGCAGCCACTGTTGCAGTGTGGAACACCCCTCCGTAACGTACACACACGGGTACAACAATGTCAAGCTTTCTATTGTATCTGCATATATTAATTGAGATAAATATTATATTGTGACTGGCTCCGTAGCTTAGTGATACAGCGGCTGCCTGCTGTGCAGGAAGTCTCAGGTTCAATTCCCACCTGGAAGGCAGGGATTTTTCTCTAGTCCAAATTATTCTTCATCCAATTGAGTGTGTGTATGTGTGTGATCTAACATAGAAAATATAATTAGAAAGCTGCTGATAGGTACATGTGCTCTAAAGGTGCAAGTGATCTTGCTGCAATGACGATGTTAAAAGAGTCTGTAAGTATTTCTACGCCTGACTAACCAAGGGGCAAACCAAAAATTAATAAAATAAAAAACTTATATGAGGGCCGTTTTTTTCAACTTCCGATAGGCTAAAAATAAAAGACAAGTTCATAGAAAATAACTCTTTTTATTACTAAAAGTTTGTATACTTATGGTTTCTTATCAACATAACCACCGAAAAGATTGAGACAATTATGATACCTGTGCACAAACTTTGCAATACCCGCTTTAAAAAATGTTGCCTCCAATGATTTCAAATGAGCATTGACGTTGTTTTATAGATCTTTGTACTATACGTCGTTTGCGGAGATCCATTCAAAACAAACGAAGACGAATGCTAACTTCAAGAATTGTGTTGATCCATGACAATGCTCGTCCACACACTGCTGACGCAACCCGTCGGCTCCTTCAACAATTTCAATGGGACATTTTCGATCATCCGCCGTACAGTCCTGACCTGGCACCCAGTGACTTTCACCTTTTCCCTGAACTGAAAACGTGGCTAGGAGATCAGCTCTTTCGATAAATATCTCAATCTTTTCGGTAATTATGCTGAAAAGTAACCATAAGTTTACAAAACTTTTAGTAATAAAATAATTGTTTTCTATGAACTTGCTCTTTTATTTAAAGCCTATCGGAGGTTGAAAAAAAAGGTGATGTGTTCCATTCACATGACTTCCTCTACTTCATTGTAACAAATTATTGTCAACAAGCTTATTGTTCTATTTACTTCATGCTAATCGAGAAAAAATTAGCAGAAATAGTCTTATTACTTGCTTCCTTGTAAGTATAAGCGAAATATGGGAGTCATAGGTTAAAGTGATAGTCAAAAGCTAGTTACTAGGTGACTGAAGTTCCTTTGTTTATATGGACACGAGTTGACAAATTCCTGTATGAGAAATATCTCAAAAACGATTAACTCCTCAAAAAATGTATATAACTTAAATTGTGTGTTTTTATGTCCTCTACATTTTTATGTGGTAAGTTTTTATTCATTTCTTACGGTTTAGCAGATATGCAAAATTCATCCAGAATAAAGTAGTCTTCAGAGGCTATTCCCAGAAAATTCAGGACACACATTTTATTTGTCAGGTAAATATCTTTAAGATACGATATTTTAATCAAATTCGTTAGAGCCATTTTTAAGAAAACCAAACATTTCGAAAAAAGTTCCATGTAAAGGGTAGTTTGGAGTGAGGGGATTTTTCTCAAAATCTTCGTGTCACATCCCTGGAAGATACTAAACTTAAATACCAAGTTAGGTATTTTACCGACTTTTCGTTTTTGAGTTATCGTGTTCACGGGCACACGGACATTTTTTTGATACAGGGGACCCTAAAAGATATATTTCCGGTGAAATCTCGGTATCGAATTTTTGGGTGGAGTGCAATACCTTCTCTATATACAAAGTACATAGAACGTGTAGAGAAAGTAAAAATGTGCGAATTAAAGTTGGAAGTGCTTGAACATCCACCCTATTCGCCAGATCTGGCACCCAGTGACTACCACCTGTTCCCAAACCTCAATAAAATTCTTGGAGGACGAAGATTTCACATCAATCTCTGATGCGGTAAACAGCTCTTTTGAGGACCTTGATAAATCGCACTACAGAGGTGGTTTAATTAAATTAGAACACCGATATGATAAATGTATTATCCTTTCTGGAGATCATGTTGAGAAATAAAGCAAAAAAAAAAAAAATCTGATGTGTTCCATTCACATGACTTTCTCTATATCTCTGTAAATTATTATTGTTAATAAGCTTATCTTTTATTTATTTCATGCTAATCGAGCAAAATTAGCACAAATAGTCTTATTTCTTGATTTATTGTAAGTAGAAGCGAAATAAGGGAATATCATAGGTTAAAGTGAAAGCCGAAAGCTGGTTGCTATGTGACTGATGTTCCTTTATCTGTATGGACAGGAGTTGACAAATTCCTGTATGAGAAAAGTAAAAGCTCTTCAAAGCTGAAACCAAGAAAAAGGAATATCTCAAAAACGATCAACTCAACGAAAAAAATGTATATAACAAATTTTGTGTTTTAATGTGCTCTGCATTGTTTGTGGGTTAAGTTTTTGTCCATCTCTTACGGTTTAGTAGTAATGAAAAATTCATCCAGAATAAAGTAGTCTTCAGAGGCTATTCCCAAAAAATTCAAAATATACATTTTATTTGTCAGGTAAATAACTTTAATATACGATATTTTAATCAAAATCGTCAGAGCCATTTTTTAGAAAATCAAAAATTTCGAAAAATGTTTCATGTAAAGGGTAGTTTGGGGTGGGGGGATTTTTCTCAAAATCTTCGTGTCGCATCCAAGTTTGATACTTTACCGACTTTTCGTTTTTGAGTTATTGTGTTCACAGACACACTGATGCACGGACACACGGACACACGTACACACACACACGGACCTTTTTCTGAAAATACTTTATATGGATACAGGGGACCCTATTACATATATTTCCGGTGAAATCTCGGTATCGAATTTTTTGGTGTAGTGCAATACATTCTCTATACTCTATGTACATAATGTGTATAGAGAAAGTAAAAATTAAATACTGTTTTCATTGGGAGGTTCGGGACTTATGAGCTCACCCTAGTACTACCAAGTGGGGAAGCTATTTAATTTCGTCACACACAACCTTTACGTCACAGAAGCAACGTCTTGACTCCATAGCAGTAATCAAGAAAGAGGGTTAACTCTGAGCAAAATTCCCGCCTTTTATATCCTGCGGTGACTGTAATCTTCTCATCATATTTGTAACACGCTTTTTAATTTGCAGTAGTTTGACGTTGTATGAGAATGAAATTGTCCACTTTTCATCAGTGAAGCAATACTCTGACACTTGGGAAATTTCCGCACTTTCTGTCTCTTTCTCTCTCGCCCAGCTTCTCATTTTAGCCAACTCACTGTGCCGGAACTAACGCTAACTATAGCCATCTCTTTCTTTCTCCCATCCTCTCACTCATCAAGTTTGGTATTTTTTCAATTCCTGGTGTTACAAAGTTCGCTTACTAGTTTTCCTTATTCCTAGCATACGTCACTAGTTAAAAGTTTTTACAATGCTATTCACATGAATTTTTGATGTTTTACATTAGTATTAAAAATCTCCTTAATAGTTATATTGTTTGCATCTAATCTTATTTCCTATAATATATCCTACTACACATTATTCTCTTATATTAATAATTAAATTCTTAGGGCCTTGATTATTACTTTCTCTACACGTATTATGCACATAGTGTATAGAGAAGGTATTGTATTGCACCCAAAAATTCGATACCAAGATTTCACCGGAAATACATGTTTTGAGACCACCTGAATCCAGAAAAAAACATTTTTAAAAAAATGTCCGTGTGTGTATGTCTGTGTGTATGTGTGTGTGTCTGTGGACAGCATAGCTCAAAAACGAAAAGAACGTTAAATACCAAACTTGGTATTTAAGATTGGTATCTTCCAAGGATGCGACAAAAAGATTTTCAAGAAAATTCCCCTACCCCAACTACCCTTTACATGGAACTTTTAACGATTTTGATTGAAATATCCTATATTAAAAACATTTACCTGACAAATAATATGTATATCTTGACTTTTCTGGGAATATCCGCTGAAGAGTACTTTATACTGGATGAATTTTACGGAATGTTGAATAACTGCTAAACAGTAAGACATGGACAAAAGCTTACCAGACGAAAAATGTAGAACACGTTAAAACACACAATTTATGTTATATACAGTTTTTTTTGTGGAGTTCATCGTTTTTGAGACATTCCTTGTTTTTGGTTTCTGCTTTGAAAAACTTATACTTTTCTCAGATAGGAATTTGTCAACTGTTGCCCATACAAGCAAAGGAACTTCGTGACATAACAAGCGGCTTTTGACTATCACTTTAACCTATGCTACTCCCTTATTTCGCTTCTACTTACAAGGAAGCAAGTAATAGGACTATTTCTGCTAGTTTTTCTGATTAACATGAAGTAAATAGAAGTATAAGCTATTTGAGAATAATTTGTTGGAGAAATATAGAGAAAGTCATGTGAATGGTACACATCAGACTTGTTTTATATCTATGTCCAGCGCAGGTGTTTTCTTACAGGTACGTAGTAGCGAAAAAAATTGATATATTCCATGTACACGACTTTCCCTACCAATTCTGCAACAACTAATTTTTAGAAAAGCTTACTCTTTCATCCAATTCATGGTAATCCAGAAACATTTGTATTATTACTTATTTCCTTGTAAGTAGAGGGAAATAAAGGAATACGATAGACTATAAAGTGAGCGTAAAATACTTTAAGATTTGGTCGCTATTGTGAATGCATTGTAATTCCATTCTCTTTGTATAGTCAGAGTAAAAAAAAAAAAGAAAAACGAATCACAGCTTGCCATATAAGAAAGTTTAAATACCTGGATCTTTAGAACAATTTTAAATGCTATTTTGGAAATGGTTAATTCCACAAAATATGTATTTGTCATAAATGGTGTACTTTAATAGGATTTACATTTTATGTGTATTAAGATTTAGTTTATTATGATCTACCAGAATAAAGAAGACCTTAGAGGCTTTTTCCATTACTTCAAGATATAAAGTTAATTTGTCATTAAAATATCTTAAATAATGTGGTACTTTACTTTTATAAACTCCTTTTTGGACACAAAGAGTCTGCAAATTTATATTTCAGATGAAATATCGGTGTGACATTATTGGTTGGTAATTTCAGTACTAGTAATGGGACAAATTGATACAAAATTCATTCCGAATAAAAAGGAATTCAGAGTTTACTGTCACAAAATTAAATATATATATTTTTTGGTTTAGTTCTTCAAATATCTTAAGCTTGTTTTCTCTTAATTAAAATCTTGGAAGCATTTTTTCGAAAACAGAAAAACAAAGCTTGGCGATTAAGGCTGAATAGGTATTTATGGCAATTCTTTGTATTTTTTAAATTTTTGTGTCGCATTCTGAGAACAGCTGAGCTTAAATACCAAGTTTAATTGTTATCCAATATTTCGTTTTCGATTTGTACTAATTACAGATACACATATAGACATCCTTTTTGGACACAAGAGTCCTCAAAACGTGCGTTTACGTTAAAGTGTTTATCTGATATTTTGGCACGAATGAGGTACTTCCTCTATCTGTTATAAGTGCTATATGAATTACACTCACATGAATATATCTATTCTGCAACAAATTATGAGCACAAAATATCATTTTTATATATGTACCTACTTTACGTCGATCAAAATAAAAAAAAATTATATATTTTCTAATATAATGTGAATATAAGAATACTCTAGGCAATATGAGAGTTTATTCTTTTAAGAGCTATTTGCTATGTAGTGACTTTTAAATTCCGTCCGCTTAACCAGGAAGAAGAAAACAGTATCGACATCCCATATGAGTAAAATATAAACCATCTAACAATTTCGAAAATGGTTAATTCTGCAAAAAACTCATCTGACAAAGAATGTGGGCATTTTGTTGTTGTCATTTTTGCGTATGTCTTTGGGTTAGTTATGCAAAAGACTTACTCACCGAATTTGTGGAAAATACACAGAAAACTCAAAAAACACATTTAGTTTGCAATGAATATGTTTTAAAACTTCTTTTTTTTCTGTATATTCTCATCGTATATAGGACTTACAAGTCAGCGTCTGAGATCAGACCCCTTTAGAGGGTCAGAGATTCTGGATCAGAGAGAAGCTAGGATGGGTGATCAACTCGAAGCCTCGGATGAGAGTGAGGAAGTGGATGATATGAAATTGATGATAGGAAACCTTACTATGGAGCAATTGGTAGAACGCATGAGGGAAAGCCGGAGTATCCGGAGAACATCCGCTCAGACGTCTCATCGTCCATCACAAATCCAACATGCCGTCCCCTGGAATTGAAACCGGAATTCGATACCGAGATTTAATCAGAAACACATATTTTGGGAGCCCCTGAATCCCCCCCCCCCCCAAAATCATGTTTAGAAAAATGTCCATGTATGTCTGTATGTGTGCGTGCGAGTGGGTATGTGCAGCTTAGCTCAAACACAAAAGTCCATTAGTTTGATACTTAAGTTCAGTATCTTCCAGGGATGCCACCACAACTACCATTTACATGGAAACAATTTCGAAAATGTTGATTTTTTAAAAATGGCTTTAACGATCATGACTAATCTCTTACATTTAAGATATTTACTTACAAATAAACTGTATGTCTTAAATTGTCTTTATTCTGGATGCATTTTTCTGAATTTATCATACCTGATAAACTGTAAGAGATTGACAAAAAGTTACTTCACAACAATAGAGATCTCTTTAAAATACACAATTTATGTCGTATACATTTTTTCGTGGAGTTGACTATTTTCGAGATATTTCTTGCTATTGGTTTCAGTTTTAAAATACTTAACGTTTTCTCATGCGTAAACCTGTCAAATCCTGGTTAAGTATCAAATGGGTTTCAATCCTATGGCAACCACATTTTAAAACTTTTGACTACCAGTTTAGCCTTGTGTATTCCCTTAATTCCCTCTTTCTTTTAAGGAACTAAGGATTGTTTGTACTAATATTTATCTCAGTTAACATGCAGTAGATAGAAGAATAAGCAAGCTTATTAACAATAATTTGTTACAGATGAAGAGAAAGTCATGTTAATGGAATAAATCAGATTATTTTAATATACTATACATTTTGAAAAACGCCGCAAAACTTTTAATTACAAAGTTATGCTTGGATGTTTATATGTAATTACAGATTTTAAGCCTTTAAGTACCTTTGTGCTTTACGGATCACAAAGCAGGTTTATGACCATTTGTTTTCCCCTTGTTCAGTTTTGTGGTAATGCTCTGTTTAACATGACCGGAGTAACAATATTATTTCGAGATTAATTTCATTTAAATGATACAGTCGGTCTTTGTGTTTGCTTTGTTTACAGTAGTGAAGTATTCTCTCTAAAATGGTGATGCCATTTTGAGGCCAAAATTTATTGTGGAACGAGGGGGGGATCAATATATCCTTAGAAAATCCAAGAAATTGCACTCGTACCATTAAAATAGTTTGTATTTAGTAGAGGGCAGTTCAAGTTTCAGCTAAATGCATCACGTGGTTTCCTGCCATAGGAGTATAAATCAACAATACGAACGATGAATGAAATTGGTGAAATGATGCTCAAGTGATATCTCGGGGTCCTTGGAGCTTGAAGTTACTCGACATTCGTCTTCTCAGGATAAGGGAAAACCCCGAAAAAAGACCTTATCCGGGTAACTCACCCTAAGCGAGATTCGAACTCACGACTTGTTGAATGTGATGCAGACACGCTACCACCACACTACCCAGGCTTCTTTAGAGAGATGAAAGAAAAAAACAAAAAATAAACAACAACCGAGATTCGTGCGGTGATTAAAAGCTTCTATTTAAAATGCTTAACACCGAAAGAGAGAAAAGCCGAGATGGATGAACTTCATGACGCATCTGCTACTAAATTTGGAACAATTTACAATTGACTAAATAGATTTAAATATGGCCACATATCTACAAATGATGAGTATCATTCTGGACGTCCAGTAAAAGTGACTTCCTTAGAAATGAGATATAATCCAGGATGGTTTTGGGTGACCGACGAATAAAGTTCGCGAAATAATAGACACTACAGGCATATATCAAGGTACAGTTTTCTTAATTTTTCACCAAAAGTTAAGTCTGACAAACATTTCAGAAAGATGGGTGCCGCGTTTGCTCTCAATGGGGGAATAAGCGCAATCGTGTGATTGATTCGGGAGCTTGTTTGGCACTTTTCCATCGAAATCCTGACGAGTTTCTGCGTCGATACATTACTGTATATAAAGCATGGATTCACTACTTCATTCCATAGACAAAACTACAGTAAAAACAGTAAAGGTGGTGAAATCTGCAGACAATAAAGCGATGGCCTCGGTTTTTTTGGATGCACTCGGGATCATCTACATTGATTACTTGCAGAAAGGCAGAACAATACATGGAGAGTGTAATGCATCGTTATTGCATCTTGTCCTTATCTGGCAAAGAAAAATATTCTCTTCCATCAAGACAAGGCAAGGGTGCACACTTGCGCAGATTCGATGTGGAAAATTGTAGGGCTCGAATTACTACACAGCCACTGTATTCACCAGTAACCTTTTTTATTTCCAAACTTAAAAAGGTGACTCAGCGGAAAATGATTCACATCTAACGAAGAGGTAATCTCCCAAACAGATACCTATTTTGAGGAGCTTCTGAAATCCTACTTTTTGGAAGGTTTAACGCTGTTGGAGAAACGCTGAGAAAAGTGTATCGAGCTAAAAGGAGATCAAACTCTACCAAAAATAATTTGTTTCTCTATCCTTTTCTAAAGATTCATTGAACGTCCCTTGTAAGCTTAATCTTTAACATAATCCTTCTTCCGACCGGATGTGCAATTTTTAGAGCCTATTCCAGAGGGTCTAACTGCACCATATATGATATTCCGTCGTCCGCTAAAAGAGTTGCAGAACTCAACGGGCCTATTTCAAGTTAAAACCGGCAAGTGAGGGGACACTTCAGTTTTACGTCTCTCAATGGGTGTGAGGGATAAAATGAAGGCCGCTCAGATCCCCACTTGCCGGTTTTAACTTGAAAGAACCCCGTTAAGTTATGCAGCTCTTTTAACGCACTATGGGACATCTGTATACACCAAACAACGGGGTGGGCCACCTTACTTTAGTGCTCATCTACCATGATAGAATGTTTGGAGATCTATCATTGAGGGTGATTAAATTAAACTCAATATTACTCATTGTTAACTTGAGGCACAGAAAATATAAACTAATGTGTTGAATTCACACAACCTTCTTTACTCAATCTGCTACAAATTATTATTACAAAAGCTCATTATTCTATTTAGTTTATTATAATGTTTTTGTCGTACCTCAAGACTCTGTGGAGGACAGGGAATGATTCTAGTTAAGCACAAATTCCACGCCCCAGCCGGGAATCGAAGCAGGGAACTGTGGGTAGAAGCCAGAACGCTGACCGCTCAAACGCAGAAGGAGTCATACCATGGCTTTAAACATGTACAGAAATAGTTTCATCACACACATCCTAACAGGTACAAGGTAAAACAATAGGCTTAAGGGTAGTCAAATCTTCCAAGTGAGGCTTCATTAAGTGAGACTTTGATGCTCTCTTTCTTTGGTTAGGAGAACAAATTCTGATGTGGTATGTTCACATGACCTTCTCTACCATCTGTTATTTATGAATGGATATAAAAATATTTTTACAACCCGTATTACTTTCTCATAGTACATGGTACATAGATAGAAAATATATTGCATTTCACCCTAAAATTAGATAACGATATTTCACTGGAAATAAGGTTTTAGGGCTTCTTTTTTAGGGCCGTATATCTATATGTGAACCTAGATGAAAGGAAAAGTATTTAAGTTTAGTATTTTCCAGGGATGCGACACGAAAATGTTCAGCAAAATTTCCCAACTCCAACTCCATGACATAGAAAAACTTTCTAAAGTTTTGATTTTCTCAAAAAACCCAGGCAAATGTTTAACATAGTCATATTAAAGATATTTACATGATAAATACAATGTATATGTTTAATTTCTGGGAGTATACGTTCTCGATGAATTTTGCATAACTGGTAAACCGTAAGAGATAGGCAAAACTTACCATGCAAAAAATATAGATCTCGTTAAAACACACAATTTATGTAATTTTTTCGTGGAGTTGAAAATTTCCGTCTTGTTAGTTACAGGTTTAAAATATTTAAACGTTTCTCAGAAGGGAATTTATCAACTTCTAGCCATACAAAGAAACGTATGTCAATCAGATAACAACCAGATTTTAAAATGTTTATCTGTTTAGCCTAGTGTATTCCTTATTTGTCTTCTACTTATAAGGAACTAAGTAATAAGTCAATTTATGCTAATATTTATCTCGATTAGCATGAAGTAGATAGAAGGATCCGCTTTATAACAACAAAATTTTTACAGAAATTTAGGTAAATGGAGCGCATAACGTTTTTCCTATCTCTTTGATTTTAATTGAACTATACATATTTTACTGTAGGGAGTAGTTCAAATGCTTAACAGCTAAAATTTTGTGGGCTTTGTATGCAATCACGAGAAACAGCTGAACATAGAAAACTACACGAATTTTTTCAGAAAACTCCTCTCACTCTGTGCTACTTTTTACATGGAACATTTTTGGAAGTTTTGATTTTCTGAATAATGCCTCTATCGATTTTGATTAAAATACAATATGTATACCTTGAATTTTCTGGAGAAATGCGTCTGAAAACCTGCTCATTCTGAGTAATTTTGTTATAACTCGTAAGCGGTAAGAAATAAAAAAAGCCTTTCTATACAAACATACACTCTATTTATGACAAATAATTTCTTTTTTTATAGTTAACCATTTCCGGGATACTCTTTGTTATTAGTTTCAATTGTAAACTACTTTATCTTTTTGAAGCCAGTCAATTTACGTTTTATATCCCTTTTGGTTTATTCCCAGAAGTACAAAAGAGAACCGCATTTCAATTACTTCACAGATCTTCTAAAGGATTTGACTATCGCTTTAGCCTAGCGTATTCCCTTATTTGCCTTCTACTTACAATAAAACAAGTAATAAGACCCTTTCTGTAATGCTTACCGCGATCAGCAGGATATGAATAAAAGAATAATCTTTTGTAACAAAGCTTGCAGAGAAAGTCATGTGAACGCATTGCATATTTCTTAAGAATAAGAGATAGAAAAAAGTTTCTACCCACAAAATTTAGATTTCTTAAAACATACAAATTGTGTCATACATTTCTTGTGGAATTAACATCTTTCGAGATATTTCTTACCATTGGTTTGAATTTTACAATATCTATTCTTCTCAAACAGGAAGTCGTCATCCGTAAATCATATCTTTTACTTCTACTGTCCAAAGAGAACCTAATTTCAAAGTGAACTGCATAGCGACAGCTTTTGAAATATTTGACTATCGTTTTAGCCTAGTGTGCTCCCTATTTCCCTTCTATTTAAAAGGAACTTAGTAATGCATCAAAAACTCTCTTTTTCTCCAATAATAACTCTATTTATTCCACAAACTGATTAGAATCAAAAGCAGCTCACAAATGTCCGTCTTTATTCAATGCTTCCGAAACAATTTTGTTGTATAGTTAGTCTCCTTTCGACGCTGTGACGACTACTACTTGTTACAAAGTTCCCGTTGAAGCTCACTCAACCGTTGAACGCGATGCATGCCAGTGAAACTTTTTATACCTGTCGATCACGTGGCAGGACATTTCCAGAAGCCCTCGCACGCGCCAAACATTGCAGGGTCACAAACTGAGGTGTAACAATGCCGTGCTTTGAAGTCAAAGAACCATTTGATAGCATAGTTTAACAATGGATGCCAACAATCAGCTATGACTTACGAAGCAAGTCACTCACAGTAATGACACTTTCTAGTAATCTTTACATGAAATACATGAATAAATTTTACTTTCTCTGGCGCGTAAGTTCAATGTACTTAGTAGATGGAGAAGATAATATACTCCATTCAAAATTTGATACTGATATTTCACCAGAAGTACATGTTTCAGAAACCTCTGTTTACAAAAAAAAACATTTTTAGAAAAGGGTCCATGTGTGTCTGTGGACAGTTTAACAAAATCTCGGTTAAATGCCCAATTTTTTCCAGGGATGCAACAAGAAGATTTTTAGAAAATGCCCCACCCCCACATGGAATATTTCTCAAAAATTGCTCAAATGATTTTGATTAAAATTCCATATATATGATACCAATATATTTTTATAAAAAACAAAATGTATACATTGTATTTTCTGAGACTGGCGTCTGAAGAGATTTCATTCTGGTTGACTTTTCATAGTTTTTGTATAACTGGTAAACAGTAAGAGATATACAAACGCTTACTACACAAACATGTAGACCTCGTTAGAAAACACAATTAATGCCATCTACATTTTTGACATCTTTTCATAGTTTTTTTTAATTGTTTTATTTATATAGCCCCCTTTAACATCTAAGGTCATAACGAGGGATTTGCATTAGAACCAACTCGTTTTCTGTAGATTCTTTAAGTTGGGTTTAAATCGCTTTATTTTCCTCAGGCACACACATTCACTCTCACATTCATTCTTCCAGACTCTGTGGGAGAATGGTCTGGTTAAAGAAAACTTCCCCGCTCCAGCCGGGAATTGAACCCGGGACCTCCGGGTGAGAAATCTTCTCTTTTGTTTATTCCTCCTAAGCAAAGAAAATCAAACTTCAATTATTTCATATAGCGAAAGATTCTTAAATCATTTGACTATCGCTTTAGCCTAGTGTATTCCCTTATCTACCTTCTACTTACAAGGAAGCAAGTAAAGATCCATTCTGCTAATCTGTATCGCGATTATTCTGTTATCTACATAATCTTTTGTAAAAAAAATATGATGTGTTACACTCACATGACTTTCTCTAGCTAGTCTACAAACAAACGTCTTACAAAAGATACTTCTTCTTTCAACACCATGCTAATCGAGATAAACATTAGCAGAAAATTGTTACTTAGTTCCTTATAAGAAGACTGGAACTAAAGGAATGCACTAGGTTAAAGTGATAGTCAAATGTTTTAAAAGCTGTCGTTATGTGATTATCATTGCAAATCGCCTCTTTGCTTGGCCAGGTGTAGAACAAAAGAAAAACGAACACTCGCGTCTGTGAAAAGTATAAGTACTTCACAACTTAAACTAATAACAAGGAATAACTCTAAAACAGTAATTCCACGAAAATAAATTTCAACATAACTTGTGTATTTTAACGAGATTTACATTTTTTGTACAGTAATTTTTTTCTATCTCTTACGGTTTACTAGTTATTCTAAGTTAAGCAAAATTCATCCAGAATAAACAGGTCTTTAGAAGCTATTCCCACAAAATTCAAGACAAACATTTTATTTGTGATAGAAATGGCTTTAATATGTGATATTTTAATCAAAATCGTTAAAGCCATTTTTAAGAAAAACAACTTTTCGAAAATGTTTCCACTTAAAGGGTAGTTAGGGGTGGGGATTTTCTTGAAAATCTTTCTGTCGCATCCTTGGAAGATACCAAAACCTAAATACCAAGTTTGGTAATCAACCGTCTTTTTATTTCTTTTGAGCTATGCTGTCCACAGACACTCACACAGACACTCACACACAAGGACCCTCTTCTGAAAATGCATTTTTTGGGCTCAGGGAGTCCTGAAACATGTATTTCCGGTGAAATCTCGCATTTTTGGGTGGAATACAACAAATTGTTTGTGGAACAGCTAGAAAAAGTGATGTGAATGGAACACATCAGATTTTACTGTTTGTTAATAATACCTCTATGAAATACATGTTAGAAGGAATGAAATAAGTTTCGTCGCATCCTGTGTTTTCAATTTACATCCTGAGAGAAAACGGAGGGTCCTAGCCACATTTGGAACACTTAGGGCAGCAATAACTACCGTTTTATGGATACAAAATTACTTTGTGAGTGAAAAAAGAACGATCTTTTTTTCCTTTACGTTTGCTACAAGCTGAATCGTAAAACAAATGGAGTAGAAATTGCTGTGTTGCGCACTTAATGGCTTCCAACAACACGTGTTCCATCCATAAACATGCCCATTACATGGTGTTATAGTTGCCATAGCGACGGAGAAAAAACCAGATGTGCTATAAAAGTACCACTCTCTTCCGAAATGGAATAATTGTATCCATTTAATGCGATTTTTATGTTATGCCTTCTATTGTTTGCTTTTTCTTTGGTTTAAAACTTTTAGTAGCTCCACGGCAAAAGTGTGACACATGAGGTTCCACGTTAAAAAAATCTGAACTGTTCCATTCACATGATTTTCTGTAGCTGTTCCACAAACAACATTTTGTTACAAAATATTATTTTATCTACATCATGCTAGTGAATACCAGAGTTGAGCTTATTACCTGCTTCTTTGGGAATAGAATTAGGCTAAAGCATATTCAAATCTTTTAAAACTTATCCCTATGTAAAGCAATTGAAATTCGGTTCGCCTGCTTTCTAGAAGTAAACAAATACACGAAAAGAAATGTGTGTTCCCGTTTGAGAACATTTAAGTTGCTTTAAACCAAAACCAATACTTCAGAATGTATTGCATGTAATGTACATATTGAGAAAGTAACATTTCTAAGTACATTCACATTATCTTTTAAAAATCGAGCCAGGTGGCTTGAGACGTTTCATCTAAGCTGACATTCTGGAGTGGTGGTTTCCATTTCCTTGGCCGACCTCTCAGACCCATGGATTTTTTGGGGGTTTTCCCTGGTCACAAGGCGAATGTATGGAGGGTTTTTAATTCCCTCGAACTACCAGTCAATTCATTTCATCTCCATATCAATCCAACCGGGTGATAAATGCGGTGGTAGCGAATGCGCTTTGGAAATAGAGCTCTCGGCGGCTGAGTGGCGTTGAAGTCGCCTGAGTACCTACGGGTTCTGTCACACCTGGGACTCGGGCTCCTGGTGCTCCCCACATCGAGATGAAGATATGTTAGAGACCCACCATGGTGGCTCTTTCCCCGCTGTTCGGTTTCAGCCACCCGTTTCGCATGTGACCCTATTCTACTGGGGTCTGAAGCACAGTAAACACATAGCTCTTGCAGTGTGGGAACCACTCAGAAATGTACCAGCCGACTGAGCAACCAACCAACTCATTTAATTTAATAACTAGAATAAGGCTCAAGGAACAGCCCAAGGCTGAAGTACTTCCAAGGCAATGGCTAAAATCTGTATAAAATAAGACAGCACAATAAGACCTTGCCAATCTAATGCCAATCATGCTCAAAAACAGCCCAAATGTGAGGCGCGTCCGGAGATATCACGGAAATCTGGATCAAATAAGACAAGACAAAGTCTTGCCAATTCAGTGACTAGATTCATTCTCAAGGAGTACCCGAAGAGTGAAGTGTTAGGAGTAATGACTGAAATCTGTATCTAATAATACGAGACAAAATAAGACAAGCCCTTCAAAATCCAATTGATAGAATCATGCTCAAGGTACAGCCCATGATTGAAGTGCGTCCGGAGCAATGACTGGAATCTATATTAAATAAGACAAGACCAAATCAGACAAGATATTAACAATCCAATAGCTAGAATCATGCTTAAGGAGTAGCACAAGGCTGAAGTACTTCCAAGGCAATGACTAAAATCTGTATCAAATAAGGCAACTAAATACCAGACAAGACCTTGCCAATCTAATGGCTAGAACCATGCTCAAAACACAGCCTAAATGTGAAGCGCGTCCGGAGAAATGACGGAAATCTGGATCAACAAGACAATACAAGACAAGACCTAGCCAATCCAATGGATAGAATAATGCTCAAGGAATATCCCATTACATTATTTGATACTGATTTCAGATGACTGAAATCAGTATCAAATAAGACAAGACAAGATCTTGCCAATCCAATGACTAGATTCTTGCTCAAGGAGTAGCCGAAGGATGAAGTGTTAGGAGCAAAGATGTGACAGGACGATTTCAAAGAAGTCACCAGTGCAAAGTATCCTTTACACAATTATCCTAAACGTTGATATTCTCAACAATAGCCAATACTATACGTTTAAAATATTGTCACGAACTGGTGAGAAACGAAATGTATATTTTGGATTTTCTGAAAATAGCCTCTGAAGTCCTGAATGACTAATGCATAGATGGTAAACTGTAATAAATAAAACAACATCTCACTACATATAAATTTAGATCTCGCTGATCCAGATAATTGATTTCAAATTGTGAAGTTTATCATTTCCATGTTCCTTATTATTGTAGATCTACAGAAAATATATAATAAAATCATTTTTGCTGATGTTTATATACATTAACACGAATTATATAGAAATATGAGCTTTTTCAAAATGTAAAGCAAAGAGTCTTAAAAGATTTGATTATTGCTTTGGTCTGATTCCCTTATTCCCCTTGTGCCTACAAGAAATGTTTAATAAACTCATTTCTGCTGATCTTTGTCCCGATTAGTGAATTGATAGAAGAAGCTTTTCTAAGAATAAGTAGTGTAAGTCATGTGAATGTAACACATCAGTATTTAATGCATTGAAAAACAAATTAAAATGCTTGATTAATTTTTCTCCGTCTAAAAGAAACAATGGATTTAATCCAAACACAATATTTCATCATTCTGTTAGATACGCAAATGTCTGAAGCCTGCAAGTATTCAATGGAAACAAGGTAGCTAGACGAAAGTGTCATAAAACGGTTGGGTTTGAATTCGGGGAACTTTGGGTACCTCACAAATACAGTTTGAAATTTACTAGAACTTCAGGCTTTATCTTTGATCTCAGAGGAACTTATCTGTCTAGCCTGGAGGGATATCAAAACTAACTTTATGTTACTATGTTCTGTGTAGAAGTAGTCTGACTTTGAATCACACACTATTACTTCAAAAGCCAAAACTCCGACGTTTTACTTGTCATAGATACACTTAAATATAGTTCAGTCCTCTTATTTTAATTGAACGCGTATGATCTCCCTATTCGCTTAAGGGCGCAAAGGGGCCTCAGCTATTTTCGGTAAACCACAAGGTGATCTCAAATTATTTTGAGATGACAACCCCAATGGCAGTTGAGACATTCAATGCTATGCTTACATGGTAGCTCATTGGCAGAGTAATCGGCTAGAGATCGGGAGATCCGTGGTCTAAATCCCAGCTATGGCATTGAATTTTTCAGTCTGACTCTACCAATATCTTTAATATTCGGTATTTTAATCAAAGAAGTTAGAGCCATTTTTATAAGATGGAAGTTTTCGTAAAATGTTTGGGGAAGGGGGTATCGCATCAGGAAGGTTCTGAACTTAAATATCAAGTTATGTTGTCCACAGAAACAGGGCTTTTTTTTTAAAAATGCTTTTTTAGATTCAGTATTTTTGTGGGGCACATAATACATCCTCTGTCTACTATGTACATTGTAGATACGTGCTAGCAAAAATAAGCGTGGAACCGCGTACTTGAAGATGTAATAATGCAGACAAAGGACACAAAGAAGACGGGGGAATGAAAGTAGCCCTGTTTCAATGAACAGGCTAAAATGAACCTGCAGGCCTGAAAAAATCGACTCTCATTTCTGTACCGCTACCACTCAAAGTAGAGTCAACAAATGTTTCATCCGCACGGAATGAGAAATGAAATTGTATTGCTGCTAAACGGTGCAGCGTATGACAGGTCAGGGAACGCCGAGAAATGAGGTTTTTTTTGCTCTCCAGTGACTCATATGTTCCCCAGAGACACGGATAATTAGAGTTAATGATCTTAAGTGCGGTACCTTAATTTTATTACTTTCTCCAGCACAAAGGTACATACATTGTACGTAGTACCTGGAGAAAGTATTCCACTTAACAATTCCTGTCTAGATTTCACCGGAAATACATGTTTTTACTTTCTCTGCATTTGGACATAGTATATAGAGAAGATATTGCATTGTACCCAAAACTTCGATACCGAGATTTCACCGGAAATACATGTTTTAGGTATCTAAAAACAGCATTTTCACAAAAAGATCTGTGTGTCCGAAAAGTTTGGTAGCTTCCAAGAATGTGACACAAAAAACTCCAAGAAAATCCCCTCACCCCCAACTACCCTTTACATGGAGCACTTTTGTCGCCCTCCCTGGTGTAATGGTTACCATGCCGACTTTATATACCCAAGGTCGCGGGTTCAAACCCGGCGGAAGACGATGGATTTTTTCGGGTGTAAAAATCCTTAGCAGGGCTTCATTCGGAAGGGAAGTAAAGCCGTTGATCCCGTGTCGTAGATTTACGGCACGTAAAAGAACCTCAAATAGAGAGGCCTCTGAGCAAAATTAAGTGGTCTTTCACGCCCAATTTAGAATGGGACGCTGAGATCCACAGTTGTTAAAGAGCGTCCATAAATAACACGCTATTTATACTTTTTTTATGGAATACTTTTCAAAAATTTTGATTTTATTAAAAATTAGTTTAATTATGTTTTAGATATTTTTATTACAAACGAAATAAATTGGATTGTCTGGGAATAACCTCTGAAGACCTCTTTATTGTGGATGACCTTTATATAACTGGCAAACCTAAAATATATACAAAAACTTACTACACAAAAATATATACTTTATTAAACACACAATTTATATCATATACATTGTTTTTTGTAGTTTTAACCGTTTTCGAGATATTTCGTATTGTTGGTTTCAATTTTAAGCCACTTAAACTTTTCTCAAAAAAGGAAAACCTCTTTTTTCTCGTTTGTTTACTCCTGGCAAGCAAAGAGATTGGAATTGCAATTATTTCACATAGCGACCGGCTTTTAAAGGACGAGACTATCGCTTATGCCTGTGAAGTTTCTTATTTACCTTCTACTTACAAAGAAGCTAGTAATAAGAATAATTATGCTTATGTTTATCTTGATTTGCATGATGTAGATAGATAAACGTTTTGAATAAAATGTTTGTTTACCAAAAAACTAGAGGACATCAAGTGAATGCAGCACATTAGATTTTCCCTTCTACTTATAAGGAACCAAGTAATAATATCAATTTGCGCGAATGTTTATTTAGACTATCATGAAGTAGATAGGAAAATAAGTTTTTTTAACAATAATTTGTTACAGAGATGTATAGAAAGTCATGTGAATGGAATAGCAGATTTTTAGAAAAAGGACCGTGTGTGTGTGTGTGTGGACAGCATAGCTCAAAAACGAAATGACTGTTACATAACACATTTGGTATTAATGTATAGTATCTTCCAAAAACGCAAACGGAAGATTTTCAAAATGCGCCCTACCACCAACTATCCTTTATATGGACACATTTTTGAAAATGTTGGTTAAAATACCGTATATTAAAGATATTTGTATCAGAAATAAAATGTATATTTTGAATTTTCTGGGTCTGAAGAGGATGAGTTTTTCAGAATTTTATATAACGGTCAAACCGTAAGAGATAGACAAAAACTTACTACACAAAAAATACAGATCTCGTTAAGAAATATAATTCTTGTCATATTTCTTCAAGATATTTCCTGTTATTCGTTACAATTTTAAACTACCCAACTTTTTCAAAAGGCACAATGGAAAGCGAACCGATTCTCAATTGTTTCACATAGCAACCGGCTTTGACTATCGCTAATATGTTTCTTTATTTCCTTTCTGCTTATAAGAAAGCAAGCAATTCAAACATTTCTGCCAATGTTTATCTCAATTAGCATGACGTAGATAAAGGAGTAGTTTGTAAGAAATTCTTTGCATATGAAACAGCTAAGAGAGTGATGCGAATGGAATACATCAGGTTTTTTCCTATTAAAGCACCAAAAGTGAATTTTCTTGCAAAGAAAACGCGAAATAAATCTCCTAAGTGTACTTAGATATCTCATCTACTTTTTGCATGTGATCGCCTCTCACATACAGCACAAAAGATCTACTAGATAAAATATTATACAAATATTTCATTAATTTTGTGCTCCAACGAAATGTTGTGATTCATTCGTCATATATGGATTTAGAAGTTAAAATTTTCTGAGTTATGAAGCTAAAAATTACTCCATTATGAAAAAAATTCCTCTGTTGCCTTTAAAGTAATGCTACCCTATTATTTATTGCAGATTCAAATCTGGCGGAGTGTGATGCAATTTTTTCGGACGCAAAAATGCATAAATCCTTAGCATGGATTCTTACGGAAGGGCAGTAAAACCTGTTATATCTATTTGCATGTAAAAGAACCCCATACTTTAAAAGCAGAAGGTTCCTGGGTAAAATTTCGGCATTTTTCGCGTCCGCAATCGAGATTTCGTCCTACAGTGCTATCTGTGGGCGACGGGTTGAACCCTTGCCACCATGGCGCATAGCGACGAAGTCACGAACTATACATTTAAACAGAAACATCGTATCGATGGCCTATGCTCAACTTTGGTGCTAAAGGAGATGAACTAATTAACTAACCCTATTCTTGAAGTAAGACAGAGCAAGCAGAGAACTTTGTACCTTATTTTTAGATTCATATGTCATACCTACATAATAATGAAGAAAGATCTATTATTAGCCGCCGCACACCTTGGGTGAGGTATTTTAAGTTTTAAAGTTACGTATTCCTTCATGTTCTGCTTTTTTAACAGTAGCGCACAACATTTCTTTTACTGCTATTTTGTATAGTACATGATCGCGGAAATTATTTGGTTTTTGAGTTAGGCAGTTTATTAGATTTGAGGAATAAAAATTAAATTTTAGAATACTTTATGTTATTATTAATTACCATCCACTGTGTGTGTTTTTCTTTCTATTGTTTTTAAAACAAATTTTTTGCTTTAAACCCACATTGACACAAAGCTGTTGCCACCTCTGAATTTCTAAAATGGGAATAAAGGCTGTTTAAGAATCCCCGTGTTAATGTTCCAACTCTCCAGCTCGACTGATAAAAAAAACTTGAAAGCCCCCGAAAATTAATTACCTCGCACGGCTACTAAATATTCCCTGTTGGAAGGAAATGACAAACGCTGGTATTTCTGCAAGCCTCTCCCTAGAGGGAGACATTAAACCTTCTCTCATTTAATTTCCCAGAGAAGCTTGAGAGTTTATTTAGGTGCGCTCGTCACATCTCACTTTTGTTAGGCATGAAATAAAACTTGCAAGAAGCTGACATTTCTAGTTAGAGATTTTGAAGTACATTTATTATAGTATATCATTTGGATAAAACAGGGTATTACTTTATAAAATATGATACGTTCACATGAATTTCTCTACCATTTATTATTTATTAGTGATAAACAAAACATTGACACGATAGTTTATTATTATTATTATTATTATTATTATTATTAATATTCTATCTACTTAATATTGGAAGTGGAATTTCAAATATCTATATTTCTGTATAGATTTTTCTCTAAATATTAATGTGATTACATTGTGTTTATGTTAATATGAATACAGAATTTGTTCGATTTGGATAAATGCTTTCCAAGATATTGTGATTTTATTACGTAAATATATTGCATAATCAAGTGGTCCACGCGCCTAACAATTTGAGAGCATTTGTTGGAATTTTTTGAATTGGAGCTTTTAACCACGTACGGAACTTTCAATAACTTTCATCATTGAATTATGATAGTATGTTAAAGAACTTATACATTTTAATCTCTAATTTAATATGAATCATTTCTCATAAATATTTTTGGAATAATTACCATAATTACCATTGGTATGATAATTTTGTATGATAATTTTTTATATATATAATTTTATTATATATATTTATATATATTAGGTGTACAAACAAAAACTAAGACGTATGGAACATTTTGAAAGTGTGAAAATATAGTTTTAAGAAAAATGCTATTTTATAAAATAGTATGCAACTAAATAGATGCACTGCAAGATATTTAAGTGCCTGTAGAGCCCAAAGCAAAGATGATGAAAGTAAATCTGATTGTTTATTAATGGGAAGCATTCCAACAGCTGTGTGCAGTAATTTTTTTAATTTTTGACCAATTGAAGTCAAAATTTCACTCCCAGTAACTCTTAAGATCTGTACGCTGTATGGTGGCCTTAAAATGCCATACTCCTTGCATTCAATAACGAAAGAGTTGTATATCAAAAGGATTTCAAAATAATAACAGGTTTTGAACAATTCGAAGCATCAATAACAAATATCTTGGACATGGCCAGCTGCAAATATAAATGTCTGGAATAAAATTTATTTTAAAGAGAGGTTCATATTTTGTGTGGTAAGTTTTCACTTGGGGGTGGCACTATGGTCGAATGGTTAGACCCCTTGCTTCCCAACTAGGCGGCCCGAGTTCGACCCAAGCGCCCGTATGTGGGATTTGTAGTGGACGAAGCGACGTCTAGGCGGGTTTCCTCCGGCTCCTGCGGTTTCCCGCGCTACTGATTCAACCAATTGCTCCATCATCACGTTTCCTATCACCCATTTCGCTTACATTTCATACCATCCACTTCGTCACGCTCATGCCTGGTTACGGGCCGACCACTCGTTCCAGGTCTTCCATTCTGTGGTTTCGTGCCGTTAGCTCCCCGACATACTTCTGACCCCTAGGCATCCGCTTTTAAGTCCTAAGGAGTGTCAGCCCTAGATATGGGTAGGGTAAGCCGAGTTCAAAAAAAAAAGTTTCCATTTAATGCTTAACATTCACCAGGTATACAAGATTATGAGAAATTGCTTCTGAATAAGGAAGTTTCAACAGGTAATTCCCAGAAAATAAAAATGTACAGTTATTTCAATATCTTAAATATTTGACGTTTTAATCAAAACCTTTAGGGGAATTTTTGAAAAAATCTTACATTTTGAAAAATATGCCATGTAAATTGTAGTTGGGTGTGGATGGATATTCGTGAAAATATTTTTGTTACATATTTTGAAGATAGCACAGTAATCCTTAATTATGCCCTGAAATTTTAAAATCGTATTGTATTTCCTACAGCTGTTATTTAAGAAATAGCTTTATGTATGAAATGTGACATTTTAAAAGTTACACCACACCTTGTCAATTTTAGTTGTATAGCAGGTCAACTTATAAATCTATTGCTTCACAAATCTTTAATCACAGTTCCATTACTTTCAACAGTTTTCTAAGTTCAAACTGTTTCACACGATGAAATGTTTTACTAGCCTGTCTAAATATTTATTTATAGTTTTAAGAATAAACATGAAATATAAGTACTAGTATGGTATTTAATTTTAATTTGATACAGTCACTGTGTGTTTACATACACCATGGGCATTATGAATAGAAAACGTAAAACATAATAAATTTTTAGGACCATGAACATCCAAAATTTCTTTTACAAAATAAAAAAGTGACATGCTCCATTCACGTAACTTTCTCTACATTTATGTAACAAATTATTGTTCATAAGCTTGTTCTTCTATTTATTTAATGATAATCGAGGTAAACATTAGCAGAAACGGTCTTATTACTTAGTTCCTTATCAGTAGAATTGAAATAAGGGAATACACTAGGCTAAACATACAGCCAAATGTTTTAAAATGTGATTGCTATTGGATTGAAATCCGTTTCTTTGTGTGGCCAAGCGTTGAAAAGTTGCCATTTGAGAAAATTTCTAAGTATTTTTAAACTGAAACCAGAAACAAGGAATATCTAAAAAAACGGTCAACTTAACGAAAACTTTTTATGGCATAAATTGTGTGTTTTAATGAGATCAACATTCATGTGTAGTAGTATTTTTCTATCTCTTATGGTTTACTAGTTATGCAAAATTCATAAAAATTCATCCGGAATAAAGAATTCTACAGGGGGTGTACCCATAAAGTTCAAGGTATATCTTTTATTTGTCATGTAAGTATGGGAAATTTGAGATTTTAATAAAAATGTTACAGCCAGTTTTAACAAAATCAAAAATTTTGAAATGTTTTCCTTGTAATGGGTAATTGGGTATGGGAGGATTATTCTTGAAAATTTTCGTCTCGCATCCTTGGATGATACTGAACTTAAATATCAAGTTTGTTATTTAACGGACTTTTCCTTTTTGAGCTATGCTGCCCACAGACACATTCTTTTTTATAAAAATGCTCTTTTTTGAATTTAAGGAGTCCCAAAACATATATTTCCAGTGAAAACTCGTTGTCGAATTTTAGGGTGCAATACAATAGCTTCTCTATACATTATGTACATATTACATGTAGAGAAAGTAATAGATACTTCATGAGTTAGCAAGAGATACGTCTTTAAAACTGTGCTTACGCCTTTAAAATATGCACAGAGAGATCTTGTTTGCGACCTTTATAACCGCATATTCAAAATTATTTATTTATTTTGCCAAACTAGTTTGAAGCATATTATAATTAGTTTGAAGACTGGTACTAATGTGTTTATGCTACTATAATAAACAAATTGGTCATTATTTACAATACTTACATAATTTGAGTGCAGTATTCGAATTACAACATTCAGGGCATTCTCAACAGGAAACGGTGCACTTGCACCTATCTGAGTGAATGATTCGAATAGAGCATCTAGGTTTCGAAATATCTCAAGAAAATCTAAGTTAGTATACACCACAATACTGCTATCAAATACGCCCATGATTAATGGATTCATCTGATACCGCACTATTAGATTTGAGGATTATCAAAACCAAACTACAGAACTGGATGAAGAGAAGATCATATACATATCAACAGCAAAGCCAAATACAATTTTATTTGAAGTCAACTAAAGCCGATGTCCCATGGTCAAAATTTCGCGAACGTTGTGTACAATTTCTCCATTCCATTCTCACGGGAGTGTGTATTGGTCCAAATATTTCTCGCACGCACTTGAACAGCTGATAGAAATTGGCGGAGGTTGCTGAACCACAACGTAAATGTTCGCTGTAGCAAGCTTAGTTTATGTATCCATTGGAAGAGCATGTTCAAATAGAAAGAAAAAATCAATAAAGAGGCGTTGGTCGACTAGACCATAGCTAGAACGTAGGAATGCAGGCCAAGGAAGAAGTGTACTACATATGCTACAAAATGAACTCGTTTCTGACTCTGTAAATTATTTTAACTTCCTTAGAATGGACAAATATTTGTCTGGAAAGTTGCTGTCCTTAGTTGAGGCAAAAATCACTCGCCAAGACACAAACATGAGGCAGTCTATACCAACAAATCAAAAGTAAGACCACATTTTTATATTTTTGTCGAGAAAAGAAGGTTAGGTACAAATGTACCCGATAAAATACATTTGCAGGAATTATAAATACCCGAATCATTATTTCATAAATCTTTGCCGCACAAAAAAAGAAAATGTCTATTTCAACAATAGCTCAGCTACAATAACCCTATTGTTTAGGAAAAAGTCTTCAAGATACAGCAAAGTTTCACAAACAATCATATGGGCGGGAAGGAAGACCCAGCACTAGCTGCCATCTTATTACGTAGCTACCACCAGGTCGCTCACTGGTTGATTTTATACGTTTGGACCAAAAAATAGAAACCGCTGTATCCTGTTGTAGCAAACTAGAATTGGACCAAAAAATAGGATGGAAATTGTACACAATGAAATTATCCGATATCCCACGATCCAATATGTAGTTTGAAGAGTATTGGACCAAAATATTTGACCGTGGGAAATCGACTTAAAGGCAAAATATTAATGGTTGGAGGCCGAAAAACTCTCTAATGCCTAGTGAGTTTCTTAAAACTTGCGGTCTTGAGAAAAAGACATTCGTATCCCATTGCTATGAAGTCACTAAAGGGTTCAATTTCCAAATTTAGGAATCGTTTATTGGGCCCACAATTTTGTACTCAATTCGTTTACTTATATAGTATATTATTTATCATTTAATATTTTGCTTAGATATTGCTATCTGATATTATTTTATATTACTACTCTGTTGTGCTGCTACTTTGACGTATTGGAATTGTTTATTTAAGATTTATTTTAATTTTCTAGCTTATTATTGTAATGTTTTAGATTTAACGTTTGTTATTGTTTTATATAATGATCCTCATTTTGTACTCTTTGTCCTTGGCAGCTCACAGTTGCATTGGAAGATTTCAAATGAAAATTAAAGAATCTTTTAAACTCCATACTTTATTTGTATACCATCAATTATAAAAATCAGTCGTTTGAATGGGGTATACAGACAAATTAATATTGAGAGAAGTAATTAAAAAACAATCTGCTGTGTTTCATTCACATGACTTTGTCTATATCTGCATCAAATTATTGTTACAAAGCTTATGCTTCTATTTACTTCATGCTAATTGAGAAAAACTATTTGAAATAGTCTTATTACTTGCTTTTGTTAAGTTGAAGCGAAATAAGGGAGTACCATAGTTAAAGTCATAGTAAAACTCTGGTTGCTATGTGACTGAAGTTACTTTGTATGAGAAAAGTAAGTTTTTAAAGCTGAAACCTATAACAAGGAATATTTAAAAAACGATCAACTCCACGAAAAAAGTGTATATGCCATAAACTGTGTGTTTTATCGTGATCTAAATGTTCTGTGTAGTAAGTTCTTGTCTAACTCTTACAGTTTGCCAGTTATACAAAATTCCGGAAAATTCATCCTGAATAAAGTAGTCTTCAAAGGCTATTTCCAGAAAATTAAAGATATATATTTTATTTGCTAGGTAAATATCTTTAATATGCGATATTTTAATCAAAATCCTTAGAGCCATTTTTGAGAAAATCAACATTTTCGAAAAAAGTTCCATGTAAAGGGTAGTTTCTTGAAAATCTTCGTGTTGCATGCTTGGAAGATTCCAAACTTAAATACCAAGTTTGGTATTTAACAGTCTTTTCGTTTTTGAGCTATGCTGCCCACAGACACACACAGATAGACACACGGACATTTTTCTAAAACTGTTTTTTTGGATTCAGGAGGACCCAAAACATATATTTCCGGTGAAATCTCGGTATCGAATTTTTGGGTGCATTACAATACCTTCTCTATACACTATGAACATAGCAAGTATAGAGAATGTAAAAAGCTGAAACCTGGTATTTCGTCAGCGTACGCCGTATAATTAAAACAGTAAAGTTGACAGTCTTCATCCCAAGACTTTAACATGCATTAAACGAAGGTGCCCCTGATCGAAAAATGCAGTTTCAGAATGTGGTACAAGAGGACTACATGTGTTTTTTAAAAGACTATTAATTTACCTGGAATTAAAGCTTGGTGTGGGTTGTTATCTAGGAGCCTAATTAGACCGTTCTATTTGAAGGAACAGTAAAAGGCCAAATGTACGTGAACATAATAACGCATATTCCATGTAACCCGTTACTCACAAACTCAATGAAACTAAGAAATTTTACTTCCAACAGGATGGTGCACTATCTCATTACCTCCAAATAGCTTGTATATTGATCAGAGCCTTTATGGGTCTCTAGATAGGACAAAGAGATCCGGTTGTGTTTCTTACGATTTTCTGGATCTAACTCAGACTTCTACCTCTGGTGCGAGACGTTAATATATGGAAGCCAAGTATTTTCATATCAAGTGTTTATTTTTTGTTAATGGAATGAAATTGATGTATGGATTTATTATGTGGTAAAAAAAAGTAATTACTGAAAGTAATTAGCTTGTAGGTATTCTGTGAATATCATAATATTGAATGTAATGTGTATTTTAAGTCTAATTTCATTTATGATAAGAACTAAGTATTTAAAGAAATCAACAATGATAATTGCGTTGCTACGTGCATGAAAAAGGAAGTTGGTCTTTCTAGTATACCGCATCCCCAAGCGTTGTATACCCTTATTTAAATATTTACTAAGCGCTAATAGCTTATGAGGTAAATATTATATGAACCAAAAGTAATTTATTTATAAATAAAAGGAAGTCTGTATTATATACTTCTTTAAAGAATGTTTAATAAGAAGAAACATGTAGAATACGCTTTGAGCCTATATAAGAGGTGAATAGACGCTCAACCTTTGTCATTCCTTATTGGTCAGTCTTCATGTGATTTTGCTCGGCACAAGGGTAGTGTCCTAAATTCATTTGGCGGGAACGCGTGCTGTTACCCCGCTAGCGGAATGCAATCTTAATTTATCTGTGCCATCATAAAGAGTTAATAACTCAATATCCAGTGATATTGAAGAGTATACAAGAACATCTTAAACCAGTGTGTTATTTACAAGTATTATATTACCTGTAATGCATTATCTCTCTCGCGGCCACGACCCTGAAACGTAATAATAATGCCTATAACAGTGAGTAAAAAAGGAATTTTGTAACAGGGGAACTGTTAAGGGTTACCGTAGAAAATCAACTACTCTGGTTATAATTCAAAATCTTCTCGGGCTGAAGTTCAGTTCACCCTGAAGACGAGGAAGATGCACTTCTTCGAAACGTTGGTGTCAAGCCAAGTTTTTACCTGGCTAGAAGCCCGAGAAGATTTTGAATTAACACGTCGCCAGGAAAGCTTCAGTTCTTACTCTGGTTGTACTTCGGCAAGAAATAGAAACGGCAATTTTCTGCAATCACCGAGGGGACTCGCAAACCTGCTCATCAGTAGTTTAAGTACTCAGAAATTTGTCGAAGCTAACGGTGGGAATTTTGAGCAACTGCTGTAACGATGAGAGCCTAAAATTATTAATGTTCATTTTTTTGTAAATCCAGCTTCGTTATTTTAAGCGCCTTTTCTTTGCTTGAAGTGTGTATAGATTTCATGAAGCTCTCTGTGTAAAGAGGTTTTTGGATCTTCGTTTCACAGTGAAAACAATATCACAAACATATTTTATTTTCTCATAAAAAACCATTATTATGTCATTTTTGTGCATCTCGAGTGAATTATTGCCGCTAAGTAACAACTTGTTTTTACTTTCATACTGTACATAGTGTATGGAGAAGGTATTGCATTCTACCTACAAATTCCATATTGCGATTACACCGGAAATACACGTTTTAGGGTCCTCTCTAGATAAAACATTTTTAGAAAAAGGTCCGTGTGTTTCCATGTGGCTGTGAACACGATAACTCAAAAACGAAAAGTCGGTATAATACCAAGCTTAACATTTAAGTTTAGTATCCTTCAAGGATGCGATACGAAGCTTTTGAACATACTCCCCCAACACCAAATTATGGTTTACATAGAAAAAAGTTAGAACATTTAGATGTATTCAAAAATGGCTGTAATGATTTTGATTAAAACACCGTATATTAAATATATTTACATAAAAATAAAATGTATATATTGAATTTTCTGGGAAGAGCCTCTGAAGACCTCTTTATTTGGATTAATTTCGTTGGATTTTGTACAGCTAGTAAATCGTAAAACAGACAAAAACTTACTACACAGGACATGTAGATGTGGTTAAAACACAGAATTTATGTCATTAACTTTTTTCGTAGAGTTGACCACTTTTGAGATATTCGTTGTTATTGGTTTCAGTTTTAAAACACTTAAACTTTTCACATACGGGAACTTGTCAACTCCTGACAATGCAAAAATTGGATTTTATCCACCTGGCAACCAGAATTTAAAAGATTTGACTATCATTTTAGCCTAGTGTATTCAATTAAATCTCTTCTACTTACAAAAAAGGAAGTAATAAGACCGTTTCTGCATATTGTGCTAATGTTTATCTCGTTAAGCATGAAGCAGACAGGAGAATAAACGTTTAACAATAATTTTCTACAGATATGTAGACCATCTTGCCAAGCGGGAGACCTGGGTTTGATTCGCAGCACCGGCGTGGGGATTTTTTCCCGCTGGGAGACCTGGACGGGGGTGCACTCAGCCTCGTGAGGTCCCTGGGGGGCCAATTGAGGAGCTACTTGATGGAGAAGTAGCGAATTCAGGTAATGAGAACCCATTAACCGGCCGGGGGGGTTCGAGGCGCTGACCACGTCTCACCCACCAATACTGTATGGAGTTACTATATGTAGAGAAAGTTGTGTGAATGGAACACATAAAGTTACTGGTTTTCCTATATAGCAAAGTTATTTCCGCCATAATAAGAACGTACCTAAAACGTAACGCTATGCGTACAGTTAACATCTTGCTTGTTTAAAAAAAAAACTTTTACGGTCTTTGAACGAAGTGCCAGCAGGATTTCTATGTTTACATGAGGTTTCTATTTAAAACGGAAATGAAGGTATATGTGTTCATTATTAGCGGCTCTGTAAACCTTTTGTTCTCTTGTTTAGAGCAGCGCTTACGTTTCCATGGATCCGCAAATAGCTGATCTCCTTCAAGGCAATCGAGTGGAATTCAGCGTAGCTTGGGTTTTGTTTATAGTGCTACAGCGCTCTGAAAACTGGAAGAGAGATATTAATAGCCAATTGCTTTCAATATAGCTAGTCGATACTTATATATATTATAACAAATTGGAAATGGAGTTTTTTTATTTAACTCTTCTTTAACTCCTACGGTTCTTAGCGTCCGTTAATATGGGCGTGAAAAATCGCTTAATTTTACTTGAGAGGTCTATCAAGCTTAGGTTCTTTTAAGTGCTATAAATCCACGACACGGGATCAACAGCTTTACTTCCCTTCCGAAGGAAGCCATGCTAAGGATTTTTACTCCCGAAAAAATCCATCCTCCTACGCCAGGTATATTATATCTAATGTGTTCATTCACACGAGTTTGTCTATCTCTTCTGGAAACTATTTTTACAAAAATATAATTTTTACTTTCTCTACACGTACTATGTACATAGTGTATAGAGAAGGTTTTTTAATTCACCCAAGAATTCAATACCGAGTTTTCACCAGAAATACATGTTTTGAGACCCACTGAATCCAAAAATAGTATTTTTAGAAAAATGTCCGTGTGTGGTGTCTGTGTATCTGTGGGCAGCATAGCTCAAAAACGAAATGTTCGTTAAAAACCAAACCTGGTATTTAGGTTTGGTATCTTCCAAGGATGCGACACGAAAATTTTCAAGAAAATCCCCCAACTACCTTCTACATTGACCCTTTTTAAAAAAAATTGATTTTCTAAACATTAGCTCTAACGATTTTGATTAAAATATCGTATATTAAAGAAATTTACCTGACAAAAATGAAATGTATATCTTGAATTTTCTGGGAATAGCCTCTGAAGGCTACTTTATTCTGGATGAATTTTACGAAATTTTGCCTAACTGCTAAACTGTAAGTAATGGACAAAAACTTACAACACAAAAAATGTAGAGCACGTTAAAATACACAATTTATGTTATATATGCATTTTTTCGTGGAGTTGATGATCTTTGAGATATTCCTTGATATTGGTTTCAGCTTTGAAAAACTTATACCTTTCTCATACAGGAATTTGTGAACTCCTGTTCATACAAACAAAGGATCCTCAGTCAAATAGCATCCAGCTTTTGACTATCACTTTAGCCTATAGTACTCCCTTATTTCACTTCTACTCTCAAGGAAGCAAGTAATAAGACTATTTCTGCTAATTATTTTCTCGATTAGCATGAAGTAAATAGAAGCATAAGCTCTTTAACAATATTTTGTCGCAAATATGTAGAGAAAGTCATGTGAATGAAACACATCATATTTTTATATCACTAAACACACGCTCATTGACTCTACATTCATACTTCCAGACTCTGTGGAGGATGGAGAATAATTCTGGTTGAGGAAATATTCCCCATTCCAGCCGGGAATCAAACCCGTGACCGCGGGTGAGATGTCAGCTGGCTGACCACTGGATCACGGAGGCAGTCTTAAATATAGTTGTGTATTATAGATTTCTCACTGTTCAACCAGAAATGTACAAACAAGTCGGAATGTATTGAATTCTGTTCACATTTGGTAGAAAACTTTGGTCGTTACGATGGCACGTGACTGTTGTTCCCTAGCTCGGGGTGAAATTAAGGGACAAGCTTCAGATCCGCCCAAAGCAGAACAAAAACTGGCACCGTAATGTTCTCAAGATAAACAAAAGTGGAGTAGGTCGTTGGCTTTTATGCACTCAGCTGAAGTCAATACAGTACAGCGTTCTCTTTCGCAAGGCTTTCTTTTTACTTTCTCTACACGTAATATGTACATGGTGTATAAAGAAAGTATTGAATTCCACCCAAAAATTCGATAAAAATGTAAATGGCGTGTAATTTATGGACGCTCTTTATGTACTGTGGTTCTCAGCGTCCCATTCTATCCTGGGCGTGAAAGACCACCTAAATTTGCTCAGAGGCCTCTGTACCAGGCTTGAGGGTCTCTTACGTGCCTTAAACCTACGACACGAGACCAACGGCTTTACTTCCCTTCCGAAGGAAGCCATGCTAAGGCTTTTTTTTTCCATCGTCCTCCACTGGGTTTGAACTCGCAACCTTGGGTATATGAAGTTAGTATGGTAACCATTACACCACGGAGGGCGATTAAAAAAATTCGATCCCGAGATATGCCAATACATTTTGGGGTACCGGATGGTCATTTTATTTCATTTACCGGTTTGAGTAATCAATTTTGGTGGCAAGATTTAAGTGTTAAAACATTCTTGTCTTCATAAAGCAACGCTGCCATAAACATAGCTTTAGCTATAAAGGTCACGAAGACCCCTTACATCAGAGCTACAGACACTGGCGGACGCACTTTGCACCGTCGTCGAACAGAAAGAGCAAAGTGTTATTGAAGCTGTTTAACTTCAAGAAAATCTGAATGTACCAAGTAATTGTTGGAATTGGGGTGATGTATTGGAGTTTTCCTTAATTCCATATTCATGTATTATCATTAATTCCTCTACGCGATGGTAAAAAATACTCGCACCCTTGGTGTACGTCTTATTTATAGCTATCCCATCTCTCCCCATATATACACCTGGGGCTATCTGCTTCCCTCTCGTATGCGTGAGATACCTCTATCTGAACATGCTACTCCCCAATAATGCACAGTGGCAAGGGTAACTCCTGTCCCACACTGGGTACCCTATAATATTTTGATTATGCTCAAGCAACAATTTTTTTTTTTTTTTAAAGCTTAATGTCCTTTAACCTGGTTAGTCATATCGGACGATGAATGGTGTTAGTGAAATGATGCTCAAATGATCCCGGGGTCCTTGGAGCTTAAAGTTACTCGACGTTCGTCTTTTCAGGATAAGGGAAAACCCGGACAAAAACCTTATCCGGGCAACTCACCGTAAGCGAGATTCGAACTCACGACCTGTAAAATGTGAAGCAGACACGCTACCACCACACTACCCAGGGGGCAACTTTTGTTTTATTTCGTTCTTATAATCAAGATATTGCATGTTAAATGTATATGGAGAGAATATAGAGATAACATTAGAAATCAGTCAACCAATTTTATATAGGAGTAATTAAGAACTCAGAAGAGTGGCAACTGTTTTACTGAACATGCAATATATAGGAAAAGAGTTCTGAACCAATTTTGGTTGTAACCTAAATTCCGCTATCATCCGCCGTCTGATGTAGGGCATTGGAACGGAGGGTGACAACTCGCTCAGAGCGACACTATGGTGGATCGATTGTGGCTACATCCTTGGGATGAGCCGGAAGAGGTACCAGGGAATAGGAAAAAAGGCAACAGAGACGTGCAGAGGTCTCTAATTCCAGTCGAATATCCGCGCACCTTTAAAAGGCAATCACAAGAGGGCGACGTAGCGACCCTATCAGGCGAGACAATTCTTTCAGGCGGCCACTGTGCCATCTTTCCGGTACTGCTCACATTGCAGAATCTGGATGATCTGATACATGGGAGGGAAACGGAATGAGAGGAAAAAAGGAAAATAATATACCACTCTGGCGTTCCAATTGGCAACCAGGGGAAAACCACCCATTGGTCAAAATGAATGGCCAGCAGGAATCGACCCGAGACCTTTCGAATGAGAGTCGCATGTCGCTCGGTATCACCTGTAGTTCAATATTATTATTATTACTATTATTATTATTATTATTATTATTATTATTATTACTATTATATGATTTAGCCGAACGAACATTGAAATGAAAAATCTTTACCCGATTTCAAATTTTGTCGACATGGAGGACAGGTGTTGTATGGAATATTTCAAAAGTCACTTTTAACTTTAAACCGCTATGAATATTATAGCATTTGAGATAGGAAAAACAAAAGAAGTCGCACAATAGCCAAACAATACGGTTTGGTTTTTTCCCTCAGTTCATTGTTACCATAGATGCAGTTTTGTTGAATACACTATTAAAACATTAGTCATTTTATTCATACTGTATAAAATCTGTAAATCATGCTCTATTGCTAAATTATAGAATACAGCCGAATCAATCTTATTATGAAAGCAGGAACACTTTTTCTCAAGGTTTGAGAAAATATAGAACTCAACAATTTAAGAGCAGGCCCATGTTGCATTCTCAAGTTCAACAAAGTTGCCGCAACGATCTCATATCAACCGACTTTTGGTTGTGGGGTTACCTTAAAGAACGAGTTATCTTACCACATCTAAAATTCCGACAGCAGCTGAAAGATGTTATCTTGCAAGAAATGTCCAGTATTCCATGACATCATCTGCAAAATGCTTTGCATGAAGTCGCAGAAAGAATGGTGTATATTGAACAAAACAGCTGAGGACATTTTCCTGATGCTTTGTAAAACCCCAGAGCTTGCCCACCATATAAATTCTTTTGCTTTTTTATATCTTAAATATCATAATATTTATAACTGTTTAAACTTTAAAGTGACTTTTCAAAAATCGTACATATTAAGGTATACGTATAACATCCCCCTCTAAACCTGAAAACTTGTCGTTTGAATTCCTGACTGTTTAGAAACGACACTAAACGAACATGAGGTTTTATAGAATATATTTGAGCTAGTGCTAAGTTTGTTGTCAGAGTTTCGAAACTTTTTTAAGTTTATTTTTATGGAACATCGGAAATTAAATAATGCTGAGATACGAAGCACTATTCTAAGAGAATATGCTTGAAATCCACATGTCATGAAGAGAAAGAAAACGGGTTTATGCTTGTTCGTTATTAGCGAATCTATACTAGCTTTTAAGGTAAGGGGGCAAATGGTGGTTACCTATTTAAAAGATTTCTTATTACTTGGTCAGCATTGAGGTTGGTCATGATTGCGAAACATGTATATTTTATTCTAATAGGACAATAAGTTTCTTTTACTGATTAACCTAATCGTGTTTTAATTATCCTAAAGTAACCTTCAATAACTTACTGTATCAAAAAGAACTGCTGTAAACGTATGAGTGTTTTATTTTAATGTTCTAATCATTACTACAAAAAGGACATTACTTGTTTTAACTTCACCATCAATTCTTTGGTAGTTATCTTTATCAAATATTATCTTTATCAGTTCCTTGCTTCCATCCTCAAGATATTAACGTTAAAATTTCTCTAAAATATAGTATTAGTGGCGTGTATATGTATTATTTCCCAATTATTTCCTTTCATTCAATGTTTATTATGATGAAATTGTAAATTTGAAGAATATACAAATAACTAAAGATAAGTTCTGTAACGA
The DNA here is from genome assembly GCA_030762935.1 of Hymenopus coronatus. Classification (NCBI taxonomy): domain Eukaryota; kingdom Metazoa; phylum Arthropoda; class Insecta; order Mantodea; family Hymenopodidae; genus Hymenopus; species Hymenopus coronatus. The sequence continues at coordinate 101,912,337 of CM060886.1, read as the reverse complement.
TGTTTTGTAAGACAAGAAAGGCCTTAATGTTAGCTAACCAATGTGCAGGATGACGGTGTGTTTACGAAAACATTGCTAAAGCACGCGACTCGGAGCTTACCACCCCAGCAAGTAAATGGTGATAGCGAAATGTTACAATAAAGGAAAACACGATTCTGTTTGCAGCAACGCTTTCAGCTGTCACAGACACATTCCCAAACTGTCTAGGCTGATTTGGGCTAAGCAATGTTTTGAAACAATAATACACGTGTTTGCTACGAATGTGTTAAACAGTTAAATCAATACGAAGTTGACTTCTGTAAACAAATTTGTGAGCTGGTGCACAATTTATGGCTATAATTTACCTAACTGAGCAAGTAATGCTAGTTTATGCGTGTGCCAGAAACAATCGATAACCTAAATGCGCTCTCAGAGTGATTAATTGCGCAAATGAAATGTTAGTGTGCGAATGCCGGACTGTAAATATACTGGCGTAATAGTAATATTTCAAAGCGACGACCTTTCTCACAGGTGGCACGCTGTTTTGGTGATTACTGCCGCTTCCTGTTGGTTGTTTTTAAACGCAAAGTGAAATATAATTTGTTCCTCAAAAAGTAGTAAAGACGTTTATTAAATTAAAAACAAACTTTTCAGGTAGTCAGTATGTGACAAAAATTTGAAAACATATGTGTAAAAGCTGCAAATTTACGAGGGTCTTTTTTTTCAATCTCCGATAGACTATAAATAAAAGACAAGTCATAAAAAAACAATTATTTTATTACTAAAAGTTTCGTACATTTATGGTTACTTTTCAACATAATCACCGAAAAGATTGAGACATTTATCGTACCTGTACACAAGCTTTACAATACTCGCTTCAAAAAATGTTGCCGCCAATAATTTCAAATAGAATGACGTTGTTATGGAAGATCTTCATACTTTACGCCGTTTGCGGAGAGCCATTCAAAACAAACGAAGAGGAATGCTGACTTCAGGCATTGTGCTGATCCATAACAACGCTCATCCACACACTGCTGGCACAACCCATCGGCTCCTTGAACAATTTCAATGGGACATTTTCGATCATCCGCCGTACAATCCTGACCTGTCACCCAGCGACTTTCACCTTTTTCCTGAACTGAAGACGTGGCTAGGAGGGCAGCACTTTTAAACCAACAAAGATCTTCAAAACAACGTCAATGCTCATTTGAAATCAATGGCAGCAACATTTTTTGAAGAGGTTATTGCAAAGCTTGTGCACAGGTACGATAAATGTCTCAATCTTTTCGGTGATTATGTTGAAAAATAATCATAGGTGTACAAAATGTTTAGTAATAAAATAATTGTGTTCTATGCTCTTGTCTTTTATTTATAGCCTATCGGAAGTTGAAAAAAAAACGGCCCTCGTAAGTATTTAGCTAAATGCAGATAAATGGATATGGTATTTTAATAAAATTTGAGAGAATACTTTTCGAAGTACCAATCAAAAGTAAAATATATATAGTACATTTCAGTTTGGAGCAGAGGGAATTTTAATTGTAAGTAGTAAATAGATAATGTATTGCATTAAACACCAAAATTTGAACAGATTTTACCGGAAATACATGTTTCCATGAAGATTGAAGATTGAAATGGGAGGAAATTTCAAATTTTAATGCTTTTGCATTTTTTTTCTAAAACTTTTGCTGTATTGCATTGCTATTATGTTAATATGTATACTAAATTTCATTCGGGTTGGTTATATACTCTAAAATATTTAAATTATTTCATAAATGTTATTATGTAAATATATTGAAGAATCAAAATGTTGCACGCACCTTAAATATAATAAGAAAATGGTTGGTAGTTTTTTAATTGGAGCTCTAAACCACACACAAAAACGTTAGTTAGTAATATTTCAATAACTTAGATCACTGAATCTCGATTCTTTTCTAAAGAGTTAGAAATTTTAATCTCTAAAATTAATCATTTTTTCATAAAATATTTTTAAAAATTTACTATGTGTTAGGATAATTTTGTGTTTTGTAATATTACAAGATATTTCTACAGATTCTGAGAAATTTCAGTTTTGATTAAACAAAAACTAAGACGCCTGGAACGTTTTGAAAATGTGAAAATGAAGTTTGAGAAAAACACTGTTTAATGAAATAGTATGCTAGGAGACATATGTATTTACGCGTTTAAACGGGTGAAAAGGCCAAAGCAAGAGGAAGCAATGCAAATGCTAACTCTCTGGAAGGATCAAAGGTTCCAACAACCATTTTCTATAAAGAGTTTTTTAAATTTTGGCCAATTACTATCAAAATTTCCCTCCCAGTGACCCACACATTTCAAAGCTGGCTTTCAAGTTCAGAATCTTCCAAGGATGCCACGAAAGATTTTCAGAAAAGTTGTACCATTCCAAACTACCCTTTACATGAAAGATATATTTCTATATTTGGCTTGCAATTTGGTATACCTTTTGAAATATTTATACTTTTCTCAAACGGGAATTCGTCATTGTTTTTTTTTTTTTTTTTTACTCCTGACCAAGTGAAGAAAACGGAATTTCAATTTTATTATTAGCGGCCAGCTTTTACTATATTTGACTACTGTTTTACTCTAATCTATTTCCTTATTTCTCTTGCAAAGAAACGGATTTCATCCACATGGAAACCAGCTTCTAAATTTGACTATAATTTTAGCATAAGGTATGTCATTATCTCACTTCTACTTACAAGAAAACAAGTAATAAAGACCATTCTGATAATGTTTGTCTCGATTAGCACGAGCTAGATGTGCTTTTTAACAATAACTTACTACAGAGACGTAGAGAAAGTCATGTGAATGAAACACATCTGATTTTTAATATTGTGTAGATAGTTACTCGATACGTTTAACATATCTATGATGTTTGCATGGACAGGAGTTGATAGATTGCCGTATGAGACGTGTATAAGCATATTAAAACTGTAACTAATAACAAGGAATACCTCAAAATGGTGAACTCCCGAAGAAATGTATATATTGTGTGTTATAACGATATTAAGTTTTGTTAAGTAAGTAAGTTTTTGCCTATCACTTACGGTTTACTAGTTATACAATATTCCACCAAATGTATCCAGAATAAACAACTCTTCAGAGGCTATTCCCAGAAAATTTAAGAATAAATTTTATTTGTCATGTAAATATCTTAAATATAAGAAATCAGAAGCGTTACAACTATTTTTGTGAAAATCAAAGTTTTCGATATTTTTTCCATATAAAGGGTAGTTGGGATTGGAGGGATTTTCTTGAACATTTTCGTTTCACATCCTTGGAAGATACCGAAATTAAATACCAAGTTTGGTATCTAACGGTCTTTTTGTTTTTGAGCTATGCTGCCCACACACACACACATACACACACATGGACATTTTTCTAAAACTGCTCTTTTTAGTTTCAGGGAGTCTCAAAACACGTGTTTCCGGTGAAATCTCGGTATCGAAATGTTGGTGCAATACAAAACCTTCTCTATACACTATATACACAGTACTTTTTTTTTTTGTATTGTTTAACGCCCGCTTTAACTACTTATGGCACCGCAGGCGGTGACACTGGTGATACGTGAATGATGATGGAGCACCGGTGGAATGCGATGGTGGGGGAAACCGGAGTACCCGGAGAAAAGCCGCCCCAGCGCCGCTTTGTCCACCAGAAATCTCACATGCGGTCGCTTGGGATCGAATCGCGGCCGTCTAGCTGAGAGGCAAGTGGTCTAACCGCTCGGCCACGGCGCGGCCTTACACAGTACGTGTAGAGAAAGTAAGACTATTACGTAAATTGTATGAAATTTGTAGAAATTGGCACATTTTATACTTTGAAATTTTAAGTAAGTTGATATTGATGTGATATGCCGCTCAATTAAAGTTGTGAAGATTCTAATACCGTTAAGGAAGCTTCTCTCGCCAATCAACCACAGAACAGCTGTCAGCTGTGAGGTTTGACATGAAAGTGAGAATTTCGTAATTTCATTTTACCTCACCTCAAATTTGTTAAAGTCGAATAGATGCGTTCTGGAAACGCAATAAGTTGGAGGGGGAACTTAAAAGCAGCGATAGTTCTTCAAAATCCCAGCAAGCCTGCTGCGCGTTGCCTAATGGAGCAAATATCTTAGAGAATGCCGTGGGTTCATGAAGCGGAAATATGATTCTACGACCACAAAAGACAAACCACTTTAACTTCCGGCTCAATAAACTCGCAACAAGCCAGAAACTTCGCTACTCCACATAAAGAATCGAGTCTGAGCTCCCAAAATGAAACTTGGATGTTCCCACGTAAACTTCCGGAGCTTATAAGGAAATATTTTACGTACTTTTCTTGCGAGTAAACTTTGCTGCTTGATACCGTTCCCAAGTTATGTGATATTACACACAAAACTTTGTAATACGGCGCTGTTTGATGTATTGCTTGCAGAATTGCCGTCATTTGTTGGAAGAGGAGGGGTTCAAAACGAGTAAAATCCCGGCCTAAAACAGCCGAGAAAAAGGCTTATACGACTTGTTCCTTACCTATACACGTTTCCGTTTATTTCTTTGAATAGTAATGTACAAAGAAAAGAGAAACGAAATTGTATTCCACACAGAAAATATTTGATGGTTCCATTCATATGAGTTTCTCTATATCTCTGTAACTGATTATTGTTAATAAACTTATTCTTCTATTTCATGCTAAAACATTAGCAGAAACGGTCTTATTATTTAGTTCCGTGTAAGTAGAAGATAAATAAAGGAATACGCTAGTCTAAACCAGAGTCAAATGTTTTAAAATGTGCCTGCTATGGAATTGAAATCCACTTCTTTGCGTGGCCAGGAGTTGACTAGTTCCCGGATGAGAAAAGTAAGCATTTTAAAACTGAAATCAAAATCAAGGAATATCTCGAAAACGGCAAAAAATCACGAAAAAAATGTATATGACATAAGTTGTGTGTTTTGTCTATCTCTTACGGTTTACCAGTTAATAAACAATTTAGAACTATTTTGAGAAAATCAATATTTTCAAAATTTTTTCCATGTAGGAAATCTCACCTTAGCATGGCAAAATTTTATAAAATGTTGATTTACTCAAAAATGCCTATAACGATTATGATTAAAATAAGCTATAGGTATTAAAGATATTTCCTGACAAATAAAATTTGTTGCCTCTGAAGACCTCTTCATTCTGTATGATGTTTGTGTAACTGTAAGGGGTGTATAAAATACACAAAAATGTAGATCTCGTTAAAACACACAATTTATGTCATATACATTTTTCGTGGAGTTGACCATTTCCGAGATATTTCCCGTTATTGGTTTCAATTTTAAAATAATTAACTTGTCAACTACTGGCCACGCAAAGAATAGTTATTTATTATATAAGTGGATGAACAGAGAGTTTATCCATGAGTAGAACACTTTAAAACGGACCCGAAGGGGATAGTAGAGGTTTGTCCACTTGTAGAATACATTATTTTATCGTACAGATACGATAAATTAATATATGACAAATATTCAGTTAATGATTTTCTAACAGATGGTAATAAATTAAATAAGGAATAAGGAATTGAATTGCGGCGTTATTATAGTTATAAAACATGGTAGGCTATGTATTTTGTCTTTATTGCTGCTAGTTTCAAATTGATTAAGTTTACGATGGACGTTTAGAACGTTAATATATCGGTTCCAAATGGTATATTAAATGTAGTAAAAGAAGAAGTTGAGGCTTTATTACCGTAGAATTCACGTAAATTATACGAAAAGAGTTTCAGCAATTTAAGGATGGGCAGATACGAAGAAATGTGCAGGGCATTAATGAAGAAGTGTTTCTTGCTTATTTTAATTTTCTTTCAAAAAGTTGCAAGTCTTCTATTCTGTGGAGCAAATACTCTATGTTAAAATCAACATTAAAGGTGTTTGAAGACCTAGATATATCAAGATTTTCCAAGGTATTGGGTTTTCTTAAAGTAAGTAATGTAGTTAAAGAATAAAATGTTAAAAGGTTATAGACAATTTGTAGTTATCAACCATTTATTTATTTATTTTATCCCACTTTTTACCGGAGCAACGGGTGAATTTTGTTTGCTTTATCCCACCCGTTGCGATAATAGCTATCACTTTTATTTAAAGTCCAAATTTTCTTATGTCGTTTCTGCATAGCAACGGAGTCTATTGCAAGTTTCTATAGAATAAACGGATTTAAATCCCATAGCAACCACATTTTAAAGCATTTGGCTGTCGGTTTCGAGTGTATCCCCGTATTCCCTTTTACCTATAAGGAACTAAGTAATAAGACCGTTTCAACTAACGTTTTTCTGGACTAGCATGAAGCAGATAGAAGAATATGCTTATTAACAATAATTTGTTACCGAGAGTAGAGAAAATCATGTGAATGGAGTACATCAGAGTTGTAATTCAATGATGCAGGTCTAGCACAGAAAAATAACTAATGAAAATAGAACATGACTGGAGCAACATAACTTCATTCTGTGACGCTGCCTACAGAGGCGGTGAATGTTTGAATTTTCAACAGAACTCCCCTAGAACTAGATTAAATAATAGGGTTATTCCTAGTAAATTTGATCCTCCTGGCGTGTATTTTCAGATTTCCGTGTTATAGAATTAGGTTATTGCTCGAGTGACGAACATGGTGTGCTTTGTCTTTTTTTGTTGTTGTTTTTTTGTGTGGTACAGTAGCGACATCATGGGAGGGAACCTCGTACCAGCTTCTCTTATTCCCTTTATTCAACTGCTGTTCAAGTAAGTTTCAAAATTAAGCTTTTAATTTTAGTTCTTCTATTTCTTCAGTCAGCTGAACATTTTTAATGAAACACGAAGACAGCGTTGCCAGTATTACATCAAAGTATCCACCAAATTTACTCCTAAAGCGCTGATGTCATGAAAGCACACTACCATACAGGATTTTCCCGAATCGCCGTCTATTTTGTTGGATTATGCAATCCAAATGACACCAATAACTCCTTTGTCACTAGCTATAAAGCACGGGGACAGTTAAACGAACTATTACTACTCTTACGCGTATACTTGTGGGGTTAGATACCAGGTGGCTCAACTGACCCACATTTGACATGCGAGAAAAGAGCTGCAGAACTCAACGGTGTTATTTAAAGTCAAAATCTGTCAGTGGAGAACTCTTTGTGGGCGACCTTCGTTTTACCTATCTCAGCTTATAAGGGGCGACGGTGAGGGGTCGCCTCATTGAGAGTGTTAAAACGAAGGTCATTTACGCCAGTTCACCACTGACAGGTTTTAATTTGAAATAGCCCCGTTGAATTCTGCAACTGTTTTAACGCACGAAGGATATCTACACCCTTTAAATATGGGGCAGTTGGGCCACCTTGTATTGTGACTATGCCTCGGTAGCCAGTAATCACCGCACGTGGGTTAGTGGTATACTTTGGAATGTTTATAGCTTTATTGTTGCACGTGTGCGGAGCGTTCTTGTTGCAAGAACCTTAACTTTAACAACGTGAAGAGCCTTGGAGTGCTTCACCTGAGTACTGGAATGTTCTGGCCACGTTTTCGTGATCGATAGCTATAAAAGGAAGAGACGGAACCCCGGAAAATTAGTTTCGACTCACTAACTCAGCGTGCACTAACATTGGAAAGATCAGCCAGTTGTCTACGAGCGTCGAAGCGTACAGAGAAAATTGTACGCAGAATTGTTGTACAGGAATCAAAATAAAGAGTATTCGTAGGTTTTCAAGTAATAAAGCGATTTAATTAAATATACAGGATATTAATGAAATACCCCGAAATATTTTCATAGAATATGTAGATTGCTTAAAGAAGTAATTTGAGATAGGAGATTTATGGGATTTTATTGAAATGTCGAAGTAACGGCTATAAGTTTCTGAAGTGCCAGTACGCCACTGACTAATTTATCAACCATTCGAGACCATAACACGAAAAACGAAGGAATATATTACAGCGCACCTCTCTAGCGTAGTGGTTATGATACTGGCTTTCAAGTGAAAGATGGTTTCCGAGTTCGGGTCTCGTTTACGTAACGTGGCACTTCGTCTGCAATGGAAAAAAAAAAATAATAAAAAACATTTACTCTATGACAGAAATCGAACTCATGACCTTTGGGATAGCAGCTTCCCGCGTTACGCATTAAGCCACCGAAGCAGTTGTAAAAACGCCTTCAGACTCAGAGTAGGCTACCTTAAGAATGTTGTTAATGAATGCTCTGTGTCGCACTGTCGAGTGATTAGTTCGAGATTTTACAGATTTTTGTGACATTAAATCTTGAGAACGCTAGTAACGAGCAGTATTTCTATACTGGGGCAGCAGTTTTAAGGACATTCTAAGCCATTTTTTCAACCTGCTTTGCTTTAACACCGACTTATCAGCACCTGATACCCATGCTATGTAGCTGAGTTATGTTTATCCGGGGACCATGCATCGCCGATCTCAAATTACTTATATCAGTCACATGCACAATCTCGCAAATTATTTCGGTGTAGTTTATTAACACCCTGTATATGTGTGTATACGTAAGGCCAATTTTGTTATATGGAAGTGAAATTTGGGAATAGGAATGAGCATTTTAATAAAGGGTTCTCGGAGTTACAGAATGCACATCTAATTAAGGGGTACTGAGGAAAGGTGGGATGTTATGAAGACACCATATATTGGAAAATAAGAATAATGAAAGGACGATACAGCGAGATGATACCATACTTCTCTCAACATGTTAAAAATCTGATGTGTTTCATTCAAGTGCGTTTCTCTTCCTAATCCCAGACAAACTATTCTTACAAAAGGTTATTCTTCCTCTACTTCACGCTAATCGAGATAACAGTAGCAAAATGGTCTTATTAGCTATTTTCTTATAAGTAGGAAAGAAACAAGGGGATACACTAGGCTAAAGCGATAGTTAAATCTTTTAAAATGGTTGTTAGCTGAGTGAAATTTGGTTCCCTTTACATATCCAGGAGTAAAACAAAAGGAATACAAATGAATAATTTCTGTTTGAGAAATGTTTTAAATATTTTAAAATTTAAACAATAACTGGGAATACCTCGAAAATTGTTAACTTCACATAAAACTGAACCTTTTAACGAGACATATATTTTTGTGTAGTGTAAGTTTTTATCTGTCTCATTCAGTTAATGCAAAAGTCATTCAGAACGAAGAGGACTTCAAGGCCATTTCCAGAAAGTTCAAGATATACATGTTATTTTTCATGTGAATATCTTTAATATACGTATTTTAATCAATCTTTAGATACTTTTTATGATTTCTGGAAACATACTGTGTTAGGGTGTACTTCAACCTACGTGTTGTTCGTGAGGTAGGATGTTGGAAAGATGTTGTATTTGTTAAAATAAGTGTGATTCGATATTGGCTGCGCATAATTAAAGTTGACAAACAACTCTGAGAGCTATATGTAGAATATTGGGCGGCGGGGTTACAACGGGAGTCATTAAAAAGTGTCTTAAAATATATTTGGTAAATGAGTAACGAAAATTGACATAACATCGTGAAAAAGTAAAAACACGACTGTGTGATATAAGCAGGCAGGAAATAGGATCTGAATGTAGAAAAAAATCTTTGGAGCAACAAAATAAATTAAAAACTGTGTGGGGTAAGCAAACATGTTTTAGAGTTGGATATGAAACAGAGGACGGAAATAGTGGGCTTAGATCGGGAGGGTGGAAAACTCGTAAGGTATTGTGCTGGTATGTGGATTTCCAAGTGAGTTTTTTTTTTTGGTAGTGTTAACGCCTGCTTTAACTACTTATGGCACCGCAGGCGGTGACACTGATGATACATGAATGAAGATGGAGTACCGGTGGAATGCGATGGCGGGGTAAACCGGAGAACCCGGAGAAAATCCGCCCCAGCGCCGCTTTGTCCAACACAAATCTCACATACGGTTTCTTGGGATTGAACCCGGACCGTCTCGATGAGAGGCGAGTGGTCTAACCACTTCGCCACGGCGCGGCCACCAAGTCAGATATTTTAGACCACCCGAACCATGCGACTGTGTGACGCAATTCATATAATATTACATACTTAATAAATCATCTACTACCACTACCACCACTACTACTCCTCCTATTATTATTATTATTATTATTATTATTATTATTATTATTATTATTATTATTTACTACTACTACTAGAGCTATTTTTAAGAAAATAAATATTTTCGAAATTTTTTTTCATATAAATGGTAGTTTGGTGTTGGGGGATTTTCTTGAATATCTTTGTTGAATCCTTGGGAAATACTGAACTTAATTATTAAGTTTGCATTTAACCGACTTTTTCATTTTTGAAAGTTGTTGTTCAGAGCACATACATACACGGACATTTTTCTAAAAATCTGATGTGCTCCATTCACATGAATCTCTACATCTCTGTAACAAATTATTTCTTAATAATAATATTCTTCTATTCCACGCTAATCGGAAACGGTCTTATACTTCGTTCTGTATAAGTAGAAGGGAAATAAGGGAATACAATAGGTAAACCGACAATCAAGTGTTTTAAAATGTGGTTGCTATGGGCTAGAAAACGTTTCTTTGCGTGGCCAGGAGTTGACAAGTTCCTGTATAGAGAAGTTTAACTATTATAAAGCTCAAACCAATAACAAGGACTATCTCAAAAACGACCAACTCAACGAAAAAAATTATATGACATAAGTTGTGTGTTTTAAGTAGATCTACATTTTTTGTGTTGTATATTTTTGTGTGTGTCTTATAGATTACCAGTTAGGCAAAATTCAGAAAAAGTTCATCCAAAATAAACAGGCTTTTGGAGGCTTTACTCACAAAATTCAAGATATACATTTTATTTGTCTTGTCAATATTTTAAATATATGAGATTTTAATCAAAATCGTTAGAGCCAATTTTAAAAATAATCAAAATTGTCGAAAATTTTTCCATGTAAAAGGTAGTTGGGAGGGATTTTCTTGAAAATCTTTCTGTCGCAACCTTGAAAAATACTGAATTTAAATACCAATTTTGGTAAGTGACCAACTTTTCGTTTTTAACTGTGCTATCCACACACACGCACACACACACACATGGACATCTTTCTGAATCTGATTTTTTTTGGATTCAAGGTGTCGCAAAATATATTTCCGATGAAATATCGGTATAGAAATTTTGGGTACAGTACAATATCTCCTCTATACACTAAGTACATAGTACGGGAAGATAAAGTAAAAATGTTTCACAAGGGACCTCAAAACATGTATTTACCCTTATAGTTTTGGGTGGAATACAATTCTTTCTGTAGTAAAAATTATTTTTTTTATTCAGGAGACTTCAGTGTCCACGTTTTGTGTGGCATTCATCTTCGCTACCTAGTATGTACGTTGTACGTCGGTAGAGGAAGTAAAAAGTATGAGTAGGTGTCAAAAGAAAATTAATAGATATCAGATGACAGAAAATTGAACTGAGTTATAAAATTAAATCTTCTCTAGCTCTAGCAAATGGAATAAAATTGAATTGGAGTGCACACGTAGCTTAGGGAGAAAGGAAAGATCAGAAATGGCAAGGATTAAAATGGAAGTTGGAGGTCACAGGAGAATCTGCCCAATCTCTGTTTGGATGAAGACTGGGTACATATTTTGGCGGAATGGGTACAGCGGGAAAACCAGCGTAAAAATTAAACTAAAAGAAAAACTGTGTAAGTCCTGCTAGAAGGAAATCTGCTGACTGATCAGAGGAACTCGCAATATATGGGAAATTTCCTGCCGCCAAGCCAGATCTAATTTGTTCAGTTATTTTTTATCTCTTTCTCTTGTTTATTTCCTTGGCAGGAACCTTAAGGTCACACCTTGAGTAGATAATATAACATCTTACTGAAATAAAATTATGTTTGTTGGGATGCGATACACTTATTGTGGAGCTTACCGGACACCGGAGCAGGAGGGCAAGTTAACATCCTGAGGAAGCGGTGATAAATGAATGCCACTACGTTCTATAAGCATTACTTAACACTAAGTCGTTTATTTGTCACTGAGGGTGGGGGTGTGAGATGCCTTAGACACCCTATGTGCAAGAAATTTGATAGGGTCACTTCCACTTATCTTCATGAGGCCTAGTTAGTCTAGAGGCACTGATATAGTATTAGTGATGTAAAAGGGAAATGAGCCTTGCTGCATATGCAACCCTCAAAACGTATAAGTGAAACATGTAATCTAAAAAGCCCGAACGCGGTAAAATTCTTTAAAAAGGGCAAATTTCAATTATTATTTTCTGACCTTCCTTGATTTATTGACCTTTCAAGCGATGTAGTCAATTCAGAGCTGAGTAAGCCCTTGTTTACAAAATATAGCAAAGTTCGGGCATTTGTTGGTACACGCTGTGCTACCATTTTTGCACTAGTATTTTGAATTAAAAAGCCAGAAAATTATCTTAAAGTATACAACCTTATTATAGGCCTAAAATAAGAGAAGAGTTTTGTACAAAATTAAAACTATTTAGCTTTCATAAAATATTGACATTCTAAATTGGTTTTTGTATGTACAAAACTTGATGACTCTCTTTTAACCTGCAAAAACAGTGAGCAAAGATTCCTAAAGTTAAGTTATATCACATTTATGTGTGGATTTACATGTCTTTAGAACTAAAAGTAGTGGCAACTCTGTTGATAAATAATTATTACTATTTCAATATATGAAAAAGTCTCCCGAAATGGTTTTAGGTAATAAAAGATATATACAATTTCATCTTACCAAAATGTATTCCCAATTAAGTCCCGTCAAGAGTTACCCACATTGCTCTTTCCATTAACGCTATCATATACTTTCTTGCACCCAACAGAGGCTACGACTTTCGCCTTGACAGTAGAAATTTCTCTGTCTGATACTGGTGAATGCAGGCTTCCATTCGCTCGGAGAGGGTTGCTTCTCATTTTTACCACCTGAGTGCAGCACACTAGTAAATAACAATGGTCGTTAGCAGAGGTTGTCTGGTTGATCGGCATACAAGCTGAGATGTGTACCACTGATCTGGCTTTTAAAACTGTGGGAAGGGGGGGAAGTGGTACAGTATAAGGGTGATGGATTGTTTTAACCTAGGCCAAGTCAACGTATTTTTACTTTCTCTACACGTACTATGTACATACATAGCATTTTTGGGAAAAGGACCGTGTGCGTTTGCGCGCGTGTGTGTGTGTCTGTGGACAACATAGCTCAAAAACGAAAAGACCGTTAAATACCAAGCTTGGTATGTATGTTTGGTATCTTCCAAGGATGCGACACGAAGATTTAGAGAAAAATTCCCTGCCCCACAATTACCCTTTACATGGAACATTTTTCGAAAAGTTTGATTTTCTCAAAAAATGGCTCTAACGATTTTCATTAAAATATCGTATATTAAAGATATTTATCTGACAAATAAAATGTATATCTTGAATTTTCTGGGAATAGCCTCTGAAGATTATTTTACTCTGGATTAATTTCAAGGAATTTGCATTACTTCTAAACCGTAAGAGATGGTAAGATTTTGTCCATCTTATGTTGTATTCATTTTTTTCGTGGAGTTGGTCGTTTTTGAGATATTACTTGTTTTTGGTTTCAGATTTGAAAAACATACTTTTCTCATACCTATAGAAATTTGTCAACTCGTGTCGTTACAAACAAAGGAACATCAGTCACATAGCAAACAGCTTTTAACTGTCACTTTAACCTATGGTACTCCATCATTTCACTTCTACTTGCAAGAAAGCAAGTAATAAGACTATTTCTGCTATCTTTTTTTTCTCGATTAGAATGAAGCAAATAGAAACATTAGCTTTTTAACAATAATGTGTGGTAGAAAAAGTCATGTGAATGGAATACATCAGATATTTTTTATTAATTCATAACGTTATGTTAATCAACAATTCATTTGTAAATCGTTCCCATTTAGAGGTAGCTCTGCACGTTAGTTGTTTCCTTTGGAAATTATATTGAGGAATCGGGAAGTTTATGTTTCATTTTGAGGTAATTTATATTTTTGTGTTTTACGGCTTGATAATTATTTGGGCCGTTATTGCAGGGCTTAACTTTTTTCCGTAACCAGCTTACCCTCCCCTATGGAGGACTGACACCCCCATAGGGCTTACAAGCTAATGCCTAGGAGGGTTCATAGCCAACGGCTATATTTATAAATATAGTTTCATTAATTTATACGCGTATTTATATAAACTACAGATTTTTACCATAGGCTATAACATTAAATTTTCCAACTGATTAGTACTTTCCCAGTAAACCACACAGAGACCTGTCAAATTATTTTGAGACGATAAATTCCAATGGCAACTTACAATGTATACGTTCTTAAGTCCCGTGCTTCGTAGTTAGATATAGATCGTGAGGTGGAACATGAACAAAGCTTGCGCATAGTGGAAGTTGCTTTCCTTCCCTCGTCTGTAACGGCTGAAAGAGGTAATAGAGTTGCCACTCTGGCACGAATAACACAACCACAATAGCGTGCAGCGTTAAAAATATATTGCAGTTCACATGAAAATAGCTGTTGGCACATATCCATAGTTATAGCGGAATCACTTTGTTATAAACCGATTTTTATACATATGTCACTAACAATATGTAGAGCGTGAGACGAAGTGCTTTGCTTGAAGGAATGTCGATGTGTTTATTTTTGGTTGCAGTTCAGCCTATCACACGAGTTGGCAACCATGAACATAGTCAACACTACAGTACTCTCCACATGTTTTTGCAGTTCCTCAATCTGGCTCATTGCACCATCCACTTCGTTCTCATATCCAGATCGCTGTTGATGTCACCGTCTTCTCTGCAAGTGTCTATTTGCATAAACATTAAAGAACGCCGCACTAAAACTAGCGCTAGCGTACTTCACTCCTTCATGGACAGAACATTATGACTTCTGCGCATTCAACTGGCGCAAATTCTCCCGCCATCGGCCCTTCAGGTAAAGGGTTACAACATAATGTTTTGTTCTTATTTTCCCTCATGACATCTAGTGGTAATATGTCTGAGAAACTGGACGGAAACTAGGAAATCCGAGGTTCAAATCCTTGCACTTTTCTAAAATGCCATTTTTACGGCATACTGCCACAAATATAGACAAGCTCTATATAATTGTAACCCACGTAACTTAATCTAATGCTCAGGATTTTTAATAATTGTCATTAGCCTCCTGGCTTCACAATACAGGTATCCATTTGACTTGTCCCAAAATTGCTGAAGAGCAGAGTATGTATTTAGATGTTCCCAGTTTTAAATGGCATTTTCTTGACAGAACATGCAGTTCAATGTAGAATTTTTATCCAGTGTAGATGGTGTGCAAGACAATTATGAATTCGGAATGTTGCAACGTTTCACTTCGAGATATTTACCATTTTTGTTCCCTTTTTCCAAAACTATCAGCTTCTTCATTTCCTTATGATCCAATGTGAGACATGATCAATTGCAATTTAATTTTGTTTCCTCATCTTTTCAGTTTTAAGCCGATCCTATATAAATAGATGTACATGGTTTCAGTTCAATAAACTAGGTGGTACAAAGGTTGATTAGCGCAGGACCTAATGGTTACAGTTGTGAAATAAATTGACCATCAAGTAGGTAGCAACAAACCAGCTATCAACAAAAAGTTGAACTAAGTATTCCCCTCTCCCACCTACGGGAGTGGTCATCAAAACTTAAAACCATCTGATATGGACCAAACAAGACATCAGCGGAGGAGCAGCATCCTTTCTGCAACCTTTCCTTGAAGCAACCTTTCAGAAGCCTACCTGTAGCGCTACATATTTGATACTAATAGTTTAAACTGCACAGACTAAACTTTGACCCATCCCCTACATTCCTGTGGATTAACTGGACAAACAGTTAATTCATTAGTCTGGGAAGGAAGCTTCTCCTCCCGGACCTTCTTCCATTTCCGTTTGCTTTCGGAGACCTCGGTGGGCTTATCAAAAGCGTGTCTCACACGGTCAAGAGGAGCCTTGCCCGTTATACCAGGCCATCCACGCTCTTCTGGACTGAGATGAGGAAACCGGCCTGATAGCCTAGAACCACCTCGCCTGAGGAAGAGCCCGGGATCAGGCAAGTGGTGCCTTCTCAAGTCAGCTGAGCAAACGAAAACACGCAACGATATATACATCATGATCCACAACACCAAAGTTTATCTCGACTCCCACAGGCCTCCTTTCGCCAGATTAAAAATGGTACATAATATTAGTTCGCGGCGAATTCGGCCGTTGTGTATGCATTACGGTGCATTCACTATAATTCTAGAAACTTATTTTGGAACACCTGCAATCTGTGAATCTTGTTGGCACCCTCTCCTTCCCAAGACGGGCAGGCGTAGATGAATAAAGGACGTAGAAGGGTATTTATAGCAGAGAGTTGCACTTTCTCCATATAGAGGACCGGCAATTGTGAATAGGGTAAAAATAAACAAAAACCACTAAATAAAAATCTTGATCGTGTCAAACCACACTAATTATGCAAAATACATGTTTTGTGTAAATTAACAATTTCCTAGGTATTCCTTGATGGCGATTTCAAGTTGCATATTCTTATACTTTCTTCAAAAGAGATGTCCATTATTTTCCCCAGATCAAACAAAGAGCACGAATTTCAAAGTCATCACCTTTCGATAAGCTCTTACAAGATGTGACTAACGCTCAATTCTACTTTATTCTCTTATTCCTTTGCTTTTGCAATGTGCAATAACAACTTTTAAGCGAACGTTTATCTTTAGTAACGTGAAATATGCAGAATAATAAACCTATTTTAAAGAATACTTATGTATGAATACTTGTGAGTGATTTATCAGACTATTTGTGAATTTTATGACGTATAAATACATATAGGTTTGAATACCAGCGATGTATTTTTTCTCTGAAGTTCTTGGCACGTAATATATTCAATGCACATAAAACTAACACTTTACGCAAGCAAAGCAAGGTTTTGATTAAGGAAAACGAGACAGAATTCCATTTTTGTCTTTCTTATGTACATAAAGGTGCAGGAAACATTTTCTATTTCATTATTTCTGCTGACACACTTCGATGGCTTCCATGAGAATTATATTCAAATGTTTAACGAACCAATGGATATTTTTACTTTTTGTCAGATGACAGTCGATGTTCGATCAAGTATGAATGAGAATTTTTCCCCATCTTTATTCAGTCTGTTGGCTTGAGCCTGTTCACATACAGGAGGGCTATTTATAAAATGACGATTCTCTCCAGAGATCGAAAACTATATCACTAATAGAAGCTCATGCATTGATAGTTTTCCGACAATATGACTGATGTTAACGAATGCTTCTTCCTCATTTACAATCCTTTTAGGCTCTCAGAACCTGCAACGAGGATAAAAAGAACTGTTCTGTCCATTTTCTTCGCATGACAATGTTTGACTAGGGAATCTCGAAGGCAGCTTCTTTGTACATGATTCTTTACTGTCGCTGATATTGTTGTACTTCATGTATCACACGCTTTTCTCCCAATCGTTTTCTTATGCCCACATTCCTTAATCGATCTGCTCTAATTGCATTCAATATTGATCTTAAGAATCTCATCTATGCTGCCTCCAGCATGACTTCTCACAATTTCCTATTACATATTTTCACAACTATATTTCAATAACGACTTGTCCACAATTCTTTGGATCCTTAGTTTAACTTCTAGTTTTCTTCAATATCCACTTTTTTTTTTCTATAATTGATATTTTGGGTTCTAAAACTTTAAACGCTGCTACTTGTTCGATTGAGTTTCCTCTGTTATTGTTTTCACTCTAATTTTTCTTTTCCTCATATGGCTCTAGGCTTGATGATAACATGAAAACTTTATTTACTTTTTTGATCAGAAGTTTCTGAAAGTCCAAAGGCAGTTCCTCGTGCTCAGGCTGGTTACTGGTGTAGAATATTTGAGTATCTGCCAGTACAGCCATTGGGTACTCTTAATTCTCCTACAATATTTCAAAAGACTGACCAAATAATTCACGAATATTCCTCGGATGTTTAGATATCTAAAAAGCTTCTATATTATAACCATAAGCACTAAGACTAGTTTTGGGCACCGAATTGCAGTTTAGAATTCGGTGCATTTTGTTTATTAAAATGTATTTCTGCTCTATAAAAGTTCAAAAATGAAATCAAACTGTGAGCATTAAAAATTACACAGTAACAAAGCAGCAGTTTCAGACATTATTTCTAAAACATACTGTTATATCTTAAATAATAGATTTATAGTTGGTAACACATTATAATACAATTTCAATCTATGGAGTAAAGATTAAGGGAAACTAACATGAAAATTAGTACCAGTAGAACCAAGTCCATGGTAATAAAGAAAAAGCCTATAAAGCATAAAATAAAAGTAGAATAGAAAGTAGGCTATAGTAATTATTAAATATTGGGCTCTATTATTAGTAGTGATAGAGGAATTTATGCAAAAGCTAATAATATAATAACAGCAACAGGAAAATTATATCAAGCTTTAAAGACGATCATAATTAAAAGAAAAAAAGTCACAAAGAAAACTAAATTGATAGTGTATAAAAACATGGATTCTAATATTAATATATAGTTGTGAAGCATGGCCACTAATATCTAAAGCTAACAGTACTACAAACAAATGAAATGAGATATTTAAGGAGGATTAAAGGTAAAACAACAAGAGAAAGGATTAGAAATCATATAATTAGAATGACCTCAAACATTAAGCCTTTGCAATAGAATCCGAACATTTGAGGCGGTTCTGCCATATACCACGAAAGAAGGAAAGATTTCTCCCAAAAGTGTGGCAAGCCAGAGTGGAGGGAAAGAGACCAAAGGGGCGACCTGGGACAAACGGATGAAAACATGTTGAAAGGAAAGGGACTGGGTGTAACGAAGCAAAGAGAATTGTGAGAGATCATGAAAAATGTAAATCTCTTTTAAAACCCTCGACACCTAACGGTAGCAGAGGATCCACTAAGTAGCAGTAATATGAGCTTATAAAGTCGAAAAACCACCTCTCAAAATTAAATGAAGAGATCACAGTGGAAATGCATTATATATTACGGATATAAAAGAAAAGAAATATATAATTTGTGAGTATAAAGTATACTAAAAGTACTGATTAAAGAGCCAATGGTTTTTTAATTGAATTTTGGGCAAAATTATTTTCTATTGGGAGGAAAGGCCTTTGTTAAATTCTACTTAGTTCAACCCTCACCTAATATTGTAACCTATGTGCTATCCACAAAGGGTTGTTCTCAAAACACAAAATATCATTAAGAACAATAAAGGAACTGGTTGTAGGGTATCCAATGATCATGATAAATTATACTGCCATTTATGAAAATTGCAACACCAAGAAAGAATTTCCCGAATAACTCCAAACTTGGTGGAAGTAGAAGAGTGTGCAAGCAATAAGTGATTAGGTTTGCAGAGAAACGGGGTACAAGTATACTGAGCAGAGGTTTGTCGTGTGGTCCGACAAGGCGTAGAATGATCGGTCTCCAGGAAGCGGGTTTGTCATACCGTGACATTTCGGCTCGTACAGGGCATGCTACTACGACAGTGATGTATGTGTGGAAGCAGTGGATAGATGAAGGTCGTACGAAGCGAAGAGCTGGATCAGGGAAGATGACCACAGCACGGAATGACCGCTATCTTGTCCGCATGGCCATAACGGACCGCACAGCTTCATCCGCAGTTGGCTCGACGCAACACGTGTGAACTTGTCTGCATTAACGGTACGTCACCGTCTGCTGCAGGTTGCACTGGCTGCACACAGCAATTTCCTGTGAAACTACAGAGGAAGCGGACTAGAGAAGCGAAAACGATATGTTCTAACACAGGAAAAGCTAAACAAAATTGATTCGGTATTCAAACGCTAACCCAAAAAGTCTCTCAACCGTGTTGCATAGCAAGTAAACATTACAGTTTTATCTGTGATACCTCTTTCCATTACAATCTCTCGAGGATTACAATAAGTTCATACAACTACTAAACTTTTAAAAATAAAATCCTACAGTGTGGCTAAAGTGCAGAAGTTATGGACACAATACCAGAAAAGCTTATGCCTGTGAATGTTAATTTCATCTGACGAGTTTAGGAATGTCTTCCCACAGATGGACACTACTTTTAAAAGCACTAATAACAATGTTAGTACTCATAACATATATGATGCTACCATGTGGGATATACGGAACGGAGAACTCCGCAGTGTAGTATTCTGTGTGCATAGCACGCACTTGAGTGTTCCGCAGCCTTGGCCTAACAGACGTGTTACTGCAATCTCTTAATTACTGAGCCGATAATTTTATAATTTATTTCGGAACAGAATTCCGAAAATTCCTTCCACACCAAACACAAGTTAGTTTCTCTGCACAAACTATGTATACATTGTATAGAAAAGGTCTTGTATCGCACCCAACATTTTCATTCCGAGATTTCACCAGAAATACATGTTTTGAGACCCCCTACATATAAAAAGAATTTTTAGAAAATGTCTATGTGTGTGTCGCGTGTGTGTGTCATTATAGCTCAAAAACGAAATGACCTTTAACCACTAAACTTGGTATTTAAGTTTAGTATCCTCCAAGGAGGCGATAAGGAAAACTTTAAAGAAAATCTCCGTACCATCAACTACCCTTTACATGGAAACTCTTTTGAAATGTTTGTTTTTAACAAAAATGTCTCCAGTATTTTGATTAAAATGGCGTATCAAAAATTTATTTACGCCACAAATATACTGTATATTTACATTTTCTGGAAATAGTTTTTCAAGACCTATTCAATCTGGATGAATTTTGCTGAAATTTGTCTAAATGATAAATCGTAAGAGATAGATAAAACCTACTAACAAAAATGCAGATTTCGTTAAAATACACAATTTATGTGATATAATTTTTTGTAGAGTTGAACGTTTTCGAGACATTTCTTGCTATCGGTTTTAATCGTAAAATACATAAACTTTTCTCCTGTGGGAATTTATCAACTCCTGGCCACGCAAAGAAAGGATTTCAATCACATTTAGAAGAATTGACTATCGTTTCAGTCTAATGTATTCTTGTATTTCCTCTCTACGCACAAGGAAATAAGTAAGACTCTGATAATATTTATCTCGATTAGCTTGAAATAGTACAATAAGGTTTTTAACAATTATTTGTTACAGAGATGTAAAGAATGTAGAGAATGTGAATGGAATACATCAGAATTTTTAAATTACGATTTATGCCGTCCGAGACATATCGTTAATTAGTTGAATAAAAGATAAATACTTTTTGCCTAAAATATTTGACTTTTGCAAGAAGATAAAGTGAAAGCTTATGGACATTACAACTCAAATGCTCTGAACAAGTTGTCGAGACTAACGTAAACGTTTTTACAAGCCATTCTGGATTTGTGATTAAGCCGAAACACACACTTAATAGGCATTAAACCATTGATTTTAACGAGCTTTTGGTATGCATAATGGAATACAAAATGGTTTACACGTGCGTAAATGGCGTGTGAATTACTAAAGTGTAGTATGCAATCCATTCCCAAAGTGGAAACAGTTAATAAACTGGGACATCAAATTACGAAATAATTGACAAACGAATGAATGATTGCGCTGCATGGAATCGTTAATTTTACACGCAAATGTGAATTGAAAAACTCGTGAGCGTTTTATTGTTTGTGTTGATGGCTAATGACTCCCAGGGGAGAGTAAATAACTGACCGCAAGAGGCTTCATGTAGTAATTGCTTTTTATAAGAGCTGATAGCACTCATTAGGAACTGGTTATGTTAGATAAACGTTCTGAAACTGAGGGGTGTATATCAGTGTCATATAGTATTCCGGAAGGTTTAAAATGAGTGAATGTAACACAGCAGAGTTTTTTTCAATAAAACTATAGCAAGAAAAATCAATTAAACTACTGTGAAATTTAATTCTGGCAGCATTCACCCAAGGCATCACCGGTTACTTATTTTACTCCGTGTCCTGAGAAGACATTGCAAAAATTTGATACTTAGGTTTCACTAAAAATATGTTTCAGAGTTCCCTCAATGCAAAAAAAAAAAAAAAGATAACTGTGTGTCCGTGCCATGAGTTACGCATGTCTGTGAACACGATAACTCAAAAACGAGAAGTCGGTTAAAATGCCAAACTTGGTATTTCAATTTAAGTTTAGTATCTCCCAAGAATATCTTATCACCCCAAACTAACCTTTACATGCAAAAAGTGCGAAAATTATGATTTTTTTTAAATAAAACTGCGTACATATATTAAAGATATTTATATGACAAAGTATATATCTTGAATTTTCTGAAAATAGCTTCTAAAAACCTCTGGATGATATTGGCATAGTTGGTAAACTGTAAGAGATAGACAAAAGATTTACACAGAAAATGAGTAGCTCATTAAAATTCTCAATTTATATCATATGCAATTATTTTGTAGAGTTAACCATTTCCTTGGTTTTAATTTCAATTTTAAAATAATTATACTTTTTTTCGTACAGGAATGTGTCAACTCCTGGCTCTTGCAGAGAAAAGTAATTTCAATAGCAATAGCTTTTAAAATAGTTGACTGTTGTTTTAGCTTGGTGTATTCCCTAATTTCCCTTCTACTTATAAGGAAATAAGTATAGGACCTAATGTTTCTCTCCATTAGCAAGAAGTAGATAGAAAAATAAGTTTTTTAGTAATTTCTTACTAACATGTAGAGAGAGTCATATGACTGGAACCTATAAGATTTTTTTTTATTTATTTCATTCCATTTTCTCCCTATTTTCAGTTTTGGTTGTGTAAAGCAGTATCAAAGAGACAGCTGCTGATCTAACATAAGAGTATTCCCTGAACACCAGAGAGCTGTCTACTGTTTTAATATGTTCCGTTGTCCAACATATCTGACAAGACATGACGTCAGCGCAGACTGGCGATCCTAGAGTTTTCAAATGCTTATGAAGCGCAACGAAAATGTTAAAGGAGTTCGAAACTTGAGGTGTTTACTTACAGAGTGAAAAGAACACAAGATAATAAAATAAATCTTCACATATTTTAAATAGTAAATAACTTGTTTGTAACATACATGCAAAATGCTCTCAAATTCTAAAACAGGCGTCACCAAAAAGTTGCTCTTTGAGTAAAGCAGAGTGCTCGTTGCTGTTTCTGAACCGCCTACGTACGACCAACTGCGCGGAAAGCAGGATCAAGTAATTCCTTCAGCGCAATTCATTGTGTGTGTGTGAACAGGTCGGAGGCTTTTCCGTATTGTAGTCATTGGAGAATTGCATGTGATACGCCACGAGGATAGATATAATGAGAGTAACAAAGAGCACCGAAACCGGTTGGTGGAGGAAAATACACCGTGGAGGGTCCCCAACGTATTCCAAGCACTTCCTAGGAGCCCGCGCCCCAGGTGTGACCAAACTGCCTGAGTCTAAAGACGCATTCAAATCACACGCCGCCGCCGCCGAAGCTATATTTTCAAAGTGCATCACCACCACGAAAGGGCACCACCACCGCAGTCCTCGCCGACACTTATACTCCTGAAGGAGAACGTTTGGATGAAAAGAAATGAAGAGACAGGAAGTTTAGGAATGAAGAAACCTCTCAGAATTTGCCTAATGATCTGGGAAAATCCGTAGAGGTCATTCCGTAGAACTTTCTGTCCCTTCATTTCGTCTTCATTCACCAACCGGTCTTTTTCAGGGTTGCAAGTTCGAGGAGAAATGCGGCAGGGACGCCATTCCGTGGATTTTTTTCGGTAGTGTTTTAACGCCCGCCTTTACTACTTGTAGCACCGCAGGTGGAGTACCAGTGGAATGCGATCGCGAGGGAAACCGGAGAACCCGGAGAAAACCCGCCCCTGCTCCGCTTTGTCCACCTCAAATTTCACATGCTTGGGATCGAACCCAAGATGAGAGGCGAGTGGTCTAACTACTGGGACACGGTGCGGTCCCCATTCTGTGGAGGTGACTGCGCTCTGGGAATACAGCTCTCGGGATGTCACTTGTGGTTGTATGCACACTAAGGTGGTCTATCCAGGACTGAGCCACGGGCTCCTGGCGCTCCCCACGTCGAGATGAAGAACTGCTTGGCGTGGGAAACCGGAGAACCCGGGGAAAACCCGCCCAGCTCCGCTTTGTCCACCACAAATCTCACACGTGATCGCTTGGGATCGATCCCCGGCAGTCTAGGTGAGAGGCAAGTGGTCTAACCATACGGCCACGGCGCGGCCGCGGATGATTCAACGGGTTAAAAATGTTAAAAGACTTTTCTGTAGGAGTCGAACTTCGACGGCATACCAAGACAGGGTAACGAGAGCCTTGCTGTATATGCAAGCTTCAAAGCGGACGAGTGAAGCGTGTAAACTAAAATGCCGGGTGCAGTCAAATTCGTTCGAACCGGTATATTCGAGCGATATTTGCTGACTGGAAGGGTGGCCTTGATTGAGTTATTGATTTTCCAAGAGATGTTCCAAGAGATTTAGTTCATTCAAAGCTTAGTAAACCCTTGTTTACAAAATAGTATAAAGGTCGGTAATTTTTGGCATGTTAGAATAACGGAATAATGTACGTGATAGGTAGAAGAGGTATTGTATTGCCTCCAAAACTCGGTATAAAGATTTCACTGTAAATGCATGTTTTGAATACTCCTGAATCCAAAAAAGAAGCGTTTTTAGGGAAAAAAGTTCAGTGTGGGTTTATGGATGCATGAGTGTGTGTGTGTGTGACCACACGAAAATTTTGATAAATACCAAACGTGATATTAAAGTTAAGTATCTTTCAAGGATCCGACACGATGATTTTTCAGAAAAATCTCCACCTCTCCACATCGAACATTTTTCTAAGTTTTCGATTTTGTAAAAAATGTCTAACGATTTTGTATAAATGCCGTATATTAAAGATGTCTACATGGCAAATAAAAAGTATATCCTGAATTTCCTGGGAATAGATCCAAGTCCTCTTCATTCTGAATGAATTTTGCATAACTGGTAAACCGTAAGACATAGACAAAACCTTACTATACAAAAATGTAGATCTCATTAAAACACGCAATTTAAGTTCATATATATTTTTGTAGGGTAAAAAATTCATAGATATTCCTTGTTGTTGGTGTCAGTGAATATACTTACACTTTTTTCACACAGATGGTCCTCATCCGTTTAATTTCTTTTTTGTTTTACTTCTAGCCATGGAAAAATAACGAATTTCAGTGACAATCACATAGCGATAGCTTTTAAAAAATTGACTATCGCGTTAGTCTGCCTTAATTCTCTTCTGCCTATAAGAAAGCAAATAATAAGACATTTCTGCTGATGTTTATCCTGATTAGCATGATGTAGATAAATAAATAGTTTTTTTGCAGAGCAGGTAGAGGAAGTCAGAATGGAACACATAATATATTTTTTATGATTATCGTGTACATGGTGTAGCTCAGCTTATGGTAAAAATGTTCATCACTGTATTATACTATCACTTAATGACTATAAAGTATTAGTAGAGTTAGACCCTTAATTTTATTTCGCTGTTAAAATGCCAAAAATCACTTTGCAAATGAAATATAAAATAAACATTCCTGAGTTTCATTGCACCTTTTTGTACTTGTTTTCTAGTGTCAGCACTTTTTGTACTTTTTCACCTTTTATCCTTTATTTATTTTATTTTTTTTCGTGTTTTTTTTTTAAAAGCAAAGAATGGAAGTATAAAATAAACAAGCACATCTGTTCAGTGGATGAAAAGAAATCTGGAGAAGACCTTTACCAAAAAACCGGATGTTGATATTGCAACAATTTTAGTAGTATTTTGTGTCTGTTCTTACTACATGTGGCACCACAGGCGGTGAATACTGGTGATACGCGAAATAAAAAATTTGGGATAGGAATTTTGGTTATGAAATATTCCAGACTATATTAAGCAAACCTTTTGATAAATTAATGAATTTTGTGAAATAGTTTGTCGTGTAATCGTCCTTGTTACTTTTGTAATTATATTGTTTTTCGTAATTGGCTTACCCTGCCCGTATTTAGGACTGACAACCCCCTAGGAATTACAAGCGTGTGCATAGGAGTCAGAAATCTGTCATGGAGCCTGCAACACAAAACCACAGAATCTCGAATAAATGGTTGGACCGTAGCAAGGCATGAACGAGAGAAAGTGGTTATATGAAATGCAAGCGAAATGGATCATAAGAAAATTGAAAACCAGAGAAAACCCGCCCAGAGATCGCTTTGTCTACCACTGTATCCCACATGCGGGGCGCTTGGGATCAAACCACTTGGTCACGCCGCCACCTTGCAATAAATTTTACACAAATTTGCACCTTTTTTGTACCATTTTCAGCAAAATTAGCGTATTTTTTTAACCTTTTGACAATATTTTGCGTCTGAAATTCCTAAATGTACAGAAAAGGATGACTCTGAATGAGAGTTGAACACAGAAAAATCTGATGTGTACCATTCACATGACTTTCTCTACATCTCTGCAACAAATTATTCTTAAAAAGCTTATGCTTCTATTTACTTCATGCTAATCAGTAAAAATTAGCATAAATAGTCTTATTACTTGCTTCTTTGTAAGTAGAAGCAAGAATAAGGGAGTACCACAGGCTAAAGTGATAGTCAAAAGCTGGTTGCTATGTCACTGAAGTTCAATGGTTTGTATGGACGGCAACTGACAAATTCCTGTATGAGAAATGTATGTTTTTGAAAGCAGAAATCAAAAACAAGGAATGTCTCAAAGAAGATGAACTCCACGAAAAAAATATATATAGAACATAAATTGTGTGTTTTAACGTGCTCCACATTTTTCGTGTAGTAAGTTTTTGTGTATTCTTACGGTTATGCAAAATTCCGTAAAATTCATCCAGAACAAAGTACTCTTCAGAGGCTACTCCCAGAAAATTTAAGATATGCATTTTATTTGTCCGGTAAATAGCTTTAATGTACGATATTTCAATCAAAATCGTTAGAGCTATTTTTAAGAAAATCAAAATTTTCGAAAAAAATTCCATGTAAAGGGTAGTTTGGGGTAGGGGGATTTTTCTCAAAATCTTCGTGTCGCATTTCTGGAAGACAGCTTAAATACCAAGTTTGGTATTTTACCGACTTTTGTTTTTGAGTTATCATGTTCACAGACACACGGATACATGGACAGACACACACGCACACTCATACACTGACCTTTTTCCGAAAATTATTTTTTAGATAAAGGGGATCCTAAAACATATATTTCCGGTGAAATCTCGGTATCGAATTTTTGGGTGGAGTGCAATACCTTCTCTGTACACTATGTATGTACATAGTACGTATAGAGAAAGTAAAAATCTGGTGTGTTCCATTCATATGCTTTCCTATATATCACTGTAACAAACTATTATTAGAATCATATTCTTATATCTACTTTATATAACTGAGATAAACGTCAACACAAATGCTCTTAATTACTTGCTTCCTTGCAATTAGAAACTAAATAAGGGAATACACTAGGCTAAAACGAATGTTAAGGGTCCCAAAAGTTGAATGCCATGTGTTTGAAATCAGTTTTTATGCAGGACCAGAAGCTTGCAATTTTCCGTGTGAAAACGTTTTTTTTTCAATTTGAGATAAATAACAAGAAATATCTCAGGAATGGAAAATTCCACGAAAAAAACATATATAATATAAATTATGTGTTTTAAAGTGATATACATTTTTTGAGTTGTAAGCTTCTGGCCAACTCTTACGGTTTACCAATTACTCAAAATTAGCAAAATTCATTCAGAATAGAGATGCCTTTGGAGGCTGTTCCTAGAAAGTTCAAGATATGCATTTTATTTGCCATATCAATATCTTTAATATATGGTATTTTAGTTATAATCGTTACATCCACTTTTGATAAAATCAACAATTTTGAAAATATTTGCATGCAAAGAGCAATTTGAGGTGGATTATTACCCTCAAAATCTTCGCGGTAGATACTAATGGTATCTTAAATACCAAGTTTGGGATTCTCCGACTTTTCGTTTTTGAGTTATCCTGTTCACAGACACATGGACACACACACACACACATACACACGCGAAACCTTTTCCAAAAGTGATTTTTACTTTCTCTATACGTTCTATGTACATAGTGTATAGAGAAGGTATTGTAATGCACCCAAAACATCGATACCGAGATTTCATCGGAAATATATATTTTTGAACCCGCTGAATCCAAAAAAAAGTATTTTTAGAAAAATGTCCGGGTGTGAGTCTGCCTGTCTGTCTGTCTATATGTCTGTGTCTGTGTGTAGATGTGTATGTATGTGAAAATTCCGTCAAAAACCAAACTTGGTATTTAGGTTTGGTATCTTCCAAAGATGTGGCACGAAGATTTTCAAGAAAATCCTTCCACTCCCAACTACTCTTTACATGGAGCTTTTTTCGAAAATGTTTACTCTCTCACAAATAGCTTAAATGATTTTGATTAAAATATGGTATATTAAAGATATTTACCTGACAAATAAAATGTATGTCTTGAATTTTCTGGGAATAGCCTCTGAAGACTGCTTTATTCTGGATGAATTTTACGGAATTTTGCATAACTGCTAAACCTTAAGAGATGGACAAAAATTTATCACATAAAAGTATAGTGCACGTTAAAACAATTTATGTTATATTTATATTTTTTCGTGGAGTCGATCGTTTTTGAGATATTAATTGTTATTGATTTCATCTTTGAAAAACTTATACTTTTCTCATTCAGATTTGTCAACTCCTGTCCATACAAACAAAGGAACATCAGTCACATAGCAACCAGCTTTAGACTATCACTTTAACCTATGGTACTCCCTTATTTCGCTTCTACTTACAAGGAAGCAAGTATTCTGCTACTTTTTCTCAATTAGCATGACGTAAATAGAAGTATAAGCGTTGTAATAATAATTTGTTGCGGAGATGTAGGAAAGGTCATGAGAATGGAACACTTCAGATTTGTTTTTGATTCATGGGATCCTAATATTTCCGGTGAAATCTCGGTATCAAAATTTTGGGTGCAATGCAATACCTTCTCTATCCACTAAGTACTTTGTGCATATTCGGACTAGAGAAAATAATGAGCAAAAGGAGGTATTTAATATCTAGATTATTGGTTTACTATGGAGCTCGTGACATTAAGGAAAGTGTTCTTAAAGGAGGCCGTGAATAAAGCTGTATTTATCACTTGTTTAGAGCGGCACACCTCTGCTACAAGAAAACAAAAGGATTAAGGAAAGGCAAAGTAGCTCCGTCGCTTTGTACGGGATGTGCTTGGGCTCATTATGGGTGCTTCAGCTTTTGCACCGTCTTAACGACCATTTTCAAAGCGGTAATACGGTCAGAGTAAGGGTGTACTTCACTTTAACAATGCAAAATTTTGCAGTAGTCGTTAAATTTAACCCTACTGCAAGGAAAAGTGCAACATTCCATTAGAAATGCTTAAAAACCTGATGTGTTACATTCATATGACTTTCTCTACCGCCTGTGCCACAATCTATTCTCACGAAAGCTTATTCGTTAAGTCACGCTAATTGAGATAAAGTGAGAAGCAATGTCTTAGCCCTTTGTTGCTTGTCGGTACCTATAAGTTACGCTTGTTAGTTAGGGTTGTACTCTAGGATTAATTTCATATTATACTAACCTTCAACTATAAACGACAAATAATCAGATTGTAACCCCCTTAACCTCCATGCATCACACCGATTATTTCATTTGGGCTTTCCCCGTCCTTTATCACAGAAACTGAGATTTGAACTTGCAGCATTTGGCTTTGAATGGATGGCCAGTCCATTACCTATCACTAAACACTTATGACCATTTGAACCACATGTTTGGTAGTGCCTTTGGCAGGATTATGATAACTGGTTTAGAAGAACTTAAACTTTTAATTGGGAAGAAAAAGATGAATAACGGATCTATATATATTCCATTTTTATTATTTTTTTCTATTATTTTATATAATAATTTCATAGGTTTATTCCCAAAATGTTTACTATAACTCCAGTTTAAACTTGAATTAAAGGAAAACGGCATATGTAGTATACCGATGCAAGCAACTAAGGGTTAAACGTTATTTCCTTGTAGTAAAAACCAAATAAAACATCTACTTAGTATTTAAGGTGAATTTGTGAACATTGGAAAATCCACAGTAAGTAAGATATCTTATTGAAACTTATTTTTGCTATTTATATAATACATTATTCTGATAAAAATGAGCCATGTGATGTACGTATAAACATATTAACATACAGAAATTCAGTTTTACAGCAAATTATTTTATAAATAAAGCTGTCATATTATATGTTTTATATCAGCCCTAATTAGTGGAGAATGATTACGACTTTTCGTACTCTCCTAAACTCAGGATTTTTCAAATGTATTTACCTACTTAGTTTGTTTATCAAAATTGGGGGATTACTTCAAAGTGTAATATGACCTTTTCGTTAATGCGCTTTTGACAGGTACTGTATAATTTTTTAAACAAATTAGTGTAAAATTGTAACCGGTAGAATATTTTGTTATGGAAATGTGCTGTGAAAAAGTTTGCGAGAAAATATGGTTTAAATTTGGGAGTGATTATTAATAGATATCCCTTCAACTACCAATTTATAGCTACTGTTAATGGATAGTGTGCCAGTGGGTAAAACAATATGTTTTATTAAAGTTTACAATTCATATCAGTTTATTATAAAACAGCATTCATTTTTTAATTTTTTTACAACTTTTGGTCAAATTTCACGATGCATCATCTTAATAGGTGGTCGCTTTGCCATTAAAATTAAAAAAAAAAACGAGGTTTATCACAGATATGGTTAACTTTACAAAAGAAATGCATCGGATGTAAATTTATGTATTTTAAACAGATTACATTTTTTGTGCAGTTAGACTTACGGTTTACCAGTTATGTAAAGGTCATCCAGATAGAAGAGCACTGCACAGGATATTCTTTGAAAATTCAAGATACATTTTAATCTCCTATATAATATCTTAATCGTTTTAATTTATTCTATACAGTTAAAACCATTTTGAGAATATCCAAAGTTGCAAAAAACTCTTCCATGTAAAGGGTACTTTAGGATACGGCGATTTTGTTGAATATTTTAATATTGTATCCTTAGAAGACACTGAAATTAAATACCAACTTTGCCACTTAACGTACTTTTTATTTTAAGATAAGATTTTCACAGAAACCTATGTATAGATCTTTATTTAAAATGTTTTTATTATTTTTTTTACTTTCTCTATACGTACTATGTTCAAAGTGTACAGAGAAGGTATTGTAATCCACCCAAACATTCGATACCGAGATTTCACCGGAAATACATGTTTTGGGTCCCCCTGATTACAAAAAAAATTGGAAAAAGGTCCCTGTGCATGTGTGTGTGTGTGTCTGTGGACAGCAGTATTTAAGTTTGGTGTCTTCCAAGGATGCGACACGAAGATTTTCAAGAAATTCCCCCCACCGCCAACTACCTTTACATGAACCTTTTTTTCGAAAATTTTGATTTTCTCAAAAATGACTAACGATTTTGATTAAAATATCGTATATTCAAGATATTTACCTGACAAATAAAATTTATATCTTGAATTTTCTGGGAATAGCCTCTGAAGACTACTTTATTATGGATGAATTTTAGGGAATTTTGCATAACTGCTAAACCGTAAGAAATGGACAAAAACTTACCACATACAGATGTAGACCAAATTAAAACAAACAAATTATGTGATATATATATATATATATATATATATATATATATATATAACAATCAACTCCACGAAATAAATGTATATAATGTAAATATATAAACTTTCAAATTGCTTTCCAGAGAGGCAGGATATCAGAGTGGTAGAATATGAGAATGTGTGGGTTCAGGTAAAAAGGATGCTGCGCTATCTATAGTTGGACGAAGACAAAAGATAGTGTCTAGGCACAAATTCAAGAAGCCTGGAAACTTGCGGCTTCTCCTCCACTTTAGTGCAGGCTTTTAATGTTGTCTATGGCCCAAAGATAGAGGGCTGAGGGTTCATACACCCGGTATTATGTTTAGTTTTTGTATTTTAGTTTTAGAAGATAATAGTTTATTTACACATTTTACTTTCTCTACATGCAATATGAGCATAGTGTATAGAGTAGGTAAAGTAATGCACCCAAAAATTTGATACCGGGATTTCACCGGAAATACATGTTTAGGGTCCCTCTGAATCAAAAAAAAAAAAAAGCATTTTTAGAAAGAGGTCTGTGAGTTTGTGTGCATGGACAAGGTAGCTCAAAACGAAAAGACCTTTAAATACCAAATTTGGTATTTATGTTTAGTATCTACCAAGGATAAGAAACGAAGATTTTCAAGAAAATTCTCCCACCCCCAGCTATCCTTTACATGGACATTTTTTCAAAAATTTTGATTTTCTCAAAAATGGCTGTAACTATTTTGATTAAAGTACCGTATATGAAACATATTTATACCACAAATAAACCATATTTGTTGATGTTCTGGGAATAGCCTCTGAAGACCTCTTTATTTAGAACTTTACATAACGGCTAAACCGGAGACAAACTAACAAAAAATGTATATATCGTTAAAACACATAATTTATGTCATACATTTTTACGTACGACTGACCGTTTCTGAAATATTCCTTGTTATTGATTTACATTTTAAACTACATATCATTAAATCCATCACGTTAATCATTTCACAAACTTGTGTTTCAAATCATATTCTACTGTTTTAATGTAATTTTATTCTGTAGTTTGATACACAGCAAACATAAGAGCTTATCTAATTAGCTCTCAGCTCATGATAACGATTTATATTACTGTTTGCAGATCGCATTGCTGATATGTTATCAGCTGAAGCAGAAATAAGCTAACAGCCCCGCCTGGTCTGCACCAAAAATAAACTGCGAATATTTTCACCCTAGAGGCTGTATTTTCTAGCGGAATAATTAAACAGAAATATCATGCATTTATAATAATATTTGCAACTCTGTCCTCAATTAAATTTAATTTACGAAGCGTGAATTTGCTTTATTTCGTTGAGCATATAGAATAAAGCCATCAGAGTAATGTTCAAAAATCACACGGGCGAGAATTCAACTGTCACAGATAAATAGTCTTATAAGCTTCTTTACGCAGGGCGACGTGTGTGTGTGTTATTGTGTGTGTGTGTGTTTGTGGACAGCATAACTAAAAAAAAAAAAGTGCGGTAAATGCAAAACTTGATATTTAAGTTCAATATCTGCCAAGGTTTCAATACGAAGATTTTCAGGAAACTCCCTTAACCCAAACTGCCCTTTACATGAAACATTTTTAGAAAATGTTGGTTTTCTCAATAATGGCTTTAACAGTTTTGATTAAAATACCACATTTTTAAGATATTTTCATGGCAGACTAAATATATATATTCAATATTCTGGGAAAAACCTCTGAAGACCTCCTCAATCTTGGTGATTATTGTGTCACTTGTAAGCTATAAGAGATACACAAAAATATAGATCTCATTAAAATACAATTTTGGCTTCAATTTTAAACTGCTCAATCTTTTCTCAAGCAGAAGTCAACTTTAGTTTCACCTCTCTTTTGGTTTACACTCGGGGATGCAAAAAAGAAGAGAATTTCAATTATTTCACATAGCAATGAATTTTTAAAAGATTTTACTGTCACTTTTGTCTAGTGTATTCCCAATTTTTTCCTTCTAATTACAAGGAAGACCATTTCTGCAAATGTTTATCTCGATTGGAATAAAGCAGATGAAAACATATTTTTTTTTAAAGAAAGTTTTTTTTTGAAACAGGTAGAGAATGTCATATTAGCTCTATTAGAGTAGAAACATTGTTACTTTTCTTACTCTCCAAAACTCTTGGTTTTTCAAAATTTAATAATTTATTTCTCAAAACTCTAGCATTATTTAAAAAAAATTAGGAACGTTTTCTTTAATGTACCTTTAAGAGGCAGTATACAGTTTAGAAAGAAATTAGTGAACAGTAAATCGTGAGAAACGTTTTGAGAACCTATGGAAAAATGTTTGGAAAAGGTTTGCGAGAAAATAAGGCTGTTAATATGCATGTATCTACCCAACTATGGCTTTAGTTAATTGGTATTTAAATGGTTCCAAAATATATGGTTCCAAATGGGAAAATATATTTTTTACTAAAGTTTAGAATTCATACCAATTTATTGTGAAAAAGTATATTTTTAATTTTTCATAATATCTGATAAATTTCATCACTTTAAAGTATTTAACTTTTAAAATTGAAACCCTATGCATGAAGGTGGGTCGATGATTTAGGAGCTTGCGACGACGAAAACCGTGTCAATTTCTGTAAATGAATTTTACGAAATAGCTTTGAGAGTAGTTTTGACCCTTATTTAATATTATTTTCCGATGAGGCATTTTTACTTTCTCTACACGTACTATATACATAGTGTACAGATAAGATATTGTATTGCGCCCAAAAATTCGATACAGAGATTTCACCGGAAATACATGTTTTGAGACCCCTGAATCCAAAATTGCATTTTTGAAAAGCTGCCCGTGTGTGTATGTGCGTGTCTGTGGGCAGCATAGCTCAAAAACGATTCAGTATCTTCCAAGGGTGCGACACGAAGATTTTCAAGATAGTTCCGCACCCCAACTACCCTTTACATGGAAAATGTTTCAAAAATTTGGATTTTCTCAAAATAGTTCTAACGATTTTGATTAAAATATCGCATATAAAGATACTTACATGACATATAAAATGTATATCTGGAATTTTCTGGAATAGCCTCTGAAGATATCTTTATTCTGAATGAATTTTGCGGATAGACAAAAACTTACTTAATAGAAAAAATAGATCTCGCTAAAACACACAAGTCATGTTATATATGTTTTTTTTTTGTAGAGTTGACCATTTTTTTTAGATATTCCTTATTATTGCTTTCATATTTAAAATACTTTTACCTTTCTCATACGGGAATTTGCCAACTGATGTCTATACAAACAAAGGAGCTTCAATCACATTGCAAGCAGTTTTGATTATCGCTTTAGCCTATGATGCTCCTTCATTTCCCTTCTACTTACATGGAAATAATTAACAAGACAATTTCTACTATTTTTTTCTCGATTAGCATGAACTAAATAGAAGAATAAACTTTTTAACAATAATTTGTGGTGGAGATGTAAAGAAGTCATGTAAATGGAACATATCCGATTTTTTCATTTAGTCTTAGAAGCAAAAGTATTGATTGGAGCACAGAGAATCCTGATTGAATTCATGCATTTCCGTTGCATGATGTAAAAAGTGTATGGTCTACTGTAATAGAAAACCGGATTACAGGGTCCATATTTTTCAGCAATAGCGAACATTGTTTTAATTATAAAAATGATAAATAAAATGACAACTGTTTAACAATATTGATTCATATTGTTTAATTCAACATAAAAGTAATATAACATAATGAATAATTAGGTATTGTATGAAGGTATTTCGTAAAAATAATTTATATTATCACTAACAAGCGATTAGCGAATGATAAACTCAATAAATACAACATAAAATTTAAAAAAATATTTTTTTACTATACTTACCTTACGTCACTTTAACTATGTATCTGTTAGGTGAGATATTATGATGGACAATAGCCTTCATGGTCCCATTTCGCTTTGCGCCAAGCAGATGGTGCTAGGGTTCACCCAATCAAATTGTTTTACACCATCTTACCCCTTTACACCACTTCGCTCCGCGAGAAGCAGATGGCATTTTATGTCGTCAAGTTTAGGTGCTTTTTCTATAGGAGGAAATCGCGATTGCAATAGATATATTTTAAGTTTTGCTATTGGTGTAAACTTTACTTATCTAAGAAGTGATTTATCTCTTAATGACGATAACGAAATGGAGAAAAAACCTCGTAAATGCGACGTACAGTAAAGTGAAAGAAGAGACACAACTTAAATGTTATAAGACTATGGCTGTGTCGATTATGGTATATCGAAGCAAACGTGGCTGAATAACACAAATTACCCCAACAAATTACAACCCGCTAAAACGCGGTTCGTCAGTTCAGCGAAACGATACTCCCTAAAAGAGTAAAACTACAAGAAAGAAATAAGAGGCAACTGAATATATTATTGTGGAATGGTAGACTTACCCACAGCAAGAGAAAGTGGAAAACTATATTTGTTATTTGCAGAACTTGAGGACTCCAAACCCTATCTATAGATATCCTATCGGCAGAAGAGATGGTAGGAAAAATTAACTCGGAACAGGCTATTACCTTAATCCTTGCCGGTCCCCATGGCCACGCTCGCTAAGACTTTGGTGCTTCGTGAGCAGGGGATCGTGGGTTCCAGTCCCGCCTTGGGCATGGGTGTTATATGTTTCTGCAATGTGTATATGTTTGTGTTAAGGAACAGTAAAAACCAGTAATCATACAGTAAATTTAGGGGGGAAATATAAACAGGGGCTACAGTACCGGAGTCCTGACCAGACTCCGGTACTGTTTAAAAAAATATCCTTGAAGAGCCGGTGAGTGAGCGGGTAGGTAAAGTAAAGAAAGGCAAGCCATGTAAGTAGATTAAGAAAAATGGTAGGCTAGGTAAATAAGTTAAGAAGTAGGTAAATTAAATAAGTAAATAGGTTAAGTGCGTAAATGAAGTAAGTAAGTAGGTAAGGTAAGTTAAGTAAGTAGATAGGTTACTTTAAGTAAATTAAAGAGGTAGATTAAGTTAAAACAGTAGTTACGTTAAGAATTAAGTGAATATGTACATTAATAGAGCAAATTAAGTAACTAGATAGGTTAAGTGAGAAAATAAAATGGTGGGTTAAGTAAGTAAATTAAGTAAGTAGGTAGATTAAGTAAGTTAAGTAAATCTATAATGTTATTGTAATTTCTCAGGCTTTCATTATACTTTTCTTTATAGTTATACTTATTATAATTGGAGGAATTGGGTTTTGATTAGTACCTTTAATATTAGGAACAACATATATAGCATTTCTCCGAATAAATATACGTTTTTGACTTTTAACTCTCACTATTATTCTTGGGTAGATTAAGTGAATAGATGAAAAAGATAGGTTACATAAGCAAATTAAGTAAGTAGGTAGATTATGTAAGTAAGTAAACATCTAGGTTAACTAAGCATTGTTTAACACTGGAGGGGAAACTTTGAGCGTGCTGTTGAATATACCTAATTCAGTATTTGCTTTGGCGACGGAGGGAAACCAAGAACAAACCAGATTTAGTTTTTTAACACAGGGATGCTGCATATTGGCTTTAGCGTTCCACCAGATTTTACAGTACAAGAGTCAATAATAACGGATTAATAACGATTCCATCTGATAACACTCGACAGCGCTGCCGTATTATTCACAGCGCAGTACTTTAATGGCGAAATAATAACAGTTTGTGTTCATGGCGCAGTTAAGCAGCGCTACTTTCTGAGCGGAACTCTGCCAGATGGAGGTATATTGAGTTTTCTATACGGACCACTTTGTTCTGCCGCCGAACTGGAAGAATGTGTAGGATTTTTATTCTGCACAGCATTCCAGGAATTCTGGACACGCTGTCGGGGTTATTAAAGCAGTTTCTTCTCTATAGAGAACTAATAGAGTTAAAAACGAGGAAGCATCAAAAGAAATTAGCTCCAGAAGAGTTCGGGAATGCAATTAAAAAACTTCTGTCTGACATACTTAGGTGCCTTGTGAGTTTTGCACCTACGAATCCTAATTTAATTCATTACTTCTTTATATAAGAACAGCTCAAACGTTTTTTTACTAAATTACAGCAGCTCTAACTTTAAGCTTTTAAGATTAAAATATCACATATTTAAGATATTTTCATCATAAATAAACTGTGTATTTCGAATTCTCCGGAAAAAAACCTCTGAAGACCTTTTCATTCTGGGTGACTTTACAAACCTTAACAGATAGACAAAACTTACTACACAAAACATTTAGATACCATTAAAACACACAATTTAAAGTTACATATACTTTTTTCTGCAGATGGTATTTCCAAGATATGGATCCCACTTGAGGACTTTATACGCAGTACATTATCAGAGTATAAAGGTGCTGCATTCCACCCTAAAATTAGATACCGAGATTTCACTGGAATACAGTTATAGAACCCCTGTATCTAAAAATCCATTTTTAGAAAAATTTGATGTGTTCCATTCACATGACTTTTTCTACATCTCTGCAACAAATGAGTGTTAAAAAGCTTATGCTTCTATTTACTGCATGTTAATCGAGAACAAAATCGCAGAAATAGCCTTATTACTTGCTTCCTTGTAAGTAGAAGCGAAATAAGGGAGTACCATATGTTAAGGTGATAGACAAAAGCTGGTTGCTATGTGACAGAAGATCCTTTGTTTATATGAACAAGTTTTTCAAAGCTGAAAACAATAACAAAGAATAACTCAAAAACGATAAACTCCACGAAAAATGTATACAACATAAATTGCGTGTTTAAATGTAATCTACATTTTTTGTGTAGTAAGTTTTTATCCATCTCTTACGGTTTAGCAGTACTTTAAAATTATAACTAATAACAGCGAATACCTCGAAAATGGTTAGCTCTTAAAAAAATCTGATGCGTTCCATTCAAATGTTTTACTCTTGCTGTTCTATCAGCAAACTTTTTCGGAACGATTTTTCTTATCTCTGCACCATGCTAAGGGAATTAAATTGGTCGCTCTGCGAAGAATAAAACCAAGAATAAAACTTCCTGTTTGAAAAAATGGTGTTTTATTTATGGATACTCTTTAACTGCTATGGTTCTCAGCGTCCCATTCTATATTGGGCGTGAGAGATAGCTTAATTTTGTTCAGAGGCCTCTCTATCAGGCTTGAGGTTCTTTTACATGCCGTAAATCTAAGACACGGGACCAACGGCTTTATTTCTTTTCCAAAGGAAGCCATACTAAGGATTTTTACACCCGAAAAAATCCATGGTCCTCCGCCGGGTTTGAACCCAGGTTGGGTGTATGAAGTTAGCATGGTAACCATTACACCACGGAGGGCGACTTCCTGTTTGAGAAAAGTGCAAGTATTTTAAAATTGAACCAATAATAAGGAAAATCTACAAAACCTTTAGCTCCACAAAATGGAAGATGTAGAGCATAAATTGTGTGTTCTGACGATATCTATATTTTTGAGTGGTAAGCATATGCATTTCCTAAATTTTTGTGTCGCATCTATCGAAGATGATTATATTAAATATCAAGAATGGTATTCAAGAAGTTGTTCTTAAAACTTTGAATTTTGGGCAAAAATATTTTTTTTTTTTTTGGGAGGAAGGGCCTTAGTTTAATTTTACTCAATTCATCCCTCACTTACCAATCCAATTCATCGCTTTTGTGTTATCGTGTTCACACACATACACACAGGGTCTTTTATTTTAAAATGAATTTTTGGATACAGGGGAAATCTCGGTATCAAAGTTTTGATTGAAATGCAATACCTTCTCTGTTTTTGTACTATGAATAAAGTCGCGAAAGTAAAAGCCAATAATAAGAAATATCTTGGAAATGATTAACACCAGAAAAAAACGCATATGAAATAAAATGTGTTTTTTGAGGGGTATCTGAATTTTTCTATAGTAAATTTTGTTTCTAGGTTTACCAGCTTTGTAAAGTCACTCAGAATGAAGAAGGCTTCAGAGTTTATTCCCAAAGAATTCAAGTTATATATTTTATTTGTGATGTAAATATCTTAAGCATATGTCTGTTTTAACCCAAATAATTATAATAATTTTTGAGAAAATCAACTTTTTTGAAAAAATTTCCATGTAAAATGTAGTTTGGGTTCAGAGGATTCTTTGAGTCTTCTTGTGACATATTTCAAAGATACTGTACTTAAATACCAACTGGTATGTAACTGTTTTTCTGAGTTATGCTATTCAGAGATCCAAGGACATACACACAGTCACACGTACTTTCTTATAAAAATTATTACTTTTTAAATTGAAAGGACATCAGAATACATATGTCCGGTGATATCTGGATATAGAATTTAGGGTGGAATGCAACACATTCTCCATCTATTATACACATAGTACATACGTTTTAGAGAAACTAAACATATCTATGCCCTATTATGTATTAGTTTTTCTAGTATATGTTATAATAGAGAGATTGACAGGTATCTTTGTTTATGTCAAATTATTAAAAATATTACACAAGCACTTACTGCATGTCGTTGACCGTGCACACATATTTACAATAAGATTAAGGTGATAAAAAGAAACAAAAGCGAACATTAAAGAAAAAGACATGAAAAAATACAGATAGTTACTTTTGACTAGATGAAGAAATTTGCTTCCATCAATTTAGCGATAAAATTGCGATGTTTTTTCCTAGTTTCTCTGTCAGCCAGTAGATCCCAACATGCCTACCTCCTTCTAGTGATAATTCTATATTTTTCTTATAGTTTAATTATTCACTGTTTCTCCCACTGAACACCATTCCGCCAAAATATGTACCCAGTCTTTATCTATACAACACCCCAAATGACCTAGTTGTCCACGGGCCCTTAAACACTACTAGTACTAAAACAACAAAATGGGCAGATTCACCTACCAGAGTTGTCTATTATTTTCTGTGACCTGCAACACCCCCTCCGGAGCTACAGGCTAACTCCAGGAGTTTTTAGTGGAACACACACATAACCAGGTACATATAAAAACGATTGCATATAGTAAGTAGGGAAATGTGGTATTTCACCTGATAGGTATGTTTTGAGATCCCTGAACTCAAAAAAATTAAAAATAGGTCTGTGTGTCTTTAAACAGCATAACTAAAATATGATGTGTACCATTCACATGACTTTCTCTACATCTCTGCAACAAATTATTGTTATAAAGCTTATACTTCTATTCACTTCATTCTAATCAGAAAAAAAAAATAGCAGAAATAGTCTTATTACTTGCTTCCTTGTAAGTGGAAGCGAAATACGGGAGTAACATAGGTTAAAGTGAAAGTCAAAAGCTGGTTTCTATGTCACTGAAGTTCCTTTGTTTGTATGGACAGCAGTTGATAGATTCCTGTATGAAAACAGTATAAGTTTTTTCATAGAAGAAACCAAAATAAGGAACGTCTCAAAAACGATGAACCCCACGAAAAGATGTACATAACATAAATTGTGTGTTTTAACGTGCTCTACATTTTTGTGTAGTAAGTTTTTGTCCATCTCTAATGGTTTAGGAGTTATTCAAAATTCGTAAAATTCCTCCAGAATAAACTACTCTTCAGAGGCTAATCCCAGAAAATTCAAGATATACATTTTATTTGTCAGGTGAATGTCTTTAATATATGATATTTTAATCAAAATTACTAGAGCCATTTTTGAGAAAAAAGTTCCATGTAAAGAGTAGTTTGGGGTGGGGGAATTTTCTCAAAACCTTCGTGTCGCATCCCTGGAAGATACTAAACTTAAATACCAAGTTTGGTATTTTAGGTAGTTTTCGTTTTTGAGTTATCGTGTTCACAGACACACGGACACACACACGGACCTTTTTCTGAAAATACTTTTTTTCGGATACAGGAGACCCTAAAACATATATTTCTGGTGAAATCTCGGTATCGAATTTTTGGTGGAGTGCAATACCTTCTCTATACACTATGTACATAGTATGTGTAGAGAAAGTAAAAATATAATGATGTATAAATACCAAAATTAGTATTTAAATTAAGTATCGTCCAAAGCTACAATAAAAACTATCTTTTACATAGAACTTTTTTTCAAATTTTGATTTTCCCAAAAGTGGCTGTGACTATTTTGATTAAAATATTGCACGTTTAATATATTTTCTTGACAAACGAAGGGCACAGCTTGAATCTTCTGGGAATAGTCTCTAAAATGCTCTACATTCTGGAAGACTTTTGCATAACTACGTAACGTAAGAAATAAATATAACCTCACGGTGCAAATAATGCAGATCTAATTAAAAACATACTTTAGATATAATACTCAAAAATATTATTTTATGGAATTGACCATTTCTGATTCTCATTGTATCACATTAAGGTAAGTCGTTATTCAATTTTACTTTCTCTATCGATTACTATGAACAATGTACATAGTAGAAGGTATTGTATTCCTCCCAACATTTTAATGCTGAGAATTTACTGAAAATACATGTTATGAGGGTCGCTGAAGTACAAAAGAATTTTTAGAAAAAAAATCATATTCGTTTGTGTGTGTGTCTATGTCTGTGAGCAGCATAGCTCAAAAACGAAAAGTTCATTGATACTAAACTTGATATTTAAGTTTAGTAACTTTTAACAATGCTCCATAAAGTATTTCATGAAAATCCTCCCACCCTAAACTATTCTTTATGTGAATATTTTAAAAAAAACATATTTTTCTCAAAAATAATTCTACCGATCTTGATTAAAACACCGCATAGTAAAGATATCTAAGTGACAATTAAAATGAATATTTTCAATTTGCTGGAATAGTCTCTGAAGATCTTTTCATTTCGATGATTTTTGCACAACTGGTGATTGTAAAATGTAGACAAAAGTAGATCTCGTTAAAACATACGACTTATGTTATATACTTTATTTTTGTGGAGTTAACCATTTCTGAGGTATTCCTTATTATTGGTTTCAATTTTGCAATTCTTAAACGGCAAGTTGCCATTCGTTTCATTTTCCTTTTTTTTTTTTTTTTACTCCTGACTATACAAAGAGAACCTAATTTCAGTTGTTTTACATAGCAACCAGTAAAGGTTCGATTATCACTTTAGCCTAATGTATTCCCTTATTTACTTTTTACTTTTAATTAACTTAATACCAATTCTTCTAATGTTTATCCTGATAAGCAACAAGTAAACAGAAGAATATGTTTTTCTAAGTATAGTATGTTACAGAATAGGTAAGTAAAACCATGTAGATGGAGCACAATAGTTTTCTTCTTTTTTTTTCCTTTTTTTTCCTGGAGGTCAAGCAAAGTGAACGGAATTTCAGAGTCATCACAGAGTGAGTCATCAGCACATAAAAGCATACTATATTCCCATATATCCTACAGTAAGCATCTAAAACATTTTCTGCAAATATTTATCTGGATAAACATGAAATAGACAGAAGAAAATGTTTCTAAGAATAGTTTTCTGAAGAATGGTAAGAGTAATTAATGTGAATATAACACATTAGATATTTGTTTTTCTAATTTTTTTTCTGGTTATTTAAACAGAAGAGAATTTCAAAGTTATCACATAGCGACTAGCTCTTAAAGCATTTGAATGTTGCTTAAGCCTAGTATACTCACCTATTCCGTTTGTAACTACACAGAATATTCAATAAACCTAGTTACTTATGATTATGTGGATAATCACGAAGCAAATAGAAGAATAAGATAAGTAAGAAAAGTTTCCTGAAGAGTGGGTAGAGAAATGCATGTGAATGTATACGGTTTTTGCAATTTATGCTGTTGAATTTCATACGCCTTGGTT
Source organism: Hymenopus coronatus (assembly GCA_030762935.1). Lineage (NCBI taxonomy): Eukaryota > Metazoa > Arthropoda > Insecta > Mantodea > Hymenopodidae > Hymenopus > Hymenopus coronatus. The sequence continues at coordinate 101,868,992 of CM060886.1, read as the reverse complement.
TGTTTAAGCTAGATGTGGTAATTTACAAAGTCTTGCAGTATTTCCACGTCCATAGGCAAGCGGAACAGAAGGTAATAAGTCACAAAGTCCTATGAAATGGCAATGTTTTATTTCTCATCAAGTTTCTTTTTCTTGTTGTTTTCATAGAGCCAAGTAGCTTTAGCAAAGTGCAATTTTCTTTTACGAGGCTTGTAGATACACAAGACGCTTTGCTATGACATGATGTGAACTGGATGAAGCCAGGACATTAATTTCCTGTTTCGTTTAACTCCGTCTGACGTTTTCCTTCCCCTTACTACAACACTTTTTTATTTCCCTGCACTTTATGGCTTCAGTGTTCCAGAAATTGTTCTTAGAACCGATGCTGTGGATTTCAACTGTTCTGACTTCTCGAGACTCTGCTACTAACAATTGAATGTTGCATGTAATACAGCTGTCCAGGATATTACCATAAGTAATAAATACCACGAAAGTTTTCATCTTGTCGATGATTCACGACCAGAGCGGAGCGATGGAAGTGAATTGACGTAAGAGATGAAAAAATCTGATGTGTTCCATTCACATGACTTTCTCTACATCTCTGGAACAAATTATTGTTAAAAAGTCCATTCTTCTATTTACTTCATGGTAATCGAGAAATAATTAGTAGAAATAGTCTTATTACTTGTCTTCTTTAAGTAGAAGCGAAATAAGGGAGTACCATAGGTTAAAGTGATAGTCAAAAGCTGGTTGCTAGGTGACTGAAGTTACTTTGTTTTTATGGACAGGAGTTGACAAGTTCCTGTATGAGAAAAGTTTGTTTTTCAAAGCTGAAACCAACACCAAGGAATATCTAAACAAATCTGATGTGTACCATTCACATGACTTTCTCTATATCCGTGCAACAAATTATTCTTAAAAAGCTTATACTTCTATTAACTTCATGTTAATCAGTAAAACATAGCAGAAATAGCCAAATTACTTGCTTCCTTGTAAGTAGAGGTGAAATAAGGGAGTACCATAGGTTAAAGTAATAATCAAAAGCTGTTTGCTATGTCACTGAAGTTCCTTTGTTTGTATGGACAGCAGTTGACAAATTCCTGTATGAGAAATGTATAAGTTTTTCATAGCAGAAACCAAAAATAAGGAATGTCACAAAAACGACGAACTCCACCAAAAAATGTATATAACATAACGTGTGTTTTAACGTGCTCTACATTTTTTCTGCAGTAAGTTTTTGTCCATCTAATACGGATTAGCAGTTATTAAAAATTTAGTAAAATTCATCCAGAATAAACTACTCTTCAGAGGCTATTCCCAGAAAATTCAAGATAAACATTTTATTTGTCAGGTATATATCTTTAATATACGATATTTTAACCAAAATCGTTAAAGCCATTTTTGAGAAAATCAAAATTTTCGAAAAAAGTCCCATGTAGAGGGTAGTTGGGGTTGGGGGGATTTTTCTTAAAATCTTCATGTCGCATCCCTGGAAGATACTAAACTTAAATACCAAGTTTGGTATTTTACCTACTTTTCGTTTTTGAGTTATCGTGTTCACAGACACACGGACACACGGACACACACACACACACACACACACGGACCTTTTTCCGAAAATTCTTTTTTTAGATAAATGGGGCCCTAAAACATATATTTCCGGTGAAATCTCGGTATCGAATTTTTAGTGGAGTGCAATACATTCTCTATACACTATGTACATAGTGCCTATAGAGAAAGTAAAAACGATCAACTCCACGAAAAAAATTATATCACATAAATTGTGTGTTTTAACGTGCTCTACATGTTTTGTCTTTTAAATTTTCGGTCGTTTCTTACGGTTTAGCAGTTATGCAAAACTCCGTAAAATTCATCCAGAATAAAGTAGTCTTCAGAGGCGTTTTATTTGCCAGGTAAACATCTTTAATACACGATATTTTAATCAAAATCGTTAGAGCCATTTTCAAGAAAATCAAAATTTTCGAAAATTTTCCATATAAAGGTAGCTGGGGATAGGGGTATTTTTTGGAAAATCTTCGTGTCGCATCCTTGGAGGATACCAAGTTTGGTTTTTAACGGTCTTTTCGTTTTTGAGCTATGCACAGACAGACAGACAGACACACACACGGACATTTTTCTAAAAATGCTTTTTTTTGGATTCAGGGGGTCTCAAATCATATATTTCCAGTGAATTCCGGTATCGAATTTTTGGGTGCAATACAATACCTTCTCTACACACTATGTACATAGTACGTATAGAGAAAGTAAAAACGAGTAGTATTTGATAAGACAATTCAGCGAAATAGACTATTAATAATTCCTGATGTATAGAAAGGGAGATTTTATCAGGTTATGATTGTAATACTTATATTACTTCTCAAATGGAAGATGACGCATTCTACCATCTTTAATTATCGTATGTTTTACTTTCTCTACACATACATGTACATAGTGCATAGAGAAGGTATTGCACTCCACCCAAAAATTCGATACCGATATTTCACCGGAAATATATGTTTTAGGGTACTCTGTATCAAAAAAAAGCATTTTCACAAATAGGTCCGCTAGTGTGTGTCTGTGTGTCAATGTGTCCATTTGTCCGTGTGTCTTTTTTTTTTTTTGATAGTGTTTAACGCCCGCTTTTACTACTTATGGCACCGCAGGTGGTTCCGTGTGTCTGTGAACACGATAACTCATATATCATATTTCTCTAAAATCTTCGCGTCTTATCCTTGAAAAATGCAAAACTAAAATATCAAGTTTGGAAGTTAAATTACTTTTCGTTTTTGTCTTACGATGTTCATACGTAAACCACAAACGTACCCACACAGATAATTTTATAAAAGAAACTGTTTTGGATTTATGGATCATTAAACCATATATTTGCGGTGTAAACTCGGTTCAAGTTTTCGGGGGAATACAATACTTTCTTTATTTAGTATAGAAATTACATAAACTAAAAAAAGATTCCTTTTTACTTTCGCTACCACGTATGTATAGTGTACATGGTAGATAGGGAAGCTACCTAGTGTATTCCACCTAAAAATTAGATGTTGAGATTTCACCAGAAACATATGTTTTGAAGTCCCCTAAGTCCGAAAAAAGCATTTTTAGAAAAAAAAATTCGGGGTGTGTGTATGGACAGCTTAGCTCAAAAACTAAAATATCGAAATTACTAAATTTGTTATTTAAGTTTAGCGTCTTCCAAGGATAAAGGGATTTTTCAAGAAAATCCCCTCACTCAAAACTACTCTTTACATAGAACAATTTTTGAAAATGTTGTTTTTCTCAAAAATGGTTGTAACGATTATGATTAAAACAAGCATAATAAAGATATTTATATCACAAATAAAATGTATATCTTGTATTTTCTGGGAATAGTTTCTGAATAATTTTTCATTCAGGATGAATTTTGCTGAAACTTGGTAACTGGTAAACGGTAAGAAATAGACAAAAACTTGCAATATAAAAATGTAGATCTAGTTAAAAACACAATTCATCTCACATATATATTTTTGTTGCAGAATTGACCATTTCTGAGATATTCGTTATTGGTTTCAGTTGTAAAATGCCTTAATTTTTCTTCTACGGGATTTAGTCAACTCCTGGTAATGCAAAGAGATGACATTCAATCTCATAACAACCAACTTTTAAAAGACTTTCGCTTTATCCTAGTGCATACCCTTATTTCCGTTCTATTTACAAGCAAGGAAGTAATAAGACAGTTTTTGCTAAAGTTTATCTCCACTGGCATACATTACATAAAACTTTTTAACAATAATTCGTTTCAGAGATGTAGAGAAAGTTATGGGAATGGAACACATACTTCTTTTTTATTAATTCAGGGTAGAGATGTATTTTATAGTGATGTCTAGGTGTATAATTTTTTGGGATGGAATTGAATAGTTCCTATATTTACCTAATGTTTGCATAAATATATTAACATAATTTAGGTTAAACGTAGAGAAAATATAAATCGGCACCATTGATTGAAACCGCTTAAATGAATTTACTGTTAAAATACATAGTTTTGATTTTATAGTTTACTGGTCTGAAGAATGACTTACAGAATAATTATTTTGCCTTTTCTGAGACAGTCAACTAATTAATCCGGTAATAATTGGTTATTATCTGGATAGAAACAACTTAAAATGAAATTTCAATCCGACGTGCTAACTAGTAAACGCTGAGAAAATCTCTCTCTCGTTAATTGTGTCATTCAACCACTGCGCCCGATTAAATAAGAGATTTGTGATAATGTAGAAGGATACACAAGCAGAAAGCAATGAATATTATTATCTGGATTTAGATATTCTATTTAATTAGTTTAAGCATTTCAAAAGGTTCCTTTTACTCGCACTTACAATAGTAATACATTTTCAAATGAACAGAAAATGCAAACACTGCTTTGTGGTGTGAATGTCACGGACATAAATCCGTATTTAATCATTTATGAGTGTAAAGGTTGGCTTTAGACATGGGCAAAACCGGCTCAAAAGGGCCACTCCACTGAAACGCGTTCTTGCCTCACACCACTGGCCATCCCTCTCTTTCACTGCTTTTCAGCGTTAGCTTTGCTTCCGATAACACTTATTCAGTAGTGATTATAGCTTTGTCGAGACCGCAGGTGGTGACACTGATGATACATGAATGAAGATGGAGCACCGGTGGAATGCGATGGTAGGTGAGACCGGAGAACCCGGAGAAAATCCGCCCAGCGCCGATTTGTCCACCTGCAGTTGCTCGGGATCGAACCCGGGCCGTCTAGGTGAGAGGCAAATGGTCTAACCACTCGGCCACGGCGCGACCCCGAGACACCTGTTTCATGAAGAGTGTTTGTAAGTTACAAAACAGGTAAGTTTGCTGTTTAATATGCGGATTTCAATTTGCAAATATATGGCGTTGCAATATCAAACAGCACTATGATCAGAAGCAGTAAACAAACTTTGGTATTTAGTTAAAATTTGAAACAGTACTTACTGAATACTCGTATTTGTAAGCACATAAAATGGACGATATAATTCCGCATTTAAGGGGGTAGTTTCTTATTAATTCATTAATATCCGGAACTGAACTTATCTGAAAAGTTGGGCCGCGCGAAAGGTTAGGCCACCCGCTTCTCACCTAGACGGTCCGGGTTCGATCCCAAGCGACCGCATGTGAGATTTGTGGTGGACAAAGCGGCGCAGGGGCGGGTTTTCTCCGGGTTCTCTGGTTTCCCCCGCCATCTCATTCCACCGGTGCTCCATCTTCACTTCATGTATCACCAGTGTCATCACCTGCGGTGCCACAAATAGTTAAAGTGGGCGTTAAACACTACCAAAAAAAATCTGAAAGGTTGAGTGCATATTAGACCTATTTGATGCGATTTAATACGTAATTATATTTATATTTATTAATACTATATCTGCAGTATATTTTAAATGATTTCTCTTGGGATTGTAGAACGAATGTAAGCATAACGAACTGAAATGCACTCCTGAGTAAAACCTCCAGAGAGAAAGCATTTCACGCAAGTTATAAAATTTTTAGTTTAAAACCAAACGATTTATTATGTTGATCAAAATAGTTTTAAAATATGTTAAGGTGAAATAGTAATGAAACTTTACGGCTTTATTTATCGTGAAAGAGAAACAATTTAATATATTAATTATACGATAGCATAAGCTTATTTTGTGCATAAGAGAAAGGAAGGGGTATAAAGTTACTTAACCATAACAGGTGTGTGTGATAATTATTGTATGCAAAATATGTTAAATGTATAACATATAATTAATATCAGCGTAGAAATTATTACTACCGCGCAGGTGAAACGAAGCCACCACTGCGCTTGTTGTATCAAAACAACCCTAATCACTTTGCAAGAGAATGTGGGGTGAGTAAGGCACGTTCAATTGCTACCTCTACTGTCGTCCCTATCGCGGAGAGGGCCCCCAGTCACGGGATAGCTTCCCAAGTAGGCCATTGTGTCCCTTTGCGACTCACATGACCCCTGAGGGGAAGGACCCTAAAAACGATCAAATCCAGATCACGAAAGGGTCCTGAAAAAGATAATTGAACAACTTTATCAATAAAGGTATTAACATGCATTTTAATTACATCAGAAGATGTAATTTACTCCTGAACAATTCCAAGTATTGAGGTAGAAGCTGATGATATAGATTACTATAGGTATTTGAATATTTAATAAACATTAGTGTATTAATTAATGTATTTTGCGTATCATAAATGGAAACATTGAAGAACAATTATATAACGAAATGTCAGTATCAGGGCAGCTGCTTCCTTAACGATTTCAGATAGAACGTATCCTACTTCTCCCTTCGACCATAAGCTGAACTCCCGTGACACTGTAAAGCAGCGCCCCGTCCAAAGGATTCCCGGAGACAGATCCTGATTGGAAGACACCTAAATGACGCCAGGAAGTAACTTCTATAGAGCGCGTAACTACCGCCCAGCCGCAAGGCACCGAACACCAATCGTCGAATGGTCTCTTTACTGATAAGAAACTCATAGGTGCAGGAAATTATGGAAAAAAGTCATGGTAGAAAATGAATCATCCCAGCATTCCCCTATCAACTCAGGGAAGCTCCAAAGTACCCATGGGACAGATTAGAGGTTGCCGAGGATCGAAACCGATACTGCCCGAATACGGATCACAGACATCCCGTTTGTCACTGGTGGACTAACTCAAAAATGGCTATAACAATTTTGATTAAAATTTGTATATTTAAGATGTTTACACCACAAATAAAATAAATATCCTGAATCTTTTGGGAATAGCTTCCGAACACCTGTTTGTTCTGGATACATTTTTTCATAATTTTGCATAACTGATAAACTGTAAGAGATAGACAAAACTTACCGCAGGAATATATAGAGATGGTTAAAATACACAATTTATGTTATATGCATTTTTTACTTTCTCCATACGCACTATATACATAGTGTATAGAGAAATTATTGCACTCCACCAAAAATTGGATAACGAGATTTCACCGGAAATATATGTTTTAGGGTCCCCAATATCCAAAAAAAGCATTTTCACAAAAAGGTAAGTGTGTGTGTCTGTGTGTCCGTGTGTCTGTGAACACGATAACTCAAAAACGAAAAGTCGGTAAAATACCAAACTTGGTATTTAAGTTTAGTATCTTCCAGGGATGCGACACGAAGATTTTGAGAAAAATCCCCCACCCCCAACTACCCTTTACATGGAACTTTTTTTCGAAAATTTTGATTTTCTCAAAAATGGCTCTAACGATTTTGATTAAAATTTCGGATATTAAACATATTTACCTGACAAATGAAATGTATATCTTGAATTTTCTGGGAATAGCCTCTGAAGAGTAGTTTATTCTGGATGAATTTTACTAAATTTTTAATAACTGCTAAACCGTAAGAAATGGACAAAAACTTGCTCCACAAAAAATGTAGAGCACATTAAAATACACAATTTATGTTATATACATTTTTTTTGTGGAGTTCGTCGTTTTTGTGACATTCCTTATTTTTGGTTTCTGCTATGAAAAACGTATACTTTTCTCATATTGGAACTTGTCAACTCCTATCCATATAAACAAATGAACTTCATTGACATAGTAACCAGCTTTCGACTATCACTTTAACCTACGGTTGTCCCTTATTTCGCTTCTACTTACAAGGATGCGAAAAATAAGACTTTTTTATCTGATTAGCATAAAGTAGATAGAATTATAAGCTTTTTAAGAATTATTTGTTGCAGGGATATGGAGAAAGTCATGTGAATGGCATACATAAGATTTTTTCATGGAGTTGTCCATTTTCGAGATATTTCTTGTTATTGGTTTCAGTTTTAATATACTCATTCTTTTGTAATACGGGAACCTTCTGGCCACACAAAGAATCGGATTTTAATCCTATGGCAATCACATTTTAAAGCATTCCACTGCCGGTTTACTCTAGTGTATATCCTTATTTCACTTCTAGTCACAAGGAAGCAAATAATAGGACCGTTTCTGCTAATGTTTATCTCGATTGTCGTGAAGTAGATAACGGAATAAGCTTATTAACAATAATTATATTTGTTACAGAGATGTAGAGAAACTCATGTGACTGGAGCACTTTCTCTACACGTACTATGTTGTACATTGTGTGTAATTGTAATACACCCCAAAATTCGATACCGAAATTTCACCGGAAGTACATGTTCTGGACCACCCTGAATAAAAAAAAATTAGAAAAAGGTCCGTGTGTGCGTGCGTGAGTGTGGCTATGAACACCAAAGCTCAAAAACGAAAAAAACCTTATATACCATACTTTATATTTAAGTTTTGTATCTTCCAAAAATACAACACGAAGATTTTCAAGACAATCCCCTGATCCCCAACTACCGTTTACATGGGACTTCTGTCGAAAATTTTTATTTTCTCAAAAATGGCTCTAACGACTTTGATAAAAAAATTTTTCTAAAAATATTTACTTGACAAATAAAACCTATATCTTGAATTTTCTGGGAATAGCCTCTGAAGACTGCTTTTTTCTGGATGAATTTTGAGGAATTTTGCATAACTGGTAAACAGTAAGAGATAGAAAAAACTAACTTAACACAAAATGTAGAGCTCGTTAAAACGCACAATTTATGTTTTATATATTTTTTCGTGGAGTTGATCGTTTTTGAGATATTCCTTGTTATTGGCTACAACTATAAAATTTTTATACTTTCCTAATACAGGCACTTGTCAACTTCTGTCCATAGAAACAAAGGAACTTGAGTAAATAGCAACCAGCTTTTGACTATTACTTTAATCTATGGTACTCCCTATTTCTCTTCTGCTTACATCGAGGCAAGTAATAAGACTATTTCTAATTAATTTGTCTCTATTAGTGTGTAGAAAATAGAAGCATAAGCGTTTTAGCAATACTTTGTTGCAGAAATGTGAATGAAACACATCAGATTTTGTTTTAATCTTGGCCGGCCGACCGCCGGGAGATGGCTGCATGTGCACAGTGCTGCAGTTACAGCAGGTACTTCCCGCGCCGGCCACGAGTCTAAAATAAGGCGCTGAATAATCAATAGTATATTGTTGTATAAGTGTGGGAAGGTACAATTGCTGAATTGAGTAACAGTTTGAAAAGATGAAACGTAATTGACTTTTTTCAATTTACGAGATTCTGAAGTGCACTTAACACACGTGTATAGCATACTATTTTCTGGATGACGAGTATTAATATTAAAGTTATTGTTAAATAAATTAACAATTAGCTGCACGGAAATGATTTCAATCAGAAACAGTTTTTGTGGTCGTTGTTATGTAGCTTTTCATTATTTTTTATAAATCAGAAATGTTCACCGTGGAAAATTGTTACTTTCTTTACATTTACAATGCACGTTTTAGGGTACCCTGCGTTAAAAGAATTTTTACTCTCTCTACACGTACTGTATATAATATATAGAGAAGGCATTACATTTCACCCAAAAATTCGATACCGAGATTTCATCGGAAATACAAGTTTTAGGGCCTCATGTATCAGCGTCTCTGTGAACACAATAACTCAAAAACTGTAAGTGGGTAAAATACCAAACTAGATATATAAGTTTGGTATCTTCCAAGGATGCGACACGAATATTTTGAGGAAAATACCCCCACATGGAATAATATTCGAACATTTTGATTTTCTCAAAAATGGCTGTGACGATTTTGATTAAAATTCAACGTATTAGATATATTTATATGAAAAATAATATGTTTATGTTGAATTTTTTGGGAATAGCTTCTGAAGACCTCTATTTTGGATGAATTTTGCTGAAATTTTCATAACTTGTAAATCGTAAGAGACAGAGAGAAACCTATTACCAAAAATGTAGATTTTGTTAAAGCACACAATTTATGTCATATACATTATTTTCGCCGAGTTCATCATTATTGAGATATTTTTGTTATTGGCTTCAGTTTTAAAATCCTTACATTTTTCACATATGGGGTTTTGTGTACTCCTGGCAATACAAAGAAACGGATTTTATCCATATAACAGCCATCTTTCAAAAGCTTTGACTATCACTTTAGTGTGTTCCCTTATTTCCATTTTATTTACAAGAAAGCAAGTAATAAGGCTATTTCTGCTAATGTAGCATGAAGTAGATCAATGAATAAGTCTTTTTAACAATCATTTCTTACCGAAAAGTAGAGAAAGTCATGTGAATTGAACACATCAGATTATCTGTAGTATCCTAATTGGACAATTGACAATTTTACTATGTAGAAAGTTATGGTAGAAAACAAAGAAATAGAAGAAGCCTGGAGAGTGGAATGCTTCACATTAATTTCGGAGAAGTCCAAAAGAAGGTATAAGTTATTGTAGCATATTGAAAAAATGGTTAAACGAAAAAAGTGTGTAGATCACCGAAAAGAATTTGTTCGCATATTTTGTTCTGAGGAGTGACAGATTAAAGGCTGCAGGCAGTTTATGTCAATACAGAAAGCTGCTATAAAGTTGAATGATACTATTGACATATTGGCATTTCATAATAACTTCAATAATTGTAATATTTGCAGCTTCACATTCAATACATCAAAAGAAATTTTGCAACTGTTTTAATTACCGCAGGTGTGCTTTTTGTGTCCATATCAGTACTGCAATTTCTTTTGTTTCTATAGAAACTAGGTTAGGTTTGGGAATGTTAACTTACTTCCAGTAACAGTAATACAGGTAGCTAGTAGAAATTGGTCACATCGTCCACAAATATTTTTAAATATGATACTTTATCATAATCGTTAGAACGTTTTGAAGAAATAGACACTTTCAAAAGATCTTCCAAGTAAAGTGAAGTTTGAAATGGAGAGATTTTATTGTAAATATTTGAGTCCCATCTTTGGAAGATGCTTGAACAAAAAGTTTAGTATTTATGGCCCTTTTAAATTTGTTCAAGAAATCTTCAAAAGTGTATCTGGGTATCAATTTTTGAGTGCAATACAATACTCTCTACGTTTTAGTCGAAGTAGGGTAAGTAGAAACATTTTAGTGCAATTGAGAAACATAAGTATGTTAATCCCTTTGAAAGTTAAAACATAATTGGAAACTCCAATCGAACGCATTTTGTGACATGAACATTTCATTTATATTTTGCGGTTGAGTTGAGGTGAAGGTTAATTTGCAAGAAGCATGATTTGACAAACTTAGAGTATTCGAGAAGCGTAGCTGATGACCACAGAATTCTAGTTGTAATTTCTGGGGTTAAATATTAGACTATGTTGTAGGAGTCCGAATTACAAAAAAATATGGATACTAAATTATATTACACTCAAGAAATTTCTTAGACCCTAAATAAAGTATTTTTAATTTCTCTGCTATCTTCCAAGGATCGACACAAAGATGTTCAAGAAAATCCTCCACACCCAACTACCGTATACATGGAACTTTCTTCCAAAATTTTGATTTTCTTAAAACTGGCTCTAACAATTTTGATTAAAATATCGTACATTAAAGATATTTACCAAACAAATAAAATGTATATCTTGAATTTTCTGGGCATAGCCTTTGAAGAGTACTTTATTCTGGATGGATTTGACGGAATTTTGCATAACTGCTAAACCGTAAGAAATGGACAAAAAGTTACCACACAAAAAATGTAAAGCAGGTTAAAACACCCAATTTATATCAATACATTTTTTCGTGAAGTTGATGGTTTTTGGAGTATTCCTTGTTTTTGGTGTCAGTTTTGAAAACACTTTTCTCATACAATAATTTGTAAACTCCTGTCCTTATAAATATAGGAACTTCAACCACATGGCAACCAGCTTTTACCTTACTTTAACCTATGGTACTCCCTTATTTCGCTTCTACTTACAAAGAAGGAAGTAATTAGACTATTCCTGCTAATTTTCTCTCGATTAGCGTGAAGTAAATAGAAACATAAGCTTTTTAACAGTAATTTTTTGCAGAGATGCAGAGAAAGTAATCTGAATGAAACATATCAGATGTTTTTATCTTCGACTAATGGTTTTCACATATACAAATCACACAATTTATTTCCTGATATGCTTTGCGTAGCCTTAACTACAAGGTGAAATGAACAACGTCTGTCACTATAGACTATCCGTTTTGCTTTCAGTTTTCATACTTGCTGGTCTAGGTAGTGTTGAACCTTGCAGAAAACACTTAAACTCAGTTACATTTGTAAAAGTAACCATTTCTCAGTTACTTTTTGTAACACAAAGCATCTCTCCGAGATATTCATTATTATTGGTTAGAATAAAATAATCGATAATTCACTTTACCGGCTATTTGCGTAACATAGAATACTACAGTCTTCGTTTTATGCCACAACTGCCTTATATGTGCATCGGCCGAGACAGCAGTGACCTCGGTATGCCATTGCGCAGAAGCGGCACAGGTTATGTCAAGGGTACGTTTGTCAGCTGTGAGATGTCTCAGTCGTCGCTTTGTCTTCCTGTTGTGAAGTGTTTCGGCAATATGTGTGTTGTATGTTATTTCCTTGAAAATGTTATTCTCTTATTAGTCCCCAGAAAATGCCCTCCAACAAAGTGTATATTGAAAACATATTTTTATGCATGATATATATGTGAAAACTCAATCATATAGACAAGTGTGTAGAAAATTTTAACAGCAATTTCCTAGTTATCCAGTTCTGATTTGAGACACTGTGAGATGTTGGTCAATACATTTTAGGACAACTGGATCACTAAACGTTGAACCAAAGAAGAGAAAACGATATGTTCTAACGGAGGAAAAGTTTGACGAAACGTGTGCTGCATTTGAACGCTCACCTAAGAAGTCTCTCAGCCGTATTGCAGAGCAAGTAGGTGTTTTAAAGAATCATTGATTGAGCCCAAATAATGGGCGAGTATATTACTTCATAAATTAATATAAACAAAACACTTTAAATACCAGTGGAAAAAAACTACCGACGGCATAGTGAGACAAATCCATCACTGTACCTGACTTGCTGCAAAACCAGTATGCTACTATTAGCCCCTCGAAAAAGAATCTTTACTAGCCATCTCTGTCTGTCCTATATTGTGAAACAAGTTAACAAGATGCCTGTATATATGCGAATACAGGTTTTATGAAGGTTGATGGTGCGCGAAGAAAATGTAAAGAGTAGCCGATCACTGAATCTTTTTTATTTGCGAATAATAAAACACCTGTTTTCTCGCCTCTTGGAGCGAGCATCAAAGGACCAAGATTAAAGAAACTGTTCGCCTTGTGAGGTAATATCTGTCCCCTGTAGCGATTCTGTCTTATACTGAGAAAACAACATTCGTGACCAAAGAAAACTTCTGGGAAAGGAGATGTTTTACGTTGGTTGTTCTTCTTTGATCTTATTCTCTTTCGAAGGACCAAGTCTTGGTAAATATTCAACAAGGAAAATATTTTCCGTATACAGAAAACACAAAAACCCAGTATTATTACCATCTTTCGTGGCCTTTATTCCCTCATAATTCAGTTCCAATATTGTCATTGCAATATAATTTCATTTCTCACGGAAATTATGTGTTTTTGTGCTACTATTGTAGGGGAAACATCTGATATTTTGAATTCAGATACTTTTCTCTACTCACTCTACAGGTTTCGTAACATTTACATTTTGTTATCTAATGGAGCGTCTATAATGTCAAAAATGAGTTAAAACCCACACACGCACATGCCAAATAATGAGGACGTTGAATGCATGCAGAGAGAAACGATTTCTTAGCTTTTAAAACATTTGACTATCGTTTAGCCTTTGTATATTTTTAATAAAAAATCTGATTTGTTCCATTCACATGATTTTCTCTACATTTCTGCAACAAATTATTATTAAAAAGCTTATGCTTCTATTTACTTCACGCTAATCGAGAAAAAATTAGCAGAAATTGTCTTATTAGTTGCTTCCTTGTAAGTAGAAGCTAAATATGGGACTACCATAGGCTAAAGTATTAGTCAAAATCTGGTTGCTATGTGACTGGAGTTCCTTTGTTTGCATGGACAGGAGTGGAAAAATTCCTGTATGAGAAATGTATAAGCCTTTTAAAGTTGAAACCAACAAGAAACATCTAAAAAACTATCAACTCCGTAGATAGCATAAATTGAGTGTTTTATCATGATGTATATTTTTTGTATAGTAGGTTTTGTCTATCTCTTACGGTTTACTATTTATGCAAAATTCAATAAAAGTCACCCAAAATAAAGAGGTCTTTAAAGGCTATTCCAAGAAAATTAAAGATATAGACATTATTTGGCATATAAATATCTTAAATGTAAGAGATTGTAATCAAAGCGTTCAGAGCCGTTTTGGAAAAAATCAAACTTGTCGAAACTTTTTCCGTGTAAAGGGTAGTTTGGGGTGGAGGGATTTTCTTGAAAATCTTCGTCTCTTCGAGTTTGGTGTCCGACGGTCTTTTCGTTTTTGAACTATGCTGTTCACAAATACACAGACAGACACACACACACATACGGACCTTTCTCCAAAAATGCTTCTTTTTTTTGGATTCAGGGGGAGCCAAAGCATGTATTTCCGGTGAAATTTGGGTATCCAATTTGGGTGCACTACAATACCTTTTCTATACACTATGTACATAGTAAATGTAGAAAAAATAATTATTGGGTAAAATATTTAAAGTTAATCTATTTTCTAGTGTTTTCCCTGATTTTCCTTACACCAAAAGAAAATAAGTAATGAGACTAGCTCAGTTAATGTTTATATCAATTAACATGAATTCTAATAATACTTTTGTGGCAGAATAGGCATAGAAAGCCTTGTAAATAGAACATATCAAATATTTTTTCATCTTGGCCATTGGAAGGACGGCGGAATTTCAAAACCATCACCAGTTCTTAATACATTAGACTCGCTTTAGAGCAATGCATTCGCTTAGTTCCCTTGCCTACAAGAAAATATGCAGTAAAACAATATCTGGAAATATTTAATTCCATTAGCATAAACCAGTTAGTAGATTAGATTTTTAAAAGAATAGTTTGTTTCAGAACAGGTAGCAAAAGTAATGTGAATAAAATGCATTCTATATTTGTTAATAGGTTGAATAGTTAGATTGAAAATATTGACCCCCTTTCAGCTGTCTAACTGTTAAAAGTGATATTTTGGTATTTGTAAATAGCAATGAGAAATATTAATGAAAGCAATATTTCAAACAAAGAAGTTGATTCTACAAAAATAATTCACATTAAATATATTCAGTTCGTTACATTCCTCGTCGGGACTTCCTCCCCACGAGAAAGCGATACAACCATCATCCTCTGCCCCTCCCCCACTTCCCTGTACCAATATTTCTGTCTGTATTCGCTTGTTAAATTTGTTAGGCCTTCGCTTCTCATTATATGCCAAAAGCTGCGGAGAATATTATTTTTCGCAACGTTTCCATACATCGTTATTTAAATTATAATATTTTCTGTATTTATTTGATTCATTAGAATAAAAAAAATACTTCTAAAACTTGTTAACTTCTTTTAGAGCCAAATACGACATTATATAACAACCAAGTATAAACGAAATAGCATGGAGTTCATCTTGTTTATGTTTTGATAATAGGAGGTCTGTGTGTATATGTGTTTGTCTGTGAACGAAATAATTAAAAAGTGTCATATTAAACAAATACCAAGTATTATAAGTTCGGAGTATAACTTCCACAGGAGATCCGGATTTGAAGGTGTTTATAATATTAATATGTTCAGATCTGAAATCAACTAGATTGCCGAGGTTTTGGCTTCTTCTTGGGCTCATTGAGGTTTTAGCTTCACAGATTTCTCAGGGCCCTATCGTCACTCCTTTGGCCACAACTTCTCCACTCATCTACCTATAAAAACATCCCTAAGCTACGCTTTGCGGCTTAGTGCCATAACATTTTATAACAGACCAGTAAGTAGATACAAAGTATCTCTAATGACAAAATTAACAAAAGTACCAAATCCGGATCTCATGTGGAAGTAACACAAAGGTTAGTACATTAAAAAGATGTGACGTCAAGATTTTAAAGAATGCTCCGATCCCAAACTACACTCTTTTTTATTATTTCAAAATAGCGCTTACAATGTTGATTAAAATTTATGTTTAAGATATTTGCATAATCGAATCTGATTTATTTCATTCACATGAACTTCTCTGCCTGTTCTGCAAAATATTCCTACAAATGCTTTTTATTTTCTCTAGCCCGTATGCACAATGTACATAGTGGATAGAGAAGGTGTTGTATTCCACCCATAAATTTAATACGAAGATTTCACCGAAAATAAGATTTTAAGGACCCCCTGAATCCAAAAAAAAAAAAAAAAAAAAAAAAGCATTTTCAGAAAAAGGTCTGTGTGTCTGCCTGTGGTCAGCTTAGCTCAAAAACGAAAAGACGGTTAAATACCAAACTTGGTATTTAAGTTTGGTATCTTCCAAGGATGCGACACGAAGATTTTCAAGAAAATCTCCCCACTCCAAATTACCCTTTACATGGAAAAATTATCAAAAATTTTGTTTTTCTTAAAAATGGTCTAACGACTTTGTTTAAAATACCACATATTAAAACAATTTCCGTCACAAATAAAATGTATATCTTGAATTTTCTGGGAATAGCTTTTGAAGACCTGATTATTCTGGATGAGTTTTGCTGAACTAGTAAACAGTAAGAGATAGACAAAAACTTATTTCACAAAAAATGTAGATCTTGCTAAAATACACAATGTATGTCAGATACATTTTTTCGTAGAGTTTACCATTTTGAGGTATTCCTTGTTATTAGTTTCAATTGTAAAATAATTATACATTTCTCAGACAGGAAGTGTCCGTTTTTCTTTCATCATACACTTGGCCAAGCAAAGAAGCGATTTGCAATGAAAATCGCATAGCAACAGTTTTTAAAACATTTGGCCATAATTTTAGCATAGAGCATTGCTTTGGTTCCATTCTAATTATAAGGAACGAAGTAATATGAAAATTCTGCCAATGTTTATCTCAATTAGTATTGTGTAGAAGGAAGAGTAATCTTTTGTAAGAAGTTTGTTTGTAGAACAGCTAGAGAAAGTCATGTGAGTGTAACACATCGGATGTTTTGTCTACAACATGCTAATGGAAATAAACAATTGTCTAAATATTTGATTTCTTCTAAGCAGAAGGGAATTGGCAGCAGTAATAGTGGAAGGATTTTTATGGCCAAAGGTTTTCAGTATACATCTAGAAATATTCAGCAATGAGACTCCTAGCCGTACAGGCTTTTCCTATCCTTGGATGTTTATAGTAAAGTTTGTATTAAGATTTAAAAATATACATTTACGTAGTTTTTGCAAAATTATAGTAGACATGTGAGAAAAAGAAGGTATACAGTCATGGAAAAAATGATTAAGAGCTGTAACCTTTGTCACTTCGGCCTCACGGAAGCACTCGAAGTTACATAAGCTGGGTTTACACGTGTACGTGCACTATACTACAAAACATGCTCTTATTCAGCGAGGTAAGACGTAGTTTATTGCTTTATAACATAAAATAGCAGCCAGGGAACAATCAAAATAATTGTTTTTCGCTAACATGCAAAGAAACACTAAAAAATGAGCCAAATCTTGATAGGTGAGCTGGCCGCTACAGTTCTGTATAAACAAGGAAAAGTGCAATAGAAATTACTCAGTCCTAACGTGCTTCGTTTGAAACTCAATGTGATACCTAGCGTAGTTTTGACCCGATGATAATTCTTTTTATTTTGTTTTTTAGTTCATATTAGTACTCTTTACAACCGATGTAGATGACGTTATATAAGTCATTCACTCTGTGTTCTCGCAAAATAGAAAACAAAGAAAAACACCGCAACCTGATCTCCAATTGGTTTTAAATGCAACAAAAGGCTAATACAACAAGAGAAAATAAATTCTAATACTTTGTGTGGTCCCCATTATTTGCTATCACTGCATGGAATCCGCTAGCGTTTGAAAATAGTTGAATCCCAAGTGTCTGTCATGGCACACCAGAGTTATGTAGCTTTATTCAATCTGAGGTCTCGAGAAAGCCTCTGCTTTACTTTTGTCCAAACATGTTCAATTGGGTTGAGATCTGCTGATTTTGTAGACCAAGGTATGTGCCTTAAGATATTCGTGTACTCCGAAAACCTTTTTTGAACCGAATGATTTATCTTGTTGGAATTTAATAATACCTTCAGGATAACACTCTTGGGCAGATGGAAACAGAACATAATAGGTTTCCTTATTCAGCTTTCCATGATCAAGTTCCAGCATACCTGCACCTTCCCGAGATATCCATGCCCAAGCAGTCACGCTCGTTCGACCACTCCTTGCAGCTATTGCAACATTTATCAAGGAAATTCTGCAATAGAAACATGAGTATAGCAAAATAATGACGTCAAATCAAAATAGATATAACTCAAACTGAAGTAATTAAACAGGAAAAATGAATACCATAGTGTCATTGTCTCTTGAAGTAATACCTCCAGCACATCCAAGAGAAGTAATTATATATAACTGGAAGTAGGAAGTTTTAGTTGGTGAAAATCCAACTCCCACACAGAGTGGTGCCTGTGGAAGATTTTCCCCTACTATAAAAAAACACTCATTGCACAAGTGGCCAAATAACGCATATCATATCGAGTACCACTAGGCCTGTAACAAACACAGTCGAATTGACATCTGCAGTAGAACGTAGCTTCGTCGGAGAAAACTACTTCGCTCCAGTTCTCGTACTGCACAGCAAATGCCAATCTGTCAATTTTGTGAGCTTCAGTTAGCACTTCGTTTACTGCCGCACGTCTACGCCGAATTCCGGCACCTTTACTGCGGTTGTTAACCGTCCTTGCACTACCCGGGAATAAAGATAAAGCCTTGTATTCAGCGGCCGTCAGAAACGGATGTCTTTCGAACTCTGCCACGAGAGACCTGTCTTCATTCTCGGTATATACACGTAAGCGACCAGTGCTCTTCCTTGCAGCAACCTGTCCCTCTTCACGATATAACTTTCCCAACTCCTCGCAGTGGACTGTGGAAGATCACAAATGCTACCCGCTCTGGTGACCGTAAAACCCTGTGAAACCAGGGTGAGAACAGTAGAACGTTTAACAACGGCCTCTACCATCGCTAAAGTATGAATGAGTGCGTCGTTGTAGTAGTGGTTGAGGACCTCTTTTGGTGACTAATGTAATCAAGCACAAACATTTTACCAACACAGAAAGAAACACAATATGGTCAAAGGAATCAAGATTACCAGCAGTAGTTGTAAACTTTGGCTATTGTACATAATATATATCTGCATATTATCTAAATACTCAAATTATAACTATTATAGCGGAAACTCTGTATTAGTAAAAATTAAGAATGTGAAATACAAAATATGATAGAAGAAACAACATAAATGGAGGAGAACAAAATTATGCTGTTATAGAGGTTTGAATTTAGATTCGGTAATTTTCGAAGCACTTGCGTTACCTCTGAGCTATTTTTGTTTCGGCCAAAAGGCTTCTGCTGCCACATTCACATATGTGCTGTAATACCAGTCATGGTTCTTACGATAACGTGAATCATTTATCGTATTCAGGGTACTTCATGGCTTCTGAACCAGCTCAATGGTTCATTCAGTTGTTTGGGAATTGGTTGCTATATATAAACTACCAATGAGCATAGCATCAGTTAGAAACACTTTTGGGTTTGTTTACTAATTGGCTAACAAAGATTGGGTAGCATGGCGCTTGTGCCGAATTCTTTATCAGGAACCAATATAAATGCGAAACACGGTGCAAGACACAGCCTGTTAATGTGTTCGATAGGTGATAACGTATGTCGCAGATGCTGTTAGGTAAGTCTAGCTGCATATCGGAAATAACGACCAGTGTAAACTTCGCTGCGATACGAAGTGGGACTGAAATATTCTGCTCTCAGTGTGCGCTCAATCATTCATTCCGTGACTGTACATTTAGTTACTGTAAAATAACATAACACAGAAATGAATGAAAATAAAAACATCACACAAAAAAGAATTAAAGAGAAGGTTAAATACAAATTTATGATTAGATATAATATAATGCAACGTAATATATAACATATAATACATAGGTAATAAACTAGCTAAATTTCGGTTTTCTTTGCACGGCTAGAAATAGAAAAAAGGGAGATGAAACAAAAGATCACTTTCTGTTTGAAAAATAGCTTAACTAGTTTAATATTGAAACCAAAGGTAAGGAACATCTCTTAAACGGCTATCTTTACAAAAAAATGCATATGACATAAACTGTGTTTTGACGTAATCTACATGTTTGTGTGGTAACCTTTTATCTATCTCTTACGGTTTCCAGTTTTGCAACATTATTTCAGAATGAAGAGGTCTTCAGAGGTTATTCCTAGAAAATTCAAGATATACATTTTATTTGTCATGTAAATATCTTAAAATATACGGTGCTTTAAAATCGTTTGATCGTTTTGTTTTTGAGAAAACCAAAATTTCAAAAATTATTCCCTGTAAAGGTAATTTGTAATACGTAGGGGATTTTCTTAATATTTTTCATGTCGCATCCTCCCTGTAAGGGTAGTTTTTTGTAGGAGGATTTTCTTAAAAAGCTTCATGTCCTATTGCTAAATTTAAATACCAAGTTTGGTATTTACCAGTCTTTTCTTTTTTGAGCTTGCTATCGACACACATATGGAATTTTGTCTGAAAAGGCTTTTTTTCTGGATTCAAGGACCTTAAAACATATATATTTCCGGTGTTACCTTGACATTGGATTTTTGGGTGGAATAGAATACCTTCTCTTCTTTCTATGTGAATAGTACGTTTAGAGAATGTAAAAATAGATGGTGCTACATCCACATATGTATCTCTCCCCATTATTGTTTATTTTATTTAACTTCTATAAACTGTGCTTAAAATGCTGTTATAGTTATTTAATGTTAATCGCGGTAATTTTTTACAGAAATAGTTTTCGTTGCGGATTTCGTTGTAAGTACAAGGAGGAAAGAGAAAGCCAAACACATTCTGACCTTAAATGTTCATATATTATCATAAAACATGAGAAGTAACCAGTTTATAAAGAAGACAAACGTATTGAACATTTAAAACCCAAAAGTTAAGAATTCCTCGTAATTGGGTTTTGGAATAAAAATTGTTGGATATAACTGAGTGTTTCTTTGTGAATTACGTTATCTCTTCACGGTTAGCAGTCATATAAACTTCTTTCCAAATGAACAGAACTTCAAATTCTCAATAAAGTTCAACATAATGTACATTATACAGACTTTTAGTAATTATAAGCTCAGGTATTTTTATTGTTAATTAAGAATATCTAATGAACAGCTTTGCATTACTATTTGTTTCTCTTGCGGACTTATAATTTTAATTATCAAGAGTAACATGCTTTCAGGTTGGTTAGTACCTCTAAGTGGGCGTGGCACACACACAAAAACTTGTTTATTTTCCCCGAGAAAGGCGTGACCTTGAGTGAACGCTCCTCGCTGGGACGAATGTTATGTCTGTAGTGAGTTTGAATGTCCAGCATGTGATGCATTAGATATAAAAGTTGGGAGCAAAACGAAAAGTCTATACTGATAAGCATAGTTCACTTCTCCGCACAGTTAAGACCATGTAAAACAGATACTAAATTAAGTAAATGGTTTGTGGGAAAACTGTCAGAGGAAGAGAAAAAATAACTAACATACAAAATGGATACGCACTAAGGTATCATTTATCTATACCCCCTGTGTTTGCCATTGTAAATACTTATCTTTAATATATGGTACCTCATTAAAATCGTTAGTCATTTTAGAGCAAAAAAAAAAAAAGTAAATGTAAAAATGTTTCATTTTGGGGTGCAGATTCTCTTTATATTCTTCTTGTTGCATTTTTTAATTATACTGAGCTTATTAGCAAGCTGGTAGTTCCCGACTTTTCATTTTTAGTGTCTGTTATTCTACACACATACACACACATACATACGCACAGAGAAACATACACATACGGTGTTTTCTTTAAAATAGCTTTTATTATTTAGAGAATCTCAAAACGTGTATTTTCGGTGAAATCTTGGTATCGAATTTTTGGGTAGAATGCAATACTTCCTGTATTTATTATACGTAACAGAAAAAAGTAAAAAGCAGGTGCAGTATTTGTCTGTTTTATTTGCATACTCTTCAGTGGAGCGACTCTTCAGAATTGGCGATGAAGAATCCTTCGTTAAGATGATCGATTTTCTGAGGATTTGAACACGGAACGTTTCAAATGGAAGCCTGAAATTCTGTAGGTTGAGCCATTCCATTCAGTATGTTCTCAAATCCTTATGAAAATCTGAAACAATCGTCTGGAACAGTTTGTTTACTCGCCACTACAGACGACGGAGTTGTGATGGATAACTTTTAGTCAACTGTTTCCCTCATGCGTCTGTGTACCATTAGTTGAAACTAATTGGCAAAGTTTGTTACGTCAAGGTGTAAATAGTGGCAAGGTTTGCTTTGTAACCAAAGACAATATACTGCAGTTTAACCGTTGGTGAATTTCCATCAGTGCTGTTGACAGCAAAATGTTCGCCAGACCCAATCGTATGTCGTGTGCAATTCGGTTCAACGTTTTTTGAGCAATCCGTTGATGTATACCAGAGTTTGAATAAGGTCCAGAGAGCGTTGTTTCCACGGTAATGTGGGCTTTTCGTGGCTTTACCTGTCTGGTAGATAAATGGTGGGGTTTGTTAAAGTATAAAACAGTTGAACGTGAGCGTAATGTTCATGTGAAGAATTATATTGTGTAAAGTTTCTGATTACTCACTTTGTGCACAGTTAGAAGCTGTAGTCGATCGTTGTCGCCACAAGATGGTAATATCAGGGATCTAGCACTTCTCAGAAACTTACTATTAATATCAGCAGTAACCCACAGAGCGCATAGTTAACTCCTAAGAAAGAAGGAAATAACGGAGCTGAGCGCGTCGATCCCCGAGGTGCAATGGTTGCTATGCTAGCCTCGTGGGTTCAAACCCGGCGGAGGACGATGGATTTTTTCCGGTGTAAAAATCTTTAACATGGCTTCCTTCGGAAGGTGTTGGTCCCGTGTCGCAGATTTAAGGCACTGAAAACAACCCCAAGCATTAAAGAAAGGCCCCTGAGTAAAATTAAATGATCTTTCACGCCTAATATAGGACCATAGTGGTTAAAGAGCATTCATAAATAACACGTCAATTGCATTTGGAGCTGATCGTCCGTTCTCAATGGATGATAACTCTATCTTCCACCTTACTAGCCTAAAAAATCAATCTGGTCCACTGTGCTTGACAGTTACGATGCAAATGGACCCACAAGGGTTTGAAATCCATCCCGTTTAGTTGGTTTGGAATATCATAAAATGAGTGAGTAATCTTAAACTTGGGGCGTTTCTCTTCTTCCACAATTATTTCTCTCTGACCGAGAAAGGTAGCACCATGATAACGATTTGTTTTCATTTCTAAGGTCAAGGTTCAATTCGCATCAAATGCTCACTACCATCTCGGGTTTTTCGTGTTTTTTTTTTCCTAATCGTAAGGTACTACGGAGTGGTTTCCCTTCTACCAAGATTAATTTTCCATCATACCAAGAGAGATGGTTTAGTGATAGTGTTTGGGGCTTTCATTTATAAGATCGCGGGTTTGATGTTGTCTACAGAAAAAATTCACCTTGGGTTTTCGTGATTTTTACCCATTTTTCCCGATCAGTAGGCGCATCTCGGCCAGTTCCTGTTCTACCACGATTTCCTTTCTCTCAGATCGACTGAGGTGACTTCGCTCTCATTTTTAGAGCACGGGTACTGTTCAGTTGAACTCCCCTCCCACCTTGGATTTTATGCGGTTTTTTTCTAGTGGGTAGACAAATGCTATGTTAATTTCTCTTCTACCAGATTGTCTTTCTCTCAGATAAGCAAATATGGCTCCGAGTAACGGGTTAGGCTGTTTACCTGGCTTGACAGACGAATTCTGGGGTGGTTTCTCATTTATTACAATTTCTTTTCTATGATTTACCATTAATTCAGCCTTCTTCTCATGTTTCATGTTTCCTCGTGAACTCTAAACGGCTGCTTGGTCGATGGGTTATTCATTGCTCTCCCTGGGTAACTCCAGTAGTGGGACGGAAGTTCGAGGTACTAATTTTTACGGACTTCCGCGCATCTCTTTGATCTGTATGGATATGCCCTGTAGCCTCCTGCAGTTCCTTCACTTTAAGCGGAAGTGTGCAGACATTACTCCTCTCACTCTCATTGATCATTACTAAATAACTCTTCTCCCTATTCCCACTGTTCTCTTCCCAGGTGAAATAAGCCAAGGTTTTATCTTCAACTGCGTTTTGTATGCCTCCCTTTCAAAAACAAAATAAAAACAAAAGTACAAAATAAATAAAAACCAACTTGTCCCTTCCTCCTATAGGGATAGTCGTACTAGCTCTCCCGTATACCGCAGTGCGCAAAATGTTCCTGTCTGTTGCATACCTAGCATCCCTATACGACGGCTTTGTGCCAGGACGAAACTGAGCTTTTTAGAAAATCTACAAGAATTTATTTACAACAATTTAAAATCTATTGTTTTCAAAAAAAAACTCTTTAACATCAATACATTTTTGCATTCGAGAAATCAGAGCTTAAAAGCAATAATGCCACTCTTCCTGAAGTACTTCACAAACCAAGTTTTCTGTTTTTATAACGTTCCACTGCTTTATCTGCTGTTCAAAGAGTGATATTATATTTAAGTTTTTGAAACAAGAAATGGGTCATGCCTGTATAGCATAGGCTACATAGGGTGACTTTAAGAGCATCCAGATACTTAGTCGTTAGTTTTGCATTTATGTCATATACCTTTTGGGCGTTTTTATTAACTTTTTCAAAATTTTTCGGTAAACAACATTTGTGTATCAATCAGCAATAACGTTGAGTTTCTCTTCTAATGCTATAGCAGCAAAGTAGTTCGTTTTAGTGAATTCGTCTGACTTTTTTAGATCTAGGTTCCGTTCGAAAGACCCGTTGACTTTCTTTTCAGGATCATAACAATAAATTCAAGATGCATCATCTGTGACAACATTCCAAACCAAATTTGAAGTGCCTCCTTGGAATTTTTCCAAAGTTTTTTGTACAAAACTGAGCTTTGCGTTTTTGATTGGGAATCAGTTTATGTGGAGTCCATCACGTCTGCCTTTGAACTGAAATGCTTTGGATTTGACTCGTATCAATCTTCCCAATCACTCAAATAAAAACATAAGAAATCCGTCGATCTTCTTTTAGCACTGCTCAAAGAGCGTAAATATATTCATAAGTAACAACAGTATTTGGGCATTCTTCACAAATTCATCACTAAGAAAACACAGATCTCTCTTGAATTCGTTATACCAATTTATATTGCTAAAAGTATGCTTCTTCGCCAAAAGTATTTTTAAGCCAATCTTCACATATTTTAGGTATTATTGCCGTTATAAAGCCGTATAATATCATAATCCGGAATTAGTTTTCTCTAATAATCTTCCTTTTGGAGAACACAAACATTTTAAATGACGACAATTAGCAAGCGATTAGAGCTAAACAAATAAACTACACGACAATCGGCTTGCAAAATATTAGAAAGTAGTTGTAAGATATAAATAAATTGTGTTTACTTTTATAAACTTTACATTCTGAATACTTTAATATCGCGCTGGTATAAATTAAGTTCGAAATATCTGTTACCATCTGAATTATTGTTTCTTAGCGCTTTGACTTTCACAGAAACCAATAGCCGGTGAAATTGCTAAAGGTAATGAAAGTCATATTTATGTTACATTCGATTGCCTGAAGATTTCCATCAGCAATATATTGGAATACTTTGTCCTTGAACTATGGAGGAGAAAGTGTCAATATAGAGATACTGGGTGAAGCACAGACAAAGGCTACCGCAACGCCCTCTGTTTCCAAGACAACGGGTCTTCATTACTCCTGTTAAACACAAAAGACTATCGGAGTGATGAATCTGTTTCTGAGCTATATCGTTGGCTAGGTACAAAGGCAGTTATTAGAGCGGAAGGACACCATTTTATTCCGTAATTTCAGATTTTATTGAGGCTTCAACAGAACTCTAACAATGAAAGTCATACTCTATACGAATTCCGGACCTCTTATTGGGTATTCATGCGAAAACTCGCACCGCTAGTTCCTCTAGAGCGGGTATGTGAAGGGTTTTACTCTCTAGATCTGCCCTCGAGCAGCCACTGCCGAATAACTGGAATTGACCTTCGAACCTTACTGTCGGGGAACTTAATGCCATTGTTCTCTCAGTCGCATAAAGCTTATCTGAAATAATAATAACCGTATAAAATGAAATATATTACTTTTTATTTAAAGAAAGTATTAATTAATCTTAAAAATTCAATACTATCGAGTTTTTACCAAGATCATAATTTTGAGGCCCCCAGGAACATTTTTCTCCTTTAAATTTACTCTGAGTGCATATATGTGAATAGCACAACGCAAAACAAAACTTTGGTTAAATACCACAACTTGGTATTTCAGTTAAGCATCTTATGAGAATGCCACTTGGAGATGTTCAAGAAATTCCACTCATCTCAAATTATTCTTTGCATGGAACATGTTTATTTTCTCAAAAATATTCTTTTAATTGGAACTAATTAAGATATTTTCGTGACAGTTTCTGGAACCTTAAGAGACAAGACAAAATCTTACTACAGAAAAAATGTGGATCTAGCTAAAGCATACAATTTATATCAAATACATTTTTAGGAAGGTTAATACTTTCCGGGATTGTTTTGTTATTGGTGCGAAGTTTGTAAAAATTTCATTTTTCTAAAATGAGAAGTCGTTACTCGTTCTTATTTTTATTTTCCATTTGGCCAAGCAGAGGAAATGGAATTTCAAAGCCATCACACAGCCTCCCCTTTTAAAATA